>JAOEGL010000006.1:24730299-26127799 GCA_034509955.1 Urosaurus nigricauda | reverse complement strand
AAGATCTCCAGTTTCCAAGCCTCTAGGACTGTTGAAAGGCATTGTCGGGTTTTTTAAAATTAAAATAAAATAAAGAAGGAAGGAAGGAAGGACGGGAAGAAGGTGAGAAAGAAAGCAAGAGGAAGAAAGAAGAAGGGGGAGGATAAAAGAGGTCTTTCTTGGAGATTAAGAAAACAGGGGAAAAAAAGAAAGCAAACCAAAACAGGTCTATAATCCTTTGGTCGCAAAAAGAAACAAAAATCCGTCTGCTGCCTCCCTCCCTCCCTCCTTTCTCTCTCTCTTTCATTCTCTCTTTCTCTCTCTTTAAAAAAAAAAGAGAGAAACTTTGATTTAAAAAGATGTTTCTGTCTTCTATAGTTCAAAGGAAAGGAAGCGCCTCGTAGGTGCGAGAAACCGAGAGGGGTTTTTCTTCCCTCTCAAGATAAAATGAACGTTTATATAGTGGGAAAGGCAGATTGATTTACGAATTTAAACACGCCGGTTTTATTGGGGATCATAAATCTGTCAGGGGGCTACCGATCAAACTGGAGAGCGCTCCCAAACTGCGCTCCTCGGCCAGCCAAACCCTCCCCGCCTCTTTCTCTCTTTCTGTCGCTGAAAGGGACGTTTGCAGAGGGGGGAAAACAGCAGGATTCGAACACAGAGCCGGGGGTGAAAGGGGGCGGGATGAAAGCGTGTGTGGGTTGTGGGGGTAGTTTGGGGGCAAATGTCTCAAAGGCGAAGGAAAGAAAGGGATAGGCTGCATCCACACTGGAGAAATAACCGGGTTTGGCACTTAATTGCCCTGGCTGAAGGCTATGGAATTCTGGGAGTTGGAGTTTGTTGTGGGGCCCAGAGCGGAGCTCCGCTCCGCTCTGGGCCCACAACAAACTCCGACTCCCAGAATTCCATAGCCTTCAGCCAGGGCAATTAAAGCGGTGCCAAACCCGGTTATTTCTCCAGTGTGCATGCAGCTGTATACACATACATGACACACCTTTCTCCCATTTGGATCGCAACACCCATCATCTCTTGTTAACGGTGGCGATGGGAGTTGTAGTTCTATACCTCTCCGAGAGCCGAGGGGAAACCGGGATCGGGAAAAGGACTAAATAAGTCGCAATAAAAGTGAGGCGGTAAAGAGAACCAGCTTGGTGTAGTGGTTTGAGCGTTGGACTAGGACCTGGGTTCGAGGCAGCCATGGAAACCCACCTTAGGAAAGTCACACTCTCTCAGCCTCAGTGGAAAGCAGTGGCAGAGACACACGCTTTGAATAAGGAGAGGAGGGAGGGGAAGGGGATTTTAATTTCATTGTGATTTTATACTATCCTTTTTTAATACCTGTTGTAATCCGCTTTGATTCTCCACCGGAAGAATAGAAATAAATTTTATTATTAAGGCGGAATAGAAATAAATCTTATTATTATTATTATTGCCAAGAAGACTCTAGAAACCTGGGTTCGAATCCCGACGCAGCCATGGAAACCCACCTTAGGAAAGTCACACTCTCTCAGCCTCAGTAGAAAGCAATGGCAGACACACATACACACCCTTTGAATAACTCTTGCCGATAAACCTCCGTGACAATAACCCTCCTTAGGGTCACCAAAAGTCGGAAACAACTTCAAAGCACAGAACAACAAAAGACGGGAAACGAGAGTGTGACTTCGCATGTGCGGACTCCCCTTTTTCTCACCAACGGGGCACCAACAGGCTCAGCCAGGCGGCCCACAAACCCAGGGAGTCTTCTTCATTTTATTTGGCACAACCTCACTTTTCTATGTGTTGTTTCTAAGCTTTCAAGGCGACTAAGGACTTTCTGAGCATATGTATTCAGAGGAGGTTTGTCACCGCCTTCCTCTGAGGCTGAGAGTATGCGACTTGTCTAGGATTGCCCAGTGGGTTTCTATGGCTGAGTGGGGATTCGAAACCGGGTCTCCTGGAGTCCTAGTCCAACACTCAAACCACCACAAAACGGTGGCTCACATATACACTCCTATATGTGTTTCTTTGTAGGAAAGGCGTATTATGCCAGGACAAAGAAAGTGAGCTGCGCAAAGAAGAGAAGATGAAGAGATGCAGATGGGGGACACTAAAGACATATTAATTATTATTATTATTATGACAATTATTATTATTATTATTATTATTATTTGTATCCCGCCTCTCCGTATTTTGGATCGAGGCGGGTAACAACGGAACGGATATACAAAGTAAAATACAAGATATAATAATAACAGTAAATAAAAACATAACAGTAACAAATCCCATCCCACACTGGCCTATCTCTCCTTGTTCATCTGCCCTTCCCCAAAAAGTGCTTCAGTTGCTGAAGATGCATTATTGCTCGCTTTATTTTTGTTATTTTAAAAAAATAATAGAGGGACATAAGAAATAATAAATAAGTAAGTAGAGGTGGGGAGGGATAACTGTTTCGTCCCTGCTTTATCTCAATAGACTTCATAACTGGATACCAAACTTTCCTTCTGAATAAGGGACACTTGGGCTGCATCCACACTGGAGAAATACCTCGGTTTGGCAGCGCTTTAACTCTTTTCTGGCTCAAGGCTATGGAATTCTGGGAGTTGGAGTTTGTTGTGGGGCCCAGAGCGGCAACAAACAACAAACTCCAACTCCCAGAATTCCATAGCCTTGAGCCAGAAAAGAGTTAAAGCGCTGCCAAACCGAGTTAATTCTCCAGTGTGAAAGGAAGACACTGTTGGGGTGAAGGGTTGGAGAGGGCTTTGCATCTTTTGGTGGTATTTGCCAATGTGGAACAGTACAGTGCTTTGATAGTTGGACTGTGATTATGGAATCTCTGCCCGGCCATGAAAACCCAAGTCAAAGTCACACACTCTCAGCCTCAGAGTTTGACAAAAGCAACCTCCCCCCCCCAAAAAAACCCACAAATCTTGCCAAGTAAGCCCCGTTACAGAGTCACTAAACGACCTGAAGGCACACAGCAACAACAAATAACAATCCTTCAACTTCTAGATTAACACTAATATTTCCAAAACAGGCTGTCATTGTCCTTTGGTGAGCTCAGAGAGAATGATAGATATTTTTCGACTGTGATTGCTAGACTGAAATCTGGAGAGGCCTCTAGTACTTCGAATGGTTGTGTAGAAGAGGGAATTTCACAGATGTTGCTTGCTACCAACATCTACTGAAATTCTCTCTGCTACACAACCCTTAAAGGTGCAAGAGCCATCTCCAGTTTTCACTCTGGCAGCCCTTTGGTTAGGCCAGACTAAGTGGATTAAGAAACCCCTTAAATAGCAAGGGTTGTCCTTTTATATGGGTTGCTGCCTCAGGGCTCCAGACCTGGAGATAACCATTCACACTCAAGATTCAGTCCATGGTCCATTTCAGGTTCATGTCAAATCCAGGATTGGTTTTAAATGGCCTTGGGTCTCACTTTTCCTCTTACAATATTGCATACAGGTAGAAAGGTCTAAATGCCCCCTTTTGCCCCATCATGAACTATGGGACACATTATGAAAAGGCCATTGGTCACAAGCCAGGCCCAGTGCCTTCAATCCTTGATTTCAGCTCCTTTGTAAAAAAGACATCTCCCTGTAAAGAAACTTCAAATCCCAAAGACTGCATTTCCCTTCTAAAGAAACTTTGTGGACCTGAAGGCTCCAGTGGGTATGAAGATAGAAGATCCCTGGAAAATCAGCACAAGAAATGTCCGACTTCTTCTTTTTTAAAAACATTTTTTAACTATTGAAAACTCATACCAAGAGAAGGGAGGGGGAGAGGGGGAGAGAAGCAAAGAAACAAGGAAAAACAAAAGATGGCCATTTTAACCAAACAGTGTTTCTTTTAACCAGCTGATAAGACTTAGAGGAGGCACAAACGACCACAAGCAGCCCATAATCAATACCTTTTCTAATGATACTGGTTTACCCGTGTCTAGGTCTTATCAAAGAGACACATTGGGGAAGAGTCTTGAATGAAATAAAGCCCTTCTGGTGTATAAGTTTGAGCGTTGGTCTATTACTCTGGAGCTCCGGGTTCAAATCCCTGCCAGAGCATTAAAAACCCACTGGGTGACCTTGGCCAAGTCACGCTCTCTCGACCTCAGAGGAAGACAATGGCAACCCCCTCCTTTTAAAAAGTGCCAAGAGAGCCCTATAAGTGTCACCATAAGTTAAAAGCAATTTCTAACCACACAACAACAACAACCTGAATAAAAGGTAAGAGAACACAGAAAAGGTGGTGGTGTGTCATGAAGGGATGTCCCACAGCAGACCTTCTTCTGCCTGCGAAGCTGGGTGTCCCCTGAATCAACCAACTTTCCAAATATGTTGTCAACCCCACATCTAACTTGAACATCCTCCCAAATAATCGAAGATGTCCATTGTTCTTAAAGGGGTTGGGTGGGTTGACTACAGGAAAACCAACATCAGTGCCGCTGCTTCTGCTACCGGTGCTGACAATAAAAGAAGAGCAACATCGATAGTACTTTGTGACACCCGAAATCGTGCCTATGATTTAAGCAATGACATCCCAACAGACCAAAGTATGATGGGGCCGCCTTTAAATCAACCAAGCTCTCCATCATCCCAGCAACCTGGTCTCTCTCTCTCTCTCTCTCTCTCTCTTTCAATCTCTCTCTCTTTCTTGCAATGCTTTCAATGGGGCCTGCGCGGGAGAACTTCGCCGGCCCTAAATCAATCAGGGAAGGAACAACAACAAAAAGGCCTCGCCAAAGACCCCTCCAGCCCAAAAACGAATCCGAATAAGCCAAGTTGCCGGCCCACACAGCACACGCATGCATAAAGAAAGCCATAGACTGGGATGAACTGGGATGGAATGGGATAGAGTCGGGGGTCGGGGTTTTCATGTTTTTTGCCCAGGTTTTTCTTCTTCTTTTGCCTGCAGAGTTTGCTTTCAGCCCCCCCCCCCCCCTTCCTTCCTTTGCTCCTGTGTGAGCCACACCAAAGAGTACAATGTCCAGTCTTGAAAAGGTCAAGGGGTTTGGAGGGGTCACTCTGTAGCCGCAATACCAGGCTAATCGCTTAGAAAACGTGTCCCTTGGATGAACTCGAGGCTCACTCCGCAGCTCTGCCAGGGTCACATTTTTTAACTCCGTTTCGTTTAAAATACTACCCCCTTTTTTCCCACCCTGAAATGCAGATAGACAGAGAGAGAGAGAGAAGGGGAAAAAAAGAGAGAGAGAAAGAGAATGAGAATCGGTCACTCACACCTCTGTTGACGAACCTTCAAAAATCCACACGCCAACCCGCCCTACAGGCGAATTTTTACCAGAAAATTCACTAGCCACACCTCCTCTTTTTCTATCTACCGTTGTGAAATACATCACACTATCCTTACACTATCCCTTGGGATAAAGAGATCTAGAACGATGCCTGCATTAAGGTTTTCCCGGTGTTCACAATTCGCGCAGAGAGAAAGGCAGAAAGTCTTTTTCAAGACAAAATTTCCGATTAATCCCAAAGCTTTAAGTCTTATCCTCAGCACCAGCCGCATTGTCTTAAGACAAAGGAAATTGAACCGCACTCAAATAAAAACAAAACATCAAAGTTCTGATTCCTTTAAACATTTTCTTTCTTTCTTTCCTTCCCTCTCTGCCCCTTTTGAAATATTCTTGGAAGATAAAACAAAAACACTGTCCACTGAAAATCCAGTTAAAGCTGTAAATAGATAAACTGACTTGAGAGTAAGACAATTGAATTCAGTGCAATTTACTACATGTTGTAAAGAACTGGACTTCCCAAATTTTTGTCCCCGCCTTCTTTATTTTAAAAGGGAAGCAACATACGATTTAAAAAAGCTCGCGTCCAACCATTATTTTAAACAAATATTATTATTTTTTACCTTTTTTGTTTCCCATGATTTTTCTCCAGGCGCTTAAAGGCGGTGCTCATATTCGAAGCAGAGTCTTCCATTTAAAGAAAAAACGGATAAAGAAAAGTGTTCTTTTTGTATGTGCTTGTGAACAGACACATAAATATATATGCCTGTGAGAAATATACACATGCATATATATTTATCAACACACACATACACACATCCCTTGAAGAAATCTTGGAAAATTCAAGGCTCCCGGGTACTCTCTCTCTCTCTTTTTTTTTCTCTCTCCCAACAGAAGGTCTGCGGAGGTTTGCTGTTGAATAACAATAGGAAAAGGATAAGTATTTGAAGAAAAGAAATGATTAATGATTTTTTTCGGTATAATTCTCACATTTTTCTCAGCTCCTGACTGCTTTTAAACGCTTGTGAACTTTCGGGGGTCTATAGAAACCTTCACCCTAAATGCTATTCATGCTCTCCAGCTTTGATTCGCTTCTATAGAAGCCACATTCTTACCAGTATATGCTTTTAAAGTTTTGTTCGGAATGTCTTGGTGTATCCCTGAAAAGAATTGGGCAACGGTTCTCAATGGGAATTTAGCCCAGTGTGTGTTTGGGAGAGGGCCCAGTGTTTGCAAAATTCATTCCCATCCTTATCTGGCATTATTAGATAATATAAAAACAGATGCTGGCTCCTCCATTTACTCACGTACCTTCTTCTAACCTTTACTGTCAGGTGTCTTTTGTAAATAATACCAAACCAAACAACTTAAGCCACATGTTTCCGCAAATATTGACCCACCAGGGGGGAAAAAAAATCAAAGGTAACCATAAACATGTTAGGAGTCTAAATTCTTTTCTTCATCCCAACTAGTTTAATCCCGTTGAATGTACAAGAATTTGGTAAAGTAACTACTCCGTAAATTCCTTTTTTTTTTTTCCAGTGGGTCTACTCTAATCAGGAATGACCTGATTTAGGCTATTATCACAATTGTCTTCTGTGATACTTACATGTATATACAAGGCCCTTGTTGTTCCAAGACATCTTCCAAGCATTGTGTGTACTTATAGTTAAGACCTATTAATTTCCATTTGCTTGCAAGAAATTGTACTTCCAAGATAGGTTCGCATTGCTGTGGCTGCTTCTAATTTATTCTACACCGCTCTAATACTAACATTATAGATTAAGTAGGAATGGGATTGTGGCCAGCTTCTGCAATTCAGAGCACACTTGCTATATTTTTTTCTTCTGGGTTACAGGGATGGTTGCACAAAAATGGGTCATCAATAGCAGGTTAGGAGGAAAAAAACCTTTTTAAAAAACTCAGTAGCCATACAAACACCTTTCTACTTGTCTGTCATTCATCTATTAAGAGGACACTATACAATTATTATTATTAGTAGTAGTAGTACTGTAGTAGTAATTCTTTCCCATCTCTCCTCAGGGCTAGAGACAGATACACACAGTATGCAAACACATTAGTTTGGATCCAGAATTCCTCATTCTTAGAAACTAATAATGCCTAGTGTCGTTTAAATATCTTTCAGGCACCAGATTTCCTCTGATTTTTGGAAGCTAAACAGGGTCGGATCTGGTTAGGATTTGGATGGGAGACCACCAAGGAACAGCAGGTACTACTATATCTCAGAGGAAGGAACTGGAAAAAACACCTCTGGATATTCTTTGCCTAAGAAAATCCTTAAAAATTATTTAAAAAGAAAGAAAGATAGAAAGAAAGAAAGAAAGAAAGAAAGAAAGAAAGAAAGAAATTTACAGGGTCACCATAACAGCAGAGGACACGAAGGCAACAGTGTGGTCATGACTAATTTAGGCCTCATTTATTTCAGTGGGCCATGGATATATCCCAGGTATCACTAACTCTTCATCTAACCATTAAAATGAAGTTTGTAGTGAAATTTGTGGACTGGGACTTTAAAAGGTAGAAAGAGAAAGTAGTAAAATAATACACAGTATTTGAATAATGAATAGATCCTGGCTTGCAGGCAAGTTACTACAATATTTATCCCTCATCCTAAATTTACTTTTTTGGGGGGGAGGTCCTACTGAACCCAAGGGGAATTTGAAACGAATTTGACCTCCATTTCTGAGGAACTAGTGCAGAAGAACTTCCCTCTGGATTTTGTCCAAGTCAGAATCCATATTAGGATCGCATCAGGGAAAAGAAGGGTTTTTAAAAGAAGAAGAAGAAGAGAGAAAATGATGGTTTTCTTTGTATGGTTTCAGATTCCCCCCCCCCCTTCCATATAATTTGTAACTTAGAAGTGGAATGCTATTTCGTCCTAAACAGTATTTTCGATACTTTGTATGAGAAAGAAAATGAAAATTAATACAAGAGCTATGGAGCACAAAAGAAGTCATTTGTCTTCTTGATTATCTATTTGCTTGTCAGAGTTTGAGCTATTGCAGTGGCTGGCTCCTTTGTAATATAAAAATACACAGAAAACCTGCAAACACCAAGGAACATCTGTGCAAAAATTATGGTCATTAAATGTATTAAATACCTAGAAGAAGGTACCTCTTTTTTTTGTGGTGGGGAGGGTGGAGGGAGGAAAAGAAAGGAAAAAAACATACCTTGGAGAACATACTGATGCTTTATATATTCCATCAAGCTCGGGTTTTTTTAAAAAAAACCAATATAAATAAAGACCAAACTACTATTTTAGTATTTGAACCAGACTGGAAAGCAAAATGTAACCACACTGATGCATGCTCAGAGGAAATAAATCATCCCTTATAAGGCTTAGCAGTAGTTAAGGAGGATATACCCCATGGTCAAACATCTTTTGTTTCCATTAGAGGAACGGAGACTTAGAAATTGACAACAATAAAAATCTGGTCGCATCTTTTTTAAGAAAAAAAAAGGGGGGTGTCTGTGCAAACGATCAGAACAAAGGAAAAGTGTCTCTTGCTGTCGCTGCTGCTAAAAGAGATTCTGAAAAACACAGAGAGCCACGTTCACAATAAATGTTTTATTTTGAGGTTGTGTGGGGGGGTGTTCCCCCACCACCACCCTTTTCCATTTTGGTTCATTATGTACACATATTTTCATATGGATATCACACAAAAACAACAAGAGGTAATTATACAGAACTATAGGAAAGGGGGGGGTGTCTTCCTTCCCCCCCCCCTTCCTCCAAGTTCTCTGGAATCACACCATTTCGGAATGTCGTCTATAAAGGAGAGCGAATCGGGAGGGGAGAGGCAAGGAAGGAGGGAGTATAGAAAACCCATATTTCTTCCCTCACCGGGGCCTGACTTCCCAGGGGAATTCCCTGAAAATCCATCTTTATGCACACATCGAAGCGGAGGAGCATCCTTATTTGCAAAAGGAACTCCCCTCCCTTCCCTTTTTAATAGCCCCCGGAACCCAGATGGCCTTATGTTATAATCAACTTTATAGACTTGAAATGCGCAGTCTTGCCTTGCTTCCCAGGTCTTCCAGGTTAGGTCATTAACCTGAAGAATCTCCTCCTCCTCCTCTTCTTCTTCTTCCTTTCTAATTGCTTTGGTTGCTCGTTTCGTCAATCCCTCGCTCTCCCCCAATTTTTTTGGTTGCCCTTCTCCCTCTCCGGGTCCCCATTGGCACCCTTCCTGATTTGGAAGATGAAATCTTTAGAGGACTTGGAGGATTTTTATTACTATTACTATTATTATTATTTCTCCCTTTCCAAGCCTTCTGTTTTCCATTGCTGAGTGAAACACACCTTTCTTTATGTGAAGGGCAAATCACTCCTCCCTACCCAGGGCCTACCCAACTCTTTTCCAGGTCAGTATTCTCTGAAGATGCTAGCCAGAAATAAACTCCTCTAGAACATGGCCACAAAAACCTACACCTTTCTTCAGCTTGGTCTGGATTAAAAGTAGGATTTGGTGGATGCTGAGTGGGATGGAAGGAGGGAAGGAAGGAGGGGGACAAATGGGGTTTGAAAGAGGGAGGAGTGTGTGTGTGAGAGAGAGAGAGAGAGAGAGCCAGGGTCCAGTTCTCTTTAGGTGAAACCGGGCCTCATTTATTAAAGATGACTCTGCCTGTCGAGCTAATGGCTGGCATAAGGTCCTTCGTTTGTACGCGAGAGTAAACATGACAAATGGGCCCGAGTTTGGCTTGATTAAGGATGAAAAAGGGATCCATCTTAGCCAGATCCAAAAAGAAAAAAAGGCAAAACAAAAAACCAAACCCACCCTCCTCTTTCCTCTATCTCCTATAGAACAGAGAAGCTAACCCCCCCTTCCTGCAAGACAACCCAAAGGAATAACTCCCCCCTCCACGACTCTCCTTTGTTTCCTCTCCCATCATATAAATATTGCTCCCACCTCCCCACAACCCCCTCCCCCTGATCCCCCCCCCCTTTCTTCCTCAAGGGAACAGAGAAGCCTCCCTCGCCCTTTCATAACCAGTCCTTAGCAGACACATCCACACAAACGCACACACACACAAAGACCACACTCAATGGAGGGTTATAGGTTGGTGGAAGGGGTGGGGGTGGGTCCATTGGTTCGGTCCTGGGGGGCTGCTCCTCCTCCTCCTCCTCCTTGCACTGGCAAACCGGGGCCAGAACTGGACCGGATCTTAGTATTGGGCAACTTGTGGTCTTTTTTCCATTTCATCCTCCGGTTCTGGAACCAAATCTTGATCTGTCGCTCGGAGAGGCAAAGGGAGTGAGCGATCTCCACCCTTCGCCGCCGGGTGAGGTACCGGTTGTAGTGGAACTCCTTCTCCAGCTCCAGGACTTGCTGCCTGGTGTAGGCGGTCCGGGAGCGCTTCGGTTCCCCTCCCGTGTAGTTGGGGTTGACTGAGGGAAGGAATAACAAAAGGAAGGGAGGAAAAGGAGAAGGAGGGGGGAAAGAGAGAAAGACAGAAAGAAGGGGGCCGGGAAGGGATGGGGAAGGGAGGGAGAGGAGAGTTGGCAACGTTACTCTTCGGACCCAGGAAACAACAACAACAACAACAACAAGAAGGCAAGGCAGCAAAGGAAAACAAGGATTGTAGGTTTTTGTGGGGTTTTCCCAGGCTATATGTCCATGTTCTAGAAGAGTTTCTTCCTGACGTTTCGCCAGAGAATGCTGGCATGGAAGAGAGTTGTGTGACCCTGGGTAGGGAGGAGTGATTCCTGTGTCAATCTGTGTATTGTTCTGTTAGTGATGGCAGGGCTTCAGGGTGGGAGGATATGCAAAGGGGAAAGACTTGAAGGCACACACAACAACAACAACCACCAACAAAATCTGAGGCCAAGCTACACAACATTCTCTGAAGATGCCAGCCACAGATGCTGGCGAAACGTGAAGAAGAAACTCTTCTAGAACATTACTGAGCACATAGCCTGAAAAACCCACACAAAAAAACTACGGATGCCAGCCATGAAAGCCTTCGACTTCACAAGGACCTTCATACACTTGAGGGAAAACGGAAGGAAAACGTGACAGCCAGTTACAAAGCATAACAAAACCCAAACCACAATCATCCCCCTCCTTCTAAAGCTCAAACAGACCTCGGGAAGGAAGCCCCGCTGAGATTAACCCGACTTTCTCCAATGTAAATCGCTGCAGAACTGCAGCTGAAGCATTCAGTCTTTGTTGACCTACCCAGGAATAAGCCCTGTTGCGCTTAGTGTGGCTTCCTTGGGAGTAGACACGTGTAGGGTTGGGTTGTCCCAATGACTCCCTTCTTGGGGATGGATCCATCTCAAGGGCCACTTCATTTTTAGGTGCTGGAGGGCTGGCAACACGCTGTGCTCCTTCTCTTTCGTATCTACCTGGCCTTTTCTCTCCAAACTGTTCAGTTTTTC
Organism: Urosaurus nigricauda; assembly: GCA_034509955.1. Classification (NCBI taxonomy): domain Eukaryota; kingdom Metazoa; phylum Chordata; class Lepidosauria; order Squamata; family Phrynosomatidae; genus Urosaurus; species Urosaurus nigricauda. The sequence goes on along the minus strand of JAOEGL010000006.1, from coordinate 26,116,193 downwards.
CAGAGTTTCCAGAAGTAACCCACAGAACCTAACCTCCCTTCTTGCTCACACACATCTAAGCCTGGCTTCCCCCCCCCCCCCCCCAGTAAAATATATAAATAAAGTCAAAACCATGTCCTTGGCCTAAAAGTCTCCAGGAGCTGTGCTTAAAAGTCCACCTAGAGTTACTTCCATGGGTTCAGCTGAGGTTACTTCTGAGGTGACATAGTTTGGGAATCACTAGGTTGGTTGGGAATGAAGGGCACAGAGAAGGAGGAACGCGTGAAGCTCTGGAGTCCAACCAACGTCATAAACCTTGCACTCCAGTTCTTTAAAACATCCAAGCATTAAATTACCAGCTTGTGGGGAAGTGCAAGAAGGATGTAGGGCCCAAAGCAGAGATGAGTCAAATCCCTAGGAATTCCCCAAAACATTGGGTCTACACCAACGGATAGACAACACGGCTAAACCCCAAGTTTTTGGACTGAAACCAGTCCAAAAACTAGTCCAAACCGCTGTTGCCAAAGAGCTATAAATTCAAATATTGTGACTTAATCGTCTCTTGGATCGCAATAGTGGGTGAACGGAGCTCGGGCCACGTGTATCTGAAGTTATCTGTACACCCCGAACTTTTATAAAAGTTTTACCCTCGATCTTGGACACGCTTTGCTTGGAACTCCTTTCCCCAGAACCCGAGGAGACCCCCTTTTAAGTAAACCGCTCTGAAGAGAGGGTTAAAACAAAACAAAACAAAACAAAACACCTCTCGAACAGAGAGACATTTTAAGAGAATTTGGACATTTTGAGAGAATTTGGCTTCAACTGACCAGTTCAATGGGATTAACACACAAAAAAAGGAAAGCTCCCTCTATACACCTCCTTGAAACTTTTCCTGGGGAACATTCTCTAAAGAACGAAAGAAAACAAGGAAGGAAGGGGGGGAAAAGAAAGGAAGAAAGAAACTGGAGGAGGATGTTAACAGGGACTTCAAAGGCAGTTGGCCAAGAAGAGCCATAAAAATTTATGGAGGATGTAATTATAGCGCTCTGCAAACAGGGAGACCATAAATCTCCAAGGGGAATGGTTCTTTTACAACAGGGGCAATAAGCTTTCTTTTTTCTCTCTTCCACACCACCATCCCCACCCCACCCACCCCCGACCCCCTTCTTCTTCTTTTACTTCTTCATCTTCCCAACAAGACTTTGAGGTGCAGGCTAGTATAAAGCGAACGAGGAGGCACTTTTAAAAAGGTCCACTTACCCGAGCTGACGTGGACCTTCTTCATCCAGGGGTAAACGACCGGCTCTTTGCAAGCGGACGGGCTTGGGTTGAGAGAGTTTTGGCTACAGGAAGGCGGTGGCGGCGGGCTTGGCGTGATGGACTCGCAAGTGTGGCTCGGTTCGGACAGATGGTTCGGAAGTCCAGCTGGAGCAAGGGCGTGCTGGCTCCGGCGGGGCGATAGGACGGCGGGTTGGTGCCCGGAGCCCTGGCAAGGAGGGTAGGAGGAGGATGGTTGGTTACAGGCAGACCGGGCTGGGTACAACGCCTCGTGTCGGAAAGAGTTCTCCTCTCGCCTCTGGCCGCTGAAATACTCCGGAGAATGACTGGGAAGGTAATCGTGCTGGGAATACTCTTCGCAGGGTGGGAATTTGGGGTCCACATAGTTGGAGTTGATCAAGAAGGAACTCATGGCCATTAATATAAATTTTTTTTTTTTGGGTTGGGAAAATTGCAAAAGGGCGCGCGCGTGCGGGGCACGCACCCTCTCACTCACGCCACACGCACACCCCCAAAAACATACTAAAATTTATTCCTATTTCTCTCGAGCCCCCCTCCCCTCCTCCTCCTCCTCCCCCCCCCCCTTCTCCCTTCCTTCCCCTCCCCTTTCTCCCTCGTTTTTCCTGTTTCGGAGAGCCCTCCTACTTTCTCGCCGTCAACTGAACAAAGTTAGAGCTCCACGTGATGCCGAGGACCAATGGAGAGGTTGCCTGGGATTCCCGGATAAGGAAATAATCAAGGAGGGCAATGGAGAAGGGGGGGGGGTCCCTTTCCGTTGCCTCCTTGCAACCAACTTGGGTAGATGTTGCATTCAAGTAAAATTGGATTTATTCGCATCTAGATGCGTTCAGGTGTTTGAGGGGGGGGGGACTCTGCCTGACAGTCAAAGCTCTTCATTTTTCTCATCCTTTCCTTTGGTCAAGCTGTCGGGATTTACATAATTTCATATCTTAAACAAATCTGGTACCCCCCTAATCTCTCCATGATCAAGAAACCACAACATCCAAGCCCCCCTTATGTCTACTGTTAAAAGTGTCAGCCCTAACATACACAACCCCTGCCCCTGCAAAGTAAGAACAAAGAAGAAGAAAGAGGGAAATATATCACAATTCATTTCATCTCAAGAAATCGGTGACGATTTGGAGGAGGGCGAAGGCGCTTTCTCTCTGCTTAATTTCGCATTGATCCTCTGGTTCCTGTTTAACTTTTGGTGATGGAGTGGAGCCAGTGGCAAAGACAGATAGAGCTCGTTTGAGATCGATAGAAATGTCATTAACTAATTCGGATTACCCATCCCTTAAAAAGACAGCTTCTGCCCCCATCCCGGAATAAAAAAATATATATATGCAAAAACTCTGAGAGGACGGTTAGAACTACGAGGTTAATTAAAAACATTTATTGGAAATGTTTTAAAGTCTTGGGGATAGGGAGCAGATACATTTTCTCTCTTGTTTTCCATCAACTATCAATCTTCCTGCTAATTGTTATCTATGGGAAGCACTACACACAGCCGTTTTGCAACCCCTCGGGGCAGAGACCCATTTCTTCTATGATCTGAGGGGAATCTAGTGAACAAATATTCTTCTCTAGGCTCACTTTACGGAAACACGTGGTTTTAAAATAGTTTTTACAAATACAAGAAGAAAAGATGTTCTTTCCCCCTCTTAAAATTTTCTGTGTTATGGAAGATTGTCCAAAAAAAAAAATATGCAACATCCAAGTCGGGTGTTGACAAGTCGGAAAACACGTGAGAGATGCCTGCTTTTTGCCAAAACGGCACATACCATCAACATCACTGCCAACAACCTCCAGAGCTGCAGCAACAACAACAACGCACAACAAAAAGAACACTCTTTTTAGGCACATTCCCAGACTGTTACATTTCTCCTTTTCCCCTGTTCACCTTCTTCTTCTTCTCTTTCTTCTTCTTTTTTTTAGGCTGTAGTCCGTAGCGTTTGTGTCAACTACATATTCCCCTAGACGCGAATTTGTGACGCAGTTTCTTTTACACAAATTCGGATCTACAGGGTACATACAGAAGACAGAGAGACATTCTGCTGGGGCTAAAACGTCTTCTGCCTGGGTTATTGCCAGAAAAGAAAAAGAAAAATTGGTTGGCAACGGCGGGTACCGATGGTAGGGAGGAACCCAGCCAATTTCCAAGCCAAAGTATGCCTGGAAAGGTTTCTTTTCGACACCTGAGCCAAAAATTCAGGGAGTGTTACCCTGAATCCATAGTAAAAAAAAAACCATTGCTCCAACGTCCCTCCCGTCCTCAATATAAATACTGCTGCAGTAATAGAGTCTAGAAACTTAGTGGGTGAGGAAACCAAAGAGAAGTCGGTAATTAGGTAGTTAGAAAGTCTAGTGGACCAACAAGAGCATTAAGCGGTAAGAAATTCACTCCCAATCCAGTGAGATTTATCGTTTAATTAGAACGAAAATTGCTTTTTTTTGGAACGGAAATAGCCTTTTTTGCCTGTTTTCGTTGCATTAAGAAATAACTCCATACTACTGAGAGGCTTTTAGGGAATCTTTGGTTAATTTATTTGTCTAAGATAGGTAAGACAGCCTGGGAGATCTAAAACCAACTAGAAAAGTAGAGAGGAAGGCAATTCGTTTTTGCACACCAGGGGAGAGGAAGAAGAGGAAAGGATCAAAGGGATTTTATTTCCTTTCCCTCCCTTCAAAAAGAAGAGATATAAAGCAATAAAATATGCATATTGTGGAAGCCATGAGCCTTCTGTGGGTTGGAAAAGGGAGGACAGAGCGGTTTCCTCCCGACATCTGTTCATCTGTGCTGTTTGCAGAAATAAGATGTAGTAGCATTTGGATTTTAAAGATACAAGGGCCAACACTGTTTTAGGCTGCAATCATATTCATATTTACCTGGAAATAACTGTCACAGAACTCAATGAGGTTAAGTTCACTATAAACGTGTATAGAAGTACCCTACCCAGGTAGTCCTAAAGAGATAAATTTCAATGATAGGGTTCTTCATCAGGTAGAAAAGCTTATTAGTTTCCCTTCCCAGCTCCGGGTGGGCAACCTGTCCCCTGTCCCCTCCTGGACGAAATTGTTTCCGATTATTTAAATTACTCAGAATGTAAACTGCTTTGAATTCACTGAGGCTTGTTCCAAGGTAAGCAGCCTCCGTTAAAGAGGAAAGGAATTATTGAAAATACACCTGCATCCAAAACAAGAGACGTGAACAGAATAATAGGCACCTTACGTAGGTTTTTTTTAAAATATATATATATATATTCTCTGAAGAAGCAAATAAGGCACTTAAACGTTTTGGTCTTCCTCCTTCTGCCATCTCTCATCCCAAACCAATTTATGGCTTGAAAGTTGCAATACTGGGTGCCCTTGTAACTCATTTCTCTACCGACAGAAGACAGTTAGATGGACGACCTTGAGAGTTGCGTATTTTCACTTCACATCTGGAATTAAGTACTATCAGAATCCAAAGAGCGAGGTATCACCCCAACCAGACTACCATTCCGGATCTGTATAGGTTTACTTGGAAGTAAGGACTGCTGGTTTCTGTGGGGATTACTTTCAAGTAAAAGTGTTGATGCTGACTTAACCCAGATCCTGAACATTTCATCCCGGCTCCCATATTCAGTTGTACTGAACTTTTACAGTTCTTGGTAATATAATTTATATCACTGTCCAGAACTTCTCTGTCCCAGACATTGTGAAGTAGTTGCTAAAAGGAGTTCGAATCCTTACATACATTTCCTACCAAGGACAGAAACACATTTGGTTCAAGCCTTACCCAAATTCCTAAGAAATTTATTACCACGGGGAATAAATTCCAAGGAAATGTGTTTAGGCCAGGCAACCTTCCCGTTTGCAGAATTTCAGGCGAACTTTAGTCCTCAGAGGGGAAAAGGAAAAAGATGTTTCCTCCAAAGAGATCGACCCCAAGTAGGAAAGTCTACCAGTTACACCTTTGAGACACCCTCCTCTCCTCCTCTTCTTGAATTGGAGCCCTTTATTGGTCCTGGCCCAGTCTCATGACTGGAACCGAATATTTGGGCCCATTCTTTCCCCTTGTTCCTTTCAAAGGCGCTTCATAGTTTGTAAACATCCCTTGTACAAACAGGCAATCGCGGGGGTTCATCCCGGTATCACCAGCACCCCTAGCGTCTGGGAGAAATTTTCGATTTTTGTTTTGCTGCCTCCAAAAATAAAAAATAAATAAAAATACACCCACTTACACACACTCACTCAAACTCGCGGCACTGAAATTGAAAGGGAAGGGAAGCCCCTTCCCCATCCCTTTCGTCCACAAACCCTTCCTCCTCCTCCTCCTCCTCCTCCTCCTCCTCCTCCTCCTCCTCCTCTGCCCCCTCCCTCTTCCAAATAACCATCCTCTGCTCCTTTCTTTCCTTTGACACTTTCGATTGCGCTCATAAAGACGTCTCAACTTTTTTTCGGAAGTTTGGAAAGACAAATTCTTTTCCCTTCCCCCCCCCTCCTCTGCATATCAAAGAGGCAAGTTAATGAAGCCCTCCAACCATAGAGTTTCACAGCAGAAGGGGGAACCACAGGCTCCTGTGCCATAAGAGCAGATCGCCATAAAAGTTAAGCTGGAGAAGATGAAGGCGGGTTGGGCCACAGTTGCCCTCCAAAGCATCCACACCTTTTGTGCTCGAGGTAGAACTGGAAAGGTAGGGCCTTCCAACAAAAAAGTCCCCACCACACACACACACACAGAGAGAAAGAAAGACAGAAACATGCTCAAAGGCACACCAGGGCGAAGCACCTGCCAGGAACTCATTAGTATTGTGTTGAAAGACTTAAGATAAACCAAACTGTCAGGTTCTTTTCCCAACTGTCGATGGAGTTCTATCAATGCGCCGATCCCTTTCATTTTTAGCGGGGTCTTGGGGAGGAGAACTTCCCCAGGCATGGGGCTTTCACCCCCTTTTCTCTCCCCCCCCCCCCCCCCAATTCTTGTTTCAAGACTTTGCTTGTTCAAGCACTGCCCTTGCGGCCATGGGAACCTGCCATTTGAACCTGCCATTCTCCTCCATCTAGCCAGGAGCGTTAAAGAAGTACAATAAGCTTACTCCCGTGTCTTTTTTAACTCCCCCCCTTTTTTTTTTTACGTTGAGACCAAAGAGCATAGAGAGGGGCATCTTCTCCTTCCACCCCTAAACAACCCCTCCTCCTCCTCCCTGCTTCATTTCCCCGGATCCCAAGGTTAGACACGTCTGAAATGGTCCCCATCCCTCACCCCGGGATGAACCCGCCTTGAAAAGCCATTGACTTTTCCAAGACAACACAACCACTGCCTTCCCCAAAGAAATCCGACAAAACCGCAACGCGACAACCCGCAATACCAACCGGAAAGCTGGACTCCTTCTTCGTCTCTTCCCTTCCTCCATGTCAAAGGCTTATTTTATTTTTTTTCCCCGATAGGAAATCTCTTTCTCTTCCCTCCCTTTTCTTTTCTTTTTCTTTCTTTCTTTTTTGTAGCTTCTTGAAAGTCTCCCAAAGAGCTGGCTACCGGCTTGTTGGAAGCCGTAGGCCTAACTGAGCCCTTTTCGGTTCTGGATCCTGGCAAGTTTTCGTATTAATCTCCATACTTTGTCAGTCTTTGTTAAACAGCTAGGCGTGTCCCCAGCGCCTCCAACATTTTAATATTTGTTAGACGCGCTGACCTGAGTTTCACCCCACTCCGGGCCTCTCCCCCTTGCCTTTTCTATCATACGCTTCCATAGTTCGCTCGGTCATATTGAATTTTACCCAGGTCATTACTTTGGACAGGGGTAAGGGAGGGGGGGTGGGAGTGTGTGGGGGGAGAGATGCCACGGCCAGGAATTTCAATGTCGGCTTTTTCTTCCATAGGGCCAGCGACTTTTTGTCCCCTTTCCCCCTTAAACCTTTATCTCGTACGTATTTAGGCTAAAAAGAGGTTCACCCGTACAAAGAAGTACACAGGTTTACCATTACAAAGGGACAGAAGTCCACCAATGTGTGTATATCTGTGTTTGTGCCTCCTGCCCTACTTAAAAACGAAAGAAATTTAAGAGTGCATGTGTGTCAATGTGTGTACCTATGCACACATCTCTTCTCCTTTCTTTCTTTCTCTTTCTCTTTCTCACATACACAAAGCTGATATGTCACTCCTTTTTTTGGGTAGCATTTTTTTTTTTAAATTTACATTTATGTCACAGGGGAAACAGGAACTACTGTAGTAAGTAAGAAATAAAAAGTAGGAAAAAGAGGATTCTCCCTGCTATAAATTAAAAGTAAGGATGAAAAAGGGAAAGAAAGGGAGGGAAAGAGGGAGGGAGGAAATAAAGAAGGAGGGAAAGCGGATATGAAAGAAGGAAGGGCATTGGTTTAAAAAATTCTGGCATTTTTCTTCTTGAGGGTTCGGACAAATTTTAGTTACCTTTAACTCACATTTCCTCCCCCCCCCCCCCTCCAACCCATGATTTAATAAGAAGGTAATGTGTTGGAGGGACAGATTGCTTTGGTTGGAGGGAGGAAGGGATGGTGACAATTTGAGCTTTCAAGGCCTGTGGCGACTATTGTTTGGCTGTCTTTATATTGCTCATTCCTACTACAAATATACATGTACACCACACGTGAGACAGGTAAAGCATGGCAGGTCACTAAGGAAGACCAGTTGGCATGAAATGATAGTTACCGGCCCCTCATTGCCCTGCAGAAATAACGAGTCGAAAACCAAGCCCTTCTCTTTTGGCTTTACACTGGACTTCAAGATCTGTTCAATCGCCTGGGATCTAGTGGTTCCTCGCCCTTTCTTCCCTACTTTCTTCTTCCTCCTAAGGCTGGACTTTGAGAGCAAATAGATAGATTGAGGGGAGCGAAGGAGACAAGTTGGGTTAGTAGCTAGGTTAGAGCTTTCCTCCTAGCCATAGAATTGCACCTGGATAATAGCAGCCTTGAAACGAAGTAGTTATCCACCCTTCTCTGCCCATTATTATTATTTTTACTATTATTATTACACAAACCTGGAGTGGCGATGACTGTGCTTCAGGGATAAGTGGAGTAATTAAAAGCGCCTGGAGATGGATTGCTTAAGTTATTCCTAAACGGTAGCCCCGTTTAGAGAGATATTTTATAAATACCATGCAAGGTGCTAGAATGAGCCTTTATCGCTTTCTGCACACCTTAATACCTAGGTGTGCCTGTGGGGCGCATTAAAACATTTTCTTGCGTTTCAGCAACCCAGTGGGAATATTGGAGGCATATTTCGGGAAAATTTCCAACTATTTTTAAACTCTAAGTCAATGAATTATGGAAGTGGGTGTTAAAGAACTACCGGGTCGGATTGGGATCTGGTTATTAGCCTTTGCACACTCCGCAATCAAACCTCTCGCAGTTTGATTTAAGAACAGCCCAGTTCACAGCTTGGCACATCTGTATACATTGGGATCCTAACCACAATAGTTTGGATTCAGTCAAGAATGTATCTAAACAAATGACCTAAGAAAGCGTCAGATTATGGCCGATATCCAGTTGATTAGATTCATTCAGTCAATTCTTGACTGGCAAATCCCTTTGAGTGAATGGGTCTACTCTAGTCAAAACTAACAAGAGGATTTAGGTTTATAGATGCCTTAGGGCTGAAGCTTTTCTTGGTCTTTAATGCGACTTGGTATCCTGAACCCTAAGCAGGCTTCCTTGAAAGCGAATACTCTTTGCAATTAAATTTGCTTCCATGTAAATGACTTTAGGAACTTGAGGTCAACAAATTGGCCTCTGCACAGCCTGGTTTATCTTATTCTGGTTTATTTTAGGATCTCCCTACCCATATTGCATATGGGGAGATAGAAAGCGGGATTCCAGTTAAGCGGTTAAACGCAACACGGGTGGGTTGTAAGGAACCTAATAGAAAGTTGGATTCCACTTAAGTTTAAATCCAATCGGTTAGTATTGAAGGGGTGCCTTGTAAGGAACCTGAAGGGATTTTGTATAATTTTGCTTTTTAAAAAGGGGGATTTAAAAGGTGAATGCGTATACAATTCTCCTCCTGGCTTTTCTATTAGCCTGTCTTCCGAATGGTGAGACCATCCTTTCATTCGAAATGAAAGCGTTATTTTATTACCGACGTTAATCTCGCCTACTTTATTCCTCGTTTTTGCGAGTGTATTAAGTAGCAATATTTCTAATGAGGAGATATTCTTCCCCAACCCACGCACGCATAAATCCAAAGGGCTGCTTGCCAAAGAGTGATGAGTTACCTAGCCTTTTTTTTTTAAAGGGTGGGTGGGGATGATGGAACTCACTCCTCCAACGCTAACAATGGTTTTAAATATGTCGACCAATCGAATATTCGATCCTCTGCTATCTAACTAAGTAATTTATGTAATTAGTCGATTACACCCAAATACCAGTATTTTGTAATCCATTAGAGAAGTGGACAATTCTTTGCCATTTTTGAGTCTGGAGTATGATGAGGTGTATCTCTTTATCAAAAGAAAAGGTAAACGTATAATATTTATTCATCCTATTTTCTGAACAGTCTTTCTATGAGGAGAGAGAGAAAGAGCTTGTTTTTAGGATACAAGCTGCATAAATAAATTCATGACACAGAATAATCCTAAAATGCTTCAGAATCAAGAATCAGGCTGCGGACCATCCGAAACTGATTAAATAATACAATATTTTGATTAACACAGTCTAGATCATATTTTTTGTGATTTTTAGAAACAACGATATCACAATAATTTCTTCTCTAAAAGGCAAAAATCATCCCTGTTTAACCTGTAAATCTATAAAAGTGAGCTGCCCTTTAGAGAAGGGTCCGCCAAGAAGTTATATAGGAGAACTTCCTTTGGGTTTTCCCAATTTTAGTATAATATTCAGTTTAAGGGCAAAATCTGACGGATATTTCCAATCTACATACTGCTTAAGTGAATCGGAGGAGCTCAAGAAAGGGCAACATTATTTTATTTAATTTCAAGTGCAGTCCGATATATGGCCACTCAAAAGCAATTTCCATTTATTTCAATGGGGACTTACTCTCAAGTAGGTTTATTTATAAGATTGGAAGATAAATCTCTTAAAGGTCACGCCTCTATTTGAGAAAAGGCTCCTAAAAGTTTTGCCTATAACAATATATTTATCTTCTTTATAAAAATTTTATTTGCTGCTATTATTATTATTAATATTGATCTTTACTATAATATTTGAATATGCGTTTTAAAGTTACTTGATATCCAAAGAGTATCTTTCCTATCCTAGGGCAGACCTCTAACTTAGCCGAAATAATTTTCCCCATGGGTGTGTGTGGAAGATTACAATGATTATTGCTATTATAATATTATGAGATAAATATTCACCGTATAACGATACTTTATTACATGACATAATAACAACAACACACGGTCCCTTATAATTTCCCTATATTAAAACTGTTTAATGGACGGTAGCATCAGGCGAACTGTAAAAACCTTTCGGAACTATAAACCTGTGTGTGGGAAGGTCTTGATTAACTAAGTAGTTACAGTCCCGAGGTTACAATCCCAGAGTAAATATTAATGCCCACTCGCCATTGCAATGAATGAGAGAGACCCAATAGCCGGATCTTGCGCGGCTCCCATTTGTTTCAATGGAGAACTGGACCTTTCTAAGGTGTTGTTCTGCTCCTTTTCTTTTCCAAAAAGAGGGAGCTGAAGAAAGCAGGTGGGGTGGAAGTAAAGGAAGGCAGTGGCATTCACAACAGCTCAGAATAATACCAATTCATTTACTGTCATCTCAAGCTTCATTTGGACCTGTCAGTGTTGGAAGCTGAGCAGTGTCAGCCCTGGTTAGTACTTGGATGGGAGACTGCCACTTGCCCCTCTATATTGGCTAGGGTTAGGAGCACAAGACCCCCGTGAATATGGAAAAACCACAAAAAAACCCAAAACACTATATTTTTACCTCTCCAGGAATCTCTAGGTCCTCCAGGGCAACTCTGTGGTCAACATCTGCCAGGCGTTGACCATAGAATTGCCCTGGAGGAGCTAAGAATGCCTAATAGAGTATTTTCTCTAAAAATCTCTAGGTCTTTCAGTGCAACTGTTGACCGCAGAGTCGCAACGGAGGACCTAGATATTCCTAGAGTTGGAGATAAATCCGTGGATAATCAAAGCCGCAAATACGGAGGGATGTGAGTGCGTTTCAGAGAAAGGACCCGGCCAAACCACCTTTGATGTATTCCTTGCTTATAAAATTCAGGGGCTCAACACAAGTCGACAGGAGACTTGGAGGCACACACATACACACCCTTTTACCGGGCAGTCGGTGCTAATGCTGTGATTCGCTTCCACACTTCCTAACTCTTACCTCACGACCCGTATTCTCTTATCAGTAAACAAGGGAGGTCTCTTCCTTCTCTCCCACCCCCCTTTTTCCTCTCCCCCCCCCCCCAGCCACGCCATCCCTCCCTCCTTCTCCTCCTCTTTAGCACTGACACCCAGTCTATCAGCCTCAAACACAAGGCTCGCACCGCCTAAACTTTTGACCCTCGCCTTTTTGACCCCTGGAGCTTATAATGGCTGTGCTAGCCAATCCACCGAGGACCGTATCCCCACCTCCCCCGGGCTTCAGAAAAAAAGCTCTCCCCCGAACAGATCTCTCTCCTTTTTTCTTTCTTCCTCCCTACGTTTCACCCCAGACCCATCCCGAATCTCCTTGTACATTTCCGCATTTAGGAAGCGAAGGGGACAGGAGATGGTTTTCGTTTCATTCTCAGGAATCAAAACCCTGAGAGTGATTTTTTCTCTCCTTCTGTCCATCTGGACGCGGGGAGTAAGCAGGTTAAACCTCCCGATCGTTGGCTAGCCTTTTCTCCTAGATGCATCCCTATCTCTATAAGAAGGTGCATCTTTGCAGGGGGGAAAGGGATTTTATTTCATTTTAATCCGACTGGGAGGATAAGGGTCCCTTTTCTTTCAGGGCGAGGCTTTAGCGGAGGTCAGGGGGGGCTTTTGCAGAGACCTGGAAAGCACAAGTGGAGAGCTGCGGTGAATTGGTCTGAAGCGAGCTCTACTGGCTATACTGAGTTGTTACAAGCTTCGAGATTTACCTTTTTTTAAACGCATTTCTCTGCTCCCATATCTCTTTTCCCCACCCCCTCCTTAGTCTTATGCTGTTCATTTTTCATTTTCCGGGAAGTTTTATCTGCTCCGTGTGTAAAACCACCACAACAAAACCTTTACTCGACCTTCTTTTAATACATTTCAGAAGATTAGGCTTGTTGCCCAAGCCCAAGCCACCAGAAAAAGAAAATCTGTGCAGAGAATTAATCCCCCCCAATAGACAAGACTCGGTAGTGGTTACAGTCCTATGAGCATTTGCTTGGGAGAAATTCCCATCGAATTTAGGATCAGGCTGAATCCCATCGTGAGGGGAAGCTCACTTTTCAAATTTTTCACATGAAATCAGTGTCATTTCCCAGCACTTGCCTTACGGACTGTAAAAATAAAAGAGGGAAGCAACCTGTAGGTTTAATTTGCAAAATGCATTTTAACCCCTCCCCCCCCCCCCCCCAAAAGCCAATACTAATGCAATCCCAAGAAAGGTGAAAAGAGGGAGACAGGGAAGATTGGGATATAATTTCACAGTTGGACAAGAGGTTAACTTGATCTTTTGGAAAGGTGGTATATAAATAAAATTATTATTATTATTATTATTTGAAGCTATTTGGTTGGGAAGTCTTGGTTTCTTGTGGGACAAAATTCTCTCTTCAAATAGTAGCGTTCAGACGATATGGGGCCTAAACACCCTAAAAGCTAAGCAGGGTCAGCCCTGATTAGTACTTGGATGGGAGTCCACCAATGAATACCAAGTACTACACTGGCTACATATCAGAGGAAGGAACTGGTAAACTCACCCCTGAGTATTCCTTGCCTAAGAAAACCCTATGAAATTAATAGGGTTCACCATAAGTGGACAGACACTTTAAGGTACGTAGGCAGAAACAAAAACGAGCAAGAAAGCCAGTGTCCTTCCTTCCTTTTCCATCACATTTATATAGAGCCTTTCTCCCTGTACATCAAGGGCGGTTTACCAAGGCTTGCAATTTGTCACGATCCCAGAGGAAAGGGGAGCAAGAGAGTAAAAGAAAACCAGCAAACAGAGGCACCAATTGGAAATGGTTATATGAACAGCTTACTATATTTGCTTGGACAGATGAACCACAGATTTTAAAAACGCTTATTTAAAACTTCACTAAAAAGGAAAACTAGAGTCAGGATGCATTGGTTTGAGAGCTGGACTATGAGTAGAGGGACCAGGATTCAAATCTCTCCTCGGCCATAGAAACCCCTTGGGTGACCTTGGGCACGTCACCCTCTCTCAGCCTTAGAGGAAAGCAATGGTCAACCTCCTCCAAATAAATCTTGCAAGGATATCACTTTAATAATGTCGGAGTGGACTTGAAAGCAGGGAAAAAACAAAACCAAATAAGGAAAATACAGGAAAAGCGTTGTCCCCATGTTTTATTCCCTTCCTCCAAATTCTACATACATACCCTCCCTTTACCGGGAAGAAGGTGAGATATAAATAAATAAAATAATAAAAATAATAATTACAACACTACAAAAAGACAGAATTCTCTACACAGTTTAATCAGGAATATTATCAATCCTCCTTTCCTTTTCCTTGCACATGTTTAGGTTATTTCCACTATCCTTCCCTTCTTTTTTCCCCCCAATCAAGGAACATTGATGTTAAATGACAAATTTGCCAGAAGGCTGCTCCAGGGAGGGGGAAAATTAGAGATAAGATCCTGGATCCAACAACACGCCTGGTTCTGGTCTTAGGTTCTTGTCACGCAAACAACCAGAGGAACAAAATCTCCTTTTTAAAAACACACAACTACATGCCCTTTTGAAAGAACGAGTAACAAGAGATGAAGAAGGTTAGGGAATGGTGGAAATGAGGAGAGGAGCTTACAAAAGAAAGGGGGGAAGGGACAGTGGGGGGGGGGGGGTTTCAAAGACCGGGGAAAGTGACTGTGGACACTCCTGTCCTCCAGGAGGAAGAGTCACCCATTGCATTTTGATTGGAGAATGGGGGGTGAGGTCCTCTCTTTCTCCCTGCAAAGATGCCTGCTCTTTACCTCTCTGTCTGCTGACCTGGGAATGATCCCAAGCTCCTATGAATTATTGATGAGCTATAAGAGCCGTCCCCCCTCTTTTCAGTATGCAAACCCCATTACACTCTTAAAATGGCGATTTAATCGTTCGGAATAGCTTTGCTTTGCTTCCTTCTCGACCCCTTCTCCACCCTCACCCCCCCCTCCGCAACCCCTCAACGCAACTCATTTGTGCCCCCTTTTCATTTAATTTTCTTAATTAAAATCCTTTCACCGTTTTTTTTTAATTCTCCTTCTCTCTTTTGGTTCTCGAAAAGGAGAGATTGAGAGAGAGAAATATAATACACCTATCAAAATCCGGGTTGCCTTTTAAAAAAAATAATAATAAAGAAACGTAAACATGATCATTGCAATGATTTTTACAAAATTAAGAATAACAGGACCTACTATTAGGATCCTAGACCCCAATATAGTAATAGTGTCTGTGATGTATGTATGTGTGTGAATAGCCTTGTTTGGGCAAATACTGTATATGTATGGCAAACCTACCCATGATGTGTTTAGAGAAAAAGGGCTGTACTTTAAATCCTTCTGGTTTCAATGGTAGGCTTAGGGTTAAGCATTTGCCTACATATAAGTGATCATGACATAGGACAGTCCTAAGCCCATAGTCAAGTGTTTTGAGGGGAGAATAAAGGCTGCCTCCCCTCATTCAAGCCAAATCATTCTGAAAAAATCCTATGGGCCAAATGCTCAGGCTTTCCTTTAGGATCACTATTGTGGATACTTATTTACATCCAGCACAGGCAGCAGGTAGAAATCTAGGGAGATGCAAATAGTCTGATTGCACAGTTTTCTATCTATCTCTTGCACTTTTCAGAGAAACCCAGGGACCCCTTCTGTTCCTCATTAAAAGGCACTGTCTCACTCTGTCAAAATATTTTTAGGTTCTTTTGCAAAAAACATGGGCCTAGCTTTGCCTGGGAGGTTTACTCCCAAACACCAAAGATACGGATCAGCAGATCCCAATAAAGGGAGCCACAGATCCAAATCAACGTTATTCTGCAAATCCGATTGATTATATGAGGTTCTCATCTTGTGGGCATATTTCCTAGATAGTGCTGGGTCCAGTTTTGAAATTCACGGACATGGTTTCAAAGTAAGATATGGAAAGTCTGAAAATCTCAGGCCAGCATTTCGAAGAACACTTCCTAGCTCTTCCCTTGAAACAAGAGAAGTAAAAGGGTTGTAGTACCATAGTAAATCTTTATAAGAACAACTAAGCCCGTTTGGCACCTTAAGGATGAACAAAATGTACGGTGGCGCAAGCTTTCTGTGTACTACAGCCCACTTCCTAAACAGTTGTTATCGATATAAATATATCTATCTGGGTGGGTTGCACTCATGCATTATGAGTAGATAGCTGCTGGCTGCAAAAAGTTGTGTGTGTGTGTGTGCCTTGCATGTGTGTGAAAGGGGACGTTCATACAATGGTTTATCCACACACATGCGCCTCCAATGAATAGGGTGGACTGGTTATCGTGAGGCCAACAGAGTTCAAGGGGAGTTTATCCATTGACTTCAAAGAACATTGGATCTGACCTTTTGTGGTCAAGAAGTCAACTATTGTCGCCTGACAAACGTACTACTTAGAGAGGTGTATATTGGCTGGTCTGGAGCAGATTGTCTCCTCCTCCTCCTTACCACCCCCCTCTCCCTATTTGTATGGATAGAATGGAAAGATTAATAGGAAAAGATTAAAAAGCGAAGTATACAGACGACCCACTTTTGTTTTGGGAGAGTCTGTAATCATTGGAGAGGGAGGGGCTGGGATTCTTGAAAGTGTGCTTGTTATTACTATTATTATTTGCAATGTCTAGTTAGAGCAATAACCAGACATTGGAATTAAAACAGATTTATTAGGAAGGGCTCACATGGAAACAAAAAGAGTCTTCCTAAAAATGCAACCCTATGAACACTGGACCTGTGTCTTACTTCCATGGGAATAGGTTATGAATTGGAGTCTTAAACAGATAGGTAGGCATTGGACCCTCTATCCTCCCATCCAAAGGACTTAACACTTTTATTATGTGATACCTGTACTTTGAAAAAAGAGATAAATCAGAGGAGAAACTTCAGAAAGAAAAAGGATAGGTGAATGAGGATTGGGTTTTGTATATTCAGCAATAATAATAATAATAATAATAATAATAATAATAATAATATAGAGTAGAGAAATGGCTTGCTGCACACAAGAAACAACAGTGCTCTATATATTATGAGTGTTTCCCTTTCCTGTTTACATGGAGAGTATTAGAGAATTGACTATTGCCTGCCATAACAGCCCAACATCGGGCTACAAAAGAAGAAAGGAATTTTCTGCAAAAAAAATCCCAGGTTATCTGCGTAGAGCAGCCTTCCTGTTTATGCTTCCATGAAGATCTCCTCGAATCCTAGAGGAAAACAAGGATTGGCAAAAGAAGGAAAAGACTAGAAAGAAGTAAAAAAAAAAGCAACCAAAAAGCCCTGACCTCTCTTTGTGGCTCCCTGGTCCATTCATGATACACCAAAAACAAGCCTCCAGAGACAGAGAGAATTATGGAGAGCTGAAACCACCTTCTAAAGGACAAGGGCGGCCCCACAAAAAGACAAGGTTTAACTTCACTAGGAGTGTGGTCAGAAATAAATCATAAAGGCTTTTGGCCTCCTTTGTTTACTAAGGGAGTCCAAATGAGGTTTGGCCTGGGGGCTTCGTTTTAGGGCTGCAGACTAATCGTACAGATTCTTTGATTTTTCCCACCTTCATTTTCTTTCTAGAAATGTTGGAAAGAAGGGAGACACCACCTGCTTTTGTTTCAGGCTGGCCTCTTCTTGTGCTGTCTTCCAAGGAAAGGGTTTCGAATTGCATGCAGCCCAGTTGAAGGGACACAAGATGCAACCAGTCCAAGAGCCAAAGAGGCTGGACTTCATAAGGCTGTGTTCACACTGGAGAAATAAACCGGTTTAAGTGCCATGGCTCAATGCTGTGAAATTCTGGGAATTGTAGTTTGTTGTGGGGCCCAGAGTGGAGCGGAGCTCCGCTCTGGACCCCACAACAAACTACAATTCCCAGAATTTCACAGCATTGAGCCATGGCACTTAAACCGGTTTATTTCTCCAGTGTGAACACAGCCCCAGAAGGCTATTGGGGGGAAGGGGACCTCATTGGACACAGTGAGTCCTTGCTACAGGTATCATCCGGATGGGGACCTGGGTCTTAGAGGAGAGTGTGAGTTATTACTAGCCTTGACCTCGCAGCTCAAGGTCTGAGTATGTCTCCTCGAGAGTAAGTTCCACTCAGCTAAGGCAACAATCCTATGCAAGCTTCCCTAGAGGTAAATCCCATTTTAAATAAAATAAAATAAAAAGATTTACTTCTCAGCAGGGGCATCTAGAATTTCTTTTCATTACATTGCAGTAGAGAAGTGCAGGTATGTAAAGCATGGAGTAGAGGGATGAAGGTGGGATGGATTGAACATAGAGCCAGAGGATGGCAAACGAAAACTGGAGGGAAGGGAATATTGGGGAAAGGACAAATGCTAGGAAAGAAGGTGGAAATACTTTCAGTCATAAGTCTCTCTCTGTATGTGTGTTTAGAAATTAAAACAATATGAACAGAAAACAATGCCATTTATACGCATTAGTTTCCTTCCTGAGACTTGTTTCTTCCATTTGATAAAGTGGTCAGAGGACTGACAAATACCCTATAAACCTTCACACATGCAACACACACACACAGTCTGGGTTATGATATGTCCTAGCTCCTGCAATATTATACCTATACCTATTAATATGAGAGAGAACACCACTAAATTCAGTAGGATTTGTGTCTGAGTCCAGGTGTGTAAGGCTGTGTTTTTAAAGGTCCTGTTTAATTCAGCATGAGGTTTTCATCTTACAAGTCCCATAAAACATCATATGGCTTACTTCTGAGTAAGCCTATATAGAATGGCACTGATAAGGAGACCCTTAGTTGCCCTTGTGAAAGCAATAGGGCTTTGACGTGCTGAACTGTGGCTGTGGTTTGAGGCCTCGCAAAACAAAAGTGTCAGTCTTAGACAAATATTGTGAGCCAGGTTTTTAGAGGACACAATCCCTCTGGCCATCCAAGTGAGACTCTCACACAATCCACCCCTTGCCACCCCTCATCCCCATAGACTTGCAGTGCCAAGCAGGTATTCAGGCCAGTAAGGATGATAGTCTTTTTAAAAAAAAACACCACTGTAGAATGCTGTCAATGTGGTTAAAGGGAGGAAAAGAAGCTAAAATAGTGCCTTTTATGCTACATTGGAATACATGTGTCTACCAAATGTGAAGCAGATGTTTAAAAAATTCTAAAAGAATGGAGGAAGGAAAAGATAATGGAGGAGGGGGCAAAATAATAATTGTAAGATTACCCTCCACTTCCCACCCCTGAGCTTAACATCCCCACCACTAATCCAAGGGGAAGTTCTCTTGCAGAATATCTGTTCAAATGGATGGTGCTTTCTCCCCAAACTCCCATCTGTTAAGATGGGAATTCTTGCAGGGTAAACTCTGGCTGCATTGTGTCTACTAGTTAGCCTCTGAGTTATTTACACTGATCCAGTTAAATGAAGTAGGATGTGTGTGGGTGTGCGCAGGAGCTTAAGGGTTCTGCCCTTTATTTTCTTATTATTTGCTATGTGACACATTTCCCTTGCCTGGTGGGCATATGTATTAGAGGATTCCACAGTTCAAGTTGGAAAATGGGACCCACCCACCCACTTACTTTTGAAGTAGAGGAAATGAAGTTGTAACGTTGAAAGACGAGACTTTCAAAAGAGTGAAAACTGCAGGCTTCTTATAGTGTCTGAAAATGAGCAGGGTTCATAGGCTAACAGAACTAGGATAACAGCAGAGGCGTCCATATTTACTCATCAGTTGATTTTAAAATAAATCTTGTCCTAACCACCTTAAGTACCACTTTTAACAACAACAAAAAACAAACCCAAAATGTAAATACACTTTTAAAAGGAAAAAAAAAAAACACTCCTACCAGATCTGCTGCTGGAAAAGACAGAATACATTGTGATCTACAGTTCTTTCCTATGTTGCTTTACTCATAAGTAATCCCACCAAGCTCAAAAGAGGATCTTACCCAACTGAGTGTGTGCATAGGGCCAGACATACCTGTTCCATTGACATGTAAGGAATGCAGCTGTCATCATTTTGCAATCCTAAGCCTAAGGCTACAGTCTTATCTGGATCCTAGATCCTACACAGTCCCTTGCTCCTTCTTGCAAACCCAAATAAGAAAAAAATAAATAAATAAGGAGGCTTAAAATTTAACCAGTTCTACCCTGATCTCAGTGAGCTGTAACACTAAAAATTTGCTGCCCTGGTCAACAAAAGTAAGCAGAAAAAACAAACCACAGCTTCTAAACAGAAATCTTTAGAAGACAAATGGATTCAAGCCCAGCGCTGGATGTTTTTATGGCAAGCCACTCTTAAAAGCAAGAGGTTTTTAAAATGCTACCAGCCATTTGCTACCTACTCAACCTCCGGTTAGGCCCCTTCGTGAAAGTGTTTGCCACTTAGCTTTATCGTGAATGCTTGTCTATTCAGAGCCGAAGACATATTTTTTAAACAGTTTTGGTGCTAAAACTTCACCCTCTCTTCCCTGTCCTCTGCCCAAAGACATTGATTTAAATGGTTAAGGCTATCTAAGCAGAGACGATAAGAAACAAAGGCCGATCTCTTTAACCTTTACCAGCAACCCAACACATCTGGACTCAGAAGTAAATCCCACTCACTCCAGGTAAACAGGTATAGGACTGCAGCCTACCATTCAACCAACTAATCTATGCAGGCCTACATAGCAATAAGCCCCAACTGGGGTATAGTGGTTTGAGTACTGAACTAGGACTCTGGGAGGCAAGGTTTAAGCTGTGGAAACCATCTGGGTGACCTTGTGTAAGTCGTAGTCTCTCAGCCTTAGAAAAAGGCAATGGTAAACCTCCTGAAAAAGAAACCTTGCCAAGAAAACTGGCAAGGATAGGGTAGCCGTAAGTCTGAGCCAAGGCATATTACAACAGCAACAAAGTCTCATTGAGCCTTGCAGGGTGGTGGCGAGTTTTACTTCTGAGAGAACCTAGATCGCAGAAGGCTGTGCAAGACATTGGGAAGGAGAAAAATATATGTTTCCTTTCACTCACAGATTGCGCCTGTGGGAAAGCAGCAACAAGTGGACAACTTACAAGTAATGCGGAAAAAGGAAGGAAAGGTGACATAAGTGTGTTTTAAACAGGGAAGGGGGAACTGTGTAGGCCAAAATTTCCTGAACCTCAAAATCCATGGGAAAAGGGCGGGGGGGGGAGGTTTAAAATTCAGAGTCTAAATGCCTCAGAAGTTATATAGGATCTAAAAATATAGGAGCATCCAAACTCGTATAGGATTTTTAAAAAGACCAGGCACATGGAGGGGGGGGGTGTTCTTGAAATCTGCTTTCAGCTTCACCTCCCCTTTCTGCTGAAGTTTGGTCATAAAAATCACTCCCACCGATTTTGAGGGGGCTCTTTCCTAAATAAGGGTGCTTAAACCTTTGACATCTATAGACTCCCAAGAACTGGATGCCTCCTCCATGGACTTTATAAGGCTACTGCGCGCGCACACCTGCCAACAGAAAAATCGGTGCACTCTGCCCTGGCATTGCCATTTATTTTTAATGGAATAGTTTTGAGTTTTCCCTTTCTTCCTCTAACCCTATAAGTTTCTTTAAACTGCACCTACTGCACCAATAGGGCCCAAGTTGCTGTAAGACTCTCTAAAGAAGAGAGAAGTTGGAAGAGGAGAGGAATAATAGCCCTCCCCTTCAGCTCCGCTCCCCCTCGCCCAATCTATAATAACCATCTAGCCCTTTAAAAGTCATTTAAGCAGATAGTATTTCAAAAGAAACTTACTTTAAGGTTAGCAGCTTCTAAGTCCTCTTTCGAGTAAACACTGAACCATCAATGCCTCCTATTCCAGCAAAGGAGAAGCCTTTATCTGCCTGGGAAATGTGCTCTTCCATTCCTGCCCCCTTCCAAGCCAAAGCAAAGGCAGTTAAAATGTCACTTAACATTCTGGAGAATGTGAAATATATTGTACATTGTCAACTCCCCAAAACCATAAAACTAACTTTATGGACCTCACGTGACTTTTGAGAGCCAGTGAGGGGTATCTGGCTGAGGTCTGGGCGATTTTTACGATCTAACTTCTAGATAAAACCCTATCCATTTGACATCTTAATGTCACAGCCACTTTTGGTATACTTACTTACTTTTGCTATGGGTAAAATATGTGCCTCTGTGTGTGTGTGTGTGTGTTTCTGTCTGTCTGTCTTTGTGTATCCAAGAGAAGGCGAGAAAACGGGTTGTTTGGGGAAATGACAACTCACACTCTCAAAACCCTTTAAGAAGTAACCCAAGAGTTCGGGGTAAGTTTATAAGACCAATTTTACTTCCTATCAGAGACAGCTCTGGACTATAATTTAAGGGGTAGTAGCAGCAACTACTACTAATTTCCTTCTTGCTAAAAAAAGAAAGTGAGAGTTTAATGGTAGCGCTTGGGTGGAGGGTTGGCGAAGGGAGGAAAGAAAGAAAGAAAGAAAAGAAGGAAAGATGAGTTGTAGATCTGTGCACAACTTAAATGATCTCTTTGGCAAACAGCACGAAAAAGTTAAGGCAACTGCGGGTTTTCACTCCTGAGTTAAAAGCTATGTACACACGCATGTATTGCGGCGTTAAGTAATGACAATGTAATTACAACAGCTAACAGTTTTATCATGCTCAGCTGTGCAATTCGGAAGGCTTTTGTGAAAATACGTTGAGTAAGTTCATTCGTAACTCTGCAGAATGTTTGGTTTGTGTGGGATTTCAGGCCGAACCTCTAGGCAACTTACCTGGAGGCGAAGGCCTTGGAAAGATGTGGGGGACTTATTGCAAGGTCGGGCTTATAAAGGAAGGAAAGAAAGTTTTGAGGACCTCACAACTGGCTTGTTTTCTTTCTCTCTGAGATGTGTTTTCCTGATCAGTAGCTCCAAGGTCTGAAAGGGGGGGAACTTTTGTATCCTTTGGTTGGAAATGTTGGGGGAGATGCCCCCAAGGAAGCCCTAGCAGATGGGCCAGGCAATGTGGAGAAGACCCTTTCTTTGAATGTGTGTAGGGTTTTGTTTTGTTTTTCCCCCCTTAGAGTATGTATTTCGCTTAAGAGGAAACTTTTAGGGCCGGGTCTTTCCAGCCTCGTGATCCAAAGAAACACAAAGGAGGGTATTTTTTCTGGCCAGGAGAAACGTTTATTTGACTTCAAGTTAAGGCTACAAACGGATACGAGAAAAGCGTCTTGGCGAAGATGGCAACAAGCAGCTAGACATGACAAATGCCATTTTTTTTGAGACACACAGAACACTGAATTCACCCTGCCCCACTAAAACTTCCTATGAGTCACTGCAGAAAGATTTCTAGTATTTACAAACATTTTTTTTTTCAACATACTATACGGTTGGTCCAATCGGATACCCTTTTAAAGTGAACTTCACTCACATTTAATTTTTTTTTTTCTCCAAAAAACCAAAACAAAAAACCAAAAAGTTTCAGAACTGGCCTTGGAACAAAACAAGGCCAGGAAAATAGGAACCAAATCACAGACTTGACAATTTCAAAGACAGAAAGATACATGAGCTTATATATAGATAGATATATTGTACTTTTTTTAAAAAAAAAGGCCAAAGATATGGTTGTAGTTGATGTTTTCAACTTTATTTCCTGCCCTGGATCTTGCAGGATTTGAGCAGAAGGAAGAAATGGTAGGTTCCCCACATCCCCAGAGGCAAGAACTTTTTAAAGAGCCCATCCTTTCCTTCTCCTCAGCAGTTTATAAATAAGTTATAACATTTAAAGAGCGCACATTAAAAAAAACCCAAAATTAAAAAACATGCCAACGTCTTCCAGAAAGTATCATTTAGCACGGACACAATACATTTAGAAACACCTAAAGCATTAAAGAAGCCTCTGGAAATAACATCATTTATTATTATTATTATTATTATTATTATTTCAGGAATTAATTTAAAGGTGGGAAGGAAGGAAACCTCAGCAAAAGGACACAGTCCTGGAATAACAGTACCACGCAAGTCGCTTAATAATAATAATAGTAATAATATATATATTTTTTTAGTTTTAAAAAAAAAAGGTCAATAGCATGCTGAATGGAAAGTGCTTCACTTTACAGTACTCCAAACTTTTAAAACCGAAACCAAAAAATAAAACACCACGGCGGTCGTTTTGTTTGTTTGTTAGCTTGCTTTAAACTTTCTTTTCCTCTTTCTTTCTTTCTTTTTCTTTCTTTCTTTCTCTCTCCACCAAACCCGCCCCCCCCCTTCTCCCCATGCCCTTCCCGCCCCACTTCTATTTCTTCATATTTCCTTCTGGATCTGAATTTACGGCTGGAAAGCACTGCCACCAGACGCTAAACTCATACTTTTGAGTTTGTTGTCTTTCTTCCACTTCATGCGCCTGTTCTGGAACCAGATTTTGATCTGTCTTTCCGAGAGACACAAA
Source organism: Urosaurus nigricauda (assembly GCA_034509955.1). Lineage (NCBI taxonomy): Eukaryota > Metazoa > Chordata > Lepidosauria > Squamata > Phrynosomatidae > Urosaurus > Urosaurus nigricauda. The sequence goes on along the minus strand of JAOEGL010000006.1, from coordinate 26,092,265 downwards.
GCGTGGGCGATTTCTATTCGCCTCCGGCGGGTGAGGTAGCGGTTAAAGTGAAACTCCTTCTCCAGTTCCAGGGTTTGATAGCGAGTGTACGCCGTGCGGGCTCGTTTCCCATCCGGTCCAGTCATATCTGGATAGTAAGAACGACAACACAAGGACAACATTGGAGCGGGTCTGTTCGCCTTAAGCCATGCGTTTTGTGCATTTTATGTCATGCCAGAGAAGCCCAGCTCTTTCCTACCCTCCTTTGCGAAAAAGGCTGGTTGCAAAATGACACCCCACCACCGAAGATGACCTTCCTTGGAGATTCCCTTCCCACCTTTTCGGAGTTAGGTCTCCCTCCTTTGAAGCCCCTGACCCCCCAACCTGAATTTTACGTAGTCTTGGGTGTCTCTCTTTGCAACTTGGCCTCCTTTCCTTCCCTCCCTAACCCCCAACCTGAATTTTACGTAGTCTTGGGTCTCTCTCTCTGTCTCTCTTTACAACCTGGCCTCCTTTCCTTCCCTTCCTGACCCCCCCCCCCCAACCTGAATTTTACGTAGTCTTGGGTCTCTCTGTATCTCTCTTTGCAACCTTTCCTTCCCTCTTGTCTCTTTTGCATTGCCCATTTTTCCTCCTCCGACTCTGTGACAAGTTTTGACCACCACGTTTATCTGGAAAGTCTAACCTTCCTTGGAGATGGTTCCTTTCCCACTTTTTCTGAGTCAAGTTTCCCTCATTAGAAGCATCTGAACCCCCCCCCCACCTGAATTTTACGTAGTCTTGAGTCTCTCTGGGTCTCTCTTTGCAACCTGGCCTCCTTTCCTTCCCTCCCTGACCCCCAAACTGAATTTTATGCAGTGATGGGTCTCTCTGTGTCTCTCTTTGCAACCTGGCCTCCTTTCCTTCCCTCTTGTCTCTTTTGCTCTGCCATTTTTCCCCCTCCGACTCGGTGACAAGTTTTGACCCGCGGTATTTATTTGGGAAGTCCAGCCTCCTTGGTGTCAGTGCTTCTGACTCCCAAGTCAGGGGACAACCAGGCAGCATGTTTTTTTCTTTCTTTCTTTCCCCTGTTGTAGCTCCTCTCTCTAACCCTTTGATCCTGGCTCTGCTTCTAGAGATCGATGCCAACCGATAGAGGCAGGCAGAGCGAAAGGGAGGAAGCGGCCCTCTGGAAATAGGGTCGCATCTTCCCTGTCTCTGATCTTCCTCCTGTGAAATGGCCTCCCCGACCCCATTTTGCCCACCTTCCAGAGAGGAATCCGCCGAAAAATTCTTGGAGCTCCGGGTTCCTTCACCACCACCAGCAGCCCCAGAGAATTTGGCAGGGACAACGCGCTAAACCTAGCCGATACCCGGCCACTCTTGCCTCCTCCATCCTTCTTTGAAACATCCTTCCATTTTTACCGCGTGGGAGGGGACGGGGAGGCAAAGACCTGACCATTATTGTCACAACCCTCGCTACTAAGATGTGTAGGAGAATAAGGCGCTCGGAAATGGCGGGGGAGAGAAGGTCGACAGACCCATCTGTGCCCCACACAGCTGCCTTTGCCCCCTCACAATTCCCTCCACCCGTTTCATTGCTCCAATCCTTCACACTTGGACTATTTTAAAAGACCTCCACTCCAGTCCATTACTCCCACTACTACTACTACTACTATTATTATTATTGCTATTACTAACATCCTCATCTTCTAACCTGATCTCTGTCATCCAGCTAACCCATTATTTCTCTTTTTTAAGAAGGGGGGGGGGAGAGAAACTTCAGAGCTCTCCAGCCCAATACTCCCATCATCATCATCATCATCACTGTTATCATCATCTTCTAGGTAGATCTGTGTCACCCAGCTAAACTATTATTCCTTTTTCTTTAAGAAGAGGGGGGGGGACTTCGGAGCCCTCCAGTCCAGTCCATTACTCTAACTACCATTATTATTATTATTATTATTATTGCTGTCATCCTCATCTTCTAACTTGGTCTCTGTCTCCCAACTAACCTATTGTTCCTTATTTTATCAAGAAGGGGGGGGGGGAGAAACCTCAGAGCCCTCCAGTCCACTACTCTCACCCCCATTACTATTATTATTATTATTATTATTGCTGTCATCTTCTAACTCGTCCCTGTCGCTAACCCATTATTCCCTTTCTTTAAAAAAAAGGGGGGGAGGGGGAGAAACTTCCGATGCGAAATAAATTCATGTCATGCAGGCCGTTTGGGAAGGGAAACAGAAAGGGAAGCCATCCCCCCCCCCAAAAAAAAAAAGAAAAAGGCGAGGATGGTCTGCCTGCCCTGGCCATTTCCCATCTCTTCCTCCCACCCCACAACCTGACCTGACCACCACACCATACACAAAAATACACAACTCCACATTCTGACTTGTCCCCCTTCTTTTCTGCCTGCTTTAGCTCAGCCATTTAAAAAATAATAATTAAGAATCAGGAATAAATCAATGGGGGGAGAAAAAAAAGAAAGGCTCCTGTACCATGGCTAATGTGAAGCTTTCTCATCCAGGGGAAGATCTGGGGGCTCTGCCCTTCGGGGGCCGGCGTGGAGGTGGCCAGGGGCTCCGGCGGAGCTCGGGCGCCGTTGCTGTTGACTTGGGAGCCGCTCTCTTCGGCTCCGGAGGACGCGCTGGTCTCGTCTAGCTCCGTGAAGCTGCCGGTGCCCGCCGGGCCGACCGAGGCGGAGGCTGCGGAGGCGGCTGCGGCTGCTGCTTGGTCGGCTGGGGAAGACGAGGCTGCTTTGCCTCCATGGCTTTCCCCGTTGTTGTTGTTGTTGCTGGTGGTGGTGGTTGTGGTGCTGGTGCTGCTCCCTCCGTTGTTGTTGTTGTTGTTGCTGCTGCTTGTGCTGCTGCTGTTGTTGTTGCTGCTGGTGCAAGGGAGGGACTCAGGCGAGGACAAGGAGCAGCTGGAGGCTTGTCTGAACCTGCTTTCCGGCCCGGCTTGGGCTGGGAAGGCTCGGGCGGTCTCCCCAAAGTGGTTGGAGGACGAAGCTGACCGGCTGATGCTCAGATCCATCCCATTGTAGTTGTATCCGCCGTAAGAGCCGGCGTGCATGTTGCCTGGATCCCTATAAGATCCGTTCATGGAACTGCCGGCGGTCCCATAATTGAGCAGCTGATAGTCTGGGGCATTAGGATAGCGTCCTGAGAACGAGTTTACAAAGTAGGAACTCATTTGGGGCGGCTGTGTTTTTTGGAGGGCTTGATTTGTGGGGCTTTTTCCGTGGTCGTTACAAACCCCGGTGCTTGTGGAGGATTTATGATGTATTAATGAATTATAGCGAGGCACTGTACTTCGTTTTTGCTATGTATGCGGCCAAATATGGACGGGGGTGGGGGGTGGGGGGGGGTGGGGGGTGCGTTTGGGAATCACGTGCTTTTGTTGACCAGTCGTAAATTCTCACTGATGACCTCAAGAGGCAATTCATGCTCTATGGTTACAAATAATGACGATCCGAGAATCGTTAGGCCCATGTCAATGCGCCGCTTCCAAAAGGGGGGAGGAAAGGGAAAAGGGGGATGGCGCCTTCTTGGCGGAGCACGCCACCTACTGGGCAAAGGGGCGCCTAGCCGGCAGGGAGGCTCGCTCCCCCCAAGTTTTTGGGTTTTTTTTTTTTAAAAGAAAAAAGTAAAGCTCTTTATTTTATTTTTAAATTTTATTTTTCTACACTCTCCTTTTCAACATCCAATAAAATAAAAGATTTCCCCTACCTAAAAGAAAAGTGTCTCTTCAGCTTCTCTGGTTTCTCTTTCACTTCCTCTACACGCAGGATTGGGTCCTTTCCTTCCTTTTTTCCCCCACATTTCTTTCTCTTTTGTGCAGTCAAATATACCATTTACCGAGACTCCTAGCAATGGGTTTTTGTCGCGATAGTGCACTTTATGATCCCAATGCCTTTAGAGTTTTGAGCTTTAGAAAAAAAGGTGTCAGAGAAGAGGATCCATTGTAAGGGAAACTAGAATATTTTAAAACCTCCCTCCGTCTTCCTTTATTCCTTCCTTCCCTTCCTTTTTCTCCTTTTTACGGTATTGATTTTATAGCCAGTTCCTTACCTGGAAGTAAGTTCAATTGAACTCAATAGCAATTCCTCCTGAGTAGACACCTATAAGCAATGCACAGTTAAAGACTCGCTAAAAAGAACCTGACTTTCCGAATCAGCTTTGTTAGTATTACTTTACACTACAAGATACTTGTCATTATACTCCTTGTTCCTGCCAATACCTTTATTACCACCACTGCTACTATTAGTACATCCCAGTAGTTTATTGTATAGTTTTAATAAGGGAAGAAGCATTCCCCTTTAAAATTGGGCATCTTCTGTATTTATCAATATAATTTTTGTAGTATGAGTAGAACAAACAAACAAAAAAAATCTGTTGGTGGAACTGTCGCAAAGGAAGGGTGTCTTCATCCATCATCAAAACTGCAAATAAAGGTTTGGTAGTAATAAATGATGTTTTAAAAGGGAGGGGGGGCGGATTGATGAAGCAAACCTTAGCTCTGCCAAACATTGTGGAAATACTTTCCCCATCTTTTTCTTCTCCTCCTCTTTCTTCTTCCGAGGAGGCCGTTCAGGAATTTCCAAAAGCCAGCCTGCAAGTCATTGGAAATTATGAGGCATATTGAAAGTGACATATCATTATAATAATTAGGGCCAATGAAAAGAGAAGCCATAAGAATAAGTGTCCTGCAGCTGCGAGGCTTCTGCATGAATTGGTGGTTTAAATGCCTGTTCATTACCAGATTTTTATCATTATTATCAGTATTATTATTATTATTATTATTATTATTATTATTATTATTGTAATCTTCTGGGGGGGGGACAATGCCTGTCTTTACCTGTGCATTTAGGGTATTTCAGAATCTGCTCAGTTCTCTTGCCTACCTGCCTGCCTTTCCTTTAAAATCATTTGGGGAAATGCAAAAGGACAGAAAGCCAGAACCAACTGCAGACCACTTTGCTTTCAAAGAAAGAGATAAGGGGAGTTGGTGAACAGTAACAAATATTTCACTTTCTTTAAGGAATTTTTTTTCCAGAGGAATTCTCTGGAAGCTTGGAAATGCATATTTCCATTATCACAAGAGCAGTAGCAGCAGGAAGAAAAGCAGCACATGGGAAGGGGCTGAAAAGAGGTGTGAGATCCTTCTAGAAAACAGTATTTGAACAAGACTAGTATTTCAATTGTTCGTTTACTTCCTTGCTGGGAACAGCCCTTTCAGCACTGCACAGGGGAAAAAAAAGTGACCTGCTTGTGAGGCCACCTTTTCATTTAATTTAGGATCCTAAGCAAACACTATTTAGGTGGGTTGCTTTTTTTTAGAGAACTCGAGAGAGGATGTGTTTGGAAAGGGCTACAGAAACATAAGACCTCTTTTAGCAGATGGACCATGGGAGCCATGCTGATACCTTGGTGTGTCTGTGTGTGTTTTTAATTTATTGCATACACTGTGAGCTTTCCTCTTCACTGTTCATAACTCTTTTGTGGCGTGATGGTGATGATGATAATAATAATAAAAAGATCTGCACTAAAGTTAAATGCCAGTTCCAAGATATTCCTGGTGAAAAGGTCTTTCCTTTAAGTTTAGGCTGTTGAATTGGGAGTGGAGGATGGATGTCAAATCTATATTTTAGCTTCAATTTCTGGAAGGATTAAATAACTATTTGGCTGTTCAGGTTAAGGAAAGAATTTCTATCAAGCATTGGGCCTTTTCATTTTTTCTTTATCTTTCTTGCGATAGGTAAATTTTACAGAAAAGAAAGGAAGGGGGGAGGATACAAATACACAGAGCTCCAAAATATGAATGTGGCAAGTGGTTTTCTCAACATGTTTGGGTTCTCTTTTTTATTTATTTATTTATTTATTTGAGGATTTAAAATCTCCATAGCTAACACAAACTACAAACACAACACTGTACAAAACTGTAATAAAATAAAACAAAAAAACACCCCTTTTTGTTTATTTTTAGGTAGTCATTGTTCCTTTTCAATAGACTTTTTTTTCCTTTTAAAAAAAAACCAAACCAAAACCCCTTGAATGGCAAAGAACCTAGGGTTTGATCAACTTAAAAAAGAAAACAAACCCAAAAACATAACCCAACAACATATAAGTAAAATCGTGCATGAGACTTTTCTTTTACAAAATGAAGACAACCAACACTCTCCAAATCGGACACATATATTGCAGCACCTCCACTTAAATACAAGAGTTAGCAAGAATCCTAAGGACACCCAAAGTTTTCTTTCCTTTTCCTTTCCTTTTTTTAAAAAAATCAATTTGTGGTTTGGAGGGAAAGGAGAGGAAGGGCTAAAGGGAAAGGTGGGAGAAATAAAAATTGGGCTAAAATCTTGTTTATGACACGACAGATTACTAGATGAGGGTGCAAAAGGAAGCTGGGCCAACATTTCCATACAGTCCTTGGGTATTTTTTTTTTACAAAAGAAAAATGTTGTCTGGGTTGTGCTTGCCCTCCCCACTTTTTTGGGGAGGTTGCTCCCACAACTGTTGGCATTTTGTTGCTGTTGTTGTTTCCTTCCTCTTTCATTCTCTCTCTCTTTCTTTCCTCTCTCTCTTCTTTTCCTTGCTGCCTCATTCCGTCGTTTTCTCCTCTTCTTCCTCGGGGCTCAGCTGGGTGGAGTTGAGGAGCTTGTTCTCCTTTTTCCACTTCATCCTTCGGTTCTGGAACCAGATTTTGATCTGGCGCTCCGTCAGGCACAGCGCGTGGGCGATCTCGATCCTGCGGCGCCTGGTTAGGTAACGGTTGAAGTGGAATTCCTTCTCCAGTTCCAGGGTCTGGTAACGGGTGTAGGTCTGCCTCCCTCGCCGGCCACTCGGCCCAAACGAAGAACCTGGGGAGGGAAGGAGAAGCAAGGAAGGAAGGGCCGGTGGGACACGGCGACATTTACTGGAGTTTCAAAGATTGCATGACAATACCTACTTATATGTGTGTAGTGTAGTGTGTGTAAAGAGAGAGGGGAGGTGTCCCCTCCAATACTTCCCCCTTCTTCTTCTTCTACTTCTTCCTGTGACCCCCCCCCCCTCCCCCAGTTTAATCCTCCAGCCTCCCTGGCTTAAAACTGGGTATAAAACCAGCAAACTGGGAAACGCAAAGAAATAACATTTTCCCCCAAGCAGAACCAAACCAAACCTCTGATGCATTCCCTTTCACTTGGTACTTTTCAAAACCAAAACATGCCTGGAGATTTGCCAGCCACGTCAGGAAGGAACTCTTCTAGAACATGGCTCGAAAGCCCCCACACAAAAAAAACCCTACAAAACATGCCTGTTTGTACAGTGAGATAGTCCCCAGACACCACCCTCCCATCCCAGACTATCCTCTGGAATCATAGTCCCACTGTGCCCCCAGCAGTCTCTCCTGGAAAGCGCCCAGCCTCACCACCCCAACTTCTATTGGTTTCTCTCCTTTCTCCTTTAAAGTGAAGGGGAACCTCTGAAGAACAGTTCTGTGGGACAGGGAAAAGCTTGCAGATTTCTGTTTGGAAGCCACTTTGCCCCTGCAAGGAAAGGCCTATCAGTCTCTTCCTGCCTTGGGGACTCTAGAAGCCCCCTCCCCTGAGTGAGGTTGGTGGGCTTCCAAGCCTTCAGCCCTCCCGGTGCTGATCTGGGAGCAAAACCCCCGTGTGGACTGTGAGGAATGCACACTACTGAAATCGGGTTGAACTAAGTGTCAAAGCCTGTGATCGCCAAGTTACTTTGCTCGGGAGAAAAGCCCACTGGAGAGAGATATAACCAGTTGGGCTTACTTCGGTGTAAATCGAAGCGCCACTGGGAAGTAATGGCGTGTAGAAATCAATGAGAGTGCTTCCTGGCTGATGTGTTGTTTGTTTTTTAGGGTCTCGTTGGAAGTCTTTTAGGGTTTTGTCCTGGGAGAGAGTCCCCGAAAGCACTCTCCTTTTAGCCCACAGACCTCTTTCTGCTCTCCTGCATCCGGAAAATGATGAAGGCTCTAAGTCCTCAGCTTCCTCTTTCCCCGCACATCACTCTTTTTCTGGGCAGCCTGTTCCTTCCCGATATGAAAAAACGCTATGAGCTGTGCCCCACCTCCTCTCCCTTTTATTTCTATGCGTGCCCCCCCACCCTTTTATCAGTAACAGATTGGAGAATTTATGTAATAGGAAGTGGATCGATCCTTTCTTTAAAAACCCACCCCAGACACCCCCGTCAGGAATTTAAAAACATGACAGCATATAATACTCTGGGATAGAGGGAGGAGGACGAGCTGTTGTAGCTCTCGATCATTAATTTTATATTTAAAAAAAAATATGATTTCCATGGAAAATAATATGGCACCTGGAAGGAACCGTCGATCACAGAAGAAGGTGCGGAGTTTGAGGGGGGAGGGCCGAGTGAGTGAGTGGAAGAGAAACTATAAGCAACTCCTCTTCAGACAGGCATTTCATTATGCCCGAGTTTCATTAAAAATGTAGCTCTCTCCCTTCAAATATTTAAACCCTCCTGACATTATTCAAGCGGCTGGGATTATAGCATGCGCTCTCTCGCTGGGCAGGGAAAGGGCACATAGGTGTGGAAGGGAGAAAGGTGGCTTAAAAAACCAGGTTCGTGGAAATAATGCAGGGGGGGGACACCTCAGGGTAACACGGACCCCCTCCTCTATATGTGTGTGTGTGTATGTGTAAAACTACCGCAGACAGGTCCTTTCAATCACTGCTGCTGAGTGACAGCTGACACTGGCTTTCTACAAGACCAGAATCGCTCAATCAATAATGTCCAGACTTTCGCTCGACCTAAAAAGTTGGCTAAAGAAACGGACCAAGTGAAAGGGAAACACCGGATTTTTCTGTCCTTTTCCCTCCGACCTAAAGATCCAGCAGCGAACAGTGAAACAGAAACGAGATAAGTAGGAGAAAAGTTTGGAGAAAGTTTTGTTCCCTTTCCCCCTCCACCCCAAGCCACTCTCTGGAAGCTGAAAACTGGATGAAATAAACGTTCAGAAAGAAATGGGGTGGAAAGATATCTGTCTGTCTCTATTTGCCTGTCTGTCACCCAACTCCCCTCTAGCTTCCCCCCCCCCCAAAAAAAAGTCCAGAGGAACTTACTGTTACAGGAGTTCATCCTTTGCATCCAGGGGTACACCGGGGTCGAACACTTCTGGTCTTCGCTGTCTCCGAAAACGTGTTTGCTCTGGGAGCAGTCGGACTTTCGGACCGGCTCCGGGCCGAACTGAACCGGGTCCTCTAGACTGGAAAGAGAGCAAGCCGTCTCTTTCTCCCTGTAAAAACCAGCTGTCCCGTAATCGCAAGCCGGGCTCCGGTTGTAAGCTCCGTTGGCTTGCTGGTAGTAAGGCGCTCCGGGGTAACCCTTCTCTTGGACCCCGCCACCCCCAGGTCCATACGTGGCCGGATAGTGCCTTAAAGGGTCGGCGTATCCCGTGGAATATAAGGGCAGCTGTCCCAGGAACGGCTCTTGACCCCCGGCTAAGCTCACCGGGAAAGTAGAGTTGACAAAATAAGAACTCATTGGAAATAATAATGATAATAATAATGACAATAATAATAATAATAATAATAATAATGCAGAAGAGCAGCGCCTGCTCTTTCCCTGGGTCTTTTTATGATTTGTTGCGTTTTATAGTCCAAGCGGTTTAGCTATTAGCAGTATATGGGAGATTGGGTTTTAGCTGAAGGGGGATGGCCGCGTGCCAACCAGGGACATAAGGAAAGCAAACCATCTGATCAGGCGCTGACCAATCGCAGGAGCCGAAGACGGGCGAAATCGCACCCCAGAGGGGCTAGCTTTGCACAGGGGACCCCCCTAGAACAAACCAGCGAAAGCATCTCTGCCACCAACAACCATCACTTTTAAACAACAGAGAGAAGGAGGAGGGGAAAGAGAGAGAGAGAGAGAAAACACACACACACACACACCATGCAGGCCCCCACCCCACCTTCTCCCAACCTCAGCTACACAAACCTTACACCCTCAACTACCCCCCACCTCCACCTTTAGCCACCTAGTCATTACTTAGGAGGAAAGATATCAATCCTTGAAACGGTTTTGGAGTTTCCTCTTCCTCCTCTTCTTCTTTTTCCTTAGAAGATAAATAAATAAAGAGACCAGGAGGAGGAACAAGGAGGAAGAGGAAAGTGTGGGAGCACAAAATGAGAGAGGATCTGCTAAGGTGGAGAGGGGGGAAAGGGAGATTCCTTTTCCTTTGGAAAAGTTTGGTCAATTCCGGCATATTTGTGGGGGTCTTCGATGGAGGCTTTTTTCCTTAGGAGGTTTCAGAGAGGAGTAAGGAGGAAATCTAGACACACAAGTAGGAGAAGAAAGAGGAAGAAGCCTCAGTCTTTGGAGGAAAAAAAAGTTCGGGGGCGTGGGGGGCTATTCTATACGGAGTATCCTAAAAAGAACTCGAATTCAGGTCTTGACGAAGGATGAAGGAGAATCCCTTTTCGGCCAAGCTCTCCTCTCCTCATTCCACCTGATTTTCGTCATTAAATTAACTTAATGAGTTGAAATGGTGCGTGTGGCTTGACACATTCGCGTCCCTCTTTGATCCCTAATTTTAAAAATCCCTTGACTTTTGAAGTTTCTGTGGTACCGATTGGAGACGAATGGACCACGGGACGGTGCTCCAAGGCTGGTCCGTAATGTCTTTCCACAACTGTGCCCTCTTGCGTTTTTTACGGTTCCGGCGGGGGGCTTTGGGCAGTTTAGAGTTAAGGAGAGCGGCTGGTCTGGCAACCGAGAACCCTCCTTTTATTGATCACCCAGCATCGAAACAAAAATAGGTAAAGCGGCAGCAGCGATTGGTCATCTGGTAGATATCCCTACTGTCGAGATATATATATATATATATATATATATATAAGGTGAGCCCTGCGGAAGGAGTTTCTTTGGCTTGACTTGGAGGCGGGTGGGTTGGTTTTTTCGGTGCAAAAGTCGGAACAGGTTTAACTGGGTCGGAAATCAAGAGTTCGGTGAAAGGCATTTCTTTAAAAAATAAAGAAGAAGAAGAATTTTAAAAAGGGCTAGAAGTTTGCAGCGAGGTCGGCTTCCAGATTATCCCAGGAGTTTTCAGGCACAAATCACTAATCCACTCTCAGGAAAAGCTCCCTCCAGATCTGGGCAGCTCTAGAGCACCTCAAATGTTTCCTTCTTCTCTGCACACACACAACACACACACACACACACACACCAGTTCTATTTTGTGTCTGGATTATCCTGTACTTTCAATAAATCTTTTCGAAATGGCCCAACTCCCTTTAAATCGTAAATTTAATGGCCTGCGCCTTTCACTTTTGCACACACACACTCTCTCTCTCCTTCTCCTTCTTCTTCTCTCTGTTGTCCCCAAATCCATTCTCTCTCTGTCTCATTTCTATCTACAAAGCATCCCTAACCATCAAATTTTCCTCTCACCAGCTTGGACATCACTGGGAAGTTAAGTAAATATACCTCTAATTTATCCCAGTTTTTTGATTGTCAGAATGTAAAGGGACGTGGCTGCAAATTTGGACAAATGGAGTTGTAATCCAATCTACCTATCTGTCATCCGTCCATTATAATCTCCTCATAGGAAGGACCCTCTATACATATGCAATCCATGTCTCCCTGATCGGATGCACATGGCAATGTGACACACACACACACATTCACACACACCACCCGCCAAGACCGACACACATTTTCTCTGTGGAGGATTAAACATGAAATCGTACGATTTTAATGTCTTACAGAGCTCAGTTTTAATGACAAGGAAGCCCTCACGTTTCCAGGGCTGCCACGAACTTAGAATGGAAGGAAATAACAGGCAAAGGAAGTGGGTTGTTTTTTTTAAAGGGAAAAAAAATCTCTCTTACACACACACACTCACAGTACACACCTCTCCCATTTCTGGTCTATGAGACACAGGTTCCTCTAGATTTTATCTTCCCTCCTCCTCCTTTGTGTGCAGAATACATCCAAACTTTAAATGGCTCTGCTTTACTGGTGTGCAAGAACAGAAGGAACTGGGAGGAAGGAGAGAGAGAAAAGGAACTAACTCCAACACACACACACACACACACACACACTCCAGAATGAGTTATTTGAAAAACGACGCAACCTTTCAGACTCTTGTTTAGAAACTTCGACATATCACATGTGAACAAGAGTATCTTGGATTAAGGCTTAAGGTCTGTCTGCTCGGTGGTTAGATAAGTGAGTAACTGTGCTACTTGTGTTCTTTTTTTGACTTGTGTTAGTTTAAAAGGGCTGTTAGAAATGCAGAAACAATGCGTGTCTGGAGGTGTGGGAGTGCTTGTCTATTTGTGCTGGAAGAAAGATTGTGGAATGAAAAACAAACAACGTAATCCGGCTCTTTTCACCCATATCTGGTGAATCCTGAAAACTTTTCTCTTTCAAACTCGGACAATTCTAGTAGTCTATCATTTTGTTTTTTCTCCTTGCAAGGCACTTAAAAACAGGGACTAATTAAAATTTGCCACCTGATAATTATCATCCAAATACTTCTTTTAAGAATCTGTCCCACCTTATCCACAATTGCAAGGAAGGGACACTCTTCAATTTTATTGATTGACATTAACTTAAGAGTTATTAGTGTTTGTGTGTGTGTTTTAAATAATTCTCTAAAACTGAGTTTGAAAGAGGAAGGTAGACTCGGGACCTAACATAATCTTGTCTCAAAAGTTTTGCGGAGCCAACACGAAATGTGGGATTTGTAGTCCTTTAGGAGACTGTTTATATAAAGCAGAACCTTTAGTGGTCTCTTCTTGCATGAAACATGTCTTGAAAGTGTTTCTGGCGGGGATTGGACACTAAGGTAAATTTATATGTTTTGTTTACTTTCCCCTTGGACATTTCAGAAAGATGGGCCACACATTTGGGTTTCTGTGTGCCAACCTTCTCTCTGTCGGATGCGGTCCAAGTGCAGCAATTACGCAAGGTGTTGTTGCTGTTGCTGTTATGGCTGTGAAAATATTTGTATTTCCATCTTCCACTGCCCTTGACATATTTCTACACTGGGCCTCCAGTTCTGTTATCTGGAAACGATCTCCTGGCCGCTTATATTAGGCAAAAGTAGCCCCCTTTCTTTCTTTCTTTCTTTCTTTCTTTTTGCCTACAACCTTCCCTCTATCCTCTACCTTCGAGACTCTCTATCTTGGCCAGTGTGTGGCATACCTCCAATGGCAGGGAATAAATAAAAGATTAAACGGATTTATTTACAACTGTGTGTAGCCAAGGCTTTGTAGCTGGGGAAAGTACTCCAGGTTCCCCCCCCCCCCCCACACACACACACTCCAACCCCCTTCATCTTCCCTCATTTAGTCATTCCTGCCTTTTCCGCTAACTTTACAAAAGCAAAAGGAGAGAGAGAGAAGGAGAGGCGACGGAGTTTGGGGGAGAGAAGAGAAGAGAAGAGTGAGATAAATGACGGGATTAAAAGCAACACCCAAATATTTCTCTGCTAGGCCAAGGGATTGCTTGGTGGCAAGAAGAAAGAGGAATTGGGGGGGATACGTTAAAGTTAAAGCGATCCAGAAATTCTCAACCGAGGTTTAAAAACGGGATGAAAGAAAGAAAAGAAAAGAATTCCGAATTCTTTAAATAGAAGTGGGATCTGGAGGAGTGTGAAAGCAGCAGGGGCGTTTGGTCAAAAGGAGACTCAAATTGGTCCCATAAACCGTAAAAAAAAAAAAAAAGCTTTAAATACATCGCAGGGTGCTTACACACACACACACACAGACACACACACACACACACAGTGGAATAGCAGCTTCAAGACTTTGCTTAGGATCCTAAAGCTATTCGCAAGGGACGAGCTGCTTTTTGTCATCTGCCTAATCACAACTCTAAGTGATTTCCCTCCCGACATTGTTGGCATGTGTAAGACAATAACACACACACACCCTCCCCAAGGCGGCTCATAAGTGAATTCTACACTACTACAACACACACACACACATCCTTCTCCCTCTCTTCCTCTTCCCAAACACATAACCATTTGAAACTTAATTTCCAGCCATTTACGTTTTAATTTACCTGGCTTCCCCTGCAGTGTATATAATAATCTTGTTAATGGGGTTTTACAGAAGGGAAAGGGAAAAAAACAGGGAGGAAAACCACCCTTTATTATTTTATCAAAGAGTTTTAGCTAATAATTAACCCAAAAGGGGGAAATGAGCCTTTAGGGGTAAGGTTGGTTTTCTTTTCTTTTCTTTCTTTTAACTGTCTCTCTCTATTGCTTTATTTGTGGGACCGGAAAGGAAAGCAGAGGAGGAAAAAGAGTCTTTAAAACATGAATGGGTTTTTAAGCACAGATTTTATGTGTGTGTGTGAGAGAGAAAGATTTGATGGGAGGTTTAAAGGCAACAAAGCAAAACCAGGGATGAAGAAATTTCGTTGGCTGGGTTGGAGTAGAGAAGTTTTTGAATCAAAGGAATAGAGGACACGATCCCATAGGAAGTTTGCCTCCCTGCCTCAAAAACCCTATGCATTTTTATGAAGTTTCTGCAGGAGGACTTCCTAGAAATTTAATGGGACTCTGCATCCCATGTAAGAGGAGATGAGCAGTTCTTGAAGGCCTGAAATCAGGTTTGCTATACATATAAGTTTGGTTTGTGTGATGAGAAGTCACAGTCTGTATCTGGAAGGGAGGGAGAGAAGGAAAGCAGTTGTATTTTTTCCCCTTTAAACCCACTGTAATTTCTCATGATTGACGAACTCATAAAGAAACACTTCCACTTTCTCCAGCCTCAGATTCATGCCATTAGAGGTTGTTTTTTTTATCAAGCCAGTAGGTAAAGATATATACTATCATTCCAACCGAGAAACGACAAACTTCGACATGAGCATGCACAGTTTCACACACACATAGTGCCTGGCATTAGAAACTTATCAAATTAAATACCCATATCTTTTTTTTTAACACGAAGGGAGATGCCAACAACTAACGCTAATGCAAAATCGGAGAGCTGTGCAAATATTTCACGGACTGGAAAATGGAAACAAGGCTCTACTATGGTGGCTGTAATATATATATAAATATATATATATACATAGCAAAGCAAAATTCTAAACCTGAATAGACAGATGGATGGAAATTCCCTTTAGCTCCGTTTCCAGAACATGTAAGCCATGCCGAATCCGTTACATGACAAATATATATATATATTATGTGTAGAAAATGAAAATCTTGGTCTGGTTAAACTAGTTTTTCATGGGAAATTAATCATTGTAAACTTTACCATGTAAAAGTCTGGAAACAAAACCGAAGAGTTCCTCCCTTCGACGGTAGATGGCAGCAAACAGCACAGAATGAACAAGTGGAGAAATGGTAAAAGCCAAGTGTTTGCAAAACAGAGAGAAATGGGGACTCTTTTGGGGGGGGGGGGGGGAGACGAACAACTTGGTAGTGTTTAACTGATATGAATCCCTTAATTAATCCCCTCGTTTAAAAAAGCACAAACCACCAACAAGCCCCTTCTGTACAAAACAGCCACAAAAATCTAGCGACATGAAACAGCCAGTGAATTTTAGATTAACCGATTTTGAGAAATGTCAGATAATTTAGAGTTGGAAAAAATATATATATTGCATTAAAAACAAGCAGTTTGATTTATGTTTATCATCTTTTCGGTAAATAAAAATAAACATCACAGAAAGCTAAAAAAGAAAGACCATGCCCAATGGATAAAAAGCAGTCAAAATCACATATGAAAATTCAGGATAAATTTTTATCAAGTTTTACAATCTTTTCCCACTCCCCCCTTCCTCCACCAACAGTGGTATATTTTCAGAGAATTTCCAGAAACAAGAAAACAAGTTTTAAAAAACCTTGGAAATCTATAGGAATTTTTTTTATTTTAAAACAAGCAAACAAACGAAGCACTGTACAGTGCATTAATTTACCCGTAGATCCGTATCTATTTTTCAAACATCAGCCAATTCTTTTTAAAACACACAAGGGAACACGCCAGCAGGAATCACGGTACAGTAAGCAAGTCAGCCATGAAATATTTTAAAATGCCCTGTATCTCCTTTCCCAGCCCCACCCTTCAAAAGCAAACATCTGTGGGGGAATATTTGTTATTTTAAGCATAATATGTTCTCTCTCAACAAACACACAAAAGCAAGAGATCCAGATGAAACGTGTGTATAAATACAATACATACATATATTTTAAAAATTGCCTACACCTCTCCTTTTTACAAAAGACCTTCTACAGTCAATAGATCGCAATCCATCTGCCAGTAATGAGTCTCTTGCAATTAATTCATGGGATCGTTTTCAGATCTACCCCGACATTTGCTTTTAATACCGGGTATGCCTTCCATGCGTTATTATTTTTCTTTATTAATTTTTCTTCTCTTTCTTTTCCCCCTATCTCCCCCCCCCCCAAAAAAAAACCAGGCATCCTTACACGGCGATTTCGGAAGAAAAACCACTCGACTCTGGACCCTGGAGGAAAACCATCCAAATCCAACTGACCATGGTACAAAACTTCCCAAAATGACTGGATCCTCCCGATGCCAAGCAAAGCCGGTCTTTTTGGGGTGGGGAAGAGGTTTCAAGTGGGAGGGAAAGAATCAAAAGGAACCCAGTATGCAATCAATATATATATATATATATATATATTACAGCTACCATATATATATATATATATATATATATATATATTACAGCTACCATATATATATACATATATATAGTACAGCTACCTTCAAGTGGATGCTGCAGGGATTCTCTTTAGAATCTATGGCCAGGTGATATGACTATTTTAAGTTTTATTTTGTGGTACACACCCCTTCCTTTCATCCTTCCTTCCTTCCTTCCTTAGATTTCTTTTTTACTTATCGCAATACACATTTACCAAGAGATATTTTTTTTCAATGCAGTAGGCTCCTCTCCCCCTGCTCCCCCCATCCATTTATTTATTTTTTCTATACCTTTTAAAGACACGGAAAATAGGCTTATAAACATTTTTTTAAAAGGCTGACTCGAATAAAATATAAATAGATTACCTTACCTTTAGAAGCTCATCCTTCTGAGGATTTGAGGTGGAGGAGGAATAAGAAGAAGAGGATGAAGAGGAGGAGGGATGGAGGGGGGTGTCGAATTGCGTTTGCTATTATGTATAATCTGACAAATATTGTCCCAACCTGATAGCCGTCCATTGCGACTTTTATTTGTTCCCCCTCCTCCTTTGCCGAGTCCTTTTGCACAGAAAATGGAGTAACTTCCCTTTTTTGAAAAATGGCAAAAGCCTCCATCCGGTGCAGAGTCTCCCTCTCCATCACTAGACAGAGAACCCCAAAATCAAATATGGAAATTGAAATCTAGAGAATTAAAGAAAGGAAAGGGCGGGGAGTCGGTGTTATTAGCAATCTAAACTCACTCCTAGATCTCTCTCTCTGTGTGTGTGTGTGTGTGTGTGTGTGTAAGTGTGTGCAAGAGAGATTGCCCTTCTCCTCCTCTATTTTTAGCCCTCTCTAGCTTATACGTGAAACTAAAAAAAATTGTTAAAAAGAGGCGACAGTCCTACAGAGGACAGTGATCCGACCCAAGGTACAGCGGCCAAAAGAATGGTAGAATAACCACATGGGAAATCATAAAAAGTTCATGTTCACGGTTAGCAGTCCACATGACCAGGCCTGGCCAATCGCAGAACCCAGCCACTCATAAAGTTCTATCACAAAGTTGTAAATTTTCATAAAACAACAAGGAATTTATTGCATTTCTTCATGACTGCTTTAACAGCAGTCTTTTTCTCCGCCGCCATCTTTTCTTTTTTTTTTTTTTCCCCTTCTTCTTTCAGAAACCAAAAGAGAAGAAGAAGAAGAAGATGCAAAGATCCTGCAGGGTCCCCCCCCCCCCCCACAATTCAACCCCACCCCTCCTTTCCCACTTCTCGATGGGGGGCCTTGATCAGCCCCCCTGATTTGCTTAAAGGTTAAAAAGAGCCCACTTTTATAAGAGGAAAGGTTTGCAAGAACATTTCACGGGTTCTGCGGATGCATTTTCATACCTGGAAATCTTAAATTGCGAGGGGTGTGTTGCGGGTGGAACGCCATATTACTTCGTAAAAGGTTTCATTTTTAAGTGGGGGGTGTTTTGTTAAAGCAAAATGCGAAAGCCTATCGTTTTATCTGATTTTTTTAATACTATATACTGCTTTCTCTCAGGACGGGCGGGTTTCGTTCCCGAAAATTCACCCCCAAATGAATTTTTTAAAATTCTCTCCCCATCCGCACCCTCTTTTTTTTCCAGTGCCATTGCAGGGTAGGAAGGTTTTCTGCAACAAATCCAGCACTTTCCATGCACACACCTACCTTGCGTATTTTTACGGAGGATTTGTGGGGTTGGGCGGTGCCTGCACATATGTGTGTGTGTGCAACTGCATGTATGGACAAACGTATACCTAGGAAGGAAGGGAAGGAAGATGGAAAGAAGGAAGGACAGACAGGAGGACCAAGACAGACATAAACCTGCCGCACAGGCGCACTAGGGCTTTCCAAGCGCACACTACTACCGCAGTGGTACATGCCACGGAAACAATAGTAGGGGTCCAATGCAGCAAAAACTGGTCTAGGTGAGCGGTAGGGCTGTTCTAGAACTCACTTTCCGCCACCTGAAGGGTGCCTATGACATTATTATTGTGTAGAATTACTATTATTATACACTATGTATGTGTGTTTATTATTACAAGTACAGTATGTGTTGTTATTATTATTACTATTATCCACAACGTATGCACATCCAATGCCTTCGGAATATCTATCTGTCTATCAATATGAATCTATATGAGAGACTGCCCTATATCTTCTGCCCTATACATTCCCTTATCTATATATTCCCTTAGGAATATATATGCACACATACATTCCCTTAGGAATATATATATATATATATATACACACACACACACATTCCCTTAGGAATATATATGCACACATACATTCCCTTAGGAATATATATATGTACACACACACACATTCCCTTAGGAATATATATACATACACATAGAGAGAGAGAGAGAGAGAGAGTAGTCTCTCTGTCTCATATATATATATATATGGGAATATGTAGAGCAGTCTCTCATATATATATATGTATTCCTAAGGGAATATGTAGGGCAGTCTCATTCATGTATGTATGCATGTGTGTGTATATATATATATATATATATTCCTAAGGGAATATATAGGGCAGTCTCTCATATATATTCATATGGATAGATAGATATTCCAAAGGCATTGGATCTATATGCATGTTCATAGATAGATATTCCAAAGGCATTGAGTCTTTCAGACCTAACCCTAATCTTTAAAGGGCAGCTTTTTCATACAGTAACCAGCCGCCATGATCATGTTGTGGATGTGTGGGTACATAAAAGCACATCTTTTTACACACAGAGGAACACACCTATGTGTAGGATGGCCCAAATGCAGTCTTTTCATTTATCCATCCATGGCGCACACCAATTGTTAGTTTCGTGTGTATTATCACGAAATTTCCTATCTATGTGCGTGGTGCAACTATGCAATACCTGTATATTAAACATTGCACAAACAAGTAACGTGTGTCTTTGTATAGGCAGGGAGGCTCTTTCACGTATCTGTGTTACATCTAATTTCCCTGCATTACATTTCTAATCTCCCCAAATTCATTTGAAACTGAATATATTCGTTTCTGGACATATACTCAGAAACCGTTGTGTTTTTGAAAGCAGAAGCCTTATCTTTTGAAACGTTCATGGAGTCCCCATTATTATTTTATTTTTGAAGGAAGATTTCATTTCGAAGGCGACCATTTCATTCCAGACTTCAGCTTTTTATTTTGTGGAGAAAGGCAGAAAACCTAATCCTAATTTCCCTTCTATTTTATTTTGAATTATTTTTTGGGGGGGGGTAGTCTCTTATCAGCTCTTCTATCGATATGTAGGAACCCCGTGTACATTTTCATACAAGCTTGTATTCGGGTTGTTAGCCCCCTGCAGTGTTATGGCTACAAAAGCAGAGGATATATTATTTTTAAAAAATTAAAAGAATCAGTATTAAATCTATCTGGGCCCAAAATCTCCCCCTCAGGACCTAAATTCTGGAAAATCCTATTACCCAAATCAGAGGGAGCGAAAAGCGTTAAATGGAAGAATATATCGATAGTGGATAAAAACCGGCTTATTGTTTATTTTTCCCGTATTCAATTGTTCCCATTAATATTACATTCGTTTTGATGTCCAGCTTTTGTAGTCAATAACGGGAAAGAGAGTTCCTGCCGCAAAACCACTGAAACGGGATTTTAGAGACCCAAAAATATGATAGGACTAACCCCTCCAAATTACTGAGTGTGAATTGTTGTTGTTGTTGTTGTTGTTGTTGTTATTATTATTATTATTATTATTATTTCAACTCCTTGTATCTTTTTGTGGGAAATGGAATGATCAAAGCAGGAAGGATCTCCGGTGGTTGTTAAAATACAAATATAACTCAATTGGCTACATTTTCTTAGCCAAGTCGGGTTTTTCTACCCTATTCCTTCAGCTGGATATTTTAACTCAAATTATACATTATTAGGATAGGTTTCCATCAAACTAGCTATTGGTTTTTTCCCCCCTAACCGTCCCTTTTCCCCTCTTTTTTTAGTAGAGCGGTGAATGGAAAATGAAGTGGGAGATTGAAAGATTTTTTTTAAAATAGTATTTTGTTTTATTTTTAAATTAAATATTTTAATGACATCATCATGATCAAGGCACAACTCTTCTGATGTTCTCCAGGCTCACAAAATGAAGGTCTACTCCACGGAAAGGACTTCCCAAAGGTGACTTTTCGATGGATCTTGCCCATAACCAGAGAACTGGAACATCAATAGGTAAAACAAGAAGAAGAAGAAAAAAAACAAGGACTGGAGACGATTTCGGACTATTCAGTAAGATTATTTTTAATTGTTCTTTTCCCTCTCTCTACGCATAGTAATCACAGAATTACAAATAAAAAGGCTCGGCCGACGATTAAAATTATTTGCTATCTATCATATACATCGTTGTTGTTGTTTTTTTTGTTTTCTTTACTCATTACAATATTAATTTGAGATGCCCTAGTGACAGCAATAAAGGAAGTGGTCCATTGTTGAACACCTAAAAATATACACCGACAAAATAAAAATAAACGAGCCAAAAATTAACCAAAAAATACAGCACCAATAAACAGACGGAGAGGCACAAATCTACGAAAAAGGGAGAGAAGAGAAAGATAGGAATCTCATAGAATTATGTACAACAATCATCTTAGCTAAGCCTTGGGTTCCCTTCATACATTTGGACTCCACGTTTTCTAAGGAAAAGTGCTAACCACGTCCACATTTTCACTTCGTTATTTTTTTATTATTATTTTAAATTACACAAAGAAAAAGACTCCTTTTAAAAACAAGAAAATGTACACATACTTGACTATATATATATATATATATATAGGAAGGACCCACATAAGGGAACAAAAACATCTAGATTTTATTCTAAAGAGACATTGAATAGGTAGGTTTAATATCCGTTTCCACCCCGTTGTAACAAAAACAAAAGAGGAGAGAAAATGTTAATATAGGTAGTTTTCCAAAGTGTCGAGAAAAAGAAGAAACCAAGCTTGCGGAGAGATTTCCTTTCTTGCTTAATGTACAGTCTTTATGGGTATTTATTTATTTTTTAATCCAAATTTCTGGTTCTTTCTTTCATTTTCTGGACAGTATGGTCATGTTTTCATGTGTTTCCCCCCCCTCCCTCCCACTCAAGACACTTCTTCTCGCCCATCTCTCACACATTCTCTCATTCTCTCTCTCTTTCCTTCGCATTCATTCTTCCCTCCCCACTTTCTCCTTCACTCTTTCTCCTTCACTCTTCCTCCTCTTCCTCCGCCTCTGGTTTTTCCTGGCCGTTTGAACCCGGGCCCGCGGGTTTGTTCTCTTTTTTCCACTTCATGCGCCTGTTCTGGAACCAGATTTTGATCTGTCTCTCCGTAAGACATAAAGCGTGGGCGATCTCGATGCGTCGCCTTCGGGTCAAGTAACGGTTGTAATGGAATTCCTTCTCCAGTTCCAAAGTTTGGTACCTGGTGTAGGTCTGGCGGCCTCGTTTTCTGTCAGTCCCTGAAAAATCAATAAATGAGAAGAGTGCGTAAGTTCCCTTTAGCTTCCTCCCCCACCCTTTTCTTTGGGGTCTTTTCTTCTCATTCCTGAGTTATTCTCTGGCTCTTCTATTACTCCTCAAATTAAATCAAATGCAGCTTGTTTTATTAAAAAGTGGTCACACCAACACAGGCACCCCGCACGGTTAACATTTATTGTGTTTTTTTTGGGGGGGGATACACAGCTCATACAAATGTAAAATTAATAAAATTGAGGCTGTAATCATATATACACTTATTGGGAGTAAGTACCACTTATGGAACTTATTTCTGGTTGGTGTGTATAGGATTGTGTAAGAGAAGTAAAGAACCTGTACATGGTTTGAATTTATTCTCCCAGTTGAGTGACACTTTCCTCTGCTTTCTCCAGTAATTCAATTTTCAGCCTCAAAATACGTCCCAGCGAATTACATGTATTTTGATCTGTCTTTCCATAATTAAACGTATAGCCTGTGCTTCTCCATCCCTACTCTGGAGTAACTTTCGCAGAGTTTAATGGAGTTGCTTGGGCTTAGCATTAGCGGTTGGAAGGGTTTACAACAAGGTGCTTCCAATTTTGTCCAAAGAGTTTCAAACCGATCTTATTTAAAAACAAAACAAAGCACCAATTGCCTAGATCTAATTTCACGTGGCTCATTATATGTCCATGCGATGAAAATGTTTTGGTTTTTTTATTAAAAGGTGAGTTGCTTCTCTTTTCTTGCGCGTCTAAGGCTTAGCCATGTAGACCCGTCTTCCAAAAATAAAACTCGGAATGGTTTTAATTCCAAATACCATCTTGTGTGAATTGCCACATCTGGCGAGCTGCTTTTCCAGGCCAGTGTGATGTTACTTCCTTCCTATTTCACGTTCTGTGTTATTTCCTCCATCTCCGAGTCTAGAAAAATTGATATTTGGGTTTGCTTCTCTCCCCCCCCCCCCCTTTTTTTTTTTTTTTTTTTTTGTAACTGAGGAATTCGGAAGCTGGTCGACAAAGTTTGTCGACATGGGAATTCCTCAAAGCAAGAACCCTCTTGCTGACCACAACTATTTACTCTGGCGTCCAAAGAATCTGGAGTCAAACTAGGGATCAATTTTCCTGTCATTTCTTAAGTCCGCTTGTGGGAATGGTCCCTTAAAGTGGAGGCGATGTCCCTGCTTGGGATGTTTGGTTTTGTTTTTTAAGTCCAGATATTCTTCCCTTCGTCTCTGTTGATCTGAAACCTGCTGGGAGATTTTAGGGTTTTTTTGTTTGTTTTTTGCTGTTGACCAATAAAAATAAAAATAAAAATGGTGTGTTGGGGGTAGGGAAGCCATGGTCTTTCTCTTCAAGAAAGGGATAGCCTGGCAGGCTGTAAACAAAAAAAGAGTGTGTTCTGTAAAAAAAAAAAAAAAAGAGTTGGGTAAAGATGTCTGTGGAATGTGGGTTGTAAAATCTGTTGAAGGGAGCGCCATAAAGTTCTCTTGAATGGGGCAACCAAGACACAGTCAACGGAATCTCCCACATCCAGCCCAAAGAGCAGACAAGAAAGACGTTAATGTGAGGAAGACTGGGAAGGAGGGGGTGGAAGAAGAGGAATAAAGAAAGAGAGGAGATGAGGAGAAAGAAAGAAAAGAAAAGAAAATCCTTAAATAGATCGAAGGCTGATTTGAAGTTCTGAGACCTAGCAAAAAAGTCGCATAGTAAAAGAGAAAAGGGTTGTTTCAAGTCTACACGTCGGAATCTATTCCAGAAGCTACCATTTTGACTCCCTCCTCACCCCAGCCCCCCCCCCCCCCCCAAACAGTAGCTGTTGCTTCAAAAGAAAAGAGACTCCAGACAACACACACAAATAAGACTTGGGTATATATTATCAGTAAAGCGCAGTCAGAAGGAAGACCTGTGAGACTGAGGTTTTTAAGAAATGGGTCTCGCCTCTTTGCCACGCTTCGCCTCCCCGATTCTCTCCCCCCCCCCTTGCCGCCCCCAAATTTCCCTGCTTTTCTGCTATTTGCATAGAGACCAAGGCCTGGGATTCTGCTCTCATCCTTCCTCTCTACCGACCCCCCAAAAGGAAGATCTATGCTGCTGAATATATTCCTTTAAATATAACTTTTTTAAAAAAAGATCAGACGCTTGGATTAACTTCCCTGGAAGTTATGGAAGCTGTGAATAGAGTGGAGGGATGGGAAAAGGGGGTCTTGGGGTGAAAATTCCTAAAATGATACTTTTTGTCTTCCAATAAGGCCTAAGTTTTCTTGGCAGTAAGACATCAGTGTGTCAGTCTATCCCCTCCTATTTACTTCTTGGTGTGGGTTGTCAAAAGACTGGATTTCACCAGGATTATGCCAGGAGTAACTGGAATGAAAGTGCCCCCCATAAAAGCCTTTTGATAAGCAGATAATAATATGGGTTGGGGGTATTTCCATAAGCCTTCCAGCTCAGTGTTTTCCCATCACCATCTAATATAGCCCCGTGTTAACAACTTGGGGGCAAAAGGAGGAAATACCAAGAAGGACTTGGTTGCCAAGAAGTCTTCCAGCACCAATTTGCTTCCATGACCATTCACAGCAACCATTGTGTGTGTGTGTGTGTCCAAGTCTTCTTTCAATTTATGGTGACCACATGAATTCCATAGGTTTTTCATAGGCAAGGAATACTCAGGGGTGGTTTGATCAGTTCCATCCTCTGAAATGTAACCTACAGCACGCGGTATTTGTTGGTGGTCTCCCATCCCATGTCGTAGGGGATCTGACAGGATCTGGTGCTTCTGGGTTATTTAATCCATCCCATACACAGAGAAATAAAATGAGAAATGACAATTGCACAGGCCATACTGCTCAAGTGAGGGAAAAGAGAAAGGAGCATATACGTACCGAGTGCACTCATATCTTTCTTGGTTTTACCCCAGTTTACCCTCACCTATTATTTCCTCAGAAGTCTACAGAGAAGGGTAAAGGAAACTTCAGGCTGGCCCACACACAAACACAGACAAACACACACAACAAGCACATAGGACTTTTTTAGTGGAATCATGTGCCTACCTATTGAAAAATAGACTTTTGTGGGATTTCCTCTTAAGGTAAGTGTGCATTGTATTACATTACAGCCTGCAGTGATTTGTTCCCCTTCTCGTGATCATCAGGTCCGATGAAGCCTTTCTGTCAAATTTGAAAGCTCTCCCATTTCATAAATACATGTCGTTGGTCTCAACAGCATGCCTTCTTCTCTACTGGCCCTGTTGCAATAGGTCTATTTTGTGGGGAGGGGGGCTGGATAAAGGAAGCCCCACTAAGCAAAGAAGATCCCGACCTATCCATGGCTCCAAGAAGATAGCGGTATTGTTTTGGATAGGTTTATGGGCTTATAATAGCAGGGCCTGGGTGATTCAGGACATGAAAGGTCAATCTTTGGTGGGTTCCTCTGCCTCTCCTTTCTGTTTTGACAGATGTCCTGGCAAAACTAGAAGGGAAGCAAATATCTTACGTTGTCTTTCAAGCAACTGCAGGCAGAATCAGACGGATAAGCAGATCTACTTATCTTGCCAATATACACTAGACCCACACGAAGTTGGGACAAGACAAGAGGCTGAAATGAACAAACTCGCCCCACTTTTATATAATTCAGGGGTGCCTCAACCGCAATTACTATACATTTTTTTAAAAATAGAACGTTGAATAGATTTGCGGGAATTATAAATATTCTATATAACTGGAAGAGGAAGTGGGAAGGGAGCAGAAGGATAGGAAACACACACACATATATATTCTGCTCCCTTCCGACTTCCTCTCCAATTAGAGACTGGAATTTCATGTGGAATCTGCGACTCCTGACGAACATTGCGGCATGGGGCGGGGGGGGGGGGGGACACACACAGAAAGAGAAACAGGAGTTTGGGACTGCATGAAACTCCCAATTCCAAAGGAATGCCTTTGCGGTGGGGTCCCAGAAATCAAAAAAGCCTATTATTATGACAAAAGATATATTTCTTGTTTGGTCCTGTCCTCCCCCCCCCCCCCCCCACTATCTACCCTCCTCTGGTATTTCTCTTTCAGATGTCATTCTAGAAATACTCAATATCCCTAGCGATGAGGAAAAACAACAACAAAGCGTTATTGCAACACCCCGAGAGAGCTCCGTCGGAGGACAAACTTGCTCCCAACTCTTACTATAGAGACAGAGAGAGATTGAGAGAGAGAGAGAGAATGAGAGAGAGAGAGAGAGAGAGAGAGAGATGGGTCTGCTGCTGAGGGAGTCATTCCTCCCCTGCTCCTCACTTTTCCCAAGACACACACCCCACAGCCCCGAAGTAATAAATATTTAACAAACCCGGTTACTTTGTTTAAGCGTTACTTTCCGGAGGGGTCTCAGAGAGAGTCGGGGAAGGGGGGGGAGGAAGAAAGAAAGAGAGAGGGGGGAATAGAGATTCATTTTGAGGCAAACGTCATAAAAGGAGTTGAGGGCCATCCTCCCCCACTCCTCCTCCTCCTCCTCCCCCCTTCCTTTGCTCCAAACAACCCAACTTCCCCTCCCTTCCCCCTCATTCCCCTCCGCTCTCCTCCTCCTCCTCCTCCTCTTCTTCTTCCTCACCTGTGCTCCGCATCCAGGGGTATATCCTCAAGTTGCTCTCGTGCCTCAGCTCGGCGTCCCTCTGCTCGCTTTTGTTGCAGCTGGGCTTGGAGGCGTCGGGACACATCACGGAGAGGTTTTGCTCGAAAGGGGAGCAGTGCATGTTGAAGGAGCCGGCTTCCAGGCCGTAGCTGCCGGAGTACATGCCGGGGGTCTGGGGGTGCATGCCTCCCCCGTTGGGGTACAAGCCCGGCGGCATGGAGGCGGCGAAGGAGGCCGGGGCGGCCCCGGAGCCATAGCCCGGGCGCTGGGCATTGGAGGCGAAGGCGCAAGAAGTTTGCTCAGGAAACACTCCGGAGGGGAAAACCGAATTTGCGGCCTGATATTTAGAAAATAAAGCATTCGCATAATACAATGAACTCATAATCTGGCCGGGTGATTTGTAGGCCGGGACGTTTTACTGTCGGTTTTACGAGGTACCGTGATATATTACGGAATTAGACTCCAGATTTACACCAAAAAGGACCCCCTTTTTCCTCCCTGGCCATGTGACTCCAAGACACGTGATTCGGGGGCCGCCAATCACAGACTGGCTTCCTCCCTCCCCCCCCCCTTTCCAACTCTCTTTCTCTCCCCCACTCCCCCCACCACCTCCCAAGCTGTCCCCCTTGCAATACGGAAAAGGGAGGAAAAGACGCTCTCTCTGTGTGTATCTCTGTGTGTATATGTATGTATGGAGTCCTGCTTGGGATTTATACAAGAGGGATGCATTATTGATGATAAGGATGCCAACCCTCCCAAGGCAAGAAGCGGGAAGGAGCCGAAATGTGCAGGGTAGTCAATAAGCCCAACGGGGGTATCTGTTCCTCCCCAGAAAGAGAGGCAAGGAAAGTGGCCCGGAGGAGGAGGAGGAGGAGGAGGACAAGGGAAATCAAAAAGAAGGGAGGGGGGGGTCGTGGTCGTCATCCTGGGGATCAAACACGGGGGGGGGACACAACACTTTGTTGTTGTTGTGTGCCTTCAAGTCGTTTCCGACTTACAGCCACCCTAAGGCGAACCCATCCTGAGGTTTTCCTGGCAGGTTTCTTCAGAGGCTGAGAGAGTGTGCCTTGCCCAACCAGTGGGTTTCACGGCGGAGCCGGGATTCGAATCCTGATCTCTAAAGTCCTACTTGGGTCAAATCGAAGGGTGCAAGCCCCTGGGTACAATGTCCAGCCAGGTGGTGGCCACTTTGGCTTGGGTAGCCTTCCAGAAACACATTGAAGAAGTAGGGGGCACAACGCTTTGTGGGCTTTGAGGATCAGACTAGGTTTCCTGAACCCTTAGAATATATTTTTTTCTCCTCACATGAGTGGGAGGAAGGCAGCGCGTCCTATCTTATCCCGCCCTATCCTTGGGCCTCGGGGCGAGTGTCTGCACTGACATTCCTTGGGCAATGGCTACCTCCCCTCTTCCCTGAAAAAAGGGAGTCATATCTTCCTCTCTCCCCCCCCCCCACACAATCTGCCCTAGCCGATAGTTAATATTTCACTTTCAGCCTCCTCTCCCCGCTTCAATATCTCCCCTTCTATAGGCCATTCAGTTCTATGTGTAATTTATTCCACTGCCAGAGGCGTTGGGTCTGAGAGCTGGCTTTGCTTTTTCTTTTCCCTTTTTTTAAAAAAAAGACTGGCGGAAGGGGGGGGAGGAAAGGGGGGAGGAGGAGGAAAAGATTACAACAGATCTCTATTTAAGCGTGTCAGCTCTTCTGCTGGACTCAATTACAGTGAGAAGGAAAATGTGACCAGCTGGTTCCTCCGCTTTCTGCTGGGGAAGCAAGGAAGGTTTCCAAAAGGGGAAAAAAATGGAATTGGAATTGAGGGAGAATGAGGGAGTGAGTGAAAAGAGAGAGAGAGAAAAGGAGGAGGAAGGGAGGGAGAAATGGAAAGGCACACGTTTCGCTGAAACTTATCAAAGCTCGCTTATGACATATAAGAATAAAGATGGCCTTGCAGTTAAGAGATTGGCAGAAGTCCCTCTTTTCAAGGTTAAGTTGCCAAAAGGAAAAATATGAAAAACCCACAGGGAGGGGGGGGGAATAGAGGGGGGGGGGTAGATACATCATAGTTAAACTGGGGAGGGAGCAAAATGGACCATCTTCCACAGAGGAGGAGATTTGGGACGAGGAGAAGGAAGAAGGAGCTTGGAGTTCGTCACTGGCACAAACCCATGGACGCAAACAGAACCAGGACTTCTTCTTTTTCTTGAAATGAAGGAAGCCCATCCAATCTCCTAATGCGAGACCAGAAGCAAATGTTTGCAACACTTTCTCACACACGCATACAACAACAACACACTCTGACCCCAGTTCTTGTCCTTCCCTAACACTTTCAGGTGCCTTGCCACCCAAACCCAAAGGCTTCTTCGAAACTTCCCTTGGGTTACTATAGGGATGTTTAGCTGGGGACAGGTTTTTTTTGTGAGGGGTTTTTTTTTTGGAGGGGGGGGGGTCTTCTTTCCAAGATGTGGATCTGGGTGAAGAAAGGACAGTGTCACGGGGGGAAATTGTGGCTTGTAAACTTTATTGTAACTCCTTTCTTCCACCGCTTCCAGCTTCGACAATAGAACAAAGTGAAGAAAGAACAAAATATAGCGTTAGTTTCCCCGCCTGCCCCATAAAGTAATTCACGTATACAGTATACATTCTCTTTTATTATTGTTTTCACAGTAAACCTAAAAGGAAGAGGGGGGGGGGGTGAAAGAACCCAAAAACCCAGGAAGGGGGGCTGAAGGAAAGAAACACTTTTTTTACAACTTCTTCCACTGTGCGCATGCTAATCTAAAGTAGAGAAAGAGAGAGAGAGAGGGAGGGAGAGAGAACCCTTTTTTTGTTTATTTTCTCCCTTGCTTTGTAAAGATAGAGATACACACAGAAAGACAAAAGCATTAAGGAAATCAAAACGGACCCCCCCCCCCCCCCCAAAAAAGGTGGGAAGGAACTTAACAACAGCAACAACAACCCAAAAAAAAAAAAAGTGGAGACAACTACAGCATAAATAGGCAGTTTCATGTTGTCGGGTGTGTTTTTGTTTTTGTTTCAGAGCTACCTCCGGAAGAGTTTAACCACAACAAGGAAAGAGAAGGGGGGCGGTGGGTTTCAAAAGTGCACTAGGTATCATCTTCACATCTTGTCTATATATATTTATATGAGAAAGAAAGAAAGAAAGAAAGGAGGAAGAGGAGAAAAGTAGGGGAGGGGATCCCTACAAAGTGCAGAACATTATTTTTACATAATTTCCACAGCACTGAGAGCCTCATCCCAGATTAAAGGGAAGGGAAGGGGAAAGAGTGCCAAGGAGAGATAGGAAGAAAGAAGGAGGAAGAGGGGAAAAGGAGAGGCTGAGAGAGGGAGAATTTTCACAGTCATGGTTAACAGAAGCTATTGCATTACACTATTACTATTTATTTATTTATTCTTTACTGGCGAGAAAAATTAAAAAAAAAGAACAACAAGGCTAAAAAGACCCCAAGATCTCTCTTCTTTTTCCCCCCTTCCCCCCCACCCCCAATTTTAAATATAGATATAGTTCATCATATGTATCAAAGGACAATCAGGAGAAGAAGACGCTCACAGCTATATTGTTTTACAGCAACAAAAGGGGAGTGTGTGTGTGTGTGTCCCCCAAATCCCCTAAGTAGTGTCGACCCCCCTACCACCACCACCAGTACCAACCAGTAACCACGCCACCAAAACCAGCTCTCCCTGGAAGTGGCACGAAGGGAAGGGCGAGGGAGGCTTTGCCGGGGCGGGCTTGCCTTGTCCGAGTCTTCCAGCTCCTACTTCTTGTCCCCGGCCTGTGCTTCTCCGCCCTCGTCCGCCTCCTGAGCCCTTTCCATTTTCTGTTTCTCCAACTCTTCCTGTTCGCATTTGCTGCTCGGGAACTTATCTTTGTTGTTCTCCTTTTTCCACTTCATCCGCCTGTTCTGAAACCAGATTTTCACTTGCCTTTCGGTCAGTCCCAGGGCGTGCGAGACCTCGATCCGTCGCTTGCGGGTCAGGTAAGGATTAAAAAGGAACTCTTTCTCCAGCTCCAGGGTCTGGTAGCGGCTGTACGTCTGCCTGCCTCTCCTCCGTCCGGCGGCTGCTGGGGTGTTGCAGGGAGGGGAAGGTGGGAGGGAAGGAAGGAAGGGAGGAAGGAAGGAAGGAGGGAAGGAAGGAGGGAAGGAGGGAGAGAGAGAAAGGAGGTTGAGAAGACGCAGCATCAAACAGCTTCAGGAGCAAGAGGAGGAGAGAGTGTGACCCACCACACACCATGCCTACATCCTCAGGCTCACAAATACACACTCTCAAGCAGAGGCAGGGACAAAATGGCCCTTCCATAAACGTTTGCAAACTGGTGTGTGTTATAATGTCTGAAGGGAGAGACGTATGCACTCCACAGCACCCCCCGCCGCCGCCATACCTTTTCAATCCCACCCTACTTTCTTGAAAGGAACCCCCACAGTTCCTACTACCCCACAACCCTTACTCACTCTTCTTTTTGGCCGGGGGAAAGAAAATAACAAAGTATGCCCCCTCCCGGTGCCTTGAGAGAAGCCACCCACCGTCCTTCCTCCCCAAGACCCTAAAAAAAAAGCCACCGCCATCTCTGGATCTTATCTGTCCCCCCCCAAACCAGCATCACTATCCAGGCTCCAGTCCACCGTCCCATCTCGACAGGGTTAAAAGATAATACCTAAAACAGGGGAGGAGGGAAGAGGAGGAGGCGAAGGAGACACACACACACACAAAAGAGGGTCTCGGAGGTTGTAAAAGTACCATAAACTTTAGGGGGATTGAAAAGAGGAGTGGATATGGGGTGGGGTGGGGGGGAGTGTGGGGGAAGAGAAAGAGAAGTCCAGTTCTTTTCCCCCCATTCAGGAGTAAAAAAAAGGGTCCCTTTCAGGGTAATTAAGCGATAAAGGGATGGAGAGGTGCAAAAGTTTAGGCTCGTAAAACAAAAAAGAAGAGAAAGAGAGGGAGAGAAGGAACGGAGGGTTGGAGGAGGAGGTGTGGGGGGGGGGAGAGAAGAAAGATAGTGGAAGAAGAGGTGGGAGAAAAGGAGGGCGAGTTTGTTTTATGGGTTCAGGAAATGCGGTGGCGGTGGCTTGGCCAGGCTGGCCTCCCCCGAAGTTCTTCTCTGCCCTCCTGGAAGGAAGGAGGAAAGGAGGGAAGGAAGGAAGGAAGGAAGGAAGGAAGGGAGAGCGGTGGTCCCTCTCTCCGTCCTCCTCCTCCTCCTCCTCGTCCTCACCTTGCGGTCTCATCCAAGGGAAGAGCTGCGTGGGAGAAGGGCTCTGCTCCGAATTGTCGGCGTCTTCGCCCAGGCCGCTGGAGGCCAGCTTGCAGTCGGGGTACTGGACCAGGTCGGACTCCTGGGCGCTGAAGAGGCTTTGTCTCTGCAAGGGGTCATAGCCGTAGAAGTTGCCCGGGTCTCCGTGGCAGGCGACGGCGCAAGGGTTCTGCTGGTAAGGGGCGCTGGAGAGCGAGGAGGCGCCGTGGTAGAAGTCCTGGATCTGGGTCGGGTGCTGGAAGGTGCCCCCCGTGCTCGGGCCGTACACCACCGTGGGTCTGCCCCCCAGCTCCTGGGCGAAGCCGCAGTCGTAGAAGTTGGGGCGCAAGGAGTCCCCGGCTTTGTACTTGGAAAAGAGGGAGTTGACGAAGTAGGAGCTCATGGTCATAGGAAGAGAAGGAGATGGACAGAGAGAGAGAGAGAGAGAGAATAAGGGAAAGAGAGAGAGAGAGAGGATTCAAGGGGGGGGGAGATTTCAAGAGAAAAAGATTTCAAGAGAGAGACAGAAAAGAGAGAGAGAGATTTCAAGAGAGAATAAGAAAGAGATTTCAATAGAGGCAGAGAGAGAGATTTCAAGAGAGAGAGATTCAATAGAAAGACAGATTTAGAGAGAGAGAGAGAGAGAGATTTCAAGAGAGAATAAGAGACAGATTTCAAGAGAGAGAGAGAGAGAGAGAGAGAGATGGAAGGTAGGGTAGATCTATCCAAAGCCCACCGGCAATTAGCCACGAAATGAGATGAAAGCGCAGAGAAGCTAAACCACCAGTCTTGGAGATTTCCAGGAATATATACAGATATACATAGATTTTTTTTAAAAAAAAAAAAAGGAAAAAATCCAGAGGACTGAGTCAAAACTCTTTGCCACAGTACATGGTATCGGATCCCTCGGTGTTGTTGTTGTTGTTTTTTGGTAAATTGTTGTTGTTGTTGTTGTGATTGTTGTTGTTGTGATTATTATTCCTTTCTCTCGCCCTCTCTGTCTGTCTCTCTCTCTCTTCTCCTTTTTCTTCTTTTCTCCCCCCTCCCTTCTTCCTCTTCTTCTTCTTCTTCAGCCCCCCCTTAAAAAAGAAAACATCGGCGCTTTTTTTAAAAAAAAAAAAGAAAAGAAGAAAAAAGAAAAAGAAGAAGAAGAAGAAGAGTTCCTCGCTTTTACATTTCCAAGGAGAGGTGCCAGTTCATAAACAGTTTTCCGTGATTTACTTCGGAGCAAATGAGTTTGTTCATATTTCGCAGTGTCTTTTCTGGATCATTTGCATCTATTACGGAACCCTCATCCTATTGGTTTCCACGTACTCCACACGGACTCTGAGCAGCCTGCGAGCAGAAAGGAGAGTGAGAGTGAGACAGAGGAGGAAAGAGAGAGAGAGAGAGAGAGAGAGATTGGGAGAGAGAGAGAGAGAGAGAGAGCAAGAGAGAGAGAGAGAGAGAAGGAGAGCGAGCGAGGGAGAAGGGGAGGGGGTGGGGTGGGGTAAATATAGAGATTAAATATGCTAAACTATCTCCGTTAATGAGATATCTCTCGCCTCTCGACAAATCATCACCTAAGCCCACCCCAAAGATTGATATTTGGGGAGGGCTGACAAAAAAAAATTAAAGAGAAGCTTTTGCTCTCGTCGTTAATTTCCATTTTTAAAATTATTTTCTCTCTATCCCTCCCTCTCTCTCTCTCTCTCTTATATTTTAACGAGGCAGTTTTAGCCTTTGGAAAATGTCAGAGTTGCTTTGGAAAACTGTAAAAAAAAAAAAAAAAAAAGAGGCCGGGTTTAATTGCTACCCGTTTTTTTTTTCTTTCTTCCCCACCCTCCTTTTTCCTAAAAGCCTCCTATAAATGTAATTGGTATTTTAATACCAAGTTATCAAATCCAACGGCGTCCTGTAGCCTCGACATATTTTAAAACAAACGAGGTAGTCAGATTTAACATTTTAATGATCAATTTCCCTTATTATTGATAAAGGTTTAACTATCAGCGAGGAAGGAGGGAGGAAGGGGAGGGGGAGAAAGAAGGAAAGAAAAGAAATGGCCCATTTGTAACTGGGCTCCCACTCATCCCACCCCCCAAAAAAAGAGGAGGGCCATAAAGTGTTTAACAAACTATAAAGCGCAATAAAATAAAAAATTTTAAAAAACAATAACCACCTCCTCCACCTCCGCCGCAACTAAATAAATAATTAAATAAATAAAAACACACACCCGGAGATGTTCTTTGCTGGTTATATGGCACTACATAAAAAGCCGTTAAAGGGTTTTTACGAGTTCTCTCTTCTTCTTTTTTTCCTTCTTTCCCCTCCTGCTATAAAAACCCAGGCTTCGATTGACGCCTAAACTCCATTATCGCAAGATGTTGGGGTGTCGATACTGAATTAAAATGATTATAGTTTTTCATATATAACATTGACTTTTCGGATCTCTCTCCTATTCTCCCCCCCCTCCTACTATCTCCCCCCCCCCACAACCTTATATAGGAGAAGATGCGATGCCGCCTCTCTTTTATCACCTCCAAAACGCCACATTTATGGCTATTATTAACGGAGCATTCAAACCCACCCCATTCTTCAGCCCCGTCCTCGCCACCCCCAGCAAACTCCCAGCCACAAGGTGCTTTTAATGCTGGGAGAGAGGGGGATATTGGGGGGGGAAGGGGGGCAGGAATAAAGGGGGGAGTCGATGGGGGCTTCTTCCATTCAACCCCCCCCCCCTTCTCTATTTAACTGACGTTTGTTGGAGTTGCGTTCGGGCTTTTAAGATGCCAACTCGACAATTTTTCCTCGATTTAAGCACACAGGGGGTGAATTCTTGCAGCCCTTTTAAACGCAGTCAGCAACTATTACGAAGACGGCTCCTCAAATCGTGAGACTTTGGAGCTTTCTCCCTCTCCTCCCCCCCCCCCGAAACAAAGCTTGGGGGGGGGAATCACAGTCTTAAACCACGATCAATCCGACAAATATGAGGGTCTCCATAACCTTCCCCTCCTTCCGACATATCTCCCCTTTATGTGCCTTTTCTGCAAAACCATTAGACTGAAAAGACACTTCTTGGAGCCTTTGATCCTCCTCCTTTTTTTTTCTTACTGGGATTTCAGTGGGATCCTTTAATGGGTCCATTTAAATGGACAGACATTTAGCTTTTCCCCCCATCATCCCAACAGAAAACACTTCAGGGGCTGCAAAACTGTGAAACCAAAGACCACCCCCGTCAAAATGAAAAGTGCCCAAAAGCAGTCCCTCCACGACCCCAAAGATCAAGAGCTCTCATTTGAAAGAACAATTTCTGCGATAGTACCTACCTAAATGAGAAAGAGGGAAGAAAGAAGAGAAGGAGGTCAGGAAGAAAGGAAAGAAAAGAAAGAAAGAAAGAAAGAAGGAAGGAAGGAAGGAAGGAAGGAAGGAAAATAGAGGGGGAGAAACAGGAAGAATGGAAGGAGGAAATCAACCCTGTAAGATTATTCAAGCTAACTTCTTTGAAAAGTAAAAGCCATTCCAGTTTTTATTTTGCAAGAGATGATGTTTTTTAATCTAAATCCTTAATCCCCCCGCAATTAAACGCATTTTAACTACTCGAGATGCTTTGAAATGAGAGCATTTCTGTTTGTTTTTTTTTAAAAAAAGAAAGCTAAACTTTTATTTTTATGTTCCCTTTTTACAGCCCGCCAGGCAGCGTAAAAAACCAAGCGGCTTGCATTGCTGAAAAAGAAAGAAAGAAAGAGACCCAAAACATATGATTGCCCATCAGTTTACCAAATAACGGAACAAAACCGGGCTGGATCCTCTTCTCCCTTGCTCTTCACAGGTCTAAACGATTTACGCCGCCAATTTCATCAAGGCTAACCTAAAACCCGACCCAAGATTCAGCATCGCCTTTTCGCACTCCTGACCCAAAGTTCCCAATACTTACTTATCCAGGATGGTTCCAGAGAGCTTGTTTCCTTCCCTGTCGGATGAATGTCTCTGTATACATTTGCAACCATTTCTCAGTTGCATAAGATTTGCTAGGAGTGGGATTGCTTTTTGGGGGGGGGGTTACTTAAAGGCACATTGAAAGGGAGGCACATTTAAGTCGCATAAGCATAATTTGGTCCACAGACAAGTCAATCCTCCCCGAAAAGAGCTACTTCTCCAGATGCAGGTGGGGAATTGGGAGCACACGTTTCCTAAGGTTAAGAGGAGCAACAGAGGAGGACTAAGTTGTCAGGGAAGTTTAACATTTTTTACCTACAGATCAATGCAGGACGCTCTGCAAAGAAAAGAGTCCACCGTGGATCAAGAATCAGCCGCTGGTTTTAAATCATTGGCATACTGTACTGGGGGCCCTCTGATGAAAGGAAAATGTTTCTGTTATTAAGCTGGAAAGGAAGAAAAAAAAGGGGGGGGGAGAAGAGAAACCACTAGAGAAAGTGGGACCATAATTTACAAATACCCAGAGGAGGAAAGATTTATCAGGAAATCTCCCTTTCCCTCCTCCCCCAAATACATCACTTGGTAAACTGTAACTTCTTATTACTTTATAGCCTCATGAATTGTTGCTGCTACTGCTTTGTATTTTTTTGTTTAAAGGGGGGGAAGACTAGGACTTTCTATGAATTTGCACAAGGTACTTCTGCTTAAAAGATTGCCGCTTTTATACCGTTTTAGAGTTGCTGAAATTGGCCTTTCTCGAGCGGAATTGGGGATTTGAAGCTCAGAAATGTATCTCTGGGGGAGGTTTTTTTTCCTTCTCTCCCCACTTTCTTATAATCTCTGCCTCCCTTACCAACCCACGACCTATTTCTGGTTTTGTACTCTTGTAAAAATCGGTTCTGTGCCATTGAACCAAATCGAGCATTGAATGTCACCGGTCTCTTACATACTTCCTTCCAAGAACCTGTACGCTTTCAAGAGAACGTCTTCATTAAAACAGAATCAATTGCTAAACCTTTTATTTTTCTGGTCCTATTTTTTTTTCCCTCCTCTTCTCCAGTTATGGTCTATATCAAATAAGACTCATTTGCCATCATTTGAAGAAGGTAACAAGAAAAGGCCATTGTTGTTGTTTTTAAAGAATTATCTGGAAGATAAACTTGCTGATAGTCTTTGCCTTTTTTGGACCTAAAGGACTTTTATCAAATATCTCTGGGAGGGAGAAGCAAAATTTGTCTCTGTTTTCGATTCATTTTGAATATTTCTCCCATTTGCACATTGGCAAATATGTCATAGAGAGAGAAACACATGAGAGTGCAAAAATATTATATCACTGTTCCCCTTCAAAGCAGGCCAAAATATTAGAGAAAAACAGAAGTTGAACAATGCTGGTAGCAGTTTACAGATACTTGGGGCTTTTCTTTGACAAGGTCTATGTAGGCTCCTGTTTTACACCGAAGTAAAGCTCTTTTATTTTTTCTGCACAGCAGGAACAGCAAAGCCTTCTCCCCAAATTTCTAACTAATTCCTCTTTTCTCCAGCTAAGTGCATCCCAGATTTTGAAGAACGTCATATAGATGTCATAACCTTTTGACACCACCAAACAAGGGAGGGAGCACAGTGACAAATCAAAGACTGTTATGGCTACACTATCAAACGAGTGTTTGTTTACTCCACCACACACACACATATACACACTCTTCACTCCTTCCAGGCCTTGGATACTTGGTATTTGGATACCAGACCCAAATGTAGCAGGAAAATCCGATGGAAATGAATGAGAGCTGCGCAGGAGCTGTTCCGCAATCCTTTTTCCTTACAAAGAGGGTTTGCGCAGGATAATCTGACTCCTTTTTGCTTCCATTTTTTAACCTTTTTTTACTTTGGATGCTCGCCTAAACCGCCTGTATCTCCAAAAGTGGAAAAAGCGACGTCGCCATTATTATTATTATTTCTATATTTTATGTCAGGGGGGAAGGATTTATTCACCCTGTTTCCGAGCTACCATTCCCTTTATTGTTCCTAATGAAATCAAGGTGTTGTGTGTTGGACTCTAGAGGGGAAGAAGAAACCCAAGAAAAGCAGGAGAGGGGCGCTTCTGTCTAAACATGGAGCAACAGCACCATCTAACGGCCGTTGGGAGTAAGACACCCTTTTAAAAAAAGCATA
Organism: Urosaurus nigricauda; assembly: GCA_034509955.1. Classification (NCBI taxonomy): domain Eukaryota; kingdom Metazoa; phylum Chordata; class Lepidosauria; order Squamata; family Phrynosomatidae; genus Urosaurus; species Urosaurus nigricauda. The sequence continues at coordinate 26,054,230 of JAOEGL010000006.1, read as the reverse complement.
GGGCTAATAAACAAAGATGGGGTTAGGGAGAAAGATTTGCTTGTGTGTGTAGTGTGTGTGTGTGTGTGTGTGTGTGTGTGTGCTTTTATAGCCCCCCCACACACACTTTTTTTCCTTCTTCTTCTTCTTCTTTGTGTGCTTTTCCAAGCATTGTTGCATAAGTATAAGATTTGGCATAAGAATGTGAGCCTGGAAAGGGAGGGAAGGCCTTTTCAGAGGTCTCTATACAGCTCTATAGGGTCCATCCGGTCGTTTTCCAAGCAATAAAAGCAGGAGGGTGAGACTTAGCATTTGAAAACACACACACACACATACACACACACACCATTGTTTCAAAGAGACTAAACAATTGACGTTTTCTGCTCAAGAAAGGAGGGAGGAATTTGAGTTGTATAGAGAGGGTCTTCTCCTTTTTTTCTTTTTCTTTCTTCTTTTAAGGGTTAAACAAGCCTTCCCAAAGGCAGACGTCTGGCCAGAACTTCTGGGATGTGTCTTTTTTTCCCTTTCATATTGAGGATGGTGTTGGGTTGTGTTTGAAGGGCTGGTTGTTGCTGGGAGTTTATGATCCAGGATGCTGGCAGCTTGGAAGTGATAAGGCTTGCACCAGACAAAAGGGTGAAGCAACCCAGAACGCTGGATCCACAAGAGGGAAATAAAACTCACAAAGGTTTTCTTCCTCTCTCTTTCTTTCTTTCTTTCTTTCTTTCTCTCTCACTCTCTTTCTCTCCCTTCCCCCCCTCAACCCTTTTATTTCAAAACCTTTCTTATAACCCCCCCCCCCTTTTCAGTGAACTAGACAAAACTGGGTGCCTTTTTTTGTTGTTGTTCCTTTTCAGTCTTCCCCTCCCTCCCTCCTTTCTTTTTCTCCCCCCCCACAAAAAACACTTTCTCAAGACCTTCTAGTAATTTAGGAGCTTCTGAAAGTTTTCTACTCTTGTTTGCTTTACAGTTGCTTAGTTCCTTAACCTTCAGAAATTTATACCCTATAAAGTTTTATGGCGGTCATATTCTTTTATGGCAGCCTACTGCGCAGCGGAGTTTTCTCCTCTCTTTTATGACAAGTTTTTCTCTTTCTCTCTCTCTGGTTTCTAAACCCAGGAAGATCCAGGGGTTTTTCCTCTCTTCCCAGAGTTTGCAAAAGGAAATAGACACACATATATATACAGACAGACACAAGCAGACATACATATGCGTTTTAACTATACACACACACCCCAAACATATATATATATATATATATATATATATATATGAAAACAGCAAGTGATGGTGATTGTATTTTCCCTTTTAACTCGATGCAAGTGTAGACAGTATTGATGCAAAGATGAGGTTAGAAAAATCGTGTTTGTTTGAGTTTTGGGGGTCTGTAATAGAAAAAGAAAAAATAATAATACATAAATATCCATCTCATGGTTTTGTCAGAAGGTTCTGCTTGAAATGACTTTTGGGATATCTATATCTATATTACTTTTTTTTTTTTTTTGATAACACAAAACAAAAAGATTCCTGAGTATTGGAAGGCCTTTTAAAGCAGATTTCTGTTGTGTTTGTTCTTCTTTTTTAAAACCTTGATGAGGCCATTTCGGACACACAAACACACAATTATGGACCTTTGCTATACTATCCTGGAGTCACCATTATTCCATATTGCGAACATTGTATATTCACTCTTTCAGGGAACTCCTCTGCTTCATTCATTCATTCATCCATTCATCCATCCATTCCTCCGTTTTTCTTCTTAGCTGAACAGTAATAATAATGACACTTTCCGCCACAAATGGAAAGAAAAAGAGAACCCCTTTATTTTATTTTTCGTTTGCTGAGCGGGTTTAGAGATGCAACGAGGATACATTGAAAATGAATTCATACCAGCTTTTTCTAAGTGATCATTTCTAAAATGGAAAAAAACAAAACAAAACAAAGCAAAGAAGAACTATCTGACCAAACAAACAAACAAACAAACAAAAAACACCCGGTTTTTCTAATACATGGTAAAGAGGCGAGAAGGAAAAAAACAAACACAGTTGCAAATATTTCTCAAGTTCGAGAAGAAGCCGTATAACACAATGAGATATAGGTAGTTTCCCCCACCTTCCCGCCCCCCCCCAAAAAAATCGATTTATTTTTTTATTCCGAGGCATTAAACAAATGTGGAAAAATACGGAACAGAGGAAGCAATGCTTTTTCAACAATTCCCCCTTTCTTAAGACAGAAGAATCCCTCTAACGAAAGCAGCTAGTTTCTTTTAATATTTAACCCATGCTTTTGCACCAAAAAAAAAACCTTCTTTTTTTAAAACCAAAACAAAATATTATTGTTCTACATCTAGGGATGAACCTATGACTGACTAAAGGGGGTGAATATGCGAATGCATACATGGAGATGGATCTTTTTTTATAAAATGTTAATATTAACCCTGAAAATGATTCAGGGTGATTAGTTTTTTCCATGTTGTCCATCTCTTTTTTTGAGGGCCATTTGAAACAAGAAACACGGGACAAATCACAGAATGCTATCAAACCTTCCCAGGGTCAACAGACATCCTAACAATAATAATAATCTTAATTTCAAACAAAACTCCAATATTATTTTTACTAGGAGGGGAAAAAAAGAGAGAGAGGGTACATTTCTCCCTGGAAATTTCACTCTATAGTAGTGATGCTGTTTCTTTTTTTGTTTTAAAGACAAGTTGAAGTCTGGCAAATTTAAATCACTGGGACTTTCTAAAGTTCGGGGTTTTTTTAATCTATAAAAAGGATTGCGCTTGTCTTTTACCTTAAATGAGGTTACTCCTGTTAACTCCCCTCCCTGCAAAGGAAACAAACACAGCTATTTAGGACCACAGTATTTCAAGGGTTTTTGAGGGGAATGGGTTTTAAAATCCCAACCGAACCCTTTCTTCTTCTTTTTTTATTAAATATGCAGCCTTTTTAAAAAATACCAATCTAAGCCCCCTAAAAGGTTTGTTTTTCTTCCAATTATCAAGAAAAAATTCTTCAAAACCAGGCTTCCACGCTACTTGGAAAGGTTAAAACATCCCCTATCAAATTCCTAAAGGACAACCGCTTGTCAGCAGGCAAAAATGGTATAAAAAATCCTATACAACACTCTATGAAATTAGATTTCTCTGCTGCAACTGTTTTTGTCTAGGACGATCCTGAAAGATAGATATTAATTTCTCCCACTCCTCAATCTGTCTCCCACCCGTCAATTTCCCATCCCTTTTTTTGTTCTGCTATGAAAACTTTCTGCCACCCAATGGCATTATTCCTATTTTTTTAAAAAAAAAAAAAGTGGTAAATCCGAATGAAAGGATGAAGAAGAGTGAAGAGTGTGTTTGCGTGTGTAAATTCCTCTCCAGTTCTGAAACTAGTATGTACAGACTCCGTTTTATACTCCTAAAAAGCCACAGGAAACAAGCAGAACATTCACAAAAATCACAGTCACGAACACATTTCCCCCTTCCCCTTATTTATATATATATATAAAAAAGACCAAACAAAAAAATTAATCCCTCAAATCCTCACACACCATATATAACCGTTTTGTACTAAAGTTACTTACCTACCTACTTCACCCTCCCTAAGCCCGACCAAAGTAGGAAGGGGGGAGAAACTCATTTAGTTAGTTGTAAAGGAACCAGAGTCCCATGTAACTTTTCGAAAAGAAAGCGGCGTTAGTCTGTTTCGGTAGAAAAAAAGGAAAATGGGGAGGAGGCAGGAAGAGGACTCTAGTGGCTACTTTAAGGCTTACTACTGCTATAACGGATTTAAAGACTGAATCAGTCCTAAAGATGCCACAAGAGTCCTTGTCTCCTCCTTCCTTCTTTCCTTAGATTCCTATCTAAGGTGATTTTAAAAGGTTAGGGGGTCAGACTTTTAGGAATGAGAGAATCCCTCCCTCCCTCCCCCTTTTTTTAAAGTATGAAATGGCCAAAAAATATTTGTAAACAATGAAAAAGTAACTCTGCTATAGTCCAAAGAAAGAGAACAGCTCCTATCCCAAAAGCCATCACATCAATTCAATGCCACTCAAAAAGTTCGTTTTCACGTGAAGATGAGGGATGGGTTTTGTCCTCCAAAAGCAGAGGACAAAGTCTCCTGGAACATTCAAGTATTAAGACTTCTCAGCACAAACTTGGATGGATGAAAAGGAAGGAAGCTCACCCCAGGCTTGCTGCCCACCAACCCTACACCACCCTCGGCCCTTGAATGGTTCACAATAAATTATAAATGGCTGGGACACACACTCCTTGGGCACTTTTGCAAAGCCAAGGTGTTCCCCATCATTGCCCCGAAATTTATTTATTTTTAAATTATCAACCTTCTCTAACCCATCTCTTGTCCCTTAAAGGTTGGGATCAATTTGGTGGGAACAGATCTGAACATCAGGGCCTGCTGGAAAGATTTCCTTTTTATGCCCCATTGGAAAGATTAGGGAGCTGGCCAACAGATTGTGCCATTACTCTCTTTGCATGTGTGTGTGTGTGTGTGTGTGTGTGTGTTGTGTTAGAAAAGACAACCATCCAGAACAGGCAAACCTATTTCATGTAGCTTTCCGCAAGCGGGTGCATTTATATTGCTTTACAATTCCCATCATCCAACCCTTGTTTGATTGAAGATTATGGGGAATGTAGTTCAACACAGTTGAAGGAGGATTAGTGGGACTGCTGGCCCTCAAGAAGAAAAGTGACACACACACACACACACACACACACACCCGACCCAGAACTTGGTGGGATGCATGCTTTTCCAAGGAGGCTTCCACCAGCATCTCCTCTTCTCTAGATCCCTCAAATGGCCTGGTCCTTTTCATCAGAGGAGAGGAAAGCAAGTTATGGGGAAAGGTCTGGGCCACAATCCACCTGGAAGCCCCCCCTGGGTTGATTTCCAAGCAGTTGGCTCAGAGGATGAAGTTCCAGGTGGAATGTTGTCCTTTGCATGGGACAGCTTCCTTGTCAGTGTTTTATTTCTTTAAAAAATATATTTCAATGTCGGGGGGGGGGGGCAATGGAGTGGCTTAATGAAAGCCATGCAAAGATGACATAGTACTGCCATCCATGATCTTGCTATAAGTTAATTCAGGGGGGGATCAAAAGCCAAAGGTGCTCCGAATGGGCCTTATTTCTTCACTTTGAGGGGGTGGAAGAGGACCCGAAATGCCAACAAGCAGGTGCATTCATTAAGTATCCCTGGCATGCAGACCAGGAGTTCTGGCTTGGTTTTTTGCTGCAGTTTGGAGCACCGCTGGGGAAGCCGCTGCCCATAAATATAATATTAAGCTTGGAGACAGGACCCAAATTGGGAGATGGAAGAGGGAGAGAGTGGGGCGGCTGGTGGTGATGGTGGCGGCGGCGGCCCAGAAAAGGACAAGGACGGGGACATCTTCACTCTTTGCCCTGCTCCTTGTTCATTTTCTTCATCTTCATCCTTCGGTTCTGAAACCAGATTTTGACTTGTCTTTCGCTCAGGTTGAGCAGCCTGGCCACTTCGTGTCTACGGTCCCTGGTGAGGTACATATTGAACAGAAACTCCTTCTCCAGTTCCAAGGTCTGGTACTTGGTGTAAGGACATCGTTTCTTCCTGGAAGAGCGAGCATGCAACCAGTTGGCTGCGGGGTTACCTGCAAGGAGAAGAGCAGAGAGAGACCTTGGTCAGACAGACATCACCCTGGGTCCCTCGGAGTTGGGATTTGCAACTGGTAGAACCCACCAGATTCTACGGGTTTTAAGGGAAAGAAAGCACACCTACTCTTCGGGTGAGACTTGGATGTAACTACGCAGACCTTTATGTGGCTGATACTAGGAGGACAAGTTAATGCAGACTTTTTCATTGCCTTAACTGGGAGCTGGGTAGAAACTCTTGCAAGTTTATGCAGCTGAAGGAAGGAAGGAAGGAAGGAAGGAAGGAAGGAGTAGGTTCAATTTGAGATATATAAGAAAAGGAGGAGGGGATTTCGAGGGAAAGAAGGAAGGAAGGTGCTCAATTTTAGATGTATGAGGGAGGGAGGAAGGGAAGGAAGGAAGGGAAAGAGCATACTCATATTTAAATATATGAGGGAGAAAAAGCAGTTTATGCAGGAAGGGAGGAAAGAAGGTAGGTAGGTTTTCTTTTCACAGTAGTATTATTACAGGAATATTGTATATGTCTTCCACATACACCTTTAAAGGATGGCTGTGCTTACTGCCTACTTAATCCAGTGTCATATATAGAGACAAATTCATACACAACGATGAATAATTCAGCACTCCTTCTCTCATCTGTACTGTTTTGTCATCTCCCCCCCCCCCTTTTTTCCCCCTAAAAATCCCGAGGAACACTCCTATATGCCTACCTACTGCGAAACAAATTGCCTGCTGTAGTTTGTTAGTGTTGTAAGGAGAGGGAGGCAACTACACGGAGGTTCTCCTAACATTGCCATGCCTTGTAGAAAAACAAGGGTGGAACTTTTCCTGTGCAATCTGGGGACCCAATGGACCACAATTAGTCCTGATAGTAAATTTAAGAAACATCTAGATGTATGAATGGCACAATCCAGTGGGTTTCTTTTGTACTCCTGTTTCTTTCCCAAAAGGGAAGACTTCTCAAAAAGGAATAAAACGGAAGTGTTGGGGAAAGAGAGCTAAAGTCCTGCCTGACTTCCCAGAGGGTTCCCGGAGGTTAAAAAGTTAAAAAGCCGGCCCTACAAACCGGGCTCTTATTGAGGGGGTCAGGAAGCATTTCTCTCTGAGTAAAATATAATGGATCTCTCTCCCCCCCAACCCCAGCCATTTTCGTGTGTCTCTGTGTGTGTGTGTTTGAAATTAATTTCGCTCTCCTTTCTCTCCTACAAATCCTACCAGCCCCTTTCCTCAACAGAAGTGACTGGCTCTAATAGGCGGAATTAAATATTAAAGAAGACGCAGGGCTGTTAATAATTAATACAGCTAGCTACCTATCTTTTGATGGCGTTTGGATGAGATCCCCCACCAATGACCCTCTTTTCCCCGTTGTGTGTTTTTGTGTGTGTGTGATTTCTTGGCATTTCAAAGGAAACATGACGTCTGCCGCAGGAAAACACGTTTATCTCTCATTTCACACTATTCCCCAAACAGGAAGTCATCTTTTTTTCTAAAAGAAATGGTCAGCTGGCACCTTAGGAGCCAAACCACCAAGACCACCCCAAAGAGCATTTCTATGTACAAATAAAACAGTTCTTGGAAGGTCTGGCTTCTGGATCTGCAAAGAGGCTTAGAAGCGGGATGGAAAGCCCCGGCGTCCAACCTCTCTGCCTTTGGACAGCCTTCCCCTCCCTCTCTCCCACCTCTTTTTTTTTCTTCCTTTCCCCCATTCTCTCCATCATCATCATCATCATCATCATTCCCGGCCAAACATACCTTCTAAGCTAGAATGTACAGGACGCCCACCGGCACCCTGTCCCTCTGGAACCGAGCGGTTTTCTTGGGCAAGATTTTTATCTATCTTCAATTCCGGGGCTGGGGAGAAAGATGAGGGGGAGGAGAGCAGAAAGGGGGGGGGGGCAGATAAGCTTTTTTTAAATTTTATTTGACAAAATGGTCAATCTTTCCCTTCTTCTCAGTGGGTCTCCTCAGCCGCTGATCCGAGATGTCCTGCCCAACACAAAAACACTCCTTTCCGCCACCCACAACCGCCCCCTTTCGCTCCTACTGAATTGCACACAGGGACAACACAACAGGCTCAGTAAGAGTGGCCCTTTCTAGTCTATTGTTTCGGATCCTGAGAGTAAGGGAAGAGTATCCATAGTAATGCAATATTTCCAACAAACCCATTGAGAAAGGATGCTGATAGAAGCAAGAGGCACTGCGACAGCATCAAAGTGGCACGAAACCATTTTTTTTTACACACACACCAACAAACACAACCAAAAGGCTGAACCCAAGTTGTCTGACACCTTCTCGGTTAGGCAAAGGCCACTGAGAGAAAGGAATCGGGCCGTTGCGCCTTTGCGGAGCAAAATATTTAAGAGGCAAAGATTATTGGTATATTTTATTGCCCCTCCACCCAACTCCCCCACCCAGCTCCGCCACTAAATCCTTTTCCCTATATTTTTCCCCCCTCTAAAGGGGGTGGGAAGGAGAGGCGATAGCAACCACCCACCACCAGGTTGCAGGGAGAAGCACACGATTAAGTTTTAAGACTTTGCCAGGCTGATGTTCCCCGTAGCAAATAAAATAAAATATAACGAACCAATTAAGCTCGTTTCCCTTTTTTTACTGTTGTATTTTTATATATATATATAATAAAGCGGGCGCATGTGTGTGTGTGTGAGAGAGAGAGAGAGAGTAGGAGGGCGGCTTTTGGCTCTGAAATATTCATACGCACGTCGGGTGCATTTCGTAAACAAACAACGATCAACAACCCAGAAGGCAGAGTGACAGGGAAAGCGCAACGGAGGAAACCGGGGGTTCCTTTCAAGGTAAACAAAGACACGGGGAGCCACAAACACACACACACACACACCTCTTTACTTTCCTTCTCCACGTGAACTTCTTCCCATCCCTCGAAAAACATCAACAACAGCAGCAACAACAACAATAACAACACAAATACTTTCCCCACGTCCCACAACCCAACCTAGATATACATTGCGAAAGAAACACGATCCATTTTGTATGCTTTCCTCTCGCTTTCCGTGTAAAAGGATAAACGCAAACAGTTTTTTTTCCAAGCTAAGGAGGAAAGTGGAGTCCCAAACCCGTTCACATTACATATCCTTGAAACATATATATATTTATATATTTTTAAAAGTCTAAATCAACAGAGCGAAGGATGCTACCATTCCGAACACCTCACAACCCCGACAATTATGACCACAAACGGGTTTTCTTTCTGGAGAGGAAGAGAATGAAGGGAAAGGAGGAGGGAGGATTCCCCTTTTTAAGAAGACCAGCTTTACAAAACAGAAGAAGACCCCCTTCCCTCTTTGCCCATTGTGCCATTTTATGACCCCCCTCTCTCTTAGACTTTTTTTTTTTTTAGGGGGGGAGGAATGTTGGGTTGTTGCTTCTTCTTCTTCTTCTTCTTGTCCCCTTCTCTCTCCCCCTTTTCTTCCTGAAACGGCTGTTTACTTCCTCACTTTTTATAACTTACTTTGATCTGGCCTGCTTTTGTCCTCGCTTCCTTCACAAACTTTATTGTCCTCGAAGCTGGGCCTTTGATTGGAACTAGCAGCAGCAGCAGCAGCAGCGATCCCTTCCCTTCCAGCAGCAGCAGCAGCAGCAGCAGCAGCAGCGTCTATCGGGTACTCCTGGGCTCCCTGCTTTCGGATCTCCCCCGGGTGTCCCAGCAGCGGTTCTGTTTTAACGGGTCCCTGCCCGGCTATGTTCTCTGTTCTGGGCACTGGGTCCAGCCAGCTCCGTAGGTACCTGCTGCTCTCGGAGGCGGGGAGGTTTTGGTGCTGGATGTAGGGATGGTAGACCGAAGGAAGGCTAGCGGCGCTGTGTGGCGTCAGAGGCGTCCAGGAGGCGCTGAACACGGACGATTTGGGCTGGAAGCTACAAGAGGGGAACTCGAGGTGCTCACTGTGGCCACTTTGCCTGGAGTTTGAGTACTGGCCCGAAGAGAATTTGGCGGCTGGAGACTCTTCGCTGTCATGGCTTATAATGGAGTCGACATAATAATTGCTAAGAGTTCCAGTAATGGACATTCTTGGGCATCATACGAGAGCCCCCACAAGGAAGGGGAAAAGCGAGCAAGCAAGAGAGAAAGAGCAATAATAAAATAAAATAAAATTTAAAAAAGGAGTAGACTTCTGCTTAAGATTGCTCTATTAGGGGTATATAAGTGGGGATGGGTGGATGGTGATGGTGGTGGGGGGAAAAGCGGTTTTGGAAGGAAAACCCCCAAAAAGTCAACACAGGCGACACTCTGGCTTTAACCCCCTTCTCCTCCTCCTCCTCCTCCTCCTCCAGCGTCAACTTCCTAGCCAAGAAAAAGTACAGTCGGGACTGCCGGGTTGTTGGGAGCTTCCAGCAAAATGATTGGTCAAACTTTTTTCGTGAGGCTGATAAAGCGTCAGGGCCGGCGTAAATCAATCCGGGCGGAGGAGGGGGGGGGTGCTTGCCTGCGAAGGGGGCTGTCAAACCGCCCTCTGCATTCCATATCAAGGATGGATTGGGTTATGTGTGTCGATGCGATGTTGCAAAACGGAGAGAGGAGTTCAGAAAAGCGCGAAATGTACAGTTCAAACGCGGGTTGGGGGGTGGGGGGTGGAGGGGAGAGAGACCAAGCAGGAGGAGAGGTTACATCGAGGGAGGGGGGGGCTAAAGCAGCCCTCTCTGTGTCTGTTGGGGGGGGGGTTATAGATTTCTTTTCTCCTTTTTTTTTTTTTTTAAAGCTGCTGAAACATAAAAAAGAGAAATGCTGAGTTTTGCCCTCTCTTTGCCACCGCTAATGCTCTCTGCTGGGGATTCCTCCCCCCCCCCAACATCTCACCACCCAATCTATAAAGTGCAACCCTAGACTCTCTCTCTCGCTCTTCCTCCCAGTCTGCCAAGGCTACTTAGCTGAGAGAAAATGCAATACCTAATTGCCCTTGGTTTCCTCTAAAGTTTTCTGAAAGAGGGTGGGGAGGGGGGGGTTGAATATCTCGCAGGGTTACAATGGACGGCTTTTAGGTGTATAGTGGGGTTTTTTGGTGGGTTTTTCGAACTATGTGGCCATGTTCTAGAAGAGTTTCTTCGTTTTTCTATAACATGGTCACATAACCCGACCAACAAAAAAACCCTATGGATGCCAGCCATGAAAGCCTTCGACTTTTAAGTGTATGTCCTTAGCGTTCGTGCATATACTATATTATATTTAATATAGTATAAGAATAGGACGACTGTTAACCAAGGAAGATGGGGGAAGCTATGGATCGTAAATGGACTCTTCTTAGTAGAGCATTTAGTGCAAGACGGTTCCCTGATCTTGTCGTTCCTTAAACACGATCTGTTAGGGGTTTGTATATAGTAACGCCTGTATGGATAATACATCCAACACCACCGTGTTCCTTTTCTATATGTTTTGTGTGGGAGTGTGTATGCCAACCGGCATTATGCATATGTGATATATATTTACCGCCTCTAGTAAAAGCCACACTAGATATATGATAAAACATATAATTAATTACAAGGTATGGGCTCCTTGTGTGTGTGTGTGTGTGTGTGTGTGCACATGCGTCTGTACACACAAACCTCTATGTACACGTGTGCATGCATTGTCTTTCCATACGTACACATGCATATAGGTGTGTGTCTATACACAGATGTTTATATTTTAAAAACTCAATAGGTTTCAGCGTGCAATATGTTCTTTTTCCTCGGCTGAGCACCGACTACAAGGGTATAATTGCCGGCCGATTTTTAAGATATAGATCGTCCGTCTGCTGGGTTTCCTCCTTCCATAGCCCAGTTTGTTTTGAAAGCCACAGAGATGGTGGGGGTGCAATACTAAAACCCTCATTCTCTCTCTCTCTCTCTCTCCTTCCTTCTTCCCCTCCCCGCCATATACACGCACTTTAATTTTACTACCCTTGTAAAATGTCCAATCCGGTACTGATCCTCTTTGTTTTCTTACAGAAGGCGTTAGACTTGAGACGGTTAAAGAGTTGAATAAAACTTACATTAGCTTTCTTTGATTTTTATAGCCTTGAATTTACTGCCTGTGGAAAAGGAGGGTGGTTTTTTCAGAAAAAGGCAGCGGCAGCAACACCAGCAGCCAAGGGGTGCCTTGAACACTTCAGAGTACATCTTACTCCCGGGTCCCTTCTTCCCTCCTCCTTCGCCTTTTTGTTAAACCAGATCCAATCCAATTAAGTTAAAAAAATAAATATAAACCCTCAACCCTCACCATGCATTTGCTCCAGAGGAGACCTATTCAAGTCAACCTCTGTGAAGTACGGATTTGATAGCCCAGATCCTAAATTGTATGTAAGTTTATGCCTCCCAACTTTTACTGGGATTTACCTCTAAGTAAACCTATCTAGGACCTCAGGGAGTGTCCGAGGAAAAGGGGCAAAATTGATTCCTGATCATATTCTTCTGCTTCACCTTTTTGAAAAGAGAATTGCCTGCTTCTGTCTATAATACAAGTTTGCAAATCCGTCTTTTGCAACCTGGTGGTGGGTTCCATTTTCTGTCCAGGGAAGTGTTTGAAGGAGGCTTAAGCTGGAGGCAGCCTTCCAACTTTTCCAGCATTTGGGGAAGGGAGAGGAGAGAGAACCTCAGTGCCCCCAATAAGGGCTGTCCAAAGCTTTCTGTGAAAAGGTATGCTATGTGAATCCGCTGGAAATCCTATGTATGGCAGGGTAAAAAACTTCCCATAGCCAGATTTCTACAGGCCGATTCCTCTTTTTGAGCAAACTCTACTCATGCTTGTTGTAATTCTACAAGCAGGAAGAGATTAAGCTCAATGTACCCCATGGAAAAGAAAATTACTCTTTTCCCCAAGTGTTTTTTCTCCTCTGTTTCAGGACCTGAGGGATAGAGATTATGGTGTGTGCCTCTTTCTCCCTCTCTCCAATGCAGACAAAGACATGGAAGTAAGGAAGAAATCAGATAAAGCGATGTACATTATGTATATATGTGAATATATCGATGGATGAAAAAGGAAGAGGGGCACTAGACAGCTAGGAAATTATAGACTGATAAACCGATATAGGAGGGGAGGAAGTTTATATTCTTTTTCTGGCAACCTCCAATAAACCAGTAAGAGAAACTGCAGCTATAAGAAATTGTAAAGGGACTGGGACATTTGAGGTTTGTACTTCCAACATTATGTTGCTTCGAAAGGACTAGTTTAGCTTGGTAAATAGTAAATAAGGTTCCCGACATTGCTTAAAAAACCCAGTAGATTTTGAAGGATGGGGAGGGAAGAAGAAAGCAAAATCTACATGTAATTGGTAAGTGGCATGTACATATACTGACAGATAATGAGACAAACTGAAGTTCTTTTTCTCTTGGCGAATCCAAATATCACCTGCAACCAATTCCTAAAAATTGCCTCTTTCCCGATATCTCCCTCTAGATATGTTTTCTTCCTGCAGTGTCACTACAAAAAGAAGGGAAAAGTCTATTTATTCCTAGCATAATATGCTCGGCATAAAATATGCCCTATTTGTTGGTTCTGCAATGAGCATCATAATGAAGTACGGGGGAGTTAGGCTAGGAGTTAGGCCCTTCCTTTCTTCTAAAATAAAAGATATTTAAAAATTAGGATGGTTTTCTTAGGGAAGAAATCCGCTTTTCCAAAAGCGTGTGCCTTGTTTTTATGGCATTCTAGAAATCACTGATGTTTATTTTAAAAATCCCTCTGATAGGCATGCCTCCGCCAGATCTTTGGTGTCAAAAATATAAGAGAGATGATTTAAAGGCCTCGTAGAAAGGGAAGAACAAGCTTGTTGATTGGCGGGGGTTGAGATAAGTGATGGATAAATAGACATTTTGTGGGGTTGTTGTGGAGGGGAGTTTTAAAAAAATTAAGTAGCTATGAAATGTACTTGAGCATTAATTGAAAGGAAACACCTGTTCGGTGTTTTGCAAGATAAATTGTCCGTGTTTTACCTGTAATAAATATATTCCTGGAAAATCCTCAGGCATCCCCTATAAATAATTATGAGGCATGTCAGCAGCCCGAGTATATAATTTTCTGGAGTGTATAAATTCATACCGAAATGACTTCAGGAGAATAACCCTGAAGCAGAACCCAGGGCTTTGAGGGATTCCCCAGTGAAGCCAACCACACATGAAGATCTGCAAAAGCCATTTGCCTTCTGTGCGCTGGAGATTTATCCAGGGATGTATTAATTTTCATTTCTTCTCCTTTAAAAAATATATATATACTGCCATGCAGGCCATCCTCTCTCTCTCTCTCTCTCTCTCTCTCTCTCTCTCTCTCTCTCGTATCCTTTACGGAAGACTCAATATTACTTGTGCATTTTATCTTCCAGGAGGAAATGCTTTTTGAGTGTTCAGTTTAGGGATAGGGTTCCTTAAAGACAGTAGACCTCGGTTTTTAAAGATTATAACCCCCCTTAATCCCCCCTCCTCTTTCTCTGTTATCTATGTTTTGGGTAGATGAAAATCCAAGCTTTCCCCAATACATACAAAAGGAAAAGATTTCCATCTGAACCTAAGTATTTTTTTAAGAGCAATTTACCTTTATTAAACTTCAACACGATTATAGTTAGGTGGGTTGGATGAACAGCCCTTCAAATTTCTAAATGTAGCAATGTGGTTACACTGAAGGATATGGGGTCAATGGGACTTAGTCAAATGAAATCAGTGGCTCCTAAGAGGTGTAAATGTCTGAGTCTGGTTTGTAGTATAGAGACGCCTTCTGGCATGTGAACAGGAGTAGAGTTAAATAAATCGTATTAGATTTCAAGGATAAAACCAGACATTCTGATTCATTCTTATATAGCTTTGAAAACGTGTGACATAGCTGCAATATAAACGTAATTTCTACTACAGCCAACAAGGTAGTTCATTTTCTGCCATACATATAGAGAGTGAGAAATATTCCACAAAGAAGAAAATAGTGGACTGTTTAAAAAAAATAACAACACTCCCCTATTGTTTTTGACGGGGAAAAATGTTCAAAGTTGGTTTTTTACAGAAATTTACAACTTCAATTTTTCCCCTTCACATGCTTGCTTTCTGTTTGTTTGGTGGGGGGACGATTTGTTCGTATGGAAAACAGCTTCTTTTAAAATATCCAGTAGCCTTAATTAAAGTAACTCCTTGAAAAAGCATTTCTCTACCCCGTTTTCCTGTTGTCGCTTTAAAATATGTAGGGCAAAACTTCACCATGGGCCTGTTTTCACATCCAGACATTATTTCTCAGGACAGCCTTGGATCCCTACAAAGTGTGCGTCCACACCCATTTGTTTCCTTCAACAACAAGTGGTATTTTATTTTTAAAAGAATGCAGGCTATAGGAAACACCAGAAAAAAGAATGTGGAGAGAGAGAGAGAGAGATTGAGGAAGGCCTCCCTAATATAAGTAGAGGCTTACTCACCTTTCTCAGCTATTTTCATTTATTGCAGAAATCTAACTTCGCTAATAAAGGTATCCCCTTCAAATACATTTCTCGCCTTCTCTCCCATTCTTTCCACCTCTCAAAGAGGCTTCAGTCCTCTTGCTCTAGAAAAGACCCATTGGCTTCTTTGTAATTGGTCCAGCATCAGAAGGCTCTAATTTTGGGAGGTGAAAAACCTTCAGGCTTTTACCGCAAGGGGTTGGCGGCCTTTAAATGGCTTTCACGCTATTCCAGTGTTGCACACCGGGTTGAAATCGGATATGGGATTAACTTCACATGACTTTGCTCCGAATATACCTCTGACTAGAAGCTAAGACCCTTTGTTTGCAATGGATTTGACTTTCATGTTAAGGCATCCCTAACCCTCCTGAGTAGCCGCATTGGCTAGTTAAGGCCGACTTTGGGTCTCCTGAAGAGGGGAGGTATATACTCGACTTTTAGCTGGATGCAAAAAAGTCCTGGAGGTGGGTGAAATTGTGGTTCAAGCTGCGGAGGATCCTTAAGTTGGCCAAGACTTTGTAAACCGCTTAGAGTGAGAGTGCTCAGCTCTATAAAGCGGTATAGAAATGTAAGTGCGATTGCTATTTCTATTAAAGCGCCACTGAAATGCCCGCGACTTCTTTCCAAGGAGATTAGAGAACAGGATCTGAAACTATAACTAGGCATTCCTCCAGACATTTTACTTGAGGAGAGTGTGTTCTCTTCACTTCACTTACCCCAGAAAAAAAGGGAAGGCACCTAAGTTAGGGTCCTTGCATTAAGTCCAATTAAATTTGTAGAACTGGGTTGTGGATCTGGACCGTTAAAAGGTTTAAACAGATGTCACAAACTTAACAGGAGTCTGTGTTGCTGCAGCTTCAGATCTGTCCTTCAGGATCCCTCCAGCTCCGACCATTTGCTGTTGTTCATTTTAAGGTTAAGCTTCCCACACACTTTCTTTCTTTCTCTAATTTTTTAAAAGAAATCTGTCAGGAAACAGACCCCCAAGTGAAACACATGGAGGTTGGTTGGGGGCAGTGGAGAGATCGGGAGCCAGAAGCTAATCCTTGGTGCCTTGAGTCATGAAAGGAGCTCCAGTTCTGAGGAGGATGGGGAAGAAGGGAAGTCATGCAATCTTGTTTTTATTCAAAATAAAATACGTTCGGCTAATCTATTTTTTTTTAAAGTGAAAAATCAATAAAGATGAAAACTGCCTTTCTCCATTTCCTGTGTTAGTTGGGGATTTTCAGTGCTACCCTGTGTGTGTTTTGTGTTTAAGTAGTGTTGTTTTTTAAGTAAGTGGAGGGAAGGCGAGAGAAACAAGAGAAAAGGAGAGAATTCCTTCTCTGAAAGGAAGCAAAGCAATTTACACATGTGGGCAATACTCCAGGAGCTGAAACTAGACCTGCGTTTCAAAACCCTGTTCCAAGTGAGGTTTTATCGTCTTAGCAGTTAATAAAGCAGTTAGAGATCCCTTGTAAAGTCAGAGAGGCCTGGGTGAGTTTCCAGAGGCAAAACCTAGTAACCAAAATCCAAGGAATGGAGGAGGGGGAGACACATTTAAGACATGAGGCTAGACCTACCGACATTGCAGTAATCTCCATTGAACTCAATGGAATTTACTCTTGAGTAAGCCTGCATGGGATTTTTGGTCAGCTTTGGTTGTGCGTGTTCACGTTTAGGGTTAAGTTGCAAGCCTATATATACACAGTGACCTGAAAATAAGTCCCATTTTAAGTAAAGAGACCTGCTTTGGAGTAGCAGGGATGAGCCACAAGATAACTGAATATTCTCCAAATGAAGAGAAAATTCCCATCAGAAACTGAGATGTATTACAAATCAGCTCTTGTATTCACACCACTAGATTGGTGGAGCCTCCCCATAAAAGGGTTGCTACAGAGAATATGGTATTTTGGATGGAGTCCCAAAAGGATCCCATTGGATGAAACTTTAGTCCTTCCGCAAAACGAGGACATTGCCCCATAGAGTAAGAATTTTACTTACTCATGAAACTTTCCTTCTTTCCTCAAATGCCTACCTTTGCAGTAATTTCCAACTTCAGTAAAGTATTTAGAAACATAGTTTAGGTATCCAAAGTAAAGAGGCAGGCAAAGTTACCAAGGGAAAGCGAACACAGCAAAGGTAAGACTGTTAGCTGTGAATCGTTTTCAGTGGAATGCTAGAAATTTGGGCAGTGGAAGAAAAATTCATTAGGGAGCAAATTTGGAGAGGGGATAAAATCCTAATTTTTTAAGTTATACTTCTGTTCCTCCACCACACACACACACACACTAGGAATAAACTATTGGAAACCCTTGAAACCTGCTGTCCATGAAATCCACAAAAGTTGGTGGGAAAAAGGGAGTATTCAGTCAAGGATCACTACTTTCCACGAAAGTAAGCCTACCTGCAAACCGATATTCATTACAAGGTCCCTCTAATTCTGTGTCTACCTAAGAGCTTAATACATTCTTAATAGTTCGTTTTTGCTCACCAGGGCACTCACAGGGAAACTTTACCATATTTACTCACAGGTAGACATCCCTTAACTTTCAAGATAGCCCTACTTAAACCATTCATGCACAAACAGTGATGCCAAAAGTGCAAACCAGCAGAAACTGCTCCTGTGCAAACCTCAGGGGAACTCTGCCCATAAAGTTAATGCAACTTCTGCCCAAGCCGGAGGTGAGACTTTTTCCGGAGTTAATGAGTTGGGGAAAGGTGTCCAATATCTCTAATCAATAGCTCTATTATTTGTATAGCAGAAACATACTAAGTACTAATAGGGCAGAAAAGGTAACCCTACTTATTATAAATGAGCTAGTTTGATTCAAAGTAGCTAGAGTACCTGATCAGGTTTAAGTCAATGCAGGCCCAAGATCCGAAGACTACAACCCTATAATGCTTACCTGGGAATAAGATTCATCTACCTCAAATGTGACCTGTCTCACAGGAGGCATGCATAGGATTGCACAGTAAGCGAAGGTAACTTGAAAGCAAAGTTTGGTACCTGGACATATATGGCTGTGGGGAATGCGAAATAGATTGGGATAAAAAACATCACTATAATTAACCAGGAATCGCTTTCCAAACTTTGAGCTGAATCCTGCCGTTGATCCTGACTACAGTCATCTCGTTAAACCAGTGGGATTCACCTACGTGTTGATTCTCCATTCAACAATTCATTCAATGGGTCTACACTGGTTGGATGGACCAACAGAATTCTAGCCTTAGTTTGTTGTATAAGGAGTCGGATTAACAGCCCTCCATCCTTCTCCATATGTATTTTTTATAGCTTTGTAATCATTTAAAACTTCAGTTGAGCAACTAGAAATACAACCTAAGAAAAAAAAAGATCAAGCAAAGTTCCCAAAGAAATATGAATATGGCCAATGTGTCTCATATTCTCTGAAATGCTAGAAATGTGGGGACCGAAAGAAAATGTCATGGTGGGGGGGATAGATCTGGGGATCATTGCCCTCATTCTTCCCCCTAGTTAGACCTCTGTCCCCATTATTGGAAATCCGTAAACGCTACTGGCAAGGAAATCCACAGAATTTTGGACAAGTTTAGTATTCTTTCAGCCAAGAAGAAATGCCTTGCACGAAGTGACCCCAAAAGACAGAGAGATAGAGATAAAAGTGCACAGTGTATATTTAGATTTCTGCAATATTGGCTCCATTGTAATTTGAGGAAGGAAATCTGATTATTTCAAAGGGGGACGGGAAAGAGGGACAGAATGTACTTTTCGCGTTGTACCACGTTGGTAGGAAAAAACAAGGTCCTTGTTGGGAAGGAATGGAAACATCGAGCCCCGAAGAAAGAAAGTGAAGAGGTAGAGGAAAGGGAGGGGGGGGAGGGAAAGGAAGGGGGAATTTCAGGGACTGGATTTGTCCAAGTTGCTATTCATTGTCTTTCGTATGTGGTATGTATTCATATGGGGGGACTTGGGGATCCTCAGACCCAAAAGGGATGTGAAGTGTCAGTATTTTGCTTTTCCTTCTTTATTTTCATTTTTGCCAAGACTGCGCTTCTGCCTTGGCCAAGACGAGGTAGGACTCGGCTCCAGGTAAGAACCCATCTCATTTTCTTATTTTGGGACAGGCCAAAACCAAAGATTGGACAGAAGACAGTCCAACAATTCCCACCAGCAACATTACTATCGGGTTTGGTTTCTTCCCGGCTCTCTCAATGGGGTTTTTAAAAACATCTTTCCTTCTTAGTTTGAAATAATCATATAGCTCCAGTTTTGGTGACTATGAAAAAATACACCCCAAAATCCCATAGAGTTGTTTTCTTTTTTCCCCTCATTACAAACATGATCAGAAAGCGAAATGTTTATTACTTACGCCACTTTGAAGGCACTTGAAAACAACAAGTCTCCCTGAAGCCAAGGACTGGGTCCATGGTGTCCATGTGGCAAGGAGCTAGGAGTGAATTCAAATTGCCCGAATCGAACTGGCCCGGTTCCTACTGGGTTGTGGGGAACCCTGCTCTGTGCCAAACCCGGTGGGTTTATTTACTCATCTTCTGCAAAGGGGGATCTGTGCAGGTTTGCTGTTGTTATTCAAATGTCAACGGGACAATCCAGAGTCCTCTGCTCTCTAAAGTCCTGCTGGAGCTAATTGGACTCTTCCGGAGTCAAGCGTTAATTGCGGCCAATACACATCCATAGATTTATAACCCCAATATTAAGCATGTAAGGTTTTTGAAGGATGAATCCCACTGATGTTCAGCCCTGTTCGCTTCCTACTATGCCTACTTATATAGCCCGGACATCCTTTTTCTTAAAAGCCAAAAAAAAGTTTTAAGTGAATAGCCCTCTTTTACTCTAACTTCTCTCCAAGTCTCTCCTTTTCTAGCAAGAAATAAGTTTTATGTTAATAGCCCTGTTTTACTATAACTTCTCTCCAAGTTTTGATTTGGAACCAGATAAAAGAGGTGGAGGGCATGTATTCCGGGTCCTACCATAAGAAACAGGATCAGGCACAACAGTTTCTCTGAAATGTGGCAGAGAAAGGGTTCAGCAAGAAACCTAAAAGGAGCTATATGGCATCAGAACAAAGCTTCTCTCAGGTCTTGAGGAAGAAGGAGACAAATGAAACCATTTCTCAGGAGTACCTTATATCTTCGGTTAAAGGTAATAGCCACAAACACCCTTAAAACAAGGCAGGCTTGGGTTAATTTTTTAAAACTTATTTTGCACATTCCTGCTTTCAACACCCCTCCCTTCCTCTAATTCTGGAATAGCTGCCAAAGTATATGTGCTTGGCACACTTCACTGCTTTTCCCCCCTTTTTGGCAAAACGCACATATATTTATTATAAGGCCAGAAGTACAGAATGGGGAAAGGGTCACATAAGAGAGTGAAGAGACAGAGTTTTACTTTTTGGATCCTAAGCAAAGGTGTATCTACAGAAAAGGGAGCGAATTAAAATTCTGCCCTCCCTCCCAAGAAACTTTATTTCAGTCCCCAAATTTTCAAGCATCCTGCAAAGAGCGAGACACTGAAAACCATTCACATCTGGAACTCTGATATTTCGTTGCTCACATTGCCTTGAAGTTTTAAGTTGTTCCAGTACTCCAGAAAACTGGAAACTGAAGGCAAAGTTAAATTAGGGGCAGCGTCCTTATGGGAACAATGACATCATTTTGTCCTCTCTGTAGCTAAGCCCTGATCAAGCACAGGTATTCCTTAACCTATAACAGATTTA
This sequence comes from Urosaurus nigricauda, assembly GCA_034509955.1. NCBI lineage: Eukaryota > Metazoa > Chordata > Lepidosauria > Squamata > Phrynosomatidae > Urosaurus > Urosaurus nigricauda. The sequence continues at coordinate 26,033,495 of JAOEGL010000006.1, read as the reverse complement.
GGAGGGAAGATAACCTCACGCATTTGGAAAGGGATGGACTTCCAAATAAGTTTGGAATTGAATCCCAAATAAGTTGCGGGCAGCACCTTCCCATGTCTTTTTATTAGAAAAATAAGTTCTGTGGAATACAAAGGGGCATATTTCCATATAAATAGATATAAGAGTACACCTTTCTGGAATTCCATGGAATTAACATTCAAGCAAATGGGCTGAAACCCGACTTAATCCTTCCACCAGTACACCTATTGAAATCGATGGGAGAAGCAAATCAGGACTAACTTGTTTAATTGATTCCAACAGGTGTATTGTAAGCATGATTAATACGAAACTGAACCCAGCCCCATACATTTAGTGAAAAACTTAAGAAGTGCTATATTGAATCAGAGCAAAGCAAACCTGCCCAGCTCTCAGGAGTCCCTTGCATAAAAGGAAGAGGAGAATTCTCCTTCAATAATGTGATTATTTCAAATACTCCTAAGGCATCAGATACCAGGGTCAGGTCTGGTTAGTACTTGGATGGGCTTCCACCAAGGAAGGCGCTGTAGTCTCTATTTCAGAAGAAGGAAATGGAAAACCAGCTCTGAATATTCTTTGCTTATAAAAACCCTACGAAATTAATAGGATCCCTATTAGTTGGTAGGCGACTTGAAGGCTCACACAGAGAGAGCCAGAGAAACTTATTTATTTATTAATATTAATATTTATTATTTATTAAGCGATATATAAAGATAACTGCAATAAACGCCCTTAAAAACAGTCAGTCTTGAGTTAATGCTACTTTTAAAAAACTTTAAAATTTTGATTTTGAACATATCAGAAGGAAGGATTAAGAACTTTTAAAAAACTTTTGCTGTATATCTTACTCCACCATAAAGGGCCTTTGTGTGGCCACCTTCTATGAACATTTAAATGGTGTCCTTACCAGGTCTCTGTCTCCTACACAGTGGTCAGTTAGACGCCAGTGTGGACCTGCGTTCACACTGGAGAAATAAACCGGTTTAAGTGCCATGGCTCAATGCTGTGAAATTCTGGGAATTGTAGTTTGTTGTGGGGCCCAGAGCGGAGCGGAGCTGGAGACACTGTGCAAAGAAAAGGCCTCAAACGGTACAAGCGCCAGAGGTTTGGACCCTAATGAAAGCAAGGATTTGAGGGATTTACTCTGATTTTTGTTTCCAAAGCCCTGGCCCAGATTAGGGATGGGTAAAGAGCAGCCATGCACGCAGAATTCAGCAGCGGATGTGGTTTTTAGTGGCAGGCTTTTCTATGGGAAATATCATTGCTCACTTCTTGTGGTCTAGTTTAGGACCCCACTATTGTCACTATTGTTAACACAACTGGGAAACGGGAAATTCTGGCAGATCGCCTATAGACCTGCCAATAGACTCACCTATGCCGTCATGCAAGATACCCTTTCGGAGGTATAAATGAAGTTAACTGGAAGAGGAACTGAAGGCACTTGATCTAAATGAATACGGACCTTGCATTGTAGACCCATTTTGGGTGTCAAAAAACAGAACCTCAAAGATACATTCCAGGCCGCATTAGAGCCGTGTATCAAAATGCCCTTAATCTACTTTAAAGCGGGGCTGGGCAACATGGGACCTTCCAGATGTTGTACTGCAACTCCCATCATCCCTCGACATTGACCGATACATCTCTGAAATGCTGGTGGGAACTGAAATGCAGAGGTATGTTGGAATCTGCTCCTATCATTTAGATATCTAGGTTGCATCCACACTGGAGAAATAACCAGGTTTGGCACTTAACTGCCTTGGCTCAAGGCTATGGAATTCTGGGAGTTGGAGTTTGTTGTGGGGCTCAGAGCGGAGCTCCGCTCCGCTCTGGGCCCACAACAAACTCCAACTCCCAGAATTCCATAGCCTTGAGCCAAGGCAGTTAAAGCGGTGCCAAACCGGTTTATTCCTCCAGTGTGGATGCAGTCAAAATAAAGCAAGCAATTAAGGGCTGTTTATTTCAACGGAACTTGCTTTGGAGCAAACTATACTTCGGCACCTTTTTTAGTCCGATTCCCTGAATTCTCAGTTCATCGGAACATTGTCTTGCACAAGCCCCATTTTCCTTAATCCAAAGGACACCCAAACCGTTCAGAACAGGGCTTAATCCCAGTTAATAGAGTTAGGATGAAGTGACCATTCACAGTTATGCTGGCTCTAACTGGGACCCTCAGAAGAGAGTTGTGTAGGGAATAGTTGTGGTGACATGTGTGCAAAAAGGAAAAAAAATTGGTTGACCATGTTTAAAGATTCCTCCCGACAAGTGTGTGTGTGTGTTCATATGTGTGATAAGGTACAAATAAATGTACCTATAACTGTAGACAAAGACAGTTCAGTTCCATGGGCAGACTTTTCCTAGTTGAGCTCAATGTAAAATGGAATGGCATCTAAGCGATGTCTTTGGGTAAGTTATTGTATTGTTGTTGTTATGTGCATTCAAGTCATTTATTTTTTACTTATGGAGATCCTAAGACGAACTTATCATGGTGTTTTCTTGGCAAGATTTGTTCAGAGGAGGTTTGCCATTGCCTCCCCCTGAGGCTGAGAGAGTGTGACTTGCCCAAGGCCACCCAGTGGGTTTCATGGCCCATAGCCGGACCTAAAGAAAATAAATAAGTGGGCCCAATACTCGCAGATTGGGAAATACCGCAGTTAGGAAGCGGTGTCTGTGTATAGGAAAGGAGGATGTTTTTGGATCCTATTCCAATCTTACTGGAAACGAATTGCAGGATTTCCCCCCCCCCCCCTAGAAATGGGAACGATGAATGTAAATGTACTTTCAGTTTGCAATCCCGAAAGTATGCCGTTCCTTCTTGATTACTTTCCTTATTCCTAGTTATGCAGTTGCTTGTAGAAACAATCATCAGATGTGGGAGGAGGGGACTGGCAATTATTTGTGCCCATTGACCACAATGGTTTTCTTCCTTTCCTGAAAACTCTAAGGGGACCAGCAGCCAATAGCTCCTGGACCGGACCTGTCATCTCTTTGAGTAGGATGGATTTAATCGGTGTTGTTGTGTGCCTTCAAGTCGTTTCCGACTTATGGCGAACCTAAGGCAAATCTATCACAGGGTTTTCTTGGCAAGTTTCTTCAAAGGGGGTTTGCCATTGCCATCCTCTGAGGCTGAGAGAGTGTGACTTGCCCAAGGTCATCCAGTGTTTTTACATGGTCCAACCGGGATTCGAACCCTTGTCTCCAGTCCAACGTTCAAATCACTCCAGCACGCCGGCTCAGTTTAAGAGATCTTAAGAAACAGAATTTATACCACTGGAGTTTATATTTGGCATTCTGGCTTTAAAAATCGTCAGCAAAGCATAACTGTGTTTTTAAACTGAGCATACAAGTACTTGATTTTTTTAAAAAAAAGAGGTACAATTTCGGCATGGCTCTCTTTTCCTAACTGTGAGAAATTAATTTTCACACCAATATATATACAAACATAGAGGAATTTCCCCTGCACAGCTGTTTCTACCATTGTCCAGGAGAACAGAGGTCTTGGTCACCTCCTCTTCCTTCCAAAGAGGTATAACGCTGGAGAATATCCAGGTGGATTGTGTCCTTATTTCATTGCTGTTGTTGTTTTGAAACACACACACACATACACTAACCTTACACACCAATAGATTTTATTATTATTATTATTATTATTATCTAGTTGGAATTATCTCTGTTGTTTTGGACTTAATGGCCGGCAAATGCCATATCAGGTCAGGGTGCCCAGATGTCCTAACTGCAAAGGAGGGCAAGGCAGCGCAAAATGTAGGACATTACAAAATAAAAGCTAAAAAACACTAATATGTCAATGTAAATTCATGCTCCTTAGTCAAGCTCAAAACAGAGGACCTTTCAGGATCCCTCCTGGACAGAAGGTTGAAATGTAGGACATGTCCTGGAAAAAGGAGGATCCCTGGTCACTCTGGATCAGGTGCTCCCAACTAGTGTTTTAAAGGGGGTGGGTGGGTCAATTTATTTATTAAGAATATGTATTATTCCAATATATTTTAGCCATGGGAGCCAGCTTGAGTGCTGCAGCAGAAAGGCTGAGTATAAGAATAAAAGTTGATTTTTTGTTAATATTAGCGGCATCGAAGGGACTTCAAAGTTGTGTGGAGAATGGAAGGAGAGAAGGAGGAGGTTAGAGTTGAAATCTAAGGCATGGATTACTTACTTGGAGCTAAGTCCCACTAAAAACCACTCCGGGAGAGGGAATGATTTATGGCGGAACAGCTAGCAGTCCAAGCAAACCCATTAAGTCCCCTAGAAGAGGCTAAACTGGGTTTATGTAGTGTGAAGAGGGCTATTCTAGATCAGCCCCTCCCGGCCTAATAAAAAAGGTAAGCATTCAGACCATCGGGGGGGGGGGGATGTTCTCCTTTCATCCAGCCTTATTGTGAAATCCAGGAGAAGACCGCTGGTCCTGTCCATTCATTTCAATCAGGCTTACCCGCTTCCTGCCGGATTGTGCCCATGGGCGCCGGGCGGGAGATAAATCGACCCAACAAAAGACTCCCATAAACTGAAGGGAAACGACTCCAAAGAACTTTCAAAAGAGGACTTCCGGCAGTCTGATGAAATGGGACCATGGCCTGCCCAAAAGATCAGACCGCCATATAAACCGGCTAGCCCCAAAAAAGAGCTCTTCCTGCTGGTTTTGGTGGGCATCTCTCTGAAGGTATCACATATGTTTGGGTTAGATATCTTTGCCCCATGGAAGAGATCTGCAGAAGGGAGGAACTGGGAAATGCTCTTTGGGGATGGGAAAAGTCTGGGTAGGGGGGTGGTTTTGTTCGGAGCAGGATTTCAGACGTTTTACCAATCCATGTTAACGCATCTAGGAAAGTATATATTTATTCCAGATTATGGAACTCGTTGAAAATTTCTGCTATATCCACACATAAAGAATCCATTAAAACCCCCCAAGCTTTCCATTAAAAAACAAAACAAAACAGAACTCTATACGCGACTTTACAAACAGCAGCCTCCGAAAGTTTGCAACAAATATATTGTGCATTTCGGTAGGCCAATAAAGGTATCACTGGCGGATTTTTGTTTGTCTTTGTTACATGGCCAACAGAGCTATCTCTGAATATAATGTGGTGGGAAGTTCTTCTGCACAATCACCCTAAAAGGGAGCAGCCCAGAGTTTGGGAAATGTAAACTTTGGAGGTTATAGTTTCCAAAATTTGCCCTGCCTTGCTGATTGGGAGAGCTGGGGTTCACTCCCCAGCAATTTCCCCAAGACTTCTGGTGGTGGGACTGTCTTATAATCTCTGGTGAGAATTGGCCTTCCTGGCTGGGGAAGTTTGGAAGTTGTAGTTCTCCCCCTCCCCTTACAGGGAATTTCCCCAAACTCTCTAGTGAGGAACTAGAATTTATAATTTTGGGTCTCCTGGGTTCCCCAGCCTGCATGGCCTGTGAGCCTTCTGGTTCGGGGATTCTGGGAGTTTGTAGTACAAATCCTGACAGTAAGGGCTGTTCGACAGTGGAACACTCTGCCTCGGAGTGTAGTGGAGTCTCCGTCCTTGGAGGTCTTTAAGCAGAGCCTGGATGGCCATCTGTCAATGGGGATGCTTTGATTGGGAGTTTCTGCATGGCAGGGGGTTGGACTGGATGGCCCTTGTGGTCTCTTCCAACTCTATGATTCTATAAAAGGCAGCCAAGATAATCAAAGGTCTGGAAACAAAAAGGTATGACTTAGTGAGCTGGATATTTTTAGCTTGGAGAAGAGAAGACAGAGAGGTGACATGGTGGCCACGTCGTATACAGAGAAGTCGTATAGAAGATAAAGCAAACTTGTTTTCTGCTGCTCCAGAGATGAGAACTCAAACCAATGGATTCAAATTACAAGAAAAGAGAGTCCAGTCTGAGACTTTCTTTCCCCGCCAAGCTGTTGGTAGTCAAGCACTTTTCAGCTAGTCTTGGGGCAGGAAAAGTCCCTGCTCCGGTTTGCTTTAGGGCCTCCTGTATTGCAATTTGTAGGGCTTGATGATGACTCAAGGAAGCACGAGCTCTGGAGGAACACAGGGCTTCTGTTCCTGGGGAGGATGGGCTGGGCCCCTCTAGTTACTCTCCTCGCCCTCTTCCCAAGAAAGAGAGAAATGAGCAGCCCCCCACCCTCGAAGTTGGGCAAATAAGTCCGTAAAACGTTTGCAACTTCATCTGCTGTAAATATAGACTGAGGGCAGAGGACAGCGTGTGTTGTATGTAGGACTTGGAGCAGGCCAGTCCTGTTACTTCAAGATTTGCTGCCTTGATGTCCCCTGAACTATAAATCCAGCCTTTCTCCAAAGGCTTCCCACAGGAGCCCTGAGCGAAATAAGATTTGTACAGCACTTTGGAGGCTTTTTGTAGCCTTCGGTGTAATTAGAAGTCATAAGAATTTGCTCACTCCGGTCAAAACATATACATACAGAAGGAGAAAGAGAGAGAAATAAGAGGGAGAAAGTGTTTATATATATCTATATATCTATATGTACAAAGGAAAGCCAAGAAGGACATAAACGTCGAGGCGCATAAACTGGAGTAAATCAGGTAGTTTTATGTTCTTGTGCGTTAAAAATGAATTCCCAACAACGTGAAACTACCTAATCCACAGAACAGTTCTAGTTCATTTCTGCCTGTCAAAAGGCTAACAGTGCCTCTTAAAGAAAATAAAATAAGTGCCAACAGTGGCCATTTTGTTGGGTCTCAAATGCGACATCTCCCCTCCCTTTTCCAAATTCCTCAATAGGGGACTGTTGCTAAGGAACAAGGCCCACAAAAGGACCTTTTTCAAAGGCCAAATTAAAACAAAAACGCAACACCCCACCATTTCCCCCCGAATTTTCTATTCAAATTATTTCCTACTACTAGAGAGTCTAAAACAGAGCAGTCCTGCAGGACCTTACAAGGAGTAGGACAAACGCACCAGGGGGAGACGTTTAAAAAGCTATTGCTTTGAAAAACTGTTGCTATTTTCAGACCCCAAAGTTAAAAGTATGCACACACTAAATATCTGTAAGTTATTTCTAATACAGCATTTTTGAGGAGGGGGGAAATGTTCTGTGAGTTCTGCAGTATAAGAAACCAACAATCATGGTTCATTTACAAACAACCTTTGCGCACTGTGCAAATAGCCCAGGAACAGCCATGTATCGTTTTGTAAAAAAGAAAGTTTTTAGTAGTTGGGAAAGCACTTGTAATAAGTATATGAAATGAAATTACCCAGGTTTAGTCATTGCATTCTGTGTAATGCTGAATGGACAATTTTTTAATTGCCTAGGCCAGACAGATTTTTCCTAATTTTAAATAAAGCAAATGTAGGATACAGTTCCTACTACAACAAGCTGAGCATTTAGGACACAACCATGGGGTTCTCCTGTACAAGCCCCACTGAAAACAAGGAGGCTTGTGTGTAAGAATATGAACACTTAACTCCTGATCTTGGGGCTTGAACATCCTAAACTCATCAGATCATGTCTGATTTTGGAAGCTAAGCAGGGTCAGCCCTGATTAGTACTTGGATGGCAGACCACCAGTGAATACCAGGTATAGTAGACTACATATCAGAGGAAAGAACTGGCAAAATCACCTCTAACTACAGTATTCCTTCCCTAAGAAAAGGAGGTGTGACCCTATATCTTTCTATTCAGAAGTAAAGTAGAATTATATCAGTGGCTCTAGGTCTCTCCTAGGTGTACGATTGCAACTTTCATCAGCCTTCTCTCCTTCTTCTCAGAAATTTGAAAAGTGGAACTGAGTGACATAGATTTTAAAATGTTACCAGTATCTGGTATATAGGATTGGATCCAGACATAATCCTATTTACAGTACACCCATCAAAATCAGTTACTCTTCAGTTACTGAATTTGGTGGCCCCTTTTACATGAGGTTGTATCTGAATGAAGTTATGAAGTTAGGCCCAGAAAAGAAAGAGTATGTTGTTATTATACATTAATACCCTGCATAGGAATTTTGTTATTTGTACAACTAGACCCCACCCTTCCTTCAGTGAACCACAAAGGTACATTGGCATAAATGGCCACCATCTCTTTCATGCAGTTGTTGTAACTGGTTCTTGTCTACCTAGGAAAAAACCAGGCAACAATAAATAAAGGTTAAAAGATTAAGGTTTTTCCTTGTCAAGATTTTCAAGTCATGTCTGACTGTAGGGGGCAGTGCTGTGACCAGCATATGCTGGACCCTATTTGTCTATTTGCACTTTTACATGCTTTGGAACTGCTAAGTTGGCAGAAGATGGGACTAGTGACAGAAGCTAACGTCAGACTCTTATCTGCTGAACCAACACATCCCTTAGACACTAAATAAGGGAGGGCATAATCTGAACAGACACTATCTTGCACAAACCTCCCCGATTGTCCTTCAATTGCCCTTCAATGGTATTCTTAGCTCGCCTTCATGTCAGTTGCCTTTGAATTCCCAAATAATCTTGTTTCTTTCCTTTTTAATAATAATAATAATAATAATAATAATAATGGTATCACGGAATTACATGTGTTTTCACTGCAGCAGATACATAGGAGTTCTTCTGGAACATCTCCATCCTCTCCCTCTCCATGTAAATCCTCTTCACATTCAATTTGGGATGGAACACTAGAGTGAGATATCAAGTGAGATACAACCACCCCCAAAGGTTCAGGTTCATTTCAACCAGTCTCCTCCTGCCTGGCTCATTACTTACTACCAGTCCATGGAATGGCATTGGTTGTTAACTTCCCTTCTAATCTCCTTTGCAGAACATAGTAGACAAGTCCTTCCCTATCAAGACCCACAGTCACATAGACACTACTTCTTCCTCCTCGCACTTTTATGGGTACAGAAGCATTTTCATGAAACTGCAGCAGGCAGCAACATGCTAGCTCACTGGACTGGGACAAATGCCCCTCGGACCCATTGAATCATAGAATCTTAGAGTAGGAAGAGACCTCAAGGAACTCACAATCAAAACACCCCTGACAGATGGCCATCCAGCCTGCTTAAAAACTTCCAAAGAAGGAGACTCCACCATTCTCTGAGGGAGTGTGTTCCACTGTCAAACAGCCCTTACTGTTAAGAAGTTCCTCCTAATGAGGAGGTGGAATCTCTTTTCCTGGAGCTTGCATCCATTGTTCCGGGTCCTATTCTCTGGAGCAGCAGAAAACAAGCTTGTTCCATTCTCAATAGGACAACCCTTCAAATACTTAAACAGGGGTATCATATCACATTTTAACTCCTTGGTGCCTGACTGATCCATTATTACTGGTCCAAGAGTCCACTGACTGGATCCATCTATTTTCCCTGATACAGTAGAATCATAGAATCATAGAGTTGGAAGAGACCTCAAGGGCCATCCTGCCATGCAGGAACTCTCCATCAAAGCATCCCCGACAGATGGCCTGCTTAAAGACCTCCAAGGAAGGAGACTCTACTACACTCTGAGAGAGTGTGGTCATCCATTGTTGCTCTTCTTATTCCATTTTCTAACAATAAGGAAGGAGCATCAATGAGGGATGGCATGGAAAGACTGACAGGTCCAACTTATGGTGTCTCATAGAAAAAGGAACCAATCAGAAACAAAAAAGAGGAGGAGACTTCTCCACCCCAGGCCAAAGAACTAGTACAGTGGGCCCTCCACATTCACTGGGATTAGAAGCACAGAAACCCCATGAAAATGGGGGAAATGCAAATAAAATAAAACTTTTTTTTAACCTGTGAGAACAACTCTCATGTTTTTTCAAGGGACATTTTCAAGGGACCTTTTACACAGGTGCTCCAGTGCAATTCTATGGTCAACATCTGCCAGAAGGTGAGCATAGAGTTTTGTTAGAGGACCTACAGATGTCTGGAGAAGCATTCTGTCTAGGAATCTCTAGGTCCTCCAGCGTGACTTCTGCTGAATGTTGACCATGGAGTCATGAAGGAAGAACTAAAGATTCACAGAGAGAACATAGTAATCAAATCTATGAATAATCAAATATGCAAATGTGGATTGGTGTTGGGGGGGGTGGAGGGCTGCTGGACTCCTCCATTTTCAATTTTATGTCGTTTAGAGGAACAGCAATTTTGCACATGCAACAAACACATCATAATATTCTATCCAAGAGTACTGAACTGGGACTCAGTGTGTAGTATTGGGTGTATGTTTTTGTGTGCTTGGTCTTTCTTGGATCTCCATATTGAGGAGACCAGTTGGTGCAGTGATGAGGAGGAAACATGCTTTTTCAAGGGGCTTTTGTGTTGTGTGTGTGAGGCTCAGCACTGGTGGAAAGCCTAAGAAGGCTGTGTGGGAAAGAGGAAAGAGAATCTTGCCATGCATTGTGAGGTGGAATTTTTACTTCAAAGTTCATTAGCATGAAAAAAAATAATGACAACAGATAATTTAGATAACTTTAAAATACATAATGAAGACAGTGAGATAGTGAAATATTTCCTCTACACTGGCTCAGTTATTAAACAAACTGGAGATCGCAGTCAAGAAATCAGAAGAAGACTAGGATGTAGAAGGGCAGCAATGAAAGAACTAAATAAGTTCTTAAATAAGTTCTTCAAGTGTAAAGATATATCTTTGAATGCCAAAGTCAGCATTGTCCATGCCATTGTAATTCCAAGTTCTACATATGGTGGTGAAACCTGGAATAAAGCAGTGAATAAAGCTGATAGGAGGAAAATCAACTTATTTGAGATGTGATCTTGGAGGAGAGTTCTGTAGACCCTATGGGCAGCCAAAAAGACAAATAAATGGGTCGTAGAGCAAATCAAGCCTGAACTCTCCCTAGAAGCCAAGAGAACTAAGCAGAACCCATTTTACTTTGGACACATCATGAGAAGACTTGACTCACTAGAGAAGACAACAATGCTTGGCAAAGTAGAAGGCAGAAGAAAAAGAGGTAGACCACATTACAGGTGGATGGACTAATTTAAGGAAGCCACAGCGCTGAGTTTTCAAGACCTGAGTAGGACTGTTGATGACAGGGCGACTTGGAGGTCTCTATTCTAGGGTTGCCATAAGTTGAAGTCAACTTGACAGCAATCAACAACACATATTTGCATAGACAGCCAGTATGATCTAGTGCAGGGTTGCCAACCTATGCTCTGAGGAACCCTTATGGCTCTATGTGCACTTCTCAGGTGTTCCATAGCCACTCCAGAAAATGAAACAAATAAAAATTGAATGAAATTAAAGAACAAGAATATATTCTTATATATACTCCTAAACACCATTAACTTGTAAGACAACAGACCTCTTAGGGGCTCTGTGATAGAAATAAGTCAAAAAGGATGGTAACTCCTGATCTAGTGGTTTGAGAGCTGGAAGAGGACTCTAGGAGACAAAGATTTGAATCCCTGCTACATCAGAAACAGAGGAAGGCAATGGAAAGTACCCCCTGAACAAATCTTATCAAGAAAATCTATGATATGGTGACCCTTGGAAATAAATGAGCACAACAAGCAAATATTTGCTTAAGAGCAGGCAGCAGTGCTTTTAGCCTGCTTCTGCTTTGTGTGTATTTTAAACCAGGGAGGGAGAAGGAGACTTGAAAGCAAGAGCAGGTGAGAATAGTGGTTTAATTTGCTTTCTGTTTCTATTGAGAACCTTTGCTTTTATTGAGGCTTATACAATATGTTTCTGCCTCTTTAATTAAGAGAAGGGGAACAGAACTCTGGGAAAAGGCAGATTCCCAGGAGAGCTGTGTTTAGCTTTGTAGTAACTGTGATACCTCTTTATGCCTCTGCCAAGGTTTAGCAGTAGTTTTGGCTCAATAAAGTTGCATTTACTTGAAACTTCTTGGGGTGAAGGGGAACAGGCATTAGTACTATGTGGTGATTTAATTCTGAGTAAATTTGTACAAGGGCTGAATTGAATTTTTAATAATATCCTCAAGAGAAGCATTTGAACTATCTGCTCCTCTCCCAACCATTATTAGGTATTTCAGTACTACATTTACTTCAGGAGATAGATTACTTGTAAAACCAAATTATGTCAAAAACATGGCTAGAGCTATGAATCTAAACAATTAACCAAAGGAACAGGAATTATTGACTTGAACCCCATTGTTGATCCCTGTTAGAGTCAATCAATTGAATAAGTTGTGAGTCAAGACTTATCCAGATTCTATTGATTAAATGATTCTGCACTAATTGGGGTTACCAATCACATTCAGGACAGTGTTTTCTTTTTAAATTAGAGTGAGAAAATGTGCTAAGATGACTTAAAAGAACTAATTTTATACTGGCTTTTTTTCAAGCTACATTTACAGCTCTTTCCTTGGTCTGCTCTCCATACTTTTAAATAGAGCCTATATGTCTCCCCAAGTATACTAATACATCATCAAGTGGAGAAAGAACAAGATATTTCTAGAGTTGTCTTCCATTTCTTTTTGTTCTGTGCTAAAAGTGAGGCATGGAAGAAAATAATATTAAAAATATACCTAGTAAATCCCCACTAAAAGATATTTTTTCTTCTTCGCCATACCTTGCTTTATTCTTTTTAAGCATGGTACAATGGAAATTAAGAAATACATTTGTGTGTGTATTTGTGGGTGTGTAGGTGCATGCACATATGTCACCTATTGACTTATGACACACATAAGTCACCTATTGACTTATGGCAACCCCCTGAATTTCATAGGTTTTTTCCCCTTCCTCTGAAATGTAGCCTAAAGCACCTGGTATTCATTAGTGGTCTTCCATCCAAGTACTAACCAGGGATGATCCTACTTAGCTTCCAAGATCAGACACAATCTGGTGTCTTGAGGATATTTAAACCTTCAATAGCAACTGTTTGATTTCTAGAAAAAGAGATCTTCATGTTTCAGGGCAAAACCAAGGCATGGGAAGAAGCAGAAAATTAGATCAACTTGGCTTTTCCTCTGATGATCTCTTGGCTCTTCTCCATCAGACCTAGGGGACAAGAACTACCATTTTTTCAGGTCCCTTTTTCATTCAGACATTAAAGGGTCCTGTGAAATTAAAAAGCCTTCATGAGTTTTTGACATATAGAAAAAGATAACAGTGTTGGTCCATGAGGAAAAACAATGACTTCAAAATCTGTAGTTGGTTAATACTTTTTAAAAGATCATTTAAAATGCTGTAAAAATATTCAGGCTTTTGAGATCTCCCAAACTCTTCATCAGTCTAGTTGGTACAGCAGGCAGGAAGTGGGAGAAGAAGCAGGAAAGTAGTGATGCTCGTGATGTGCTTACTGGAACACCAGTCAATCAGACTGTGTTTCACTGTAGACTTCATGGCCAAAATGCTGGACCTCTCTGCTTCTTCAGCCACCTCATAAAATATTTTGTATCACCTAGCCAGATGTAGCGTTCTGGAGAGAAAAAAAGCTTTCACACTTTTGTGGCATGTTAATTGCTCCTTGTAAAGATGTTGTCTGCCTATGGAGTTTTGCCTACACTCATCTAACATGTGATCTAGCCACCCACCCTTGATGATTTGGACTACAGCTTCCAGAATTTTGACCATTGGTTGTGCTGTCTGAAGCGTGTGGGAGTTATAGTTCAAACCATCTGGAAGACAGTAGGTGGCCCACCTTTTATTCAGCTACTGTGTTTAACACAGAGGTCATTCTTAATTTAATTTAGATCCAACCCACTGATATAATTTCATCTACTGTTTGTTTTCTGGTTTTGTTGCCAGATTTCACCCTACCACTGTAAGAATGACAGCTAAGAACATATATCTGCCCATAAAACAGGGATGGACAATTGTGTGACTTTCTAGATGCATTGCAGCTTTTATGATCTGTTACTGTTGGCTGTGCTATCTAGGACTGATAGGAGTTGCAGTACAGTACAGCCACATTTGCTTGGCACAACTGTAAAACAGAGTTTTTAATCAACTAAACTCTTTCTAATTTTTGCCATGTATTTCACATTGGGAAGTAGCTGTAAGTAGTAGAACCAAAGACTGATCCACCTTTGTTTTCTGAGTCACCATAAATCAAAAGCCATGCACTGAAATTCCTTTCTTCCCCCACAGTCTTCTCAAATACAGTCTTTTTGTGAAATCTGCTATGATTTTCATCAGTGAGTTGTGAAAGATTTTCATGCACACATCTCCACGCACGCACCTGAGAACTGGATGATGATCCAGTTTCTTTCATATTTATTTTAACAATAAGACAGGATAAGAATCCTCTGACACCTGTTATTTGACTTAGCTAGCAATGGTGAGTTAGAGTTAGATTTACTGGGAGTAAACACTAAACTGAGATAAACCTATATCTTATTTATTTTAATGGGTCTACTCCAGGTTTGACTAAATCTTGATTCAAAATGGTAATTATATATAGGTTTCTGGCTGGATAGCAGAGAAAATGTTATAGTGTTAACAATACTATAAGGGAATACTATTACAAGAGAAGTAATAGTGCCACCCTATTCTGCTTTGGCCAGGCCTTACCTAGAATACTGTGCCCAATTCTGGGCAACACAATTCAAAAAGGATGTTAACAAGCTGTAACATGTCCAGAGGAGGGTGACCAAAATGGTGAAGGGTCTGGAAACCATGCCTTATGAGGAAAGAATTAGAGAGCTGGGTATGTTTAGCCTGGGGAAAAGAAGGTTAAGAGGTGATATGATGGCCCTGTATAAGTATTTGAAGGGGTGCCATACTGAGGATTAAGCAAGCTTGTTCTCTACTGCTCCAGAGAATAGGACCCAGAACAATGGATTCAAGCTACAGGAAAAGAGATTTCACCTCAACATTAGGATAAAACTCCTGACAGTAAGGGCTGTTCGACATTGGAACAACACACTACCTTGTAGTGTGGTGGAATCTCCTTCTTTGGAAGTCTTTAAACAGAGGCTGGGTAGCCATCTGTTGGGAGGTGCTTTGATTATGAGTTCCTGCATGGCAGGGGGTTGGACTGGATGGCCCTTGGGGTCTGTTCCAACTCTATGCTTCTATGATTCTATAAAACAATAAAATATTTCCCAGAGAGAGAGGAATAAAACCCAGTTCACTAACTGAAAATGTACACTATATAAATGGTAAGGTTTTTTTAAAATCCATGTTTTAAACTCACAGATTAAAGGCTGGAAGAATGAAAAGATCTTAATCTGATGCAAACAAGACCACAAAAAAAGTTGCCAGGTTCACCTTTCAAGATACAGTCAAGAACATTCCCTCACTAGTAACTTGCTGCTTAATAACATGCTAACCCGCTCAGCTGAATGGGACCTATTTTCCCAATGCAAGTGCAGCACAGAAGTGCAGAGTCTCAGGCCCTGGGATCAAATATGGTGTTCCCACATACCAATTCTGGCCTCTGGGGCTCCCCAAATGATAATTCCCAACCCCCATTTAGTGATAAACCATCATTTTCTGTTTTCCCCATCCTAAAAGATGGAAATGCCTCTGCTAAAATTTACTTAATGGTAGTAAGAGATTTATACTTTTGCCCACCATTGGATTAACTTTGTGATCACTGAATTAAAATTATGAATCTGCTTTTCCCTCGCAGTCTCTCCACCTTTTCAGCTTCAAAGATAATACTAGAGCAGGTGTAAACAAAGTATAGTGTTATATTGCTGCAAAATATGTTGAGGGGGCTGGGATTACTTTTTAACATTCACAGAGAACAAACAAACCTGAGAAAAGGAGCTTTGTGAAATACCCAGTCCTGCACATTCATCAAGACTATCAACAGTTAGTTCAATAACATTACTGTAACAAGCTAATCAGAATTTTGTGTTAAAGGTCTAACTGGAATTCTGTACAATCTATTTATCGTTGCGACAAATTTTGTCTCACGAATCATGCAATGCAGCAATCTACCCACCTCTGCCCTGAAATAGTTCACAGCTGCAACATGTGTCTCACTTTAAAACATTCCTCCACTCGATGCCAGGCAGATCCCTGGAGCCAAAATAGTAAACAAAGGAAATGATGCAGTTCCCTCTATGAAGAATTTTAAGTCAGTTCTCCATTACATTACAAGTTGAAAGTTTAAGATAAATATCACTCTGGGGTGGGGTGAGGGTTGGAGGGGAGATACAGAAAATATATTAAACTTAAGGTCTGGGAAATATAACACTTATGAAATAATGGGCCTTTGTTGTCTGAAGTAGTGCTAAAAGCCCAGCGCTAAATTCTGGAAGCCAGTCCAGCTGACCTCACTATATATCTTATAGTGAGAATGTTTTACCTAGTGAAGGAATAAAGGGAAATATTGTATTTAAAATCATATCAGTTGAGCAAAGACAACCTGATTGTGAAGTGGACCAAAGATCCTGCCTATTAGAAGGTAGGTAGGTAATGCGCATGAATGTAGTTTAGGAGACGAAAATATAGAACAAAAGTGGGATTTTCAGGATCCTGAACCCAATATCAATTCAATGCTTCCCTGCTATCATTACATAATTGTGAAATACATACTTAACTCTGGCTCCGTGCGCACACACACACACACACACACACGTGTGTGTATGGTTCTCTCTCCATGGATACTATTAATTATAGCTTGCAGTCTGCAAGCCTACATCCATGTTTCTGGCAGTTGTGGCAGCTCCTGCTGCTAGTACAAATCCCACATAGTCAAGGGGCTGCAAGGGCCATCAAACACAACCTCCTGCCATACAGGGATACACATTTATAGCACTCCTGAAGGATGGCCATCCAACTTCTGTTTAAACACTTCCAAAGATGAAGAGCTCATTATCCTTAAAGTAATATGTTTCACTATGGAATAGCTCTTGCAGTAGATAAGTTCCTAATGTTTAGGTGGACTCTCTTTTCTTGTAATTTGAATCCATTGGTTTGAGTTCTCATCTCTGGAGCAGCAGAAAACAAGTTTGCTTTGTCTTCTATATTATTTCCCTGTATACGACGTGGCCACCATGTCACCTCTCTGTCTTCTCTTCTCCAAGCTAAAAATACCCAGCTCACTAAGTCATACCTTGTAAGTCTTTGTTTCCAGACATTTGATTATCTTGGCTGCCTTTCACAGAATCATAGAGTTGGAAGAGACCACAAGGGCCATCCAATCCAACCCCCTGCCATGCAGGAACTCCCAATCAAAGCATCCCTGACAGATGGCCATCCAGCCTCCGTTTAAAGACCTCTAAGGAAGGAGACTCCACCACTTTCTGAGGGAGTGTGTTCCACTGTCGAACAGCCCTTACTGTCAGGAAGTTCCTCCTAATGTTGAGGTGGAATCTCTTTTCCTGCAGTTTGCATCCATGGTTCCAGGTCCTGTTCTCTGGAGCAGCAGAAAACAAGCTTGTTTCCTCCTCAATGTGACATCCCTTCATTTCTCTAGACATGTTGATATCTGTCTTGAACTGTAGGGTTCAAAAGTGAACAGAATATTCTAGATGAAGTCTGACCAAAGCAACAGTACTACTGTTTCCCTTGATCTGGACACTACTGTTGATGCAGAATTGCTTTGGCTTTTTTGACCACTACATATTTAGCTTGTGGTCCACTAAGAGCCCTAGAGCCTTTTAACACTTACTGCTTTCAAGCCACATGTCATCCGGTCTGTATTTGTACATTTAATTTTTCCTGCATTTATCCCTGCTGAAATTAATTTTGTTAGCTCTTCAATCTTTCAAGGTCATTTTGAATTCTGACTCTGTCATCTGGGGTTATTCACTGTCATCCCTACCCATCCCATTTTGATGTCATCAGAAAGGCATTATCAGTTGTTTTTATAGAATTATACTTGGGACACACCTGCGTTGTAGATAGTACTGAGCTAGATTCTGGTTGTTGATTTTACTTATTGGATATATTATAATTTATTTATATCCCATGTTTCCTTAAATTGACTCTAGGTGATGGAGATGGCTTTCCTTCTCCCTAACTCATTCTCACAACAACCCCAAGAGGTAGGACAGGGTAAGAATTAGTGACTGTGCAAAATGAGTTTCATGAATATACTAAAATCTACATCTCCTAAATTCAGTCAAGCACTTATCTCTATACTACTTGGTCAAAGGTGTGACTCAATATAAGACAGCCCCGGGTTAGCTACATGTATGTGTGTATGCCCCATTTTGAAAGTCTTTCTTAAACAACACCACACTTTTGAAGTTTCTCTCAAATCCCACCCTTATGCCTAGTTTTATCCCTACAACTTTGCCTATCCTGCCCATATTTGAATTGGACCAAGTTAGAAACATGGAAAGTATAGAACAGGGAACTCCCAGAAGTATCAACTGTGATTTGGGACGCTTTACTTTGGGTATTAAGTGCTATTAAGAGACAACAAGTCTTTGTGGCCTGAGGGATGAACTGCACTGAGAAATCTACATCAGTACTGTTAATTGTTATCTATCTGAGATTCTGAAATCTAGGATTATAGAAATGGCAAGTAATCTAGCAAACTTAAAGAACACATACAACTAAGTAAGAGCAGTGATGTTCAATTACATTGGAGATATTGGGTTGTATATATCCAGTATTCTGTCTAATTACCTTAAAGACACCAGATTTTGTCTGGTCATGGAAGCTAAGCAAGGTCAGCTCTGATTAGTTCTTGGATGGGAGAGCACCAATAAATTTTGGCCTGTTGACTTATGGTGAGCCCCATACAGTATATTTCATAGGGTTTCCTTAGGCAAAGAATACTCAGAGGTGGTTTCGCATTCCTTCCTCTGAAATATAGCCCAGGACCTGGTATACATTGGCAGTCCTCCATCCAAGTATTAATCAGGGTTGCCCCTGCTTAACTTCCAAGATCAAATGATTCAATGTCTTTATGGTATTTAAGTATTTACCAGCCATTCTTGTAAGGAACTAGTGTACCCAGTTAACTGCCAGTGGTAAAATGTGGTTATATTTCCATTAAATAACAATACACCATTGAGAGTGGCATCAGCACAACTAACCATTTTTCTTTGGGAGCACCCCCATCTTAGAAGAATATTTTAGGGGAGTAGTTTCCTCAAGTTATGGAGAAAAGGAAGATGAAGAAGATGGTGGCAATTTTCCACCTGCATTTTTAACTTCCTCCAAATTTTGCAGTTTAGGAAAGAGAATTGTCAACCAGAGTTTCTCCAGCGCTTCATGAAACTACAAACCCCAGGATTCCTTGGGATGCAGCCATGACAGTTAAAGCCAAATTCTTGGTGCTATAATTGAATGGGACCCTGACAAACACCCCTCACAAAATACAAGTATCTCCATGGATCATGGGCCCACAACACACAGCCAAACAATTTAATATATTATCCTTAAGACACAAGAAATGGTGTCCAAGATTTCCACATATTTTATCCAGGAGTGAGTGAGGTTATATCTAACCTCAAATGGAAAACACACACACAGTCAGATCTTTTTGCAAGTCTTGTTCTTCTGCATAGACGGGCCACCTATCCACAGACATTTCAGAAGCTTCCTTTTAATAGGATTATAGCTGCTGTTTTTGAAGCCGGGTACTTCATATCAGGAAAATAATGACTGAGGTTATTCTGGTAGGCTGTGCTTTAATACTTCTCTTCCTCTGCCTCTCCTTTGGGGGTTGAGAAAGTGGTGCAAATAGGTAGTACTTATGGTTTTAAAAAGTAAAATAAAACGAGCGTATGAGTTCCGTTTGGCAAAAGATGTCAGCGGGGCAATTACAGGAGAGTTAGTGCTTTAAAAATATATCTGTAGGACGTTAAAATACACACACACACACCAGGTGGGCGTATTGTTTAACCTCTCCCATTAGAAGAAAATAAAGCATATATTTCGGAGGGAGGAGGAGATTAAAATCCTAACACTCCTGGCAACTAGGTTCATAAAAATGAAGGACTGCTTCCTTCCCATTACGGCACCACCCTCAGCTCAATTCCTTCTCCAACTGCAATGTTTTAGGCCTGGAAACTGGAACCAGTTGACAAACTGGCAAGTCCCTGAGAAGCCAATGGGTTTATAATGGCTGTCTACTTGTCGTTAGATGTCATACTGAGGTAGGTGTTGCCATGATCATTGAGATATTAATTCATAAGGGTGACCTCTTACCCCCTTTGGCCCGTTGTTGGTCCAGTTGTTGAACAAAACCAAAGCCCTAGTTAACACTTGAGATGACCTCTAGGCGGCGCTGTCTGGTCAAAGACATATATGTATTTTTTAAATGATTTTTTAAAAAATCACTACAGAGTCCTTAGTATTTTGCTCTCTAGCTTCCTTCTAATAATAATAATAATAATAATTATTATTATTATTATTATTAGAAGGAAGCGAGAGAGCAAAACACTAAAGACTCTGTACTGATTTTTTAAAAAATCATTTAAAAATACATATATGTGTTGTTGTTGTTGTTGTTGTTGTTGTTATTATTATTATTATTATTATTATTATTATTCTAGTTAAGTTTCCTGACTAAAACTGAGGTTGACAGTACAAGCTTCGGCTGCGGTTCAAAAAGGGACTTATTCCCAGACAAATAAACTGCTAGGAAAACAGCATGAGTGTGAGTAAAGCCCATTAAACTAAAAAAAAAGGATTTATTCCCAGATTAGAAGATGGCAGCCTTCACAATGGAAGCTTGTATTTTCCTCAGAAACTGGCCCCATTAAATTCAACAGCATATACTGTATTCTCAATAATAAAAAAAAAAGCCGACACTAAGATTGGCAAGCAAAAATAAAGTTAATAGAATGGCACGGGGGAGAGAGGAAAGGCGATTTTTCTCTACGGATTATTTTTTTAAAATTGACAGTAAAATACAGATCGTATAGTTTATCTGAAAAAGGAAAGGAACTTAAAACAAGGCAGAGGCTAGATAGAGAGAAATGCCGTTTATGCACCGAATGTACGTTTGGAAGCTGAGTTTCCCACCGATTGATTAAAATCGGGTTTTTAGCCTTTTATTTCTGGATTGAACGCTTCCACTTTCTCTTTGAAGCCCGAGCAGTGGGAGAAATAATGTATTCAATGTACAAAATTACCGTTAATAGCACCCGACTTTGTTCGGTAGAACAATATAATTCAGATTTTAATACGAAGGAAGAAGGGAGAGCTTGGATGAGGAGAGTTTATTGGGGATCAGCACGGGGGCATATATTTTTCCTTTCGTTTATTTATAGATATCGACTTCAAGAACTCGAAGTACCCAAAAGTTAAGTCTTGACTTGCTAAGATTTCAGAACAAAGAATAGAGGAAGATTGGAAGAATATAAAGCCTCTTTGAGTTCACTGGAAATTAGTCCCCGGCAAATTGTTTTTTTGCGTCTTGTCTTTTGCGTTTTGTCCTTTTGTTAAATTTGTGCACACATTTTATCATTATTTTATTGTTACTATTTCCCCAGTTTTTAACCGAGCCACAACATGCTCCAGACTAAGGCTGAAAGGAACAATTGCTGGAAGTAAATCTCCTTCTGAGGACCGGAGTCTTTAACTTCTGAGTAAAGGTGCACAAGACTTAAGCTGTATGGCTGCGATTTTATACACACAGGAGTAAGCCTAAAGGATTGTTTTCGAGTTAAATAGGTACAGAACAGAGCTGTAATAGGTAGTAGACCCAATCCCTGGCCATATGTTACTTGAAAAGAAGTATTTCTGTTGAAATGTTTTCGAATTAAATATGCTTAGGTTAAAATCGGAGTGGTCGGATTTCAAAAAGGAAAGGGACAAGAGAGCATTAGAGTTACTTGGGCTGAATCCACGCTGGAGAAATAACCCGGTTTGGCACTGCTTTAACTGCCCTGGCTCAAGGCTATGGAATTCTGGGAGTTGGAGTTTGTTGTGGGGCCCGATGGGCCCCACAACAAACTCCAACTCCCAGAATTCCATAGCCTTGAGCCAGGGCAGTTAAAGCAGTGCCAAACCGGGTTATTTCTCTAGTGTGGATGCAGCTTTGGAAAGAGAAATAATCGCTGTTATCTACAAGTGTTATCACTGTGAACGATTCTGCTTTGTGTTTCAGCCT
Source organism: Urosaurus nigricauda (assembly GCA_034509955.1). NCBI lineage: Eukaryota > Metazoa > Chordata > Lepidosauria > Squamata > Phrynosomatidae > Urosaurus > Urosaurus nigricauda. The sequence goes on along the minus strand of JAOEGL010000006.1, from coordinate 26,011,627 downwards.
CCAGCCAAATTTAAATTTCTTTGAAATCCCCTTAATTTCAAAAAAAAAGAAGGAGCTTAACCAACCCTACAATTGTTAAACCTAAATTTTCAATGGTCTGGACGTTCCCGTATAATCTGTAAATCCAGCTGAACTCATTGAAGCTTGTTGTGTCGTGTGCCTCCAAGTCGTTTCCGACCCAAAGACGAAACTATCGCGGGGTTTTCTTGACCAAAATTCATCCAGAGGGTGCTTGCCATTGTCTCCCTCTGAGGCTGAGAGAGTGTGACTTGCCCAAGGTCACCCAGTGGGTTTCCATGGTGGAGCGGGGATTTGAACCCTGGGCTCCGCAGTCATAGCACAACACTCAAAGCTGGCTCTCAGTGAAGTTTACTCTCGAGTAAATATACTGTAGGGTTGGGTTTAAGAGAGCAATAACAGTGGCCCATTGTCTTTCTGATGGCGGGTCAAAGCAGAGTTGGAAAAGTTAGTTTTTTGGATCCCAGTTCCGACAATACTATGTCTTAAAGGCCCTACTTACTAGTCTGGGAGTTAGTGTCTAAAGTTTTAATTTTCTCTCTTCTGCTCAGCAGAGGTGCATCTAGACTGGAGAAATAAAGCAGCATTACACCACCCTAAGTACTGTATCTCCATCCTCTGAAATGCTGGGATTTGTAGTTTCACAAAGTCTTCAACCTTCTCCATCAAAGAGTGCTGGTGGCTCACAAAACTACAAATCCTAGGATTCTGTAGGCAGTTAAAGTAGAGTCAGGCTGCATTATTTCTACAGAATAGATTCCCCAGGAGGAGTCACTTCCTGGATCTCACCTTGACCAAAAAAAGGGTCGCAAATAAATAAAAACAAATTTTAAATTTAATAGATAGATAGATAACAGAATGGTTCTACAAATGCATGTCTGCTCAGATCTCACAAGACTGAAGACGAATCAAAGTGTCACCTCTATTCCATCTCCAACGACAAAGAGGAATTTGGAGAGAAATTACATCTTCATATGAAAAAGCTGAACGCTGTCACTGGTTTGTATCCATAGGATTCATTCCTAGAAGATAAACTAAGCTCCAAAACACACAAATAACCCAGTTTGAGACCGCTTTAGCTGCCCTGGCTCAATGCTAGGGAATCGGGGGAACGGTAGCTTTTTGTGAGACACTTAGTCTTCTCTGTCAGAGAGCTCTGGGGCCACAATAATCTTCCCAGAATCCCCTAGCATTGAGCCAGGGCAGCTAAAGCGGCCTCAAACTGGATTATTCGTGCAGTGTGTTTTGGACCTATGTCCCAATCAGTGTGGGTACTTTATTTTTTATATATGTATATTGGCGGAAAAGCTTTATGGCTCGATTAAAAACAAATATTCCGGCCAACGCTTGTCAAGGTTTCCCCAAAGACCTAACACTTTCAAAGTTAAAGGCGCTTGCACTCCATCCAAAAGTTCAAAGCAGTTATTTTCTTTTTCATTTAAAAAAACAACAACAACAACGGCCCTGTTAAATTGGTTTCCGCATATGCTACTGATCCGAGCAATTAAGCCTTTCTTTAATTAGCAGGAGTGGGGCTGTTTGTTTGTTTGTTTGTTTGTTTCCCCGGAAAATGGTTAAGGGCAAAACCTTATCTCTTTTTTTAAAAAAAGTAACGCAATTTAACAGCAGGTAGAAAATAAGCTCGATCGCTTCCTTGAACGTTGTTGTTGTTGTTGCAGTTGTTTTTCCCCCCCATCCGCCCAGCAATGCCATAAATTGCCAAAATGTTTGTTTCCAGACACTCCGAAGCCAATGAGCTCTTCCCATCTGTACCAACGCGTTTTTAAAACTTTTTCTTTTTTTCCTAAATTAGATTTGGGTTCGTGGTTGCTGTTGTCGTTGTTGTTCTTGTTGTTTAAGGATGGCAGAGTCGCATTTAGCTGGAAGGAGCCATAATAACGGAAGAACTTATTTCCAGTCTGTTTGGGGCTCCAGAGGAGGAACTCGTTGTTGTTTTTTCTGGAGGGCTTGTTCTTAGGCAACGGACCAGAACCTGTTTTCCAAGGTTATTGCAGGTTTGTTAATGTTTGGAGTAATGCCGGTGAGTATAAAAATAAAAATCCGGAGTAGAGGAGAACAAAACATGCCCAGAAGGAATTGCTCTTCAACTACTAGGTTTACCTCCTTCACCTTGGAAGGTTGACTACACACAGTTATTGCTTATGGAGCTGACCCAAACCTGAATTAGGCAAAGGGGTAATGAATAACTAACCGGACTAACTTGTTCCTTTCGTCTCTTGGGGGGGGGGGGAAGGGGGAGATTTGGTGGGTTCAGTCAAGATCAAAGATCAGAGGGCTCTTTTAAGAGAGACTCCAACTTTTCCCAATGCTTTGGGGGCATTTTCTAAAACTTTAATTTCAACCCAGGGTAAGGTTCCTGACCCCCTCGTTAAAGCCCAAAACCCAAAAACAAGCCCCGTTCCCTGATTGTTTGCAAGGCAGGAGCACCACCCGACAAAAGTTAAGCATTAAAAAAAGACAAGCTTTCGTTTTCAAGAACTTAACTTTCAAGAGTTTAACTTTGGAGGGCGCTTTCCTTACTTTTCCAAATTCTGTAGTGTCCTCTTTCCTTAATTTCAGTCCCTTGTAACTTATCCTCTCGATTTCTTTCTTATATTCTGGTTAACTTTCGCAGGGAAGATGATCCGAGGGAAGAGTAGACCCCGGCAGAAGAAGGGGACTAACCAAATGCGAACTCCCGATAAAAGGAAATGGGTCGTAGTTAAACATAAAAACAACCCCCAGGGAGAGCTTATCTTCTAACCTACTATCCTTCCTTCTCTGGTCTTAGGAAGCCGAAGTCAGACAGTGGTTCAGGTCTCAACATGTCCATAGAAATCCCACCGAGTTTAGGGACTTCCAACAAGTTCAAGAATGTAGTCCTGGTTGAGAACAAAATGTGCTTCAATGGGACCAAGGCAGGAGACCCTTGGAAGTTAGGCTAGATGTAACCGCTAGTTTGAACTAAAGAAGACTTCTGGAATCATTGGGATTTGCACAAGAGTTACCTTCATGTTGGAGGATGTTGGAAGTTAGTCATTGTCTGAAGGAAAGGAAGTAGGTTAGAAGACAAGCTATCCCTAGGGTTTGTTCTCACCGTACCTACTATCCGTTTCCCCTTATCTGGAGTTCACATTTGGTTAGCCCCTTTCTACTTACAACGAGCTATTTAACTCTAAATGGCAGTAAATAGAGAGGCCCTTTACGCCTTCACCCACATGTTCCCCTTCTCAGTCCCTTTCTCCAGATGTGGCTTCATATAACTCAACCCTAAACTCGCTTTCATCCCGTTAAGACCCTGCTGGAGGAAGAAACAGCACCTTGACAAGACAATCCTACGCTTTTCTACTCAGGAGTTGCACAGAGTTCCCAGAGCCCGACTTTCTGTAGACAGGAGACTGAGGCCAGAAGGAGAACTTGGTGGGATGGTCTCCAAAACCTTACAGTCAAGACAGCCCTACCTAAAACATAAAACAGCCCTAGACAGTATTAATATACACTTTGTAGGGTTTCTATGCTAGGTAGCGTTTAGTGGGGGGCAGAAGAAAGGTATAACAGAAAATAATCAGGATTAAATGAATAGGAAATAAATGAAACGGATAGAAACTAAATGAGGGGAACACAGTTAAAAGTTTCAGCCTTTATGCTGATATTATCTGGGTACTATTGGTCAGTTAGGCCTGTTTGTCGCTATTGTTTTGTGCATGTGTGTGTTAAAATAACAGGCATAAAATATAGGAGGATTTATTCCTGACTTTTCGCCAGCGAAAAGTCAGGAATACACACTTCTAGAACATATAATAATAATAATAATAATAATAATAATAAATGTTTATTTATTGCTACATAGCCCGAAAAACCCACAGAAAACTATGGATGCCGGCCATGAAATCCTTCCACTTGACATATAAAATAAAGGCTTGAAGGAGTGAGGATGCAAAAAGAAAGAAAGAAAGATTCCTTTTCGTTAGCTGTTTTGCAATCAGCCTCTCTTTTCCCCCCAAGAAAAAGAAATAGTACACCCCAACAGTGCTTCCAAGTAAGTTGCGCTTTCTTATTGGCTCCATTTCCAGGGGGAAATGCCATTTAATGGGGCCTGGAGGAACGGGAGGAACGGATTCCCCTCCAGCAAAAGAGCTCGCCTCAGGTTTCGCTTTGATTTTGAACCGCTCCCGGCTACCCTTGAGCCTTGGACTCAGCTGGAAGGCCGACCTTCTTCACTTGAGCTTGGGGTAGGTCCAGAGCCCTTCTCCGCTTCCTATTTTGACCTCATTTCCGCCAGAAATAGGAAAGTGAGGATGTCGGATGCAATTTAATTTATCTCGGACATCATCCAGGAAAGGATTTTTGGTTGGGCGACTAATTCATGAAAACTAAATAAAGTTTTTTTTTTAATGTTAGAATTAGAGACATGATTTCTTCCAGCTTTAAAAATGATATAATTTATAATTTAATTTTTAAAACAATAGACCTAATTTCTCCCAGCTTTAAAAATGTTATAATTTATAATTTTTAAAACAATAGGCCTAATTTCTCCCAGCTTTAAAAATGTTATAATTTATAATGTTTAACATAATAGACCTAATTTCTCCCAGCTTTAAAAATGTTATAATTTATAATTTAATTTTTTTTAAACAAGAGACATAATTTCTTCCAGCTTTAAAAATGCTATAATTTATATATACATATATATATATATATATATATATAATTTTAGCCATAATTGTTTTCAGTTTTAAAAAAATGTTATAATTTATAATTTAATTTTTTAAAACAATAGACATAATTTCTTCCAGCTTTAAAAATGTAATAATATATATATATATTTTTAAAATGTAATAATTGTAGACATAATTTCTTCCAGCTTTAAAAATGTTATAATTTATATTTTTGGGAAAAAATATAATAATTATAGACTTCATTTCTTCCATCTTTAAAAATGTTAAAATTTATAATTTAATTTTTTTAAAATAATAGACATAATTTCTCCCAGCTTTAGAAATGTTATAATTTATCATTTTTTTAAAAAAATGTTACAATAGACATAATTTCTTCCAGTTTAAAAAAAATTACAATTTTTTTCCATTTCTGTATAATTATAGACCTAATTTCTTCCAGCTTATTCTTAAGTAGCAAAGTAGGAAAGTGGGAGGCGGAGGAGATTGTGCGTCATTTTGTTGCTGTTGTGTTTTATTAAGTTTGTTCGTGGGTTTCTTTTTCTTGGCAAAGTTCTGGTTCAAGCAAGAAAGAAAAGAGGGAGCCTGTCCTACCGGCATCACTTTAAAGTTAGATACAATAGTGATGGGACCCACTTTTTTTTCCTATAACGGATTGAAAACTGTCTGGAAAGCCTCCCCCAGAGAAAACCAACTTTCCCAAGGCACAAGTGTGTCCCTTGCTCACAAGAATTGCCAAAAGTGCCACCCCTTTGCACGAATACTTTCCCTTACACTTCTGCTGGGATTGCTCCCGTTGGGTTAGGCCTTTTCATATTTGCTCAATGTGGCTGCCTATGTTTTTAGAGATATCCCCAATTTTTCATCCTGGGACTCCCCAGAAAAAAAAAATTAAATTATTAGTCTGTATTCTTTTTTTAAAAAAAAATTAAACTTTCCATGTCAGTAAAAATTCAGTCCCGTCTTATATCATAGTTAAAAAAAACTGAGACTCCTTTTTCATCCACGATATAAGGAACCGAATTTTTTTTATTAAATTGTATTTAATAAAATTTATTTAATTTTAATTTTATTGGCATGTAATTTTTTTATTAAATCGTATTTAATAAATTTTATTTAATTTTAATTTTATGGGCATGTAAATTTTTTATTAAATTTAAAATAAATTTTTATTTTTTTATTATTTTTTTTTCAATTGGCATGAAAGGTTTAATTTAAAACCAACACTAACAACTCAATTTTTCTTGGGAAGTCGCAGGCTGAAAAACTGGGGAGCTCCCTAAACATGGACAACCACAACGAGCCAAACCTCAAAAGGCCTGTCTTTCCTACCTTTGGCAGTCTTTAAAACAAGCAAGCAAAACCTTAGCATTTGCTTTCCTTTGGATAGTATTTTGTATTTAATTGACCTAGGCGTGCATTTTAATTTTGAGCCTTCCCCTGGGGAGCAGTTTGAGGGTCGAACAACAACAACACTCCCCTCGTCCTCACCCTACAACAACCACTTGTTACAACCCTGCAAGGAAGCCAGGCTCCCTTTTTAACCAGAAAATATCCCTCCCCCGTTTATTAATGTCTCCTTTGCCATTTTTCTGGACGTGGTTTTGGAGGCTGTGTTTGGTGGCTTCATGATGAACTTGGCAGTAACATAAAGTGCAGGAGGCCTTGGAAAGACCAAAAAATTAGTATGATTTTTTCTGTCTTTCTTTCCCCAAATCCTAACATCTCTTCTTCATCCTCCCCGCCACCGCAATATACCCACCTGGCGCAGTTGTATCGCTTTGATCGCGGTCTAAGGAGGAGGATTTGGGGAGGCAACGTTTCTCTTCGGTTTCTTCCTCTCCTTCTTCCTCCTCTCCTTCTTCTTCTTCTTCCTCTTCTCCTTTGCTCTCCCTTGGTCCATAGTTGGGTTTCAGCAAGATGGACATCTGATAATCTGGAGTCTCCCCGAAATCCGACAGAGGTGAAGACGGAGGGCTACCTCGGAGTAGGTTCCCATTCGGAGTTAGATCCCGGCCAGGGGTCCCCGACGGTGGAGCAAAGCAAGGAGGTTGGCTTTGGAGGGCCGGGAAACCCGTTTTCTTCCTCCCCAGCCCAGACAGAGGAGAAACTTGGGCCGGAGGGCATTTGTCGGCCTCGAAAGCCAGGCAGGGTTGGTCTTGATCTTCGCATTTCGCGAGGCGTACAAGCAAGAAGAGCGGGTCTTTTGAGCCAGGAGGACCTCATGATGGTGACCTCTCCAGCCTGGATGATGGAAAGGATTGGGCAGGAACCGCAGTCCGGGCTGGGGGCTGTTCATCTTCCTCCCCACCCCATGGGATGGCTGGAGAAGGATCTCAACCTGGGGATTCTGGAATTGTTACGAAATGGAAAAAAAAAGAGAGATTGGAGGAAAGTTGAGAAGAGGAGCCAGATCCTTTAAGGGACAAATCGGTGGCTTTTTCGGAGTGGAAGGGGGAGGTTTTCTGGAGCGCAGGAAAGAAGGAGCGTTTCAAGGGAAAAGGTCTGGAGCAATGGGCTTATCTGTTAGAAGAAAAAGGCTTTCGACTGAACCACTTCCGGCGGGCCAGCCAATCCCAGATGGACATGGCTTCTACGGACATCCCCTGGTGTCAGTTTTAATGGCAAACTTTACTGGCTTGGCGAGCGACTCATCTTTCTTTCTTTCTTTTCTTAGAAGAAGAAGAAAATTCCTTTTTCCTGCAGACAGCTGCTGTAACTCATACCCTTCATGGTCACTCCTCCCTCCTCTTCTCCCCCCCCCCCCCCCGCATTCGTCCCAAATATAAGCTGTCTGTAAAGAAATAGGAAGGCAGAGCCCTCTGGATCCGAAAAAGCAAAGGCAGAGGAGGGATATTAAGATATCACACACACACAGAGCTCGGGATCGTTTTAGGTTTGTCTGGCTATAAGTCTCTCTAGCGCACCCAAGTCACCAGTGTGACATAGTTATGATAAAAAGGCAAGATTTAGGTCAGGGCTGCACCTACATTGGAGAAATCAGCCAGTTTGGCACCGCTTTTAACTCTTTTTCTGGCTCAAGGCTATGGAATTCTGGGAGTTGGAGTATGTTGTGGGGCCCAGAGCGGAGCTCCGCTCCGCTCTGGGCCCCACAACATACTCCAACTCCCAGAATTCCATAGCCTTGAGCCAGAAAAAGAGTTAAAAGCGGTACCAAACCGGGTGATTTCTCCTAAGATTTGGATTTTAAGAAGACAGGACGACCAGACTTCTTCTGTAGAGGAAAATCCTCTGGGAGCTATTGAAAGCAATGGACATGTATTAAGGTCCAATGGGTAAACGGGTCTCCAAAATATGCTTTTTAGGCACTTCTCTTGTTGTTTTAAAGAAGAAACCGGGAAGTCGCAAGACAGAGATGCGCAAGACTACATCCTTAGACCAGAATCGAATGCCGTTAGGACAAGACTTCCAGTTGATTTCTGCCCCAAGACATAGCAGGGAACCTCACAGACCTGGAACAAGGACTAAGGAAGACCAAAGAACATACAAGCGATTGTATTCCCTTTTACTATGTATGGATGTGAGAGCTGAGCAGTCAAGAAAGAAGATAGGAAGAAAATCCATTCATTTGAGACTGGAGAAGAGTGCTGAAGATCCCATGGATGGCCAAAAAGGCCAACAAATGGGTCCTAGAGCAGATCAAGCCAGAAGTGTCCTTAGAAGCCAAGACTTAATACTATCATACTTTGGACACATCGTGAGAAGGCATGAATCGTTGGAAAAGACAATGATGTTAGGAAAGGTGGAGGGAAGCAGAAAGAGAGGAAGGCCCATGCCTCTGGCCTTAAAGAGACCAAGAATATGAGTTTGCAGGAGTTGAGCAGAACAGTAGAGGAAAAGGAGGCTTGCTAGGGTCGCCATGGAAGGCAATTCAACAACAACAACAACAATTAACAACAACAACCCCCTTTGACTCATTAACCCACCTTTGACTATAGAAGGCTAGGACTATGTTGGAGGGGAGTCAAGTTGCCCATCCAAAGTCCAAAGTGTGAATTATACAATAGCTCGGGCCTCAAGAGAGCTTTTATAAGCTTCTCAGAAAGGCCTAGTTATGTCCAGCTTAATTAAAACAGCCTTTTATTTCTCCGGAGCTTGGCTGATTCACCTCCTTTCTCTCTCTCTCTCTTTTTTTTCCTCCCTCTTGTTGTTCCAGCAAACTCTCTGGAGATAAAAATGGCAGTGGGTGCAACGTGTTGCAAACACACACAGTCACAGGCCTGGGTCAAGCAATGGACAGGTTGGTGCATTGTGTATGGCTTCAAGTGAGATCCTATGAATTTCACAGGGTTTTCTTAGTCAAGGAATACTCAGAGGTAAATACGGCCTACAGCACTTGGCATTCCTTGGTCTCCCACCCAAATAAGAACCAGAGCTGACCTTGATTAGCTTCGAAGATCAGGGGAGAACACTAGGCCTTTCCAGAGTCTTTATAAGAATCCAAAGAGGTTCTCCGAAGGACTTTCTAAGGCTGTATCCACACTGCAGAAATAATCCGGGTTGACACTGCTTTAGCTGCCCTGGCTCAATGCTATAGAATTCTGGGAACTGTTGTTGGAATTCTGGGAATTGTAGTGACCTTTGGAGATTAAAGTATAACTTGGTTAAGTCACTAGTTCAGAAGATTTTTGCAACCCTCCCCATATGTTTTTTCTCCTAAGGTATTTTTAGGGGCAAAAGGTCTTTCGAAAGGCAATATTCTTCAAATTGGGAGTTTTAAATTTTAGTATCCTACCTCGGGGAAGGCAATGGCAAACCTCCTTTGAACAACTCTTGCCAGGAAAACCCCATGATAGGGTCACCTTAAGGGCTCCATAAGTCAGAAACGACTTGAGGGCACACAACAACAACAACAGCCTTTGTATTGCACAATAAAAAAGGTGCAATTAAAGTTAACAGAACCAAATTCTCCTTGTTATTATTTTTTATTATTAACATTTATTTATATAGTGCTGTAAAATTTTACACAGCACTTTACGAACAGGAGATAAAATAAAAATAGACATGCCTGCAGTGATGAGATCCATCCACCTCAATCTCAAACAAGTTCAGAGTAGGACTACTGTTAAAAATTACTTTGAATGTAAACTTTGACTTTAAAAAAAGCACTAGTCTTAAAGATACTTAAAGAACATTTGGACTGAAATCCGTTACTGAGGAATGAGTCGAACAGGTATAGGATTGTGACTGGGATATGTAAAGGCCTAACCGTGCAATCCTTGGGTACTCAGGTGTCCTATTTAATTCAATAGGTCTTACACCCAAAATTGAAGCCTGAGGCTATCACTCTATTTGGAAATGTTATATCCCAGGGGTCTAAACCGGTTAGTAAACTCAACTTGGTGTAATGATTTGAGTGTTAGACTAGGACACCAGGGGACCAGGGTTCAAATCCTTGCTGGGCCAAGGAAACTCACCTCTAAGGCAAACATGCAGGCGTAGCTGTGTTGGCCATTTAACAAATACAAAGAAAAACCCATCAGTGATAGCTTTCTTGGCCATCCGAAATGCAGAATATACTTGTCGCAAGCTTTTGAAGCTCCATGGGCTTCTTCATCAGGCAAGATGCTACAAACCAAACCAGAGAAGAAGAAAAAAATACAATTGTAGATGTTAGTCAGATGCCTGTTGTTTCAGTCCTTAGTAAAGATGTTATGATTGGGATGATATCTTTTGCAAGTCACACTCTCTCAGCCTCAGAGGAGGACCCTAGGAAACCGCTGTGAATAAATCTAGCCAGGAAAATGCCATGATATTATTATTATTATTATTATTATTAATTATTATTATTATTTTATACCCCGCTCTTCAGCCAAAAGGCTATCAGAGCGGCTTACAAATTGTTAATGGGTTTAACAATCTATTAATAATGATAGGGTTGTCATATGTCGGGAAGGACTTGAAGACAAGTTCCAGTTGGCAGAGACGAACTGAATCAATTCCTGAAAGGTAATCCAAAACGTGAGGAATTCCCTTTAATTCAATAGGACTACTCTAGTTCGGACTAATAAACGGATTTGGGACATAGAATTCAATGCCATTTTCTCTCCTGTCCTAATAAACAGGCTTGGAACTGGGCGGTTAGTACAGTTTGGTGTCTGTGCCCCGGTTATTCTTGACCATCAAGGTAACCAGACGTCCTCCTTTTCCCGGACATGTCCTACATTTCAGCCTTCTGTCCAGGAAGAATGGCAAAATAGCCTCCAGACTGAGGCTCCGCTCTGGGCCCACAACAAACTCCAACTCCCAGAATTCCATAGCCTTGAGCCAGAGAAGAATGTAAGCGGTGCCTGGAAAATCAAAGAACTCTCGTGTGTTTGCTGTGTTCACCTTCCCTTGGTGACTTTGGTCCAAAACACACTGCAGAAATAATCCATTTCGAGGCCGCTTTAACTGCCCTGCCTCTGTGCTAGTGAATCCTGGGAATTTTAGCTTGTTGTGGCCCTAGAGCTCTCTGTCAAAGAAAGACTAAATGTCTCACAAAACTACAATTCCCAGAAATCCCTAGCATTGAGCCAGGGCAGTTAAAGCCCGATCCCAAACTGGATTCTTTCTGCGGTGTGTTTTGGACCTTTGACTGCCCCTATTCTATACGTATCCAAACTGTATGTTTTTTTCCCCTCTATCTTGGATAAGTCACACTCTCTCAGCCTCAGGAGAAGGCAATGGCAAACCTTCTCTGAACAAATCTTGCCAAGAAAAACCCATGATAGGGTTCACTTTTAGGGTCGCCATAAAGTCGGAAAGGGCTTGAAGGCATTCAATCCAAAGACATGCTGCTTTATCACACTAGGGGGGGGGGCAAACAGGATTTAAACGAGAGTTAAACAGGAAATGCCCTATGTTTATCATAGGACATTTCCTGCTTAACTCTTGTTTAACTCTTTTTTAAATCCTGTTTGCCCTCTAGTGTGAAAGCACCATCGAAATGTCAAATGACTGCTCTGCTAGAAAATTGCGGACTGTCAGAACATTTAATTTAAGAATTAATAATTTTTATTTTTGCTGAGGGGGGGGAGGCAAAGTCCCAATTTAACCCACTCACCCCAGTTGCATCCCTAACTTGAGTTTTGAATGCATTTTATTTTTTTATGAACTATTTATTTTTCTAATGTGGCTTCGTCCAAAGTCGGCATCAATTTTCACAGTAGTGTAGTTTGAACTTCATCTAGAACCTAAAAGTTTCCTCAAAGAGGCAGATAGATTTGCTGCATGTTCCTTTCCAATCTTTTGGGAAAAGGAGAGAAATAAATCAATAAATCAAGGAGAATGTAACCCCCAAATCTCTCTCACACACAAGTTGCTTCCACATCCTAGTAAAATATGGCACTTAAAAAACAAAAGTGTGAACGAATTGCTCCGCTGTTTTCCAAAGGCTCATAGCACTAAATATTTTTGGTTTAGAAAAAGAAAAGGAAGGAAGCAATCTCCGGAAAGTCATTCAGAGAAGGAAGAAAAGAAAAGAAGGGGGAGAAAGATAAATAAAAAGCAAAAAAACAACCCTTTAGGACGAAGCAGACATTAAAGGGGAAAAGATCTGAAGTTCCCTTCTGGCCAGACTTTTCCCCTCAAAAGGTTTTATGGCGTTTTTCTGTGCAGTGTCAAAGTCTTCTGGGCTTCTTTTGAAAAGGGTCCTCCATTGTGCTCCAGCAACAACTAAACTTGGCCCTATCTCTCTCTTCCTTCATCTTTTGCTGGGTCTCTTGTATAAACAGAAAAGAAAAAAGAATTGGAGGCGTTCATCCAATAAAACCCAGGAAAGCCAAGACCTACTTTTGTTTACTCTTGAAAAGCAATTCCCATTTTGTTTGAGGAAGGGGCCTTCGAGGCGCTTGTGGATTTATGGCAATCCCATGAATTTCATGGAGTTTTTCTTAGGTTGCATCTGCACTGCCGAAATAATGCACTTTAAAGGTCGTGGCTCAATGCTATGCAAATCTGGGATTGGAAAGTTTTATGAGTTATTTAAGCTTTCCCTGGCAGAGCTTTGGGGCCACAACAAACTACACATCACAGAATTCAACACCATCCAATTAATCACTTCATTGATTATGGCAAATAACCGGCATATTCTACAAAAGCTGTGTTTAACTGCATTATTTCTGCACTGAAGATGCAGGCTAAAGCCATGAATATTGGGGCTGCGTTCACACTGGAGAAATAAACCGGTTTAAGTGCCATGGCTCAATGCTGTGAAATTCTGGGAATTGTAGTTTGTTGTGGGGCCCAGAGCGGAGCGGAGCTCCGCTCTGGACCCCACAACAAACTACAATTCCCAGAATTTCACAGCATTGAGCCATGGCACTTAAACCGGTTTATTTCTCCAGTGTGAACGCAGCCTCAGATATAGTTTGTTCTTGCCTTCCACTGAAATATAGCTCACAGCAGCTTGTATTCTATGATAGTCCTCCACCCAAGAATTAACCAGGCCTCACCCTGTCTAGCTTCCAAAGTCAGTAAGGTGCCTTCAAGGTATTTAGGATTACTGTCTAGTAAATAGGTTCAGTGAGTCGGTGGGGTGTATTGGTTAAAATGTTGGACTGGGGCTTGGGAGATCTAGTTTCCAGTCCTGATTGCACTAAGAAACTCGGCCTTGAACCACCAAGCCAAACCCACCTCACAGGTTTATTATACATGATAGGAGGAAAGCTACAATGGAAGAAATGTAAATGTAACCGATAAAGTGAGAAATAATATTTTATTATTGCCACTCTAATAGGCATGAGAAACACAGCTCTCTAAGATCTCTGGGATACCTGCCATGTCCTGTGTGGAAAAAAGATGCACACATACTCTTTTGCTCCTGCATTTTGTAAAACTGAAGCCTTTTAAATACTTATCATTTCTTCTATTGTTGCTGTTGTGTGCCTTCAAGTCATTTCTGACTTATGGTGACCCTAAGGCAAACCTATCATGGGGTTTTCTTGGCAAGATTTGTTCAGAGGAGGTTTGCCATTGCCTTCCCCTGAGGCTGAGAAAGTGTGACTTGCCCAAGGTCACTCAATGGGTTTCATGGCCGAGCTGGGAATCAAACCCTGGTTCTCCAGAGTCCAGCACTCAAACCACAATGCAACGCTGGCTCTCATAAATCCTACCCCCAAAAATCAGCATTAGTCAGGAATTATTATTTTCTAATTTAGGATGACATCTTTGGGTATAACAGAAACAACAGGAAGTTGATAAGACAACAAAGACATTCAGTGTTGATCAGAAAACGCCCTTGTTGTTAAAGAATTCTGACTTTGAATACAACATTTGAAGGATGGGTTATTTGCTGGAATGTGATAGAAATCAGGAAATGCAGATAACACAGAAAACTCTTTCTGAAAGGTCTCAACATTGCTGGCTCCCTGCCATGAAGCGTTATAGTCCATGGCTGCCCCAAAGACATTTCTGTCCCTATAGGAAACATTCCCAACAGTGTTTCCAGCCAGAATATGGAGACATAATCCCACCCACCCCATAAAGTTTCATGCATTTTTCTCTTGGGTCCCTTTTTGAGAGATAGGTAACTTAAAAATAAAATAAATAAATAAATATTTATTTATTTATTTATTCCTAGTATTTTTGTATTGTCTCCCAGACCACAAGGGCTCTTGAGGTGATGAACAAATAAAAACCAATATAATTTTTGTGGGTTTTTCGGGCTATGTGGCCATGTTCTAGAAGAGTTTATTCCTGACAAGGCTACACTACAAACTTTTAATAAACACATTAAAATTATGTTTTCAAAACATCTAAAAACAGTCTAAAAATAATCCTAGGATCCAGTTTTGAAACAGTTAAATAAGTAGTTTTGAACACTGAATGCTATGTAGCACTGTTTTGGCTGATTGCTAGAATCTTAAAAGAGATGGGGCCAGTCTAATTTTCTTGGGTAGGGAGTTCCTCAGCCAAGGTGCTACTACAGAGAAAGCCCTGTTATGTGTACCCAAACAGTCTAACTGATACACATTATAAAACTAATAAAACTGGTCTTGGCCCACAAATCAGACTTAACAAGTTTTATTGTGTTGTGAAGTCGCAGGCTTTCATGGCTGGTATCCATAGGGTTTTTTTTTTTTGTGGGTTTTTTGTGGGGCTATGTGGCCATGTTCTAGAAGACATTTTGCTCCTGCAGACGCTGGCAAAATGTCAGGAATAAACTCTTCTAGAACATGGCCACATAGCCCGAAAAATGCACCAAAAATATTTATATTGTGTTAATTCGAGGTCTAATTCATACCAGCCCAAGCAGATAAGAAAATAATAGAAACGATGCTTTACTGAGAGATTGCATGCTTTATCAACCATGATTCGAAGTGCTGATTATGACCTACAAAGCCTTGTACAATTTAAATCTAGACTTCACTAGCTTGCAAGGCCATTCTGTTCAAACAGGCATTTAGGGATTATTTGGTTGCAGGGAGTCTTCTTCATGAGCTGTGTGTCCCGAATTTTTAACTTCACCATTGTGTTTTTAACATGATTTTACACTTTTAAAAACCGAATGGGATTCTAATATGATAACTTGTTTAATTGTGTTTTAACTTCTTTACTATTTGATTTCAGCTTCTTCTTGTTTTAAAGTTTTTGTAAACTGCAGTGAGTCCCATGCCAGGAGAAAGGCAAGATATATACAGTAAAATATATTGGATTAGAAGTACAGTGGACCCTCCACATTTCCTGAGGTAGAAGCACAGGGCCCCTCTGAAAGTGGAAAAACCACAAATTAAAAAAACAAAAAACACTTTTTTTTTTACTGGATAGAACAGATCTCTAGGAATCTCTAGGTCCTTCAGGGCAATTCTGTGGTCAAGATCTGGCAAAAGTTGACCATGAAATTGTGCTGGAAGACCTACAGATGGCTAGAGAAGTGTTCTCTCTTAGGGAGTTTATCCCATGGGAGGAATTTCTCTCAATTTCGAATGGAGCCAATTCGAATTCATGTAAATTTGCTTGTTTAGCGAATTTACATGAATTCTAATTGCGTTCGGAATGTGTTCAGAGTGACTTCCTATTTCCCGAAAATGACTCCCCATTGCCCGAAATTGCGTGAGATACTCTAATACGCAATTACGTGAAACCCATGATTGCGTTTGGAATGACTTCCCTTTTGCCCAAAATTGTGTGAGATACTCATACGCAATAACGTGAAACCCCATGATTGTGTTCAGATTGCCATTGCGTTATACCCCCAAAATCCGTCGTATGATAAACTCCTAGAAATCTCAAGATCCTCCAGCATGACTTTTGGCAGCAGTTGACAACAGAGCCATGCTGGAGGACCTAGAGATTCCTAGAGAGAACATATTAATCAAATCGACGAATAATCAAATCTGCAAAAGTCAAAGCATCAAATGTGGAGGGGGAACTGTAGATTGCTGGGGCATCATCCCATTTCCTAGGGAAAATGAAAACTGTTTCCATTAAGACTCAGCCTCCTTTAGCAAAGTTCACAAGTGAAAGCGCTGAAGGTCTTTGGACTCTGAGACTAGTTTGAGCATAGTAAGGCAAACAGGCAGAATAAAAGTGTTATAGCTATAAGTTTTACTACTTATATCTGAAGTTACATTCAAACATACGTACACACAGTGCCTGGGCCCTGGATGACTACAAGATAGTTTTAAGAAGAGGAGAAGCTTAGCAGAGCCTGATCCCACCATCTTGAGGAAGGAGGAAGAAAGGAAGTGGAAGAGACGGAGAAGTCTTTTATGTGTTACAAACACACCTGGAAGGTCCTCTGGGCACATGGTGTGGTTGTTTACATACATCCTCACAATGGGTGACTGAGCCTATGAGAAAGTTTTAGAGACAGCATGTAAAGGGTAGAATACATGCACCCTTACTGTAAAAGCCCCATTACTCTAATAGCAAATGGATGAAAGGGGTTAAAGAGAATGCTTGAATGGTAAGCATTTTCTTAGATGAAATCAATATTGTAGCAGAAGTGAAAGTGTGGCCCTCCAGATGTGGTTAAGGTGCAACTTCCTGGCTTTCCTTATCAACAAGGCTTATTGTGGTTGATGGCAGTTTCAATTCAACAGTATATGGAGGTCTCCACTTTGCCCAGCCCTCATTTATCCTTACCATTAAACATTTTCCTACCTGCAGGGAAGCCAATATGACAGCTCTTCCACAGTTTCCTGTGGAACAACCCAGCTTCAGCCCTAGCAATGAGATAGTATCTTCTAATAAGACAGTGTTTCTCAGGGCTTTCCCCCAAACGGGGCAGGAGCTGGTACCATATTTGTGCCCATTGACTATAATACTTCCTTTCCTGGAAACTCACCAAGGACACGCAGCCAATGGCTCACAGTATGGCACCAGTTTGTGGACTAAC
Organism: Urosaurus nigricauda; assembly: GCA_034509955.1. Lineage (NCBI taxonomy): Eukaryota > Metazoa > Chordata > Lepidosauria > Squamata > Phrynosomatidae > Urosaurus > Urosaurus nigricauda. Next base: position 25,994,590 of record JAOEGL010000006.1, on the reverse strand, counting down.
CACTTTGAGTAACACTGTTCTACCACCTTTGAGGGCAGCAGACTAGTTGCAGTGGCCTAATAATAATAATAATAATAATAATAATAATAATAATAATATATTAAATTACTGTGGCTTCCATTAGAGGGTAGCAGTGGGAGAGTGAGGAACAGGTAGTAGGTTGCCACTTGCACTCTTCAGATTCCTACACCTGAGCTCATTTTTAAAACTGGGCCTAATAGTAGTTCTGACCATCACCCTTAGCTTGTTTTAGGAAAAATAGAACACAATATTCTGGATGATAACTGCTCTTTAGTAGACTTTACTGTAGAAAATACTTCCTGGCAAAGGCCTTGTGTTGTATGGCTAAGTCTGCCTCTGAGATGGAACTAGTTTCTCACAGAGTTTGCAAATGTTTTTTGTTTTTACTACAGTTCCAAATAGTCACTGCCTGGGGGATTCTGGGATTTTTGCTATTGCATCACAAAACTGTAGCATTCTGGGAGTTGTAGTAACTTTTTCAAGCTCTGCTCTGAACTACTGCCTGAGAAACACTGAGTGTTTCTGGAAGATTCAAAAATGGGCATCTCTGGCAGGAAGTCATACGGTGCAGAGACTTGCGGGGATGGAGTGGGATGAGATTTCAGAAGTGACACAATTTTCTATTCTCCAACACTGTTCTTGTCAATACCAGAGAGGGTACTAGAGAACTTACATCAGATGAAAGAAAATGTCTGAAGCAGACCGCGTGTCCCACTTGTCCCCATACCCCTGCAAAGCTGTTTGACCCATGACAAAGGAGTATCAGTATTACTTTGGGGTCCTCTTTGTAGATGTCATCTATACCATGAAAGAAAGGCAGGCAAGGCTTACTGGTTTATTTCTGGCATGCTTTTAATATCTGTTTGGTAGAGTAGATAATTTACTCTCCCCACCTCGAATATTTCCATGTTACACAAAAGGCCAACACTAGAGGGAGCCCTAAGATCAATTTCATTTCCCTGGCAGGCTTCCTTTGTAGCTCAGAATTTGCACAATTTACATGAAACCAGAGCCTGTGAAAGTTTTGTTTTGTAATCTACAACTCCCAGAATCCTCCAGTCAGCACAGTCATGATGGTTTTTTAGGCTGCTATTGCAAAGGATTCAACCCAGAACTTCTCTAGATTTCAGATGAATTTTCCAAGCACCAGGGTGGGCAGATATGAAGCTTGTATGATCTAGCTCTTTTTAAAGGAAAAGAAAACAACTTGGACCCCAAGATCTACTCAGAGCATATTAGGAGAAATTGTCCTGAGTATCAAAACTCGATGGAGCTCACAGATTTTGTGTTTGTGTGTGCCTTCAAGTCACCTGTCAGTTTATGGCGACCGCATTAATTCCATGGGGTTTTCTTAGGCACAAGTCACAGATGGTTTACCACTTGCTTATATAACACACACAGAAAATTTCTGATAATTCCAAACTTTCTACATTTTGTTAGTTTAATTAAGGTGGAGCTGCCATTCCCCCCTGCCATTGTTAAGCAATTGAAATCCTGAAATCCAGAAATCCTTGCTGATATATTTCAAATCTCCCTGAGATCTGCAATAAGTCTGGAATGATCTTCTGCTAATCTGGAAATATACACTTATGAAATTGATCTTTTAACCATTTTTGAGATTTGAAAGGGTTTGTTTATCTATACATGGGAGAGGACCAAAAGGCAAAATACAATGCAAAGTAGTGGTTATGGTGCTGGACTGGGATTTCACTAAAATCCCCATTGAGTCATGCAAGTCACTGGGTTTACTTGGACCAGTCACTTTCAGCCTGACCTACCTTACAGGGCCATTGGGAGGATGAAAGTGAGAAGAAAAGCTGTCTATGATATTCCGAGTTCACTTGAGGAAAAGTAGGATATAAATGTAATAAATAAATAAACAGCAAACTTATCTGCTTTTTCTAGGAAAGAAGACACAAAGCAAGCTGTTTGAATGAAAGACAGGGCCACATCCTACCATTAGTCTTCAGAAGGTGAGAGAGCTGGAATACAAACTAGGCTAACCTCAAAGTGCTGTCTGTTCTTGTCGTCTTTCCTTCCATTTTAGGCACTGTAAAGAAGAGAAGTATATATGTTGGCAGTGTGATGGGGACATATAATTGATATGTTAGTGAGAGGGACAGAAATTAGCTCTTCACATCTCATCCCCCACCTCTCATAGTCGGAGTATCCATCTTGTCAAACCAGTCATCAGATAAGGCCTGCCATTTTCCTATGCTGTGTTCACACTGGAGAAATAAACCGGTTTAAGTGCCATGGCTCAATGCTGTGGAATTCTGGGAATTGTAGTTTGTTGTGGGCCCAGAGCGGAGCAGAGCTCCGCTCTGGGCCCCACAACAAACTACAATTCCCAGAATTCCACAGCATTGAGCCATGGCACTTAAACCGGTTTATTTCTCCAGTGTGAACACAACTTTAGTAAGTAAGCACAATCAGTAATGGCTGGAGGTTTCCATGTCATTGGTAAGAAGAAATCCACTCTGAATTTTAGTATAAACTTTTAAGTAGCTATCCAAGTTGCTGTATGTATTTCATTACTCCAGCCATAACCGCTAGCAGACACTGATATCTTTAACAGATATTATCCATAGCTTCAGATTGGAGTGGCCAATGTCCATATGGGTTTGTGGACAAAGTGGGAAGGGAATCACCACAGGCAAAGCCATTACCATTAGCAGAGGTAAAGTTCAGTACTATCTGGCAAGATCTAGGTGTGCTTTGTACCTTTTGCTGGTTTGCAGAAGTGTTTGGGAGTTAGGTGGACAGCACCCCATCTGCCCAAACAATGGTCACACCTCTGGTTTGAGCCAAAAGCCATAAGAACGTATTTGCTGTGGAACGTACAGATTAAAAGATGCTACATAAGGGTTCTCAACAGCTCAAGCCAGTGGCTGGTGGTTGGTGGTTTCTATGTCAGTGAGTTTTATTCTAAACTTTGAAAGAGTTGCCCAAGATACACACCTTTTGGGGGGCATTTGGAAACCTTTAAAATTCAGACTAAAATACAGAGAGGATGCAGTGCCTCACTTACACTGATGTCACCATCCATCATTGGGATGAAAGGAATGTTTAAAGAATTATGTTCAACTGGGGGTGTCAACAAGGGACAATCAGATACCACCTATTTTCCATACTCAGATGTGAACTGGATTGTAAGAGTCTTAGATTGCATCTGCATTGCAGAATTAATGCAGTTTGATGCTGCTTTAACTGCCATGGCTCAATGCTATGGAATTCTGGGATTTTTAGTTTGGGGAAAGCTCTGGTGCCCCAACAAACTATATATCCCAGAATTGCGTAGGATGGAGCCATGACAGTTAAAGCAGTGTCAAACTTTATAATTCTGCAGTGTGGCAGCAACCTACCTTAACATTGTCATGGGACAGCAGCTTCCTCTATCTTTCATAATGTCATCCCCTTGGGTCACTTCAGTAAGTTTTTCCACATCTGATACAAAGCTACTGGAATCCAAAGACATAAAAAGGAAGGTATGAGATGTTTCTGGAGACTCAAGCTCATTATTGAGTATATCTCCCAGTTTACATTGTTGCTGTACAGTATAAGTTGTTTCTGACTTATGATGATTCTATGACTTATGGTTTCTGACTAATGGTGATGAGTTTTTCTTGCCAAAACGTGTTCAGAGGGATTTGCTTCTTCTGAGGCTGAGAGACTGTGACTTGCCCAAGAGTTTCCATGGTCAAGTGGGGATTTCAGCCCTGGTCTCCAGTGCTGTAGTCTAGTGTTTAAACCACTACAGCATGCTAGCTCTAATAGTCTTCAAATCCTCTTCCCACCACACTCCATTGCTTATAATGTCTTGAGATAGATTAAGAAGAACAGCCACCTCCAATATGTTGGATAATGGCAAGGCTAATGATGGAAGAAGATGCTGGGAGTTGTAGCCGGACACATCTAGTGGGCTGCGAGCTGATGAAGGCTGAGTTAAGTGATAGCTAAACATCCTACATATCATTTACATAAAGGTACAATTTGTAGATGGGCATATTATTTTAAATTACATTCCTATGGTGTGGAATTTAACTGAGGATTTTTGGATACTGTATCCTTTTATTGTTGCAAAAAGACTTACACTGCATACACATTTATGATCCATTTTTAACATGTAGAAGATTACTTCTTTAGTTATGCATGAATGTTTTACAGATGTCAGTTTCAGAAATATGTATTTCAACTTACGTATGCAGAGGGATCTTGCAGCACCTTTGAAACTAACTGTGCAAAAAATTCTTTCACACAGTCTCAAAGGTGCTTCAAGATCCCGTTGCCTACTGATATTTCAGACTAACACACCTATGTCTCTAAATTATATTAATCTATATCCTTAGCCCTTGCTAATATCCTATGTATTTCCTTCCCTCTTTGTTCATTTTTTCTTCTTTCTGTTCCTTTTCTTTCCTCCTCCTCCTCCTCCTCCTCCTTCTTTCCTCCTCCTTTTTGATAATCATGTTTTTAAAAATCCAGTTAAAGAAAAAAAGAAGGTACATTTTTCTTCACGATGGCTTAACATGCAACACAGAAAAGAGAATCAAGGAATTTAGCACTATTCCATTGTACCTATCTGGGTACTATGCCCATTTCTCTTTGGCAACTTAGACTGCTGAGCATGCTCAGTCTACAGACTTCAGAGTGTGTGCATGGCCATTTAAGTGATTATTTATTTTAATGAAATGTGTACTTCTGCACACCTCAAGATTTCCCTTAACATGCCAACATTTTCATCTTCATAACTATATTTTATCTCCAGTCCTGTTGCCACTCACCAGAAGAATTTGCTCTTCAAACGAATGTTAGGCTGTGGAAAACGTTTAGGGACACTGTACTATTACATCTGCCCACCATAAGATAATAGCTAAAAAGAAAGCTCTTCCAGACTCAATGCTGTCTGGAATCTGTAACATCTGGCCTGGAAGCTCTACCTCCCCAAGCCCAGATGTGGGCAGACTGTATTTCATTATATTTGTGTCCCACGCTTCCTCTGAAAAGCTCAGAATAGCATAAATGGCAGTATCACGTCTGACTCAAGGCATCTTCAGATCAATCTATAGCCTGATGATTAGAAGAAAATCTGGCAATCTCCCAAGGGCAGATTACAGCTCCTTTGCTAATGCTTGAAGAGCTATGAATTCAAAACACACTGGGCTGATCAGTCATACCGTCATAATCTGTTAAACTAGTTTTCCATTCCACTTTTTGTCCAAACCAAAGTTGGGAAAAGTGTCTGTAACTTTAATTTGCAGAACTCCCTAATCAGCCAGGTATCCCATCCCAAGTCTAAGTCAAGGCAACAGTCTGAAAAAGTAACTTTCCAAGTTCTGGTTTAAACTCACTAAGAGCTGGGCATTTTGGACCTCTTATTATAAATACTGGCACGATACTGGGACCTTGTTAGTGATTTTTATATGTCAGTTGCAAACAACAATTTCTCCTCTGAACCTAGAGGTTCCATGCGGAGCTATCATGACTAAATTTATCACTGTTTTGAGGATTTTGGGTGATGCTGTACTTTGCTATATGGCCAACACAACTATACCTGGATATGAGTACCATCCACTGAGAGACTGAAAGATTTTTATCCTCATAGCCACAAAATATAAGTGTTAAGTGCTGCCCATTCAGAAGTTTAGACAGTCCATCCTCTCCGTCCAGTTTTCTGTCTCTACAGCCATAGTCACCTGACATTTAACCTGCCATATCCAGCTGGAAAATAAGTATGCTCACTTTGCATCCCCATGAATTTCTTAGGATTAGTACATGCAGATATATTCTGATACTTTTTAGAAAAGAATAAACTGACATAAAATTCTTATTTATCCCCATCTGCAGTTGAAGCAAACTTTTTGAACTAGGGATTTAGCAGTGCAGCCTCTGTACCACAACCCTCTGGGAAAGCTAGATTCTTGGACATGGGTGGCATTTTTCACTTTTTCCATTTACAATTCCCTCCAGTATTACCTAATCCAACAAACATGATGGGTTTTTTTAAAAAAAAAAATCAGATTTGTGTGGCAACCAGTTATGAATGGTGGCTTTCATGTCGGTGGAGCAGTGAATCGATTCCAGGTTTCAGTCAAGACAAAGGAACTTTCCACAGCTGCAGGACACTCTGCATAGACTTCTGAGGTGCCTCTCGTTCCTTGGATAAAGGCCTGCAACGTTTCTTCTTCTTAATAAAAAGAACCAGCACTTAAATTAATGGAAATAGCTTGGCAATCACTGTACCGTATCCAATAACTCAGAAGTAAATAACATTGTTATTAATTTAAAACCCATGCCTGGCCATGTTTATGGCCCTACAGCGCTCCAATTATTTGGGAGTTTCATATTATGTCAAGGGTGCAGGACTTCTAATCTCCCCCTTTGGAGGTGTTAATTCAGCTCCATGGAGTTTTCTGAAACACCATTTGGCAGCCAGAAAAGTCTGGAGACAGAAATAAGCCTCTTCTCTTGGTGGCGGCTTTATAGCTGTAGCAGCATTTAGGGCTTTTTCGGTGGGAAAAAATAAGCCCTTTATATATCAGAGTAATGCTTAATAATAATAATAGGATTTATTTATAACCCGCCCAATCACTGGGAATCAGGGCAGCTTACAATAGTGGGAATAATACAGGCAATAACAATAAACATGAAATAATAAGCAAATATAACATAGCAATACATAATAAAATAAAAACAATTCAATAACAACAAAACAATACAATAACAGCAAAAAGCATGACACAAAATTTACATTCAATCAATAATTATCCAAAAATCCCCAATTCCAATCCCCCACTCAAAAATTAACAAAACAGATACCAAAAAACAAACAAAAGCAAAAAACAATGAAGTAATAAAACAAATACAGCATAATACATTGCAAATTACTGTTTTAAAATTACAATTAAGAGATTACATTTTAACACCCTGAAAAAGGGGGAGACTAAAATTTAACTACAAGATAATACTCTTAGTATCGCCTAATAAAACAAAGTCTGACACAAAATGGAACATTAGATTCCGCGGTGTCTACTTGCCTTGGCTGATTCACCCAAATTTGCTTTAAGAAGCGCTTATCTCTGCACAAACCTCTGGTGCTAGCTGTTCAAAAAGAAATCCTGCTGTTGGAGGAATTTGTTTTTAACCCTAGCAACACACGCAGCTCAGATCTTAATGTGGGCAGAAGTTAAGATGTTGAAATACAACTTAGGAGACCAGTGTTCAAGTCCTCACTCAGCCATGAAACTGGCTGACCTTGAGCCAGTCACTCTCTCTCAGCTTGACCAACCTTTCAGGGGTTTTGTAAGGAAACGTAGAGAGGAGAAGAGCTGAAATGTCACTTTGAGCTCTTTGGAGGGAAAATAGGCTATAAAGGTTACTAATAAACAAACACAAAGGTGTCATGTCAAGGGGGAAAAAACAAGAATTGAGATCATCTGGGATCAGCATTGGTCTAAGAAGCGAACTTTCAGGCTAAGATTCCAAAGAAATCCAGGATGGACATGGTAGACTTGGTTAAGGGAACTGTAATCCACAAAAAGTGCACCAGTATGGCATAGTGGATTGAGTGTTGGGCTACTGACTCTGGAGACCAGGGTTCAAATCCCCGCTCAGCCATGGATGCCTGCTGGGTGACCCTGGGCAAGTCATGCTCTCTCAGCCTCAGAGGATGGCAATGGCCAAGTTCCTCTAAACAAATCTTGCCAAGAAAACCCCATGATCGATTCGCCATAAGTTGGAAACAACTTGTAGGCACACAACAAAAACAATCCACTGAAGCAATTTCTGTGAACTGTAAACAAGGTCTTTAGTGAGACTGAATGGCTTTCTTGCAATGCCTAGACCAAGAGCACCTACATCTGAAAGCTGTTTCATCTCAGAACGTTTGTCAACTATTCCCTAGGTAGGAGGAAACTATGGGGAGATTCCTTGGAGTGGGGCTCTTCTGCTGTATCATGGGAACTAGATTCTTTCACGTTTGTGTCATTAAGGACTGCACTCGAGACCATAGGACTTCATCTTGTGAGGTTGAACTTTGAGGCCCATGGATCAGACATTGGCTTTTTCCTTTGTTGCATCCTGACCATAGCCCATAATCCTGGTTTAGGAAGCCAAATGACATTAGGGGATTACTCTACTTCCTGATGACTAGTATCAAAAACAAGAGGGAGGGGAAAGAACCACATACCCTTCAACATTTCACAGGCCAAACAAACAAACAAACAAACAAAACACATGGACACATGGCCAACATCAAGAACATCAAGAGGGTAAACTTAATGAATGTGGAAGAATAGACAAACTAGGAGACACTGCAACAGTTTGCTTTTGCTTGAGTCTACTAGGAAGGATAAGATTTTACCCCCTCCTCTGCTTTCCTCCTTGTTGAGTTGAGTGCAAACTGGTTTTGCACTTTGAACTTAGTTTGCAGCAAAAGAGGTAAACCGAGGACAAAGAGTCAGGGAGGAAACTGTAATTGATATTTTGAAAGAAACTGGACTCTTTCACACAGGAGGAATTTCTCCCAAACTTCGAATGGAGCGGGAATCCCCATTGCATTCGGAGTAACGTTCCATTTCCCGAAAATGACCCCCCTTTGCCCGAAATTGCATGCGAAACTTTAATTCACAATAACGTGAAACCCATGATTGTGTTCGAATTGACTTCCCTTTTGCCCGAAATTGCGTGCGAAGCTTTAATTCGCAATAACGTCAAACCCTATGATTGCGTTCGGATTGACCCTAGATTATACTTCCAATTCCCGACGTCTGAAAGAGTCCACTGAAAAAAATGGGACAACAAATGCAGACTGTTTCTGCCAAATCACGACAGTTGGAGTGTATTGAGTCAAATATTCATAAAATTACACATACTATGAAGAAAGTAAAACACGTCTCCTTCTTTCTATAAGAGCACAATCCAGGGGTCATCAACTGAAACCAGGTGGTTCAGATAAAAGAAGTATTATTCTTCACAGCACACATAACTGAACAGTTGAACTGACTACCATAAGAAGCAATGATGGGAGGACAACATGGATGGTTTTAAAAGGGGACCGGACAAATCCAAGCAGGATAAGGATATTATCATCTTTTATATCAGTGGCTACCAGTCAAGATGGTTGTAATATTCCTTCTAGTATTAATACAATAACTTTATTATGGTCAAAACCCAGCAAATCAAAAACAACAATAACAGGTATAACAATGTACCCAGTGTTTTAAAAACCCAGAAAGATACTGGCTTCTGTACCAGAATCAGTATGGCTCTGTATATCAATTGTTGTGGTACACATCAGTAGGGTGTAAAAGCACACATCTTGTTTGTGGGCTTTCATCCATTGGCAGCTGGTTGGCCACTGTATGAACAAAATGCTGTCACAGATAGTTTTCAAAGAAGTAGCCATGTTAATATCCTGAAGCATAAAATGGAGTAAGAAACAGCAAGGAAAAAGAAAGAAAGAAAGAAAGAAAGAAAGAAAGAAAGAAATATGGCAGCACCTTTAAGACTATACTTTTTATGTTTGCATTAATCTTATACTCATAGAATCAAAGAGGTGGAAAAGACTACAAAGGCCATCCATTCCAACCTCCTGCCATGCAGGAACTCATAATCAAAGGACCCCTGACAGATAGCCATCCAGCCTCTATTTAATTAAAGACCTCCAAGTATGAGCTTTCATTGATATAAACCCACTTCTTTGGATGCAGTATTAAGTGGTGTTAAGACCTCAAGTATACATAACGCAGGTTGATATAGTTGTGGGAGAATCTAGAAAGATGCAAATCATGACCCTTAACTTTGAAAATTTAGGGCAAGAGTCATGATTTGTATCTTTCTGGATATTATTACATTCTATCCTACTCCCTCGACTGTATAAATATGCTTTCTATTGCGGACTAAATACCACTTGGTACGGCACCTAAAAAAAGTGGATTTATATAAACGAAAGCTCATGCAAATATAAAAACTAGTTAGTCTTAGACTTTTAAATGTATTTTTAAAAAAGAAACAACAACCTGGGGTATGACCTTTCTCCTGCCATGGAGCCTCACCTCATTGACACCATCTCTTCAGCATTTTGAAGGGACACAAGAGAATGTCATAGTCATTTCTGCAAAAAGACAAGTGTTTGAGGATCAGTGGTGTTACCCTCTTGTGACACCCCTGATTATGTACATATTTGCAAATACAGGTATTCCAGAATCATCATTGTCACCACCATCATCGTCAAAAAACCCAAACCACTCTGGTCCCAAGCATTTTGGATAAGGTAGACTCAACTTGTATAGACGTTTTATCTTCCAAATACAAAAGGTTCCTTCCTTCTGTTCTATACACAAAAACTACACCTCCCAGCAACCTACGTTTCAAGAAGGGGCTTATGAAAAAGGATCCTGCATTCAGATAAACACTTCCAGGCATATGCCCTGCCATTCATTCATGCTCAGGAAACTTCCTTTTCCCATGTGCTCAAAGCTGACTGCACCTTTCCAAGGAATCCACAGGTGTCTGCTTGCATAACATTGTTCTGCAAACATTGTTCACATTTAAAATATAAATGGAGTGTGATTTTTTTCTTCTCAGGTTATTGTAGACGAAGTGGAGCTTTAAAATTATCAGAAGAAGCTGGAGGCACCTTGTCTAAGAAGAAACAAGACCAAAAACCAGATACTGTGGTGATGTTCTTTGGCTCTCAGTGAGACAGATGTAAGGCCTTCACATTCCAGCAGGGGGCAGTCTTTAATTGCGTTTGAATTTTCACAGCCTCTCTGGGGAAAAGGTGCTTTTTTTGGCAAAAGATAACGGTGAATCTGTTTCCTCTGTCGCCTGCTGCTCCAAGATAGATCTCAAGTTACTGTGTTAGAGGACAAAGTGATTTTTTAAAAACAAAATGACATAGAATGGGGAGGAAATGGGGGATGGGGGAAGAAATTCTATTTACACTTATTTATTTTGCAGAGAAGCATAGCATCCCTCCCTGACAACCTTTATAGGATAAGTGTTAAAACACGTATCCTATAAATATATCTTAGTGCTTAATGCTATCTGATATGGACAAATGGCAATTATCCCCCCCCCCCAAAAAAAAAGTGTGTCAGGGACTGGCAGAATATTTGTGACCATTAGCTCTAATTGTTTCTTTCTTTCCTGAGCTTCATCTGCACTGCAGCAATAATGCAGGTTTACTCTGCCATGGCTCAATGCTAAGGAATCCTGAGATTTATTGTTTGTTCCAGAGCTCTCTGACAGAGAAAAATATGTCACAAAACATCAAATTCTAGATGTTCCAAGCAGCAGGGCTAAGCAATAAGTGTTGAAAACTACACCCCAATCAAGCCCTCTCTTTAACCCCCTTCAACCATTTGCTATTAGTGCAATTGGGCTTTATACAGCAAGGGCTTGCCTCTACCTTATACATGCTGTTTCCCATTGGCTCAGTCACCCTTTGTAGGGATGCATGTAAGCAACCTCACCATGTTTCCAGAGGACTTTCCAGGTGTTGTTTGCAAGCACATAAAAGACTCCTTCCTCTCTTCCTCCTCCCTCAAGATGATGAGTGCAAACTCTGCTAAGCTGCTCTTCTTGTAATTTCACTGCAGTTATCCAGGGCCTAGGCACTGCATGTATATATGTCCGGATGTACCTTTAAATGTAATTTATAGCTATGAAACGTGCATGCTGCCTGTTTGCTTTACTTTGCTAAAGCTAGTCTAAGAGAGATAAAAGAAATTCAGCACTTCCATTTGTGAGCCCAGGCGCAGTGGTTAAATGCCTGTACTGCAGCCATGCACACAAAACCATAAGGTGGTGAGTTCAAGACCAGCAAAAGGGCTCAAGCTCGACTCAGGCTTGCATCCTTCCAAGGTTACTAAAATGAGTACCCAGATTGTTGGTGGCAAGAAGCTTATAGTTGTAAACCACTTAGACACTCCTTAGGCAGTATATAAGTGAAACTGTTTTTGAACTCTGAAGAAACCTTGCACTTAATTGAACGAGTTTTCATCTATTCCAGTAAAAGAGCTGACATATCAGCAATCTTCTTCTAATCTAACAAAAAGGACTGTAAGAGATGTAATCTGAAACACCTTGAAGCCCAGAGGCTCCCCGCTCCCACTCTAAAGCAAGAGTAAGCAGATCTCAGGCTTCTGGAGTCTGCTTTGGTTTCTTTTCCTCTAGCATCCCAAAAAACCACTAATCAAAGTCTGGTGCAAACTGAACAGAGGGGACAGTGGAACTAATTGCTTCCTTTATCCCATGAACCATACATAGAATATACCAATGCAAATCTACATCTGACTTACTACAGATTAGAGACTGTAACCCAACATTATTGAACTAACCAGCAGACCTACACAGGGCAGGGAAACGTCTAATTGTAAGACTGTATGTACAGCACTGTGTAAATTTACAGCGCTCTATAAATAAAGGTTAATAATAATAATAATAATAATAATAAATGTCTGATCCAAAAGGCAACCAGTTAAAAGCCCTATTTCACAGATGAGGAACACTGATGCTAAGAAAGAAGTGATGAGCATAAAACCAGTAATTACAGAATCTGATTCAGAGTGTTTATTACTTGATCCTGATATTGCCCCTAATGGATATGGCTGTTCTGAGTTAGAAACATCCCACTACATTCTGCCCTCTGATTTGTTCAGTGCTGCCTCTTGCTCTGTCAGGCCCCTATAGATTTGTGTTCAGGAGAATGCTGGAGATGCTGAGTTGAATATAGAATCCTAGTTGTCTGGGTGGATGTTCAAACCAGATTGCTGTATGTGAAAAAAGATTTCAAAGAATTAAGGGCAGGGTGCGAGAGAGATTATTCATGGCTATATGTTGTTTGGGGTCGCTTATGAATCTCCTATGCCCTTGCATCCATGCACCCAGTAACACTTCTGCCTTTGCACATTGATACTACTAATACATTTTCACTGCTTTCCTCCACCATCTTCTGTAGAAGTTCTCGAGGCTGCAGAACTGAGGAGGAGAGATAATGAAACGAAAATTGAAAAAATAGCAACAACAATGTAAAAAGTAAGAATAATAATGGTCCGTTTTATCTTTCAAAAAGTTAGGCAATATAAGTGTTCTTGTTGATTTCCAAGTAATATCAGCAAGCAGAGAAAAGTTGGGAGAAAAGAGAAAAGGAGGAGAGAAGGAGGCTCCACAATTTTTCTTGCTCCTCAAATAATGTCTAATTGAAATCCGCTCAGAAAAATAACCATGGGTAGAAGTAAGAAGTAAACCCATCTGCACAGCAGCATTTTCACTGCCTGTATAGCACTTGGATGACTGATGACAAAAGGAAGCAATAGTGTCTGATGTTTTCCTCTATTACATATAGTGACCAACAAAGAGAAGAAAGGGGAGGTTTTCTATCAGATGTAACAGTCCTTTTCTTCTTTCTCTTCCCCTCCCCACAGATCTTTTATCATTAATTAACACATGGGTTTCTTTTGTTGTAACTATTGTTACTGTGTTGGTTTTTCATGAGCCAGCCATATCGCACTAAAAATCTAAGCATCATGCTTCATTGTGCAGGTAAGGTACCTGGGAGCTTATACATTTTCCAGCCATACTTGAAATCTGATTCAGCACCTCCTAGCAACGCTGGCTGTGTTCACACTGGAGAAATAAACCAGTTTAAGTGCCATGGCTCAATGCTGTGAAATTCTGGGAATTGTAGTTTGTTGTGGGGCCCAGAGCGGAGCAGAGCTCCGCTCTGGGCCCCACAACAAACTACAATTCCCAGAATTTCACAGCATTCAGCCATGCCACTTAAACTGGTTTATTTCTCCAGTGTGAACACAGCCCAAGGTAAAGATAATGTTAAGACACCATTATTACAGCCTCAAGAGCCTCCTGCGAAAAGATGGTTCTAATCATTCTACCGAAGCCTCCTGGTGAGAATTTCAAGATACAGCCAAATAAAAGGCCTAAATACCCTAAAAGCACCAGGTCCCCTGCGATCTTGGAAGGTGAGAAATGTTAGTCGTGGTAAGTACTTGGATGGGAGATGGCCACTGAATACCAGATAGTATAGGCTAGACTCAGGGAGGAACTGGCAAAACTATTTCTGAGGACTTCTTGCCTAAGGAAAGCTTGTGAAATTCATGAAGTTACCATAAGTAGATAGGTGACTTGAAGATGCACACACACATACACTATGCTTGAGGTGATTTGTCTGGACATCTTGATGGGGAAATTAGCCATTGATAAGTTCTCTGTGTCTCTTACATACACACATACACCACCACCACCCTGCTGGAAAATGACTACTCAGTTAGTAAGAGGAGGCATTAAAGAGAAGTCTAAAATTACACAATATGGAAAAAGAAGGTAGGAGGATGGAAATACACTTCCTCTCAATGCATATTTAAACTGTGGAATTTACTTTTACAAGGTAGCCACCAACCTGGATAGTTTTAAGGGGATATTATAGAAATTTGTGGGTAAGAAGGCAAATCTTGTTGGTTAGTCTCAGTCAGAGGAGGTCCATTGGCTCAATTATTGAATGGTGTGTCAACACATAGGTAAATCCCATTGATTTGATGGATCTACTCTAACTTATGACTAAACATGAAATAAACCCTATTGATGATGAGTCTACTCTGAGGACTAAATATGATTCAGGCCAATGGCTATAAGGTAATTTCTGAATTAGAGGTAATATGTTTCTGAACATCAGTTACTAAGTGTGATTAATCACATTTGTACATTCAGTAATTACATTTTAAACTTTTAGCAGAAGGGTACTATTGCCCTTACTCCTTGCTTGTGGTCTTGCTTTAGCCATCTTGTTGGCTGCTACATGAAGTAAGATAGTGGACTACATCAGGCCTTTCCTCTGATCTAGCAGGGCTTGTGACCAGACTTTGAGAGCTTTAACATGTCTTTGATGCAAATTTATTAGGCATTTACACCCTCCAGATTCAACTTGGAACAGTTATTTCTGGAAGCGATGGGCCACAATCTCCTCATGTGGCAAATCATCAGTTGCATATATATGGAAATGTGGCCAGTGCTGAAGAAAAGTTGCTAGAGATCACTCTTCCTGGAATGGAACACCAAGAAATTGCCCTGAAGCATTAAGCTCTCTGGCCACAAATGAGTTGATTCAAGCTATATAATGGCTCAGTAGGTCTATGGGACTCATAGAGTTGGAAGAGGCCACAAGAGCCATCCGCTCCAATGCCTTGTTGCACAGGAATAGACAATCAAAGCATTCTTAATAAATGGCCAACCAGCCTTTGTTTAAAAACCCTTCAAAGAGACTCTATCACACTCTGAGGCAGCATATGCTACTGTCAAACAGCTCTTCTGGTCAGGAAATTCTTTCTAATGTTAAGGTGGAATAGCTTTTCCTGTAGTTTGAAAGGCAATGTATCCTTTCAAATGTTCCTCCTTCATAATATAATGGTTAAGAGCTAAGGTCTGCTACTGAAAACACTGAGCTCTAGCAGGCCCTGGCACCAGAACTTGGAAAAGTTAGTCTTTTGGATCACAGCTCCCAGAATCCCACTGACTATGTTGACTGTGAGATTCAGAAATCTGAAGCCCCACAAAGTAACTTTCCCAGGCTGTGCCTGATACAGGCAAACTATGGTTAAAGTGATTCAGTATCCCTTCTTGCTTCAACTTAAACCAGGGTGGGTGACCAGGTGCCTTCCAGGTGTTTTAGACTATTAGTCCCATAGCTCTAAGCTATGACCCAAGTTGCTGGGATTTATTGTAGTTTAAAATGTTGGAACCCTCCCTACTCCCAAGTGTTGCTACCAAGATGGTGGCGGGTTTTGTCTCCTGTTTTTGCAGACAGGTTTGTTTGTTGGGAATCTCACATGAATTTGTGTTGTGGCACTCATAACATTGGGTTGGAACCAGACTTAATCAAACTTAGACCTGTACAATTTAGTTGGACTTAAATCATAACTAATTAAACTCTCATTCTGTTTAATGGACCTGCTCTATGTATGGCTAATTTTAAATCCAGACTAGAATGGCCAACTGAAGAGAAAGTAGAGGTAGAAAATGTGGAAAGGAGAAAGAAGGGAAGGCTGTGAAGAAGGCTGTAGAACAAAGACTGGGAGTATGAATTCTAACCTGATTTTGCTGGATGACTGCGAGTCCCAGCATCCTTCCTTATTGATTATGTTGACTAATGCTGATGGAATTGTAATAGTCCAGCGCAATCAGGAGTACTACAAGCCATATTCTTACTGTAGAAAACAACATTTATTTTGTAGGGCTGCAAAATATTGCTGGATTAAGTTGTAACATTAGACTCACCTAATACTCATATTCCCAGTCTCTCTATTACTGCCCTTTCCCTTTCCCAAACATTTGAACATTTAAGACAGAGAGCTTGATTTACAGTTAGTCACACATAGAGCAAACCCATTGAAATGAATGAGGCTTGAATTAATCCTGGTTTAAGCTCCAATGGGCTTAACATCTGATAGTTTTGCACTGTTCATATATGTGTGTGTGTGTATTTGGTTCATCACTTAAAACAGAGGTGAGGGATATGTGGCACTTCAGAAGTTGATGAAGCATCACTCTCCTCAAACCTTACAACTGGCCCGTCCATTTGCAACGGATGTGAGTCCAGTAGCATCTGGAGGACCACAGGTTCCCCAATCCTAAACTTCCATTAATACGTTGTTTGATTTGATTTAGTGATCCTAGGCTTTATGAGTGCACCTATTTTATTTATTTATTTATTGCAGGATTTTGGTTCTTATGTCTACTGTTGTTCTTATTAAATACTGGTTGATCTACATACAATCTTCATATAACAATGCGTCCTGGACAGTGACAGTCTGACATGAATTTACATACTGTTAAGAATGGGGAAATCTGCCTCTTTCACTTTCTCTCACATTCAGGTTTTTGAAACTGTTCTGGACAAAATGATCTTCCCCACAGTAAGAAGGAAGAAGAATAAGAGGAGGAGGAGGAGAAGCAGCATTTATACATACTTTTGGAGGCAGGTTGCCACCTAAAAGCAGTTTATAAATTTAAATTAAAAATACATACATAAAATAACAGTCATATCACATAATAAGAAGAAAGGAAAAGGTAAAAGTTTCCCCTTTGACAAGGTGGTCAACTCATGTCTGACTGCAGGGGGTGGTGTTCATCTTCATTACTAAGCCAACCTTGTCAAAGACAACTTTGTGGTCATGTGGCCAACAGGATTGCACAGAGCACTGTTACCTTCCCACCAAAGTGGTATCTATCTATCTGCTTGCAGTTTTACATGCTTTCAATCTGCTAGATTAACAGAAGCTGGGACTAGTTACGGGAATTCACTCCATCCTGCAGTACTTAGGTATCAAACTGTGACCTGTTGATCTTGCAGTTGACAGAATCAGCATTTAACCACTGAGCCACTGCGGTAAGCAAGTACCAGCAATATAATAGCTGCAACCATTAAAATTCTTCAATTACAAATCAGCATTCATTAATCAACTAGTTAAAAGTGGGTCTTGGAACATTTATAATCTGTCAGAGCATACATTTCCCAAGGGAAGGGGTTCCAGAGTGGGAAAAAAAGGTATGTACATGTGTATATATGTGACCTACTGTTAACTGTCTCAAGTGACCCTGTGAATGAGACATCTCCAAGCCCTTCTGTCTTCCACTGCTCTGCTTAGGTCCTATATATTCAGTCCCATGATTCTTCCTGACCTCTTTCTACTGCCTTCTTATCTTTCCTAGCATTATTGTCTTTTCTAATGAGTCATATCTTCTCATGGTGTGAGCAAAGTAAGACAGCCTCAATTTGGCCATCTTGGCTTCCAGGGAGATTTCAGGCTTGACCTGTTCAAGGACCCATTTGTTGGTCTTTTTGGCCATCCACAATATCCTCAGCTCTCTTCTCCAGCACCACGTCTCAAATGAGTCGGGTTTACTTCTTGTCACTGTTCAGCACATACAGTCACACACCCTTCCTCCCTTATACACACTCTCTCACACACATACAGTCACACACACTCTCTTACACACATACACTCATACTCTCTATCTCTCACCCACACACAGTCACACACTCTCTCCCTCACACACACACACAGTCACTCTCTCTCACACACTCTCTCTCTCACACATACACTCAAACACACTCTCTCATACACACACAGTCACACACACTTTCCCTCTCTCTCTCACACACACACCATATACTCTTCTGCTAGTTCCCAGAGTGACAGTCTCACACAGACAGTCATGCCTTTGACTTCACCCAAAGGAGCATCCGAGAAAAGACTTCATCCACACTGGAGAAATAACCCGGTTTGGCACCGCTTTAAGTGCTCTGGCTCAAGGCTCTGGAATTCTGGGAGCTGGAGTATGTTGTGGGGCCAGAGCGGAGCGGAGCTCCGCTCTGGGCCCCACAACATACTCCAACTCCCAGAATTCCAGAGCCTTGAGCCAGGGCACTTAAAGCAGTGCCAAACCGGGTTATTTCCCCAGTGTGGATGCACCCTAGAAGTGTTAACTCGAAACCTCCAGACTCAAGGGCACATTCGGCCTGCTTTCCTTGGCTTTGATCAGGAGTAAGCCTTCTTCTCCTCCTCCTCCTTCCCTTCCACCTTCCTTAGCTTTTCTTTTCCAAGAAACCTTGAACTCTTTGAACTCGCCTGCAACGATCCGACTCAGCCCTTTTAGTCGAAAGCGGCCTTCCTTTCGGGAGATGCTGGGCCCAAAAGAGAAAGCTTAAAGAAAGAATGGAAAACCCAGCAAAAACTCCACCAGGTGTACAAACAAAACCCGAAGGGAAACACTTTCACCCATTAAAACAAAGGCAGACATCGATCTGGGTGTCAAACCGGTTCTGGGTTTATGGGCTGCTGCATAAAATGGCAAAGTGGGTCCCCCAGTTTTGAGCCAGGGCAGTTAAAGCGGTCTCAAAGTGGATTATTTCTCCAGTGCGGATGCAAAAGCGGTCTCAAACTGGATTCTTTTTGCAGTGTGTTTTGGGCCATACTTATACAGTAGATAATAGGTAGAAGAAACTATACTATTGGTACTAGACTGTGAATATATATATATATATATATATGAAAGATGACGATAAATACTCTGACTTTTCAGCAACTAACAAATTAAAACGATCCAATGATCATTCCATCCTAGACTCAGCATCGTCTTCATTTTGTTTAATCTCTCCGTTTAAAATAGGTAAAACGGGTTCAGAGATCACAAAAATAAATAAATTAATTTTTAAAAATTCCCAAGTCTGCTTGAGATCTTTTTTTTAACAGTCACAGTTTCTCATTCATAATCATGCGAAAGAAGAATATAGTCCAAAATGTCCCAAGAAAGATTTATTATTTCAATACTTTCGCTATTAACGCAGGTAGTAAAATACCCCAAAACAGCTATTTCGCTTTCTTGTTTTTTCCAGGTAGCAACAAATTCTGAAAACTGGGCAAAAAGGGAGCTCTTTTCATTTACCATCGGTTTTGATCCATTCATCCCAGTCCTTTTGTTAGAAAGTACTAGGAAAAAATTACCGACAATTTAAAACTTATTGCATATTTTCTCTTTTTTTTTAAAAAAAAAAATTGCTGTGAAACATTAGTTACTCTACTTACTTCCAAAATCTTACAACCAATTAAACTGTTATTCCTTTGCAACTTATACTTTCTTAACTTAGAACTTAATTTGAAGACAAAGACTGGCGTTCGGAATGCAGTAGATTATTGCTATTTTAAAACAAAGGAACAAGCATTTATTAGTCCTCTACTCATACCTTTTGTGGTTTCTCTGTAAAACCTCCAGGGCCGGCAAAACAAATATATAGTTCGATTATTGATTATTGATTTTTCCCCTCCTTCTTCTTTCCTTTTAGGAAACCAGTATCCCACCTATCTTCCCTTTCCCACCCGCTTCGATTGCAAACAAATAAACCATCTATTCCATACAGAAATATCACAACAAAACTAATGGGAAAGGATTTCATTCGCTCCACCATTGTGATCCCAAATAAAGAACGATAGAAAATCCCAGATTATGGTCCTTTAAATCCCAGATTTCTAATGTGCCAGAAGGAAAAATTAAAAAAAATAATTGAGACATGGGGGGAAAAATTGAGAGAATGGAGAAGGAAGGAGAAGAAAAAAAGAAGAGGCGGTTTCTAGCCAGATTTCAGTCGAGTCGGACCGAAATCGGTGGATCAAGAATGCGTCTTTTTTTTAGTCTTGGGACCGATGGCAACCACGGACCTTAAATCGACCTAAATGGGTATATTTTGATTTAATCGGATTATAAACCAACCCAACGGTGTGTTGTTTGTGAAATTAAACTGAGAGTTGATACCCTTTTAAAAGTAATTCGATAGTTTCTGAAGACTGGGAAGACTCCAGTTGTGGAAAGGAAAGGAAAAGAAAAGAAAAGAAAAGAAAGGAAACGAAAGGAAAGGAAAGGAAAGGAAAGGAGGAAAAGTCAAAATAAGTCAAAATAATACAAACACCCAGTTTGTATTGTTTTGATCTGGGTGCTGCCTTTCCTTTCCTTTCCTAAATCCAATGTTATTACCACTGAGAGATTTCTCTTCTTTCTTTCGTTCTTTCTTTCTTTCTGAATTACCTACAAGAAAAACAAGAGAAGTCCCGGTGCTATCAATTTCTCTCTCAAGCCGCTCCTTTTATTATAGACATCCACCCACGTTTCACCTTCTAATAGCCAGAAAGCGCAGGCTTTGCAAATAATATAAAATAAAATAAAATAGCCAGAGCCAGACTAATGGGGCTCATATTTGGGGGGGGGGGGGGGGAGAGGTGTAGGGGGCTTGTTTCTGAGAGGCATTAACTTCCATGGAAATCCTCTCTACTATGATTTCAAAGCACAAACCGAAGATCGGCCTGAAAATATGAATTTATAGTGTAAGCGGCCCCTCAAAAAACCATCCATTGCAAGGTTACATTTAACCATCCAGGGAACCTAAGTGCTAGTGGAAACATAAATCTCCCCTATCTCATTTCTTTCCACTACTTTCTCTCTCTAATGTGCCTGCTTCTCTCTCTCTCTCTCTCCATATATATATATATATATATATATATATATATAAAATATTTCATACAGAGGTATCACCACAAAACTACAGTTCGCTCCACCAGTGAGATGCTAAATGAAGAATGATAGAAAATCCAAAATAACAGAGACAAATATATAGAATTATACCTATCACACGTGCTCCAGAAAGAGAGAATGTTATAATAATTTAGGATATAAATCCTTGGAAACATGATCACGAAACAGATTTGCAGCAGAAGTACGACCAGCCCTTTTGAATTATTTAGCCTAATAATTCGAGTCCAGCCACACTTTGTCACCAAAGATTTCCTGAATATTTTCCTTGACGCCTCATAATAAATATTGATCTCTTAACCAAACATTGAGAGAGAAATGGTTGAGTTAGAAAGGAAACACTGCTAAAACCTAAGAAAATTGTAATTTTTAAAAAATTATCTTTCTGATTTTGTTTTTGTGCTCCTTTCATTTGCTCTGTTCATTTCCTGGGGGGTTTTGAGTGGGATGAGAGATGAGGAAAGATATTTAATATAAAAAAGAAGATGAAGAATGGATATTTCTGAATGATGTCAAATGTTTGGTTCCATTTGTAATTTCTCTCTCACTCTCACATATACAATTTCTCCAAAGAGCAAAGGGGTGTTCACTCTTCT
Organism: Urosaurus nigricauda; assembly: GCA_034509955.1. Lineage (NCBI taxonomy): Eukaryota > Metazoa > Chordata > Lepidosauria > Squamata > Phrynosomatidae > Urosaurus > Urosaurus nigricauda. Next base: position 25,972,874 of record JAOEGL010000006.1, on the reverse strand, counting down.
GAAAAACAGGTGATGGGACACATTTTATTTTAAAATGTTATCTTTATGGAAATTTAAGCAGCAGGGATGCATGAGGTGGGCTGGAATAAAATCACCTTGCCTAACAATTTTAAAGGGATTCATGAGATGATCCTGGATCCCCTATTATATATAGGATCTTGCTTTTCACAGCATTGAGTGGAGACCATTAAAATCCATCTCTCTTTTCTAGGATGTAGATGAATAGCTATTTAAATAGCAATTTCCTTCCGCGTCCCCCTTCGATATTAATATAGTTTGTTATTTCCCGAGTCATCAAGTCGCCTCCATAGTCATAGGGTTTTCTTGATAAGATTATTTTCAGAAGGGGCTTGATATTGCCTTTCTCGAAGGCTGTAGCAATCTGGTTTGCCCAAATTCCCCCACAAGGTTTCCATGGCTGACCAGGGACTCGAAGACAGGCTGCATCTGCACTACAGAAATAATGCACTTTGACACCACTTTAACAGCCATGGCTCAATGCTATGGGATGTTGGGATTTGTAGTTTTGTGAGATATTGCACCTTCTCTGTCACAGGAGCTCTGGTGCCACAGCAAATTACATACCATGGAGCCGGGGCAGTTAAAGCAGTGTCAAACTGGATTATTTCTGCAGTGCAGATGCAACGTTAGAATGGAGATTTCTAATTTGGGATCCAGGAACCCCTTGTGGGTACATGAATGGGCTTCAAGGGTTGTAAAAATTATTTTATCCCCATTGATTTCCTTCCTATTACATTGAATTTTTTCAGTCACTATAAAAACTTTGAGCATTTCTCTCTCTCTTCATCACCTTTCTTGACTGGTCTACATGAAGAATCATGGCCTGCAACAAATATCAGGTACAGACTATATTTCAGAGGAAAGAACTGGCAAAACTACCTCTTATCCCTTGTCTAAGAAAACCTTATGAAATTCCTGGGGTCACCAAAGGTTGGCAAGCGATCTGAAGGCACACACACACACATACGCACCCACACTACATGAATATCGGTTTCAAATGCAACGGTATAAATTGTGTGTGTATGTATGTTTATACAAATATTTCTGGGGAGGGGGTTCATTGCTTTAACCAGATTTTCATAGGAGTCCCATGACCCAAGAAAATTTAAGACTCACTGGCTGAGAAGTATTTTCTCCGCAGGTAAGGGGAAAGAAAAATAGAGGTTCTGGTTAGGTGCTGCCAGAATGGTATTGTACACAATACAATTGTGTACACAACTTGTATGTACACAACTTGTATTGTACACAATACAAGTTGAGTAATCTGACTAATAGAAGACCTTGTATAAGGCAGCTTTCTATGGTCTACGAAATGGGGGGAGGAATATGTGAATAACAAGAGTCCATTTTCTGCGTACTTAAATATGGGAAGAAGAAGACATTTCTTTATCCATTCTTTATTAACTTTTCTTATCTCACCTTGGGATTGCAAGAACCTGCATTTTCTTAATTGGAATAAGAAACTGACTTTAATTTGAATAAGGAATTGACTTTAAAATGAACATACTCATGCCTTTGGTAGCCTGCTTTTCTTTGCAATTTCATTTTCTGCTTCAACAAGCTGTCACTCTTTTTGACTTTTTTATGCCTTTGAAAATTTGTTACATCACATACATACTTTTTGATCTTTTCTTGGAGTAGTTAAAAATACCTTACCGTGCAAACTTCCTAAAGGGATTTGACTACCTTTCAGATGCATTTGTAACTAATCCCCCCCTTTTCATTTTACAAAGTCCCTCTTTTGAAATTAAATATGATGCTGCTAGTCTTTCTGGGACTCGCATCCATTTTGAATTTGATAGTGCTGCGGTCACTGTTTCCAAAGCATACAATAATGCTAATATTTTTCACCAGAATATCCAGAATAGATTAAATGAAAGATTGCGGAGTCAGTGTGAAGTAGTAGTTTGGATGTTGGACTAAAATTCTGGATGTCAGGGTTCAAATCCCCATTCGTCCATGGAACCCCATTGGTTTACCTTTGGCAAGTCCTACACTCTTAGAGGTTTATCACACTAAGGGGGCAAACAGGATTTAAACAGGAATTAAACAGGAAATGTCCTATGTTAAACATAAGGCATTTCCTGTTTAATTCCTGTTTAACTCTCCTTTAAATCCTGTCTCAGAGAAAGACCATAGGGGGGGAAATCTTTTAAAGAAATCTTGGCAAGAAAATCATGTTTGATTGTTTATTTTCCTCTTCTGTCACTCTTTTTTCTTGTTCTCTCTCTGTCTTTTTATTTTCTGATTGTATATTGCTTTGATTGTAAATTAGACTGGTCATGTTAAATATTCGTTTTAAAATAATAAATCTAACTCCCTTCTTGAACTTAGTTGCAAAAGAGAGATAGAATTAGGTGTCGTCGGTGTACAAGTGGCACCCAGCTCCAAAACTCTGGATAACCACTTCCAGAAGTTTCATGGAGATGTTGAGCCTGACAGGACCCTGATAGCTACTAGCCAGGAAATCAGACAAGAATCCTCAAGCACCACCTTCTGAGGCTGCGTTCACACTGGAGAAATAAACCAATTTAAGTGCCATGGCTCAATGCTGTGAAATTCTGGGAATTGTAGTTTGTTGTGGGGCCCAGAGCAGAGCTCCGCTCCGCTCTGAGCCCCACAACAAGCTACAATTCCCAGAATTTCACAGCATTGAGCCATGGCACTTAAACTGGTTTATTTCTCCAGTGTGACTGCAGCCTGAGTTCACCCCTTCAAGAAGGACTCAGACCATAGCAAAACAGTGCTCCTGAAGTCCCATTCCAGAGTGGCTGCTTAGAAGAATATCATAGTATTAAAAGCTGCTAAGAGGTCCAGTAGATCCAACAGGGATACATACATTCACCCTGTTAAGTTCCCAGCATTGGTCAATCATGGAAGGTATCCAAAGCTGTTTGTGTCCCAGAACTACATATGAATCCAGATGTTAGTCTCCTTCAAACATTCCTCACCACAGAAGCTAAATGAACTGGTACTTGCACTCGTAATAGGACATCATTCTTAGGCCATGTGAGAGCCAGCCTGGTATAGAAGTTTGAGTATTGAACTATGACTTTGGAAATCGAGGTTTGAATCCTGGCTCAGCCATGGAAACCCACTGGGTGACCTTGGGCATGTCACACTCATTGCCCCAGAGGATGCCAATGGCAAACCCCATTTGAAGAAACTACAGAGAAAATCCCATGATACATTCGGGACATCTGCAAATCTCCGGCCCAAGGCTGCTGCTTCTTTTTTCACTTCTTCTTCTTTTTTTCACTGTCAGGATTCACTGTGATGTTGTCTTTAGGGTCTCATCCAACAAGCTGAAAACAAATTAAGTAAGTAAAATCTTGGGAAAAGAATCTCCATTTTCACTATCAAAAATTCCTATAATTTCACACTTTATAACCTTTTGCAAAATTTTCTGGGTGAACATAACTCCACAACCCTGTATCAGACAGAGTTCCCGTTTATGAAAGTTTATGCTGAAAAGTGTGTGCTAGTCTTTAAGATGCACAGAACTCTTTTTTGTGTTCCTAACAACCTACTAAGTAGAGTCTTAAAGGAGGCCCTTAAAGATATGGGAGTGCCAACACATCTAATGGTCCTGATGAGGAATCTGTACTTAGGACAAGAGGCTACTGACACAACAGAACATGGAGAAACAGAATAGTTCCCAATTGGCAAAGAGGCCAGACAAGGCTGCATCTTATCACCTTACCTGTTCAACTTATATGCAGAACATGTTGTAAGAAAAACAGGCTTGAAGACAGAAGGAGGAGGAATGAAAACAGGAGGAAGGAATATCAACAATCTAAGATATGCAGACAACACCGTAAGACTGCAGAAAACCTCTCAGACGTGGAATAACTACTGAGGAAGATCAAGGAAGAAAGCGCAAAGGTTTCTGTTCAACATAAAGAAAGAAAATATCAGCCACAGAAAATCTGCACAAGTTCAACCTAGACAATGAAGAAATAGAAATAGCAAAAGAGTCCTCATATCTGGGATCAAACATTGATAGGAATGGGGACTGCAGCCAGGAAATTAGAAGAAGATTAAGAACAGAGGGAGTGGCTATGAAAGAACTAGGAAAGATCCTAAAATGCAAAGATATACAACTGAGCACAAAAGTCTTGGAGTTGTCTCATCCACAGGTCTCCATGAGTTGGAGTCAACTCGAAGGCAATTGACGACAACGACAACAACAACAACAACAACAACAACCGGCATCACTTCTTCAGTGTAGATGCGCCCTTAAGGTTATGCATTAATTACCAACCACAGCTGCTTGCAGCTAGTCATTCAAACACACACACTCACACTGCTCACCCCTCTCCCATCAGAGTTTTCTGTTTGGAAATTATGAAAAGAATCTTAAATAATGGGACTGTTTTCATATCAAGGTGAAAGGAGAGGATTATTATGTCTCATCTACATTTAGCCTAGCCTGTTTGCTTCTTGCCAGAATGCAGATGTAGAGCAGAACAGAGGGTGAGCTCTGACACCACAATGACTAAGAGGGAAGGAACAATTCAATTGAATTAATATGCAGACTTGCTGGTTTGTTGTTTCAAGTTGTGGTAACAATCAATTAAGCCTTGTAAATTGTAGCAAGCTGCTGCTCTACTAGCTGAGCACATAGGCCTTTTCTCTTGACTGGAACTGAGCCCCCTTGTCTCCCCACTGGAAATAACCCATGAAAACTGGAGACTCTGGCATCTCTAGGCATGAATTAAACCATATCAGGCCTTGAGCAGTTGTTCAATTGAGAAGGACCACTGCAGAAATATAGCACACCATTCCTATATGCTACGGATGAGACGCCAAGCCTTTTCTCCAGACTTAGAGGATTGAAAAAGTAAGAGGAATATTTCAAGATCCACAGCAGCATTTCTTTCCTGCTAACACAGCCCAATCCCTTGTTAATCTCATGCACTTTCATGGAGACATCTTGGCAGCTTTCTTTGATTTCTGCGCCTGAATGTCTCTAAGGAATATTCTACAAAAGGAAAGATTCCACACATTCTGGACACCACACTGACTGTATAAAATAAAATGCATCACTTGAATATGCTCCATACTTCTTTTCCCTTATTACAGATTTGGTTTTTAACCCTGTGCAAAAGGCCTCCCTCCAAAGGAATTTTTGATTTATCAGTGCTCTTTGACAGGCACCCTTTAAGCAGTTCTTTACATTTGCTACATAAAAAGGCCAACATAAAATCAATCAAAATCTTTCCTAAGTGATTCATTTCCAAAATTGAAAGTCCTTGGGCTCAGTTCCACCTTGCTAGTTCCTTTGCGTAACCCAGGATGTCTGGGGCATGTGCATAGTTGTTCACTTTAGGATAGCTTACAAATGTTCAAAGGCAAATTTAGCTTCCTTGACGTGGCCCAGGGCTGAAACCTATCTGAAAAATAGCATTAATCCCTAATAAAACTAAACCTTTAAGCCCTGGTTACATTCTACTTAAGTGATTAAGGCCCAAGTACCTAATCCAGGGATTTTGGGGGGAAAGAGGGGAAGATGAGCCCAAGGCTTTGGAACTGCAGAACTAGCAGGAGCGGGGGGGGGGGGGGAGTCTGTCGTTGTTCAGTACCAGTGCTGCACAGCACAATGAATGCATAACTCCACACACATAAATTTTCACTACTCAGCCCTAACATAGAATCTTGGCCCATGAAGAGTGACTTAGGGAGCTGGGTATGTTTAGCCTGGAGAAGAGAACATTAAGAGTTGACATGATAGCCCCGTTTAAATATTTGAAGGGATGAAATGGGACAGTGGGAGCATGAAAGTATTGGCTTGTGCATGAAACAAACAAACAAACAGCTTCATTTATATACCGCTTCATACCACCTAAGCAGTGTCTAAGCAGTTTACAACTGTAAGGTATTTGCCCCCGACACTCTGGGTACTCATTTTAGCAACCTCAGAAGGATGCAAGCCTGAGTCGAGCTTGAGCCCTTTTGCTGGTCTTGAACTCGCCTCGCCACCTTATGGTTTTGAGTGAGTAGCTGCAGTACAGGCATTTAACCACTGCGCCACCAGGGCTCTGAAGATTGGCTTGATCTTTGCTCTCATTCAATTGGCATTCTGTAGATGTTGTTCTCCTTCTGGGCTTACCCAAACATTTACTCCAAAGAGGAGCCCTTCTGGAAACCAGTGGTAACCTATGGCATTGTTTTTCAAGACTCATTCCATATATATTTTATTGCACACATGCATTTGCATGAACGCACTCAAAAGCAAGACCATTCAATAAAGACAGCTTGTCCCAACTTCTTTCCAACAGTAATAAAATTCAAAACAAAATAAAACAAAAGTGGGCCTCTGTATCTTGCACAATGAAACTCCCTGGCTGACAAGAACTAAGGAATTTTGGTGTGAAGCCCATTGTATTCTCCCCAGACTGCCAATAGGCCATTGGCTGACCTTCATAATATTCCTGTAGGGTTCACTGGGAGTTTGGATTTACCACTGTTGCTCTATCAGAAGGCTCTTCTACATTTCTGGAAACCAATCTCACACAATTGCTTCAGAGTCCCTTGAATTTAGTCCAGACTGTATCACTTAATCTTAATATCTTCTCCTGGAAACACGAGAGTAATAAGACTGACTTATTTACAGGGTTGGAAAAATATGGCTTCCTTAAGATGAGGCAAGGTTGAGTATTTAGAGGTATGGTGACACATAAATCTTCACTTGACATGGTATACGTTTGGATTCAATATTATGGGACAGAAGGGGTAATCATGGTTTTATTTCTTGGCGTATAAAATCTGTTGTCCTTGATGGAAAATTAATCAGCAGAAGCCCCAGAAGTATTTGATATTCAGACAATGATATGAAAAACTTGCAGCTGGCTTTTTAAAAAAATGGTTTAGATAGCAGTTTAGCTATCTAAACAGTTACAGATTTTTAGCATCTGGAGTGGAAAGCAAACGGATCAGATCCAGGAGGTACAATTTGCTTAGACATTCTTCTCTGCAAACTTCCTTGAAATGTTACTGACAATAATTTTGGGACACTGCAAGTAAAACCAAGATCAGCACTCCATCACTGCTTGTCCCTTTCTACCCACTGGCTGACATGCTACACTGTCACAGAACGTCCACCACTGTTTTAAGTGTTGTGAGGAGAGAGGAAGACAAAGAAACATGAGAAGTGGGACCAGCCCAAAACATTGTGGTGCCTGAGGTAAATGACAAGATTGCTCCCTAACTCCCTGTTCCATGTACAGAAATAAAATGGGCTAGAAGTTTAATTTACTTCAACATTATTGTTGGGACAGAAGCTTCCATTTCACTTGAAGGCAGATGGCTTATGTACCAGGTGCAGGAAGGGCAATGTGGTACATGCAGCCCCATTCTTCAAGAGAAATTTACAGAAAGTTCAGGAAGGAGATCTGGGGTGTGTGCGCAACATTTGCCTTACTATGCACAGTGTAACAACCAGTCTGGATGAGAATAAAATTAAATTTCATATGTCAGTTCTTATATAATGTAATGTATTGACTCATTGGATGTTGCAGTCTCTTGATATAATATCTCCTATATGCTTGGAGATGTCCACTCAACATGGTCACCACGAGTCAGGAATGACTTGAATCAACAGAAAGGAGCGATACAAATTATGCATATCCATTTTTAACGTTAGCATTTGCTTAGTTATGTATGCAAAATGAACTGAATTGTCCCCATTAATTCACTACTTCAGCTTTCCCCATCTTCATAACCTCCAAATGCCCTGGACTATAACACCGGTCCTTCACCATGCTCTCTGGGAATAGTGCATTGTTATTCAAGACTGGAAGAGCACTGGGTTAGAAAAGGCTGTACAGTATTACAAAAAGGAGGCACACAATCAGACTTCCTAAAATACTTTGCTACATTCTAAGATTCTTTGGCAGAGAAGTCAGTGGGGGAAAGTGTTTCCTATTTACTAGTGTTTTGGAAAGTGTGAGACCTCATTCCTCACCAGCCAGGAGCTATTGTCAGATTTCATCTCTCTGATATGAGGTATTCATACAACATATAATTGGGTGTCAAATGGAGTATGTTCAACCATTTCAGAAAAAAGCTGGAGGATATCCAACATAAAATACTTTAAAATGCCTCCCAGAGTAATGCAAAAACAACTAGAAAACTCTGTTCTGTAGGTAACCTTGTTCCCAACATTGCCTTTGTAATTTGTTGCTGTATGTATCCAAGTCATTTCTGGTTTATGACAATCCTGGGGAAAAAAATCTGTCACAGGGTTTTCTTGACAAGATTTGTTCAGAAGAGGTTTTTCATTGCCTTCCTCTGAGACTGAGAGAGCGTTGGCCAAGGCCACGTAATGGATTTTGTTAAGCGCCCCTACATACCCTGTGCTCCATTGTGGGATCCTCATATTTTTATATCTCATATCTGGAGATAGCACATTTTTGAGATTTCAGGTTCGGAGGAAAAAATGTTTGTTTCTCCTGAGGCATGTGGACATCCAGGTAAACAAAACTATCAAACCTGAAGTGCTCTTTCCTTTCCCCAAGTAATGTGAATTTCCTCTCAGAACTTGAGACAAAGGATCTTCTCACACCCAAACCAGCAAGCCAATCTCTCTGCCTACACCCTGTTGTGTCCCTAGACAAACTCCTCTGTCCATCCATCTCAGGAATATCCTGTTCCAATCACTGTTTTTGTTAAAATATCAACCAGTCCAGAATCCTATTGTAGATTCCTGAGAAAATACATTAAAATTTGTTACCTGGCCAGATATCCTATTACCCAGGGCTAGTTTTAGGCTATAAATATAGTTTCAAAATGTAATCTCTATGCACAAAGCTGGCATACCCATCCATGCTTCAGCATCACCCTCGGACCTCCCAGGCTGAGGCACTCCAGCTTTCCAGGATCTTCTCATCAGACAGGTAATTATAATGCCAGTGCAAACCCCTGAAATCCTGCTATCCTCTTGCTATATTTGCATTTTGGTTGGCTCTGTATGCTGAGTTTGCTTGAATTGCTGTCTTGTGTATGTGATTGTACTCTGAATTTTTCTAAATAAAACCTTTTTAATTCAACCAAGACCTGGAGTCCTCCCCAGTTAGTACTGGAATATACTGGGGCAAATGGTCCAAAGGTTACCCAAGCCTCTTGCAAAGCTAATTTCACCAAAATTTGAAGTAACTCAGATGATTGGTGGGGTCCCCCAGTCCCCCAGCCTTGGCCAACTGGGAATTTGAATTCTGGTCTCCTGGAGTCTTAGTCCAGAATTAAAACCACTACTATACGATGCTGGCTCTTTCCCTTTTAAATATTACATTGGTATTCCCTTATTACAGAGAAAAGGTAACAAACTGCCGTTAACTGATACTTGTTATTTGTTACTTCCAAGGTCTGGGAATTTTGAAAAGCAAATTCTGCTCAACATTGTGGCTCAATGACATCCCCAAATTCAATTATACGCATGCATGACTAGGCAGAAATGTTCTACTGAAGACAGTGATGGAATGATGAAAACAACACCGACTCTATGACTAGCTTCATTGAATGGGTTTATTGATTCCATAAGAATATAATGTGTTTCTGTGTTTTGATAGAACAAACAGACTTGGCTGAGCCCACAGAGATCTGGGCAATGTGCAAGACTCTGCTCCTCACCCTGCCTACCATAAACCATTCATCAATACCACAGAAAGTTATGTATCGGTTGCCACTGATGATTTTGTTGATTGTGCAGCAAAATGTAGCCATTCTGAAAGGAGTCAAAAGGGGAGGGGAGTAGGATGTGTGTGAAATGTATTTGACTTATGGATTCAATCCAGATATAGCAGAGTTGGGAGCCTCCAGATGCTGTTGACACCAGTGTGGTATAATGGTTTGAGTATAAAACCCTTGGAGATCAGGGTTCATTTCCATGCTCAAGCATTAAAAACCCACTGAGTGCCCTTGGGCAAGTTTGACTCTCTCAGCCTCAGAAGATGGCAATAGCAAATCCCCTCTGAAGAAAGTTGCCAAGAAAACACTATGATAGGGTCACCATAATTCAAAAATTACTTGATGGCACACAACAACGAGAACAACATGCTGTTCCCAGTATTCCTCACCATCAGTTATGCTGGTGAGATTAAATGGGAATTTAAGTTAACAATATCTGGAAGGCTGCCCAATTCCAACCCCAAAATATAGTCACAGTCACAACAGATCCACTGAAATCAACAGGTCTGCTCTAAATGTGACTTAAACTGGATCCAACCCCATGTTTTTATGTATGAGCATGCTTTGTTGTTGTGGTTGCTTTTGCAAGAAAAGAACCTTTCATATGTTTGCACTGGAAAAAGTCCCGGAAATTGGAGACTGAAGCATATGGACCATGGGCTTTTGGCCACCCTGGGTGTGCTGCTGTGGTATTTTAATTTTTTATGTGTGAAGAGTAGAAGTGGCTCTTCTCCCTAAGTAGCTGAAGAATACAAATAGGCCAAACAGAATGGAATTTTTGCCTTGTAAAAGAGAAGAAAAACCACTCCAGAAAAGCTGGTGCATGATGACAACCAGATGCTGCCCTGGTTTTATCCTTCTTCATTTCCAGGGGATCTTCTGGCAGTCTGGGATGTTTTCTTTTCTTCCAGACAGAAATCACTTCTAGATTGCCTGAAATGTGAGTGCTTCTTTGCTCCTAGTACTAACCAGCTTGAGACATGAATTTGATTCCTTGTTCTGCTAAATATTATTAAGAATAAAACACCAGAGCAACAGGCCCTATCTAGTGCTTACTTCTGCGACATCTTATAGGAACAAAATCAAAGATTGGGAAAGCTATTTTCCTGGATTTCAGCCCTTTGAATTCACCACAGGGCAGTCTTCCAGGAGGATTCTGGAAGCTGTAGTTCAAAACATAAATTTTCCATGCTCTTTAAAAAAAGTTTACCCATTTTCCTTATTACAGTTTGTCTATTGAGTTTATCACATGGGAGGAATTACTCTCAATTTTGAAAGAAATGAAAGTGGGGTCAGTTCGGAAATGAGTGAATTCGCTAATTCAGCTAATTTACAAGATTGCGTATTGACGCTGCATCGCGTTCAGAATGACTTTCCATTGCCCAAAATTGTGTTATCTCACACAATAACATGAAACTCCATGATTGCATTCAGAAGGACTTCCCATTGTCTGAAAATGCATGTGGTAGTCTCTCACGCAATAACGTGAAACCCCATGATTGCATTCGGTCTACCATTGGATTATGCTTCCAATTTCTGTTGTCTAATAAACTAGTATCTTCCTCTACTGCTTTTAAAATTTCGACCAGCTCAGAATACATTGTTGCCCAAAGCCAGCCCAACTGAGGCTGAGGAGATCACCTCAGGTACTAGATGTTGTAAGGCAGCAATAAAATGTTGGAGGCAGCTGCATTAGTGGAGAAAGCTGTGTATCATAACCTGTTCTGGGCATCTTAAACTAGCCTACTGCCTCCCGATATGGTGGAAGATACTGTTCCATCACTACTGCTGAAGAGTCAGCTCTCAGATCAGGTGGATTTTTCATCAAAATAAGAGGAGTGCCATTTTGTTCTTCACATCAAGCTTCCAAATGTTTTACATTACAGTATTTCCACTTTGCTTATTTCCACTTTGCTGTACATAAAGCAGCTTAGCCTGGCTTAGGAAGAGATAATACACAGAAATGGGAGCTCTTTAAATATGGCTATCACTGCATATCAATGCCCTGCTCAGCCCCTACCTTTGAGATCTCATTAATCTAACCTAATGTGTTGCCTTCACCATCATTTGGGATAAACCCCTTTCTGTCCTTGATTGTTGGCTAGGCTTGCTGGGACTGATTAGAGTTGTAGCCCAATGCATCAGAGGCATCACACTAGACATCACACCCACAGCTTCACAGCTACATTTGTAGCCACAAGGACTAGGGGGAAAAAAGGAAAAACCCACTGTATTTCTGCATTCCTCCCACTTTATTCTCCAAGACAGCTGTCAACAATAATATACAGTATGGGGGAAAATACCATCAATAAATCCAGGATTGAAATATTACACAGCCATGCAATAAAACAGCTAAGTGCTGTAGAAAAGTGTAAAATGGAAACTAAAAACAGACCCATCAAACATATGATGGTCCCCTTTGCTTTAACAAACCATTCCTACAAGCAAGAAGCACTATCCTGTCTGCTCCGAGTTCAACAACATGTGATTCTTATAAAGATCACCTCATACAGTTGTTTTTTTAAATGCGATAATAAATATGCTGTGTCAAGGAATAAATATCTTAAAGGCACTAGATCCCACCTGATCTTGGAAGCTAAGCAGGGTCAGCCCTGGGTAGTACTTGGATGAGAGAACACCACAGATTACCAGGTCCTGTAGGTTATAGTTCAGAGGAAAGCACTGTGAAAACCACCTCTGAGTATTCCTTGCTTAAGAAATACAGATGACATTCATGGGATCATCAGAAGTTGATAAATGATTTGAAGGCACATATGCATGTATGTACACACATACACAAGCATGGTGTGTGGGTGATTCTCGTTGGGACTGCGGCATGTGGGAAGAAGTTCAGCCATTTCCTCTCCAGCTGTATTTCTTTGTCTCATTATTATTAGCCAATGGAATTCATCCCAAGACAAATAACAGTAAGCAGGTGTTGGTTTTGATGATAATTTTTTTAAAAAACCACCTAATTTTGCAGCAATTGAAGTAAGCTGTGAAGAAAGGGAGACAGTGGGAGGAGGAGAGAGAATCTGGGATATTTTAAAACATCTGAAAAAGTGGGATGACAGAGAATAAATCAGGACTACCATGGATTTTTATTGCTTCCATGAAAACTAGCCCATTAACATACATTTCAAATCCTGCTCCTTCTTTCCTTCCTTTTTTGGTCATTCTGTTATATAATCACACTCTTGTATGAACAGGAGTCATTTTCTGCATGTAACTATGTAAGTAAAGCGGCAGGATCTCTACCTAGAGAGAAATAGACAGAGAAGTGCTATTCCAAATCAGGTTTTTAATTGCTATATTTAGGTCCCGGCCACCTTCATCTTGATCATAATGTCACACATTTCCCTTTAAACATGCAGCTTGAATTGTATCTTTCACACTGGCATGGCTGTGCCATGCCCACAAGTGAAAATGAAACATAGTGGAATGTGATCCCAGTTAAAAGTGGTACATTTCCCTGAAACGTGGAAAGTGAATTTGTGGCTCCAGTTGTACAGTGGCATAATGGTAATTTGAACTGCAGGCACTCAGCATGACAGTCCCCATAGCTATGCCTCCAAGAAGTGTCTAACACGTAACCAACTGAGTTTACCCACATCAACCAAACAGTTCATGCAGTTTTTCATCTGTCAGAAACTGATCTTTTGTAAAGCTAGTAAGTCTTAATTGTCCACCAAACTACCTCAAAATAATTTGAATTATAATAGGGACACCTCACCACAATATATTATTCCATTGTCCCCAGCCCCTGCTTCAGTTTTTCAAGTAGCAACTACGCTGGCCTGGCTCAAGACTCTGTAATACCTAAGATAAAGGATAAGATGGTGCCCTTCTCCAATCCATGTCCAGAAACTGATTAATTTGACACAATATCTTCCCGAGTACACAGGGTAGGGCCCAAAGGAAATGTTGTTGTTGTTGTTGTGTGCCTTCAGGTCATTTTTCCCAGTGCTCTAGTCCAGCACTCAAACTATTGCAGTACTCAAACTATTACACCTTGCTGGCTCTCATACAAAGCAGATCCCGCGGGCAAAATAGTTCTGCCAATTTGTTACACCATGAATCCAGCATCTCTCATGGGGGGCAGTTGACTCGGTCAACCTAGCGGTAGGACTACTAAGCCCTGAGGCAACAAGGAAGCCTGAGTTGTGACAGCAAATGACTTCTGCCAATCAAATTCCTGGCACATTAACTTTCTAAGTCCATACTCCATTAAAGCACTCATCTTACGGCTTCCAACAGGAGGAGAATGACTGGTGAACTCAAGGAGGTGCCGGCCCAGAAGCAACACTTTAAATAGAAAATTTTCCAAGTCAGATAGTGGCAGGCAAGCAGCCCTTCATGTCAGCACCTTTCCTTTTAAAAATTAACCACTGAGCACCACTAAGTGCCCCCATGCCTGACCACAGAAGTCATGTTTGAACAGCTTTTGCAATGGCATTTAAGAGGTAGAAAATCTACTTTTACATATATACTGAGCACAACACAAATGAATGCAAACAACTTAAATGTGTGTGGACTCTTTCAAACGGGGAGGAATTTCTCCCAACTCCGAATGGAGCCAATGCGGATTTATGTAAATTCGCTTGTTTAGCAAATTTACATGAACCCCCGCTCCGTTCGGAATTACTTCCTATTACCCGAAAATAACCCCCTCCTGCCCGAATTTGCATGCGAAGCTTTAGTTCGCAATAAGGTAAAACCCATGATTGCATTCGAATTGGCTTCCCTCTTGCCCGAATTTGCGTGCGAAGAGTTAATTTGCAATAACATAAAACCCATGATTGCATTCGAATTGACCTTAAATTATACTTCCAATTTAGCCTCGTATGAAAGAGTCCTGTGTGTTTTCCTTCTTTCCTTTTTTTCTTTCATCCTTTCAATTTTTATAGACCATGGTCTTGCCAAGTCCTATTTATTCATACACTTTTGTCTACAGCTGCTAATGATTCATTTCACATGTTTTTACATACATGTGTATTACTCTGGATCAGATTGCTACAGTTGCTTCTCAATAATTATCAGCAACAATATTACCCATGTCTTTCAGGTCCTACAGTTTTCATCAGATTTGACGCACTTTCTAGTTCTCTTCGCTTTCCTCATTAATAGAGTGGGAGATGAAATGGAACACAATTCACAACTATAGCACTTTGATTTCATACTAACTGCCATGGCTTTATCCTGTTGAATCTCGAGGTCTGTAATGCAGAAGGAGGTACTAGAACTCTCTGGCAGATAATTCTAAATTCTTCAGGAAACTACAGACCCCATGGCCTTAAAACTGGAATCAAAGTGTTATAACTGTGTGGTGTGAAAGGGTTTAAATCCCCACTTAGCCATGAAAAGCCAGTGAGGGACCTTGGGCCAGACACTCTCAACCATAGAGAAAGACAACAACAACAACAACAACAACAACAACAATGTATTTATATCCCACCCCATCTATAGTCAGGCAGCTTACAGCATTAAAATTATACATACCATATCCCCCAACCCTCCCTCCCATTAAAATAGAATTAAACATTTTACAATTAAAATATGTTAAAAATGACAATTTGGACAATAAAACAACAACAACAGGCAGGCAAACAGCAAACAGGATCAGTCCATTTCTTTTTCTCTTTGGGGGCTGGGTGTTTATTCAGGAAAGGCCTGCCAGAAGAGATCTGTCTTAAAAGCTTTTTAAAAGCAGTCTAAGGGGGTTATATGACGGATCTCATCCGGCAGGCCATTCCATACTCTGGGAGCAATATCCTACAGATAAATCCTGCCAAAAAAATGCTAGAATAGGGTCCTTATAAATCGAAGTTGACTTGAAGGCAAATTACAACAAAATCCCTTAACATGAGAGAAGAGGATGAGATTCTGTGGATGGATGAATCCTAAAAGTTAAACAATAATTGACCCAAAGTTTGAAAAACTATTGTTTGGACTACAATTCACAGAATCATACTGTCCCAGAATCCTGGGTCCAGTCACCCATTGACTTTCCTAAGTTCTGACATAGCCTCACCCGGTGGCTTTAACCATCACAACCATACTACACATCTGCCTTGCAAATGTGTGCAATCGTGGACCTAGTACAGAGGCCGGGGAGAGGCAGCTGTCTCTAATACAGCTCCTTATTGCAGGAACCATCTTGGTTTTCCACATATATTTTCCTTGCATTATGTACAGGGTGGGAGGCCTTTCATCTTAGCAGCAACACCAGCTGAAACTGTTTTGCTACCTTATGTATGATTAATAAGCCTCTTGTAATATGCAAATAGGGGTATCCTTTACGCAAAGTTGCAGCCTTCTGGTCCCAATGCAGCTGAGCAGATTAAAAAGAAATGATTGTGTTTAGTGGAGAGGAGAATGATAGAAAATCCACCCACAGTTTCTCAGCATCTTTAGCTTAACAGGATCGGGTGTTGAGGAAGAAATGTCTTCCCCTTGATAGGATTTTTGTTGCCACTTCCCCTCTTGTCTTGCGTACAAAGAAACAAACACTTTGGCTCCATTTAGTTGCCATAAATAGATAAGAACCTGGAAAGCTTCTGGGTCTTGGAGGAGGTGATCTGTTTGTAATAATGTCGAGGATTTTTAGAGTACTTTATTCTGAAACTCTGGAATCCACTGCACCCCTGTGATGGTTTAGAATAACCATCTTCATGGTAAACAGAGGTTTTTCCTGGAGTGTTCCCAATATGCTAAAAACATACTTGGCTCTCTTCCTGCATTTGAGCTCTTAAAACTCTCCTGCAGCTCAGAATGTGGCAATTGTTCAATTATTATAAAAACCAGGATGCAATAACTGCAGCTTCCTGGGGAAAATGTAGTAGAACAGGTAAGCAAATCAGCACAAGGAGCAAAGGTTTCTTTGCATGACCGATTCGTTTACAGAAGGAATTGAATGGAGACAAGGAGAGGTAACAAGTGTTTCTTTACACCCTAATTCCTGCCTTTCATCTGTCTTCTGAAGCAGTTTATTTTATGGTGTACCACTGTTCAGGGACTTTGCACAAAATACACAGACCTGCCTATGGTAGAACAGCAAGTGGCACTCGCCTCATCCCAAAACATATCTAACCAAGACATGAGTTTGTTGTTGTTGTGAGCCTTCAAGTTGTTTCCGACTTATGGTGACAGTAAGGCAAATCTATTATGGTACTCAAAGCAAGACAAGGTATTTTGATGCATGAGTTAAGAAATCCCATAAGCTCAGCTCTCCTTACCAAAATACAATGAAAACCAGCAGTTTGCAGCCCTTTTATGGTACCCAGAATCCACTGCCTGAGGTTGCCAAATGGTAGGCCACCCCTGACAACATTTTTAGCTGAGCCCACTATTGATTATCTTATGACCAGAATGCAGAGTGAGTTACCTCAGAGGCTTTTGGACAGGCAAAGATCAAAACAGTGATGATGCATAAAATTACGTAGATTGTTGCCTCAAATGACAGGTTTTGGGTTGTCATTAATGATTATGGACCTTATCAGATGGGAGGAATTTCTCTTTATTGCGAATGGAGCCAATTGGAGCCAATTCAAATTCACGTGAATTCGCTAGTTTAGCGAATTTACGTGAATTCCAATTGAGTTCAGAATGCGTTCGGAATGACTTCCCATTACCCGGAAATGACCCCCCCCCATTGCTCAAAATTGCATGAGATGCTTTAATTCGCAATAACGTAAAATCCATGATTGCATTCGGAATGACTTCCCTTTTGCCCGAAATTGTGTGAGATACTTTAATTCGCAATAACGTGAAACCCCATGATTGCGTTCGGGTTGCCATTAGATTATACTTCCAATTTCCAATGTCTGATAAGGTCCTATGGTAGCAGATAGTAAACCCTCAGAATATCTAAGTCCTCCAGTGCAACTCTATGGTCAACTTTAACCAAAAGTCACACTGAAGGACCTGGAGATTCCTAGAGAGAATACTCCACTTGGCATTTGTAGCTCCTCTGGGGAAATTCTAGGGTCAATGTCTGGAAGGTGTTGACCACAGAGTTGCACTGGAGGACCCAGATTCCTTAGAAAGGTGTTCTATTAGGTAAAGACATAGTGTTTTTGTTATTTGTGAGTTTTCCACATTCATGGGGATCCTGTGCTCCTAACCCCAGCAAATGCGGAGGGGTGTGTGCGTATGTGTGTAGTATGTATATATGTATATATAGAAGCCCTCCTTATCCATAGATATTTTTTTTGCCCTTTGTGCTATTTGTTTTTTAAATGTTTTATGTATTTTGAGAAGCTGTTTTTGTCATGGGCTAGCACAATAAACATGTAATGATTATATATATATATATATATATATATATATTGGTCTCATGAATGAACTGCCTGATGGATAAATAAACTTGTGGATGTATGTATGTTATGTGTGGATGCACAGCCTCAGTGTAAGGTACACAATCCCTCCCATACATAGAAGAGGAGCATGGATTAGCCACAGTCTCCTGATTGGCTGCTGTGACGTCACTTCCGCTTCCAACCGGAAGCAGCTTCTGTGCAGCACTTTATTATGACCGTTCTATTTCCTGTTTTAGGCCTCTTGTTTGTGGCTTTCTTCTCTATGGTTTCCATAGAGCCTTAGAGAGAGAGAGTTGCCACTCATCTGTGTGTCTTGTTGTTTCTTTTCCCCACTTTGCAGGAAAGGATGGAGGGATACAAAACAATGATCCTTGCCATGCTTTCCCCTAATAGACATTTCAGATATTATAATAATAATAATAATAATAATAATAATAATTATACAATAGGTAGGATGATAAATATAAAATAATGATGATGATAATACAATAGGTAGGATGATAAATATAAGATAATGATAAATATAAAATAATAATAATACAATAGATAGGATGATAAATATGAAATAATAAAAATAATAATACAATAGGTAGGATGATAAATATGAAATAATAAAAATAATAATAATGCAATAGGTAGAATGATAAATATAAGATGATGATAATAATAATAATAATAATACAATAGGTAGGATGATAAATATATAATAATAATAATACAATAGGTAGGATGATAAATATAAATTTATTATTGTTGTTATTATTATTATTATTATGTTTTAATGGGGGGGGGGTTCTTGCCAAGGTTTGTTTAGGCTTGGTTTGTTTTTGTTGGGAAGGGAGGCTTGCCAATGCCTTCCCCTGAGGCTGAGAGAGCGTGACTTGCCCAAGGTCACCCAGTGGGTTTCCATGGCCGAGTAGGGTTTCGAACTCTGCTCTCCAGAGTTCAAAGATATAGCTGTGTTAGTCTGTAGAATCAGTATGTAGAAAGATCTTGTAGCACCTTTGAGACTTACTGAAAGAAAGAAGTGGGCAGCATGAGCTTTCATAGATTTCAGTCTACTTCCTCAGATGGATTAATGCATCTGAGGAAGTAGACTTTAGCCTTACTTTGAACGCTGGATTCTAGTCTTTTTCCACACAAGGTAAAAACTAAAAAGGCCAAACATTTCATTTCTTCCTCTGCTCCGCTCTGGGTCCCACAACAAACTCCAACTCCCAGAATTCCACAGCCTTGAGCCAAGGCAATTAAACCGGTGTCAAACCGGATTATTTCTCCAGTGTGGACGCAGCCCGAGGAGAAGATTTTGTATTGAAGACTAGAAAGTCTTCAGCGACAAAAATCCAAAACTTTCTTTAAAAAGTCAAACTACTAGATTTCAGAGAGAGAATGAGACAGAGAGAGAGAGAGAGACTATATATAATGCACACACAACATATATTATACAGGGCAATTTTCCTATAGACTTCCAATGGAGAAGGGTTGTGTGTGTGTGTGTGTGTGTGTGTGCCTTCAAGTCTCCTGTCGATTTATGGATTTTATAGGGTTTTTTTAGGCAAGGAATACTCAGAGGTGGCTTTCCCAGTTCCTTCCTCAGAAATATAGCCTTACAAGCCTTTGGGTATTCATTGTCAGTCTCCCATCCAAGTACTAACCGGGGCTGACCCTGTTTAGTTTCCAAGCTCAGACGGAATCTGGTGTAGGGTTAGACCCTGGATACAATCGTGCTGTCTTATTTAGTTGTTTAACCCATTAAACATTCCCTAACCTAAATAATATTTTCTTCCTCCCTATCTTTCTCTCCTTTCTCTTAGTATGAATGAGTTAAAACAACACAATACCACATAAACCTAAAAATCTACTTATTTCTTACAGACCCAAATAACCTGAAAAGGTAAATAAGTGGGCAGCAAGTCCAGGTTCTGCTTACACTAGAATTAATTTAAAATAAACTCTTGAAAACGGGGGTTTTCGGTTGTGTTTTAAAGCCATTATTCCGAAGGTGGTGGTTGTTGTGGTTGTGGTTGTTGTTGTTGGAAATAGGTTTTGATTCGAAGAGAGCTTTACATAATAACAGATAAGAATCCAGGGTTAGTACCTTCTCTTTATAAATACATCAACTGGGATGAATTTGCAAGTATCTAAATTATTTCCGAATAGACAAAAAGAGTGAACATACATGATAGAACCAGAACAATTCCTTGATCATAATCAATATTATTATTATTATTATTATTATGAATAAGAATAATTCTTTTTAGTAAAAACTTTTGAGCCCTAGAACTCAGTTGATCAGAATTTTTGTGACATTTTTATATATGCCGCAATTCTATAGAAAATAAACCCACTGGCAACTGCAATAATGCTAAGCTTTTTATTTATCCATTTACTTTGTGTGTGTGTATATATATATATATATGTATATGTATATGTATATAATATCTATCTATATTATATAATATTATAACAATAAAAATATTACATTATATTATAACAATAAAATATAGATAGCTGTATAGATATTATATAATGAATATATCAATATAAATATACAAAGTATATAATATATATATATATTATATTGTAACAATAAAATATAGATAGCTGAATAGATATTATATAATGAATATATCAATATAAATATACAAAGTATATAATATATATATATTATATTGTAACAATAAAATATAGATAGCTGAATAGATATTATATAATGAATATATCAATATAAATATACAAAGTATATAATATATATATATATATTATATTGTAACAATAAAATATAGATAGCTGTATAGATATTATATAATGAATATATCAATATAAATATACAAAGTATATAATATATATATATTATATTGTAACAATAAAATATAGATAGCTGAATAGATATTATATAATGAATATATCAATATAAATATACAAAGTATATAATATATATATATTATATTGTAACAATAAAATATAGATAGCTGAATAGATATTATATAATGAATATATCAATATAAATATACAAAGTATATAATATATATATATATTATATTGTAACAATAAAATATAGATAGCTGAATAGATATTATATAATGAATATATCAATATGAATATACAAAGTATATAATATATATATATATATATTATAACAATAAAATATTATATTATATTATAACAATAAAATATAGATAGCTGTATAGATATTATATAATGAATATATCAATATAAATATACAAAGTAAATGAATAAATAATATAATATGCTATAATATCCATATATCTATATGTATACATAAAATTATATATATAATATATATTTATTTACATTGTATATTCATCCATTTACTACGTTTATCTCATCTTGATTCCTAAAATAATCAGTACAAATCAGAGAGTCAAATAGCGATGTTCGACATTCAGTTTCAATAGCAAGGAATACTTCATCTGCACAAAAAAGATTACGACCCAATAACAGTGATATATTATGAGTCACTTATTAAATATTTTCCATTTTTTAAAAATAAAAAACAACCCATCATTAACCTCCAATAGATTGACTAAAAAAAGTTCCTCTTGGCCAACAGGAAAGTCTTCCTCTTTTCTATATTTATTCGAATGTAAACTTAGAGACCTCTTTTAAAATATCTTCGTGGAAAGTCCGATTCTTGAAATACATTGCATTTGGCCAAAAAAATAAATAAATTCAAATTCCTTTCAAATTCTACTCTTTCCAAGGAAAACTTCTTTTTTTAAAAAAATTGACAAATTTGAGACTCGCACCGCAGGCAAACTTTCTTGGTTTAATTACTGAAAGTTTTTAATAGTCTTTTTCCTCCCGTTAAAAAAAATCTACCAATTTAAAGACCCGATCCCAGATTTGTTACTAAGAAGGGAAAATATTTCTATTTAAATCAGCAGTATTTTCTTCCGCATAATAACGATCAAGGTATAAATTAGGATAGGCAATAAATTTAAATTTAATAAATGTAGGTTGTAAAATATGAAAACTCAGTGGCAAGTTTGTTGAATTCTCCAAATTCTGCTTCGAAGATAACATTCAATTTCAAAAACCGCATTGTCGGTATTGAGTTTGTGTGAAGAAAAGAAGAAAAAAATATATGAAAATGCTTCCTTTCTAATATATATATATTTAATTGTAGAAATTGATGAATTTGGCTACCTTTTCTGATTTAATTTCAGGAAACCATAAGACCAAGGATCATTCCAAGGAGCCCATTTTAACTATTCTGAATCCAGTCTCTTAAAAACTATTTTCTATTACAGGAATATAATATGAGGAAACATAAAGAAAGGGTTTTTTTCCCCGTTTCCTAAATTTTGGAAGACTTTAGACTTTAAACTCTTAAGAGCAAAGCTTCGTCTTCTTATAAGCCCAAAGGGCTGAAATTTAGGGGCTGGTTTTGATATGAAATCTAACATTCATTTTTATCCAAGAATTTATAGCCTAAGTCGGGCGGATGGTGTCGGTTGGTAAACTATATTTTCCAGGTCAGATCCCTTGAAAGGGATGATGGTGAACTGTATCTTATTCCTTATTTTTAAAAAGGGAAAAGTATAAAAGATGGTATGCAAAAGTGATTGGATCTTGACTAGTTGCAGTTAGTTCCTTCTCTAATCCGTCGGGTTTAAAATTAAATCTTGACCCCTTTGATCGCACTTCTTTAAAATTTGAATTTTCGGTTTTGATTTCTCCCTGATTTCAACTGATTTGGAAATAGGCCCTGATGAACTTTGTGATGTTTTTTTCCCTTGAGACCGTGCTATAAATCTGTACTCAGACCCAAAATTTCTAGGTTTCATCCCTGTTTTCTTTAGTTTTCATCCATTTCTACCATTAATATATATATATATTATATTAATGATTAGGAGATATTATGATCGTGGTGACAGTGATGATACATTTTCCATGATATTTTGCAGCGTGGGCACAGACCCATGTATATTATTTCACTAAAGGAACACTTTTTCAAAACGAGACGAACAAAGTCGGAGGTGAAAGTGAAGTCAATTTAGAGATCTAGATCCTAAAGCCTTGAACACAAATCCGGGATGAGGATACAGGTTTGGAGAATGTGCTGCCCTCCCTGTTTTACAGCCACTGCAGAGAAGGATATAAAGCTGGAAGGATGGATGGGAGGATGGAGAAAGAGACGTGAGGAGGAGAGAAATGAGAAGGAGGATGAATCCTGCATCGTTCATAGTCGGATCACGCCCGACTGCGGCTGGATTCATGAATTAATAGGATGAAAAGGTTCATCTACTTCTGGGAAATCCCATAAGAATCGTCCATGGGGCTGAGTTGGACCAGGTTGCATCCACGCTGGGGAGATAACCCGGTTTGGCCCCGCTTTAACTCTTTGTTTGGCTCAATTGCTAGGGAATTCTGGGAGTTGGAGTTTGTTGTGGGGCCCTCTGGGTAGACTTAGACTTAGACTTAGAGTAGACCTCTGTGTGTGTGTGTGTGTGTGTGTGTGTGTATACACACACACAGAGACAGACATCTATATACACACACACATAGAGAAGACCCACTGAAATCCATGGGGAGATTAGGCAGGAATGAAGTCTTAAATTAGACCTATGTATATGAACACAGAGAAGACCCACTAAAATCCATGGGGCAGGTTAGCCAGGAATGAAATCTTGGAGCAGACCTATGTATGTGTGTGTGTGTGTGTATATATATATATATATATATAATATACAGTATATATAGAGAGAGAGACGAGACCTATTGAAATCCATGGGACAGGTTAGCCAGGAATGAAGGCTTAGAGTACAGTAGACTTATATTAGAGTACACCTATGTATATATACATAGAGAAGACCCACTGAAATCCATTGGACAGGTTAACCAGGAATGGAGTCCCATGGATTTCAGTGGGTCTTTTTTATGTGTATATATATATATATATATATTAAAATGTCTGGATTCACTCCACTATTATTTAACTTGAACAACGTGGGCAGGTTGCCCCCTCTCCCCTAAAGAACCAGTCCTATAATCCCATGCCATACAAAGAAACCCTCCTTTTTAAAGGTAAATCTGTATTGTGGCTCATTAAAATACATCCTTAATGTACCTCTGGGGCTTTGGGTAACCTGGTTAGGGATCACAGGTATGACTTTCCAGGACCTTGCACAGGAGGACTGCCCAGTGGTTTGTGGCCTTAACTGCTACCAATTGGAAGGAAGGAAAAACCTACAGTAACTTCTGGACTTGATCCTCTTCCCCACAGCTTTCTTTTTGGGGGGTTTTTAGACTGCAAGCCTAAAGTCAGGGAGCTGTCAAATTAACCATTTGTAAACCTCTCTGGCAGCCTTTGTGGCTGAAGAGCAGGTTATAAATACTCTAAACAAGCAAACACATGAATTGTTCCCCTCCCAATGAGGAAATCATGGGTTGCTGCAAAGTTAGTAGAATGTAACTTCCAAGTTAGAAGCTCAAAAGCATACTGAGAAATAAGAAAGAATCAAGGGAAACTCTGCAACATCCCCATTGCCCATCTTGCAATCCTACCGTCACCAAAAATGCTGCTTTGGTTCCTCCTTGTTCACCTCCAGGCTTCCCAACGTGACTCATCCTGACACCTATTTGTAAGCAGCTGTTGTTGTTGTTTAGTTTTTAATGCAACCAATGGTTTCAATTTCTTCATCCTGAAAGGTTTGGGGGGGGGGACACAGACCCACACCTTCTCTTTGCCTTTTTTCCCCCCTTCTACCTTTCCATCCCTGCAGTGTACCCACCACAAAAGTGTCTTTGAATGCCATCCCTGTGGAGGGAGTGGGGAAGGGGGTGAGTCAAAGGAGGTTTACAACCCTGGCTTCAAGTTCAATAGCAAAACGCCTGGCTGATCAAGCAGCCCCCACCCAAACCCCACACTGCAATGTGGCCATGAACTTGGAACAAAAGAAGAAAGGGAAGGAAGGAAGGAAGGAAGGAAATGGGTGGCAGATAAAGAGAGTTTCCTGGGTGGAGGGGATCCTGTTGGGATCATGCTTAGCTTTCCTAGAGCCACAGGTAGAGATGTGTGGCAGACAGATGTGTGACATATCTCCAAGGAGAGCCAGTATGGTGTTCTGGCTTTAGGGTTGTACTATGACTCTAGGAGACCAGGGTTTGAATCCCTGCTGGGTCATGGAAGCACACTGGGTGACCTTGGGCAAGTCACACTCTCTCAGCCTCAGAGGATGGCAAGGGGAAACGCCTTCTGGACAAACCTTGCCAAGAAAATCAGTGATAGGGTCGCCATAAGTTGCAAAGGAGTTAAAAGGTCACACAATTGTGCCAAAAATAAGGTCGCCATAAGTTGCAAAGGACTTAAAAGGTGACACAATTGTGCCAAAAATAAGGTCGCCATAAGTTGCAAAGGACTTAAAAGGTGACACAATTGTGCCAGAAACAGGGTCACCATAAGTTGCAAAGGACTTAAAAGGTCACCACCACAATTGTGCCAAAACTGCTCAAGGCCTCAGACCCAAGCTACAAGGATTGGCCATGTGCTTGGCTTTTAGAGTCTCATAGAGATATATATCACATGACATACTGAGTGGAATGGAGACTATGGTTGCATCCACACTGCAGAATTAATACAGTTTGACACCACTTTAACTGCCATGGCTCTATGCTATAGAATGCTGGGGTTTGTACTTTTGTGAGATATTTAGCCTTCCCTGTCAGAGAGCTCTGAAGCCACAACAAACTACACATCCCAGGATTCCGTAGCACAGAGCCATGACAGTGTCAAATTGCATTAATTCTTCAGCCTCAGTTGTTGTTACAAGAATGAGCCAGGGATAGGTTTTACAAGACAGTGAAGTGATACTCCACCAGATCTTCCACAAACAGGTTCCCCAGGAGGCCATTTAGTATAGTGAGACACATGAAAGGGAAGACCTTCATGTTCAGAGTCTAAACTTCCCTAAATGCAATGCTGGAGACAGTGGTAAGTCTACCCACACACATATACACACACACACACCCTTTCCATTTTAATGAAGCATAGATTGAAGTCTTGTAAAGAAAACTAAAGTAACTTGGGATAGCATTCCCAAGTAGCAAGCAGCAGGGGGGGGGGGAGGATTTGAACAGGATAAATCAAGAAATTAGGGGGAAGGAGAAGACAGAGCATTTGGTTATGTGTCCTCCTTTGTCCCCTTTCAATGGACATATATGAGGAAAACTAAGGGAAAATGAATTGCTCTTGAAAAATTCCAGCCCAGCCTCTCCAGCATAAACACTTATAGTACAATGTACATATATCCACGCGGTTATCAAATTTGCAGACCACACCAAATTAGGAGGAGTAGCTAATACCCCAGAGGACAGAATCAAAATTCAAAATGGCCTGAATAGAGTAGAAAGCTGGGCCAGTGCTAACAAAATGAAATGTAAGGTTCTGCACTTAGGGAGGAAAAATGAAATGCACAGATATAGGATGGGGGACACCTGGCTGAATGAGACCACATGTGAAAGGGATCTAGGAGTCCAAGTAGACCATAAGCTGAACATGAGTCAACAGTGTGATGCGGCAGCTAAAAAAGTCAATGTAATTTTAGGCTGCATCAATAGAAGTATAGTGTCTAGATCAAGGGAAGTAATAGTGCCACTCTATTCTGCTTTGGTCAGGCCCCACCTGGAATACTGTGTCCAGTTCTGGGCACCACATTTCAAAAAAGATGTGGAGAAACTGGAGCGTGTCCAAAGGAGGGCAACTAAGATGGTGAAGGGTCTGGAAACCATGCCCTATGAAGAACGCCTTCGGGAGCTGGGGATGTTTAGCCTGGAGAAGAGAAGGTTAAGAGGTGATATGATAGCCCTGTTCAAATATTTGAAGGGATGTCACATTGAGGAGAGAGCAAGCTTGTTTTCTGCTGCTCCAGAGAACAGGACCTGGAACAATGGATGCAAGCTGCAGGAAAAGAGATTCCACCTCAACATTAGGAGGAACTTCCTGACAGGCTGATAGGAGAGAGATTGACCAGCAACATTATATTTTTGTGACCCGTAACAAAGCAAAATATGTTTAGTTGGGTTGCCTTAAATGGGAGTTAGGGGCCATAAATCTTACAAAAGACCTGCTCCTGATGGAGATGACAATGTTAAAACTAATAGGTTGATGGGGCAGAAACAGTTACCTGTACTTTTGGACTATTTGGAGAGTTGCAACTATAGGAACTGTCAGGATGAGCATCTGCTCTTCAAAATTTACTACACCAGAGAAAATGAAAAATAGTGACTGATCCAATGTCAACCAAGAGAATATTGAACGTGATGTGTTTTGGGTTTAAATCCAGTGCAGTATGTTTCCCTCCACTATTTTTAGAGCATGTCTCCAGTCCTTGTTTCCTTGTCCTGCAGACAAGAGACCACCCAAAATGAAAAACCAAGATTTCAGGGAGGATGTTTTCCTATCATTGCCTGAAGAAGGTGGGAATTGAATTTAGGATCTTCTGCAGGTAAAATGTTTGAATTACACCCCTTCCCCAAACTGACTTAAGATGCTCCATTGATTTCAGTCAGAAACTCTTTGGAAAACAAGTCCCATCGAAGGGTAGGAATTGTATGGCTCTCCAGATGTTGCTGGACTGCAAGTCCTTAGTCAATAGTGGTGACACATATTGGCAACTGAGACTGGGCTACCATTCTGGTTTGATTCCCACTCAGCCATGGAAACCCTGGCCGTGATCTTGGGTGAGTCACACACTCTCAGCCCCAGAAAAAAAAACTCCCGATAGGCTTGCCATAGGTCAAAAACCAGTTGAAGGCATACCACAACAGATTCAATGGGGCCTGCTTTGGCTGAGATCAACAACTGGGGTTAGAGCATTGGTTTTATCGGAACCAGATTTGGGTGAATCTACTGGTAAAGCACGAGATCCCTTCTGATCTTGGAAGCTAAGCAAGGTCAGCCCTGGTTAGCATTTGGATTGGAAACCGCCAATTCATACCAGGCCATATTTCAGAGGAAGGAACTGGCGAACCACCTCTGAGCATCCCTTGCCTAAGAAATCCCTATGAAGTTCTTCAGGTCACCATAAGTGGACAGGAGGCTTGAAGGCACATCTAGAGATGTTACTGACCCAACCCAAGGAAATCTTGAAGACTAGGCTCACCCTCCAGGTCTTTGATGCTGCTAATGATTTTCTTCCGTCCAAGGACATCCCTCCCCTGTACACACACATCATGCCTGGAAAGCCATGTCTGATCTATGGGGTCACTAGCTCTCCCCTCCCCACACTTCAGTCCCCCCATCCCCCAGTTGGCTTCCAAGAACTGACAAATAAACGCCTCTCTCCGGAAACGGCGGCAAGTCAGATTTGCCATTGAACTTGACAACAAAACCTGGCCCCCCTCCTCCTCCTCCCTGTTTACTAGGCCTTGGGAGGTCTCTGCAAAGCCTCCTTCATTCCTAGGGCCAGAGATGTGGAGGCAGGGCAGGGGGACTGAAAAGGAAGGGGGGAAATAGCCAGGGTGGCTACTAAGGGAAGGATAATGTGGAAGAGAGGAAATGTCTGCAGGAGTTGAGAGTTGACAGAGGAGACAATATTAAAAGGGTGTATAGTGTGGGGTGGAAAGAGACAATTCATGCATTTGGTAGTAAATGCACGTGTAGTATGTGTAGAACTACCCAGGGAAAATACTGGACTGTGAAGTCTTTGTCTTCCTTTCGAGGATTTTTTCTTTTAACAAGGATTGCAGGCCTGCTTCTGTAACCACCGGGTCGGATCTTTATGGCTCTGTACCAAAGCCTTCCTTCCCCCTCAACTGGGAGGGATTCCTGCCCTCCACCTTCTCAAAGTCTCAGATCTGAATGCAAAGAGAGAGGGGGCAGCGAAAGGAAAGGAAAGGCAGGGAAAGACAAGACAGGAAAGGAAAGGAAACAGGAAAATAAAGAAAAGGAAAGGAAAGGAAAGACAAGACAAGACAAGGAAAGGAAAGGAAAGGAAAGGAAAGGAAAGACAAAACAAGACAAGGCAGGAAAGGAAAGGAAAGGAAAGGAAAGGAAACAGGAAAATAAAGAAAAGGAAAGGAAAGATAATACAAGACAAGGAAAGGAAAGACAAGACAAAACAAGACAAGGCAGGAAAGGAAAGGAAAGGAAAGACAGGTAAAGGGAAGGAAAGGGAAGGAAAGAAAGGGAAGGGAAAGGAAAAACAAGGAAAGGAAAGGAAAAGAAAGGAAAGGAAAGACAGGTAAAGAGAAGGAAAGAAAGGGAAGGGAAAGGAAAGGAAAAACAGGAAAGGAAAGGAAAGGAAAAGAAAGGAAAGGAAAGGAAAGACAGGTAAAGGGAAGGAAAGGGAAGGAAAGAAAGGGAAGGGAAAGGAAAGGAAAGGAAAGACAAGGAAAGGAAAGGAAAGGAAAGGAAAGGAAGAGAAAGGCAAGGCAAGGCAAGACATATATCTCTAAGGATTTATGCATTCCACAAGTTGGAAAGCAAAAAGGCTAGGCTTATAGAGGGAAGGGGGGGGGATGATGGGTAGGAATTTATGGCTACATCAAAACGTTGTTGTCTGGAGGAAGAAGGGAAAGGAGGGAGGCTTTCTTAAGATCTGTGATGGCCCTTAGGGTTGCTCTTGAGCCTGAATCTTCACCTCCGGGCCTGCTCTGTTATGCAACGGCAAAGGATCCAAAGAGATCTCCTTTAAAAAGGAGGGGAAAAGGAAAGAAATAAAGTCAGTTGTCCAGGGAAGGTTTTGTCTCCAGACAGACGGTAATAAAGACGCCATCGATCTGCAAAAGAAAGGAGGAGGAGGAGGGGAAAGAAATCTCTCCTGGGTTTGTGTCGGAAGGTTATCCGCGCTGCTGTCAGCTGCTTTACAACCAACACCAGGTTGTAAAGAAAACCTGGCTACGTGCACGTTACTCTCGTTCACACTGGAGAAATAAACCGGTTTAAGTGCCATGGCTCAATGCTGTGAAATTCTGGGAATTGTAGTTTGTTGTGGGGCCCAGAGCGGAGATGTATGAAAGAGCACCATAAACTATTGCAATGAGGCTGTGAAGGGAGGGAGACTCTGGTCCAAAGCACACACTGCAGAAATAATCCAGTCTGAGACTGCTTTAAGTGCCCTGGCTGAATGCTAAGGGATCCTGGAAAGTGTAATTTATTGTGGCACCAGAGCTCTCTGACTAAATGTCTCACAAAGAAGCAATTCCCAGAATCCCCTAGCCTTGAGCCAGGGCAGTTAAAGCGGTCTCAAGGTGGATCATTCCTGCAGTGTGCTTTGAAGAAGGGGGCGAAAGAGAAAGGAGGAGAGCAGCCAAAAGCAAAGGGATGCTGCCGGGTGCAGTGAGACCGGCAGCCATTAGGTGGCGCCGGAGAGCTAACCTTTTCAAAGCAAGGAATCCTTCTCCTCTCCAACTCCCCCCTCCAAGAAATCTCCTAATAAACCCCATTGAGGACCTCCTTTTCCGGGGGGAGGGGGCAGGACTCAAGGTCAACATGGCCCAACTGGGAAGAGTAATCCGACCCCTGGGGTCAAAGTTAAGGCCTGATTTATTGCTGGTGGAAAAATGCTCTCCCACCCACCCACCCACCCCCCTCTTAGTAGCAGGGTCCTCAATGGCTGGTGCACAGAGCAGTTTGCTGGGCCCCAAACCATCCAGCCCACCCACCCCCTGGGTCCCCACTCCGGATGGCAGCCCTCCCCCCCCCCCTTCTTGTCTTTAGGTCCTCCATCTTCAATACCAAAGTCTGGAGGGTTGGGGGTTGGGGATGGGGGGGTCCCTGTAGAGAGCAGGAACCGAGCTTGCCTTCCAAAGAAATCCCAGACAAAGCCTACAGCGGTGGAGTAAAAGGGGAGGAGCAGGCTGGGGAGTGGAGAGAGAGAAAGCAGAGCTCTAACTACTGAGAGTAGAAAGAGAAAGGGTTGCTCCAACTCTACTCCAACCCTCCCTCAGCAAAGCAGCCAAAACAATCAGAGACCCCATACGTAGACCAAGTACAAAACCAGATCGAAGCCACTCTTTAGGAAAAGTATTTTTCTTCTTTTTTTAATGCATTCCTTAAAAAATCCATCTGTCTGAGTCATTGAGAGTAGACAGGAGCTGTGGAGGGGGGAAAAGAAAGAGCCCAGCATCCTTGAACTTGGCCTCTGCGCCTTCCATTTATGTGAGTGCACTGATCATGAACTTTCTTCTCGTTAGGGTTTTTATGTAGTATTTACACTTCGGGCCCTGTCTGAGCTGGAACACTAAAAAGGGATCCGGCAGGAGGAAGGCCATAGAGAAGGACTAGGGTTTTCTTTTCTTTTAGGAATGGAGAGACATTTGGGGGGAAGGGAGGCTGAATGTAAAACCTCGAGGAGCTTTGTTGGAGGTTTTACAACCCTGCTGAAAGGGAGGAGGCGGATTACTTAACTGGGAATTTCTCCAGTACTTACCAACTATGAGGAGCAAAATAAACGCTCTCCCCCCCATCTCTGAATTAGTTTTTGCACATTAACAGGGCTGTGCCTTTGGCTGCTTGCTGCCTTTTGTTGTTTCTGTTGTTACTTCCCATGTTTGAAACTGAAAACACAACCTACTTTCCTTCCTTTCCAGAGCCGACGTGAGCAACATATCCATCTTTCTCCCTATCCCCGACTGTATAAAATAGGAATCCTATTGTGTTGTTTGCGGCTATTGTATTGTTTCACGTTGTATTATCTTATATTGTATTGTTTTGTTTAGGAGGGTTGTTTTTTATGAGAATTTTAAGGTCGGAATGTATGAGAATTTTAATGTCGGGGTGCCTGTATGCTTTTTATCTGCTGTGATATAGAAATAAATTTTTAATATTTCCGAAATCATTTTGAGTTTGCCTCCCTAAAACATCTTTTCCACTGAATTAATCCCCCGTTAATTCAGTTAATCCCCCGTATATTCATTTATTTTAATTTTTTTCTGCTTGTAATGATGTTTTCAAAGCTATAGCCGTGTTTTTAGCCTGTAGAATAAGAATGCAGAGAAAGAAAGAAGTTGGCAGCATGAGGTTTCCTAGACTTCAGTCTACTTCCTCAGATGTATTTGATGTTGACTGATGCTTGGTCCTGGCTTGGCATTATTTATGCAATCTCTGTGGAGTCCAGGAGAAGTTGCGTACATGAGAATAGAAGTACAATTTTTAAAAATTAAAATAAATAGACAACCATATTCTACTGATTTTATATACACACACACACCTAACCTACACACATCTTTGGTGAAGCAAGTTCCACTAAAATCATCAGGGCCCACTTCTAAGTAACATCCTTCCTGAGCATCAGAATGAGAGACTTACATATTTAATACATAATATACCTGTAAGTATATTGTTCATTTCGGTTGGCCAATAAAGGTATCTCTGGTGTATTTTTGTGTGCATTTGTTAAATGGCCAACGCAGCTACCCCTGCAAATTTAATACATATAACTCTAAAGCCTTTTGCAACATCAGATCTTCCAGAAAGACTTTCTTTTGATGCTTCAAACGCCTTTCTCTCCCGATTTGTTTGGAGATTAAACACATGGAGCTCACTGGAATTTAATTTGAAGAATTAATATATTGGAACATTAGAGCAATTATTAGACCAAGAACGTAGTTACATCATCATCATCATCATCATCATCAGCGTCATTATTATTATTATTTACGGTATTTATACCCCGCCTTTCAGCGGCTTACAATTATTTTTATTTTTAATTAGGCGGTTCTGTCCATCCCCCAATTTCCTTCCTTTAGGGATCCATCCTAAATCGTATTTTTTAACATTTCTAAACAAAGACCTCTCCCACTATTAGAAATCACTGATGCTCAGGAACAGTAGAAACTGGACTGCTAGGCATAATCATAGTATAAAAATAAAATAAATTAAATTTATCAGGCATTGGGGGTGGTTGCAAATTCTGTTGCAAAGCCCCACAGAATACATTTTCTCCCCTCCCGTCCTCTCAAAAAACCCAAAAAGACAGTCTTTAAGCGCACGCAGACCTAGAAGTGAGTCCCATAGATTTCAGTGGAACTTGCATCCAAAACTCGACACACAAAATGCAAAATGTTAAAAACACAACAGCAGGCGGCATCCACTGTAGTAATGTACGAAAAGGATCCCTTCTTCCTTTATCCTCCAATGATTTCAGAGAGATTTATTCCCTGCAGGCCTACATAATCGTTGCATCTATTGCACACACACACAAAAAAGCAAATAAGTCTTCAGACTTCAATGGGCATAGTACACAACAACTTTGCAATGGCGAATGAATCAGGTCTACTTAGAATAAAGGCCCGTTAAATTTAGTGGCACTTACTTCCAGGTAAGAATTGTATAGGGTTGCAATTTCTTTTCTTTCTAAAATTAGACAATTCTCTCCCGTCTTTCAGTGTCTTTAAAGGCACTTATCATGAGTTGTTTTATTATTATTATTAGTAGTAGTAGTAGTAGTAGTATGCAGATTTATTTGAATGCAATCGGTTGCCATATGATTAATTAACAAAAAGAAATTCTCCAGTCTCCGTCAGCTCTTATATTATACACGCATGCATTTCGAAACTATACATTATAGATATTTTAATAAAGATTATTACCTCTCCTATATACAAGGTTATGTTCCGTGTGTGTTGTTTGTGTGTGTGCGTACATATATATATATATAAATTATATATAATTAATTTTCCCTTCCTGGTAAAAAGAGCAATCAATTTCTCATAGAGATTAAAAGAGGAGGGCTGCTCCTTCCCAAAAAAATGCTGTTCAAGGAACCGAAAGCAAACCGAGCCATTGCGGTGAGGGAGGATTTATTTAAAATTCGGTCCGATTGTGTCTCTGGTTGTTGTTGTTGTTGTTGTTGTTGTTGTTGTTTTACACCCGGTTCAGGCAGTTGTTTTGTCTTTTCGGTTTTTCTTCCCCCCCCCCCCCCAAAAGGTTCTGAGTTCAGGAGTTTGGTACAAAGAAAAAAAAATAGGATTAATTCGCAGAGCTAAGGCAGCGATGGAAAAAACCCAAAAAAAACCCAAAACAGAAAAAGGACAAAACAAAACACATACATACACTATACACACACACACACACACATATATAAAAACAAAATAACAAATTTGTCCATTGCACGCGGTTTTCTTCCCACAACCCTCCCCTAAAAAACGACAAAAGATCCAAAACACACTGCAGAAATAATCCAGTTTGAGGCCGCTTTAACTGCCTCAATGCTAGGAAATTCTGGGAACTATAGTTTTGTGAGACATTTAGCCTTCTCTGTCAAGACTGGTGCCACACAACGAACTACAATCCCCAGGAATTCCTAGCACTGAGCCAGGGCGGTTAAAGCGGTTTGAGAGTGGATTTATTTCTGCAGCGCGACTGCTCGAAAAATCAGCAGTTTTTGCAAAACTCATTTTTAAGGGTGTGGAGGGGGGGAGATAGGAGGAGAAGAACCCAAAAAACAACAACAACATAATAATAATAATTAAAATTAAAAAATAAAAAACATGAAGGACCGACAATAAGGGGAAAAATTGGGAGTTTCAAAGAAGGGAAGGAAGCCGCATTGGGGGGAATTAGCGGGTTTGATGGGGCTTGGGCTGCCATGGCTGAAGGCTATGGAATTCTGGGTATTGCAGTTGGTTGTGGCACCAGAGCGGAGCTCTGGTGCCACAACCAACTGCAATACCCAGAATTCCATAGCCTTCAGCCATGGCAACCCAAGCCCCATCAAACCCGCTAATTCCCCCAATGCGGCTATAGCCAAAGTCTCTGCCCTTTTCCTTCAAGGGGTGCCGGTGGTGCTGGTGGTTGTACTGCTGCTGCTGTTGCTGGAGTTCTTGAGCTTGGCCACCCCTTTCTTCTCCTTGACCCTCCGGTTCTGGAACCAGATGGTGATCTGTCTCTCGGTGAGGTTGGTGGCGGCCGAGATCTTCCTGCGCTTGTCCTTGGTGATGAACTTGCTGCCGGCGTACTCCTTCTCCAGCTCCTTCAGCTGCCCTTTGCTGTACGGGACACGCTTCTTGCGGCCCCCCCGGCGGAAGGGACAGCCCTCGGCGGCCGGGTGAGGGACCACTGCCTCTGGGCACGGAAAGAGAGAGAGACGAAGGGTCAGGGAAGGAGGCCTCCGTCGCCCAGGACAAGGGAAGGGCAGCTCCAGCGGAGGGAGGGAGGAAAAGGGGAAAGGAGAAAGGGAAGAAGGAAGAGAAGAGAAAGAAGGAAGGATGGAAGGACGAACGGGAAGAAGGAAGGAAAGGAAAGGAAGGGAAGAAGGGAAGAAAGCAAGGAAAGAAGGGAAAGGAAAGAAGGAAGGATGGATGGATGAAAGGAAGGACGAACGAAAAGAAGGAAGGAAGGGAAAGGAAAGGAAAGAAAGGGAAGAAGGGAAGAAAGCAAGGAAAGAAGGGAAAGGGAGGGAAAGGAAAGAAGGAAGGATGGATGGAAGGAAAGGTGAACAAAAACAAGGAAGGAAGGGAAAGGAAAGGAAAAGAAAGAAGGGAAGGAAGGAAGGAAGGAAGGAAGGGAAAGGAAAGGAAAGAAGGAAAGAAAGAAAGAAAGAAAGGAAAGAAGGGAAGAGAAAGGAAAGGAAAGAAGGACGGATGAATGGATGAAAGGAAGGACGAACGAAAAGAAGGAAGGAAGGGAAAGGAAAGAAAGGGAAGAAGGAAGGAAAGAAAGAAAGAAAGAAAGAAACTAAGGAAGGGAATGGAAAAGAGAAGGAAGGGAAGGGAAAGAAGGAAAAGAGAGAAGGGAAGGGGAAGCAAAGCAAAGCAAAGGAAGGAAGGGACCCCCCCCCCATCCGTTGTCTCGGAGGCCCAAGGACGGGGCAAGGGACCTGAGGGCCACCCCTCGACTTCCGATGGACCCCAAGCTAAGCCTTTAGGGACACCCCTTCCCTCTAAATCCTGATTTCCTCAGCCCTTCTCTTTTCAACCCGGCCTTCCCTCTCCCACCAGATTTTCTCATTTTCTCAGCCCTTCTTTTAAAAAAAAAAAATCCTACAGATTTTCCTGCTTCCTCTTTTTCCTTCTCTGTCCTTTTAAGCCCCTCCAGACCCCCTTCCCCATTTCTTCTCCTTCCCTAAATCTCCGCTCTGGACCCCACAACAAACTCCAACTCCCAGAATCCCATAGCAGTGAGTCAGACAAAGAGTTAAAGCGGTGCCAAACCGGGTTATCCCTCCAGTGTGGATGCAGCCCAAGACTCCTCGCCTCTTTGTTTTTAAGGGCTCCAGGGAGTTTATTATCCTTTACACTGCCTTCTCTCTATCATCCCTCCCTTTTCTTCCGTCCTCTTTCTCTTCCCCCTTTTCTCCTTCTCTTTCCTCTTTCCTCCTTCTCCTTTTCTTTCCCCTTTCTCCTCTTCCTCCCCCTTTTCTCTTTCTCTGTTTTCTCCTTCTCCCCTCCTTCCCCCTTTCTCTTGCTCTTTACTCCCCTTTCTCCTTCTCTTCCCCCTTTTCTCCTTCTCTTTCCACCTTTTTCTCTTTCACCTTCTCCTTCCTCCATTTCTCCTTCTCTTTCTCTTCCATCCTTTTCTCCTTCTCTTCCCCTCCCCCTTTTTCTCTTTCCTCTTCTCCTTCTTCCATTTCTCTTTCTCCTTCTCATTCCCCCCTTTCTCTTTCCTCTTTTTCTGGGACTGAGTCATTCTTCCCTTCCTTCTCCATCCACTCTTTCGACTTCGGGCTGATGGCGGAGGATGGGAAAGTCTCTCTCGCAATAGAGATCTGCATAAGAAACATGACCTGTGTTCTTGTGTGTTTACAGTTATTCTAAATAACAATTATTATTATTATTATTATTATTATTATTATTATTTCCCAGTTAGGAAACATGACCTGTGTTCTTGTGTGTTTATAGTTCTTCTAAATAATAATAATAATAATGATTATTATTATTATTATTATTCCCCAGTAATGAAACATTACCTGTGTTCTTGTGTGTTTACAGTTATTCTAAATAATAATAAATTAATACTAATACTAATAATTCTCCAGCTATGAAACATTACCTATTTTCATGCATCTTTACAGTTATTCTAATAATAATAACATTGCCTGTGTTTGTGTGTTTACAGTTACTCTAAAAATAATAATAATTCCCCAGTGAGGAAATATTAAATTAGTGTGTGTTTACAGTTATTCTAGATGATGATGATGATGATGATGATGATGATGATGCCCCAGTTAGGAAACATTACGTGTTTTCATGTGTATTTACAGTTATTCTACAAAAATATATATATAATAATATTAAGGAGAGATTAATACTATAAATGAATATTGAATTATTATTCGCTTTTACACTTTCACTTCCTATTACTACTGTTGATAGTAATTGATTTTCATGGCACTCACTCACTCCCAAGTAAATCCTATTGTTAGTCCAGAGCCAGAGCAAAACCATTCAAGTCTATTGGATTTGGCCACATCTTCAGCAACTGAGTCAATGGTCAACACTGGCTGTGTTCACACTGGAGAAATAAACCGGTTTAATTGCCATGGCTCAATGCTGTGAAATTCTGGGAATTGTAGTTTGTTGTGGGGCCCAGAGCGGAGCTCCGCTCCGCTCTGGGCCCCACAACAAACTACAATTCCCAGAATTTCACAGCATTGAGCCATGGCAATTAAACCGGTTTATTTCTCCAGTGTGAACACAGCCCCAGTCTCTTGGCAGTTTCAAGGAACATAGTTTGTAGCAATGCACAGTTGTATAATCTTGGTCCCTGGATTAATGCTAGTCCTGGGTTAAAGCCTTGCACAAAATGCAAGGTAAATGTTCACACTGATAAGCAGGGTTGCACAAATTTATAATTAAAAATATATTTTTTAAAAAATATATATTTTGAAGCATGTAACAAAAAGGATGCACGAGAGGCTGCATTTTTCCTGGACACCAGACAGTTATTTCAGGGCAAACCACCAAGAATCTGCAGCAAAACCATCTGTGGATAACCACCTATAACCAAGTCTCTTCCAATATGTAAACATTTAAAAATTTAATTTAATGCGGAGAAAAGAAAAAAAAGCAAACCATGGGTTTTATTTGCTAGTTTTTAATTCATTCTTAATTATGTATTTTTTTTCTCCAGTACAGTTGTTAAATTAGTTCTTAAATTTTTAGATAGGTGTGTGTTTGAATGCTGGTAAAATCATTTCATCATTTTGTTCCTGAAATGTAGCTCATTAGGTAAAAAGCGATAATAGTATGGATAATTACTAAAGTTATGTGGTACTTAGATTTTAACTGTATGTAATGATATATGTACATTTTTATGATGATTTTGTAATGTTTTTAATCTGTTGGGATCCCGCCTTGATCCATGCGGAGAGGCGGGAAATTTAAATTATTATTATTATTATTATTATTATTATTATTATTATTATTATTAAATGAATTCAGGCCCTCCTTGCAGTCAGGTTTACTGCCATCATATTTTACATACAGAAGAGATCCATATTGATTTGAAAATCAGGAATTAAGCTGCATCTTGTACATTGAGAGAATGAGGCAGAAGACTGTATGGCGATGATTTTCAATCCTCAGATTAAAATATTCTGAGGCCTAAAATCCACTTGCTAGTCCAAACTTAACTAAATCAGTCCCTGAATAGCAAATCCAAATATATAAAACCTCCCTGATTCAATGGGTCTTCTCTAACTTTTGTTACCTTTATACTCTAATTTTTATTTTTTTTACCAAAACCAGGACTAAGGGTGGTTTACAAATTTAAAAAAAAACAAACACACCCAACATAGTTTGAAAATGCAAAAGATTAACATTAAAATCATAATTAAATTATAGAGCCTAGAAGCTGGATGTGAGTTTATTTAAATCAAAAGACAAGACTTTGGTTCGAAGGTATATTGTTTTAGACTCCATTATATATGAAAGAGATACAGGGACTGCTATTGGAAGCCGCAGACTAAACCCAAGCTTAGTTAAAACAGGCCCATCCCAGTCAATGGGGCTTAAGGTAGTCATGAGCAACCCAGCTGCCATTGATTTTAATGAGTCTGGTCTAAGGATGGCTCAGTCTGGATCCTGAATTTTGGATTTAAAAATGCTTAAACTGGTGCTGCTTCAAAGCGCCTGGACTGAAGTTACTGTTTAAAGAGGTTTCTGAGACAGAGGTTTTGGCTTGTGCTTCTTCCTGCCTGTCTGGAGCAATGCTTTCCTGCTGAGATGTTAATAAATAACACCGGTGGGCCTTGCAGTATTATGTATTACTGAAATATTCATACTGAGTATTTATACTCCTTGGCAGCTGTACTGCCGCAACCGTGGGGGAATAGAAAGGCGCGCGCATTAGCGCCGCGCAAATTATTATTGCTATCTGCATGGCTCTCCATTTGAAGAGTTATGGATTCGTTTAATGGCCCCTTGTCATTGTCCCTAAGTCGCAATGTTGCATAAATGAATCTGAGCATCAGTGGCCCTGTCAAGCGCCCAAAAATATGCATTATGTGGTTATTGCATTTTGAAATCATGCAGTCAAAATGGCCTTTCCATAAGAGCACTGCAGAAATGCATACACTTGAGCTGCCATGGCTCCATGCTATGCTGTTCTGGGATCTGCAGTTTGTTGTGACTTCGAAGCTAAATATCTCAAAAGTACAGCTGCTAGGGTTCCAAAGCTTTGAGCCACAGGCAGTTAAAGCAGTGTCAAACTGCA
Source organism: Urosaurus nigricauda (assembly GCA_034509955.1). NCBI lineage: Eukaryota > Metazoa > Chordata > Lepidosauria > Squamata > Phrynosomatidae > Urosaurus > Urosaurus nigricauda. The sequence continues at coordinate 25,933,226 of JAOEGL010000006.1, read as the reverse complement.
TTGTTTCTGCAGTGTAAATCCAGCCTCAGTTACCTAATTCTACCCCATGGAAAAGGTCTTCTGCAGGAGCCCTTTGTTTAGATTCAGACTTGAGTTGGCCCCATCTATTTCAACTATTGCACTCTGAGGCTGCGTTCACACTGGAGAAATAAACCGGTTTAAGTGCCATGGCTCAATGCTGTGAAATTCTGGGAATTGTAGTTTGTTGTGGGGCCTTCCTTCCTTAAGCTCCGCTCCGCTCTGGGCCCCACAACAAACTACAATTCCCAGAATTTCACAGCATTGAGCCATGGCACTTAAACCGGTTTATTTCTCCAGTGTGAACGCAGCTGGGCAACAGGCACATGTTGCCACACACACATAATATATATAACAGTTTATATGCATATAAACATATACATGCACGCATGTGCAAATACAGCCATACCATGAGCTTTATATGCTTATTTTTTTTCCCCCCCTGACACAGTCTTCTTCCTTTGTATGATTTTAATTTTTATGGTCAATTTCGTCATCTGTTCGGGTTTTGTAAACCACCTGGGAGTTTGCGTAGAGTGCAAACGCTTTATAAATAAATAAGTAAACAAAAATAAATACTCTCGGTGTGCTGTCTTAACTAGATGTGTTGCCAATAATAAATAAATGCCGAGAGGTCACACAACATTGCAGAATGCTGAATCCACGTGACTTTTCAATTGAGGCACTGACTGGCTTATGTAGAATTAAATAATTATCTATATTGATAGATAATTTTTTTAAAAACAATTTGCTAAACTATACCCTAGGAACATTTTTTAGGTAAATGTGCTCGGATAAAAACTAACAGAACCAGGAAAACACATAGTATCCCAGAGCATCCTGTTTATTTTGGACAGAAAATCTCACAAACTCTTTTGTCATTACTGCATTTTTATAGGCGGGAAGGGGGACTTCCTGCCTGTAAAATGCAATCATGATGAATTAAATAACTAACAATTTCCTGTCCATTTTATGACACCTACGCCTTTCTGCCCAATGGCCAGCTCTGTGCAAAAATCATAAGAAAGTCAAGAAGTTAACTACTAAGTCCATTTGCACTTGGTTGTCCAATGATTTCCTATTTTGTGTGCATACAAGAACCAAAACTTAGAAAACTTCCTTTTTTTGGACCACAACTCCAAAAATCCTCCAGACCATCTTAGCCAAAGGCTATGGTGATTGGTGGATTTTGGGTGTTGTAGTCCAAAGAAAAGTACGATGATGTTGTTGTTGTTGTTTGGTAGGCCCCTTGAAAAGAAAAGCACTGCAGATGTGAAAATAATAATAATAATAATAATAATAATATATTTATAATATAATATATATAAATTATTATTATTATATAATAATATATAGTTATAATAATTATTATAATTATATAATAATAATAATATATTTATAATATAATATATATAAAGTATTATTATTATATATCATAATAATATATAATTATAATAATTATAATAATTCTATTATAATAATGCATAATTATAATATAATATATATAAATTATTATTATTATATATAATAATAATATATAATTATAATAATTATAATAATTCTATTATAATAATGCATAATTATAATAATTATTATAACTATATTATAATAATATATAATTATAATAATAATTATAATTATATTATAATAATTATATATTTATAATATAATATATATAATAAATTATTGTTGTTGCTATTATTATTATTATTATTATTATTATTATTTGGAAGATCTTGCTTGGATAAAAGCAAATGGCTCAGTTTCAGCCACAGCTTGCAATGGTCTCAAGTCTTAGGTGGTTGGTCAGTTTTTGAGTGTTGTAGTACACACACAAAAAGAGGAGGATTGTGCTGCTGTTGTTGTTATTGTGGGTTGTTTGTTAGTGAGCCTCCTTGGGTCCCTTGTTATTGTTATTGTTATTATGAAGCTCCAACTTGGACTGAAGTGAATGGCTTAAAAGAGTTTCAGCCACACCATGAATGGCCTGAAGTCTGCAGAAGGGGCTGGGGGAAAAAAGGCAGGCCCCATGACCCCTTGTGGTGAGACCTTTCCCAATATCCCAAATGGTCACTGGAGGAGGACCATGCAGAACATCATGGGACTGCAAGGAACAACCAAGGGTCACCTAATCCAGAAAGACCTCCTTGCACCCCCAGAGGGACTCCCATCCCCTCCATAGACATCCTGCCACAAAACCTCTATGAAGCACACCCACAAAGAGTGGGTTTCTGGAAGGCCCAGGTGGATGGGGCTTTGTGGTCTCAAATGTGACCGAAGGTCACATTTGAGACCACAAAGCCCCATCCACCTGGGCCTTCCAGAAACCCACTCTTTGTGGGTGTGAGATGCAGTTTCTGAACCCATTAGACTAGCAAACACTGTCAATTCCCTTTCTACCAACATTAAATTGTCCTGCCACTGCCCTGATTTGCCTTGAAATATCTAGTTTTATTATTTACCATGGCATCCCTCTTGCATCTCCCCTAAACAACCTGGAAAACTCATCTGATGGCTCTGCCTCTTAACATTTCTCACCAAAAAACACGAGCCCTCTTTCCAATGGGTTGGAACAGTTTGTGGCCCAAACAAAGAGCAGATGGAGTAAAAAGGATGGAGGGATTTGGGGGCAAGATCTCATCATATAAATAAATATTAAATAATAAAGGATAAATTGAGAGGTACTTGGGTTTAAACCTACCCAGTTCCTATACAGTGAGGGATGCTTCATGATGAGGGAATAAATATTAAATAAATATTAAATAAATATTAAATATTAAATAATTATTAAATATTAAATAAATATTAAATAATAAATGATAAATTGAGAGGTACTGGGGCCTAACCCTACCTAGTTCCTATACAGTGAGGGATGCTTCATGATGAGGGAATAAATATTAAATAAATATTAAATATTAAATAAATATTAAATAAATTTTAAATATTAAATAAATAATAAAGAAATATTAAATAATAAATGATAAATTGAGAGGTACTGGGGCTTAACTCTACTTAGTTCCTATACAGTGAGGGATGCTTCATGATGAGGGAATAAATATTAAATAAATATTAAATAATTATTAAATAAATATTAAATAATTATTAAATATTAAATAAATATTAAATAATAAATGATAAATTGAGAGGTACTGGGGCTTAACCCTACCTAGTTCCTATACAGTGAAGAATGCTTCATGATGAGGAAATAAATATTAAATAAATATTAAATAATTATTAAATATTAAATAATTATTAAATATTAAATAAATATTAAATAAAAATATTAAATAATAAATGATAAATTGAGAGGTACTGGGGATTAACCCTACCTAGTTCCTATACAGTGAGGGATAATAATATAATAATAAAATTTTATTTATATCTCCCGCCTCTCCCTACGGATCGAGGCGGGCATACATGCTTCATGATGAGGGAATAAATATTAAATAAATATTAAATAAATATTAAATATTAAATAATTTTTAAATATTAAATAAATAATAAATAAATATTAAATAATAAATGATAAATTGAGAGGTACTGGGGAATTAACCCTACCTAGTTCCTATACAGCGAGGGATGCTTCATGATGAGGGAAAAGGCCATCTTCATATGCTCAGGGACACTCTCGCCTTCCTTATTGCCCCACAGGTGTGTTTACACATGATCAAGCTCCAACATTGGAGGACTGGGCCCAGCTCCTTGTTCTCAGCAATGGACAACATTTAGGAACCAAATGGATCCAAGGTTGGCTAACCTTCTTTTGTTTCATTGTCTTAAAAGCCCCTAAACAAGTCCAGATTTCCAAAGAAAAGAACGGATAGAGATGACCAGCATTTTCTAGAGCTGAGTTGCTGGAGCGAGATTATAATTATAGCAAAACCTAACAACTATTATTAATTTGAATGCCTCTGTTTTGCATTCTCTGTGAGGTTCTTGTTTTATTAAATCCAGTGCTTCAGGGTTTAAAAACCCAGTCAGGGTTATCCTTACTTGTTTTAACCTCCTACACAATTTATAATTAATCATCATCATCATCATCATCATCTGGGGGATACAGAGAGCAATTCATATCACACTCAGACGTGCAAAATATAAAACAGGAATTGTGCAGCTGGTTGCTTTCCGGCCTGAATTTCTCTCTTTATCACTAAAAAAAATATGTTGTCTGACTCACTCGCTATGGAATTCTGGGAGTTGGAGTCTGTTGTGGGGCCCTCCGGGCCCCACAACAGACTCCAACTCCCAGAATTCCATAGCAAAGAGCCCCAATGAGAGCGAAAGCGCTTCCGAACCGGGTTAATCCTATGCAACCTCGTTCCTCCGGGACGTCTTTTTCTTTGTTTTACCTGCGAAGGCGCTTTTCCAGAAATGCCCGACGGGGCTGCTCTCTTTGGGGCAACACATCTGGGGGTTATTCCAGCCTCCGGCCAAAGCCCAGGGGGGCTCGGGGTGGTAAGGGTCCATGGAGAGGAAAGCCTCCCCGGGAGAAGAAGAAGAAGCCGAAGCCGCCGAAGCCGTCGGGTTTCCTAGGCTTTGGACCACGGAGACGTCCAAGTAGCTGGGCTGTCCGTGATGATGATGGTGATGGTGATGATGATAAGCCCCGACCGCGGCGTAGCCCGGGTAAAAAGCCAACTCGGGCGTCGGGCGGGTTTGGTACTCCTCGACGGCGGCGGCGGCGTTGCAGGGCTCGGGGTAAAGAAGATGCTGCTGTTGCTGCGGTGGGGCCGGAGCTTTAAGGGAGCCCCGGGCCACCCTGTAGGAATAGTACCCCCCTCCGAAGCATCCTCCGTAGGAGAACGGAGAAGCCGTCCCCGACCCTGCCGTCGAGGGTTTTACCGAAGCCTCCCCGGATCCGGAGGGAGGGCACTCCAAGGCGAAGACGGACGGGAACGGCGGAGGAGGCCCGTTCACCAAAGCCTCCATGGTGTTGCTCTGCTTCGTGGAGGCCCCCTCCGACGCCTCTTCCTCGGCCTCCTCCTCGGCCTCCAGGCTCCTCCGGGGCTCTCCTCCTCCTCCTCCGACGAAGGCCGCCTCGGGCTCCATCCAGGGCGCATGGGCCTCCGCCGGAGCCCGGACGCTCCGTCGGGGAGAGCGGAGGCGAGGAAGGGGTCCGGCGGACGGGAAGAGTCGGGTCCGGAGGGCGGGGAGGGAGGTTTTATTCCAGGAGGAGGAGGAGGAAGGATGGATGGCTCCCCCTCGGACTCCGGACCTCCGCCTCCTCCGCCTCCGCCCTCGACGGCGCCCCCGCCCGGCCCTCCGCGGTGCTCCCTCCGCCGCTGCCGACAAGGCCAGGCCCCGGAAGGCACCCAGAGCTCGGAAAGGAATTGGGGGGAGAAGAGAGAGATGGAGGGGAGGGAAGAAGGCGTCCACACGTGACCAGGCCTCGCTTCAGGAATCGTATTGGACTTTCTCGACTGGCATTTCCTACAGGAGGGAGGAGACCCCCCCCCTTGTTCCCTCCCCCCCCTTTTCCTTCTCTCCCCTCCATTCCCTCTCCCCACTTCCCCCTTCCCCTCCCTCGGCTCTTTCTCCCACTCAGTTCTCCTCCTCCCTCACTTCCCTCTTTCCCCCACTTCCCCCCCCAACTCTTCTCTCCCCCCTCCAGTTCCCACTCCCCCTGGTTTCTTCTCTCTCCCCACCCCTCTCTCCCAGGCCCTTCCCTCCCCTCCTCCCTTCCCTCTCCCCCACTTCCCTCTCCCCTCCCCCCAGTTCCTTCTCCCCCCAAGTCCCTTCCCCTCAGTTCTCTCTTCCCCCCAGTTCCCAATCCCCTTAGTCCCCCCCAGTTCCTCCTCCTCCTCCTCAGTTCCTTCTTTCCCCCAGTTCCCTTTCCTCTCCTTCCCTCTCCCCACAGGTTTCCCCCATTCCCAGCTGCTTCTTCCCCCAGTTCCTTCTCTCTCCCCCATCGCTCTCCCCCCAGTTCCTTCCCCCTCTTAGTTCCCTCTCCCCCAGTTCTCCCCCCCCCCAGTTCCCAGTTCCCTCCAGTTCCTTCTCTCTCCCCCATCCCTCTCTCCTTCCATTCCTTCTCCCCCATTTCCTTCTTCCCTATTTCATCTCCCCCCCCCAAAGGTTTCCTCCACTCCCCAGACCCCTCTCCCCCATTTCCCCCAAGAAGAACGGAAGGGGGTTCCACGCAAAAAAGCGAAATGCAGGCAGCGCATGTCGAGAGAGAGAGACAGAGAGACAGAGGCTGCGTTCACACTGGAGAAATAAACCGGTTTAAGTGCCATGGCTCAATGCTGTGAAATTCTGGGAATTGTAGTTTGTTGTGGGGTCCAGAGCGGAGCGGAGCTTAAGGAAGGAAGGCCCCACAACAAACTACAATTCCCAGAATTTCACAGCATTGAGCCATGGCACTTAAACCGGTTTATTTCTCCAGTGTGAACGCAGCCAATGTTACTTATACAGTGCATCTGGAGGGAGAAAAAGAGCGAGAAAGAGAGGCTGGAGTCCAAATCAGGAAAGAAGGAGGCCATTTGACCAGGTCACTTGGTGGCTGTTTATTACATTGTGATCCGTGGCTGATAAATAGTTGTTTCTCTCCTGCATCCTCCTTTTGACGAAGCCTCTGCATTCCCTCTTAACCCTTTCCTGCAATGGCCCAAAGTTCAAGACCAACTCCAAGGTTTTCTGGTTTTTTGCTCGATGGTGGTGGACAGGGACTTGGTCCCCTTCCTCTCCCTTTTTTTGCAAGGACCTCTTTCCGACGTTGGGGGAATTATTACAAAGATAATAGGCTTTATTAGAAGTAGGTTTTTAGAAGGAGACCAGGCCCCCCCAAAAAAAGCCCAAGAGGAAAGGAAGAGCAGAAGACAACTTGGCCACCGAAAGGGAAACTGTCGGTTTAGTTGGAGAGAAAAACAAAGCAAAGCAAAACTGGGTGCCTCTAGCAATATATATCAATCATAGAAGCATACAGTGTGAACAGAAAATGGGAGGAATGAATCAAGTTGGACCTTACTGTATTTGCTATATTACATTTTATATTTGGAAGCTGAGAATTAAAAATAAGAGAGAGATTTGGAAAGTTTAAAAGTAGTAAGAAAACTTATTGATATCCGTGGATATTCAGCTCCTAAACTCATTGGAAGCAATCTGTGACTGCCTTTCCAAAATAAGTATCTCCAAGGATAGATAGGAGTTCATAGTTTCAAACACCTAGGCAGCAAAATGAGAGAAAGGGGGCAGGAATGGGTGAGGCAAGCACAGATATAAACCCATATGAAAGGCTAACCCCAATCTATTTCAGTCTCTGCCAAAGAAAAGACCCCCCACTTGCTCCAAGAAAACTTTAGCACACAGTGACCAGACGTCCTCCTTTCCCAGAACATGTCCTCCCTTTCATCCTTCTGTCCAAGAAGCATTCCAAAATGTCCTCCATTTTGAGCATGACTAAGAACCACGACTTTATATTTGTGTGAGTGTTTTTTGAGCTTCTGTTTGGCAATGCCCTGCATTTTTTTTCTTGAGCGTCCTACATTTTGCAGCGCCTTGTCCTCCTTTGCAGTTAGGGCATCTGGTCACCCTGCTTTAGTAAAATCATGTTTTCTTTCCATAAAGAAAAAAAAAATAGTGGTGTTTACTTTTACTTTTTTGGGGGAGTTGTCTCTCTCCGAATTGTTTCAATGCGGCTTTTCTTCGCTCTTCTTCGTTAATTTCTATTCACTGGTTTGCAAATAAAAAATAAACCCCGGGGGAGGTAGAAAAGCTTGGAAGGCGTTTATTTAAAGGAGAGGATTTAAAAAATCCTAAGTATGCCTTGAAGATAGATTTGTTCTTTATGTGTTTCTCCAAGACATAGAAAACAGTGAGAAAACTTTCCTAACTTCCAAAAGGAACAGAACATTATATATATATATATATATATATATATATATATAAAATATATGTATGTGTGTGTATATATATATATATATGTAAACAAAGCACAACTCCTTTCCTTTTCCAGCATAGACTTCTTGAAAAACTTAATCTATTATAGTTTTCCTTTTTGCAAGGCCAGGGAAGTGCTTTGAAGATCACTTGTTGTGGTTTCTTTTATTATTTTCTACTATTATCATCATCATCATCATCATCATCATCATCATCATTATTATTATTATTAATATTTATCTTTTGATCGTGCTTTGCAATGACCTACAAGTCGTTTCCAACTTGTGGCGACCCTAAGAAGGCCAACCTATCTTGGGGTTTTCTTGGCAAGATTGGTTCAGAGGGGGTTTGCCTTTGCCGCCTTCTGAGGCTGAGAGAGTGTGACTTGCCCAAGGTCACCCAGTGGGTTTCCATGACAGTGGAAGGATTCAAAACCTAATCTCCAGAGAGCTCAAACCGTTGCACCACACTGGGAGAAAGGCCTGGGTTCAAGTCTTCCCCTGCAAGGCTCCCTGCGAGAGTATGTGGATGGTGACTTTTTACAAAGGATTTTCTCCAGCTTTGCAAACTGGAGATGATTATACCAGCTTCCCCGAGAACATTAAAATCCTCTTTTACCCATATTACACCGAGTTAATAATACAATGCGACTTCATCTAGAGGCTATTCATATTAACATATTTAATAACATAGGCTTGCGACGGGGGAAAAACCCTTTTTTTCCACGTCGCACTAGTTTTTAAATGTTATTTTGGGGCGCTGGTTTAAAAACAACAACAATATCGATGTCGCACCACACACAGCTCTTTGACAAATTCGGTATTTGTATCGATTCGGTTGTTGTTTTTATCAGTTCGGCTTTGATTAACGGGACGCTAATGTTCTTTTAGGGCTTTTGGAGGGGTTTTTGCGTTTCATATCAGCGAAGTCAAGTATTTTGAAAGTCTATTAGAAGACTTTAATATCCTTTTTACACTTTACAGGATAATTCTTTGTAATGGGGTTATTCGGCCCCATATTACAACACAGAAACCTCAAAGCAGGTTGTTCAGGGGGGGCAAAAACTATATGTTACGGAGCAAATCCACATTTCTATAAAACCAGCATATATATACACTAAAAATATATATATTAAAAAGTTTTATTGACCTTCAGGTTTTCAAGCCGGTGCAATATATGCTGCAATCCATAAACTAGTAACCCTAAAAAAGCTCTACTTTCCCAACAAACTCTGCTTTAAATTCTACTTGAAGCCCATAGCATTGAAACCCAACATACTTTTCGAAAGTTACGTACTGAAAGAAAGGAATGGGACTGCATTAGGAAGACAGAGACTTAAAATATCTTAATAACTTAAACTTGCATGCGTTTCATACCCCGCCCCGATTGCGGGATATAAATAAATATTTATTGTTGTTGTTGTGGTTGTTGTTGTTGCTAGAAGGAAGGGGGGGAAACCCACAGTGATTTGACACTGAAATAGAAGATATTTGCAAGTTTGAAATGCAGTGGAAAGGTGGAGCGGGACAAGACTTGCTCGTTTCCGATTTTAAATCAGATTTGGTACAGAATAAGAGGCAACTTTGTGGCCTGCCTTGTCCAAAAATTCAAGTTGCAGTTCAGGTTCATCTGGCCATGAAGTGATCCAAGTCCAAAGGAAGGAAGGAAGGAAGGAAGGAAGGAAGGAAGGAAGGAAGATGATTGATATAAAATAGAGAGATAGAGAGATAATTGATAAAGATAGATGGATGGATGGATGGATATAGAATCTAGACAGATAGATAGATAGATGATTGATTAAAAATATTTATTTATTTCTATAATATATAAGTAGATGATTGATAAAAATATTTATATAGATAGATGATTAAAATATTTACTTATTTAATAGATACAGTAGATAGATAGATAGATAATAGACAGACAAACAGACACCTATGTTGTATACGTTGCAAAACACTTAAGTCAAGGGTTGGAAACCTTTAAGATTAAAATCCTACCCGGGAGTAAGGCCCACTGAACTGAACGGGATTTTATTTCGGATTACTGATTTCTTATTTCAAGTGAACCCAATAAAGGAATTTCTCCCTTTAACCGCATTGATTTCAGTGGGTTTGTCCTAAGGACGAGAATCCAACCTGGTTTGCCCGGTTCGCAATTTCCAGCTGTAAACGAGGAACAACTTTTGATCTCTTTTCTTTGGTAAAAGAAGTTTTAACCCGCTTTGGGAGTCGATCAGTTTGGTTGAAAAGAGCACTTTAAATGCACTTTAATTAGTTAAGGAAACGGTGCTGAATTATTGCATAGAGTTGCGCCTGCGCACTTTGTGTAAAACTTGACAAAGATAAAAATTGTGGGTCTGTTTTCGCTGCTTTTCGTCTGGTGCTGTTTTTATAAATCTAAACTTACTTGAGTCTATTATTAAAAAAAAAAACCCACAGATTCCAAATTTGTGGAACTTTACTAAAAGCGAATACGTTTCTTACGCGAACAGACTCTTGCTCTGTTTCTGGAGAAAGGAGCCTAGAAAGAACACAAAATGGGTCCCAAGGTATTTCCATTTGAATTCAAAGTATGAAAAGTGTGGCTGGTTTTACCACTGAAGTACAGTATATTCCATAATACGCCATAATCCATAATCCATGGGGATGCCATGATCCTGGTCCTGTGCAAATAATACCTCCAACTCTGAAAGGCACAATATTGAGTATTCCAGAATAATACCTAATTTATAGTATAAATTATAAATTGTGTATACAACCCAGCTAGCTATTTTATGTTCAGACCAGGTTCAGCGGAGAGTTGGCGTTTCTTTCCTTCTGAGGCTGAGAGAGTGTTACTTGCGTATATAGTCACACTATCTCAGCCTCGGAGGAAGGAAATGGCAAACTTCCTCCGAAAGTTTCGTGATAAGTTCATTTTAGGTTTGTCAAAAGCACGCTGCTTTAACCGTTATGGCTTATCTACACTGGGGAATCAAGGCAGTTCGACACCGCTTTAGCTGCCACGGCTCAGTGGTATGGAATTCTGGGACCTGTAGTCTCGTGATCTATTTAGCCCCCTCTGTCAGAGAGCTCTAGTGCCACAGCAAACTACAAATCCCAGGATTCCATAGCACTGAGCCAGGAAAGTTAAAGTGGTGTCAGACTCTATCCTCCAGCATCCTGGGATGTATAGTTTGGGGAGGCATGAGTGCTCTTCGACAGACCAGGCTGAATATCTAACCAAGTTACAAATCCTAGGATTGCAAAAAGATGGAGCCATGGCAATTAAAGTGATGTCAAACTACTTTATAGTCTGGTTAGCCCAGATTAGTGAAAGACATGTGTGTAGTGTTTTGAGCCCAGGACGATGAAACTGGAGACCAGGGTTCAAATCCCCGTTCAGCCACTGAAACCCACTGGGTGACCTTGGGCAGGTCACACTCTCTCAGCCTCAGGGGAAGGCAATGGCCAACCTCCTCTGAACAAACCTTGCCAAGAAAACCCCTGAGAGTCACCACAAGTCGGAAAGAACTCCTGTCTGTATTTACAACTAGAGTAGAACTACTCCATGGGTCCAAAAAGGCACTGCAGAAATAATCCAGTTTCCAGACAGTTTCCTCCCACTCCACTGACCTTAATACGAATAACTGTCCTCCTCCTCCTCCTCCTCCTCCTCCTCCAGGAAGATGCTTTGCCTCTAGCTAGATGAGCTTGTTACTGTGACTTATTTTTGGTTTTGGTTTTTAACTCGATTTTATACTTGCTGACTGTTTAATTCTGATTTAAGATTGGGAGGGAGGGAGGGGTAGGAGACTGTAATTTTCTTGGTTTGGTATCTATTTGTATTTTATTGTTATTTGCCTGTGTTGTGACCCGCCTTGACCCCTTGGAAAAGGCAGGCAACAACAACAACTATTATTATTATTATTATTATTATTATTATTAGTTTGAGACCTCTTTAACTGCCCTGGCTAGGGAATCCTGGGAATTATAGTTTATTACAGAGAAGGCTAAATGTCTCACAAAACTCCCCGGGAGTTTTAAAGCAGTCTCAAACTGGGTTATTTCTGCAGTGTGTTTTGGGCCACGGTCTACCTATTGACTCAATGGGTCTTCTCTAGCTTTTATTTTGGTGGGTGGGTGGGTGGGGTTCTGTTGTCTCGGGCAGGGTGACCAGATGTCCTCCTTTCCCCGGACGCGTCCTACATTTCAGCCATCTGTCCAGGAGGCACTCCAAAACGTCCTCCATTTGTAAGGATTTATACGTCTGTGAGTGTATTTATTATTCCAAGCAACTTTCCTTGCAAATGATCTTCATCCCTTGATGGCCCCAAAGATTATGATCCCCTTTCTGGGTCCTTTCTGTTTGGAGAAATGGGGAGAAGAGGCTCAAACGGGGGAAGAAAAGAAACAAAGAGCGAACAGGGAAACCCGACATTGTGAAAAGTAACTTGATGGTCCAAGACACACTGCAGAAATAATCCAGTTTGAGGCCTCCTTAACCGCTCTGGCTCAATGCTAGGGACTTCTGGGAACTGGAGTTTTGGGAGATATTTAGCTTTCTCTGTTTAGAGGTAGCTCTGGTGCCGCAAATAACCACAATTCCCAGGATTCTCTAGCACTGAGCCAGGGCAGTTAAAGCAGTTTCAAACTGGATTATTTGTGCAGTGTGTTTTGGACCTAGAGTTCATGGACCCTGTTTGTGAATGCTGTTAATAGAGCTACAGAGCGATCCTCCGGATATCTACTCAGAGCTAAGTATATATATTATACATAACAGCATCTCTGGTAAATATGTATAGGATGGCAACCTAATAGGGATTCCTAGCAGTCTTATTTACTCAGGAGATGGCTTCTGAATTCTGAGCTTGCTTGCCACGACCCTTTTGCTGAGCCTGGGAACAGGACATCCCTTTCTACACAACCAACCCTATAATTAATAATGAATTCCCATAGACTATATGGGAAAACCCTCTTCCAGGAGAACCAGTTCGAGTGTTGGATGATGACTCTGGAGACCAAGCTTCAGTTCCCAGCTTGGCCATGAAACCCACTGGGTCTCCTTGGGCAAGTCACACTCTCTCAGCCTCAGGGGAAGGCAATGGCAAACCTCCTCTGAGGACACCCCTGCCAAGGAAACTCAATGATAGATAGGGTCGCCATAAGTCGGAAACGACTTGAAGGCACACAGAAAGAACAACAACAAATAAATAAATAAATACAGTAAATAGAAGATGCAGCTGAGCCCTGTATGATAAACTTGAACATCTTTTCCTCTTTCTCTTTCAACGAAGGATCCTATTTGTGTACTATTTGTGACACCTTTCAACTGCTTTTAGGCTCGAGTCTAAAGTCGTTCATCAGGATCCGAATTAAGGAACATGAAGGAAAGAAGGAGCAGAAGGCTGCCCGGGATAGTTCGGCTCCCATTATATGAAAAGAAGTAAGCAAAGGAACTTCTTTTGGACTAAACAGTCAGGATCTTGGTTGGGGATTCTGGGGGATGTAATCCAATCTGGAAGGAAGAAGGAAAGCGAACTGGCTTGGAAACCTTAATCCTTTTATAAGAGGGCCTGCGAACAATATTGTGTAGCTTTGGATTCAGATTTTGTTTGTTGTTGTTGTTGTTGTTGTTGTTCGTGTGCCTTCAAGTAGTTCCCGACTTATGGCCACCCCATCAAGGGATTTCCTTGCCAATTTTCTTCAGAGAGGGGTTGCCATTTGGCCATCCTCTGAGGCTGAGAGAGTGTGACTTGACCAAAATCAAGTGGGTTTCACGGCTCGGCGGGGATTTGAACCCTGGTTCCTAAAGTATTCGGTCTTAGATTTAGTCCTACTCAACATTTTGAAATCCTCAGGCACTAATCCATCCTTTTGCTGACCGAAGTCTCCTTAATTTCAATGCGAGATTAAATCTGAATCCAAATTATTGAACTAAAGCAAAACACTCCCATGAAAGAAAACAAGGGCAGGGTCTAAGAGAATTCCCCGACAAACATAATCCTTTTTGGCTATAAAGTTTGCAGTCATTTGGATGGTCGTTCAAACGGACAGTATAATGTTTTAAGAAACTCCTGGCCCTTTATTCATGAACCTCTTATCGGCCTCTTATCTACAATAAGAGGAAATAAAGTTTCTCCTGGAACTTTTTCACCCTTCCTTCCATGGATTGCAAATGGAAACCAACCATAACCAAATAAAAGACACGCAAATCGGAGTACAGGGAAGCGTGGATACTGAGATCCAGGCAAGACTTATTTTGCCTCAATATTAGCAGATGGTTGTATAATAAATATTGTCTCGGGTTTGGAGGGGAAAACAAAACAAACACGGACCAAATTCTTAGCGAAGGTAATTGTCGGGAAACTGATGCCCAAACAAGTGTTCTGAATTAATAAGGAAGTTGGATTGAATTTCACGGAATTGAATTGAACTTTCTACTTGCATAAATTAATTATTATTATTATTATTATTTATACCCCGCCCTTCAGCCCTAAAGGCAATCAGTATATATTTATATATCAATATAAAGGCTAATATATATATATATATATATATATAAAGGCTAATATATATATATATATATATATAAACACACACACACATATACATATATAATTTATGCGGGTAGAAAGTTATAGAGGGACAAAATGTGCCTCCCAGGTAGGGCTGTGATCTGTTTATATATATTATATTATAATATATTATATTATATTATATTATATATAAACAGATCACAGACCTAACTGGGAGGCACAGTTTGTCCCTCTATAAATCTGTGTTTGAACCTTTTTTGGGCAGAAGAGGAATAATCCATCCTCTTCACCTGGATTGATTGATAAAATAGAAGCACCATATATTAGCTTGAGAGGGAGGGGGGATATTTCTTACATCTACCACTATGAGTGCATCTATACCGTAGAAATAATATAGTTCGACACCGCTTCAACTGCCCTGGCACCCTCCTACAGCATCCTGGAATTTGTAGTTTTGCGAGGCACCAGAGCTCTTTTGATAAGAAAAGGCTGAAGACCTTGCAAAACTACCAATCCCAGGTTTCTAAGATGGAACTACATCACTTAAGATGGTGTCGAAGTGCTTCATTTCTAGTGTAGATGCATCCAAAGATGGCTTTCCTTTCACACCTAGGAACCATGAAGGGCCTTTAAAACGTGCTGCTCTTCCTCCTCTGCGGATCTCTTTAAAAATAATGAATTTGTAAAGTAAGAAACAAATTGTTCAAGGAGGAGGTACCTTCACTGAGATATCTATAGGAAAGGTACCTAAAGCTTTTTAAGGTTTTCAGATACCTTCCTCAGACTCAGATCCTTTGGGAGGATTTTAAGCAAAGAGAGCAACGCATTGAAACGTGAGAAAACGCGTTACCCTTAAAGTTACCCTCAAATTACTTTGAGATTCTTGTGAGCACCTGTATTCTGTCTGTATAGCGTCTCTTGCAATCAGAGTTTATAAAGTTACTTTTTCCAGAATGAATACAGTGTCCTGTTGTAGCCAGGAAAAGCCCCTGTTAGGAATGGCTTCAGAAGGTCTGGACATATTAATTCTTCTTAAAAGGATCTCTCCATCTCTCCAAATTCTAGTCGAAATAACTGAGAAATCCGGAGTAGGAGGAGCTGTGGTTGGTTTAAGAAGCTCAAAAGAAGGCTTGGATGAAGGATGCAGAACTTCCTAAAAGTTGGAAAACAAACATTTTTTCCCGACAATAGTTCCCAGATTTCCCCTGGCCACAATGTCCCTTGAATTTTTCCACCCTCTAGTAGGTTTCAACTCCTAGACCAGCTTAGTGAAAGGAGAGCCACTGGAGGAAAGTAACTTTGTGAAGTCGGAGGCTTTCATGGCCGGCTTCCACAGTTTTTTTTTTTGTGGGTTTTTTCGGGCCATGTGGCCAATATGTTCTAGAAGAGCTTATTCCTGACGTTGGCTGGCATCTTCTCTGATGGCCACTTAGCCCGAAACCCACAAAAAAGCCTATGAAAGTAACTTGTGTTGGTGCTGTTGCTGTTTGCCACTTGTTTCCCATCCCTGAAGCTCAAAGCGGCTTCGTTGTTGTTGGTTGTTGTTGGTCATTTCCGACTTATGAAGACACTAAGGCGAACCTATACAATTATTGCAATTTTTTTTACTATTGTAACCCTCCTCAAGAGGCAGGATAAAAATAAAATTTATTATTATTATTGTTGTTGCTGTTGTTGTTAATAGAGGTAGGGGAAACCGATCTCCAGAGTTACAGTCCAACTTTCAAACCGCTACACCACACTGGGCTCTTACTTAAAACACTTTAAAACTATTGCAGTCTTGGTGGGCCCGATCCTTGGCGCCTGATCCTTTCAATGGGAGCTCCACCCCCCCCCTAATAATAACCTTAAAATAATCCAACCTTCCTGTTTTGGGGTTCAGGCTCCTAAAATATGCTTCAACTCGCCTTTATGGCCTTTGATCCAAGCAAGATATAGGCACAAGATACAGGCCCCTTCCATCTTAGATTCTCAGATAGATAGATAGATAGATGATAGATAGATAAAACAGTGCCATGGATATTATTAATCCACGATCCGAACTTCTAATCTGTCTCTGTTTTCCTGGGGTCCAAGTAACTTTAAAGCCTAGATTGAAACTTACATTCGGTCTGGTGGAAGTTTGGTTGGTTGAGTGGCTTAGTGGAGGGATGGATAAAATTTAGGGGGATGGAGGAATAAAATAGAAATCCAGCATAGAAACTGCACTGTTTTGACTTCCCTGGACGTGCCTGTTCATACTGGAAGGAATAAGTGTGGTGTTTCAAACACAGACAAACTTTTGGATATCTTTTAAACCCTTTTTTGAGTGAAGGTTTGGAATTCAGTAGAAGTCAGCCCTATAGATTTCAAATCCACTTTTTTTTGCAGACAAGGGGTCCTCCTTTTCCTGGACATGTCCTCCATTTCATCCTTCTGTCCAGGAGGAATTTCAAAATGCCTTCCATTCGGAGCACGACTAAGAAGCGTGGGTTTAGATTTGCTTTTAGCCTTTGTTTGGCCATGTCCTCTGGTTTTTTCTTGAACGCCCTACATTTTGTCCTCCTTTGCACTGAGTTCAGAGTGATTTCACTGAGTCCATGTCAGGAACTGCTTTTTTTAAACAAAAGTATGTTGGCTCTTTGACAAAGAGGAGGGGAGGGGAGAACCAGACATAGTTTTTTTATCTGTCTGGAGACCCAAGAAAAGTAAATATTGGGAGGTGGGTGGGTTGCACTTGACACACACACACATACACACACACAAAGGAGGCGAAGTTGTTGCTTGTGGGAGTGTTACATGGATTTCCCCCTACAAGTTCCCACCGATTAGACTAAAACCTGGCCTCTTATCAAGCAATGGATGGCAGATAATAGGCTGCATCCACACTGGCTAAATAACCTGGTTTGGCACCGCTTTAACTGCCCTGGTTCAAGGCTATGGGATTCTGGGAGTTGGAGTTTGTTGTGGGCCCAGAGCGGAGCAGAGCTCCGCTCTGGGCCCACAACAAACTCCAACTCCCAGAATTCCATAGCCTTGAGCCAGGGCAGTTAAAGCGGTGCCAAACCGGGTTATTTCTCCAGTGTGGATGCAGCCATACAGCAACAACTGGATCCAAATAGCCCTCCAGCTTGGGTTGCTAATGTATCTCATAGAGACTGGGCATCACCAATGGCATATTTAGCAAAATTGGAAGTACCTGGCATTTTCATCAGACAGACAAGAGAAAGAAATGGAAGATGTTAGCCCTAGGCCTGCATTTTCTGTGTCTGGCCTTAGTTCAGATGGTAAGGAGGGCTATCTGTAGGCTGGCACCTTGGGCCATTGGTTAGCCCTATAAAGGTATTATTATTTGAATGTTATTTGATTTGCTAGATGGCAAACATGGCTACCCCCAGATGTTTTAAATTTTGTTAGCCGCCCTGAGTCCCTGCACTAGGAAGGGGGGTCTGATATAAACAAATAAAATAATAATAAAATAATAAAACCTTTCCTGGGCAACCAAAAGGCACAATATACATGTGGTAAGCTTTCGAAGTTCATCAGGCAAAGCTGTTAAATTAAAAAAAGCCATCCAGGAGACACCTCGTTTGCCTGATGAAGAAGCCAGTGGAGCTTTGAAAGCTTGCCACGTGTATATGAATGGTCTCACAAAATTGGGTGGATTTTGGATATTATTGGATTTGCTATGTGGCCAACACAGCTATACTCCAGGATATTTTCTAGAGACTATGCCCCTGTGACTCTGGCCAAATAGAGACAACAGAGCAAGTATTACTTCGGTGCTCATAATAGAGAGGTCTTGTAGCACCTTCGAGACTCACTGAAAGAAAGAAGTTGGCAGCACGAGCTTTCGTAGACTTCAGTCTACTTCCTCAGGTGCATCTTCATCTGAGGAAGTAGACGTTAGTCTAGTTAAATTTCCCCAAGCAATTCCCCCGGCAGTAGGCTGGAACCTGAAACTAAGTTTTAAATACAGTTCTGCTCTTAACCCGTCTTTTTAACCTCCTTTTATTCTGTATCCTCCTTTTTAAAAAAATCCGTGCTTGTCTATGCAATAAAGATCCTACCCTGTTCTAAAAGTCTGGAATCTGCGAGATTTTACTGGAAATCATCTGCAAAACTACAAAAGAAAAGCAGGCGGTTCTTGGGTGACTTTATAACCCATTTTCCAAGTTTATTTTCTGCCTTAAAGCAGATAAAACTAATTTTTTTCCCCCACTGAAGGGTAAGAAGTCACCCTCCCGTTGTTTCCAAGGAGTTTATTCCTCTTCCAGCCTTGGAGAACCTTTGCTTTTCTGACTTGGAAAAGGAGGATTTGGGGCTGGGGTTGATGGGGGGGATCTTCTTTGTGTCCTGGTTTTTAGGACCAGAAAGGGAAACAAATGCCTTGGGGGGTGGGAAGGGGATGGGAGAGAAGGAGAGACCGGAGGAGGGTCGGACAGGAGCCAGACCAGGTCAGCTGGAGATGGAAGTTCAAGGTCAAGTTGAAAGTCGAGAAGAGTTTGTTGCCTTGGGCTGCCTTTGCTCCCCCCGGCCCTTTCTTTTCAAGTCGGGCCTTCAAGCCTTCCTCTGCAGATCGCAGATTCATGGCAATTTTCCCTTCCCCAGCCCTTTCCAAAAGCCCCCAGCCCCCAGAAAGCATGGCTTAGGCGACTCTGGAGTTAAAACAATATATATATATATATATATATATATATATATTGTGAGTTGCACACAACAGAGGAGGCTGGATCCGCCCTGCAGAAATAATCCGGCCCGACACCACTTTAACTGCCATGGCAGCATCAATGCTGTGAAATTCTGGGAACCATAGCTTTAACCGAGAGGGATCGATCTCTCATGAAACTTTCCAAAATCCCCAAAAGCAGTTGTTGGGTGTTCAAGCTGGATTGTTTCTGCAATGTTTCTGCACCTTACATTATGATGTTTCTGCAGTTTACCATATTTCGGCATTTTATAACTATAAGCACAATTTACGGCTTCTGGCCAAGGACTGGTTCCCCACCAAACTATTTCGGATTAACTCCAGAATGGCATAGCATTGAGCCATGGAAGTGGTGTCGGGCCGGATTATTTCTGGAAAGCGGATTCGGCCAAAAGGAAAGGCAGAGAATAACAAAAGGCTGGAGAAAATGAAGCCTTCGCAAAAGGAGAGGAATGAGAGTATGGTCTCTGTCTTTAATATCGCTCCATCAAAGGCATCTGGACATTTGGATTGAAATCCATGCGACGATCCTCCTGAAATAAATCAGTTTTTAAAGTGCTGCTAGATTCCTCCCTTTTACTAAGGATTGAAACAAAACCTAACTAATATCTCCAATAGTTTTTGTTCTCCTGTTTGGTTTGTAACGTCTTCCCTGATGAAGAATCCCGTGGAGCTTCGAAAGCTTGCAACAAGTATATTGTGCATTTCGGTTGGCCACTAGAGGTATCACTGGTGGATTTTTGTTTGTTAAATGGCCAACACGTGTAAAAGTAAGTGTGTCTGTCTTGGAAGGTGTGTCTGTGGAATATTTCCGTCACAAAACTCCCTGAGCATGAGGCTTAATAGTATTTAGTCAGTATTTAATATTTAATAGCATTAAGAGTTTTTTTTTCAGAGGGAGGAAAAAGACGAAGGGAAGCTCAGCTTCCAAGGCCGGTATGCAAAGAGATCTTGTAGCACCTTTGAAACTAACTGAGCGAAAGAAATTGTGGCATAAAGTAGGATTATCACACTAGGGTCAATTCCAGAACCATCCCACAATCATCCCATTACCATTCCACAATTATCCCGTTGCCAATAATGGGATATTCATTGCCAATAATGGGATGCTTATGGGATGGTTCTGGAACTGACCCTAGTGTGATAATCTGGGTAGATGCATGGCATTGAATCTGAGGATTCAAAGTGGTCTGGCGCCACTTCCACTGCAAAAGATATTGAAGCTGGAGATTCAAAGTGGTCTGACACCACTTTCTCTGCAAAAAGAAGTTGTGGACCAAAAGTTTGGGCTACAATTTCTTTTGCTCGGTTTAAGTCTCCAAGGCACTACCAGATCCCTTTGCAGGCCGCTAATTCCAGCCGAACACGAACTTCTCCTTCCAAGGCCAACTTTAACAAAACTTGAACAACTTTAACACAACCCCGTTAGAAAACACTAGAGGTAGAGTGGACAGGGGAGACTCCTCTGCCCCATGGAAAGCCAAAATTTTGTCTGCCCCAAAACAACAACATCCACAATCCGCAAAACTGCAATACTGTAATGTTTTCTGGATTTCTCTAACTTAAGTTGCTGAGGCTGCCACCATCCATTTTCCCCTGTTCTATTTGAAAGCCCTGCTTGTGATTTTCTGCAAAGTCCAAAACTACTCCCAATGGTACTTTTACAACCTTGAAAAAAATGCATCCCTTTTCCGTTTAAATGAAGAAACACTTTCCCATTTAGGTCCTTTTCCTCCCAGAAACGGAACTCCTTTTTTTCTAAAAAAAATGATTTCTGGCTTGCAATCCTAAAAATGTCTTCCTCTTTGGGAGAGAAACGTGGCCTTGTGTTAAAATAATAATAATAATAATAATAATAATTTTAAACCAGAGCTTGCTAATACAGTTAAAGACATTGCACGACTCTGGTTTCTTATTTCATTGGGGAAGAAGTTCCACTGAAGGCAATGATCCTAAACTGGGCCTTTGGGATGTGTGTATATGTGTGTGGGGGAAATGTTGTTAAATTTCCGAAGGCAATGCTGCACTGTATTGCATCGACTCAGAAACTAGAGATCTGTCTACACGTCGCCCACAAAACAAGGGATTTTGGAAAGAAGCACATGTTGGGAAAAGTTCTCCTTTCCGTTAGACCAGATGTCTTGCACTGCTTCTCAGGCCATTTGATCTAGAGGACTAATAATAATAATAATAATAATAATAATAGTTGTTGTTGTTGTTGTTGTTGTTTCCCTGTGTGCAAGGAACTGGCCCTAAATTTGTGTGCCCTTTGGGTACCATGAGTCGCCACCTTGAGTCCCCTATACTGTGAGAAAGGCAGGATATAAGATAATACTATGAATAATAATAATAATAATAATAAATTTATTAATTTAAGACGGAGAGGGTTAGGGGATTAGTTTAGTTATTATTGCTTTACTATATTCTTTGTTCTATTAAATCTTATCCCTGTTGTAATCCCGCCTCGATCCCCAGAGAGAGGCGGTAAAATATAAATAAATAAATAAATAAATATAATTATAATTATAATTATTAAATACAAGTGTTTCTTTCTTTCCTGGAAACTTTCCAGGGACCATCACTTTGAGGAGCACTGAGCTCAATAAAGTGCAAATCCCATCATCCCCCGCCGCCTGCTGGTATGGATATCGGGATTCTAGGTCTCAAACACACTGCAGAAATAATCCAGTTTGAGACCGCTTGAACTGCCCCGGCTCAGTGCTAGGGAAGTGATTGTAGTTTATTGTGGCACCAGAGCTCTCTGATGGAGAAGGCTCAATGTCTCCCAAAAACTACAGTTCCCAGAATTCCCTAGCACTGAGCCAGGGCAGTTTAGGAAAGCTTATGCTACAACTCCTTAGTCTCAAAGGTGATCCTGATTTCAATAAGACTGGCTTATCTCCACTCAATACAGATGTCCATAGCGTTGCATGCAAAGCATATGGACTAGAAAGAAATATCGGAAATCCGAGAAATCCTGAGATGTTGATACAAAACAGAGATAAAGAGGAGCTGGCATCATTGACACTCTCAGGTTGAGCCAATAGATTTATTGATTTCCTAATCGATTTCCCCCCCACAGATTTGTTATATAATTGTCGGGTGCAGATTGAATCTAGTTTGCTCTGTGAACAAAGAGGCTCTAGAAGCTCGACAATAAATGTCCATATTTACATATTGGTTTTAATATGTTCTGGGGAAACTTTGATTCAAGTTTTAGGAAGAATTTGGTAACCTTGAAGGGGGAGGACGATCATTCCCAGAATCCCTAGCCATCTTAGATACATTTTGAGGATTTGTTTAAAAGTCAAAAACCAACTTTTCCCAACTCTGGTTTTAATGGTTTAAATGACCTTCGATATTTGATAGTCATTAATCCAATGTAAAAATTCGACATGGCTGGAGTTTTGAAGCCATTCAATACATCCCAAAAAAAATTAGGTCCAAAACACACTGCAGAAATAATCCAGTTTGAGACTGCTTTCCCTGGCTCAGTGCTAGGGGATCCTGGGAATTGTAGTTTATTGGGTCACCAGAGCCCTCTGAAAGAGGAGGCTCACAAAACTACAGTTCCCAGACTTCCCTAGCATTATTGAGCCAGGGCAGTGAAAGCGGTCTCAAACCGGATTATTTCTGCAATGTGTTTAACCTCTGCTGTTGGAACGATGCGGT
This sequence comes from Urosaurus nigricauda, assembly GCA_034509955.1. NCBI lineage: Eukaryota > Metazoa > Chordata > Lepidosauria > Squamata > Phrynosomatidae > Urosaurus > Urosaurus nigricauda. The sequence continues at coordinate 25,910,454 of JAOEGL010000006.1, read as the reverse complement.
AATTAAGATCCCAAAGGCTTTTGGCTTTCATTGGTTCTGTTCCTCGGGCAGTAAATGAAAGGAAAGCAGCCCTAGCATTTTCCCCAGCTGCATTCAGGCTCCCGGGTTATTAATTCAATTAATTTAATTAACGGGATCTAGACTTTTATGATCCGGGGGAGGCAGGAGGCCTTCCAGAGTCAATGAACTGGAGAGAGCTGGGGATTTACCTTCATTTAAATTCATTTACATTAATTTTCTCCTGCTTCCAAGATTATTAACACTGTCTTTAAACTTTGGTCCTCCAGGAGTCTTGGACTTTATTTCCCAGAAGTCACAGTCATTTGGGCCAACACTTGGGAGATGCAATCCAAAGCATCTGGAGGGCCAGAGTTTGCAAACCATTGTAAACACCTTTGCAAGAAAGAAGCTGGTAGCATAAGCTTTCCTAGACTTGAGGGACTTGCATCTGAGGAAGTAGGCTCCAGTCTAGGAATGTCCAGGCTACTAGCTTTTTTATTACATTGAAAAGTGCTACAAGATTTTCCAGACTAACACAGCTGCTATGTCTTTGCATTTGCTCAGCCTCAGAGGAAGGCAATGGCAAACCTCCTCTGGGTAATACAAAGAAAAACCCATCAGTGATACTTTTATTGGACAACCGAAATGCACAATATACTTGTTGCAAGCTTTCGAAGCTCCATGGGCTTCTTCTTCTTCTTCAGGAAAGATATTACAAACCAAACAGGAGAAGGGGGAAAAAAAACTATTGGACATGTTAGTTCAATCCCTGTTGAGATGCAAATACACTTTAAATTTCCTGACTTTGAAAATCCCCTATTGCTGCATGACCAGAAGGAGGAAGAGCCCACCATAACTTTATTTACTTACTTATTTATTTTATATAGCGCTGTAAATTTACACAGTGCTGTACATACAATCTTATAATTGGATGTTATTAGATTATAATAACATCTTTCCTAACGACTGAAACAACATTCAGGCATCTGACTAATATCTCCAATTGTTTTTGGATAGCAGCCTTGCCAATGTGAGAGGAAAATGGGAGTTGCTGTTCATTAATATCTAGAAGGCCACACGTTCCCCATCATGGATTTAAACTCTAGGACTGTGTTCACACTGGAGAAATAAACCGGTTTAATTGCCATGGCTCAATGCTGTGAAATTCTGGGAATTGTAGTTTGTTGTGGGGTCCAGAGCGGAGCTCTGCTCCGCTCTGGGCCCCACAACAAACTACAATTCCCAGAATTTCACAGCATTGAGCCATGGCAATTAAACCGGTTTATTTCTCCAGTGTGAACACAGCATAGATTTCATAATCCCAGGGCTGGAGACAGTAGGTCGCATGCATTTTTATTTACCTGGCTTTTATATTTATTGAAATAAATGAGGATGACTTACAGAGAAGTGCAAATAGGGGTTTTCGGTTATTTTCTAGTGTAAATCGTGCCACCCTTTCCCGGCAGCAATTTTTTCCTCGAATCCAAAAAGGCCTATTTATGGGTGCGAAATGACACATAATTTCCTGGAAGGAAGCTCTAGCTGTTCCATATAAATCAGCGGGGCTTACTTCCAAGTAAACAAGTTCTGGGATTGGGATGAGTCGAAAAATTCTGCCTCTGTGATGGACTCTAAAGATGAAGTGACTGGCCTCTGAAATCAATGGCAGCGTGTTTGTCCATAGGATTTGGGGTCAAGATTAGAGCCTGGAGACAGTTATCTGTTTGGACTGGCACTCCTAGCATCCCCAGGCGTTCAGACTGGAGAATTTGAGAACTTGTACTCAATTTGTATTATTATTATTATTATTATTATTATTATTATCTTCTTCAAGCCTTTGTCAAGGTATATACAGTTTCCCTTTTTTTTCTTTTGGAAATAAAGCACAGGAACCAAAAAGCATCGAAGGCTTTACTGACTTCCATAAAGTACTAACAGGAAACAATAAGTAAAGTTATTATGCCGCCAGCTTTCCTAAACTACAGCCCATTTAATGAACCCAAAAAAGCTTATGCTATAGTATGCATTATGTATTAGTCTTAAGGGCACCACAGAATTCTTCTTTGTTTTTACTATTATACAGAACACACTTGTTCATCGAAAGGATTATATCCAGTTATCCTTGCTTACCCTTTTCCTTTACAAATCCTTAAAAGGCTGTCCAACTGGTATTCCTAAAGGACAGCTATTGCTCCTCTTGGGTAGAGACCATATTCTCAGACTCTTGCCGTGATTCCCAAACTTTGGTCCTCCAAATGTTTTGGGCTTCAGCGGCCAGAATTCCTGACTATTGGCCAAAGTTTGGGATTCACTGCAAGCCTCAAGGTGTAATTAAAATGAGAAAGAACGGTAATGAGTTGTGATTTATTACAAGTATTAAAATAGCAGTCAATAGAGTAAAAATTGATTGATAATTAATTGTAAGTAAGAAGAAATACCGGTAATTGTTGGTTTTGGAAACTATTTCAAAGAGTGATATTTAGGGCATTTAAAAATAATCATTGACCTCTTTTTAAATCACTTCTCCCAACATTCTCTAAGAGTTTTGAAACTTGTTCTGAAATCTGAATAATTCAGACTTTGAAACTAGGCGGAAGGAGAAAAGGTGGGGTGAATGGATGTATGCAAAAGAGAGAGAAGGAAGGAGGCAGGCATGTTTCTGTGTCAATAGATATGGAGAAATAATAGCAGTTTCATCAGTGGAAAAGTGTAATTGTTAACATGGGGGTCATTTTATTTTCTTATAGCAAAGTATTAGTTGTCTTGTGCTTTGGAACAAAAAAAAGTTGCACAACTCCCCATAAAATCTGCCCCGGAAACCTAATTTCTGTGTAAAAGAATGTACTGTACTGCCTGGAGGTGGTAAATATGTATTAATAACACTGTGTCCTTTGAAATAAAAGTAAAAAAGAATGCAGCCTGAGGCACATTTTCATAAGAATAAGGTCAACTGATATCAGAGGAGCTTGTTCTTAAATAAACATCTTTAGGATTACACTGTTAAATGGAGGAACCCAAACACATAGCTAGTCAACATATGCTTTTTTAAAAAAAGGGTGAAGAGAGAAAAAAAAAAACAAAATTGAAAAGTTTGAAGGGCCAAAATGCTACATTCTGCATTCCTTTAGTTGCCATACATACTTGCCAAAAAGGATAAAAGGACAAAGCAATGAAAATGGTGACTACATTTGCAGTGATTACAGCTTTTAACTTTAATGTGATAACTTTGCCTGACTTTAATCCAGAAAAGCTAACAAACATACATTGGGCTCTTTTTTCCCTTTAAGAGTTAAAGTACAGTGCTTACATTGACCTATGGAAAAGCCAACCCAGTTTATTTTGGGGTCAATCTAGACTAAAATGTCTAGACTTATAATGAGTATATACAGTAAATCATTTCTATCTCTCCCAAACCATTCTCAAGATAACTGGCTTCTTATAGAATTTAAAGACATAGCTGTGTGAGTCTGTAGAATCAATATGTGGAGAGATCTTGTAGCACCTTTGAGAATAACTGAAAGAAAGAAATTCGCAACATGAGCTTTCATAGACTTCAGTGTACTTCCTCAGATGCATTTGGTGGAGTGGAAGCCAGCCACAGACATATACAGTATATGCCTTTGGTATATAAGGATGTCAATTCAAATTACAAATCCTTCCTGTACGGAAATGAAGTTGCTGGTCCAGTGTTAATTACGACCATTTGTGCACAAAGGCATAGGAAATTGATCTTTGTGCATGGAGATGAACTGGAAGATCCAATTTTGCAATGGAACTAGCCTGTGGTGAGGGGAATAGATGAATGTAGGGCACCCCCATAAAGATGGGGTCAGATAGTGTTGTAGTTTGTGGATGAATTCCAATTCTGCTGTTTCTCTTTCCAATCTACCTTTGTAGTTCTTTTATTCAACGACTGCTGTTCTGAGGTCTGAGATGGAATGCCTAGGGCTATTGAAATGTTCTGCCACTGGTTTTTGTGTATTTCCATTCCTAATGTCTGATTTATGTCCATTTCTTCTCTGGCGCAGGGACTGGCCTGTTTGCCCAATGTAGAGTGCTGAAGGGCATTGTTGACACAGTATGGCATAGATCACTTTGGAGGATTAACATGTGAAGCCCCCCCTCTCAATCTTGTGGGTGATGCCATTAGGTCTTGTGATGACATTTCCTGGATAAATGTGTGGGCAGAGTTGGCATTTTGGTTTGTGGCAAGGCTTAGTGTTGCCATCTGTGTCATGTGTTGTCCTGTAAGTGAGTATCTGTTTGAATTTTGGAGGCTGTCTGTAGGCGAGTAAAGGTCTGCCACCAAGAGCCCTTGAAAGAATGGCATTATTGTCCAGAATGGGTTGTAGTTCATTGATGATGCGCCTGAGTGGTCCCAGTTGGGAGCTGTATGTGACCACTAGTGGGATTCTGTCATTTTCCCCCTTCAGTTTGTTCAATTTGTAATAGATCAGTCCTGGGTACACATCTTGCCTTGTTTATTTGTTTTTCCCCTCACTTCATGTAGTGGGTACTGCAGTTTGAGGAATGCTTGTTGTAATTCCTTGAGTTTGGCATCCCTGTCCTGTGGGTCTGAGCAGATGCGATTGTATCTGAGGGCCTGGCTGTGGTCTATGGATCTAGTGGTGTGTTCATGGTGAAAACTGGAGGCATGTAAGTACGTGTAGTGGTCCACAGGTTTGCGATAGAGTGTGGTGCTTATCTGTCCATTTTGTAGCTGTACTGTGGTGTCCAGAAAGTGAACTTGTTCTGTAGGTTGTTCCAGGCTGAGGCTGATGGTGGGGTGGAAGTTGTGGAAACTCTGGGGGAATGTCTTGAGTGAAACCTCTCCATGAGTCCAAATTATGAAGATATCATCAAAGTACCTCAGGTAGAGGACCACTTTCTGAGTGCAGGTGTTAAGGAAGCACCGTTCTAAGTCAGCCATGAAGATATTGGTATATTGCGGTGCCATGCATGTGCCCATGGTGGTCATTAACTTGAAGTTGTTGTTGATGTTGTTATCAAAGGTGAAATAATTGTGTGTGATCTTAGTGGTTAGGTCTGATAGGTTCCCATCCGGAATGATGTTCCTGATGCTTTGTAGTGCATCGTTGTGTGGGATGTTGGTGTACAGGGATTCCACATCCATAGTGGCTAAGATGGTGTTTCCTGAAAGGTTATGGACAGACTGTATCTTCTGTAGGAAGTAGCTGGGGGTGCTGGTGGCATATAGTTTAAGGATATGTAAACTGGACCTGCAACTTAATTTCCATACACAAAGGATTTGTAATTTGAATTGACATCCTCACATAGCAATGGCATACATATGTCTGTGCCTGACTTCCACTCCACCAATTACATCTGAGGAAGTAGACTGAAGTCTACGAAAGCTCGTGCTGCCAATTTCTTTCTTTCAGTTAGTCTCAAAGGTGCTACAAGATCTTTCCACATACTGGCTTCTTATATGTTTGGTATATACATAATACCTCCCGGTTTTCTACATCTCTGTTTGAGCAAATTCAGTTTCTAGAAGTGGCCCTCCAACCATCAGGCACTGCCATTGGGGACTGCACAGGCTTACTGTCTGCAGATGCTCAAATCTGCGGATGGCAAGTCCACGGATACCGAGGTCCCACTGTATTTTGATAAAAGCATAAGAGGAATATGTCTGATCAGATTAAAGGGCTAGCTAATCCAAATTCATGTTGCTCACAGTAGCCAAACAGATACTCCCCAGTGCAAGAAAACTGTCCATGCCATATTAGGACCATATGCGGAGATCCTGATGGCTCAGCATGGGAGAAGCCAGGGCACTTAGCCAAGGCAGATCAATTAAGATCAGAATCTGCATAATCCCTTCACTGACGAGAGTTATAGTAGTTGATTGACCTTGGCCTTACATATGAACTGGATTAACTCCCATTGAGAGCAAGACTCCTTTGTCAAAAGCCATTCATGGTGAGCATTCAGCCATTTACAGACTCCCAATTCTATTCTTCCTTCCTGGGAACTTCAACTTAACCCAAAAGCTGCCCCAGGATAAGTTTTGGTCTATAAAAGTGCCTGCCAAAACTCCACCAATTTGGATCCATAGGCAGGTGCTGAGCCATTTCACTTCACAGAATCCTCAATTGGACCTCTGCTTCTGGACCTTTGCAGTCTTAAAAATCACTATCGGCTACCATTTTTAATATCACTACTTCTTGTATACATTTGTGAATGTGTTTTGTGTGAAAGCTGATTTCCCCTTTTGTTGTTAATAAATAAAACTACATTAAGAACTTACATTCTAGAAGTTCCGTTTTTCAAAACTGTTATACACAGGTATGGCCCCGGCTTTTTAGTTATCCAAAGCCCTCTCACAGCCTTCCTTTGAGTTTATTAAATTCCCCCTTTGAATACTTATTGTGGGTGCTCTATTGAGACCCTTGCATTTTGGCTAACACCTGTACACTGTGTAAAGTTATGCTTCCTTTTGTCTGCCCTTATCAGCTTCACTGGACAATCCAAAATCCTGGTACTATGAGAGAGCAGATGAAAAACTCTTAAACTGTTCAGTTTGTTGCGTCTGACTCTCAGTTCCCCTGACAACTAAAAATCTTCAAGTGTTATAGCCTTTCCTCCCATGTAAATTATTGCAGCTATTTAATAATACTGATTTCCATTTCTACAACTTTTCCTGCTCTACAATTATCCTTTGTAAGTTGTGACCCTCAGAACTGTAAAGAGTATACCACCTGTGGTTGGACCATGTGTGTGTGTGCTCAAGTTGCCTCTGACTTACAATAATCCTATCCTAGGGTTTTTTTTTAGTGAGATTTATTCAAAGGAGGTTTGCAATTTCCTTCCTGAGAGAGGCTGAAAGAGTGTGACCTTCCCAAGGGGGTTTCTATGACTGAAGGGGGATTCAAATTCTGGTCTCCTGGAGTCCTAATCCAATATTCAGGCTACTACACCATGCTTGTTGGACCATAGATTGGTATAAAGGCATTACAAATATTGTCACTTCCTATTTTTAAAAAAATCCCTTAATTATACCTAACATGGAATTTGCTTCACTCAAGGCTGCCACACATATGGAACCAATGTTTTAATGGCACTATCCACTGTGACCCCGAGATCTCTTGATATATGAAATAGCTAGACAATCTCTCTCTTCTCTTCAGGTCTTGCCCAAATGCCTCAAAATGAAAATGGAATATAATCTTATTATGTACATTTCTGTAATATATGGGGGAAGGCGTATCTATTTTTCTGTCTGAAATTTTATGGATATATTAGAATGAGCACTTTTAAAAAAATAAACTAAGGTTATGAGCTTTCCCGTGCATTTCCCCAAAGCATGACACATTTATTTTCCAGTTTGAAAGGCAATGGAGAGCTTAATTGGCACTCAAATACACTTAAGGATAACTTTGGAGAAGTGGGATGTAGGGTGTAAGACAGCTGAAGATTCTACATTTTCATTCATTCATTCATTCATTCATTCATTGTATACCCTGCTCTTCTGCCATAGAGGCTATCAGTGGCTTACAAATGGTTAATTAGACAGTTCCGTGCCCTCAGGCTTACGATCTAAAAAAGACATAACACAAAAGGAGAAAGGAATGGGAGTGGGGAAAGGGATTAAGTCCAGCAGATATTCCTGGTTCTTCTCTCCCTTTGGGGCCAGAGTGGTGGCAGTTGGAATGGAGGTAGAGCTTTTTATCTGTTTCTGGGTTTTCTATTTGGTTGTGGCTAGCAGTACGTATTACTGAAGTAAATGGGTCTTCTTCTGTTGATAAGTTGCATGTCTGCTTTTCGGCTCTATCCCCTTCTGAATTTATCTGTCTGTTTATTAGCTTTTCCCTCAAGGAACGTCTTGACATGGAGATTGAATTCCCCCTAGCGTGACAAGAAACTGGAGACTGCAGATTGCAGATTGGCCCATGTCACACAAACCCAGTGTCCATGGAGAAGGAAACAAAAGATAAAACGCCAAGAGGACAAATGGTTTCAAGTGCAAGACAAGTGTCTCATGCCATGAGAAAAGGAGGAAATAAATTAAAAAGATAAATAACACAGAAATGAAACTTTATGGAGTGGGGAGAGGAATGCTTTGGAATTTGCACTGTAAATTTTAAATGTGAAATTCAGGAACAAAATTTAAACGTACATTTCCAGTGTGAAGTTGAAGGCGTTCATGGCCAGCATCCATAGTTTTTGTGGGGGTTTTTTTTAAGCTATGTGGCCTTGTTCTAGAAGAGTTTATTCCTGATATTTCACCAGCATTTGTGGCTGGCATCTTCAGAGAATGCCGGCATGGAAGAGAGTGGGGTATATATATATATACTGTGTGACCCTGGGTAGGAAGGAGTGATTTCCATGTTAATCTGTGTATTGTTCTGTTGTTGAATGGCAAGGCCTCAGGGTGGGAGGATATTCAAAGAGGATTAATTAGTGGTTTAATTAGTGGTCATTTTCTGCTGAGAAAACCCCTGACTCTGGGTGGTTTTCATTTGCATTTTGCTGGGACTTGATTTTAGTGTTTTTCAAACCTCCTTGCCAAACTTTGCTAACCTTAAGGGTTTCTTCTTTCTTGTTGAAGTCGTCTTGGTATTTGTGGATTTCAGTGGCTTCCCTGTGGATTCTGACCTGACAGCTGTTGGCATGGACAAATGGGATGGCATCTAGGCAGCAGGCAGCTGCTTGTGATGTGTTTGTGCGATGGTGTGCACGGAAGGTGGGGAAACCTTTTTTTAAAAAAATATATGCAGCAGCGCAGCTTCATGCCATGGCATGGAGATATGTCATGCACATGTGGGCTGCCTTGAGAGCAGTCAGTGCAGTCAGTGGGGTCTCGACTCGCTCTCGGAAAAAGCAGCTTTGGGCCCCTTTTTCCTGCCTGTCTCCTTGACCCCCTCAGTCAGCTTAGGAAACGCCAACAGATGCCCTATTCTGTCCCAGCCACCACCTTCAAGTGCACACACTCAAACCCAGGACAATGTTGGACAACTGAGGGAGAGGGAATCCCGATAGACCACTGCAACTCCAACAGGCCTTGCCTACTGGTCCACAGAAAACCCAGGTGGATGAAGCTGAGAGAGGTTAATTCCCTCAATTTCATCCAACCAGATCTTTGTAATATAACCCAGGTCAGCATGCTCGTCTAAGATCAAGTCCCAGGTCAAGGATATTTTTTAATTTACCAATCTGGCATTTAGCAGCAGCAGTTTCAGCCCAGGTAGACTGTTGCCAAAGCAATCCAAACTATGTGATATGGAGGGATAACCAGTCCCTAGAGAGAAATCAGTCTATACTAGGCTGTTACTAGTTTTGAAATGTCTTTGGACTTGGCTGTGGTTAAGACATGAACAAATTTTGGGATCACACTTCCCTTGGTAATCTCATTATATATCTTGTTTAGGTGTGGATGCAGCTCCAGATTAAACTTCTTAAAACAAAATGAGTTTTGCTCTTAATTTTATTAATCTCATACTTATACAGGTGATTTGTCATTCTTCATCTTCATAATGGTTGATATTATCTCCTGATCAGTTATAGGTGAATTTAAAAGGCTCTCTTGGTTGTCATCCAAGGTTTTAATTGAAAGAGTGTCCATAAAATTTGAAAAAGACATTCAGATTGGAGGACTTGGCTGAATAAAATATTAATTGAACACATTACAGGTTTCACTCACAGAAAAAGTCCCACTTCTATATTTAATCATGTTAACTAACCTCTTTTCTATTTTTTAGTTCATTGCCCTAGCCAGCAATTTAAGCTATCAAATTCATACTGAAGGGCAAATCAGAGCCTCTCTCACCCTATCCGTCTTCCAGTTCCTCCCTTTTCCATCCATTCAAAAACCTCATATCCCTCACTTCTTTCTGTTTCATCAATCATTCTTGTATTTACCCCCCTGTTTTCATTTTAAAGCCCACATTTTATTTTATTTTTATTTTTATAAGGAGTCTTCTTTTATGAAGTGTCCTCAAATAAGTTTTTAAAGAATCCCAGAGGAGGGCAAAAGGAGCATTAGGTGTCCTATTTCCTTCAAAGTACTGTTTTATGTTTGTTTGTTTTTTAAAAATTATATAGTACTACTATGTTAAATACTGGGCTTGAATGCAGCCTCCAGATTGGAATTTGGTGGTGCAATGAAAGAGATGTCATTGAATTTGTCCTACAGAATGATGTGATTCATGTAATATGAGATTAGGCACATTCATGTCATATTGCAACAAATGTAGTAGCTTAAGGCTGCAGTCCTATGCATAGTTACTCAGAGTAGAGTACTTTGTTGAACTTTTGAATAAACTTGCATAGGACCAGGCTGCTTGAGCCTAACATGTTGGTGGCCTTGAGAAAGTTCCTCCTTTTCTCTCAACTTCAAAAGACCCTTTTTCAGTAATACAGAGAAACCCATACTCACTCAGTTTTGCAGTAATGCCGTAAGGAGTTACCAAGACATCGTAGAAGTCTGTGATGGGAAGCTTGTAAACATCTAGACATTTTTGGGCTGCAATTCCCATCAATCCTGGCAAGAACTGCATATAATGACAGTTACAGTCCAACAACATCTGGAGAGAGCTACACAGGTGCTCACTTCTACTCTGTGAAATACTCTGAACACTGAGATAGGTTATATTTCTTGGAAATGAAAAAAAGTATCAATGCTTGTTTCTTTAGCAATTACCAGTAGAGAGGGCACTTCCTATTCCTATTTCTTCTTATTTCTCTCTCTATTCTGGTCGGTGTAATTCAGGCTTCACAGCTTCCTACATGAAGATGACCAGCTTCCCCCATCTTTCTGAAGAGTTGTCTTCTCTGTGAAGAATTGCCACGGGGGACTTTATCACACAAGGAAAGTTGGAAGGGTAACCAAAAGTTAATCTGGGCTCATCCAAGGTATTTCATGTAATTTCGCAAAAGATTTTCAAACCACGTCGCACGCAAATGGAACGCAATCCAAACACAGTCGTGAGACATCCCAGCTGAATTCAGAAAAATATTGAATTTATAAATCCTTTTCCACTGAAAATTTGCAGTCAGTGCACATTTTGCGTTAGTATGAAATGCATCTCCAGTTTGGCCATGGGATTACTGTCAACCATGAGATCCTTTCCTCTCTGCACATGCTCAAAGATGCTAATTCAAAATCAAGAAGCTGATGGGCATGTACTCATGCGATGAGTTCATTTGCATTTGCACTGCTTTTTCTTTTGGATGGACGCTGTGTCTGTGCGTGTGATAAGCTCCTATATAATTTCTTGCATTTTCTGATCCCCCCGCCATTTCTTCTTCTTTTGGGACGGTGATACATTCCTTCATATGAAAAAGTCCAGGGTGTCCTTTCATTCTCTCTGACTTTGGGAGCTGTAAATCAGTCTTAATGAGCTGCTGCTATTTTGTACTGTTTAAAAATGATTTTTGTCAGTCTGGAATTTAAATGGAGGTCAGCTGACACTGTAATATGATTTCTCTACTTTCATTGTGGTTTTGCGCCATTTTATGGTTAATAATCATAGTTCTTGATTCACTTGAAAGGGTGCATAGAAGTTTAAATGGTGAACTTTAAAAAAAAGTACAACAACAAAGCAACCTTGTCTGACTTGTTGACAGAGAGCATCTGGCCTACTCAGTGAGCTTCAAACAGCAAAATGAGAATTTCAGTTTGCCAGGCCAGCCCTACCATGAGGCAGAATAAGGAAGCCACCTCAAATGGCAGACATCAGGGGTCAGAAATCGGTTATTTAATTTATTATTGTTCTTTTTCTGAAAAGCAAGGAAGGATGCATGTATGGCTTGTTTGTTTTGGGTTTTGCCTAAGGCATGAAAAATAACTTGACTGACTTTGATATGGTGGGATCACTGCTTGCTGCTAGCAGAGATTCTTCAAAAACTAACCACTCCCGTTCCATATGATCTGCAGGGTGGTAGTACTGTGATTGCTCTTTGTTCACTGTTGCTTTTTAACTGTTTAATTGCTTATAGCTTCAGTTCCAATTTTAGTTTACTTTGCATTGCACTGAGGCTGCGTTCACACTGGAGAAATAAACCGGTTTAAGTGCCATGGCTCAATGCTGTGAAATTCTGGGAATTGTAGTTTGTTGTGGGGTCCAGAGCGGAGCTCCGCTCCGCTCTGGGCCCCACAACAAACTACAATTCCCAGAATTTCACAGCATTGAGCCATGGCACTTAAACCGGTTTATTTCTCCAGTGTGAACGCAGCCTCAGTTAGCGTTATTAATGGTCTAGCCATCTGCAGGTTGGAGCGTCCCCAGATGGCCCTGCCTCAATATCATCAATGGGGTCATGCACCAACACAGCCATGCACACATCAGAGTCCAATGACAATAATGGGATTTGAAGTCCTGTGGGGGATTTTTGTGTGTGTGCAAGTGGGTCCAGAACCAAACCCCTTGCGGAGGGGGTGGGACAACTGATCTATATGAATGTATTTTTAATTTTTAAAAAACTGCTACAACATGTTGGATGGACAGCAATACAGATTAGTTCATATAATGGTGGTGGTGATGATGATCATTATCGTGATACAACATCAACATCATTTACCACCACCACCATATTTGAAAACTACCTTCCTGGTTCTGATCAGAATAGTTAAATTGGGGCTATTTACCAGGAATACCGAAGAGGCAAAAAAAAATAATATTTTTTTTTTTCCCGTGGGGGAAAAAAACACTCAATTTTTCCCTTTTGTATCTCCACAGGCGTTAGTTAGATTCCCATCAGGCCCAATAAGTCTGGATAAATGTTTAGAGATTCTGGGAATTTTGGTCCAAAAGCCAACCTTTTGAAATAAAAAGTTACAAGCAACTTAACTACCTGTAACAAATCATCGTTTTATGTAAAAACAGTGTAAGTTAGACTTTAGAAGTTAAATTTTCAGATGTAGCATAACAAGCAGTCACAACACTAATGTAGGATTATAAATTACAATTCCTGGCAACTTTTAGAGTCATTTAAATGATACTTTTAAAAAAAAGTATTTTAAAGCATTTCAGAGGAATTTAAAGCCTTTTCTCCAGTTTTATGCCACTCCTTATATAATCCTGTTTTTTAAAAAATAATAACAAAAGAGCAAAAAATAAACAACATAACAAGAAATGTAAGTTTATTAAAAATGTGTTTGTAACACTAATGGTAATGAATTAATTTTGCAATGAGGCTTGCACATGGCATTTATTCTTTAAAAACATATTTTAATAGTTTAATTGTCACAGTGCAATGAATGACATAATTAATTGTGTTTTTTTTTGAAAAATAACAGATTGCTTTTTAAAAAAAACATGATAACATGATGAATTGCATTTTTTTTAAAAAATTACAGGCTGTGCCAGAAAGGATGAAAGTTTGTCACAAATATCAGTTTAATACTTATTTGTTGTTTGTTTAAATTATTTCTAGCCCACGCTTGAAGACGACTGTGTGGGGGGTGAAAGGCTTTTTAAAACACACATTTCATCCAGGTTTAGTTATACATAGAATAGACCCAATGAAATACTTCAGTGAGACATAAATAGAGCTTGGAAATGTAACTGAACTAACTAAGGTGTTAGTATCAGTTATCATTGATGATGCTGTGGTATTAAACATAACTACTGTTAGTGGTGGTGGCGACATACATTAATGGCACATCATTTTTAACATTTCAAGCCTTAAAAACAGAAAAGTGGCCCCAGTTTCTCCAAAGTACCTGAAACAGTTACATTTTTCAAATACCATCTTATGGATAGCGCACAATGCATTAACATTAAAACCAAGGGTGTGAACAGCATGCCCTCATTTCTACAAAAAAGTTTGTTGTTTATTATTAATCGCCTTTGAGCAAATCCTGACCCATGGCAGCCCTCAGAATGAGACATCTCCAAGACTCTCTACCCTCCATTGCTCTGCTTAGATCCTATAATTTCATACTCATGATCGTCTTGATAAGAGTCCATCCAGCATGCTGTTGTCCTCTCTTTCTGCATCCTTCCAGCGGTCCTAGCATTTTTGTCTTTTCTAATGAGTCATGCTTTCTCATGATGTGGCCAAAGTACGACAACTGCAGTTTGATCATTTTGACGTCCAGGGAGATTTCTGGCTTGATCTGTTCAACCACCCATTTATTTGTCTTTTTGATTGTCCACAGTACCCTCTGTGTTCTTCTCCATCACCGCCTCTCAAATGAGTTGATTTTCTTCTACACTTCCTTAACTGTCCAGTGTGCAGAAAAAGTATAAATTCTAAATTATTGTGGACACAACCATATATACTTTTGGCATAGTGTAAATATATACATCAGTATACTGGAGTTTATTACATAGGAGGAATTTCTCTCAATTTTGAATGGAGCCAATTTGAATTCACGTAAATTCTCTCGCTAGTTTAGCGAATTTACGTGAAATCTAATTGCGTTCGGAATGCATTCAGAATGACTTCCCATTTCCTAAAAATGACCCCCATTGCAAGAAATTTCATGAGATACTCAAATACGCAATTACATGAAACCCCATGATTGCGTTCGGAATGACTTCCCATTGCCCGAAATTGCGTGAGATACACTCATACGCAATTACGTGAAACCCCATGATTGCGTTCGGATTGCCACTGGAGTATACCCCCAAATTCCGTCGTATGATAAACTCCACTGGATTCCATAATGGGTTGTGCAAAATGTGCCATGACCTTTGAACCTCACCTGTTGCACAACAGCCAGGCAGCTCCGCACCCGCCAAGTCAAAAGTGTAAGAGAAAATTTTATGCATGTGTGCTCGTAGATAACTGTGCTGTGCTAGGGAATGTAGTGTACATATACAACCTGTGGCTAATGTGAGCATTAATTTGAACCAGTAGTAGCTTAACAGGAGACTCCTAAGAGAAGTGCATCATCCAAAAGTGGACTGGAATAAAAAATGTCTTCATACTCAGAGTTGTCCTGGTGTGGATGGGAACACAGCAGCGTCAAAGCCATACTGATTTCCATGCAGAGGGACATTCAAAGATATTGGGCTGTCACTGGACAGTCCCATTCTTCACCAATCTAATAGCACTCTTCTTTTTTCTACATAATCTATTAGCTCTTATTGGTGGAGCAGGGCCTGGGCTGCTTCACACTGATGTTGATTTAATTTTCAAATGCATGCAAGGTTTATGCTTTTGTTCCTTGCTTTATCCCTCCTCTCAAATAAATCAGAATGAGTGCTCTTAGCTTTAAGAAACAACATCGTTCCTGAAGTGGGGAGATTGGTACACTGTTTAGTTTTATTTTAATTGTCATCATTGAAATTGTCTGCTCACTTCACAAAATAAGAAGTGGGTAGACTACCACCAATCAAGAAGGAGAAATTGTATAGCGGTTAGAATGGAACGCTGGGAAACTATCTTCAGCATTTCCCTGTTAGCCATTAAATTCATTAGGTGACTTTCGGTCAATCTCTATTTTGGTCTTGCTCTCTCACAAAATGGTTGTTGCTGTTGTGTGCTTTCAATTTATTTCTAACATATGGCAACCCTAAGGTGAAACCGACTGGGATTTCTTGGCAAGATTTGTTCAGAGGGGGGTTGCCTTTGCCTTCCTCTGAGGCTGAGAGAGCATGACTTGCCCAAGGTCACCCAGTGAGTTTCCACGGCTAAGCAGGGATTCGAACCCTGGTCTTCAGAGTCATCGTCCTATGTTGATGCATTTTATCCTATGTTTATATGTTTTAAACCATATGTTCAAATGATTTCATATATATTGTACTTTAATCTATGTTATACACCACTTCAAGCCTTGAGGAGATGCAGGTAAAAATAAAAGAATAATAATTATTATTATTATTATTATTCAGCACTCAAACCACTACATTACTGGCTCTCTCTCACAAAGTTATTCTGATACTGAAATAAGAAGGTAGAGTCTTGTATGCTGCCCAGTCTTGGATTAAGACATGCTGAGGCCTTAAACTGTGTTAAGATTAAGAAACTCAATAGCTTTAAATTCCCATTTTTAAATTATTACTATTCTGGCAATTAAAAACTATTTTAATGCTTTTAAGAAGGTTGCTTGTTTTACTTTTTTGTACAGTGGGCCCTTGGTATCCATTGAAGTTTGATTCCAAGACCAAACGGATACCAAAAATCCCACTGGGTGACCTTGGGCAAGTCACACACTCTCAGCCTCAGAGGATGGCAATAGCAACCATGCCAATAAAACCCAATGATAGTGGTCTTACAGTCACCATAACTTGGAAATGACTTGAAGGCACACCACAACAACAAAGTAAAATGATGTCAACTTATATAAAACAGAAAAAAAAATCAATGTTTACTTTTTAGATTTTTTATTTTTTGCAAGAGGGGAGTGATATTTTCAAGCCATGGATGCTGGAATCTGTGGATGCAGAGAACAAACAGTATTATCCATTGTTGTAACTGTATGTTGTATTAACATAATGTGAACCAACTTGGCTGTCTCATGTTGGGAGAATATGAAAGGCAGGGTGAAAATTAAATAAGTAAATAATAAAATTTACAAGCATCTCATAACCTGAGTCTGTATCTTGTAGTTTACTTGGGTTTATATGTAAATCTAGCACTGACATTACTGCCTTGGTTCATTGAAGGGAAGGTAATATTTAAACATAACTAATGAAGATGTCATTTGGAAGGAAGGAAGGAAGGATTTGAATGCTAAACAAGAGATCTAGCTTAATAATAATATGATCAATCGAAGCTACTAAAGTCTCTACTAAGCTATGAAACCTACCAGGTGATTCTGGGACAGTCACTTTCCATCCAATCTATTGCACAGTTTTGTTGTGAGGATAAAAACGAGGAGCAGAATAGATATGTATCTTGCTATTTTGAGCTCATGGAATAAAACATAGCATGTATGCAAATGTAACTAAGAAATAAATAATTTAAAATGGAGAGAGAAAGCTATCCAAATTGGTTCAGATAAGCGAAGGAAGAAACGGTGATGGTGATGGCAAGTGATGCCACATGCCCATCCGGTAAGTACCTTGTTCCAACGGCAGACAGACAGACAGACAAACTCCAACCGTACGGAAAAAACACATGCGATGGTCATATTTGTTGGGGGAATAATTAGGCTTCCCAGAAACCGCTGTTAGTAGTTCGAGTGCTGGGAAACAGTGATATACCGAGAATGGGATGGCTGATAGAGTGACATCATTTAGGCAGATCACTGGTGGCTCTACAGGCCACCAGGGAGATGACATAAAGAAGGTCAGGCTTTCCCATTCAAAATTATATCGCCCTCCCCGGCCCAGACTTTATCTGTTGTAGGCTGCAGGAGAAAAGAATAGTCAGAGTTAAAATCATAAACTATTAAAATTGTAGTCCAATATATTCCAAATATGTTCCAAACATCAATATTGATTTTGCACCTATAGACGGAGGCATAAGCTGTTTACACCCTTCATTCCAGCTGATATTAAATATGCAGAGAGGTACGTTTTTGGAATCTGTATATTAGGTTAACAGATTTGCTGTGTTGTTTTCTCAGATGTCACATACAAAACAAGCTGCTCTTCTCCAAAAGTCAAAATTAAATGAAGGTGCAAATAGGAAATCTCCAGTAATACCTTTTATAGAGCGTCAAATGCAAGTCAAGAGTGTTTGCTGGCTTCAGAGCTAGTTATTAAAGTACCTAAATTATTTTTACTATGCAATATTCATACACAAAGAAACGGTCAGCCATCCATATCCACAGTTTTATCCATGGATCCAAGCTTGAAAATATTTTTAAAATATATAAATTACACAAAACAAACCTTGATTTTGCCATTTTATATACGGGGCATGATTTTACTATCCACTGTATTTAGTGGGACTTGAACATCCATAGATTTTGGTATCTACGGGAGGTCCTGGAAATAAATCCCAGTGGATACCAAGTGCCCTCTATATATGTTTATGTATATATAGAGTGATTTTGTGTGTGTGATTTTCTGTTTTTATTCATATAAACAAAGACCGAAAAACCCCACATTCTATATACATACAACTACAACAATGAAAAGCAATCTACAGTGTATACACAAACTTAAATTGTCAAAAAAGATATCCATATAGAGATGATGTCTATAGGACACCCACTCAGGTCTTAAAAACAGTAAAGTCCTTATTCTACAGAAAAATGGGAGGTTGGTATTTGTCTTTCCAGTGTTGTGATACAAGTCTTTTTAGCCACAATACGGGCAACATCCACATCTATTTCCAAGAAACAGGTAGATCATTTAAACCTTCAGTCTGCAAAACTCAAAGACTGAGCCAAAGAAAAGTGACATGAATAACGACATCCCCCAAAACTCCCCCCCAAAAAACCTATGGCTGGATATAATCATATTATATGTTTACAAGGTACACCAGGTGAATTATAATACGTGGAACTAGCCACCTTATATAAATTGAAAATGAACACCACAATATCTTTACTGAAAAGGCACCACAGTCTCCAGTATGCCTGGAACATAATTTTTGACTGAATAAGTTTTTCATCTAAGGATCGATAGCTAAAATGGGTAGAGAAGCCAAAGTTGTACTCTATTGTTTTGGCAACACAGCATCCAATTCTCCATTCCATTAATTCCTGAAAATCTGTACCTCATATTTATTTACTGGCAGCAAATATTAATAAACTAATATATCTGGATTTTCAAAAATGATTCAGTAACAGTTTCCAAAAGCGGAAGAGATACTGTAGGGATAAAAGCTGCAGGTTTATGTTTTGATGCCTCCCCCACCAAAAAAGTTGCAAGTGTAGACATTGCCATTCAACAGAACTTGTCAAATAAGATCTAAGTGTCCACCTAAAAGTTTAAAACATGAAGACAGTTAAAACATTGATTAAAAGAGAATTAAATATCAGTATTATTAAAAACATGATTAAAACAGTTAAAAGCACTTAAAACATTTTTACAACTTAGTTTCAGTAATTATATATATATATATATATATACACACATGTCGGTGGAAAGACAGGAGGGAGAGGGCCAATTGGATCTCCTATGGAATCAGTGATCAAGGATCCATCAAAATATTCAAAGTGAAAAATATTAGTCTATATCTCCCATTCAAAAAAGACTCATCCCAGTTTTTCAGATTAGGTTAATTTAAGGTAAGAAAATGAATCAAACTGGCATGATGGTATACTGCAAAATTCTTTAACTGCAAACACTGTAAACAACATAAAACCTATTCTATATATTGCAGACTCAAACATTGTATGGTTAGAAAGGAATATCAGACACAAAGATTCCAAAACATCATAAGATGAATTTGACAAGAAACATTTTTAGTAACTATCAACAAATAACCCCACTAATATAAACTTAAACCAGAAAACCCAACTACTGTACTGTATAGCTTCACTGGATGAAATAAAATCCATCATGGTATTAAATGTCTGAATATATTTGGAAAGTATACCGAGCGGGAAGTCCCACAAAGAATATAAAATATCTGAAGAATAATATTCATTCTATGTGTTTTGAAAGTACTTACAAAATATACAGAGAATTTAAAATATCTATAATATTCACTTTGAGCGGATTGACCTTACCCTAAATTTAGAGAAGCTCATCTCTCCAAATCTAAAGATATTTTGGCAAGCAATGGCTGGAAAATGATATTGGGAAATAATATTCATAGATAGGTAATAACATCTGGACACCACTGAAATCACGATTTGGAAGATACACTCCATTATATAGTTTTCCCCACAATATCAAATGATTTTGACCAATTCATTAAATAAATGGACAAATCTTTCAAAAAAATTTTTAATTTCTGATTAATTTTTCATTTCAAAATGAGATACTGTTATCAATAACACATATATAGTTACAAAGCCGATCCAATTAACCTTAGCTACAAGTAACACCATCTGGTTATGTGTCAGTCCAAACCAACACAAACTTAAATGGAGGATCATTTCCGAAGCGAATGTGATAAAAAGATACCATGTCATTTTGCATTTATTCTCTACAATCTCTTATTCTGCTACACAGAAAATAAAAGTCACTTTTTTTTCAGGGCCAATGTCTAAATTCTATCGAGCCATCTGAAAAATGAAAGGCCTTGAAGATTCTTCTAGGCTTTTGCAATTTCAGTTCTTGCATCACTGAGAAGTAGCATGAGCAGATGTATAGGCATTAACTTTTCATTTCTACCTTCAGAAATTGAGAATATCAGTAAACATTTATTAGATCATGTTGTTTGCTTTGTCATTACATCAATTCTTTCTAAAATACAATAACTTTAGGACAAAATAAGCACATATAGTCATGCATTCCTACTATCCCAATCCAACATTTTTTGGGATTTCTTTAACTGTTCTTTTGCAACTTACATAAGATCTCAAAAGGTTTCAAATTCCTTCATTAATGCTAGAAGAAAAGCCTGAGGTTTCTGAAATCAACAATAGATAATCATCTGTATTTTTTAAAAAAATCATTGAAACTTCTGCACTCGTGCAACTTGCTATTCTATCTAATGGAGCAAAGTTTCAAGCATAAGAGAAATATGAAAGGCGAGAGGAATATGTTTTTTGTGCCGGTAGAGATAAATAGCCGCTACTTGCACACTCTGTTCCAGCGGACATTAAATATGTAAAACCCTTGAGGAGAGGCCATTTTTCTGAATCTGAACTTTCTGAACAGTTTTGTTTTGTTCCATTGTGCTTCACTCTCAGATATCAGACACCAAACAAGAGCGTCCTCGGATAAGAGCGTGTAAGGCTCTCCCTTCCAAAAGGTCAAGAGCAAACATTAATAGTTCACACACTTCTGAAGGTACTAACAGGAAATGTCAGGCCAGACTTTTTACAGAGCCCTGAATGCAAGTAGAGAGGATTTGATGGCTTCGGAGCCAGTAATTAAAGTACCTTATAAATGTGGTGGTTTTTCTTCTGAACGTTCTTTCCACTCTGCGGGTTCAGGTTTGCTGTGGAATAAACAGCGCCTGAAGGGTCGCGTTCAAGGATTCACCCATTTCAACTACAGTTTCGAGGGGGTTGATTTTTTTTTAATTTTATCTTTTAAAAGGTCTTCTATAGCATTTTTTTGTAGGGTTGTTTTCAAATGGCAAGCCGAGCGACAATATAAAACCCACCCCCAAGTACCCTTATCATAAAGCCCGCTGTCTGTTATGAATGGAATTCAGCATAAAAGGAGCATAAACTTTAAAGGGAGAAAAAGCTGAAATTTCTGTAGTGATATAGCGAGTTGGACCTTTGCCATGAGGCAGATGAGTTTAGAAGACCTTTTAGCATCATGGCCAAACATTAATCCAGTGATACAGAATGGGTTAATATGTATTTGGGGCTTTATCCATATGCACTGCATAGTTTCAATAAAAAATTAAAATTAAATTAACTCTGAGGCTGGGGAAAGATATGAAGGCTGAGAACATGTGGGGCAGTGCATTTCCCTTTGTTACAAACCTGTCTGCATAGTTCTCATAACCATAGAAGAGGGAGGTGGGTCACACTTGGGCACTTTTATTTTCTTTGCTTGCTTCTGATGCAAAGGTATTTTGAGATTAACTGAGAGAAAGAAAGAAGTTGGTAGCATAAGCTTTTGTAGACTTAAGTCTACTTGCTCAGATACAAGATTATGAAAGTTTATGCTACCAACATCTTTCTTTCCCTCTGGCTGCTGCCGCACTTACAGAATTAATGCAGTTGGAAGCCTGAGATTTGTAGTTTGATGTGGCACCAGGCCTCTTGTGACAGAAAAGGCTAAATATCTCACGAAACTACAAATGCTAGAATCTCATACCATTGAGTCAGGGCAGTTAAAGCAGCGTCAAAGCGCATTAATTTTGCATTGCAGATGCAGCCTCAGTTAATCTCAAAGGTGCTATAAGATCCCTACAAGATCCAGACATGGGAGCTTATCACATGGGAGGAATTCCTCTCAATTGCGAATGGAGCCAATTCACATTTACGTGAATTCGCTAGTTTAGCGAATGTACGTGAAATCTTATTGCATTCGGGATGCGTTCAGAATGACTTCCCATTTCCCGAAATTGACTCCCATTGCCCGAAATTGTGTGAGAAACTCTAATGCGCAATTATGTGAAACCCCATGATTGCGTTCGGAATGACTTCCCATTGCCCAAATTGTGTGAGATACATTCATTCGCAATTACGTGAAACCCCATGATTGCGTTCGGATTGCCATTGCATTGTACCCCCAAATTCCGTCATTTAATAAACTCCTAAAACAGCTATGTCTATGAATTCTGTAGCCCTTGGCAGCTCATCATCTACAGCCCTTATCTTTAGACTGGTAGCTTTGCAGGCTCTATTAAAGTCACCAACAACGGTCCAGCCCACTCGGATGGACCTGGGAGGAATATGTATGGGCCCTCCTAAAGGAACAAAACCTCCCAGAATCCTCAACCAGCATAATCAGTCACCATGCTGGCTGGAGGATTTTGGGAGATGTAGCCTAAACAATGTTTCCAGTCTCTATTTTTCTTATTATTATTAAAAAGTCCCTCCCTGTGTGCAAATTTCTGAGTAGGCTAAGCAATTTTTGAGTCACAGTTGACCAGTGGATTCATAGGCTTATCATGATATTATTCTTCCTTTCAAGGCAATGGAGCATACCTGTATTCACAAACAGCAAATTCAGTATCTGAGGTGTGACTTCCCTACAGGGCTTCCACCCTTTCTATATTATTTCCAAAAGTCTTGAAATGTTCCTTTTGAGGACCTCAGTCCCCACTCTTGATATTATCCCTGAATTTGCCGCCACACCCTCTCAGCCAGACCGGCACATATGCGCACAAGCATGCACACAAACTCCTCTGTATACATACATCCTGTTCTTTCCGATTCCCTGTGTTCTCGAGCTGAGGCCTGGCAACAGAGGAACGATCGCACGCGTGTAGGAAAAATAAACATTTTCACACGCAACGTCTTTGTCGAGGATATTATCCAAAATATTTACCTCCTCTATTACCAAGACACCAAACCCTGAGCACCTGTATTGGTTTGTAACATGGAAACTCATCCCAGTTCTCTCTTCTGTTGATGTTTACGCACAAGTAGCAC
Source organism: Urosaurus nigricauda (assembly GCA_034509955.1). Classification (NCBI taxonomy): domain Eukaryota; kingdom Metazoa; phylum Chordata; class Lepidosauria; order Squamata; family Phrynosomatidae; genus Urosaurus; species Urosaurus nigricauda. The sequence continues at coordinate 25,887,410 of JAOEGL010000006.1, read as the reverse complement.
AAGAAGGGACTCAACGGAGACACTTTTTTGTCTACACATGCAGCAGAAACAACAGGCACATGGCACACGACTTCACAGCTTGGATGGAGGGTGGGTCACAACCTCAGATAGCCCACATATGAAAAACACTTCCATTACAAATAAGAACATTCAAGAGAACTCTTCCTATTGTTAATGCTACCTTTCCGCGGACAGGGATCTTTTGATACAATGAAAAATTAAATTGTGGGGTTTTCCCGACTCCACTATGATGTGGAACAATCCCAGAAGGTCTGTATCACACACTTCTCCTTATTCTGGAGAGATGGGATATAATAAATTATTATTATTATTATTATTATTATTATTATTATTATTATTATTATTATTCCCAATACACAGATCCATCCTCAGTATTATTATTTTTTCCAAATAGTCTTGAGTATTTCAAGAAAGAGATTTTTGAGCAGGAGTCATACTATAGGCTGAAAATCTGTCAGTCTCAACTAGAATAGACCCAATTGCATAGTGAGGCAACTCACAGGTAAGTACAGTTTATTCAATGGCCATATTCTAGTCAGGACTAACACTAGGATTTAGGCCATCGTGTCTATTCAGAAGTATATCCCGATGGGCTCAGCAGGATTTATTCCCGGGTTAAGTGTAGACAATTCATAATCTTCCAGATGCAACTCCCATCTTTCATAGTGTATATAATCTTCATTGTCCTTTCCCAAAAGTTAATATGGTTGGGAATAATAATATTGATCTAGTAGGCAGGCTTTTCCTAAATAATATTGAAATCTAAAACACTCTAAACACCGGATCGCACTGGGTAAATGTTAACAGTTATAATTATTAATGATTAAAAATAGAAATAGTGTTGTAGCCCATGAGTAAAATCAAAAAGCAGAATTAGGTTATGCCTTTATGAGAGCTGAATAAAATGTCATTAAAAGGTTCTCCAGAACTTTCCATGATATTAAAAAGTATCTATCTATCTAGAAGGGTGGAGAAGTATTGAAAAAAAAAGTCAAAACTCTGGCCAGATTTTGGGGGTTTGGTGTCTTCAGTGAGACTAACTCTCAAGACGCAGAGTCAGACTGTGGGAAGGTATCTGTTTAGGGCTAATATTGTTTATTGGGATGTACAGACGATGGCTGCTCTTCATCCTTTCACATGAAAGGATTAACTGAAACTCAAAGATTTGTCCATTGACTTGCTGGTCAAGACACACCGTCTCCTGAATTGGTTTAAAACAGAGGCACAGAGTAACATGGCAGTCTTTACATCTATAGTTACACACTACCAAACGCCCTCTCATCCACATCTGAGATATTAAATCTCATTCCGATGATGACTGGCTGCATTTGCACTGCAGAAATAATCCAGTTTGACACCACTTTAACTGCCATGGCTCAATGCTATGCAATTCTGGGAAGTGTAGTTTGTGGTGCCGCCGCAACTACAGTTTGCAGAATTCCATAGCACTAAGTCGTGGCAATTAAAGTGGTGTCAAACTGGATTATTTCTGCAGTGCAGATGCAACAAATTCAGGAGGCATCACCGTCCAGGGGGAAGAGCCTTGATACCACTAAGGGCAGCAGAACAGGAGATATAGAAACATAGTCCATGAGACACAGGCGACAGGGAAGGTGCCCTGTGTGAGTATCACTAAAATGGATGAAAGTGAGGGGGTATCCAAAAGTTTTAATGATCACCTTTTTAAAAAATGGACAGAAAGTTTGTTTTGATTTGTAGTTGTTAACTTATCTCTATGTAGTCACTGTCTAGATTTATACATTTTTTCCCAGCGTATCTTGACCCTCCGAATACCTGATATTGTAGAAATCTGCAGATTGTGGCTGATGAGGATTTAACACTTGAGTCACTTCTGGCAAAGACAGTCACAAAAATAAAGGACACAATGAGCTGATTTTCTCAGCAATGTGCACTTAGGGGCCAAGGATGACCCTGACAAAATTTCATCAATATGCCATAATGATTATGACTTTACGATACCCCCTCGTAAGGCGCAATCTGCCGACTTCTACAATATCAGGTATTCGGAGGGTCAAAATACGCTGGGAAAAATGCATAAATCTAGATAGTGATGACATAGAGATAAGTTAACAACTACAAATCAAAACAAACTTTCTGTCCATTTTGTTTAAAAGGTGATCATTAAGACCTTTGGATACCCCCTCGTATCTATTTCAGTTCACAGGAGAACAGCTCACAGAAATATGCCACATGTTTATTTTCAGGGTAAGGGGCGAATGCCATTTGGATTTTTCCATCTCAGACATCAAAATGTCTTTTAGAGGCTCTAATCTAGCCAGAATTTTCCTGCCAAGTTCAGAACTTGGAAAGCGATGCTGGCAACTTGGAAAGGTTTGAAAGAGAGCTTAATTCCAAACACACTTGTTGCCCTTTTGAGATTCTCTCTCTCTCTATATATATATATAAAGTCTCAGCTTTGGGAATGTTCTTGCTGCCGATTAAGATGCGAATAAACAAACTCGAAAACATATGAAAAAGCGAGAACCTAAATACTGAATATTATAATTATCCAAATCCCATTTGCATAAATTTTGAACTGCCTTTTGAAACAAACTCTTGATTTAAATAATAGGCTTCAAGGGAGGTACTTGGAAACCTTCTCCCAAAAGCTGCCTTTGATGTATTTAGTATCAGAGAACATCCAAACCGAAAGATTTTTTAAAGCGAGCTCAAAGGTATAAAATTAACAACTGTGGGGTTTTTTTTCTGCTTTTTGAAGCCAAGGGGAAAAATAGAAGAAAAAGAAACCTCAGATACAAGGCCAACAGAAGGAAGCCACATTAAAAACCAACCAACCAAGAAGTCTGGTCCTATAATACTCAGGAGCAAGACCCACTGATTTCAATGACATTTACTTATTAGCAAGTTTGAGCTGCACACTCTCCTAAATTACAACTGAAAATCTGGATTTTAAATCATTTGCAACAAGGGTAGAATATAATGCCCCCAAAGACCCCAGATCCTGTCTGATCCTGGAAGCGAAGCAGGGCCTGCCCTGGTTAGCATCGTGGATGGGATACGTCTAGCAATGAAATTAACACTAGACAAGAGGGTCTCCTTAAATAAAGCAAGTGTAATATACTGGTTTGAGTGTTGGACTATGGTTCAAATCAGGATGTGACATGGAAACCCACTTGACCTCACACTCTCTCAGCCTCAGAGGATGTCAAAGGCAAACCCCTTCTGTACTGTTTTTTGTGGGTTTTTCAGGCCATGTGGCCAATATGTTCTAGAAGAGTCTATTCCTGACGTTTCGCCTACATCTGTGGCATCTGGCATCTTCAGAGAATTTCTCTTCAGAGATTTCTCTGAAGATACCAGCCACAGATGCTTGCAAAAGATCAGGAATAAACTCTTCTAGAACATGGCCACATATGGATGCTGACCATGAAACTTCACACTGGAAACCCCTTCTGTATTCCTCCCTCAGGTGCATCTGAGGAAGTAGACTGAAGTCTAGGAAAGCTCATGCTGCCCATTTCTTTCTTTCAGTGAGTCTCAAAGGTGGTGCTAGATCTCTCCAAGTACTGATTCTACAAACTAACATGGCAATATCTTTGGATTCTACCCATATATATATATATATATATATATATAATGTTGCAAGCCTCCCTGAGTCCCAGTCTTGGGAGAAGGGCAGAATATAAATGTATACAAATAATAATATTTATATTTATACATCATTATATTATGCAATCCTAAAAGGTAGATTTACCTGGAGGTAAACCCAAGAGATGTATAGTTCGAGGCTTCCTTTCATATAGACTGAGTTTAGGAACTACAAATTATTATTTAACAACCAGCAGTTACTAACTCCTTTACTTTTTAGGTGTACCTTTGCTTTGCTGCCGCTTTAGAAAGAATATATGATCTATCATATCATATATGATATAGGAATATATATATATCATATCATATATGATATAGGAATATATGACTATATGATATATATGATATATATGATATCAAATATGAATATGTTTTTAAAAAGGATAGGATCTTGGGTGTTTTAGGAAACTCAGTCCAAAGAAATGGCAAACGACTCCGGTTTAGAAGAGAAAAAGGAGAAAAGACTTTTTATAGTCTGGATTGTATCCTGATTCCCGAATTAAGCTGAGCCCGGATCGGCTTTGACCCAGGTGAACTACTCCAACGGAAATATCAACGTTTCAAGTAATTAATTACTATAATTAGCGGGTGAAGAACAAAGTCGCATCAGGGAAGTCGCTTCCTCGGGTCCAGACGCAAGGATCCGAATATGTGAAGGCGCCCACATTTTTTAAAGTCAATTGATTAAATGGATATCCCGCTTCCGTCCCGGCACAAGACCCCTGGGATCTACACACCTGGAAGTACAAAGATGCAAAGGTGAAAAGACGTGCAAGGCTTGCGGCTAAGAGATCGTGAAATGCGAAAGGTGCATCGGAAGATGCGAGTCCTTTTTTTGAATCCTTCTGGAATCCGCTCCGGTCCAAAACACACTGCAGAAATAATCCGGTTCGGGACCGCTTTAACTCCCCTGGCTCAGTGCTAGGGAATCTTTGGGCTGTGTTCACACTGGAGAAATAAACCGGTTTAATTGCCATGGCTCAAGGAAGGGGAAATTGGAGAGATGTCAAATAGATATAAAGGGATGTATATAATTAATATAATATATATATATATATATATATATATTGGGGAAGAGGAGGGAATGGGAGGCACAATCCAGAGGAGAAAGGTCTCCTTTCCGATTCTTCCCAGAACTTCTGGATCCACACAAATGTTGACTTTTTAATTCTTAATTTTTCCAATTAAAAAAAGGGGGGTTTGGTGGTGGAGAGATGGGTCTGTAATTTGCGGGAAGGGTAATAAAAATTTTAAAAAATATATTGTTTTCATTTGGGTTACAGTCTTGCGGTATCCTCTCGTGGCATTTAGTCGCCTCCAGAGATTTGTGAAAGGATTAGATAGGATAAGAGACTGGTTAAGATAGAGAGAGAGAGAGATTAGATAGAATAGATGAATGGATAGATAGATAGATAGATAGATGATAGAGAAAGAGATTAGATAGAACAAATGAATATATATAGAGAGAGAGAATTAGATAGAATAGATGAGCAGATAGAGAGAGAGAGAGAGAACGATTAGACAGAAAAGATGAATAGATGGATGGATAGAAAGAGGATAGAGATTAGCTAGCATAGATGAATAGACAGATAGATAGATAGATAGATTATTTTAGAGAGAGAGGCAGATTAGCTAGAACAGATGAATAGATAGATAGATAGATAGATACAGAGAGTAGATAGGAAAGATGAATAGATAGAGAGATAGTAGACAGAGAGAGAGAGAGAGATTGGACAGATCAGATGAATAGATAGATAGATAGATAGATGATAGACAGAGAGACAGGTTAGAAAGAATAGATGAATAGATAGATAGAGATAATCGCAGCAGCTTCTGCAACAACAACAACAGAAACTGTGGTTACAGTAACGATGTGACCTTTAAAAACAATTCAGAAGGACACACATATAAAATGCGCACGGAAGATAGAGGCACAATTGCAAACTTTGAGACGACTGTGCTGGGAAGATGCTCCATTTCTCCTCTGATAGCAGTTTGATTCTTGGACCCAATCCTAACCACCGACCCTCCAAAAACCTAACACCCAAACATCTGGTAGGCCCTAGGAAACCGACGAGGCCACATTTCAAATCATGTTAGTGTGCGATGAATATACTTGGGCTGCATCCACACGGGGAGAAAGAAGCCGGTTTGGCACCGCTTTAACTCCTTTCTGGCTCAAGGCTATGCAATTCTGGGAGTTGGAGTTTGTTGTGGCCCCAGCTTGGGAGAAAGGCGGGATAAAACTTGGGAGAAAGGCGGAAAATAAAGAAATAAAATGAGAGAGAGAGATGTTGTGAGTCGCCTTGGGTCCCAAGTTGGGTCCCAACTTGGCAGAAAGGTGGGGTAAAAATAAAATAAAACAAAACTATATACAGTATAATAATATTAGAGAGAGAGAGAGAGAGAGAGAGAGATTAGATAGAATAGATGAATAGAGAGAGAGAGAGAATAATATACATACAATAATTATATATTATATGTAATAATATAATATAATTAATATAATATAATACATATAATAAAGTCTACTTCCAAGTTGGGACCCAAGGTGGCTCATAACATACATACATGCATAAACATATACATATACATACAGTACATACATACAGTATATATATGTTGTGAGCCGCCTTGGGTGTCAACTTGGGAAAAAGGCGGTGTAAAAATAAAATAAAATAAAATAGACTTCTTGACCCATAGGAGTATGGAACCTATATTCAATAGGAAGTGCCACTCCTTTCCACCTAAACTGATTGCACCTAAACCTGCTGAGAAGTATTCATCCATTGGCTCTTATAGGAAAGGGTTTAGTTTCCTCGACCCTTCGGCTTGATAAGTTCCCAAAGCCTAGTTAGGACTATGATCAGGGCATTGAAAAATCTCATACGGTGTAAATCTAATTGTCGGGTCTGAACTGCCTTAAAGTGCAGCAAACAGTCGTATACTGTACCTACAGACTCCCATGTTAGTCCCATTAATTCCAGAGATTATCACACTAGGTTCAATCCCAGAACCATCCCACAATTATCCCATTGCCAATAATGGGACATTCATTGCCAATAATGGGATAATTGTGGGATGGTTCTGGGATTGACCCTAGGTGATTGCAGCCCTGTCTCTCTATTCCAGATAAAAAAAGGACACTTCATTACCTTGAAGCTTATTTATGGGAATGATAAAGCCACCGTTTTGCAAAGATGTTTTGACAGGGCTGGGTGGAGAGTGATAGTCTCTAGCAAACTGCTCCTTTTTAAACCAAGTTTTTAAGTCGTTTTATTATTTATCCCAACAAATGTGGGAATATAAATTATACTAATAAGTATGTTGATATTAAAATTTATATTAAAATTACATAAATAATTATATTTATTTTTATTAAATATTTATATTAATATTTAAATTTAATTTTAATTATTTTAATTAATTTAATTTTCATTTATTTAACAATATTTAATTTATATTAATAATTAAATGTAAATTAATATAAATATCAATGAATAATGACAGTGAAATCCATAGCGGGCGACTATCTTATTTATATACATTTATATTCATATTTAAATTTGATTTGATTTGATTTTAATTTATTTAATTTATTTAATTTTGATTTATTTAATAATATTTAATTTATATTAATAATTAAATATAACTTAATGACAACAGTGAAATCTGTAGCAGGCGACTATCTTATTTATGTTAATTTATATTAATATTTAAATTTGATTTTATTTAATTTTACTTTATTTACTTTTAATAACAATTATTATTAAATTATAATTATTAAATTATTAAATAATAATAATTATTAAAATAATAATAATAATTTAATAATTTTAATTTATTTCATAATAGTTAATTTATATTAATAACTAAATATAAATTTATATACATATAAATTAATAACAATAGTTGAAATCCCTAACAAGTTACTATCTTATTCTTCTCTAGCTGGGAGTAAGCCCTTTTGGACTACATAAGGCTTACTTTGGAGTAAATGCGCAGACCTTTTCCAGAGTTTGGAAAAGAAGTAGTTTCCCCTATTTGATGTCAATATTGATGAATATATAATTCTACTGGACAATACAATATATAAATCCGTAACAAATTTTTATGTATTAGAAAATTAATAAAAATATTTGGGAAAAAAAAGCAAAAAATAGTAGTCTCCCCCAAGTAACTTTTCCAAGCTCTGAAACAAACTACAGGTGTATCCATGTCTACTTCTTGGAAACAACCATGGGGAAAGGCTGGGAAATAAAACAAAATTTGAAATATTCGAGAACCAGTCCTCCAAAGAAAACTGGCATTTCTTTCCTAAGAGATGCAATTCTTCACTCACTTCCAGACCAGGGAGAGAGTCATTTAATTTAATGGGAGTGAATAACTTTCTGACAAACTACCTCTGAGTATCCCTTGCCTAAGAAAAGCCTGTGAAATTCATGGGGTTGTAGTAAGTCACTATATGTATTGACATGGACTATATTCGGAATATAGTTCATGTCAATACATAGAGTACTGCTATAGTAAATTCATTTTCCAAAAGAGACGGAAATATTCAGAATATAGTTCATGTCAATACATAGAGTACTGCTATGAGTAAATTCATTTTCTAAAAAAGACAGAAATATTCAGAATATAGTTCATGTCAATACGTAGAGTACTGCTATGAGTAAATTCATTTTCTAAAAAAGACAGAAATATTCAGAATATAGTTCATGTCAATACATATATACTGGTACGAGTAAATTCATTTCCTAAAAGAGATGGAAATATTCAGAATATAGTTCATGTCAATACATAGAGTACTGCTATGAGTAAATTCATTTTCTTTTCCTTTTTCTTTTTTAAAATTTTAATTTCTTTATTAACAAAGATGAATAAACATGAATAGACAAATCAAACCCACAAAACAAAACAACCAAACAAATACAAAACAACTAATACACAAATTTTAAAAAAATTCTTATCCCCTCTTTCTGCTTTCTAAATTAATATACTCTCTAATCTTCATGGACATTTCATTTTTAACTTCAAATTATAATAACAAGAACTATTAACGTTTCTTTCATAATCACATTCATTTTCTAAAAGAGACAGAAATAATGTTAATAGAGACAGTACTGTATGAATAAATTCATTTTCTAAAAGACAGAAATATTCAGAATATAGTTCAAGTCAATACATACAAATAATTCAGAATATAGTTCATGTCAATACAATTCTTAAAGAGATAAATATTCAAATATAGTTTATGTCGATACATATAGTACTGATATGAGTCTACTCATTGTCTAAAAGAGACGGAAATATTCAGACTATAGTTCATGTCAATATATATAAGTACCTACTATATTTCAGCTGCAAGTAAAAGGGAACAAATTTATCCTTGAAATTATATAACCAGGTCAGGCATGATCATAGTTCATTGTATCTACTGTAATTTATTTTTAATATTATTGTCATAAATAAAATTATTTTGCAGTATATTTATGTGCAAGTAGCATGTGAGTTGACCTCATGGGGAAAATACAGTATACAACAGTGATATATTCCTCTAAACCCAGAAATCTTTAATATTAGGGAGTTGTTTTGGAGTGGGTTTCAAGATCGTATCTAATATCATATAAAATATCATTTATATATTAATGATCCTTAAAGCGTTACTGGATTTGGCAAAACAGAACAACATTTAGAGACACTGTGTGAAAACATATTTCTGTATTAAGAAACATATAGATTATTTCTTGCGTTTCGATCCTATGAAACTCACCTGGGCCGTTCTACACCTGGAAGCCACGCCATAAATGAGAAAGTAGTAAATTGCCCTTTCCAAATGCAGCAAACTTTCAAATGGCAGCAAGTGGAGGAATAAAAATCCTCCAAGGCCACTTTGATAAGATGTGGGAAATATTAACTATGGGTAAAATCTCAGACCAATAAAGCGCACAGCTAATCTTTAAATTTAATTATCCTTTTATAGGGAAAAAATGGTGCTTGGTTCTAAATATAATTGACTGGGTTAACTGGCAATATAAAAAAAAAAACACCTCTAGGATTTATTTTAAAAAATAGTGGCTTAATGGCTGAAGAAGACAAAAGTGGTATATTAGTTATTAAATTCTTTTGTGCGTATATCTACGCAAAGCTTTTCTTTTTTTCTGTCACATATTGGTCCAATTTCCTGCCTTGATCTTTGTGAATTACTTCATATGGATTTAGACCACTTAGATCCAAATCTCTCTTATTCTAAATTGTGTTTCAGTAATTTATTTATTTTTATTTATTTGTTTGATTTCTCTCCCGTCTTTCACCCTGAAAGTAAAGGCAGGTGGTGTTAATCAGTTTTTAGAAGGTACTAAAAATTTTCTAGAGTATATATATATATATATATATATAATGCAGAAGATATTCTATATATATATATATATATATATATATAGAATACAGAAGATATTCAAAGATAATTTGAAGGCCCAAAGTAACAATAAGCCAGGGAAATGCCCAAAGCAGTTCTCCATGCCAAATCTTCACTGAAGATCTCAATTTCTTGGTTCATTTGGGTTTCTCATAAATAGACAATGTCCCATATATTATCGGAGAGACAGCAGTACCATTAAAACGGGATATAGCGACAAAAGTCCAGGGCCCCATTGAACAGAATAATCAAGAATACGCAGCTGTCTTCCCACATTTCGAAGTGCGTAAGTAATACACAAAAACCATCTCAAGAGTGCAGTCTTAATGTTATCTAACTCAGACTTTTTCCCCTTCTGTAACTAGGGCTGGGTTAAGATATGCTGAGGTCCTAAAACTTACGTCGAGTTTAAGATGCTCCATAACATTACCACTAAAAAAGTTATTCAAACAATAATATCAAACTTGAAGATTCATCATCAGTTTGCATTTAGAGGCCCTTCGAAACGGGAGGCCCTAAACGGCAACTTACTATGTTTATGTGAAAATCTGGCATTGTAAGAGATTCAAAGGAGTTTATCATATGAAGGAAATTGGGGGTATAAGGCAATGGCAATCCAAACGCAATCATGGGGTTTCACGTAATTGTGTATGAGTGTATCTCATGCAATTTCGGGCAAAAGGGAAGTCATTCCGAACGCAATCATGGGTTTTATGTTAATGGGTATAAGAGTATCTCACACAATTTGGGGCAATGGGGGGTCATTTTCGGGAAATGGGAAGTCATTCTGGACGCATTCCGAACGCAATTAGATTTCACGTAAATTCACTAAACTAGCAAATTTACATGAATTCGAATTGGCTTAATTCAAAATTGGGAGAAATTCCTCCCTTGTGATAAACTCCAAAGTTAGGTGGCACAGTTTGGTGGCTTTTTAAATATCAATTATTTGGTTTCGTGGCATACGCTTTCAAGGATTCAAGCTTATTTCACCCTGAGGCAGATCCGCAATAAGCATCCCTGCATATGATCTGCTGGACTTGAAGGCCCCGCAAGATCCCTTTTTGTTTTTCTGCTGCAACAAATGCCCTTAGCCTTCTTTTTTTTTTTTTAACAAGGCAAAGCTGAAAAATAATAATGTTTTAGAAGCACTTTCTCTTCACTTTAAAAAAAAAAACCTGTCACAAATGCCTAGGTCTGAGTAAATGTCTCAGAAGCAACACAAAGGGATTTCGTCTTGTTTGCAGGGCTCTTTAAAAGGGTGGCAAAGGATATGTCAACAGAGCAGGTGTATGTATAGCACCGGCAGCCAGCCAAGCAAAGAGTTTTAAAAGGTCAAAGGTAGAAGGTTTCAGTCGCTTGAAGGCACACACCCATCGCAGAGCGCCTTGTTTGCTTGGAAATAGGGGGGATTCGGAGGCATTTTGGTGTGAGACAGACATTGTGTGAAAAAGAGGGGAAAGGGGGGCAGGCAATGATTCAGATAGACAAAGACAGAAGTTACCACTTTTTCCCATGGACACCTCTTGGTGTAAGAAAACAGCCAGGGCTCAGGTTCTGGATCCGTTTCAATAGCACAGATGAGGCCTCACATACATGTCATGCCTTTGAGGGTGTATATTTCTCCCCTTACCATGGAGTAATCCTAGTCTGGTCTAAGAAACTTATCCAGGGGTAAGTCATGCAGCAAAATACAACAAAACCCACAAAACAGCAGTCCCGTTATTGGCCCGACTAAAATGCACGATGTATTTCAATTTATAGTGCATTTTTTTGTATTTTGCGTGATGTATTTTGTGCATTTTAGCTGGCCCGATAAAAGGATTGCTGGTTTGTAGATTTGGGATTAGCCTGTGCTAAGGAATTCTGAAAGGCGAGAACATGATCTCTCAGGGCATGCCTTTTAGAGCCATAGGGCTGTAAGTCAACTACATCTCTCACCATTCAGCAGTCTGACTAGGGCTGATGGAAACTGGAATATACAGACCTTTGGGTTGCATCTGCACTGGAGAAATAACCCGTTTTGGCACCGCTTTAAGTTCCCTGGCTGAAGACTATGGGATTCTGGGAGTTGGAGTTTGTTGTGGGGTCCAGAGCTCTGCTCTGGACCCCACAACATACTCCAACTCCCAGAATCCCATAGCCTTGAGCCAGGGCAGTTAAAGCGGTCCCAAACAGGTTATTTCTCTAGTGTGGATGCAGCCTACGTTACCTTAATAGTGCTCTGTGCAAGAAGGTAGGAAAGACCTCAAGAAAGGCAGCTAAAAAAAAAATTCTGAAAAGAGAGGCAATTCTCAAAATAAATGAAAATATAGGTATAGTTGGTATGATTTATGTTAGGTCATGAAATACAGCCATTTCACCAGGAGGAAAACTGTGACCTGGTGACCTGTGGGCCTTCTTGGGAAGTCTCTTGTTTAGGTGACACCTACTGGGGATGGACAATTTCATGCTTCCTGGTCTTCCTTCTGAAAATGTTCAACCCTTACATTAAACCTGGTTAGCAACCATGATAGCCCTTCAGACAGAGGGTAATCCTTGGACAGTTCTTTTCATAGAAGATTTCCCTCTATAAAAGAGAACACATTGGCCAGCGTTCTGTTAGTAGCTTTTGTGGTTGTACATGCTTTCAAGTCGCTTGTGACTTACAGTCACCCCGCAAATTTCATAAGGTTTTCTTAGGCAAGGAATACTCAGAGGTGATTTCGCCAGTTCCTTCCTCTGAAATACAGCCTACAGCACCTGGTATTCATAGGATGTCTCCCATCCAAGCAGTAGTGTCAATAGGGTTGGTGTCACCCAACGTGGCAATTTATGGTGTCATCTCCTTCTATACCACAGCATACAGAATCCTTAGCAATGTTTTTTTGTAGTAATGTTACTCATAAATTTTAATTCCCATATAGCACTGAATGTAATGGCAGTAGTTGTGATATAAACAAGTAGCAAAATTAAAATTATATCTACAAACTACAGTATCATACACACAGTTAAACCACATATTTTCATGCGGCTGAGTGAAAATTTGGTAAGATGTGATGTTTTTAAACAAAATTTCAAAATAATATTTTAAAAATAAAAAAAAATAAATTTTAACATTTATTTTTTTAACAAAACTAGAGCCTCTTTCTCCTCCTACCGAGCCTCACCCCACTCACACCGTCTCTTCAGCTCTTTAAAGGGATGCAGGCAAACACAACAGCCTGGTTTTACAAAAAGGCAGATGTTTGGGCAGCAATCATTGTGTTACCTGGCGCAGTCCACACTTTCTGCATCACCCTAATGACACCCCTGCATCCAAGTGCTAACCAGGGCTGACCCTTCTTAACCTCCAAGATCAGACAAGATCTGGTGCCTTTAGGGAATTTAATACCTTAATCATTTACACATAGGAAAATGCAGCTTATATGAACATAAGTGGACAAAGCACAGAGGGCAATTCTCCTGCCTCCCTCCATCCAAAAATGTTCCACGCTTTGTAGCAGTCAGCCTATGGGAGGGACTGCTACCCGTATATACTCAACTATAAGTCGACCTCATGTATAAGTCGAGGGAAAATGTTGGGGCCAAAATTAAGGATTTTGATCTTACCCATGGATAAGTCGAGGGTAAAATTTAGTGGTATGTAACAAAGGATCTAAGGAATGAAGCAAAGGAAAACAATGCCAGTAAACTTACAAAATTACAGCAGGCATCACTGTTTGTGATCACACTAAAGGCTGAATGGATGAGAAAATAGAAGGGGGTCAGTGAATCCAGGACAGAATATGCTCTTGCCTTTCATCAGGGGATGGTTCCCTTTTTTATAGGTATTCAAGTACAGGACTTGCATTGACCCGTGGATAAGTAGATCCAGATTTTTGGAGTCAATTTTTGGACTAAAATTTCTAGACTTATACATGAGTATATACAGTACTTCTCCCCCTTACCACAGGGATAGGGACTAGGAGGGAGAAGGTGATTCAGACCACGAAGATCCAGCTGCTCTGGGATCTCACAGGAAGGAAAAGATGGATACACCCCATTTAAGAATGTTCCCCCATTTTTCTCCCCTTCTCCTGTGATTTTGCTGAGACCAGCTGCATCTCCATGATCTGAATTATCTCCCAACTCCCTTCCTTCCCCACCAGTAAATAACAACAGAAGGGGCCCTTCGCAGGGCTTGACAGCTGCCAGGTGTTGGGAAGACACAGAATTGTGTGTGCAGAGCCGCATATACACAAGTAGCATCTCAGTCATGGACAACCTGAAAAGTATCATAAGAACATGTTTGCATAGTCATCATGATGACCCTATCATCAAAGATGGCTTTTCTCTTTCAAGATATGCCTGTATTGTTGTCAGGTGAAGAAATGAACTGTTGAAGGCAAGGCAAAGCGTGGACAGGGCTTTTACTGTTCCATTTTATAAGGATTTGTAACAGGCCTAGATTAAATCAGAAGCCAGCTCAAGGTTAATGGGAAAGAGGAGGGTCCACTGTAACTTGGAAAGGTTTATGTTCCTATCCATGTAAACTGACTTGATTGATGGAGTGGCTGAAAGATAAAAATCATTCGCTCTTGCATGCTCTCCAAATGGAGCAGCATTTCTCTAACATCGTACTAAGGGCTTGTGCCAAGACAGTGACACACTCTCACCTCTCATCTTGGAAATTCCATTCAGTTTATGGCACCATGGAGGGTAAATATTGGTACTGCAAAGCAGTGAAAGTCAGGTTGGAAATGTGACCAAGCTCTGAAAAACAGTGAGAAATAGTCACTGAAATACTGCCATAAAAATATGAGGATTTTATGTATCTTGCAACCCCTGTGATATATTTACTAAATCAGGGATAAGGAATGTCTGGCCTTTCAGATGCTGCTAGACTTCATCTCCCACGATTCCTCACCATTAGCTATGTTGGCTAAAACTGAGGAGAACTGTAATCCAAACACATCTGGAAAGTCATGCTTTCCCCACCCTGTCTCTCTCTCTCTCTCTCTGGCTTTTCTTCGCTAACGGAGATTCAGGAAGGACTCATCCCACACTTTCTACAAGTGCGTTGATGACTTAAAAGGCCGATCCAAGATAAACAAGTCCGGTTACAGAAAACACAGCAGAAAGTCTCCTTGGGTGATGTTTCCAAGTTGTGGTTCTTTCTGCGTTGTCATTTCTCTTCGAGACTCATTCGGCGTGAGTTCTCAAAAGAGGCTGCAGCATTGTGGATAGTGCGTCTCCATGCCTTCCGATGTGAGGCCAGGGCAGACCATTGTTGGTGATCAATTTGGCCGAGCTTGAGATGTTGTTTCAGGGAGTCCTTGTATCTCTTCTTTGGGGAGCCCCTCTTTCACTGACCTGTGGTGAGTTCACTGTAGAGTACTATTTTGGGGAGGCAGTGGTCCTCCATCCTAGAAACATGACCTGCCCATCTGTACTAAATAATAAAAGGATGTAATAGTTGTAATGCTGAGCTAAAACAGCTCCCACCAAACCCAGCTATTGCACCGTCTCTGGTGCTCAACGTACCTCTTCTGAATTTGAGCCAAATTTGAAGTTTTTGGCTCTGATTTGGAAAAAATGGCGGCCGAAGCCGTTTTGAGAGAGATGTCCATGTGATAAAATCAGCCTAACTTCCAAATTTGGCTCGAATTCAGAAGAGGTAAGTCGGGCACCAGAGGTGGTGTGATAAAGTCCCCAGTCTTGACTGACAGCTTCCACTCAACCCAGTAGAGCTGACTAGAGATGATGGGAGCTGTAGTCCAACACTTCTGACCTGACATTACTGTAATTATTGTAAAGCACCATGTAGCCAGAGGCCTCTAAATACACAAATACAAGTGAGGAGAAACAATTAAGTGTACATCTTTATGTAAAATAAGTTGCTAAATGGGGGACGTTACTGTTAGTTTTCTGTTTGCAAGGAGGGCTTGGGTGAGTCAGACCAATGTGGTATAGCTTATTCATCTATCTCAGGACTCTTACCTCCTCCTTCTACAGCATGTCTAGCTCTAGCATGAGTCCCATTTTACCTGTTTTGCGGAACAAAGAAATTAACTGGAGAAGAACTATGAACTGCTCTTATTGAGACAGCAAGTATGCAAAGCTGGCCACTAAGGCCTGATCTAGATGGGCAAGATGCGGCGTGATAAGGGCTGGAAAGGTCGCCTTTAGGGTTAGGGAGGACGCAGCGTCCGCACCCTCCCTAACCCTAAAGTGTATGGGCACCACCATTTAAAAATGGCAGCATCCATAGGGTGCACCATGATGTCAAAAACTGAGCTCCTTTTTT
Source organism: Urosaurus nigricauda (assembly GCA_034509955.1). NCBI lineage: Eukaryota > Metazoa > Chordata > Lepidosauria > Squamata > Phrynosomatidae > Urosaurus > Urosaurus nigricauda. The sequence goes on along the minus strand of JAOEGL010000006.1, from coordinate 25,871,073 downwards.
GCGCTGGGTGTTTGACGTGGCCTTCAAATGGCCACGTCAAACACCCGGGGAGAAAGGGGCCACAGCGGCCCCTTTCTCCCCTCAGCACCACCTCCAGAAGTGGGGTGCAGCGGGTGCCCAGGGCACCTCCTGCACCCTGTTTTGAGGCTGCGGTGAAGCGGCAGTTTGCCGCTTCTCCATGGCCTCCGGAAGCAGCGGGATGGGGCCTCTGGGGCTGCCGGTGTGGCAGCCTTGGCCCCATCTTGCCGCTTCTTGGGCGGCTACAGACCGCCCCTTTTGAGCGGTCTGTACTGCCCCTAAGGGGCTGTGCAGACCAGGAAAGCTGGCCTGGGAGTGGAGTCAGGGTGTGGTGTCCACATCACACATGCCCCAACTGTGCCCCATGGTGGCGTGATGCCACGTGCCGCACCACACAGCACGCGGCATCAAGGTGCTCCTCTGGCGGTGCATTTAGATGATGCAGTGCCAAAGGAGTGCCATAAAGCCTTAGTGGCTACGGCACCCATTTTAGGGTGCGAAAAGAGCCACTTTTTGCAATTCCTTTTTGCTCCACGGAAAGGCCAGATCAGGCCACAGTGTGCAGTTGCCACGGCCCCAGTCTGGGAAAGACAGAGGTGGCCTGCACAGCCTCTGAAATGATTCCTTGCAGGTCATGAAACACCATCCCTGCAAGTAGACAATTAGCACACCAAGAAGAACCTTTGTTCTTTTTGGATTACAATTTCTTTTTTAGAAAACAATAACCAAAAACCTCATCCAGCATGGCCAATTCTGACTGAGGTTCTGGGAACTACAGTCCAACAAGAAAACCTTTCAAGCTCTAACTCTATCCCCGAACTGCGACTTTATATTCACAAAGGGGAGGTGAGTGTCGTAATGTATGTGTTTTTAGCAGAACAGGGCAGCCTGAGATCATGCTGTACACACAGTTCTACTACCTCATCTCACCTTCTCTTTCTGCCTACCTGCTATACAATTTTGTCTCTCTTTATATGAGAATAAGAGGGCAGAAAAGTGCTATCATACCATTTCATACTTCAGCAGAAATCACAGTTTGGGATGCTTTCCTGTTAAGGAAATAAAGTTTACTGGGGGGAAAACCCCTACTAGCCTGGTTTATTTCTTCAAGAAAAAAGGCCAGTCAGCTTCCTGTTGTATTAGTTTGCTTCTTGCAGTAATTGTGACTTTTCTTTGTTATCTCAGCAGTGGGAACCATGCAGCCTTCCAGATTAAGATTGCCAGGTGTCTCATATTATAAGGGTTGCCTCTTATTTGAGATCTGGAAAACTTACCTTTTATAGGACTAGCAGATGTCCTTTATTATAGAGAATGACCCCTATTTGAGGATTGGAAAGATTTTTCCTTTTATACAGCTTGAACAAGATGCCAAAACATCCTACATTTTTTTATTTTTTACTAAAGCCCTTCAAGAAGATTTAATGTATGTATCATGTAACTTATGAACGTGGACAATTTCTGTTAACTTTACAGCGAAATACATGGCTAAGTGAAATGAAAACAGTACTTTTATTTGTTATTTAGGTAGATACAAACATGTTAATAACTAGTTCCTGACTGTCAACCCGACATATCAAGAATTTGGATTATCCCTTATTGCTACTAGTGATGTCCAGTGCTGCGTGGAGAAACCAGGCCTCTGTATTTTTCACTGACGTTCTCCTTCCAGGTGAATTCATCCTCGGTCTCCATTCAATATAGTTAGTTCACAGCTATTTAAACCAAACTGTCCCAGAGGCTCAAGGTGGAATTAATATTATTATTATAACTTTGCCTGGCTGCATGAGTAGTCTTTATGGTGTGTACAAATCATGCTATTATATCCTGGGCTTATAAATGTCTTCTGAACAGAGGAGGCGAATTAACCAAACGGAAATGGTGTCAGATGAGTGTTGTTGTTTTTAATTAAATGCCTTGCAAGCAAATAACCTTAACTATGGCTGCAGGTTGACTTACAGCCCACTGCTCCCCAAAGAGCCTTTTTTAAAACAGCTTTAACTAGAGTTTCACACAAGCTGTGCTTCATTTCCTAGGTGTGTGCAGAATCTAAATTTTGTGTAATAGAGGTTATGTCTCTATTGATCGGGAATCACAGAGAGGGAGAGGGAGGTGAGATTTGCAGGATCATTTCGTACAGCTTGGAAACCCCCAACATATTTTGAAGGCAAGACCGAATCAAGGTGTTTTGCTGCCTAAAATGAAAGATAAGGTGGCACACTATATTCCACACAGAGAACTTATTGAGAGATGAATTTTACATGGGTGAAAGGACAGCTTCGTCCATTGCACTTGGAGCAGTTTGATAGCTAAAGAAGTGCAAGATGTGTGGGACTCTGTCCTCCAATACCTTTCTAAGGACTTTATCCGATGTTGGAAATTGGAAGTATAATCTAATGGCAATCTGAATGCAATCATGGGGTTTCACATTATTGCGAATTAAAGTATCTCATGCAACTTCAGGCAAAAGGGGAGTCATTCCGAATGCAATAATGGGTTTTACATTATTGCGAATTAAGGCATCTCACGCAATTTCGGGCAATGGGGGGGGGGTGTCATTTTTAACACATTCCAAATGCAATAGGAATTCACGTAAATTCGCTAAACTAGAAAATTCACGTGAATTCAAATTGGCTCCAATTGGCTCCATTTGCAACAAAGAGAAATTCCTCCCATCTGATAAGGTCCTAATACTCAGTAGCCCTGGTATCTGCCATTTTAGGTGGCTGCCATATTAAGCCTCACAGTTGGAGCAGATCTTGAGGGGTGGCAGACCTTAATAACAAGTAGAAATTTAGCCAATACAGAAATTTAGGCTAGTATAGAGATACGGTGAAAGGAATCAGTTGTCTAACTGAATTATTGCCTGTTATACATGATGATGATGATGTACCACCTGGATTTAGGTCAATCTGTTAGATCGTAATATAATTTTAGGAAAAGCTGGACGGCACTGTAGAAATACTGTTGCCACCTCCTCAGTTCTCCAGCGTGATTTTCTCTCTGCTGATTTGACTGAGCATTGACAGTATACTCTTCACAATGTTGTGTGCTTTCAAGTTGATTTTTTACGTATGAACCGATGGCAGGGTTTCCTGGGACTGAGAGCGTGTGACTCCCCCAAGGTCACTCGAACCCTGGTCTCCAGAGCCGTAGTCCAATACTCAAACCACTATGCCATGGTGGCTCTTACTCCTCCGAACACTAAATGAATAAAAATAAATTCCTGAATATGAAAAATGAATATATCTTGGAGAAACACGGCAGAATCCTTCTTCCTAACCTGAATTTTTTTTTAAATGGAGGGAATGTCAGCCACCTGTTCAGGAGGAACATTAATTTTATGTGAGTTATTGCCCCCATTATGACTGATTCAACCTGGATACCATCTTATGGAGTCACCTAAAACTTTGGCCTAAAAATCAGCCCTAGATATGTATATGAACAATGTTGATCCCTTCATGTAAAAGAGAAGGGTCTGTGTCACGTTGATTATTCTTCTATAGTTATGAAGAAACAGGAACAATTAACAGTGTAGAAAAGTTACGTCTTGGATTACTACTCCCAGCCTCGCTGGTTGAGAACTTCTGGAAGCTGTTGTGCAAAAAAGTAACTTTTTAATGGCCTGCTACGTATGAATGCTGTTTAAATACACTGGCATTGGGTTGAGATTCTCTTTTCCAGTCTTGAATGTACCCCAAAATGGGTGTTTGAACTGCACTATGGATCCTATCTAAACATGCAGTACTCCAAATGGTGGGCTCTATGAGTACTTCAGGCGCATCAAATTATATTCCAACATAACGTAAAACCGATGATTGCCTTTGGAATGACTTCCCTTTTGCCCAAAATTGCATGAGATGCTTTAATTCGCAATAATGTGAAACCGCATGATTGCGTTCAGATTGCCATTGGATTATACTTCCGATTTCCGACGTCTGATAAGGTCTATATAATAATTCCAATGTAGAACTGTAAACATATACCACGTATGTAACATCATACACACCTATAATTATTTAACAATAATGAATACAGGTACAGTTTTATTTCAACAAACAAATGTTTGTCAAGCAATCTATGGGATGACTAAACCATACCTGCAAGTAGACAATTAACACATCAAGAAGAACCTTTGTGCTTTTTGGACTAAAAAAAAATCTTCACTACTACATTTTGAAATAGCTGAGGCTTGCTGAGGCTCGCACAGGACCTTTCCAATCTTCAAACATCTTTGATTTCTTGAGAAAACCTTATAAAACATGCTTTATATAATACAATCAACCAAAAAATAAAACACACACACACACACTTTTGGGTACATTTTGGTTTCTAGTCCCAGGCTGGCCTACATAAACCCAAAGTCTGTATATGATCCTTCAGGCCTCCGAACATACCCTTCTAGAGACCCCATTGCCTTCCAAATGTCTCCTCAAAATGAATGTTTTTACCCACCACTAATAATAATAATAATAATAATAATAATTTTATTTATAGCCCGCTCCTCTGTCATCAATTGGAGTGGGTTACAATAATTAAAAGACATCAAGATAAAACAATTCCAATAACCCAAAAGCCCACCTCCCACCCCTTAAAATTAAATTAAACCATATCAGATTAAAATCCAAGCCTTGGGGATAGTAGGATAGTGTCTAGATCAAAGGAAGTAATAGTGCCACTCTATTGCTGTGGTCAGGCCCCACCTGGAATACTGTGTCCAGTTCTGGGCACCACAATTCAAAAAAGATGCGGAGAAACTGGAGCGGGTCCAAAGGAGGGCAACTAAGATGGTGAAGGGTCTGGAAAGCATGCCCTATGAGGAAAGACATAAGGAGCTGGGTATGTTTAGCCTGGCGAAAGGAAGGTTGGGTGATATGATAGCCTTGTTTAAGTATTTGAAGGGATGTCATATTGAGGATGGAGCAAGCTTGTTCTCTGCTGCTCCAGAGAATAGGGCCCAGAGCAATGAATTCAAACTACAGAAAAAGAGATTCCAGCTCAACATCAGGAGAAACCTCTTGATAGTAAGAGCTGTTTGATGGTGGAGAGTGATGGAGTCTCCTTCCTTGGAGGTCTTTAAACAGAGGCTGGATGACCATCTGTTGGGGATGCTTTGATTGTGAGTTCCTGCATGGCAGAATGGGGTTGGACTGGATGGCCCTTGGGGTCTCTTCCAACTTTATGATCCTATGAAAAGGACCAGGCTGTCTCAAGATCTGGTTACACCTAGATGCGACTTTATTTCTTCATGATCCACGCTGGACCCCCATTGCGCAGTTCCCATTAAATTTCATGAAATGGGAGCAGAATAATTTCTCTCCAGATTTTCCCCCACAGCTCTTTATATTGAGGGAGAAAAGGGGTCGGGAAGGAATTGTTATCTTGGAGTGGGGAGGAAGAAGGCTAGAAGGACACGACTTTCTTAAAATCTGTGTTAATTCCAAGGTTCAAATCCTGGCTCAGCCATGGAAACCCACTGGGTGGCCTTGCAAGTCACACTCTCTCAGCCTCAGAGGGTGGCAAAGGCAAAGGCAATGGCAAATCCCCTCTGATGAAACCTGCCAAGAAAACCCCTTAGGAAACGACTTTGAAAGCACACAACAATAACAACAAATAGAGCTAAATCCTATTCTATCCATCGGGGTTTACTCTGGAGTCAATGTATGCAGGATTATAGTCTTAATTTTCTTCTTCCCAGTCAGAATTTTGAAGCTAATAATAATAATTAATAATAATAATAATAATATATTTCAAATTTTGTTTGCACTCAGGGTTTTCCTTGTCTGTTTTACTAATGTTGCAAAAAGATAGTAAGTTGGGTTGTTTTTTTTTTTAATTTTATTTTTTGGCTAAAATAAATGCTGAATTAAGATTTTCAAAAAACAAGAAGGGAAAGTTATCTCTAAAACGCATTTAGGGTAAACTATATCTCTGAAAAACTGGTCGATGACATTTGTCTTTGCAGCAGGAGCCAGTTTAATAGCATTTAATAATATTATTTCAACCAAAGTCGCATTTCCAGAACTGGTGCGAGTCCATCGGTCTTGTCTTCTTCTAAACCGTGTGGATCGGGGTTAAATCGGGATGATCCACTTTCCAAACCCTTCTGACTCTCTGTCGTGATTTCTATAGACGACAAAATTCGTGAATTTAAGATTTTATAGGATGATTTTCAATAGCGCGGTTGTCACGTTTTTTAGAATTTCCCCTTTTTTTCGGTGCAATTAATCTTGCAACAAATATATACCAATAATGTTAAAATAATCTATTTTAATTCTTTCTTCCTTTCACATCCCCAGCAATTGTTAGAGAACAAGACAAACATTTTTTTTCTCTTGTGAATGTTATTTATTTTAAAAAACTGAGGTTCTGTTTTATATCTATTTTCCTACCTCTTAAAATGAACAAATCTCAGAGCGTTTGGAAGAAAAGAAAAGCAGGTTGATGCCATCCTTTTTCCTAGATATTGGCATAAACTTTTAAAAAACTTATTTGCCCGGGATCTGCGATCTTTTTGGACTTTAGGAAACTTGACTTTATAATGATCTTTTCTGACTCAAACAAGAAAGTGTTTTCTTTTTTTTTGAGGTTTCAAAGCCACACTTTAGGCTTCCCTTTATGCAGGAATAGATAATAGTGCCCCCCCCCTAATTTCCTTCAAACATAAATTTCATTGATTTATTTAGATGAATTTATTTATTTATATATTTTGAATTTTTTAAAAATACATATGAATATGTTTTCAGTCATTGTCCTGTCCATTTAACATCTCCCTTGCCACCTTTTTTGGGGCAGATTATTCCAACACTTGTTCAATTTCTGTTTCTTATTCTGTTTATTCTAATGTCACAATCCTCTTCTTTTAGTTCATATATATAATATACTGTATATATCCCAGGCATCCTCCAAGTGTACCATTTCTCAAGCCATTTGGGTTTTATTTTATATGAGGCTTCCTATATGGATTTTTTTGGTAATCTCCATTTCAAGCGCCATCTGACTTTGGTGTCTACTGAGACAAAAGTTTTATTAAGAGTAATAATAAAAGAGATCCATGTTTAAGATCCTGCCTTCCAGAGCTTTTTTTCAAAAAAATCTCCCTTCAACCTACATATGGGTGAAAACACACCGTTTACAAACAACAACAACAACCCAGTCTGTATTTTTATTTTCTTTTTAATTTTTGGCAGGGTACAACAGCCCGACAGCCCCAAAAGGACTCCGATCATGGACTTAAATGGCTCTTGATCCCTTGCTAGGAATGAGAGACCCTTCTTTCTAATATGGTCTCATGCAAAGGCATGCCTTTCTTAGGATTTTGCTCTTTCATCCTTTAAATGGAAAGGTTCCGACATGAAACGGAGATGGAAATCCCATTATTTTTTGGTCCGATTTCTTCCCAAGCTCCTGGAGTTCAGAATCGTAAACGACACACATTTTGGTTTTCATTCTCTAAGTTGTGGGTTTTGTGCAATGCTGAGAGAGGCACGATCCCCTTTGCTAAAAATCCTTCATTTCGCTTTTGCTTAAAGTAGATGAGTTTAAGCATTTTTCAAGCCAAGAAGAGAGATCGGAGTAAGGAACTCTCGAACAACTCCATTTAGAAATATATTTCCTCTCCCTCCTTCTCTCTTTCTCTTTCTCTTTCTCACTCACACACACACTCACTATATATAATGATAATTGTGTTGTTGCGTACCTTCAGTCGTTTCCCACTTAGCAGGACCCTAAGAGCAGGGGGTTTTCTTGGCAAGATTTGTCCAGAGGAGGTTTGCCATTGCCTCCCCCTAATATCATATAAAATAATATGTAAAATATATTTTAGGGAGAGAGAGAGTTGCAGGTGTGTGTGTGGGTGTGTGGGCAAATCACACTCTCTCAGCCTCAGAAGACGGCAAATCCCCTCTGAAGAAATTTGCTAAGAAAAACATATATGCACATACACAAAAAGATAACACACACAAACATTATATATATATATATATATATATATATTTGTGTGTGTTGTGTTTTTGTGTACACGTATATATGTTTTTCTTAGCAAGTATAACAAACTATATATATATAGGTTGTTGCGCGTCTTCAAATGGTTTCTGACTTAAGTCAGAAACTATTTGAAGACACACATAAACTATATATATATATATACCTGTACTGTATAGTTTGTTGTTGTGTGTCTTCAACTTGTTTATATATATATATATATATATATAGTTAAGTCATAAACTATTTGAAGACACACAACAACAAACTACACACACACACACTTATATATTAGAGAGGCTATATATATATATATATATATATATGTTTGCCTGTGTTGTGTTTTTGTGTACATGTATATATGTTTTTCTTAGCAAGTATAACAAACAATATATATATATATATTGGTTGTTGTGTGTCTTCAAATGGTTTCTGACTTAAGTCAGAAACTATTTGAAGACACACAACAAACTATATATATATATATATATATACCTGTACTGTATAGTTTGTTGTTGTGTGTCTTCAACTTGTTTTATAGTTAAGTCATAAACTATTTGAAGACACACAACAACAAACTACACACACACACACACTTATATATTAGAGAGGCTATATATATGTTTGTGTGTGTGTCTTCAAATAGTTTCTGCCTTATGGCAACTCTAAGGCAAATCTTCACAAGGCTTTTCTTAGCAAGTTGCTTCAGAAGGGATTTGCCCTTCCCATCTTCTGAGGCTGAGAGAGTGTGATTTGTACACATTACACACACATACTGTACACACATAATACAAACTCTCTCTTTCTCTCTGTTATCACACTAGAGTCAGTTCCAGAACCATCCCACAATTATCCCATTATTGGCAATGAATATCCCATTATTGGCAATGGGATTATTGCAGGATGGTAATGGGATAATTGTGGGATGGTTCTGGAATTGACCCTAGTGTGATAATCTCATTTCTCTCTCTTTCTCTCTCTCTCTACAATATACACACAACTGTCTCTAGCACTATTTATATAACACACACATAGACACATATCTATAAATGGTGTGCCTTATATTCAGCGAGTTGTAGTGTGTGAGGGGAGGCATATATGTGTGTGCAGGATCGACTATATTAAACAACGTTATCACTTGCTGGGTCCTGGAATCTTATTTATGCGATTGAATGCAGACGTACAGGTGGTCATCGGCAGTACATGGACAAAACAACCACAGACTTGTGTCCATGCGTCAGGAAACCAAAGTCTGCCTTTAAAGGGCCTTATCAGACAACGGAAATTGGAAGTATAATCCAATGGCAATCTGAACGCAATCATGGGGTTTCACGTTATTGTGAATTAAAGTATCTCAGGCAATTTCGGACAAAAGGGAAGTAGTTCCGAACGCAATCATGGGTTTTACGTTATTGCGAATTAAAGCATCTCACGCAATTTCGGGCAATGGGCAGTTATTTTCGGGTAATGGGAAGTCATTCTGAATGCATTCCGAATGCAACTGGAATTCACGTAAATTTGCTAAACCGGCGAATTCACGTGAATTCAAATTGGCTCCAATTGCAATAAAGAGAAATTCCTCCCATCTTATAAGGAAAACTAGAGCAACCATTGGCCAGGCATTTCATCTTGGAACATCCCAGCCTCTCCCATCTGTTCCAGTTTAGTATTCAGATGCCTTCTCCTTTTCAAGCATTTTCGACAAAAGGGGGGAATTTCTGGATTCAAAGACTGAAGACCTTAACATTACCTGGCCTCAAAGTCCCCAGCAACCAGTCATGTTATTATACGAATTGTATTGTTTTCCTGTATGAAACGTATTGTGTTCCTCTCTTCCTGCTAGCTTTATCATCTAATTGCCATCTCTTCCTTGATCTACCATTAATCATTTTAAAAGGACAGGCCAGAAATTAAATTAAATTAAAGTGATCAGTCTTATTAAATGAGAGGCGAACATTGCAATGGAGTTTCTTGTACCCAGAAAAATCACAAGCCGCGTTTAAAGCGGAATGATATAGTAGCCTTGTGAATGTCAGGCTACAAATTTATTTTATTTAGGAAATGTGAACTCAATTGGATCAGTTGGGCTTATCTCCCTATGAGGACAGGGGTCCCAATCGGCGTTAACTGATTTTATACAAGACTATATAACGAAAAACCACTCCATTTGAGCTACTGTCCTTTGCCCTGTCCATGAGGCTGCCTCCGAAAAGGCTTCAGAAACTTCAGCCGGTCCAGAATGCTGCATCCAAACTATTGAATGGAAGCAAGTACGGGCAGCACATGTCTTCCTTGTTGTTTGTGTATTTCAGAAATAACTACAAAACCAACAAAACCTTTTCCTTTATTCCTTGTGTGACCAGACCGGACATAAATAGGTGGGCATGAATTCTCCTGGCTAAGCCCCATAGAAAATGTAGGGAGACTCAGAAGAGCACAGGTATTCTCGTCTTTCTTTTTAAACACCATCTTCTGCCTTTCTTTCTGTCCTGCCGCCCCATAAAGCGAACTCAGGATTGCTTTTCAGATGGAAAATATAGCGAAAAGTTTCATATGGGATTCAGGGCATTACACTGCATTACGTTACATTACATTATATTACATGCAGCATGTGCAGGAGAAATTCTGGCTAGTTTGTTCCCCATTCTTTCTGCACCACCACCATCACCACTACCCCTAAGAACTGTCATTTTTTACTATCTCCTAATTATGGCTTTATTTATGTCCTCCACTTTGGATCAGTGTTTCTCAAAGTCCCATCTAAAACAAAATTGTTGAGGGTCTCAATGAATTACTTAATAAACAATTTTTTCGTCAAAGCATATTCATAATTCATGCTTTAATAACGTTTCTCTCTCAGCTTTGTCTTGCAACATCATCAGAACTAACGTTGTACTATGAAAAGCATAGCTCCTGCTGAGATGATGTGCCCCTTTCACTGTTCAGTGTTTCAGGAAATATCCGTAACCTGCACCACTGGCATTATGAGAAATTAAGGTCCTGTGTCAGGCCTTCTTAACATGCTGAATAATCTGGCCCCGATCAAAATAATTAAATGTAGGGCTGTACAGATATGTATTTATGAGCTTTGTGCAGCCTATTTGGGAATGACCTACATACAGCTTCCAGATCACATTTTGAGACACTATATTCTATGTGTCAAAGAATGGGTGTTATGTTGACTTGCAAACCCAGTGCTTTGCACTTTCTTTCTTTCTTTCTTTCTTTCTTTCTTTCTTTGGGCAATCCCACTTTTTTTATGATAACACATTCCCAAGGTCACCTTGAAAGGCAAGTAAAGTTCAGGTGCTATAGAGTATCCAGTGGTGCATTTGATAACAACACCGTACCATTTTTATGTACCTTGGAAATAAAGTCAAAGCCAGAGGTTTGGGATGTTGACTGTGGGATGCAGCTTCAGGGAGCCATAACTGAGGCAGCTGGTTATTAACTGCCATATATATTTTTTATTAATAGGCCTATTATCCACCTGGCTTGAGGAGGGTCACTGTGGTTTGGGTATAAAGCCAGTTCTACATGAGATACAATGGAGGTGTCTTTCCTGAGCCAGAAAAGTTGGGTCACTTTTGGTCTGTAGCCACTGAGCAGATTGTTTTCCTGATGGAAAATGTCCCACTGCTTCTTTTGACTTTAAGCTATGATGTCTCAATGAAAAAGGTGACAATATCTTATGTGTATGACCTCAAGAGGGCAGTAATTCTATAATAACACCATGAATTGTGGGTCCTATCATATAAAATATAAATAATAACATAACATAACAATTTATAATATCATATAACATAAGGACCTACCTCCCAAGGAAAGTCAGCCTGGCTAATATTTGCCAGGTGAAACTATCTCAAGGCCTCAGAGATTTTGGGGCCAAAAAGTGAGATCTAGGCACGACCCTTTATGATGTCATAAAGGCCTGATATTACAAGGGGTGATGCCATTGGGACAAGACCTGGTACATTCATGAAGTATCAGTTCCATTAAACATCGGTCACAGTTGCACAGAGTAGTTTGCAGCGTTGCATACCATTTAAAATAAAAAACACCAATTATAACAAACAAAGGGATCTATGCACATAGACAGAGAGAGACTTTTTCAAGGTAGTGCTCTTGCCCTGAGATTCTTCCCTGTCACTCTGAGAAATGGAGCAGTGAATACAGACCCTGAGATCTGGGAAATGTGACTTGAGTTGATGGAATACATGGCTCTGGGGCCCCTGGAAAACACCAAAAGTGGTTAATAAATAACCACTGCTACTGCTCTTTCTAGTTCTGCTATCACTACTGAATAATGATGCTATGTAACTCTTGTGACCTGGGGTTTTATGAAAGAGCAGCAAATGTTGGATTATTTACAGTAGTTTGTTTTGGATTATGGATTAGACAATGTTGGATTATTTACAGATTATTTACACTAGGACGAGTGTCATCCCAGTCCCGTCACCCCCAGGCTGCCTGGAACCACCTCTGCCCCCAGCTATGCCAAGCAGGAGTAGATGGGGCCACTGTGGAAGAGAAAGGCTGCAATCTATGTGGTGCCAACAGCTGGTGGACAGGGCACCTCTAGGGACCATCTGTGTCCCAGGCTGGTCCAATCTACCTGCCTTGTTTGCAACTTCCGAAGGGGTCCAGGTACTATTCAGTGAAGGGAGTGTCCTCCAAGCCTTCACTGTGGCATGTCGACAGCAGGTACATGGATCGGGTCCTCCCTAGGACCTCCAGTCTCTGAGAGTCCATGGAGAGGAGCAGCGGCACACGTCAGAAAGCAGTCCCTTCCCACAAGCACACCAGGTGACAGCCCCCAAGGTGTTACCCAGTGTGATTTGCACTTCTCCCTCCCCAAAACATCACTTATTATTTATCACGTTTATTGTATTTTAATGCTAGGTAAGAGAAGAGGGTTTTGTGGTATTTTCTGATTCAGATACCAAAATAACATGACTGCTCTTGGACTTTGACTGGGAGTAGAGACGGAAGCCATTTGCTGGTATGCCTCAGACAGCAACATTGCTCTGTCAATTGGCTCATGGCTCATCAGTGAGAGGATATAAGGCATGAAAAATGAAAAACCTGCTCCAGTAGCTACTGCTTGTCCACTTGGCCTTCATACCACTGCATCTTCTGGATTATTATGGTGTATTTCTCAGCACCTACCACATTCGGTTCTAGGAAGGCAGGGGGCCAAAGGAAATTATCCACACAATGCAGGGTGACCAGATGTCCTCCTTTTCCAGGATGCACTCTATATTTCAACCTTCTGTCCAGGAGGTACTGCAAAATATCCTCCATTTTGAACATGACTAAAAAGCATGACTTTATAGTGTTAGCTTTTACTTGGTAATGTCCTACATTTTTCTTGAATGTCTTACATTTTGCAGTGCCTTGCCCTCCTTTGCAGCTAGAACATCTTGTCACCCTGACACAATATCTCATAACCTATAGTAGAATGGGTAACTCTGGAAGGGACAGTCCTAATCAATCCTCTGTTTTTTCACTTTTTCAGCTGCTTTTACAATAATCCAATTTCACTCCCTCCTCAGTTTAATGTAATCTTAGGCTGTGTTCACACTGGAGAAATAAACCAGTTTAATTGCCATGGCTCAATGCTGTGAAATTCTGGGAATTGTAGTTTGTTGTGGGGCCCAGAGCGGAGTGGACCCCACAACAAACTACAATTCCCAGAATTTCACAGCATTGAGCCATGGCAATTAAACCGGTTTATTTCTGCAGTGTGAACACAGCCCCTGTTCAAACTGCAAAAGTAGTTTTTACTCAACTCAGCAGGTAGAAAGGAGAGGAGAATCTTTCCATTCCCACTAGGTCTAGCCAAAAGCAAACTGCTGCAGCCTCTCCTATCTCTTCATTATTAGTACCGTGCTTTTTGATCATACTCCAGTGTTGTTGGCTACATGTATCCTGTTTTTCATCACTTAAATGTTGGAGAGTATTGTGTTGGGGGGGGGCATACTAGCCCTCCACACAATACTTTGGAAGGCATTCTGTGCTGCTTGGGTTACTGCTATTGAAATTCAGCAGCAACCACAGTGGTTCTGTGGTGCAGGTGAGTATCAGGGGTATCCTCTAACAATATCCTGCACTGTGAGACTACAGGAGGGTGGCTCCCAGATTCCAGCACTAAATGAAACATTAGGAAGAGCAAAGGTAGTGGAAAATATTTATTTCAACGCAAGTTAGATAATACTACTGGAGTGGGCTCCTAATTTAGTAGCAGCAGGGACACAAAAGTGTTCAAAAGCTATATACAGCCTATGACACACGTGTAACCCAACCAGCCTGTGTTAGTTGCCACTGCAGCAAAACAATCAGGTAGAGAAGTATTGGATTAGAAGGTCCCAAACAAAGGCTGTGCAAAAGGCCTCCCAGATCTTTCTGGGCCTACAGTTTTATGATAGCAACAAAGATGAATCCACATATAAACATGACCATCAAATCACTCTATTTCCTCTTTTAGTGTATGGTTGATTCACCCCAGGTAAAATGCTACAAAACATCTCTGAAACAACACCACGAAACCCAAACAACAAACTAATAGAAAGAAAGGCCAGTAAAACCTTTATCTATAGGCAGGATGAGACAAGAATCATATGAGGTAAGCCCTCAGGGCAGAGAACTTTATAGGAAAGGCTTCGAAAATACACACATCAAAGACGGACGGACAGTGGCGCTTTGGTTTATCTCAGCAGGGACTCTCTTTTATACAAGGAGGAGGAGAAGAAAAGATCCAAGACAATAATGCCTGGATTTTATCTGCTTCAAAACTTTGGAAGGTAGGCCATCCTAAGCATTCCGTCTCGACTCCATCTTGTGGCTCAGTGGCGCCAGAGGATGAAAACAGATTTCTCTGGCCTTTAAAGATGCAACTGCAGCCTTCTTTTCCTGGAACACACGCTTCCTTGGCATGTTGTTCATTATTGGTTTCCCAGCCCCCAGCCTTTGCTGACTCAGAGCCCGCTTGAGATTATTCAGACTGGAAGTCATGTCTGTTTTTCTGGCTCCATCATTAAAACTTAATCACTGGGAAGGGGAGTTAACTATTTTATTTCAACCTTTGGGATGTACTGTAAGCTGCGGCCCATCAGTCCAACACTAAAGTTCTCTTGCATCAACCAATAAACCAACAAGTTGATGTAAACAACCACACTGTATCACAGGGATGGAGAAACACAGATATATGTTGTTGAATTGCAGCAGATGTTGCAATAAAACTTAAACTGGAAAAGACTGGGCTTCTTTTCTAGTTGATCCTATTGTAGCTGTGTATGCCTGCCTGCAACAGACAAAGTAAACAGCAGCTGCCTCCAGAGTCTTTTACTGAGAGAAATGGAGGGCAGGTAATCTGGCCTCACCAGTTCCTTCAGCATATTAAAAAATCATAGATCTGTATGTTTGGCCACCAAGACAGAAATGACAGGAAAAATGTAGGCTGGTGAAAGGCGGGGAAATCATCCCTAGATGCATTTTTGAAAGGTTTCAAATGGTTTCTAGAAAGTTCACAAGCCTACTTAGATAACTCAAAACATTTCTGGAAGCCCTCCTTCAAGTGTCCTTAGCAGCTAAGACTGGGATGAGGAATGTATTGCTCTCCAGCTGTTGTTAGACTAAATTACCATGATTTCTAGTGGTTATCCTAGCTAGGATTGGTTGGCACTGCAACTCAACACATCTAGAGGCCCTTATGTTCTCCTCGGTCATAAGGTGAGGCCGGTATCAGCCAGGGAGGAGATCCTTTTTCAGATGTGGTGGCCCACTTACAGAATGCTCTGTCCAGGGATTCTCACCTGGTACCAACTTTGACTTCTAGGTGAAGTCAAGTGAAGACCTTTTAATCCCCCTAAGGCAACAGTTCTCAAGAACTGACTTGGTGGTGTTTGCGATGGCTGATATATATATGCATTAACATTGAAAGATGGGATATATATTAATTGTCACAAAAACTGTAGGCAGTCATGTAGCGCCATTAAGGGGGAAAGCCCAATGATAGCAATAGACCATTGACCACAGTAACGGTCATCCCTTACCATTTTACCATACAAGTTGGTGCTGATGCAAGTTGAAGGACACCTACAGCTTCCCCATTCCTTCAGCAGGGTAATCCTCTTATTATGAGCAATTAAAAGGTCAAATTTTTTCAATGGTCCTAAACAAAATCTTCACAATCCGCTGATATTATCTCTGCATTACACATGTGTATGGGGGGTGGGGGTGGGGGGGGTGGCCAGTGACTTTATAAATGGGGTGGGATTTGAATAGTGAACTTCTGATTCACAGCTCATGCTCTTTGGAATAATCCTATACACATCTACTCAGAACTAAATTCCTTGAACTAAAAGTGCTGAATTTCTGGAACATCTCACCTCTCACTTTTCCCCATATTAACAAATGGCTACAATTCATCCTTGGAATAAAGTAGAGCAATACAGTCAGGAGACACTACTGCAATGGAGGCAAAACCTGAAGAAATGAGTCCCCTCTGAGGAAGATTTGTTCTGAGCACAGATACACAGCCTGCCTTAATCATTCTTGTCTATATGATGGACACTTTGCAAGTTAACAATAAGGACAGCAAAGGGTAGTTGTTTTCAGTAACCTTCTGCAAGGGTAGGAACTTGATTTTAAGATTATGGTTTCAGGATGCCATGTGCTGTACCAGAGAGAAATGACTCTATTTCAATAGAATCCCATACAGTGGTCCCCCGGGTTACGAAATTAATTCGTTCCGGCTACTTTTTCGTAAGCCGAAAATTTCGTAACCCGGGGCCTATTTCCCATAGGAAATGGGTAATCCGTTCCCGAGGCCTGGCGGGGGCCTCCTGGCTGAGGAAGGGAAGGTCCAATCCGGCGGATCGGGCCTTCCTTTCGTCAGCTGCGGAGGCCCAGCCTGGCTGAGGAAGGGAAGGTCCGATCCGGCGGATCGGGCCTTCCTTTCGTCAGCTGCGGAGGCCCAGCCTGGCTGGGGAAGGGAAGGTTCCCTTCCCCAGCCAGGCTGGGCCTCCGGGCCTGACGCGAAAGGGAGGCCCGATCCGCGGGATCGGGCTTCCTTTCGTTGGGCGCGGAGGCCCGGCCTGGCTCCCCAAGCCAGGCCGGGCCTCCGCGCCTGAGACACGAAAGGAGGCCCGATCCGCGGGATCGGGCTTCCTTTCGTCTCGGGCACGGAGGCCCGGCCTGGCTTGGGGAGCCAGGCCGGGCCTCCGCGCCCAACGAAAGGAAGGCCCGATCCGCCGGATCGGGCCTTCCTTTCGGTAGTCCGTCCCTTGTCCTCCGAAGCCTGGCCTCGGAGGAAAAGGGAAGGGAGTCTGTCCCCTTTCCTCCGAAGCCTGGCCTCGGAGGAAAAGGGACTTTTTTTCGGATCCCGGGGGATCCTTCGGATCCCGGGGGATAATTTTTGGTCCCGCCGGTTTCGGATCCCGGGGTTTTCTTAACCCGGGGGATTCGTATCCCGGGGGACCACTGTACATACAATGCAGGCTTTACGGGTAAGATGGTTTGCCTTGTTATGATTGTCAGGCTAGTAATCATAGTGACTCTTATTGCATCTGCAGCTGGTTCCTGTTCCTACCAGATGTATGATTATATATTGGTGGGAAAACCATACCTTTCTAAAATAAGTGACATTGTATAAGCCACAAATGTTTACACTTCTGTGGAGAGAAAAGTCAAATGCTACAATCTGAAAACCTCCAATTTTGCAGCCAAAATAAATTATGGCAATCAAATGAAACTTGCATGTATTATTTTATTCCCATACTGAATAATATTTTATTCCCACAGGATTCATTTAGGATTTAGACGGGTTGTGATTGGATGGAGGATAGTAAGCAATGGGACACAGGCCATGGCAAACAACAAATGAAGCATGATAATTAGACAAAGGGCAAATATGGCAGAATTAAAGAAGTCCAGAAATCTCATCCTCTGCATAAAGGGAATTATATAAAGCAGTCCCCTGAGAATACACATATAAGAATAGGTGGGACCTGGGCAACATTATTGCTACAATGAGGAGTGCTTCCTACAGTTGAAACACATTACACAATCATTACCATAAAAATCAATATGCTTGTTAGCATATGTTAGGGTGTGCCACATTTACTCAGATATGCCAGCATCAGCTTTTGTAAGATGTAAAAAGGTAGAATCAATTCCCTGGTTATTGCATAGAAAAGCAAGCATTTATTGTTGCCATGCTTGCTTCTGCTCTGAATATTACAGGCTCAATCACACTTCTGCACTGCCAGGAAGATTCAGTCCTGCCAGGAAGCCCCAGTCCCATGACTCCTAGTAATCATGACTATAAACTTTCATTAAAGTTACATAAACAAGCAATTGCAGGGACTTTGCCCCAAATACCAAAGTCTATGCTGTGCAATCAACACCCTCATCCCCAGGCCCCCCCCCCCCCCAAACAACTTATATTTCATGCCAAGAATCTGACAGCCCATTTTTGCCTATGGATACTTTAAGTGCAGTCCATCATCCCATCCTCCTGGCAAAAGCATTGTGAACATGGAAACTGGGCAGGGTGAGAAGGGGAGGTAAACTGGCAGCAACAATATTTAGGGCTGTTGCAACAAATATGGCAAGAAAAATACAGGATCTTCAGCAAATGTTGTGCAATTATAGACAACTGCATACATAATCCAAAGAAGTACAGGGCTGTTTTATTCCAGGAAGGGAAGCCAATTCCCCCTCATACTCAAATCTTTGACATTTTCAGAATCTTTGAACTGCTTGCTCTTTGCAACTTCTCACCAGATTTATTAACATGAATTGCTTTGAAAAATGTAAGACATTTAGAGCTGATGAGGGATGACAGGCAACTCAGCCACTGAATCTTTATCTTGTTTTCTTAAACAAAAAGCAATCTTTGGAGCTGCCAGAGGAAACAGAGATATGATAGTCAGGACTGCATAATTCCAGATGTTTGTCCACTCAGAATTGCTCCTCCTGAGCTGCTGTTTTCATCTCAGAGAAGCATAATCTACAGATACTGTACCTTTCTCCCCACAAGTACAAAAACAGCAAGGAAAAACTTTTGAATTAAAAAAAACAGCTTAAGAGTTAAGAGGTCCTCCTCCCTCACAATTTTGTTCCCTATTGTAACCTTCCAGGATTATTTCCACTAGGGAAAAAAAGATGAGACATACAGACATGTGTCACATCACATTTGGTCCTTATGATTCCATTTGCAAAGTTCAGTGGCACAACTCCATCCATCTCTGCAGATCTAGAGGACCATACAGTTGGGACAGTGCAGAAAATTATCTGGTATCTGAAATGTATTGAATGCAGCATGCATCTTCATCGAAATGCATGGAAGATGATGTTTTCATTTGCAGTACACCAGCTACATCATTCTGCAGGAAACAGAAAACCAGGTGCGTCCAGTACCTCAAGACACATTTACCCTAAAAAGACACAATATTCTTACAAGCCAAAGTTCTTTGCTGCAGGCAAAGGATTGTACCGAATAGTACAGTACATAGGATATAGCTGAACAATTCAAATAATTCAGTATGCCTGTGTTTGTGGAGGATGTGATCAGACCCTAGAAGAAAAGAGAAGGAGATGCTATAACAAGAAAACAGATGTGATATGCAAAGTCAGTGGTCCTGAACATTTTACTCAGAGAATTCTCCAACAACATATTTATTTACAAACATTATGCCCTGTATTTCAACATGATAAACTTATAAGAAGGTTTACAGGTTTTAAGTAATCTTAATTGAACTCTGACATTTGTAACTTTATTCAGTTGGGAAGATCCTTGAGCAAACTGAGGCCATGTCACTCTAGTCAGATTGGTTATTTGGAGACATTTTAATCTGATTTCAGAGGTGGTTTGGACATAGAAATTGCCTTGGTTGCTTGAGCAGATGGTCTAGGCTGAAAGAAGAACATTGAGGGTAAGGTATTTATACTTGACCTCTCAATGTGTTGCAGTACCAACAATTGTATTATATTTTTTGATAAGCTGCCTGGACTGGAGGTACAGTTTTTCAGTTATTCTGTTCCAACATTAAGGGCTGGTTTCATGCTGACTCTACTCCCTTTATGTTATGAGTTCTTGTGAGATTCCATCCTGCTCTATAAATTTCAACATCTGCAAGAAACCCCTGTGATGTCATTTTGGCACTGGAGAAAGGTATCTGGATGATACCCAACTCTATTTCTCTTTTACATCTGGTTCAACAGAAGCAGTGGACTGCTAAATTGGTATTTCTGGTTTCTCTTTCTCACTAGAAAAGTAATATCCCAATTTTCACTGTTCTTTCCTGATCTGGACACACTTGCAGCCATGGCCATCTCAGTGAATTGTAGGGATCACAGTAGTGCCTGCCTACCATACTGACAATCAGACCCTCATTCTCAACAACATTTTCTATGCAATGCATGACTCCACTAGACAATATTCCATATACTAGTTTCCTTTAAACTAAGGACTATAGCACTGGTGAGCCATTGCTTTTCTACAATAAACTACAGGGCACTTAATACAGGCCTCCATTAAAATTCTGCAGTCACTGGTCCTGCCCAACTAATCCACTTCTTTTTCTCTTTGATTGAAGAAAACCTAGCATCCACCCTTGCCTGTTACTTGTCAACAGCCCCTATCTTCCAGTGATGGACTGTTGGTTCTTTGGGGCTTTTTCATGCGGGAGATCATCAGAAGGTCCTGCAAACTGTGATGTTCAACCATCTGCTGTTGAGCAGGGACATGGGCACTGTAGAACTTTCTGGGCCTCCTGCAAGAAGCACTCCTGCTGTCCAGGATTCTTCTTGGGAGAGAAGCACTTTCTATATAACAAAAAATAAACAAACCAATATTTGTGTGCTGTGCTTCAAGACATCCAGTAATATAGCAGATTTTTTCATTTACTTTGATCTTACAGCAAGAGAATTAACTGGTAACTGGTGGTGGCATGCCACTGCAAGGCTATGTTGGGAGCCCCTACGCTGATATAGTCTCCTTATCTTCATTCCATCTCATCCCCTTTCACACCTAAAATCATATGAAGAGCCAACTCCAGTTTTTGTGGAGCCACAGATGTCGTCATCTCAGTTTCAGCTTCACTATAAAGTCAAAGAGAGAACATCTATTCCAGGAAAGAATAGGCTAACGGGATATAAGTTCCTAAACTGAAATATCTATGCAAAGGGATCTTGTAGCAGATTGAAACTAAGTGAAAGAGAGAAGGTAGAGAGAAGGTAGCATGAGCTTTCATCTCAGGCTTTCAGTAGCTCCTTATCTCAAGTCTCTGATCTCTAACTGGAAACAAAGACAAACATACACACAGAAAACAAAACAAAATTATGAATCAAAACTTGCTATTTGTTATGTTAAAAGTTTAACAAGTATGGGGCTCTTTAATATATAAACAAAATATAAAGTCATTTTCTCATGTTATTAAAATAACCACAGCAAAACATAACATGTTATTACCGTATTAACACATTATTAGTGAGGTTAGTAGCAAAGTATAGTTTAGAATTAACTGGGACAAGCTACAATGAGCTTGGGCTGACATGTCCCTCCATATTCACCCCATCTAATGTCTCCCAGCACAACAGTGGAGGAGGACATTGGAAGTTTTTACTTCTGTTTTTTTATTAACCACAGCTTACTATATGTAAAGCGAACCGTACCTAATCTTAACTAAGATTGGCTGAAACAAATCAGTTTCAAAAACTATGCTTAAGATTTGACTTGTTTCAACAAACTACAGTAGAGTCAAGATGACCCACCATTTGTCTAAGTTGGTGTGGTGTATCTTAAATGGAAATTGGAGCTTCCAGATTCCTTGCGGTCACACTGAAGGATCAAGGTAGAGTCCATGAACAGATTTGTAATGCTATACCAGTGTTTAGTGTTAGACACAATTAAGGCAATTGAGAAACTAATTCTCTGCCAAACACACTCAGTGTTTCAAGATGTGGAGATTTTTCAAGAGGTTTCCTATGCAGAAAGTAAGCTGGAAATCCTTTCACACTGAAAAAATTCAGACAGGTAAACTATAGCATTGTACCACTGTACAATTACTCTTTCTCCTACCAATCTGGCTGGGAATAACCCATCAGGTCCTCAGAATTATAGTAAAACCAGATTTAGGTGGTTATGGATGCCAGTAACCATGGAACAATTCAGATCCTAGACCAAATGGACGCTTAGGAGGCAGAAGAAGCTTTCTTGTTCCCTCACACCCAAGACAGTACATTCCCTTTGAAAAGTGTATCAGGACCATGAACTTTCTATTGGTTTCTATTTTTCAACAAAGTTAATTATGGTGAACTCCTCTTATTTCTTTGTATGTCCCATAAAGTTATGTAGCAGATTAAAAACAATAATTTCCCTTTTAATAATATGTGATAGCTTTTATTAGTTCAAGTGTATGTTACTGGGCCATAAATTCAAGATCCCAGAATAGCAAATTCATGGCGATTTTATAGATCAAATTAATATATAAATCCACTGATTGATTAATTAGTTGAAAGTGGAATGAGTGAAAAACTCAGTTCAAATGTAACATTAAACTAGAATTTGATATTATGAACACAAATCTGAGCCTGACACATTCTCCCACACCATCTCATCCTTCAGTATAGTGCAATAAAATCAAAACCATCCACTTTAAGTTTTAATGGATGCAAGCTACAGGAAAAGAGATTCCACCTCAACATTAGGAGGAACTTTTTGACAGTAAGGGCTGTTCAACGGTGGAACATACTCCAGAGGCTGGATGGCCATCTGTTGGGTTGCTTTGATGGAGATGCATGGCAGGGGGTGGGGGTTGGACTCTATGATTCTATTATTCTAAAGTAATTATATAATTCTCCATTACATAAAATTTGGTTGAATTCTGGTGGATTAAAACTCTGGTTAGTAAACAAGCTAGGAATTTGATTGGTTTAAACTGTGCTAAATAAAGTAGGATCAGAGATTCCCTGAATTTAGACACAGTGTTAAAAAGAAAGCAAAATCTTTTGCCATCTTCCACATGGAGGCATAGCAAAGGCATGTCCTGATTCACGCGGGTGATCACAAACCATACCTTTATGTCATGTTCAAAAAGATCCTGAGAACAACCTCTTAACAGCCCTAGACAGTACCCTACAGATAGCTTGTGAATTTATCATTACTCTTAGGCCCCCGGTACCATTGAAAGGCAGCAACCCTTTCCTTTGGGCTATGCCATCATGCAATATGAATAACCTATATTGGTTGTGAAGCGGTCTGTTTCAACTAGAGGATTGGTAGTACTCCACAGGGGCATTCACACTCAAGATATTCGTCCTGAATAGATGTGGATCACCATGCTGATGTATATCAGGATAATTGTTCCCATTATGTTTTGTGTTTCCAAATCTCTCAGAATCATTTTAAACCTTGTGTTATTTGCACATGCCATCTTTCTGGAATAAAATGGAGCTGCCTCCATTCTCCTGAATGATACAGAGCGATCCGAATCAATATGGTAGCATATTCACACTGCCAAAAATGCTGATCGATGTGGATCTTTCAGGAAAGCTAAAAAAAACAACAACCAAAAAGTGGTATTGAATGTCCAGGATTAAGTGGGGGATTCGGTAGCCCCACCTCCACCAAAGTACACTGAGTGCATTTGGAGTGAGTGTGAACACCAAGGAAATAACCCAGCTTCATCCCGGATTATTTTCATAGTGTGAATAAGGCCCACATGTCTGGATGGCATGGGCTGGAAGTGCTGAACCAGCTGTACCAGTCTCCCAAACTCAAGAAAGAACCTTTGGAAATCCAAAGCCTAAATAAATTCTAAATAAATCAAGGATCTCTAGCCAAAGTCTTACACACTGTTGGATCAACTTTGCTACAAACGTTCTGATCAACTCTTTGCATTCAACAAACACATGAACCCCTCAGGTGCCCAGATGCCAAGAAAATGGCACTCACGTGCTCGATTGGTGAAGCGATGAGACTGCTGTTGCAAACGAAGCCGAAAATTTCTCTCCACCGGTGTGTAATTCATCTTGCTGAAGAATTCTGAGACTGAGATGGGTCTTTTATCTTGTTCTTTTTCAGGTAATTTAATTCTCAATGTCTGTACAGCAGAGCATGACAAGGCTGCATTTCCTCTAAGATGAGACTGGAAGGGCTCTTCTTCAAACGGATGAAAGTTTTTAATAGCTAGACCATCCCGGCAAGCCATGCTTGTTGGTGTCACACTCTTTGCACGAGGCTGGGTCATTGCTGGGAAATGTTTGTGTGGACATGGGCTTTGTTTACCATTTGCTTTTGTAAACTCTCCTGGTAGCTGCAGCTGGTAAAGGAGTGAAGGAAGATCTGTAATGTCCCTACTCCAGATGCCTGACAACCTCATGGATAAGGATAACTCAGCTGGCAGAAAACTATGGGTTCTTTTTTACCTCTTACATTCAGACCTAATACTGAAGAGACTTACAGAATTAACGGGATGAATTTCATGTTGCTGCTTAATCCAGGATACCTACAATCATTATGTTTTTGTTGTGCCTTCAAATACATTTTGACTGATGGTGATCCTAAGTGAACCTATCATGGGGTTTTCTTAGCAAGTTTCTTCAGAGAAGGTTTGCCGCTGCCATCTTCTGAGAGAATGTGACTTGCCTAAGGTTACACGGTGGGTTTACATGGTCAAGCCAGAATCTGAACCCAGGTCTCCAGAGTCATAATCCAATGCTCAAACCACAACAGCACACTGTCTTTAACATTCAAACATATGTATATATCGAGACAGGTAGAAAGCTGGTAAAATTGGCAGTATCTGCAACCAATATGAAGACTATAAAACTAAGGGGCTCAACAGACCACCCTGTTTAGCTCTGGATCAGGGCTGCGGCAACTACATGCTGCAGCCCCGATCTCTTCTTTTTGCACCCCAGAAAGGGTGCCCATAACTGTCAGCATGCTTTTCTATGCTCCCTTGGTGCTGCATCATGTAGACGCAGTGCCAGAGGAGCGCCATGACACTGCACGCCATGTGGTGTGGCGCGCGGTGTCACATCACCCAGGGGGCAGAATCGGGGCATGTACTGTATGAATGCCACCCCCCCAACCCCAGGTTGGCCTTAATGGCTGGTCTGTAGAGCCTCTAAGATATTTACTATAGAGGGATTTTCAGACTTAGTGGCACTTGCTGTTTACTGTGTTTTACAGTTTCTGTTGTTGCATTCACCCTAGAATGGTTATGAACGATGATCTAGAAAAAAATAAAACAGGCCAAATAACATAGTACTAAGCTGGGTCATGGACAGGCAAATTTTTGAACAACCTAGGGCTAAAGAGCTGCTCTGTATTCACTCCCTGGGACTGCAAAGGGTCTGGAGATCCAATACCACAGTTTACAGCATAGCCAGAGCTTGGGTAGGGTACTTACTATGTTGGATTCCCAATGTCCAGAATCCCACCCACTTCACCACCCAGCAAACTTGGCTGTGGGATTCTAGCAGTTGTTTTCCCCATGCTCTGAACATAGTTCTGTTACTTACTCTTGATCTCACATTCATATCTGTTGCAGAGTGGTGGCTGCTAATGGTATCTCTCAGTTCTGGAGTGGAATTGTATTGTTCTGGGGTGTTGGATGAGTTTCCTCTGGAAAGGTCAGGCACAGAGCTGTATGGTCTCACAGGAAGTTTTTCCAGGATTTCTGAGCAGTTATTGGACCCACGGCTCTCAAGCTGGCAGATATCAGAATAACTAGAATCCACTTTTTTCTCAGGTTGTTGCACACCTGAAAAATGCTCAGGCAGGAAGGTAGATCCAGGTTCAGACTGTGAACAAACCTTAGGCTGAATAGAGACAAAAAACAAAACAAAACAACAACCCCAAAACAATCTAAAATTTAAACAGAAAGGTCCAGGGAAATGAGAAGTTTCTATATGCAGCAGTGCTTGAAATAGTCATCATTTCAACTACAGCTCCCAGAGTTCCCAGGAAGCAAACATCCCAAAACATTTTGTAACAGCCAGGATATAATTTTAATAGAAAACTAAAACAGAAAAATATTTGCCATATTATTTAATCTCTCCTTATCCTTAAAGTTATCATTTTAAAAAATCATATTTGTAACCCAGTCTTCACTCCTTTCCAAGGAATTCAATATGGATAGGTTAAGCTGGGCGACTGAAGTGGCTTTCCTAAAGTCATTGAGCAGATATATGAGTTCAAGGAGCTTAGCATTAACAAATAAATCAGTTCATCTCTTCCAGCTTGAATTCAGGATCTGGGATGCCCCCGGATGTTATGATACCTAAATCGCCACCTATCAAGGTGGAATGCCGCTCAGATACCACTTGGTCAAAACCTCACTCAGCCAGGACTTTTTCAAAGTCGAGGAGCTTCCAACTTCAAAAATTAGTTGGCTGAGTGAAGCTTCAACCCAGGATGCATCCAGATGGCAGCATCCTGGCTAGATTGGCAGCGATTTAGGTATGATAACATCCAGGGCATCCCAGATCCTGAATTCAAGCCAGAAGAGGTAAGCCATCTTATTTGTTAATGCAATAAGCTCCCAAGTCAGTCCAGTTCCTCCCTTGTTCAGTAAACATACCATACTGGCTCACATGTATACAATACGTAATCAAGGTCTCCATACTCTCCAGTTGTTCCAATTTGGGACAGCCCTCCCCCCCCCTCGTCCTTGGATTTCTTCAGCTGCTGCAAAGTGAGTTCAAAGTGCAATAGCCATTTGCATTCAGTTAACTCAGCAAGTGGGGAGAGCAGAAGAGAGTAAGATGTAGAATCTTGCCCTTCCTTGTAGAGTCAGGCAAAAGAAAATTGCTGCATCTTCTATCTCATGTTCTTCCTCATTAATAACCTTTGCTATCCTGACCACACAATACCCTCCAACATTTCACAGAGGAAAACTGGGACATGTGGGGCCAATCAACAGCAGCAAGTGGTCTGGATGGCAAAAATTATTGAGGAGGAAGAACACATGAGCTAGGAGAGCCTGTAGTACTGTAGTTTGTTTTTTCCTGATCAAAAGATTCCTTTGCAAGATTGCATCCACTCTTCTCTTCTGCCTCTGCTGAGTTAATGGAATGCAAATACTTTTGGACGTCAAACTCAGTTTGCATCAATGGAAGTAAGCCAAAGAGAAAG
Organism: Urosaurus nigricauda; assembly: GCA_034509955.1. Taxonomy (NCBI): domain Eukaryota; kingdom Metazoa; phylum Chordata; class Lepidosauria; order Squamata; family Phrynosomatidae; genus Urosaurus; species Urosaurus nigricauda. The sequence goes on along the minus strand of JAOEGL010000006.1, from coordinate 25,843,925 downwards.
GGGGGAAATGACAGGAGGCAAGAGAAACCATAAGATTACAAAAACAGCTGAACAAGTAGAGTGACAGGTGTTTAATTGGGACTGTCCCTGCCAAATCAGGACAGTCAGAAGGTATGCCACACTCTGATGTTGCCTAGCTGCATGTGTCCTGGTTTTCAACTGTGAAATGTTGGAAGGTATGGCTCTGCATGGTGGCCTTCTTGCAATTTTAAAAAGTATAGTTTGAAACTGGGGAATGAAAAGGAAAGACCTTACATTCTGATATCAGCCTCTAACTGCAACTTACTTTATCACTTCTTTGCTTTCAGGCTACTCCCAGACAGCTTTCAGGGGTAAAATATCCACAAACCTGTTTATTCATCAGGATGTGGGCATAAAACCACAGCATACCTCAATCTTTCTGATATATAATGAGCTCCAGTCTCATTCAGACCAGGCACCCAGGGACTGGAATGCATGCAAAATGGAGAGGCCACATGAAGCATCTAGGCTTCTTAAAGGTTTACACAATCCCTATCCAACTGTAGACTGAAATTTTACTATTCTTACTAGCTAGTAGTAGTAGTAGTAGGAATAGAACAGTATTTTTTATTGCTTTTGTGCATTTGGTCCATTTTAGCTGTAAGACGTCTAGTCTTTTTTTCCCACCCTAAAAAAGGGTGTACAAGAAAATAACTGTTGCGCCTACTCCTCCAATTTGACATCTGCAAGGCATCAATACATAAATACACACTGCAGAAATGACATAATTCTAGAACAGAGAGTTTATAGACTACATTAATTGGTCAAAATCTGTCCCCCAAATCTTCCTCTGCCATGACATTTTTGGCTTAATATATCAGTCCTTATCCCAAACTGAAAATAATAAATACAGTAGAACGCTTTAACAATAATAAGCTCGGGCAAAGACTCCTAGGAATTATAGTTTGGGGAGAAGCTAATAATTATTTGCTGAGTTCCCAAGCTTTCTTCACAGAGCTACTAATACAATTTCTGATTCTGAAGAGCACTTGCTGAAATAGTTTACATTTGCAGTATCAGCAGAATATGTCCTAACTTGAAATTTTAATTTTGTTTGCATTTTTACACAGCATGACCTGAATTGCTCACGTAATATATGGCTCAGATCATGGTTATACTTTGGATAACACTCTTGTCTCAATGTTGTAATATAATTATTGACTTTAAAATAAAAATGTATGTTTTTAGGATAGTTTTACAAAAATTCATTTTAGAGAAAAATTTAAATGTGAGTTTTTGTACATTTTAATAATAAATGCACATAACAAAAATACAAAGAGAAATAAAGAAATGGGACAAGGTAGATTTATGAGTGAACCCATATGGAACTTAGAAGGAATGAAATTACAGCAATTTGTTTTGTTCCTATCCCAAATATATTTAGTTGCATTTGTTCTTGTTCCTCCCGCTCCTCCTTACCTCCCCAGTTTTTCTCCTCTGGACTCTTTCAAACGGGGAGGAATTTCTCCCAACTCCGAATGGAGCCAATGCGGATTCATGTAAATTCGCTTGTTTAGCGAATTTACATGAACCCCTGCTCCGTTCGGAATTACTTCCCATTACCCGAAAATAACCTCCTCCTGCCCGAATTTGCATGCGAAGCTTTAATTCGCAATAACGTAAAACCCATGATTGCATTCGAATTGGCTTCCCTCTTGCCCGAATTTGCGTGTGAAGAGTTAATTCGCAATAACGTAAAACCCATGATTGCATTCGAATTGACCTTAAATGATACTTCCAATTTAGCCTTGTATGAAAGAGTCCTCTGTCTTGTCTTTGTTATCTTTAAGTCTTCCTTTCCTACTCACTCCATAAAACCAAATATGAACTGTAAGCTAGTATGCAAGATTAGGATAGCTATCTCAGGAGAACTATTCTACATCTCACCTGCAAAATCAGTGCACAAAGGGTGGATTGCATATACAGTACACAAATACATTAAACAAACTGAAACTGAAGGAACCCCTGAAGACTATCTAGAAATAATAGAAATATATCCCCAAGATTAATTAAAGGCGCTTTTCAAGCTATTTTCCTACTCTTCCCAAAGTACCAATGAGGGGAAAATATCAGCAGACATGTTTCTCCATCTTTCTTACCTGGGCAGAAACTCGCACCATTCTTGTTCTGCTTACCACCTTGGGCCTGGGAATCTTCATCTTTTCTCCACTAGACTCTCCCTGCAGCTCAGTCTTCTTTTCTCTCAACAGAGTTGCTTTTTGCTCTTGCTTCAGACGTAGATTTTGGAGCAGCTGCCTATTGATTGATTGATTGATTGATGTTTAATTTTTATAATTTATTAAAATGTTTGTTTTAATCTTTCAGCCTGCTAGGGCCTCCATCGTAACATAGCATAAATAGCCAAAAATATTCATTTAAAACAATTAAAATATTAAGAGCACACACACAACAATACCAAAAGCTAATCCTAGTTTTAAGAACTGAATGCGATAGAAAAAGCGCAATCTTGTCTCCTCTCCAGAAGGTCAACCAAGATGGAGCCAACCTGACTTCACTTAGGAAGAAGCTCCACAACCCAGGTCTCACTGCAAAGAAACCCCTGTCTTGTGTACTCAACCAATCTGGCCTCCAGGATTTATGGAACATGTAACATGGCTTTCACTGAAGATCTCAATTTCTGGGCAGGCTTATATGGGAGGAGATGGTCTTTCAGACATTTTGGATCCAAGCCATTTGGGGTTTTGTAGATTAAAGCTAGCATCTTGAACTGAACTTGGAAGCAACCTGGAAGCCAATGCAGTTGGTACACTACTAAAGATGTTTAGTCTCTAAAATACACACCAGAGTATACTATGGCATTTCATACTAGCTGTAGTTTCTGGTTGGTTTTCAAGGGCAGCCACAGACAGAGTGCATTACATTATTTTAATAAGAATGAGCATGAGCCACTGTGGCCAGATCTACCCTCCATATGAAGAGGTATAACTGGTGCACAAAGTGAAGCTGGACAAAGTCAGTCTTGGCCATAGCAGCCACATCACCTTCCAGAAGCAAGGCTCTTTTCAAGAACATCCCCAGGTTCATCCTCTGTTCAAGAACATCCCTTGGTCTTTCAGAAAAAGCACAACCGCATCCAAAACAGGATGTAATTCAAGTTCGTCTTGACCAACAGAATTTTTGTCTTATCTGGATTTGCCCCCAATGTGTTCACATCGAATCCTTCATTGCATTCAGACATTTATTCAGAACTTCCACAACTTCTTTTGCATCAGTTGCAAAAGAAAGAATGAGTTGGATATCATCAACATATTGATAATACCTTCAAATCACCAGGTGGCCTCTTCTAGCAGCTTCAAGTTACTGTTAAAAACCACTGTAAATACTACTGTGCCTTGTAGATACCCTCAGGGTAATGGCCATGAAGAGTGATATCCCAGCATCACATTGTGGAAATATTCAGTGAAAAAGGACCATATTGGATAGAGTGCCCAAGTCACATATCAGCCAACTGGCCTGAAGAGATATCATGAACAATGTTATGGAAGGCTGATGAATGGTCCAACAGAACCACCAGGGACACAATTTCTCTTTCCTGGTCTTGGCATAGGTCATCCACCCAGGCAACCAAAGCCATTTCTGTCCTATAATCAGGTCTGAATCCGGATTATTCATTTAATCCAAGAAAGCTTGGAGTTGCACTGTCCCCACTTGTTCTAAGACCTTTAAAATGGAAGACGAGGAATTACTCGATAATTTATCAAAGGTGATGGGGATTAGTCAAAGTTTCATCAAGGAACGTCAACTTTTTTTAAAAAGAGAGGCTGGAAAACAACCACATTTCAAAGGAGCATTTACAGCCTCCACCACCCACTTGGCGAGCCTCCTCTGGCAGTCTTAATCAGTCAGGATGCTCATGGGTCTAATGAACATGTGTTTGGCCTTACTTCTCCAAACAACTTGTCCACATCTTGTGACTGAACAGACTGAAACTCAGCCATCAAAACTGGACAAGTACACATTTCACTTACCACACTAGAACCTACCCTCATATGGAGTTCAAGTTGGAATGGATATGAGTGATTTTTCTCTACAAAATATTTTACAAATTCATCACAATATGTATGAATTCATGATTCAGAACTGATTCAGATGGGGAGGAGGTGGCAAGCCAAATGCTATTTACTGTCAAAAAGCTACACTGAATTTGTCAAACCCTTAATTCCCTGGGGTTTCCAACCCTCCTCAAAAAGATACACAGGTCTCCATCATAGGCAAAAACATACTAGGCTTTCGCCTAAACAAAACACGATAGATTAAATCAGCACAGTTATTGTAGCAGCAAGTCCCCCTGCCCCCCAATGCAACACTAAAGCATTTGCTTCGATTATTCAAATTACAACCATGTTTTTTGAACTACAGTTCCTGGAATCCTCTATTTTGCATGGCTGCTAGCTCGGGCCACAATACTATCTGCTTTATCACATAGGGCATTTCTTGTTTAACTCTTATTTAACTCTCATTTAAATCCTGTTTGCCCCCTAGTGTGATAAAGCAGTATGTTGCCTGGGGATTCTGAAAGCTGAAGTCCAAAAAAAAAAAAAAATCTTACTAGGCTCTTAACAATCCCAATAGATAGCAGCAAAGAAAGAAAGAAGGTAAATTGACCGTTATGCGGCTTATTTAGAGCCAGGGAACAGCAAGGAAGCAGAAGAACTAGTGCCTTTGTTGAAAAGTTATTCTGATGCTCCCCTATCAGAATGACACAATTTTGCTCTGCAAAGCAGCCTAGCTTTGTACCCATTTTCTTGAAAAGGGTCAAGAGGGATTTCATAACACTGCTGTGTACTCAGTTGTACACAGTGTACACAGCTTGCTTGTGGTAGGGTACTGTTGGGAATGTGGGTGAAATCCACTGTTATGGTAATATAGTATATTGGAGGTATTTAAACAGAGGTTGGATGGGCATCTTTCAGGAGTGCTTCAGTTGTGTATCCCTACAAGACTGGATAGGTTGGATTAGATGGCCCTTGCACCTCTTTCCAACTGTATGATTCCAAGGGTCAATGAATGCTCTGAAATGATGCCTTGTGTGTGAGAGAGACTGGAGGTCTGAGACTGTTAATAGTAAGGTGCTGCTAATACTATTAAATTATAAAGCAATGTAGTAACATTAATCATTTCGGGGGAGGGGGGGGCAGAATAAAACTGTTAGTAACATCTAAGTTATAGCTTTTTTTAAAAACCTACTGGTAATTTTATTTATTTATTGCACTTATATCCCATCTTTCTCTCCAGATTACTAAAACATCCCACAAATCATCTACTAAAATTAATGAATTAAAGTTCTGTGAAATATAATTGATACTCAACCCATCAATATCATTGTCATTATAATGAATAAAATAAAGGACTGTAAAAACCATTGGTAAGAAAATTAGCAACAGACAACAAATTAATTTTTAACAAATTACTTCTGTGTGTGTGAGAGAGTGTGTGTGTGGAGTCTGGCATGTTGCCTTAATAGAATAGTTAACATTACTGCTAATTCAATACAAGAAAACAGGATGGATGACAACTTTTGGCCAATATGGTATCCATTTATTCGTATGTAAATGCAAATATAGGGAAAAAAAGGACCACAAGATCAAGTTATTCATCTACATTGTGATTTTTTTTTTAAAAAAAATAGATACATCTATCTGAATTGAAAACATGATTTGGAGAGGAAACAAGATTTAATAAGAAGAAAATTGCTAAACTGTAATGAATTAAACATGAAATATCACAACATATTTATTTTGTCATGTTTTCTGTTTCGTTTTGCTTGAAATACAATGTTGCTTTTGTTGTTTATTCTTTGATTGATTAGTATAAAATAAAATTAAAACACTGATGTGAAATTGTAAAGCAATGTAGTAACGTAATGAAAAATGATAAAACTTTTAGTAACAGTTTAGTTTTTTAAAAAGCAACTGAAACTCCTAAAACCTTCCACAAATCGCTTTCCAAGATTAATGAACTAAGGTACTATGAAATAGTATTGTTACTCAACCTATCAATATCATATGCATTATAATGAATAAAATAAGCTCTTTAAAAATAATTGGTAAAAAAATTAATCACTTACATGCAACAAATTAATTTTTAACAAATTCTTTCCAAACACGCACATGTATGTGTAATGTGTGTGTGTGTGTGTAGCCTGGCATGATGCCTTAATGGAAAAGATACTGTTTTCTATTAAATGAATAAGAGAAAACAGAGAAAAAAAGAGAAAATGTGTGGCAAGAATAAGGGTTGCAGGCTTTACAATTTCTTTCTTCCTAGAAGCTTGGGCAGAGCTTTTTCTATTCTCCTGCAGTTCTTGGAGCTGTGGCAATGTGCCATGCGGGTCTTCAGATACTGGTATGTTCTCATGTATTGCTGTAATAAAGAACTTTCCTCCTAAATTGACTTCTGTTGGCTTTTAAGAAATCCTAATTTACCAATTAAAATTATCTCTCTCTTTGCTGATATAAAAACTGTATAGATACTCACTAGTTCTATTTTTACCTACCAAGGAACCTGTGTGATTAACCTTAGGGTGAAGACAGGACCAAAAAACTGCTGAATTGTGTGCTTTGATCAACCATTGTTTCTTTGTTGCTCAAAGGTTCTGGAACAATCCCAAGTGTAACCTGAAACCATGACACTATCTGTTTATCTTTAATTTGAATATCTGTATCCATGTTTTTCTTATTTCACCTTAACACTCTGAATTCAATATATTAAAGGTGAAACCTATTGTTAATCATTCCCAGAAAAGTTCCGACTGAAATGAACAAATCCCAACATTAATTGTGACTAATAAGTCCCGTTCTTCTTAACGATCTGTTCTAGATAGGACTAACTCTGGATTCATACTCGTCAACATTTTGACCTCCTCCCAACTTTTCATTTTGTAATGCCTTTTTTGATGAAAACAGCTGTTGTTATGTGCCTTCAAGTCAACTCTGACTTATGATGACTCCACCAGAAGACTTTCTTGGTAAGATTTCATCAGAAGCAGTTTGCTGTTGCTTCCTCTTAGAGTACGGCCTGCCCAAGGTGGATTTCTATGGTTAAGCAGCAATTTGAACCTCAGTCTCCTGGGGTGCTTCTTCAACACTCCAACCACTACACCACAATGGCTCATGTATCTTCTTGATGAAGTTATATGAACTTAAATCCAAGTGCTACACTCAACTACAGCAGGCCTACTGAACATGTAAAATTTATATGGATGTTGACGTATTACTCAAAAATAGATACTCTAGCAGAGACTGGCAATTAGACTTAGGCTAAGATCGCATTCTTGAAAAGCTATGGGATAAGCCAAGGTTGCATATGAGCTGCATACAGGCTGCCTATGGCCCAGCCACAGGAGAGTGTGGTAAGAACCATCACTGATGGTTAAACATGCGTCTATCCTCTCAGGGATATTTGTGTGAGATAATCTCCCATATGACACCAACCCTAGTGATGCCACAGTGCATGACTGAACTTTTAAACTCCACTACGTCTGTGTGTGTCCCAATACTGGTCAATCTTCTTTCTGAAGGAAGAGCAATGACTGCCTCATTTGCAGTGTTCATGCTCATGTAGTAATGTCACCTAACCCTAAACTTTTCTGTACCTATCATAGTAAAGGCCTGGATCTGAAATTTTTCAAGTAACCAATCATGCAACACAAAACAGCTATGGAGATTAGCATCCATCATTGTTGGTTTCTCCCTTCTGCCTTGGTTTCATTTATGTATCTGTTACTCAACAACTTTCTCTCAACTGATGCTGGTGCCTCTTTCACAGGTCCAAACTGCCGTACTCCCTCAGGTTCTATAATGAGTATGGACTGTAAACAATATGGCACATGAAAACAGTCAATCAGAGAGAGAAATATAACACAGCAATGCATAATGTCATTCATGCTCCATCACAATATACTACAAAATACTCCCAATACACACTTTGTTGATGTGCATGCACTTCAGGTTGTTTATACACAACAAGATGTAGACAGAAGGAAGAACTTTCACTCAAGTACTAACCAAGAAAACTAACTTGATGAGCAAGTCCAACCATTCCTAATCAGAAGAGTGAAAGATAAGATGAAGAGGATGCTTGTTCACTCTGATCTTTTATATGCATGTCTGCAAATGAATTGAATAGACAAGGATAGGAAGAAGGAGGTGCAGCAGGTCAGCAGACTCTAGTAGTCACCAGTGGGTCTCCTGCAGTGTTGTGGGCCTTGGCAGGTGACCAACAATGCCAACCTCTGGCGCCAGCTCTGCCTTAGTATGTCTGGATTTAGCAGGCCACCTAGAAGTTACACACACAGACTCAGAGCCTTAGGCAATTGCGTTGAAGGACCGGGGTGAGGGAAATGCTAAAAATGTTGGGGTCAAGGCTGGATGGCATTTGATGATGATGTGCTGCTTGGGATTAGAAATGTTGCTGTTCTCATTCAACAACTGGACTATACAAGTAAACAAATTTGTGTAAGATAAAGTGAGCCTCTCTCAAACACTCTGAACACCACTTGAAAGTTAAACCCAGTAACGTTGCTTTAAGATCAAGAAAAGGAAAGGATGAATTGCTATTTAGCAGTACTATTATGGATTAACTGAAACAATAATATGAACTTGGCAGTAGTTCCTTTTCTTTCTAAAACATTCCTCATTTTAAAAAAAAATAATGAAAATAGGCCACAAAAGACTCTTTCTTACCTGGCATACTCTTCACGTGCTCTGGAAGCTGCTGTTTCCTGGAAGAGTGAATTATTGTGTTGGAAAAATTTATCATATCTGTCTGAATCAGAACTGGGATAAATTCGGCGATACCCTCCTGTGTTTTTCTCCTCGTACTTCTCAGATTGCTGGAGCCAAGCAGCTTGGCAGTTCTTGCTTTCCTCAGCCCTGATAAAAGTCACCCATGTAAAACTGTTAACGATCCCAGAGGAAATGTCCACAGTGAGAGATTTTCCCATTTGCGATTCACACTCCCATTTCAATCCTTAAATCATGTCTCCCCAATGCTACATGCTGAGGCAAGATTTCTTCATACAAATTTTACACAAAATTCTGAGATGCAGATACCACAATAAGAGAATCATATTGAGTGTGAGTGTATGCGTGCGCGCATGTGTGTTTGCGCATGTGTGTGCATGCGTGTGTACAGTACTTATTTACTTCATCTTAATACAGAAAGCTCTGCAGCAAACAGGAATATGTACACCTTAGGAGTTTATCACATGGAGGGCAAATTGGTAAAGGGATTTTGAAATCCGGGTGTGGTTTATCAGATAATTTGGTGTGAAAGAGAAATAATGTGAAAGTACTCTGAACAGAAAGCTCCTTTGTACTTTCAGAATTTAGCTATAGTAAACAGGAGCTGGTTTTGATGACTTTGCATTTGGGTTATTTTTGTGTTATTTCTCTTTCATGCAAACGTCTGAAAAACATCCCACAAATGCGTTTTTTTTTTCAACTTTCAGTTCAGGTTAACCCCGAACACCATCTAAAAAACAACCCACAAATGTGGGTTATTTTCAGTTTAAATTTAGTTTCTGCACAGGATTCGTCCCATGTCATAAACTCCTAGTCCTGCTCCTAGTCCTAGTTCTGCCCTTGGGAGAAGACTCAATCAAGAAAAGTAAAAGCCTATCTGAACAAGTCACTCTGCAAGATGGAACTCAGGCTCCTTGTTCTTTTTTATTTCCGTCATAGGATAAAATAAGGTGGCTAAAAAGACAACAGAATGTTGCCAAAATCCACAGCAGGAACTTGCACTCTGGCCTGCTTCCCCCCCCCCCCCCACCCCACCCTAAGCACACTCCATATGGGAGTGAAAACTAGAGCACATAAATAGCATTTGGAAAACAGTGAGCAGAACACACATATACTTACATACATTTCAGGGTATATATTTATGGTTTCTTTACACTTCCTCCCCACCTGCTCAGGGAACATAGATTGAACTATGGATAATGAGCAGATGTACATTTAAAAAAAGTTCTATACTTTTAAAATGTATACTGAGGTATGATCAAATGTTTGAATACAGGATTCAACATGTACATATTTCTGCACCAACCGTTCTGTGCTGAGCCCACACACTGGCGAGTTTCCTCTTGCTTTACTCTCTGGCTTTGCTGAAGGCTGTGAAGCTTTCTTACATTCCCTAGAAATTTAGGATAATAGAGACAAAAAAAGTGACATTCTGGCCCTGAAATTATGTTCTGAATTACTAAACTAATTAGGCCTTATCACACAGCTATTCATACCGGTACTAGCAACTAAAACAGTTTGGACTGTCGCTTCATCTTCTGTTTCTAATTGAACACTTTCAGCTTTAACATGTAATTTCTTCTTATCAGATGAGACAGTACAATTAAATTCTTTATTAAATACTCCATTATCACCACTTTCTTCTTTTGTTCTAATATATTCTATAAGTTCTTGGTTGAGAGAATGAACACATGTACCACCAGTTTAGGCGGAAAAATAAATAAAGACCCAAGCCTGCCCTTCTGAAAAGAAAAACCTGATATGTCGGATATAACAAATCCCAGTATATACTAGTATACCCAGTATATACCAGTAAAGAAAAAGACAACACTAAAACAAAATAAAACACAATAAGACTTGGCTGGTCACATCTGTTATATTTCTACATGAAGGATGTACATATTTCCCTAGATAGACATATTAACAGATTTTCATGCATTCCTTTCTAAAAAAAAAAAACCCACAAACACACACACATGTGGCTGTTGTGAGATTCCATGTGTTTTCCTTTATCTTAGCTATTGTTATTATATAATAATCTGCTTGGTAAGTCTAGGAACTTGATGCTAGAGTATATGCTGAGCTTCCTCCAACAATGCAAACCTCAGTGGTGATGTACAATAGTGTGCCATGATGTTAAGGACAAACTGCATCAGATATTATGGAAGGGAAGAGGGAAGTAAATCTCCTGCTCCCATTTCAGCAGTAGCCATGTATATATGATAATAACCAATTCTAGCCTAAATTGATAGTTAAGGTGTAGGTTCAACATAAACTTTACTGATTTCATTCTGTGAATTTCTATTATAAGTCATTTTTGTGACTCAAATTTAATGAGGGCTACCAAATGAATTGAAAACTGCACTTAAAATACAATGATTTGTTTTTCTGCACTCTTCATAAAGCCACAGGTGTAAATTCACTGCATTTAGAGATATTTTGCCAGTGGTGTAAAACCCTCATCTACACAATCCCTGAAAACCTCATACCTGGCTTCTCGATTACGGCCCTGCTTAAGAAGCCTCTCCTTTCCTCGACGTTTCTCTTCTTCTAAGACTTTCCGCTTATCACATGCCCCCAAGTTGATCAGAACTAGAGTGTCGTACAAGAGTTGGTCTTTGACTTCTCTGTCCAGCCACGAATCAGTACTAAAGCTTGGAGAATGATTCACCTAGAATTAGCAGAATCAGAAACTCGTCTATCTGCATTTGCTCTAGTTTGAAATATAAAGCAAAGCATCCCTGGGAGAAGAGCACTAAAAGATCAAAGATGCAGACAGATTTTCAGGGGCATTAAGCAAAAGCCAAGATTTAATTCTTCCAGTGAAAGTGGTGCATTGTCTTCAGCGCATTCAGATCTTCACAATCAACCACTATTATCAACCACTATTGCTAAACACAGACACATTTTGTGCTTGCTTCACAAATATAACAGTTCATTCTAGAGACTAGCATTCAAGTATGAACATCTTCCTAAGGTATAGTACTCACTCACTGATTATATTTTTGATATACTAAGGCACCCAGGGACAGTTTCAGTGCAGAATCTTTCTATCTGGACCTTTCATAGCTTGGATTAAAGCAACATCGGCAATTGCTGGGCCTAAGAGTTCTGTGGCATCTTAAAGAGTCTTTAAAGGCCAATGAATTTATTATTTTTTAATAGCAGAGGCTCGTACTATAATAAAAGAGCTAGTCTTTAAGTTGCCACAGCACTTTCTGTTGTTTTTAATGCAACAAACACAATTAACCTTTAGAAATTGTTAGTGGGAACAGTATATTTGTTGGATTCTGGTGAGATATTTATTTCATTATTGGGAAGATTTTACTGGTATAGTAGTAACTACTAACTAGATTGTATAATTTAGATTTAGATGGCTATATTATTCAAGGGTGGATTAATTCAAATTCCATATAGAAGACCAAATACATTCAGTTAGGCCTAAATTGAATTACTAGTCCCTATTAGAGTAGATGCATTGAACCACTACCACTTATATAGGTGCTGGTTTACCATGTTCCCATTATTTCAGTGGATTTTCTGGGACTAGCAATTCAATTTAGAACAAACCATTGGAACAAACCATTACAAAATTGTAATTTATTTAGCTGGAAAATGAGTTTTTGAATGGTTAATGGCTCAAAATACTATACAAACATAATCAGATAGGAAGTATTGTCTAATTACGGATTTGCTTTTTATTTACTGAAAACAAGAGCTTTCCAAATGGCACTAAAATACATTTTTGGTAATTTAGTTTAAAAAACCCTATATATTTGTTGAAGAATAAATATTTAGTAAGAACATTTACCATTAATCATAATAAAATTCTTCATCTAAGGAAGAGAGAATTTGTATTCATGGCTAGAGGGGCAAGAAGCGTTCTAACATTTCTTTTAGTTCAAATATTGGCATATACTGTATATCAAACTGTACAGATACTCTTTTGATTAAATTTGTATTTCTATCTATAATGGAAATATATTTATTGTCTTTTATAAAGTCTCCTGTATGCTTAATCACTTTAAAATCATTAATAACAACAGAGTCCATATAATGTTAATGTTTTAATGAATAGTTTTATTTTGTTGTGTTTATTCTATTGCTTCATGGGAAAGGCTAGAAATTTAAATATACAAAAACCAATCAAATCAGGGGCTTCTATTACAATAATTAAATAACAGGTTTGAGGTAAGGAAAGGAAATGTTTTTATAAATGAGACTTACCAACTAATATAGGACACTAGGTGGACACCTAGCTTGGATTCTGGGAATTCAATGGCTGTATGAAAGTGAGGCATGACTGTCAAAAGCAATGCCTCGGATTACCAGATCTTGAACATCAACAACAGAGGCTGCCTATCTGTGAACATCTCTGTGATATCTGACTGAAGCGGCATTCACACTCAGTTTTTTGTTCTAGGGAGATGCAGATCGCTTCACTGATGCATATTGGGATTGTTGTTTTGGGTTCATAAATCTCTCCAAGTCATTTTAGCCCTTGTGTTATTCACACATGCCATTGTTTTGGGATAAAATGGAGCCGCCTCCATTCCCTTGAATGATACAGAGTGATCTGAATCCATTCAGAAGTGTATTCACACAGCCAAAGATGCAGATCTTTCAGGAAAACGTGGGGGAAAACCAGTATCAAATACCCCGGGTTAAGTGGGTTTTTGGAACCCCCCCCCCCAAAGTGCACCGCATGCATCTGGGGTGAGTGTGAACACCAAGGAAATAACGTGGATTCATCCCAGATTATTTTCATAGTGTGAATGGAGCCTGACATGGCCAGAAGGCAGTGAAGATGAAGTATCCTGGTGAGCCATTGCTGGGACCCAATTTGTCAGACTTTTATCTTTCTAATCCTCCTAGAAGATTTGCTTATGTGCAACTGACTGCTGTCCTGATTGGAAATTCCATTATGCCACAATATACCTGACCCATTTTTTCAAAAACAAAACATTTCCTGTAGTCTAATGCCCTCTGGTGGATACCCATGTGACTGGAAGACTTGGCACAAGGCACACCTCAGCAGACAACAAACTGAAAGAAGGAAAAGATTATTTTTCAGATGGAGAAAATAATCCTGGTAGAATGTGGGTTGAATCTTTGTTGTTCACATGCATTTTGAAGGCACCTGAGTAAGTTGGGAGGGGGGTTACCAACCCCTCCCCCCCCCTTAACCTGGGATAATCGATCACAGTTTTTGTGTTTCAGTTTTCCTAAAAGATTCGCATTGTCAGCTATGTGAAAAAACAATGCAAATAGACCCAAGATAAAATTCTGCATGCCTCGAACGTTTTTCAAATATATCCACATTATCAACTCCATCTTTATTAACAGTGCTGACACGTGTGATCTATACACATAGATGTGCATAGTGGTTCTAATTTTTAAAACAGTGTGGACAACAAAACATGTAAGTGAAATTATTCATATTATACATATTCATGCTAAAAAAAACTGTAGGACAGCAACAATCTTTATTCCCCCCCCCCCCGCACACACGCACACACAAAGGAAGCAATGTGAAAATAAGCAGTAGAATCTTAGAGCATATGTTTTATAAGAACGTACCTCAAGCAACCATGGTTTTAGTTTTCGATCCAGTAAAATATCAAATCCCAGGATCTCAAAGCAAGCACTCCACATAGTGTGGTTGGGGAAGCAAGTGAGATAGTTATGCTTGATGACAGGATGAGCCGATATCAGTGTTTTAATAACAACGTCTTCAATGTCCTTCCATATATTCTCTGTTTCATACCCATTTTGTTCCATGTATTTATTAAAGGTGGACAGCTTCCTTTAAAAGGGAAATCAGAAGAGAGTAAGATGATATGTGTGGCACTGTTATTTTTCACACACACACACACACACACTGCTTTAAGAGTTTTTTTGAGTAAGGAGCAAATGCCTCAAGTGCTGGTGACATTTTGTTGCTGTAAGTCCCTTTTTAAAATATCCAGATGATGTTTAGTCAATCATACAATGTTTCAAACTGTTTCCCCACTTTTCCAACAGTATTCTGTATTCCATTTCTGACTGAAAGCAGAGGGTTTTTAAAAAGCTATACATTTGGCTGTCAAGTGACATATGACCATCAAAGAAAGTGTGTCTGACCCTCACTCCTTCCTATTTTCTGGATATTTCCACCATCTTTCCTATCTCCCTTCTTTCCCCACCATGATGCCATGTCCTTGTTAGAGCCTCAGTAACAACGGGAGACTCCCATGATTGGAAAGTGTATGTGTGCCTTCAAGTCGCCTGTCAACTTATGGCAACTTCATTAATTTCATAGGGCTTTCTTAGGCAAGGAATACTCATAAGTGGTTTTGCCAATTCCTTGCTATGAAATATAGCCTACAACACCTGGTATTTGTTGGAGGTCTTCCATCCAAGTACTAACCAGGGCTGACCCTACTTAGTTACCAAGATCAGATGGGAGCTGATGCCTTTAGAGTATTTAGGACCTAAAGAGCACTCAACACAAGTCAATTTCAACTTGAGTCAAAGCTGCAAGAATGAGAAAGAAAGGTAGGGGGGCATCAGTGGAAGCTTTCCTCTGAATGGGGGTTGATCTTTACATGCACAGGAAACTATTCCTTTTGTGTTAAGGTGCTACAGATTTTCTTTAATTCTAGCATTACAGTGTAATAGTGGTAAGCTGTAAAGAGGCAGATCCTATGTTTATTACCTTCGAACAAGATCACACACACATATTCTAAGCCTTCACCCTATATCCCCACTGCACAGGCCTCTCCCCAATCTGCCTGGCACTACATGTTGTTTTCTATGGCCATGCACAATGTCCCATGCTGTAGCCATGTTCCCAGGAGCAAGAGAAATTGGGGTTTCTCTGGCTGTAGTATGTGTAAGGGGCAGTAGCGTTACTGAATGGGTTCGGGGTGTGTGAGTTGTACCAAGTGGCACCCCAGAAAGGGGGTGACATCAAGTCAGCTGCTTCGGCCTGTGCTGGCATTCCTAGCCCTAAATGTGGCACTGCCAAAAATAGCCTGCTTCCAAGGTATGAGGCCAGCACTGATTCCCAAACATTGGTCGTCCAGGAGTTTTGGACTTCAGGTCCTAGAATCTTTGGCCAGCTTGGCCAAGAGTCAGGAATTCTGGGAGCTGGAGTTCAAAACATCTGGAGGACCAAGGTTTAGGAACCACTGAGCTAGAGCATGACTGCATTGTTCACAGTAACACAAAACAACATGTTGTGCTAGACTGAGGGGAGAAAGAATCCTTCAATGAAACTGAGTGCTAGCATAAAATCTTCGGTCTCATGAGGAGAAAGAAAAAACTGAGAAGGGCCAAGGGAGAAAATTAGAATGAATAAAAGACTTCCAGGAAGAAGGAAAGGAGAAAGCCATTACAAAATGTAATTATTTGTTTGTTTGTTTGTTTGTTTAAGTAATTTATTTATTGCTTCTGGGCCCTTGGGATGATATACAATGGTAAAACTCTTTTAAAAGTAACACAATGCAGTGCTTTCTAGGTCTCAGTGCACCTTGCTGTCATGGTGCAAAAAAAGCAGTGGAAGCAACTGATAGTGCCTGCAACATCATAGTTGGGTCCAAAGACATATCTTCATGTCATCCTATTTGAACACAATACAACAGTCAGACAGTTGGTCCCCATAAAATGGTAACAATATAAGATTATGAACACTGAATGGCAAAAGTACAGAAGAAACAGCCAGCAAGTAAACTGATCTACAGTATTTCATTTCTGAAACTACTAGATTAAAATGTACAGTTGGCCCTTCTTATCCATGGATTTTTTTATCCAGATTTGAGCATACATGGCTTGAAAATATTCTCAAAAAGTATACATTCCAAATAGCAAACCTTGATTTTCCATTTCATATATGGGACACCGTTTTGTTGTGCCATTATATTTAATGGGATTTGAGCATCTACGGATTTTGTTATCCACGGAGGATACTGGAACCAAACCCCAGCGGATAACAAGGACCCACTGTACTGACCTGGGGAGTGAAACAAAAAGTCTCTGGTAATGCCAGAATTTGACAGGAAATACTTTGGGATGACCAAAACATCATTGGGATCTCCCAAATAAAATCAGAAAGCACAAGAACAAAACAAGGATCTGCAAGAGGCTTTTTATTCATTTTGAGGCAGCTGTAGTAATTTTAATTTTCCACTTCTTTGTTCCTCATCTATTTGTTTTAATAAGTACAGTACTGTAAATCTGTATCTTATTAAAGCCCATATTGCTTAATTCTTACTGCACATTTTATTTTCCTACTGTACCAAATGCGTCCAGCTGCATATTAGAATAATGCCTCAGACACACGTTCGAAGAGAATTACAGGAGGACTGTGTGTGTGGGAGGAGTAATCTTAAGGAAACAGACATAGCAAACTGTACAATACAGAAAAAAAATTAAGGAAGAAATAGAAAGAGACAGTATGAGGATTTCAGCAATCTAGAATGCCCACATCTAAAGTCATAACCCAAGTCAGCAGCAAAACACCTACAAATAATCCAAAGTGTGTCATTTTGTTTAAGGTTTTTGTTTTGATAAACCCAAAAGAGCATTTGGATGGGGAAGCTTCAAAAATGGTGTGATATAGGAGTACCGGTAAATCACCATTCTGGATTAGCCCTAATACATGCAGCCTGACACCACATCCTCAGTTTTCTAATTCATATGAACTAAACTTAAATAAGTAATAGTCCAAAATTTTGCGTTTGCAGTCACTAAAACAAAAGGATCTAAAATTCTGGGAAGTGTAGTTTTGTGAGACATTTAGCTTTCTCTGCCAGAAAGCTCTGGTGCCACAACAAACTACAATTCCCAGAATTTCAAGCATTGAGCCATGGCAGTTAAAGTGGTATCAAACCAGATTATTTCTGCAATGTAGATGAAGCCTTTGAGGAGAACTAACATCTTGTGATCTTGAGTGTGGGTTTTGCAGGAGTTACCAAAGGGGAAAAAAACAGCCACATTGTGAGATAAAACAGATGCCAAAACCACAAAGCAGGTTATAATAAAGGAGATTAATCAGGCACAGTAGAAATGAACAATATTAGCTAGTACTAGGGGAATGTAGGCTCACCTTATAAACCTATGGGAAGGATTTTCCTTTTCTCTTCAACTTTGGCACAGATCAGCAGTGAAAGCTGTAGGGTAAGAACGAACTGCTAATCCTAAAAAATGTAAAGGTAATCCCCTGACATGAATGTCTAATCGTAACCAACTGTAGGGGGTGGTGCTCATCTCCGTTTCTAAGCCAAAGAGCCAGCATTGTCCGAATACTGTTCTGGTGGTCATGTGGCCAGAATGACTGCACCACACACTGTTACCTTCCCACTGAGAAGTGGTAGGTACCTACCTATCTACTTGCATTTGCATGCTTTCAAACTGTTAGGTTGGCAGAAGCTGGGACTAGTGACAGGAGTTCACCCCATTATGCAACACCTGCTAACTTTTCGATCTTCTGAACATCAGAACTGGCGTCTTAACCACTAAGCCATCGCAACCCAGGTGGCTATTCTTAAAATCTCATCTTAAAGAAACATAAAACCTTTGTGATGTCTGAGCCTGCTGGAGCACTACAAAGGAGTTTTGTGAAACACAAATAGACCACCATAAAAGAAACCATATTTTCCTTTGAAACAAAATGCAGTACCTACAAGCTTTAAAAGTTGAAAATTTAGAGCCATCTTTCTCCAAGGTCAAAGAGAAATGAGCAAAGAGTGGGCTGAGAGAAAAATCAACACATCGACAGTGTCCGCTTGGCCATGGAGTTCCAGGAACATCTGCTCTAGAAACTCCTCCCACTCATTTATTGATCTGCCACATTGCAGAGCTTGTTTTTTGGATAGCACCACTGCACTGCAGGACTGAGGCTGTGCTGCTGGCATCTGACCCTTTTACTGGGAATGCGCAACAATACTATGGAAAACTACCCAAAGCAGACCAAGCTTTTGCCGCAGTGGGCAGAACACTGCAGAAAAGCAACAGAAGTCAGACAAATGCAGCGTTAGTGATCAACAGAAAAGCTAGAAGGGGGAAAAAGATGAGGCGACAATAATTAGATCGAACTGACCATTCTGTGCAAGATTTAGAGAGGTGGCTAATTACGCCCACCGAAAACAATAAAACAGAGGGCAGCAATCCAGCAATTCCATTTGCAACAAATTCATTTGTATTTCCTTTAGGGGGGGATAAATCTAGGCTCTTCTCGCCTGCTCCAGGCCCCCTGCTGTTCCTCATCTGAGCTTTTAAAATGATTTATTTCACCTAATGATGGAGAATGTGCCACGTGCCAGCTGAATTTAGAGAAATGTTTCCTAAACACGTATGAAAATGGCTGTAAAGATTCATGAGAGCAGGCCCACCAGCATCCCCCCAGCTGTGATTATTTTGGAAAACATTCTGTACCTCTTGCTACCAGAGTCTTCGTCTCGTACAAAATTAGCACTGTGCTTGTTAATTGAATAATTAGTCAGGTGCATACAGACGTCATCCTGTAAATAATTAAACAAACAAGCAGGTTATGAGGCAAGAGAGATTTCAACCTCCCTTATGCTCCTTCTTCAAAATGGAGATGGAAAGAGCAGGAGAAGCACCTATACCTTATGAAAAGCCAGTGTAGTTTAGACAGCCTTTATTCATTTCAGAACTGATCCCACTAATACAACATTACTTTCCTTATATCATTCATTCTGACTGTGGGATTTTCAGTGCTTTTTGAAAACTCAATTCCTATCTCCACAGTGGGGGGGGGGGGCAAGGGGGAGATGATAATCTGCACTCTATATTACTTAATAAGAATAAATTATGTAAGGAAAGTTATATTTGAAATATAGAACCACAAACTGAAAAATATAAGGTAATGACACTTTCTTATTCATGGAATTTTACAGGAGAATCAGAAGATTCTCTCTTCTGGTTGGATCCCTATAATGTTTTATCAGCATTTTTTTTCTTTTTTAATAAATTGAGGTGGATAGGGAAATAGATAGGCTTACTGACAACCTGACTAGAAACCCTTCATATGGAAGTGCCTTATGTTAAAGACACACAGCAAAACTAAGACAAATGACAAAAAATATTTTCAAAGATTTGATGGATATCTGCCACATGTTCTGTGCTGAAAATAATGAAAGTAAGCAGCCTATTTTAATTGAATAATGGAACTTTGCTTGGTTGGAGGCTCAGATGTCTTTACAGCCCAAGCTCTAATCTTAGATATAACTAAACAGACCCAATGAATCAATGGTAAGTTAGTCCATCAAAACCTATGTAATTTATACTCATTCAGTGAGTTTACTCTAGTTGATTCAGAGCTGTACATTTTATACAAACACTTCTAATAGAACACCAAAAAACATATTGGGAATTGTGCAAGGGCAAAAGCAGCTGGAAGAGATGACTGGACTTGAGAAGTGGCAGGCAAAGAAAAGTTAAGTATTTGAGTATCATCTCCTCTTTGCTGAAAACTTCCCAGTATGAGGTGTCTCCCCATACTGTTTGGTCTTTTTAAAAAGCTTTAAAAACATAACAATAAACTAAGTAAAGCTATTTCACTAAACAAAAGTTGCTAAAGACAAAAGAAATAAATTGCAACCCAGGTTGATAAAAAAAATTCAAACTACACATCACTTATCACTCTGTGTTTCCACTGCTGTTGTGATGGTGTGCCTTCAAATGATTTTTGAATGATGGTGGTCCTAAGGCAGGCACCAGATTTTGTCTCATCTTGGAAACTAAACATGGTCATCCCTCATTAGTACTTGGATGGGAGACCACCAATGAATACCAGGTGCTCAGACTATATTTCAGAGGAAGGAACTGGCAAAACCACCTATGAGTATTCTTGACTAAAAAAACCCTATGAAATTCATGGGGCTGCCATCAATGGCATCCCTGTGGCTGGTGTCACCCAGTGTAGGGGGAGGGGCGGCAGCAAGGAGGCAGCTGGGGGGCAGATTGCACTGCCATATTCCCTCCCTCCTGATACCTTGCTTGCTTGGCTGCCCCCCAAGCAGCCTCCTGCAACCTGGAAAGACTGCTTCTGGCAGAGGCAGGCTTTCTGCCAGAATGCACACTAAACAAAAAACATCCCCCCCCAACAGCACTCACTGCTTTGGGGGGCATTGCTGCAGTCTCCGGAGGACCATTTGGGGTCTCATGTAGCTGCTGGGCAAGCGAGAAAGGGACATGACACTCTTTCCCACTTGCCCAACAGCTGTGTTAGCCCCACCTGGGTATATCAACCCACTAGATGTACACCTTCCTATGGGGTGTCATCTGGCACAGTCCACACACCCCTGCAGCCCCTAATGACACCACTGGTTGCCATAAGTCAACAGGTGAATCTGTCACAAGGACACAGAAGGTGAATGTATCATAGCATTTTTGGGAAAAATTTCTTCAGAAAAGGTTTGCTCTTGCCTTCCTCTGTGCCTGAGAGTATGTGCAGGTTTTATGTTCCAAACCTTGCCCAAGGCAAGTCAAATTGGGTTTCCATGGCCAAGTGGGGATTTGGACCCTGATCTCAAGAGTCCTAGTCCAGCACCTAAACTACTGTGCCATGCTGGCTCCCCTGTGTTCCCTAGCCTATTACTATTTTCATGCTAATCCTCCTCCTCCTCTCTTATCTTTTGTTATAATCCCATATTTCCCCCCCAAATTAGAATAATCCTTATTCAATTGCAATTGATAGGGTCACTTCAGGTGCCACCATCATTCCAAATGGAGGCATACAAAATTTTGGAAATTGTAAGCCAAAACATCTGTGTGGTCAAAGGATCCCCCTAAAAGTGGATTCCTATTTGCAGGTATTATGTTCCAAACCTCTGGTTTCATCAAACCAACTCTGTATGGGAAACGTACATGTCAATACATGTGGCAGAAAAAGCAATTTATGGCATTGCTGCATTCTCTAGGATAGTCTTTCCTAAGAAACGAAAGTATCACATGAATGGCATGGCTTGTGCCAAAAGCCAACAACATTTTAGAAAGCCAGTTTATGTCTGCAAGATTCTCCTTTTACTCACCAAATTGCTTTGTGATGGGTCTGAGTAGGCCGATGTTGCAAATCGTGCAAGACCCTCATTATAAATAAATACCCGTAGTGGATCACATGATGTCACCAGCACATAAACCCGGAGATCAAACTTGAATCCATCAATAATAAAAGGCTTGAAAAATTAAGAAAAATGTTTGAATTAAACACTTAAGTGACAGAAACAGTTTTTAAAAACATGGAGAATGCAATATCATCTAGGAAATTAGAACCAATCTACTGTATTAAAACAGTGCTCCAGAGCTTTCAATAGCTTATCATAGCCTACTGTGAATTAATCCACAGGTAGTTTTAACCCATGTCCAAATACCCTAAAGATCCCAAATCTCATCTGATCTTGGAAGATAAGCAACGTCAGCCCTGGTTAATACTTGGATGGATAATACAATGAATACCAGGTGCTGTGCGCTATATTTCAAAGGAAGGAACTGGCAAAACCACCTCTGAGTATTCCTTTCCTAAGAAAACGCTATGAAATTTATGGGGTTGGTATAAGTCGACAGGCGACTTGAAGGCACACACACACAGTTGCAACCCATAGATAACTAAATGGCTCTCTATATAACAGACTAATATTGTGTGCAAGGATTGATTTAAAATGCTTCCTATATATGTGTGTGTGTGTGTGTGAATACATACAGGGGCATTTTCAGCAGCTGCCTCAACCATGTATTTCTCTTGAAAGTTAATCAAAATCAATGGCCCAAAAAAGACGGGCAGGAAGAGACGCTCTCGTTACATGCCAGGGTTGCCTCGGTGCGGTGCATCCGCACTGCAGGCTAACCCTAGCACGTATGGACAGCGCCATTTTTGATGGCGCCGTCCACACATGCGACATTCTGGGGACGTAAGGAGCACCCCACGTCCAAACAGACTCACACATGCTGCGGCACAATAAGGAGCTCCAAAACAGAACTCCTTCTTGGCTTCCGCGTCCCTGGTGCAGCCTTCACACTGCCGCCCCAAGGATTCCGAGGAGAAAGGGGCCATGGCGTTGGTCACTTTCTACCCTTGGGAGCACCCGCTGCACCCCGCTTAAGGCCATGGAGAAGCGGCAATTTGCCGCTTCTCCGTGGCCTGGGGAAGCGACGAATTGGGGCCGCAAGGGCTGCTGGTGAGGCAGCCCAGGCCCCTGTCAGGCGCTTCCCTGGCCACCTACTGACCGCCCCTTTTGGGCGGTCTGTAAAGGACCAGAGTGATTTTTTTTTTCTGGAACTGCACAGTAAAAAACATCTTTGTTAATAGTCACAGATTCAAATAGTTAGAAATTATCTGCTCCTGTCTACTACATGAGAAAGGAAACAGAGGACTTTATCACATGGGTTTTTTCCCATGTAGAAACAGGATTTAAAACAAGGAAATTGGGATAATTTCCACACGACGTCGCATATTAATGCGTACACAAAGTGAAACAATCCCACAAAAGCAGGATTGTTTTCACATGACGTCGTGGGCATCCAGCATTAACACAAAAATAAGCCGCACAGAAAGTGGACAAAATTGGCTGTTTTTACTTTCGGGATTATTCCAAAACTAAAAAATGGCTGATTCGGTTCACTTTCTGTGCGGTTTATTTTCGTGTTAATGCTCAATGATCCTCATGAGTGTGAAAACAATCCTGCTTTTGTGGGATTTTTCCTGGATGTTAATCCTGTTTTTGCATGGGATTTAGGCACTTAGCCTCCCATGTGATAAACTCCTTAGAGCTAGATCAGCCCCATCAGAAGGCTGTTCAGACCCTGCTTGCAAACCTCCAAGGGGGAAGTAACCATGTTTTAGGCAAATCTCACCTGAAACCTGCTCTCCTGCAACTTAAACTTGTTACATCTGGCCCTAGCCTCTAGAGTGTTGCAGAGAACAAATCTCTTCAGATATTGAACTGTCATGAACTCTTCTTCCTCACCCACCCACCCACAACCCCAGTCTTCTCTTCCTCAATCTAAACATTATCACTTTCTTTCAACCTTTTCTCTTAAGTCTTGTTTTCCATACTTTGTCCATCTTTGTTGCTCTCCTCTAACCCATTCTAAATTATCTATAGGATTCTTATACAGAATTGGGCTCTGCATTCCAGATGTAGATGTAGTATAAGATAAAACTTTACTTCCTGTGACTTTATTTATTTAGTCACAGCTTTTATGTCTCACCCTTTATCAGAAATTCTCAGGACACCTTACAATAAAATCAATTTAAAACATTTGTTACAAAAGTTTTAAAAGATTAAAAATATACACTTTCCCAATTAAAAACCGACAATTTAAAACCAGTTAAAATGATCTTGTTATGAATAGCCATAAAATATATGCAGTCTGGATAAAATCAGGTTGGCCTGAAGGCTTTAATAAAAAACCAAGTTTTAACTTGGCACCAAAATGATTCCAACATTGCCTCCAGGTGGAAGAAATTCCACAACTAGTATGTCACTGAAGAAAACGTCATTTCCCATGTGCTCCAACAATGTGTTTCCCCTACTGATGGGAGATGGAAGAGCACCCCTCCAATAGATCTCAATTTTTGGACAGGCCTATACATAGAGAGGCACTCCCTCAAGTATTGAGGTCCCAAAGCAGTTTAGGGCTTTAAATGTTATTGTCAGCAACATGAATTCAGAACAGAAACATATTGGCAGCCAGTGCAATTCCTTCAGAACTAGAATTATATGGTATCTGAATGGAATTCCAATGAGCAGTCCAGCTGTTGCCTTTTATACTAATCAAAGTTTCTGAGTCATCTTCAAGGGCAGCCCCAAGTAGAGTGATTGTAGTTATCCTTGGCCATGATAAGGTGGACCAATAGAAGCTATACCCAACTACCCCAAGCTATACACCTATCTGGGCCACCAGTGACAAGAATGGATCTAGTTCTCCCAGACTTATGCACCTGCTCCTTCAGGGGGAGTACAACCCCATCCAGAGCAGGTAACTTACCCAATTTCCTTTGAAATTATGATTCTATTAATAGTTTAAAAATGAATTTGCATTTTTTTGCAGATGTGCCAGCAGTGTATGTGTGGGTTTGTCATTAGCATGAAACTAGTATTGTCTTGACCATGTGGATCAAAATTAAGCTGCAGCCCGAGATTAAAAAACAAAACAAAAACAAAAACAACTCCCCCCTGTGCATGTGCACTTTTCCAGGAAATAATTCTGTTTATGCTGCTATGTGCACATATGCACAGGTTTGAATATCTTGTCAAATTGTTCTTTTGTAGAAGTCCCATTGACTACAGTGGGACTTGCTGCCAAATAAAGATTCTTCAACCCTCCTTTCACTTTGGCAAGAAAAGTGGGAAGAGGAGTCTGGATTTTCTTCCCAGGCAAAATGGAGCAAAACAGCCCATTGAGATTTCCTGGCCCTCACTCACCAAGAAAATCCAGTGTAAAAAGGACAAATAAAAGCCTGGCTAAAAGGAAAGAATTTGACTAAAATGCAACACTTGTATCCCTAGTTTGACCAGGGTTTGACTTGGGTGTCTGCAAATATTGTGTGTCAACATAGGGCTAGAAATAAAAATAGTTTGTTAGTTGAACCCTTATCTTCAGAAAACACATCCAGGATAATCATGTTGGACATGTAGCAAAGTACAATAACATCCAGAATCCACAAAACAGTGATACCTTTATTGGCCAGCGAAAATGCACAAACTACATGTTGCAAGCTTTTGAACCTCCACTGGCTTTTTCAGCAGGCAAAGATGTTAAAAATAATACAAGAGACAAAGCTCTGGCCTCCACAGCTGTAGTCCAGTGCTCAAACCACTACACCATGCTGGCTCTCTTCCTAATAATAGGCCAGCTTATCTGTATAGAACTTGTCCCCAGCTTTTCACCAACACCTAGGTACCTTGCATAGTGAGTGTATCCAGTGCCTTCTATATTTCTAGTTACCAAACGTAAGGTTTTTTTCAGTTCCCTTAGTTATCTCACAATAATTGCATTTATCATCAATGTTCCTCCACTGACCTTCCCTCAGTAGCAGAATGTTCATGAGCATCTGTAAAACTGCATTCATTAATGGCTACAGTGACTCACTGATGGCACAAATAGCTCATTTTAAGACTAATACAAGAGGTTACCTTTGAGATATAGAGCTGGCAGATCATATCCTCCCCAGGTTTAATATCTTTCACAGTCCTTGTGATAAAAATGCCTCTGCCTTGACAACCAGAGTCTGGTTTACAGATGTAAGTCTTATGCTTTTTTAATCGGCCAAAGGCTTGCAGTTCTCCATAGCTAACAGCAAGGAGGAGGAAAGCAAAATAAGATTATTGATATACAGTATTATTGAATTCTGATAAAGCAATTGCCCAAACTGAAGTAGTAATTGGCAATAACAATAGACTCAACCCCCAGAACCCAGTTTGTTTTTGAAAATATATTCTGATGAGACCTTTGCTGCACTTCACATAGGTCCTGGCCTACTACATCAACCCCTAAGGCATTCTTGGGGAACTGATGTTTGTGAGGTTGGAGGAAATTCCTAGGAACCTAATAAACAGCTAGAAAAGTAGTGGCATTTCCTTAGAAAGAAGAACAGGCAAATATATTATTAACCCACTGTGTGAAAGGCATCTTTTACTCCAGGTTTGCTTCCCTCTGATACTGGAGCTCTGTGCCTACCTGATTTTGTATCTGCATTCTAAAATGTGTTGCTATATCTGTGTGTGGGTGTGATTAAATATTAAGAAGACTCACTCTGCAGGAAGACACCAGGTCCTGGGAAAGAAGTTAAATTCCTTAGGAAAGAGCTTTAACATCCTGCTCATATTTCTAGCCAAAAGGTCCTTCCTACAGATTTCAGACATTCCAGGAAAATGGTTTATTTTCTAGAAAAGAAAGTCAAAGACAAAATCTTAAGTGCTGTTTTGGACTTTGGATCTTTTTAACTTAAACAAGAAAAATAGACGCTTTAGCTCAATCTCAGGGTAACAAGAAGTACCTGGTAATTTTTCATTTCCATCACCCGATCTAGTGAGACAGAAAAATCTGTCCAATACAGGGTCCAATCATCAGCCTCACTTGCCTCCCGGAGGCCACACATCTTAGCTGCCCGTCGCACTGCCGAAAGATGGAATGCATCAGTATTTACATAGAGATCTTGGGGGGGGGGATTTAACTTTTTGAGGCATAAGCTTTCAAAGACTTGATCTACTTCCTCAGATTCATCAAAGGTACAACTGAAAGTAAAATGATCTCACTAGCATGCGTATTTTAATTGCACGGAGTTAATACAAGAAGTGATAATTTCCTTGAAATTACTTGCAGGTGCCAATCTATAGTATACTGAAGATGTCATTTTTCCTCTGCAAAACTCTCATCTTGAGACCTTTACTCTTGGCAAACATGAGGCAGGCTAAGGGGTGAAAAAAGCTGGAGTTATGAACAATGAGAATTTAAAATGAAATAAATGTGTTTTTTAAACTTGCACTTTAGTTCCCACACTTATTTTCAGCAATGTTCTCTTTAAAAAGGGGGGGGGGGGGTTATTAGATTTCTCAAAATTCTCCTTAGAATCTAGAAATATCTGAAAATGTCTCAAGCAACTAAGAAATAAAACTTAGCAGAGGCCAACAAGGTGCTCACCACTCTCATATTTGCAGTTGGTCAGATTTATCACTGGTCATCTGGAAAACATAAGAAGAAGAAGAGAGACAGAGGCAGACAAGCAAAACCGATTCACTTTTCCCCCCAAAGCACTTCAGGATCATTTGGATCTGGCTTCTAAGATTTTGGCCTTTGTTCTCTCTTTGAGCAGATGGAATATGAAAGTTAGGGAGTGCTGGACAAGCTTGTCCAAATCCCTTTTCAACCATGGGCATATTGAAGAATTCTCCAATATGCCCATATTCTCATTACCCCTTGTTCTGCTTTGCTAAGAGCAGTTGGCCAGGCTGCTACTTGTTCTCTTCTTATCCCTGGTAGGTTTGGTCTATAAGAACCTCCCACACTGGACTCTTTCATACAAGGCTAAATTGGAAGTATAATTTAAGATCAATTCGAATGCAATCATGGGTTTTACGTTATTGCGAATTAACTCTTCGCACGCAAATTCGGGCAAGAGGGAAGCCAATTCGAATGCAATCATGGGTTTTACGTTATTGCGAATTAAAGCTTCGCATGCAAATTCGGGCAGGAGGGGGTTATTTTCGGGTAATGGGAAGTAATTCCGAACGGAGCAGGGGTTCAGGTAAATTCGCTAAACAAGCGAATTTACATGAATCCGCATTGGCTCCATTCGGAGTTGGGAGAAATTCCTCCCAGTTTGAAAGAGCCCACTGAAATGAGGCACTGCAGATAATGCGACTTCCCTCCATATGTTACTCCATCCAGGATGTGATGGGAATGGAGGATGGAGCAATGAATACTGTGCAAGATCAAAATGAAATTTATTTCTTTGTCTGATGTACACTCAACCTGTCTTGAAGAGTTTTACATTATCTACACTCTTCAGCCATGAAAACTACAAGACATGGCACTGGCTTTGCAGGCTCATTCCCTCTATATGATCTGAGGGTAGGACCCAGCCAGAATCCAACTACAAAGGTGGTTCCTGCTGCTAAAAGTCCTAAATAGTGCCAGCCAGGGCCTTGCCAACAGGCAAACATGCTCATCACACCAGACTGCTACATCATCACAGCAATGGTCTGGTCCCACTTTGGTCTCAGGCTTATCTCATGATTTTGGGGTTCTCCCAGTGCTGTTGTGCTGTACAGCCATTGGGAATGTGATTTTCTTTTGTTGAAAATAATCCATTAAGGATCCTCTTTCCTGCTATGATTCAATAGCTACTGTATATACTCGACTATAAGTCGACTTCATGTATAAACTGAGGGCAGGTTTGGAGGCCAAAATTATGGATTTTGACATGACCTATGGATAAGCCAAGGGTAAAACCTAAGGTATGTTACAAAGGATCTAAAGGATAAAACAAAGGAAAACAATGCCAAAGAACTCAAAAAAATTCAGTATCTACAACTGTTTGCACTCACACTAAAAGTTGGATGGGTGAGAGAGTAGACAGAGGTCAGTGCTTCCAGGACATATTACACTCTTGCTTTTCAACGGGATGGTCCTTTTTAAATAAGAGTTAAAGTACCATACTTACATTGACCCATGGATAAGTCAACTCAGATTGTTTTTGGTCAATTTTTTAACTAAAATTTCTAGAGTTATATATGACTATATACAATAGTTTGAACGTGGATGTCACATTCCACTTAATTGTGAGAACAATTAGTTAGTGGGTGCAGTGTTAGTGTGGTCTGGTTGTCCATCACTTTGAGATTCCCAAAGAAATCTTCAGCAGAGAAACCTCAGACTACTTCTAGTGCTTGGGCAGGAACAACCAAATGCCTGAAGAAAATAGCTGTTGTTTTTTGTTTGTTTGTTTTTTGTAGTCTATATTCTTGAAACCCTTTTCTGTTTATGAATTTGTTTGTGGTTATAGCACAATAAAATTGCAATCCTGACCTGTTAACCATTGGGTATTCTCCAAATATTTCCCCACTGCTTTCCTATGGTGCCACACACCATAGTGTTGCCATCACAATATTACCTTTTTAAAACTATTTTTATTTTTAAGGCAATAAATAGTGTAATAACGCTATGATGCCATGGCGTAAGTGTTTTGTTTTTTTGACAGAACAACCTGAAAGAACAAAAATTTATTTTGCAAATCCATATATGTTTTGATTACCCTAAAAAATTTTCTGTCATCTCCCAGTACAATCAGAGATGTTTTATACCCATGATGGAAAACCTGTGGCACACGTGCCAGAAGTGGCATGCAACATATTTTGTCCAACACCTGGTGGGGAGGAGGAGGAATCATAGAATTATAGGAATGGCACGCACACACCCATACCTCCACTTCCCAGACTTTTCCCAGCCTTCAGCTGTCTCTCGGAGACAGATGGGGACCAGGAAAAGTGCAACAGGAGAAAGAGCCATGGGCATGTGTCTATGGCTCCTCCTCCTGGACTTTTCCCAGCCTTCAGCTGGATCTCAGAGACAGCTGGAGGCTGGAAAAGGCACAGGGAGAGAAATCCTGCCCCTGGAGGGTGGAAGTCCCAGTCCCAGTGGCTGGAAGTCCCACCTCCAGCTCTGGGTAAGACCCGGTGGTGGAAAAATTCTTAGTCAGGGCACGCTGCCCCCAAAAGTTTTGCCATCATTGTTTAATACCATCTCCCTAGGTCAGTTTATTTTAACCCTATATAAAATCAGAAAGAATAGAGACAAAATCTGGGATTCATCTCTGGATGTGCTACGTATTGTCAGAGATTAGGCAATTATAGCAATGATGGTTTTGGAAGTTTAGTGTCCCAGAATGCAGCCATGAGCCCCTGTCTCTCTCACATTCCTCTCTCAAGCTAAATTGGTGAAGGGTCTGGAAACCATGCCCTATGAGGAATTACTTAGGGAGCGGGGAATGTTTGGCCTGGAGAGAAGGTGAAGAGGTGATATGATAGCCCTGTTTAAATATCTGAAGGGATGTCACATTGAGGAAGGAGCAAGCTTGTTTTCTGCTGCTCCAGAGAACAGGACCCAGAACAATGGATGCAAGCTCCAGGAAAAGAGATTCTACCTCAGCATTAGGAGGAACTTCCTGACAGTAAGGGCTGTTCGACAGTGAAACACACTCCCTCAGAGTGTAGTGGAGTCTCCTTCCTTGGAGGTCTTTAAGCAGAGGCTGGATGGCCATCTGTCGGGGTTGCTTTGATTGGGAGTTCCTGCATGGCAGGATGGGGTTGGACTGGATGGCCCTTGTGGTGTCTTCCAACTCTTATGATTCTATGATTCTGTGCAGTCCCCTTTCAATACTAAAAAGTATGCTGTAATCAAAAGCAACTTCTTGATCACTGCAGCTTCAGAATAAATGTGTGCATTCACTCCTACAGCACTGGGTAAGGAGGTATCAGATGAACCACAAACGGTACAGCTCATTTGACAAGAAATCAAGAGAAGCTGCCTTGCTCTAAGGCAGACAGACATGCAACAAAATTGCCAACAGTCAGTCCTAGACAGACTGGGAATTTCTACCTTATATAGAATGTACATTTGATTTATTTACCAAACATCAATAAAGGATTATTGGATTGGGATTATGGTACATGTAAGGATACTAGTCATGATGGCTATACGGCACCTCTAGGATCCAAAATCAGCCTGTCTCTGAAAAACAGCAGCTGGGAAACAACAGACGGAAAAGGCTTTTGCATTCATGTCCTTGTTTATGTGCTTTCCAAAGGCATCTGGTTAATTACTGCATGATCCAGGATCCTGGTCCAGACAGATCCTTGGTTGATTTAGCCGGCATCTTTTAACTAATGTTCTTCAGTTCAAATGGCCCTGAAACTCACAGGGAGACCCTGTCCAGTGAGTGTCATTGCCCTAACAATACCTTGCAAATCTATTACAAGGAAGGTTTAGAGGGGTAATGGGGGGGGGGGGAAGATGTAGTGATATGAATTCTGGGCCTTTGGGATATATTATCAGGGATGGTTAGGAAGAATTCTGAATATATGCTCTTTTTTAGTTCAGTTATTTCCTTTCTCCTGGCTATTTGCTATTGCATAAATCTTGCACCACCTCTCCTTTCTATTAAGAGTTGGCCTGCCTCTCTATAGTCCATCACCTATTTTCAGAAGCATTGGCATTGCCTTCTCCTAGCCCCATCCAGCTGTCACAAGTCCTTTCAGTGATTATTTCTAACCTCCTTTTCTTCTTCTTCTTTTTCACAGCGACACTGGAACATACACTTTTTCTGCTTTCTTCTTCACACACTGTTTCCTGGTCAGTGGTCTCCAGGGTATTTTCTTCTCTTCCCAGCTCACTTGGAAAATCATCTAGCTCAGACTCATCCTTCTCACCCAACTCTTCCTTCTTTTTGTGAAAGGAGCTACATCTCCGAGCTTTATCTGGTAACTCCATCCTGCTCCCCCACCCACAAAACAATAAAAACCAGTTAGCAAATCGGATCTACACGGAGTTAAAAATACATACCAAGTATTTTGAGATTAAATAATTTTCTAGATAAAGATCTAAAAAGACACAGTAATCCACTCTATCCACATTCTTCCAAACAGGTCTTTAACTATTTGGCTGAACCTCCATTATTTTCTCCATAGTTTGCTAAGATGGCTTTCTTTTCTTCCTGTCAGAAGATGCCACCAGCCATCATCTCTGCTTTCCTTACCTATGATATCCATGTAATTGGACAGTCCACAAACGTCAAATTACACTGAAATATTTGTTAGGCTCATAGATCATGAATATTATGCCATTGTAGGCATTAAAGCTACAAATATCCTTCTCACACAGCTAGTTCTTCATTAATAGCTTACCCCTGCTCATCTCTATGGGTTCAGTCCTTCTTCAATTCTAGAGTGCAGTGCTATAGCCCAAAAGTACGTCTACCTTGCTTGAATGCCACCTCAGTACTGACACCTGATAAGTACTGCACAATGAGAGAACTCTGGGTCTATCACATCTACGGGTTGAAACTTGAATCTAACAGGGTCAAGTTCTCCTGCAAGCATGTAGTTCAAAGAGAAGTTAAGGTGCTTAAAATCTTTATACGAGGTCTGTGCGTTGCATGAATAGGCTAATATCTATCATATCTTATCAATTACGTTCTCCTCTGCTACCAACATAGATTCTGTCTTTGTACTAAGACTCAAAATGTCTGATCAGCTGTCAAAGCAAGGGCACTATGCAAGAAAGTTGACATTGGTATGTAGTTGCTCCAACCTTGGGTGATCTTTTTGTAGAAAATGGGGGGGGGGGGGGTAGTGGTCTGCTTTTAGTTTAGAAACCAAGCACAGCTTAACAGAGTTTTAAAATGCCAACTCTTCCAGATCTCAGTAACCTATACTATTTGGATAATGAGATGTCTAGGTAAGAGGTAGAATATTTAAGTGATGGGGGGGGGATGATTCTGATAAACCAGGAGTTTCAGAAATCTTTTATGAATGAGATCTGGGTTATTAGATTTGTATCCTGAATATGGGTTTGAGAGATACCAAACATTTTGCCTACCACAGAGAAATATCAATATATAGGTTACTAATATGTGATGATGCAGAAACTCCTAAAAAACACCAACCCTCATCCAATATGTTTCCTCACCCAGAGGAGCTAGCAACCCAGAGGAGCGGGGAACTCAAACCTCTTGCTTCTGTGTCCCCATTAAACAATCAAGATTATATCCCCTTTCAAGACTAAAAGACTTGTCATTTAGCTTCCCTTCTGTTTCCTACACTAAAGAAGACAAGAAGGGCAGAAAGTATGATTTGGGCCCAAGTCGTCAATACAACTATATATTCTTGTTCCAAGTGATCTATTCCCATGTTCTCTCCATTCATGAGTAGTGCTCTGTGTTCACCACAATATCAGCTACACAATTTAAGTTTTATGTGGAAATGCTAAATCTCACAAATATAGATGGAGGGAAAAATCCATCAAGCTCGCACTCACTGGGGTTCACTGTTTTATACCTTCAAGCTCATACAGACAGTCTATATTGGATTGCAAGCCTCAAACCTCCCGTATTTTGTAAATATTGCATATGAATTTTTCAAAATGTACCCCTTTCTATTTGCAATTTTTAAAAATACTTTTTTTTTTACATATCTTATCATAAACTGGCCAGCCAATGCAGTTTAGTAGTTTGAGTGCTGGACTATGGCTCTGGATACCAGGGTTTGAATCACTGTTTGGCCATGGAAACCCACTGGGTGACCTTAAGTACGATGCATTCTCTCAGTTTCAGAGAGGGCCAAAGGCAAACCCTCTCTGAACAAATTTTGCCAATTAAAGTCCATTATAGGTCTGCCTTATTGTCTCCATAAGTCAGAAACAACTTGAAGGTACACAACAACAACAAAAACTAAAGTGTTTATGTCTTTTTAAAATATATATAGAGAGAGACATTCATGCTCTGCACATTTTAATCCCCCCCCCCCCCCCCCGGTCTCTGGTGGGTCACATCACAAGCTTGGAAATATAAGGAGGTATAAACTCTGTAAGCTTGATTTACTGAATTTTTCACTCTCATACTCAGATATTGGTTGATTGTATTATTATGTGTTTAATCTTCATGTAACTATAGCAGTCCATCCTGAACAAAGAAATAAGGAAGTGAGAAAAACTGTAAGATAAGCTATTCGCTGAACGAATGCCTTGTTATTAAAGTGCACTCTGTTAGATACCCAATATAAAGGCGAGAAGGTATAACATTAGCCGTAATTGCAACAATCTCATCAATTTTTCATTTCTACACGTCTTTCTTATAGTAAGTATATCAAATAGTAGAACAACTACAAATAGTTTCTGGAAAACATACCATTTTCATTTTATAGAATTCATTTTTAAAAACAATTCTCTTTAACTGTATATAATTCTTAATTTTTTAAAGCAATTACTCTGAGATGGGCCATACCTGTGCTAGCAACAAACAAAACTTCACAGTACTCAGAAATGCAACTGTTATTTCTCTGTTAAGACTGACTGCAGAGCAAAACAAAATACATAAGCATAAAGCATAGTTTTTAAATAATGTACTGTGGAATGCACCCATGTGTGTTTACTTCAGAATGTTTAATACACAGAAAGATCCTAGTGCTATTAGTTAAAAGACATTATGGAGTTAATCTATCTTCTCCTAACAGAAAGAAACAACCAGAAGTAAAAGATCACGTGAGGCTTAAAAGTAAAAGAAAATGGTATATGATTCCATGGAAGATACAGGATATTTCTGTGTTGATAAGCACCTTAAGTAATCATGATTGTTTTCAATGGCACTTACTCCATGATAAGTTGTTTAGGACTACAGCATCACATTATAATCCTAGAATAGAATCATAGAATCATAGAGTTGGAAGAGACCACAAGGGCCATCCAGTCCAACCCCCTGCCATGCAGGAACTCCAAGTCAAAGCATCCCTGACAGATGGCCATCCAGCCTCTGCTTAAAGACCCCTAAGGAAGGAGACTCCACTACACTCCGAGGGAGTGTGTTCCACTGTCGAACAGCCCTTACTGTCAGGAAGTTCCTCCTAATGTTGAGGTGGAATCTCTTTTCCTGCAGTTTGCATCCATTGTTCCGCGTTCTAGTCTCTGCAGCAGCAGAAAACAAGCTTGCTCCCTCCTCAATATGACATCCCTTCAAATATTTAAACAGGGCTATCATATCACCTCTTAACCTTCTCTTCTCCAGGCTAAACATCCCCAGCTCCCTAAGGCGTTCTTCATAGGGCAAGGTTTCCAGACCCTTCACCATCTTAGTTGCCCTCCTTTGGACATGCTCCAGTTTCTCCACATCTTTTTTGAAATGTGGTGCCCAGAACTGGACACAGTATTCCAGGTGGGGCCTGACCAAAGCAGAATAGAGTGGCACTATAACTTCCCTTGATCTAGAAACTATACTTCTATTGATGCAGCCTAAAATTGCATTGGCTTTTTTAGCTGCCGCATCACACTGTTGACTCATGTTCAGCTTATGGTCTACTTGGACTCCTAGATCCCTTTCACATGTGGTCTCATTCAGCCAGGTGTCCCCCATCCTATATCTGTGCATTTCATTTTTCCGCCCTAGGTGCAGAACCTTACATTTCTCTGTGTTAAATTTCATTTTGTTAGCGCTGGCCCAGCTTTCTAGTCTATTCAGGTCATTTTGAATTTTGATCCTGTCCTCTGGGGTATTAGCTACTCCTCCCAGTTTAGTGTCATCTGCAAATTTGATAAGTATGCCCCCAATTATGTCATCCAAATCGTTAATAAAGATGTTGAATAGCACTGGGCCCAGGACAGAACCCTGTGGGACCCCACTGGTCACTTCTCTCCAGGATGAAAAGGAGCCATTGTTGAGCACCCTTTGAGTTCGGCCAGTCAACCAATTACAAATCCATGTAACAGTTAACTTGTCTATCCCACATTTTGCAAGCTTGTTTGCAAGAATGTCATGGGGAACCTTGTCAAAGGCCTTACTGAAATCGAGGTATACTATATCCACAGCATTCCCTTCATCTACCAAGCTGGTAATTTTATCAAAAAAAGAGATCAGGTTCGTTTGGCATGACTTCTTTTTCTGAAACCCATGTTGGCTTTTTGTGATTATGGCATTGGCTTCTAAATGTTCACAGACTCTCTGCTTAATGATCTGCTCTAGAATCTTTCCTGGAATTGATGTCAGACTAACTGGACGATAATTGTTGGGATCCTCTTTTTTTCCCTTTTTGAAGATGGGGACAACGTTTGCCCTCCTCCAGTCTGCTGGGACTTCTCCTGTTCTCCAGGAGTTCTCAAAGATTATTGCCAATGGCTCCGATATCACCTTTGCCAGTTCTTTTAATACCCTTGGATGTAGTTCATCTGGTCCTGGAGATTTATATTCATTTAGGTTAACCAGGTATTCCTGTACTACCTCTTTACTTATTCTGTGCTGAATTTCCTCTATTCTGTCTCCTGTTCCATTATCCTTAGGTTGAGCACCCTTTGCCTTTTCTGAGAAGACTGAAGCAAAGAAGGTGTTGAGTAATTCTGCCTTTTCTCTGTCCCCTGTTAGCATTTTGCCATCTTCTGCACGCAGTGGCCCCACTGTTTCCTTCTTCTTCCTTTTGCTGCGGACATATCCAAAAAAGCCCTTTTTATTGTTCTTAACCTCTCTAGCAAGCCTGAGTTCATTCTGCGCTTTAGCTTTTCTGACTTTACCCCTACATGTGCTGGCTATTTGTTTGAATTCCTCTTTCGTGATTTCTCCATTTTTCCATTTCTTATACATGTTCTGTTTAAAACTTAGCTCAGTTGAAAGTTCCTTAGTCATCCATCCTGGCTTCTTGAGACATCTTCCATTTTTCTTCCTCATTGGAACTGTTTGAAATTGTGCCTTCAATATCTCCCTTTTGAGAAACTCCCATCCGTCTTGAACTCCCTTTTCTTTTAGTATTCCTGACCATGGGATCAGTCCCAGTATTTCTCTAAGTTTATTGAAATTAGCTCTCCTAAAGTCTAGAGTGCGTGTCTGACTATGCCTTGCTTCTCCCTTCCACTGTATTATAAACTCCAGGAGAACATGGTCACTTCCACCTAAGGATCCAACCACTTGCGCCCCATCAACTAGGTCTTCCCTGTTGGTTAAGATCAGATCTAAAATGGTTGATCCCCTTGTTGCCTCTTCCACCTTTTGGACAATGAAATTGTCTTCCAGGCAAGTGAGGAATTTGCTAGACTTTGAGGATTTGGCTGAGTTTGACTTCCAGCAAATATCAGGATAGTTGAAGTCACCCATCACTACTACATCTCTCTTTTCTGAGTATGTGATTATCTGTTCTAGAAAGGCATCATCCAATTCCTCTGCCTGAGTCGGGGGTCTGTAGTAGACTCCCACAGTAACATCCCTGTTATTTCCCTCTCCTTTAATTTTTATCCAGATGCTCTCCACCTGGCTTCCAGTATTGACTTCCTGCATCTCTTCACTGGTGTAAATATCCCTGACATATAATGCTATTCCTCCTCCTTTCCTGCTTGGCCTGTTTCTCTTAAAAAGGTTATACCCCTCTATTTCTACATTCCAATCATGAGACTCATCCCACCAGGTTTCAGTGATGCCTATTATATCATATTTCCCTTGTTGTGCTAGGAGTTCAAGTTCATCCTGCTTATTTCCCATACTCTGTGCATTAGTGTAGAGACATTTAAGACCATGTGTCCTCTTTACTTGCTGCTTTTGCACATTTTTTTGCCTCCTACTGTTGGGTCCTTGCACTGTTTGCCTTGTTCCCTCTATGCCACTTGGACTATTCTCTCCATCTCTTTTGCCTTCCAGTATAATGTCTCCCTCCCCCACATAACTCAGTTTAAAGCCCTCCTGATCAGATTCTTCAGACTGTTGGCAAAAACGTTTTTGCCAACTGGCGTGAGATGCAGTCCATCCCTTGCCAGAAGTCCCTCCTCATGGAACCGCAGCCCATGATCCAAGAATCCAAACTGTTCTTGGCGGCACCATCTACGGAGCCAGTTATTCACCTCTGCTATTTTCCTCTCCCTTCCTGGACCATGCCCTTCTACGGGGAGTAGAGATGAGATGACAACCTGTGCATCCATCTCTTTCAGCTTCCTTCCCAGAGCCTCATAATCCCTTTTGATATTCTGAAGGCTGTGCCTTGCAGTATCATTGGTTCCCACATGAACCAAAAGAAGGGGGTATTGATCAGTAGGCTTGACAAGTCTTGTCAGCCTCTCCGTCACATGATGGATCTTTGCCCCAGGGAGACAGCACACCTCCCGAGACATCTTGTCAGGCCCACAAACCACTGCTTCTGTACCCCTCAGCAAGGAGTCCCCCACCATGACCACGCGCCTCCTCCGAGGCTTAGCAGTGGCCGTTCCTTTTCGTGATACTCTCAGGCTCTCCTGCTCTGTCCCTGATGTCTGTCCCTGCTGCTTTTCCTCATCATCTCTGACAACAGAGAGAGATTCAAAGCGATTCTGTAGCTGCAAGCCGCTCACAGAACGTTCCCTGGTTTCCTTACTTCTGTGTGTGACCTTCCTCCAAGCATCTACCTCTGTTGTATGTGGAGTGACCTCCTCCGCCCCAACAACTTCCTCTGTCTGTTTCTCACCCAAGACATTCTGGTCTAATCTGTTCAGGAGAATCTCCTGCTCTCTATGATGCTGGAGTGCAGATATCTGCTCCTCTAGCTGCTGTACTTTCTCTTCCAAGAGGGCTACCAACTTGCACTTGGGGCAGGTGTAGTTCGCCACCTCTGTAGGCAAGAAGACAAACATCCCACAGGTGTTGCAGGTGACTGCAGCAGGGCCTTCAGTGTCCATACTGAGAAGTCTTAAGGAGGCACTGAAACAAGACTGTGGGCTTCCCTTGCTAGACTTGGCCTTTATTCCCAAGCTCTGTCACTGAGTTCAAGTCACGGGGCCTATAGTTATGTAGAGAGCTCCTGGCTAAAAGCTCCTTCCAAAGGCAAGTCTCTGATTCACTTCCTCTGATGCTTCAGGCCGGCTCCTCTTCTATTCTCTAAACACCTCCTTGACTAGATAAAAAAAAAAAATCAAAATTCGCGCGCCGTTAGGCGCGCGCTTCTGCTAGCCTTGAGTAGCCTTAAGTAGCCTCCCAGCACTGGCTCCCAGAATGCAATGGCTGCTCAAGTGTAAATTAGATTAGATCTCACCCAAGCACATGGACTACAGCCTCCTCCGTTTCTTTCTCCTCCTTAAAGGAAATGGAGCTTCTGCTAGCCTTGAGTAGCCTTAAGTAGCCTCCCAGCACTGGCTCCCAGAATGCAATGGCTCAAGTGTAAATTAGATTAGATCTCACCCAAGCACATGGACTACAGCCTCCTCCTTTTCTTTCTCCTCCTTAAA
The DNA here is from genome assembly GCA_034509955.1 of Urosaurus nigricauda. NCBI lineage: Eukaryota > Metazoa > Chordata > Lepidosauria > Squamata > Phrynosomatidae > Urosaurus > Urosaurus nigricauda. The sequence continues at coordinate 25,804,698 of JAOEGL010000006.1, read as the reverse complement.
GGAAATGGAGCTTCTGCTAGCCTTGAGTAGCCTTAAGTAGCCTCCCAGCACTGGCTCCCAGAATGCAATGGCTGCTCAAGTGTAAATTAGATTAGATCTCACCCAAGCACATGGACTACAGCCTCCTCCTTTTCTTTCTCCTCCTTAAAGGAAATGGAGCTTCTGCTAGCCTTGAGTAGCCTTAAGTAGCCTCCCAGCACTGGCTCCCAGAATGCAATGGCTCAAGTGTAAATTAGATTAGATCTCACCCAAGCACATGGACTACAGCCTCCTCCTTTTCTTTCTCCTCCTTAAAGGAAATGGAGCTTCTGCTAGCCTTGAGTAGCCTTAAGTAGCCTCCCAGCACTGGCTCCCAGAATGCAATGGCTCAAGTGTAAATTAGATTAGATCTCACCCAAGCACATGGACTACAGCCTCCTCCTTTTCTTTCTCCTCCTTAAAGGAAATGGAGCTTCTGCTAGCCTTGAGTAGCCTTAAGTAGCCTCCCAGCACTGGCTCCCAGAATGCAATGGCTGCTCAAGTGTAAATTAGATTAGATCTCACCCAAGCACATGGACTACAGCCTCCTCCTTTTCTTTCTCCTCCTTAAAGGAAATGGAGCTTCTGCTAGCCTTGAGTAGCCTTAAGTAGCCTCCCAGCACTGGCTCCCAGAATGCAATGGCTGCTCAAGTGTAAATTAGATTAGATCTCACCCAAGCACATGGACTACAGCCTCCTCCTTTTCTTTCTCCTCCTTAAAGGAAATGGAGCTTCTGCTAGCCTTGAGTAGCCTTAAGTAGCCTCCCAGCACTGGCTCCCAGAATGCAATGGCTGCTCAAGTGTAAATTAGATTAGATCTCACCCAAGCACATGGACTACAGCCTCCTCCTTTTCTTTCTCCTCCTTAAAGGAAATGGAGCTTCTGCTAGCCTTGAGTAGCCTTAAGTAGCCTCCCAGCACTGGCTCCCAGAATGCAATGGCTCAAGTGTAAATTAGATTAGATCTCACCCAAGCACATGGACTACAGCCTCCTCCTTTTCTTTCTCCTCCTTAAAGGAAATGGAGCTTCTGCTAGCCTTGAGTAGCCTTAAGTAGCCTCCCAGCACTGGCTCCCAGAATGCAATGGCTGCTCAAGTGTAAATTAGATTAGATCTCACCCAAGCACATGGACTACAGCCTCCTCCTTTTCTTTCTCCTCCTTAAAGGAAATGGAGCTTCTGCTAGCCTTGAGTAGCCTTAAGTAGCCTCCCAGCACTGGCTCCCAGAATGCAATGGCTCAAGTGTAAATTAGATTAGATCTCACCCAAGCACATGGACTACAGCCTCCTCCTTTTCTTTCTCCTCCTTAAAGGAAATGGAGCTTCTGCTAGCCTTGAGTAGCCTTAAGTAGCCTCCCAGCACTGGCTCCCAGAATGCAATGGCTCAAGTGTAAATTAGATTAGATCTCACCCAAGCACATGGACTACAGCCTCCTCCTTTTCTTTCTCCTCCTTAAAGGAAATGGAGCTTCTGCTAGCCTTGAGTAGCCTTAAGTAGCCTCCCAGCACTGGCTCCCAGAATGCAATGGCTGCTCAAGTGTAAATTAGATTAGATCTCACCCAAGCACATGGACTACAGCCTCCTCCTTTTCTTTCTCCTCCTTAAAGGAAATGGAGCTTCTGCTAGCCTTGAGTAGCCTTAAGTAGCCTCCCAGCACTGGCTCCCAGAATGCAATGGCTCAAGTGTAAATTAGATTAGATCTCACCCAAGCACATGGACTACAGCCTCCTCCTTTTCTTTCTCCTCCTTAAAGGAAATGGAGCTTCTGCTAGCCTTGAGTAGCCTTAAGTAGCCTCCCAGCACTGGCTCCCAGAATGCAATGGCTGCTCAAGTGTAAATTAGATTAGATCTCACCCAAGCACATGGACTACAGCCTCCTCCTTTTCTTTCTCCTCCTTAAAGGAAATGGAGCTTCTGCTAGCCTTGAGTAGCCTTAAGTAGCCTCCCAGCACTGGCTCCCAGAATGCAATGGCTGCTCAAGTGTAAATTAGATTAGATCTCACCCAAGCACATGGACTACAGCCTCCTCCTTTTCTTTCTCCTCCTTAAAGGAAATGGAGCTTCTGCTAGCCTTGAGTAGCCTTAAGTAGCCTCCCAGCACTGGCTCCCAGAATGCAATGGCTCAAGTGTAAATTAGATTAGATCTCACCCAAGCACATGGACTACAGCCTCCTCCTTTTCTTTCTCCTCCTTAAAGGAAATGGAGCTTCTGCTAGCCTTGAGTAGCCTTAAGTAGCCTCCCAGCACTGGCTCCCAGAATGCAATGGCTGCTCAAGTGTAAATTAGATTAGATCTCACCCAAGCACATGGACTACAGCCTCCTCCTTTTCTTTCTCCTCCTTAAAGGAAATGGAGCTTCTGCTAGCCTTGAGTAGCCTTAAGTAGCCTCCCAGCACTGGCTCCCAGAATGCAATGGCTGCTCAAGTGTAAATTAGATTAGATCTCACCCAAGCACATGGACTACAGCCTCCTCCTTTTCTTTCTCCTCCTTAAAGGAAATGGAGCTTCTGCTAGCCTTGAGTAGCCTTAAGTAGCCTCCCAGCACTGGCTCCCAGAATGCAATGGCTCAAGTGTAAATTAGATTAGATCTCACCCAAGCACATGGACTACAGCCTCCTCCTTTTCTTTCTCCTCCTTAAAGGAAATGGAGCTTCTGCTAGCCTTGAGTAGCCTTAAGTAGCCTCCCAGCACTGGCTCCCAGAATGCAATGGCTGCTCAAGTGTAAATTAGATTAGATCTCACCCAAGCACATGGACTACAGCCTCCTCCTTTTCTTTCTCCTCCTTAAAGGAAATGGAGCTTCTGCTAGCCTTGAGTAGCCTTAAGTAGCCTCCCAGCACTGGCTCCCAGAATGCAATGGCTGCTCAAGTGTAAATTAGATTAGATCTCACCCAAGCACATGGACTACAGCCTCCTCCTTTTCTTTCTCCTCCTTAAAGGAAATGGAGCTTCTGCTAGCCTTGAGTAGCCTTAAGTAGCCTCCCAGCACTGGCTCCCAGAATGCAATGGCTGCTCAAGTGTAAATTAGATTAGATCTCACCCAAGCACATGGACTACAGCCTCCTCCTTTTCTTTCTCCTCCTTAAAGGAAATGGAGCTTCTGCTAGCCTTGAGTAGCCTTAAGTAGCCTCCCAGCACTGGCTCCCAGAATGCAATGGCTGCTCAAGTGTAAATTAGATTAGATCTCACCCAAGCACATGGACTACAGCCTCCTCCTTTTCTTTCTCCTCCTTAAAGGAAATGGAGCTTCTGCTAGCCTTGAGTAGCCTTAAGTAGCCTCCCAGCACTGGCTCCCAGAATGCAATGGCTGCTCAAGTGTAAATTAGATTAGATCTCACCCAAGCACATGGACTACAGCCTCCTCCGTTTCTTTCTCCTCCTTAAAGGAAATGGAGCTTCTGCTAGCCTTGAGTAGCCTTAAGTAGCCTCCCAGCACTGGCTCCCAGAATGCAATGGCTGCTCAAGTGTAAATTAGATTAGATCTCACCCAAGCACATGGACTACAGCCTCCTCCTTTTCTTTCTCCTCCTTAAAGGAAATGGAGCTTCTGCTAGCCTTGAGTAGCCTTAAGTAGCCTCCCAGCACTGGCTCCCAGAATGCAATGGCTGCTCAAGTGTAAATTAGATTAGATCTCACCCAAGCACATGGACTACAGCCTCCTCCGTTTCTTTCTCCTCCTTAAAGGAAATGGAGCTTCTGCTAGCCTTGAGTAGCCTTAAGTAGCCTCCCAGCACTGGCTCCCAGAATGCAATGGCTGCTCAAGTGTAAATTAGATTAGATCTCACCCAAGCACATGGACTACAGCCTCCTCCTTTTCTTTCTCCTCCTTAAAGGAAATGGAGCTTCTGCTAGCCTTGAGTAGCCTTAAGTAGCCTCCCAGCACTGGCTCCCAGAATGCAATGGCTGCTCAAGTGTAAATTAGATTAGATCTCACCCAAGCACATGGACTACAGCCTCCTCCTTTTCTTTCTCCTCCTTAAAGGAAATGGAGCTTCTGCTAGCCTTGAGTAGCCTTAAGTAGCCTCCCAGCACTGGCTCCCAGAATGCAATGGCTCAAGTGTAAATTAGATTAGATCTCACCCAAGCACATGGACTACAGCCTCCTCCTTTTCTTTCTCCTCCTTAAAGGAAATGGAGCTTCTGCTAGCCTTGAGTAGCCTTAAGTAGCCTCCCAGCACTGGCTCCCAGAATGCAATGGCTCAAGTGTAAATTAGATTAGATCTCACCCAAGCACATGGACTACAGCCTCCTCCTTTTCTTTCTCCTCCTTAAAGGAAATGGAGCTTCTGCTAGCCTTGAGTAGCCTTAAGTAGCCTCCCAGCACTGGCTCCCAGAATGCAATGGCTGCTCAAGTGTAAATTAGATTAGATCTCACCCAAGCACATGGACTACAGCCTCCTCCTTTTCTTTCTCCTCCTTAAAGGAAATGGAGCTTCTGCTAGCCTTGAGTAGCCTTAAGTAGCCTCCCAGCACTGGCTCCCAGAATGCAATGGCTGCTCAAGTGTAAATTAGATTAGATCTCACCCAAGCACATGGACTACAGCCTCCTCCTTTTCTTTCTCCTCCTTAAAGGAAATGGAGCTTCTGCTAGCCTTGAGTAGCCTTAAGTAGCCTCCCAGCACTGGCTCCCAGAATGCAATGGCTGCTCAAGTGTAAATTAGATTAGATCTCACCCAAGCACATGGACTACAGCCTCCTCCTTTTCTTTCTCCTCCTTAAAGGAAATGGAGCTTCTGCTAGCCTTGAGTAGCCTTAAGTAGCCTCCCAGCACTGGCTCCCAGAATGCAATGGCTGCTCAAGTGTAAATTAGATTAGATCTCACCCAAGCACATGGACTACAGCCTCCTCCTTTTCTTTCTCCTCCTTAAAGGAAATGGAGCTTCTGCTAGCCTTGAGTAGCCTTAAGTAGCCTCCCAGCACTGGCTCCCAGAATGCAATGGCTGCTCAAGTGTAAATTAGATTAGATCTCACCCAAGCACATGGACTACAGCCTCCTCCTTTTCTTTCTCCTCCTTAAAGGAAATGGAGCTTCTGCTAGCCTTGAGTAGCCTTAAGTAGCCTCCCAGCACTGGCTCCCAGAATGCAATGGCTGCTCAAGTGTAAATTAGATTAGATCTCACCCAAGCACATGGACTACAGCCTCCTCCTTTTCTTTCTCCTCCTTAAAGGAAATGGAGCTTCTGCTAGCCTTGAGTAGCCTTAAGTAGCCTCCCAGCACTGGCTCCCAGAATGCAATGGCTGCTCAAGTGTAAATTAGATTAGATCTCACCCAAGCACATGGACTACAGCCTCCTCCTTTTCTTTCTCCTCCTTAAAGGAAATGGAGCTTCTGCTAGCCTTGAGTAGCCTTAAGTAGCCTCCCAGCACTGGCTCCCAGAATGCAATGGCTGCTCAAGTGTAAATTAGATTAGATCTCACCCAAGCACATGGACTACAGCCTCCTCCTTTTCTTTCTCCTCCTTAAAGGAAATGGAGCTTCTGCTAGCCTTGAGTAGCCTTAAGTAGCCTCCCAGCACTGGCTCCCAGAATGCAATGGCTGCTCAAGTGTAAATTAGATTAGATCTCACCCAAGCACATGGACTACAGCCTCCTCCGTTTCTTTCTCCTCCTTAAAGGAAATGGAGCTTCTGCTAGCCTTGAGTAGCCTTAAGTAGCCTCCCAGCACTGGCTCCCAGAATGCAATGGCTGCTCAAGTGTAAATTAGATTAGATCTCACCCAAGCACATGGACTACAGCCTCCTCCTTTTCTTTCTCCTCCTTAAAGGAAATGGAGCTTCTGCTAGCCTTGAGTAGCCTTAAGTAGCCTCCCAGCACTGGCTCCCAGAATGCAATGGCTGCTCAAGTGTAAATTAGATTAGATCTCACCCAAGCACATGGACTACAGCCTCCTCCTTTTCTTTCTCCTCCTTAAAGGAAATGGAGCTTCTGCTAGCCTTGAGTAGCCTTAAGTAGCCTCCCAGCACTGGCTCCCAGAATGCAATGGCTCAAGTGTAAATTAGATTAGATCTCACCCAAGCACATGGACTACAGCCTCCTCCTTTTCTTTCTCCTCCTTAAAGGAAATGGAGCTTCTGCTAGCCTTGAGTAGCCTTAAGTAGCCTCCCAGCACTGGCTCCCAGAATGCAATGGCTCAAGTGTAAATTAGATTAGATCTCACCCAAGCACATGGACTACAGCCTCCTCCTTTTCTTTCTCCTCCTTAAAGGAAATGGAGCTTCTGCTAGCCTTGAGTAGCCTTAAGTAGCCTCCCAGCACTGGCTCCCAGAATGCAATGGCTGCTCAAGTGTAAATTAGATTAGATCTCACCCAAGCACATGGACTACAGCCTCCTCCTTTTCTTTCTCCTCCTTAAAGGAAATGGAGCTTCTGCTAGCCTTGAGTAGCCTTAAGTAGCCTCCCAGCACTGGCTCCCAGAATGCAATGGCTGCTCAAGTGTAAATTAGATTAGATCTCACCCAAGCACATGGACTACAGCCTCCTCCGTTTCTTTCTCCTCCTTAAAGGAAATGGAGCTTCTGCTAGCCTTGAGTAGCCTTAAGTAGCCTCCCAGCACTGGCTCCCAGAATGCAATGGCTCAAGTGTAAATTAGATTAGATCTCACCCAAGCACATGGACTACAGCCTCCTCCTTTTCTTTCTCCTCCTTAAAGGAAATGGAGCTTCTGCTAGCCTTGAGTAGCCTTAAGTAGCCTCCCAGCACTGGCTCCCAGAATGCAATGGCTGCTCAAGTGTAAATTAGATTAGATCTCACCCAAGCACATGGACTACAGCCTCCTCCTTTTCTTTCTCCTCCTTAAAGGAAATGGAGCTTCTGCTAGCCTTGAGTAGCCTTAAGTAGCCTCCCAGCACTGGCTCCCAGAATGCAATGGCTGCTCAAGTGTAAATTAGATTAGATCTCACCCAAGCACATGGACTACAGCCTCCTCCGTTTCTTTCTCCTCCTTAAAGGAAATGGAGCTTCTGCTAGCCTTGAGTAGCCTTAAGTAGCCTCCCAGCACTGGCTCCCAGAATGCAATGGCTGCTCAAGTGTAAATTAGATTAGATCTCACCCAAGCACATGGACTACAGCCTCCTCCTTTTCTTTCTCCTCCTTAAAGGAAATGGAGCTTCTGCTAGCCTTGAGTAGCCTTAAGTAGCCTCCCAGCACTGGCTCCCAGAATGCAATGGCTGCTCAAGTGTAAATTAGATTAGATCTCACCCAAGCACATGGACTACAGCCTCCTCCTTTTCTTTCTCCTCCTTAAAGGAAATGGAGCTTCTGCTAGCCTTGAGTAGCCTTAAGTAGCCTCCCAGCACTGGCTCCCAGAATGCAATGGCTGCTCAAGTGTAAATTAGATTAGATCTCACCCAAGCACATGGACTACAGCCTCCTCCGTTTCTTTCTCCTCCTTAAAGGAAATGGAGCTTCTGCTAGCCTTGAGTAGCCTTAAGTAGCCTCCCAGCACTGGCTCCCAGAATGCAATGGCTGCTCAAGTGTAAATTAGATTAGATCTCACCCAAGCACATGGACTACAGCCTCCTCCTTTTCTTTCTCCTCCTTAAAGGAAATGGAGCTTCTGCTAGCCTTGAGTAGCCTTAAGTAGCCTCCCAGCACTGGCTCCCAGAATGCAATGGCTGCTCAAGTGTAAATTAGATTAGATCTCACCCAAGCACATGGACTACAGCCTCCTCCGTTTCTTTCTCCTCCTTAAAGGAAATGGAGCTTCTGCTAGCCTTGAGTAGCCTTAAGTAGCCTCCCAGCACTGGCTCCCAGAATGCAATGGCTGCTCAAGTGTAAATTAGATTAGATCTCACCCAAGCACATGGACTACAGCCTCCTCCTTTTCTTTCTCCTCCTTAAAGGAAATGGAGCTTCTGCTAGCCTTGAGTAGCCTTAAGTAGCCTCCCAGCACTGGCTCCCAGAATGCAATGGCTGCTCAAGTGTAAATTAGATTAGATCTCACCCAAGCACATGGACTACAGCCTCCTCCTTTTCTTTCTCCTCCTTAAAGGAAATGGAGCTTCTGCTAGCCTTGAGTAGCCTTAAGTAGCCTCCCAGCACTGGCTCCCAGAATGCAATGGCTGCTCAAGTGTAAATTAGATTAGATCTCACCCAAGCACATGGACTACAGCCTCCTCCTTTTCTTTCTCCTCCTTAAAGGAAATGGAGCTTCTGCTAGCCTTGAGTAGCCTTAAGTAGCCTCCCAGCACTGGCTCCCAGAATGCAATGGCTGCTCAAGTGTAAATTAGATTAGATCTCACCCAAGCACATGGACTACAGCCTCCTCCGTTTCTTTCTCCTCCTTAAAGGAAATGGAGCTTCTGCTAGCCTTGAGTAGCCTTAAGTAGCCTCCCAGCACTGGCTCCCAGAATGCAATGGCTGCTCAAGTGTAAATTAGATTAGATCTCACCCAAGCACATGGACTACAGCCTCCTCCGTTTCTTTCTCCTCCTTAAAGGAAATGGAGCTTCTGCTAGCCTTGAGTAGCCTTAAGTAGCCTCCCAGCACTGGCTCCCAGAATGCAATGGCTGCTCAAGTGTAAATTAGATTAGATCTCACCCAAGCACATGGACTACAGCCTCCTCCTTTTCTTTCTCCTCCTTAAAGGAAATGGAGCTTCTGCTAGCCTTGAGTAGCCTTAAGTAGCCTCCCAGCACTGGCTCCCAGAATGCAATGGCTGCTCAAGTGTAAATTAGATTAGATCTCACCCAAGCACATGGACTACAGCCTCCTCCTTTTCTTTCTCCTCCTTAAAGGAAATGGAGCTTCTGCTAGCCTTGAGTAGCCTTAAGTAGCCTCCCAGCACTGGCTCCCAGAATGCAATGGCTGCTCAAGTGTAAATTAGATTAGATCTCACCCAAGCACATGGACTACAGCCTCCTCCTTTTCTTTCTCCTCCTTAAAGGAAATGGAGCTTCTGCTAGCCTTGAGTAGCCTTAAGTAGCCTCCCAGCACTGGCTCCCAGAATGCAATGGCTGCTCAAGTGTAAATTAGATTAGATCTCACCCAAGCACATGGACTACAGCCTCCTCCTTTTCTTTCTCCTCCTTAAAGGAAATGGAGCTTCTGCTAGCCTTGAGTAGCCTTAAGTAGCCTCCCAGCACTGGCTCCCAGAATGCAATGGCTGCTCAAGTGTAAATTAGATTAGATCTCACCCAAGCACATGGACTACAGCCTCCTCCTTTTCTTTCTCCTCCTTAAAGGAAATGGAGCTTCTGCTAGCCTTGAGTAGCCTTAAGTAGCCTCCCAGCACTGGCTCCCAGAATGCAATGGCTGCTCAAGTGTAAATTAGATTAGATCTCACCCAAGCACATGGACTACAGCCTCCTCCTTTTCTTTCTCCTCCTTAAAGGAAATGGAGCTTCTGCTAGCCTTGAGTAGCCTTAAGTAGCCTCCCAGCACTGGCTCCCAGAATGCAATGGCTGCTCAAGTGTAAATTAGATTAGATCTCACCCAAGCACATGGACTACAGCCTCCTCCGTTTCTTTCTCCTCCTTAAAGGAAATGGAGCTTCTGCTAGCCTTGAGTAGCCTTAAGTAGCCTCCCAGCACTGGCTCCCAGAATGCAATGGCTGCTCAAGTGTAAATTAGATTAGATCTCACCCAAGCACATGGACTACAGCCTCCTCCTTTTCTTTCTCCTCCTTAAAGGAAATGGAGCTTCTGCTAGCCTTGAGTAGCCTTAAGTAGCCTCCCAGCACTGGCTCCCAGAATGCAATGGCTGCTCAAGTGTAAATTAGATTAGATCTCACCCAAGCACATGGACTACAGCCTCCTCCTTTTCTTTCTCCTCCTTAAAGGAAATGGAGCTTCTGCTAGCCTTGAGTAGCCTTAAGTAGCCTCCCAGCACTGGCTCCCAGAATGCAATGGCTGCTCAAGTGTAAATTAGATTAGATCTCACCCAAGCACATGGACTACAGCCTCCTCCTTTTCTTTCTCCTCCTTAAAGGAAATGGAGCTTCTGCTAGCCTTGAGTAGCCTTAAGTAGCCTCCCAGCACTGGCTCCCAGAATGCAATGGCTCAAGTGTAAATTAGATTAGATCTCACCCAAGCACATGGACTACAGCCTCCTCCTTTTCTTTCTCCTCCTTAAAGGAAATGGAGCTTCTGCTAGCCTTGAGTAGCCTTAAGTAGCCTCCCAGCACTGGCTCCCAGAATGCAATGGCTGCTCAAGTGTAAATTAGATTAGATCTCACCCAAGCACATGGACTACAGCCTCCTCCTTTTCTTTCTCCTCCTTAAAGGAAATGGAGCTTCTGCTAGCCTTGAGTAGCCTTAAGTAGCCTCCCAGCACTGGCTCCCAGAATGCAATGGCTGCTCAAGTGTAAATTAGATTAGATCTCACCCAAGCACATGGACTACAGCCTCCTCCTTTTCTTTCTCCTCCTTAAAGGAAATGGAGCTTCTGCTAGCCTTGAGTAGCCTTAAGTAGCCTCCCAGCACTGGCTCCCAGAATGCAATGGCTGCTCAAGTGTAAATTAGATTAGATCTCACCCAAGCACATGGACTACAGCCTCCTCCTTTTCTTTCTCCTCCTTAAAGGAAATGGAGCTTCTGCTAGCCTTGAGTAGCCTTAAGTAGCCTCCCAGCACTGGCTCCCAGAATGCAATGGCTGCTCAAGTGTAAATTAGATTAGATCTCACCCAAGCACATGGACTACAGCCTCCTCCTTTTCTTTCTCCTCCTTAAAGGAAATGGAGCTTCTGCTAGCCTTGAGTAGCCTTAAGTAGCCTCCCAGCACTGGCTCCCAGAATGCAATGGCTCAAGTGTAAATTAGATTAGATCTCACCCAAGCACATGGACTACAGCCTCCTCCTTTTCTTTCTCCTCCTTAAAGGAAATGGAGCTTCTGCTAGCCTTGAGTAGCCTTAAGTAGCCTCCCAGCACTGGCTCCCAGAATGCAATGGCTGCTCAAGTGTAAATTAGATTAGATCTCACCCAAGCACATGGACTACAGCCTCCTCCTTTTCTTTCTCCTCCTTAAAGGAAATGGAGCTTCTGCTAGCCTTGAGTAGCCTTAAGTAGCCTCCCAGCACTGGCTCCCAGAATGCAATGGCTGCTCAAGTGTAAATTAGATTAGATCTCACCCAAGCACATGGACTACAGCCTCCTCCTTTTCTTTCTCCTCCTTAAAGGAAATGGTCAGAGGAAAATCCCACTGAATGCATTGGAATTTACCTCTGAGTAGGTAGATATAGGATTGTACTATTAGGCAGCAGTTCTGTGTACACTTACATGAGATGAAGTCCTAGTGAACTCAAAAGACACTTATATCTGAGCAGAAGTGCATAGAATTACATGATTACGTAGCAGCCCTGAACATAATTACTCAGAAGTAAATTCTACTGAGATTAGGGTAACTGACCTCAGAGCAAATTTTGTTGGGATTAGGAAAACAATTAAAGAAATATAACACTGGAAGAAAAAAATGTATACTTTTAATATATTAAAGTTTCCTTAAAGAGTATTCCACTGAAGTCATATTCAGGTCAGGTATCTCTTATCCAGAAATCTAAAATCCATAACGCCCCAAAATCCAAAATGAGTTTGAGCACCAACATGACACTTCAAAGTTTTGATTTTGGAATATTTCAGAGTTTGGAATATACGAATAACATAATATGCACTGCACTTGCAAAGCTGAAGAGAAACACAAGGCTGGAGAGAGATGTGGGAGACACGAGGATCTGTGAAATGGCAGGAGGCATGGTTCTGTGCCAAGTACTATGCTTGGATTCCTACTATTTCACATCTTTCCCATCTCTTTCCAGCCTTGCAAATATAGTACAGTAATATACTACACTATTTGTATTCCAAAATAAAATTTAAAAATCCCAACTCTGAAACACATCTGGTCTCAAGCAATTTGGATAAAGGGATATTCTATTTATATTACTTTTGAAGTCGCTGTATCTTGAAAACCATCAGAAAAATAAACATCAGATGTGAAAAGTTGGCCCTATATAATTTTATATACATTTGTTTGTAAAATTTGCTCTTTACAGTCTTGGAGCTATTTCTCATATTTACTAAAACTAACCTGATCCGGCAGCTCCATTCCTTTGAATGGGTTTTAGGTTCTTCCCAGACCTGTTCATAAGGGAAGGAGTAGGTTGTGGCAGTTGTCATCCTGACGACTCTAAACAGAGTAAAAAAAATTAAACACAAATGTACGGTAACTGTGAAGCCTCCAAAAAATGAAAAGGTAAATTACACAGTGTCTGTAACATTGAGCTGGCGTCGCATCAGAAACTAAAACAAATCGGGTATTCTTTGAAAAAATTATTTGTGGACATAAAAAAACCTGCTAAGGTAACAGAATCAGTCCCGTCGTCACCAAGGAAATGCTTGTTTGTTTCATTCACAGTTGTCTGAACATGTCTTTTCAGTACAGTCCATTGTGATTATCCAAACATCAAGGGCACAGGCATGTGTACACAGTTTGAAGTGATAGATATGGAAGCAGGGTAAGTGTGTCTTATTCATTATGTTTTTAAAAAAGCAAACAGCAGAAGTATGTTTTTAATTCAAATAGTGCTCACAAGTGGAAGCCTTTCCTGTAATGTGTAGGCACAGTACAAACTACTGTACTGGAAAATTAGCATGGACATGGCCCCAGGCCTGTAGAGATCACATAAGAAACCTAACTTGACCTGGTCAAAGGAGTTTATCACACAGGGTACAATTGGAAGTATAAACGATGATTAACCTGTGATAATCCTGCAATTGAACTAATGGTTTACGCACAACATCGATGTGAAAAGTGATTAAAGTGCCATTAAGCTGTGAATAACCAGGTAAGAAACAGCAGCAAATCATTCATGGGATTTTCCCGTGAATTACTTTTTGCTGTTTATTGCCTGGTTATTCACAGGATAATGGCCCTTGTGTTAATCTCATTTGAATTGTGTTTTAATGTCAATTGCACGATTTTCTCGGGTTAATCACTGTTTAAAGTCCCAATCCCCCCCCCTCCTTGTGTGATAAACTCAAGAGAATAACACTGGCATGGGGGCAATCAGCTGCCCTGATCCAGAAATCTCCTGCAGTTGCAAAATTTTAATGCACACAAGAGTCAAAAACACACTGCAGAGATCATCCAGTTTGAGACCACTGGCTCAGTGCTAGGGAATCCTGGAAACTGTAGTTTATTGTGGCACCAGAGCTCTCTGATTACAGAAGGCTAAATCTCTCATCACAAAAATACAGATTGAGACAGGATAGTCTTTGAGTGACCAGACTTCCACAACAGAAAAGAGCCAGAAAAGAGTCAAAGAGGGGTCAAACTGGGTTATTTCTCCAGTGTGGACACAACCTACATTGAAATCATTCCTTTTATTTGTCCATTGTGTTGAAATTAAGGGAGGGTGGAAGAACCTTCCAACATTTGCATGGCATCCTGCAGCCCATTGCCTAACATGTTTGCTGTCCTTTTCCTCTTCAAGAAGATTCAAATGCACCCAGAGCTTTGGAGGCAACTTAGGCAAGTCTTGTCTGCTTCTGCTCCGCAGAAGAAACAAACAAACATTAGGTCCAAGACACACTGGGAGAAATAATCCAATTTGACACTGCTTTAACTGCCCTGGCTCAATGCTAGGGGATTCTGGGAACTGTAGTTTTGTGAGACATTTATCCTTTTGTCAGAAAGAGCTCTGGTGCCACAATAAGCTACAATACGCAGCATTGCCTGTGTTCACACTGGAGAAATAAACCGGTTTAAGTGCCATGGCTCAATGCTGTGAAATTCTGGGAATTGTAGTTTGTTGTGGGGCCCAGACAACAAACTACAATTCCCAGAATTTCACAGCATTGAGCCATGGCACTTAAACCGGTTTATTTCTCCAGTGTGAACGCAGCGGTCTCAAGCTGGATTATTTCTCCAGTGTGTTTTGGACCTAAGATGGGCCCCTCCTGTCCCCTTTGCTGCCAAGTAGATGAATATTTTTTTTCCTGAAAGGGAACAGCAAACATGCTATTAGTCAAAAGTGCTTCTCAAAATGGAGGACATTTTGGACTTCCTCCTGGAGGGAAGGTTAAAATGTAGGGAATGTCCTGGAAAAAGGAGGATGTCTGGCCACCCTGTAATGTGTAGAAGTAATACCCTTACTTTGATAAGCTACAAAGAGAAAGCCTCCCTCAATAATAATAAATAATAAACTACAACTCCCAGAATTCCACAAGAGGCTCAAAGGGTCTGAGGGGAGGCTCAATGGGCGTGGCCTAACTCTGTGGGGTGTGGCCTCCGCCACCAGGCCCTTCCTCCTTGAGTCTCTCTCAACCATAGCCCCGCCCACCGCTTACGTCACCCTCTCCGCCCCCTTTGGAAACTTCAGCCCTCAAGGTCCCGCCCTCTCCACCCCATTTGACCAATACAACCCTTACAACAAAACATCCCGCTTTCCTATTGGTCCAAATTTGAATCCTCAGTCGCCTCGCCTTTTCTTTTTTTTTTACACAGTGAAATGTGGATGTGGAACAAAAGGGAGGAGGAGGGGCACGGTTGCCACGGAGACGGCGAGGTCCCTGAGGAAGGGCTACAGCCAGCGCGCCTGCGCATTGCCCTTCTGCTTCTCCGCCAAGCCGATCCTCTCCCCCCTCCCTTCCTCCCCCATTTCTGCGCATGCGTACTTCTGGCTCCAAACGAATCTTTTCCCCGATTTCTTTCCCATCCCCCCACGCGGCGGCGCAGAGGCTCAGCGCGAGCCAAACGGTCGTCGTCACTCTCCTGAATGACAGCCGCGTTTGACGCTCTGGCCAATCAGGGCTGCGAAAGAGCTGCTCATTTGAATATTCATATTTTCTCCGCTCCCTCCCCCTCCCCTCCCTCTCCCTCCTCAGGAGAATATATTTGAAAAATAATGGAAGACTTTAAGTTTGGCCCCTCCCTCAGCAGCACTGCAGAAATAAATTAATAGTCCAGTCTGACACCACTTTGGTCTACTTCAGAAATAACCCAGTCTGACACCACTTTGGTCCAAAACACACTTCAGAAATAGTCCAGTCTGACACCATTTTGGTCCAAAACACACTTCAGAAATAATCCAGTCTGACACCACTTTGGTGTTTCAAACTCAGGTTACCTTTCCACCTTATTATAAATTGAAGGACTTTTTTTGTATATTTTTAAAAGGTTATCTTTCTATAAACTCTCTAAAAACAAATACTAATTTGTAGTTTTTTGTGGGTTTTTCAGGCTATGTGGCCTTGTTCTGGAAGAGTTTATTCCTGATGTTTCGCCAGCATCTGTGGCTGGCATCTTCAGAGAATGCTGGCATGGAAGAGAGTGGGGTATATATACTGTTGGTTGAGAGAAAGCAATTCAAGGACAATATACAGATTAACATGCAAATCATCTCGTCTCAACCAACAATATATTTATATATACCCCACTCATTTCCATGCCAGCATTCTCTCAAGATGCCAGCCACAGATCCTGGCAAAACATCAGGAATAAACTCTTCTAGAACACAGCCACATAGCCCGAAAAACCCACAAAAAACTAATTGAAGCCCTTGACTTCAAATCTGTGTGTCATTCTGCTATTGAATGGCAAGGCCTCAAGGAGGGAGGATATGCGAAGAGGATTTGTATCTATTTAATGAGTGATCCATTGTCTGCTGGGAAAATGCCTGGCTCTGGGTGGTTTTCGTTTGCACTGGATCTTGATTTTGGTGTTTTTCAGGACTGGTAGCCAAACTAATTAAATAGACATCCTGAGGCCTTGCCATTCAAAAACAGACCAACACACAGATTAACATGTAAATCACTTCCTCTCACCAAGGGTCACACAGTAAATATACACACATACCCCACTCACTTCCATGCCACCATTCTCTGAAGATGCCAGCCACAGTTGCTGGCGAAACGTCAGCAATAAATTTTTCTAGAACATGGCCACATAGCCTGAAAAACCCACTAAAAACTAGGGTGCCAGCCAAGAAAGCTTTCAACCTCACAAATAATAATTTAATCGCCAAAGTCCATTTTACATTTCCTTTACTAGCTCAACAGAGGCGATCCGTAAATACGTTCTCAAATATTCAATATTCAAGCTTTCTTGAATATTTAGATATAAAAGGTCATGTCACCTGGTGATGACTGTATTTGTGGATCTCCTCTGTCTAGTGAAGGAAGTGCAAATTGATTTTGGTGATTAAATTATTAGAAGAAAAGGCCACCCTGTATAATTTAGTTTTTAGTCTGCATTACAGTGATATAAAAGAACATTTAAAAAATCCCAGAAACATTAGAGCAACTCATTACATCATTTTTTGCAAACTGAGATTAAATATGCTTTGCTTTAGGGAAAATATTCTAATCAGAGTATTCATATCAAAGTGTGTGCTGGTGGAAGCTTTGTATTATTTTTGCATATTTTATGTCAGATTTTTCTGTGTGATAATTAGCCCCCAGGCAGGCTCTTAAACTGAAACCAATGGGATTCCTTCCCCGTCTCAGTTTTTGATTGCACTCTTGGGTTGTAGGCTGTTGTCATGGGTGATAGCTTAGAAGAAATTAGCTTTGTAAAAATAATCTATGTTTTGGCTTGCTTCTGAAATCTATATGCCATATTGCTAGCTCTGCAGCCTCTTAAAACAGAGCATCCATGCAATGTGGGTATGCACACACACACACACACACACACTATTGTGGTATCCACAAATTTAACCAAATCCAGTTCTGCCTGTCCATAGAGGCTCTGAAGGTTTTGGACTTCCCAGTTTTTGGCCCTGAAGTTTTTTGACATTGACGCTTACCTTGCTTTATGGCAGGCTTCATCTAAATCTGAGGAAAGTCTTCAAATTAATTTGAGATGGAGCCTAGTTTATTAACATTCATATTTCTATTTATTTCTAAATATTTATAAATGCAGATCTGAAAAGTTTAGAGCTGTATTAAACAATTTTAAAAGATACAATATCCACAATGCACAAAATTAAAATACAATATTTATGTGATCCCTGAAACAGAGGGTAGATTGGACTATACAAGAGGGCCAATAAAAATAAGTAAGTTCTATTTTTTTAACTGTTCAAAGGAGTTAAAATGAGGTGTTAGTGCCTATTCCTGGTAAAGACTTAAAAGTTGCTCTTTATGTCTTGGTCACTATTTTTCTATCCTGCTATTTGACCAATAAAAAGAGAAATTTTGGTCCCAAACTCTGCAGAAATAATCCAGTTTGAGATGGCTTTAACTCCCCTGGCTCTGTGCTAGGGAATCCTGGGAATTGTAGTTTATTGTGGCACCAGAGCTGTCTGACGAAAGAAAGCTAAATGTGCCACAAAATTACAGTTCCTGGGATTCCTTATCATTAAGTCAGGGCACTTAAGGCGGTCTCAGACTGGATTATTTCTGCAGTGTGTTTTGGACCTTTGAAAAACAACATCCCATCTTTATATAGCAAGGGGGATAGTGGCAGTGGCAACTCTTATCCATGCAGTTACAGTTTTCAAGAAAGCCAGTGATTTGACATTGGACTATCACTCTGAAGATCAGGGTTCAAATCTCCACTCTGGCATGAAAACCTGCTGTGTGATCTTGGACAGGCCACACTCTCTCAGCCTCAGAGGGAGGCAAAGACAAACACCCTCTGAACAAATCTTGCCAAGAAAACCCCATGATAGGTTTGCCTTAAGGTCCTCATAAGATGGAAACCAAGGCACACAAGAGAAGCACCCAAGATGTGCAAGCCAGCAGAGTGTGGCTCTGCGAAATTTCAGCCTTTATCTTTCATCTTCATGTGATATGAACCTGCTACGAAATCCCTTACTCTAGAGTGGTATGTATGGGGTCTGGCTGGCAGTGACTCTAACTCGCAACCCGACAGCTGCTTTTCTATTATCAACTGTTTTGATTTCCTGCTCCTTCCCCTGAATTGTACCACTCTACATTGCTAGCGTGGTACATATGCTGGAGACAGGCCGTCCCCAGGGAGTAATGGTGTGATGGAAATGAGGGAGGGTATGCAAGGCAGAACTGCACAGATTTACACTATTCCCAGGGCTTCCATTAAAATTCTTGACAACTTGTAAATGATGAGAAAGCCCTAGTTCTTGGAATGATCCCACTCCCATGACAGTATCTTTGGACACAGAACAAAAATGGGGATAGATGGAGTTAAGTGGCTAAACTGCTTGCAAAATGTGAGGAGCAGAAACTTGACCTAGCATCCCAAACAAGCTTCATTTTATGCAAACTATGTTTCTTTGATTGATAAAAGTCTTATTTTTAACAATGGCCTCTATGTTTTAAAAACTCTAATCTAGACTTGACTAAACAGTAACAGAGATTAATGCAGAAATCCCACAAGACAGTTCTCTATCCATAAATTTACCCCAATCCAATTGACATAACCTTTTTTTACACACCTCATAATCCTCTGAGTTTAAACTGTGATGTCTATACAGTACCATCAAATGAAAACTCTTCATGTTTATATATATATATATATATATATATTAAAAAAGTTCCATCGAACACCTCTGAGACTGAATCCGCACTGCAAAAATAATCCATAGCATGGAGCCATGACAGTTAAAGTGGTATCAAACTACAGTATATTAATTCTGCAGTGTGGCAGCAGCCTGGATTAGAGAAAATTGCTCTTGTTATTGTGGCACAAATGCCACCTCTGCCTCACATTGAGTTTCTGGCTTTGGCCATGTTTCTTGTCTCTTAATCTTTCCTTCTAAAGAATAGTTGTTTCGCTGCAGATGTGGGCCCAACATTTTCAGGCTGCAATCGCAACTCTGTCCCATATCTAGTTTGTCATCTTTGACAAGTCAGTGTTTTATTTATTTTGTTGAATATATTTATCATTGTACCTTATAAGAAACATACATAATTCAGCATGGCTTACATATCATAAATGCTGTAAGCATAAAATAATAAATACTGTACAAGAAATAAAACAGCAAGCAACTTCAGAGCAAAACTGAAAATGACAAAGCACCTGATAAAATGATCCAGCTAAAAAATTTAACACTGCAGAAGCGGAAACCTATAAAAAAAGTAATAACCAGAGTTGAAGTGTCTTGGGCCATAAATACATTCTTACCTAACATCTTTTTTTATTTTATTAAGTATGATAACAACAACAACAACAAAAGGGGAGGAAAAATAACATCTAAAATCCATAGCTGCGGGTGCCAAGACAACGCCTTAAAGATAGTGTATTACCAGGTATAAGTGCCATCTTGTTTGTTGTTGTTGTTGTTGTTATTTATATAGCGCTGTAAGTTTACACAGTGCTGTACATACAAACTTATAGTTAGACGGATCCCTGCCCACAGGCTTACAGTCTAAAAGACAACACAAAAGGAAAAGGGGAAGGCGGTGGGGAGGGGATGAGTCCAGTGGTTCACCTCCACAGCCTCAAGAAGAGGGCTTCTGTCATGACTGACATTTTGGGCAGTTGCAAAGCTCTGGCACTGGAGCAGGCTTGCCAGTGGTGCACACTCTCTAACCATCCTGATCTGGTGGAGATGACCCTGATTAATCATCTGTCTTCCCATTTCTTCAGCTGCTTTAAAAATGTCCCCGTTTCCCTCTACTTCCACATTCCCCCAGTGTCCTCAGCTTACTTCAATTGCTGCAAACGGAGTTCAAAGTGCAAATGTATAGTTTCCAGTCCACTCAATCCAGGAGTGAAGAGAGGAAAGGGCAGAATCATGTCCTTCCCAGTAGACTTGGGCAGAAGCAAAGTGCTGCACCCTCTCCTACCTTGGGCCTTCCTCATCATTATCTTTTCCAATTTTGACCACACTCTGATGTTGCTGGCCACACTTGGCCTAGTTTATATCTGTGAAATGTTGCAGGGCATGCCTCCACTCCTATCATATTTTTTTCCTAGCCCATCACTCTGAGCAATCCAACGAACCTGGCATACCATGGGAAAATTTTATGGTAGCTAGACTCATATCACCATTGTGTCACTGCTTGAAACTTGGAAATACAATTCATTAGCTATAATTAATTCCATTCCCCCAAGGAATACAACTAAATTATGATTGTAATCTAATGCGGCTAACTTAAACCCATTTTTGTTATGCAACTGTAATGACATTCGTTACTTTTACAATTATGGGTACTGGACTTACTAAATGAGTAAAAGAGAAATATTACATGGCTCAGGTGTTGGCTCATGTTATACCTTGTGCTGCAGCCTCATGCTCTGCTTTTGGCTGTTGTGGCAACTATGGGAAGAGATGGCACATTTTGCACTGCAAAATAGCAGCTTGTAGCATTCAAATTTTTTTTAAAGGTATCATAAAAGTAACTATCCTGGATGCTTTGAAGAAGTAGATAGGTTAGATTTAATAATAAATAAACATAACAGGAATTAACTACTTGTCATACAAGGAGCTGGGGAGCTATAATTGTAACAACATACTTTTCAGAAGTAAATTTCCAAGCATTGGTACTAACATCAGCTTCTGATAATCTCATCAAGTCCCACAGACACATGGAAGAGTTCATGAGAGATTATTTTGCCCAGGTTAATAATAATAATAATATTAATAATAATAATAATAGTTTATTTATAGCCCGCTCCTCTGTACATACACTCGGTGGTCAACCAAAGCTCCAGAACATAGTGAAAGATTGGCCCAGTACAGACTGGTGCTTTGCGCTGGCCTGGGGCCGAAATTAGGGTTCTGTAGGATTGGGTGTCCACATGAGCCCAGTCCTACTATAAGTGTGCGGGTGGCATGATTGCACGCGCCTGTCCATATGGGGTGCACAACGGGGCACACAACGATGACATCCGTGTAGTGCAGTGCTCAAACAGCACTGCACTGCACGGATGTCATTGCACGGATGTCATTGCACGGATGTCATTGTTGCACGCAAGCGTGCCAAACAACCTGCTGGGAGCAGTTTCTTTTTAGGCCTCATGGAGGTTGTGGCATTTGTCTGCTGTGGCCTCCATCCGGAGGCCACCCTTTTCTGCCAATCTGTACCAGCCCATAATCTCCTTAACACAATTATGAGAACTCTATGGCTTCTAAAGGTTTTTGGAGCTCCAGCTCTTGTCACCCCAGCTGGCAGGCCAACGTAACCCTGATGTAGCCCAATGCCATCTGAAAGACCATAGTTTCTCTATCCCTGCATTCTGTTATCAACAGTGGCTTTGTAGACAGTGTTTTTTTCAACAGGAATTGACCTGGAAGGGCCAAAATTGTGTTGGAGTTGCCCCCATACTCCTTAGGGGACAACGGGGGGCAATATAATTTAAAAATTGGGGTGCTTTGGCGGGTCCAGTCCTCCAAGTTCTCCAAAGGAGCCAGCCTTCCACCAGTCCCTGAAAATCATGATGATGAAACTAAGTACTTTTAAGAGCAGGATTGCAATATGTTTGTTGCACTTCCTGGTTCCTCATCATCTTCTTGGCTGGAATCCTGTCAGGCCCAACTAGAGTTGTTATTGTTGTTATGTGTATTAAAATAATTTACAACCTATGGTGGCCCTAAAGCAAGCCTATCATGGGATTTTCCTGGCATGGTTTGTTCAGAGGTTTGCCATTGCCCTCCCCTGAGGCAGAGAGAGTGTGACTTGCCCAGGGTCACACAGTGGGTTTCATGGCCAAGTCAAGAACCAAACCCTGGTCTCCAGAGTTGTAGTCCAACACTCAAACCACTACGCCACACTGGTTCCACAACTAGGGTAGACACATCCATTTAATGAATTGTTGAATGGTAAATTAGCACATAAGTCAATCTCACTGATTCAATAGTCCTGTTATCAGTAGAACTACCAACAGAATTCAGGCCAGTAGTAGTAGTAGTACTGTAGTAGTATCCCATCTTTCTCCCAAAATTGGGGCTCGAGGTGGCTTACCATTTAAATAATAATAATATAGCTAAAACCATACAAATGATGAATATTAAAATGGAACGAAACTGATCACAGTAGATATGAAAGAAGAGTTTATATTCAAAATAAGGTTATGGCCTCCACTTCCTGAGAGATCCACTTCTCTTTTTAAAAGGTGTAGGAATGTCAGCTCCTCAAACCAGACCATGCTGTAAAATGATAGGAAAAGTGTGTATGGTGCATGAGAATATTTTACCCATAGTTATCCTGTGAGTACTAATGAATACACACAACTACAATGAGATTTGTTCATGAGGAGCAGGGAACCATCTTTAAAAGACAAGCCGCTCTCTGGCTTTTACAGCCAGATTTCTAAACTCCTCCTCCTGTTAGCTAACTCAGCTCTTGTTATGTCAGAACCTCCTGTGTCAGAGAGCTAGACTGCAAAACTTCCAACACATAAGCAGCCAGCAAGACAGTATGGGAATTTCCAAACCACACCTCCCAGAGGTGAGCCAATGAAACAGAAACCAACTGGCTATAAGAATGAAAAATGTGTTCATCTATGCTTATCCAGTTGCTGTGTCTGGACAAGAAAAGACTGTCAGCCATGGGGCTTTTACTCAGCCGGATTCAAGACACTTTACGGAGTTTCTACGAGATGGAGGCTCGCATTCTTCTTCTAGGTCTAGATGCAGCTGGCAAAACGACCCTCCTTTATAAGCTGAAGTTGAATGAAACCGTAACAACCATTCCCACCGTGGGCTTCAATGTGGAGAAGGTACAACCTGTCAACAACGTCACATTTACAATGTGGGATGTTGGTGGCCAAGACCGGATCAGGGTCCTGTGGAAACACTACCATCCCAACACAGATGGGCTGGTCTTTGTGGTAGACAGCGTGGACTGCGAACGCTTTGAGGAAGCCAGGCTCGAGTTGGAGGCGCTAGTGAATGCCAAAGACTTGGAGGGGGTGCCTGTGGTGCTGATGGCCAACAAGCAAGACTTACCTGGAGCTTGGCCTCCCATGGAAGTGGCAGAAAAGATGGGACTGAGGAAGATGCCAGGGAAGAGGTGGCACGTCCAAGGTTGCTGCGCTGTGAGTGGAGAAGGAATCCCTGAGGCGATGGAGAAGCTGTCCGAGATGGTGAAGCTTTATCGGAAAACCCGGGGTATACCATAAATTTGGAAAACACAAGGTATCCTGCGATTCAGTTATCTGTTCTGTTCCAATGTTTCTGTCCAAACTAATCTGCGGAAGGACTCTCCTATATCCTGTTTATCCTGTCTGCCCAGAGCTCTAGTGTTACTAAGACTGCTTCTTGAACTCAGAGCAAGGTATATACTGAATCTGTTTTCAAGAAAACTTTTATGCAAGAAGTACCGGTAATCAGGAGCAGAGGTGCAGAAGAACTAATAGACTTCAAAGCCTGAACCATCATATCTACAACCATAATTTGGACCTTTGGCTACGAGACCCCTTTTCTATCTTTGCATTAGTGAGATTTATTATTTTCTCCTTTGTGTATCTGTCACTGATCATCTCAACAGGGTTCTGCAGTGGTCAGGTTCCTGCTTTGTCTCTATCTATTGTAAAGATGAGAAATAATAGTGATGGTTTAATAAAATCCTTTGGTATCTCTTTCTCAGTTGTACTATTATGATTGTAACATAGAGGAACGATATCAGTTATTTTGTGATATAAATGATTATTTAAATTAATTTGATAGTTGTGGGGGATGGTTTTACTCATTTAGGTGTGTTTTATACCACAGCCTAGCAGCTTGTAACATTTAATTTTAAATTTAAAAAAATAACTAAAATGATGTATTTAATTACTTTCAAATAAAAAAATAGCTAGTTACCTTTTAAAAGATGTAACTGTAATGGTAAGTAGTTAATTTTGGACTCTAATATAGTAAAAACAGCATAATTCTCTAATTAAGCAGAGGCTGGATGGCCATCTGTCGGGGATGCTTTGATGGAGAGTTCCTGCATGGCAGGGTTTTGGACTGGATGGCCCTTGTGGTCTCTTCCAACTCTATGATTCTATCTTCCAATTACTTTTTAATTTGGATGGATGAGGTGGGTTAGACTGCTCCCACAAGTCTCCAGTACAGAAGGTCAAGGATTGTTGCATTGTGTTCCATAAATATCTGTTGCGATTTACTACAATAGGAAAAAATAACACCATCAAAAGTAGTGCGTAAATCCAGTCAGGGCTGACAAAAAAGTTTTTGTTGTAGTACTTCCCTCTGTCATCCCGTCTGAATCCATCCAACCTGAAAGTCTTCTGTGTCAGTATGGATTTTGGGATTTTTATTTATACATGGTTTTATTAAGAAAGTTGCCAAATTGATCTATCCAATTATTTTATAATAAAAAATGTCAGGGCTGGGTTGAGAGGAAATACTGAAGTCTTCTACTCTGCCAGAGTCTTCTTCTCTGGTTCTTCTGTATCTATGGCCATCCCCACCATTAGGCAGATTCTGGGTGTTTGTAGCAACAGTAGCATGCCAGAGAACATAGTACTGTACTGTGTGGCTTTTGCCCAAGCTAAACTGTTTCCTCCTGGTTCAATGGAGAACCCTGTTCCTTCCAGTACAATTTAACTGCTGGTCTAGCCAGCTTCTGAGAGCCAGCATAGTGGTTTGTGTTGGACAATGATTTTGGAGACCAAATTTTGCATCCCTGCTCATCCATGGAAACCCATTGTGACCTTAGGCCAAGTCACACTCTCTCAGCGTCTGAGGGAAGCAAAGGCAACCCCCTCTTGTTTAGAGGGGTTTTGCCAAGAAAACATTGTGAAAGGCCCAGGTCCCCATAAACCAGAAACAACTTGAAGCCTCACAACACCAGTTAGCTTCTATATGTGAAACAGGGGAGGGTATCATCTTCTCTGGGTTAGCAAAATGTTTTGATCCAGCCTTGGAGTAGAGAAATAAATGCTGTATAGAGACAGTGATCTTGTCTCCATCATTATACAGCTGAAACTGATTCTACTCATCGAAGAACCCTGCTACTCTGTTGCTGCAGAAGGAAAAGGGCTGGGAAGGAATCTAACTGCCCTTTTAAGATTAACTGGTTTATATTTTAGCATGAACGTTTGTGGGTATCAGTCCATTTCCTGAGTATTTGTGGATATCAATACACTTCTTCAGATGCAATGACTGAGGAAGTGGACTGATATCTGCAAAAGCTCACTCTAAGAGATAAACCAATTAGTCTTAAAGGAACTGTAGATTCTTACATTAGATTCCCTCCTTCCCCCCTCTGCCTTTGTTCCAAATGTGAGTTACAATTTCCCTTCTTCAGCACTTTTTCTTCTCTGTAGAATGGTGAGTGGGAGCCAGCATGATATAATGGTTCAAATGTTAAACCCCATAATAGGTTCACCTTAGATTTGCCATGAATTAGAAACAACACAAAAACAACCCGTCAGCTTCTGGATGTGGAATGCAGCAGGGGGGTCATCTTGTCCTTTGTCTGAGCAAAATGCTTTGATCCAGCTTTGACTGGAAAAAATAAATGCTGTAATGTACAGCATTTACAAAATTTGCTACATACAAGGGGGTATCCAAAAATTTTAATGATCACCTTTTAAAAAAATTGACAGAAAGTTGTTTTGATCTGTAGTTGTTAACTTATCTCTATGTCGTCACTATCTATATTTATGCATTTTTCCCAGCATATCTTGACCCTCTGAATACCTGATATTGTAGAAGTCTGCAGAATGGGCGCCTTACAAGGGGGTATTGTAAAGTATAAATTATCACCTGGAAGTAATTATGGCATATTGATGAAATTTTGTCAGTGTCATCATTGGTCCCTAAGTGCACGTTACTGAAAAAATCAGCTCATTGAGTCCTTTATTTTTGTGACTGGCTCTGCCGGAAGTGACTGAAGTGTAAAATCCTCATCAGGCACAATCTGCAGGCTTCTACAATATCAGGTATTCAGAGAGTCAAGATACACTGGGAAAAATGTATAAATCTAGATAGTGACTACATAAAGATAAGTTAACAACTACAAATCAAAACAAACTTTCTGTCAATTTTTTAAAAAGGTGATCATTAAAACTTTTGGATGCTCCCTTGTACATGTCTCTATCCTTACACAATTCTTTTAAATTCTCTCATTTAAAAACAAATCTAAAGAAAGGTCTTAGTAAAGAACTCTTGTTAGCAGCACCCACTTCAAATAAGAGAACAACTTGAATTTATTTATTTAAAATTAAGTGTAGGCAGTCAGTAAATACAACTTTTAGATTTTCAGGAGTAGGAGATTTTAACACACCATCTTTATAAAATATAATTAAAAACAGGATGCCATTATAACTAAAATAGAGGCATCTACCTACAGCATTGGGTATTTGTCAGTAATTAAGACACAGTTAAAATACCTGTAGGTAGCTGACCATTATTACAGCATTTGGTCTTGCATAGGAGAAATAAAAACTTTAAAAACAGTATCTTTCAAGAAGCAGTGCAAGAATTCTATATACCTGTTCAGTTCTTAACATCATGAAGATGTGCTAAATCAAAGCTTGGATTTAGCCTTGCCATTTCCAAAGCAGTATGAAAAGCTCACAGAGTATATTAAGATATTCATTCATGATGTGATTACTTTGATTCCTGAGTTACCCATCAGCATTTAGCGGCAGTGAATAGAATAAAAGGGGCAAATATTTTTGGTTTCATTTTAGCAAAACTAGTTCTAGGACCTGAGGTTTCTATCTCATCAGCTGCTTAAATGAGAAACTTCTAAGTAGCTAAGGAAACTGCTGTTGCCTTACAGTCTGGCAAAAGCATAAAGGGGAAGCAACTTAGGCTGCATCTGAACTGTAGAAATAATCGAAGTTGATATCACTTTTACTACCATGGATCAATGCTATGGGTTTCTGGGCACTGTAGTTTGTTGTGGCATCAGACCTCTCTGACAGAGAAGGCCAAGTGTCTCACAAAATACAAATCCCAGAATTTAGCCATGGCAGTTAAAGTGGTGTCAAACTGAATTATTTCAGCAGTGTGGATGCAGCCTCAGTGTCTGGGTATGTATTCTGTATTATCACAGTTCCAACTCCTCACATTTAGCTCACAAATCAGGGGAACATATGGCACTCCAGATGCTGCTGACTGTAGTTCCCCTTATCACTTTTCACCGACTAGGGCCAAAAGCACTGACTAGGGTCAAAAGCACCAGCTTCAGACTGTCTTGGGGGCATAGTGTTTAGGTAACACATGCCCTAAGCACAACTGGAAGCCTCACTGACACTGCACCATTGCAGAAGAACCAGGCCAAGGAGAAGATCGATTTCACTTCTTCCAATGGTACAGTTCAGGACTGTGGCGGTGGTCCAGATTGGGAGCAGACATGTGCGGTTGCCACAATCCTGGCGCCACCACAGCCTTGCTCAGCTCCTTTTAGCCCATCAGTTTCAGGCCTAGGTTGATCAGGAAGGAGAATTGCAATCTAACACTACCTGGAGATCCACATGCTCCACAGAGTGGCTTTAGCTGATTAATTTTCCACTGCCTAAAAGTGCTTTATAATAGTGGGAGGGCAGGAGTGGAGCCCAGCCCATGGTGCTATGGCAAGTGCTTTCTTAAAAGTAGCTACACAGGACAGATGCCACAATCTTATTCCTAATCCTCTGTCTTTCCATGGAATTCATCGTAAGTGGTAATATTATTAATTTTTTTTACACAGAACTCCTAAAACATGCTAAGTCAGAAGGCCTATTAAAATCAATAGGACTTCTATATAAATATGATTTAAGGAAGCGTCAAGTAGTACAAACTTCCAAAACAAAAAATCTCAACAGAATTCACCATGCTTTGGTCTGTCTATAGCTCTGTTCTACCCCAGAATATTTTGTTTAGGGTGTAATTCAGTACAAATTCCACACTGACAGTATGAGCTTTGTAAAAAGGGTAAAAAGATAAAGGTAGTCCCCTTGACATGAATGTCTAATTGTAACCAACTGTAGGGGTGGTGCTCATCTCCGTTACCAGCATTGTCTGAAGACAAATCCGGTGGTCATGTGGCCAGCATGACTGCACCGAATGCCGTTACCTTCCCACCAAAGTGATACCTATTTATCTACTTGCATTTGCATGCTTTTGAACTGCTAGGTTGGCAGAAGCTGGGACTAGTGACAGAAGCTCACCCCGTCATACAGCACTCGGGCCTTGAAGTGACAACCTTCCAATCTTCTGCTTGTCAGCTGGTTAAAAATCATGGTGCTATTTGACTGTTTCTATTTTTTCAATGTGGGCGTACACAGCAGAGCTTTCTGGTGAACTAGGTCAAACAACTGAGAGGGGCCCTAAGCAAATCTCTCCCCCAAGGGATGCCACATGCTACCCTTTTTCCCTGTTGCCTACCTGAAAGTAAAAGATGTATGGAGAAAGTAAGGCCCATGTTTACGAAGAGATGAAGTGCTAGCATTACTCACCTATTTTTCACTTTTCAAAAATGGCCCTACTGGAGAACAGTTGTTGACCAGGGCAATGGGCCATGCCACTCAAAGCATTAATCACAGTGGGATTCTGGACACACTATTTATGCCAAGATCACTTCTTCATAACCACCTGCTTTCAAGAACAGTAGGTTATGGGAGGTGAACTTCAAAACATCTGGAGGATGAAAGGTTGGGACCACTGCGGTCTAGAAGTACTAGAC
Organism: Urosaurus nigricauda; assembly: GCA_034509955.1. NCBI lineage: Eukaryota > Metazoa > Chordata > Lepidosauria > Squamata > Phrynosomatidae > Urosaurus > Urosaurus nigricauda. Next base: position 25,776,202 of record JAOEGL010000006.1, on the reverse strand, counting down.
TACAACACATGTTGCATGGAGATGATGGGTGTCATAGCCCATAGGCTGTCAGGTTGGAGAAGGCTTAGAACTGCAAGCAAAATCAAGTTCATTACTCCCCTGTTCATTAACATATGATGCAACACAGGTGGACACACAGACTTTCTTCCTACATCAATACAGAAAATAGTTGAGGTGCCACCACACCTGTAGTTTGTTTCATGATTATTCCCTTTCTTAGCTTGAATGTGGCTACAAATCAAACAAAGGTGCAATGTCTATTATTTACACAACTGGACAAACTATATTACAGAACAAATAGATTATGCTGGAGAAATGTCTGTTAAAAAATATGGCGGAAGGAAAGAATAACCATTTGGTATTAGTTCAATGCACAAGGGGAAAACTCCACCTCTCTTCAAAATAACCTGTACCAAAATTTAACCTGTTGAAGAACATCCTAAGATAAAAAATCAGTATCCCTTCCCACGACAAGCAAAGTGCATATTTAACTGAATACATTGTATAATGCAAGGGAGGAATTTATCAATGCTACAAGTGCAACAATAAGTTTCACCCTGGCAAAATAAGTTTAAGAGCAACAAATCCATCCTACAAAACCGATTCCATGTCAGTCACTCCCAGATCATACAAAGAGAAAAGGAAAATCATTGATTTAACACCTTACAGCTTAAAGACACTTGTCTAAGCCATGGCAGTAGACATGGTCATCATAAACTTGCTTGTTGGATTTGTCAAAGGTCTCGGAACAATATGGGCAGTCCAGGAGGTGGCTCTGTACATGATCAGCATACTGCTCCTCTTCGTCCTCATTAGAGAAGATTTCATTGCACACAGGGCATTTTTTCACAGAAACCTGAGCACAGAAGAATGTGGAAGCAAAAGAGAATATATGTTTTGGAACTGTATGAGGCAAACATACAACAGAAATATAAAATAACAGGCTGTATCTGCACTGCAGAAATAATCCAGTTCGACACTACTTTAACTGCCATGGCTTAATTAATGCTCTGGGATTAGTTTTTGAGACATTTAGCCTTTTCGGTCAGACGGCCCTAGTGCCACAACAAAATACACTTCCCAGAATTTCATAGCACTGAGCCATGGCAGTTAAAGTGGTGTCAAACTGGATTATTTCTCTAGTGAGGATACAGCCTCAGTTTGGGTTTTGTGGAGTTTTGGCCAATGGCAGAATGAAACATGGCTAGTAGAGTAAGGTAATAGTGACACTCAAGGGCAGCATCCTGTTAGTGACATGTTGCTCACAAATGTGGCTTATGTGGATATATGTCCCTTTTTTGGATGAGGCGCAATGACTATGCTCTTGCCGTTGTGCTTCACCTCAAAATCTTACTCAAAACCTGTCAAACCCTGGGAGGGGTTGCTACTGCTGCTTATTACCAGTAAGAAAGGGAAGGAAAGGAGAGGCAATTCAAACCATGAAGGTACAACTTCTCTGGGCTTCTGGGGGAAGGAAATAGAGGATGCATTCCATGCATGTGTGCACCTTTGTCCCTCTCCCAACAAGACAAATCCAGCTGCTACTTCATTGTCTGAGTCGCTCCTCAGTAAACAGTAGAAGACTCTCATGGGTTTTGACAGCTGCTGTGGAGAGGGAAAAGCCATGGAACTGCATGAGTCAAGCTATGTTCCCAATGTACGGTCTTATGGTATAAGTAACTGTCTATTTATGACAGGTTGCAAAATAAAAAAAAAATGTGCCAGACAGGTCACATAAAGGCTAATTGCAAACAGAATCCGAATTGTGTTAGCAGCAGAGCCAGATGCCTCCAAAGAGACGTATGTCTCCCCAGACCCCTCTTCTGCATCCTATTACGTTCTCACAAGTGTATAAATATGTTTTATGCCTGAGGTCTTAAAACCATTCGGTACCCCATCCAAAAAGTGGGTTTATATCCATCATAAGAAAATAAAAACCAGTTAGCCTTAAATGTGCTTCTACATTTATTTCTATTTTTCCTCCTTCCTTCCTCCTTTATATGCTACACCATCTTATTATAGCAATTTGACAGCACTTTGGTTGCCATGGCTTCACCCAGTGGGATCCTGGGATTTGTAGTTTGGTGAAGTATAGTACTTCAAATTCCTAACTAGAAACCTCTAGTTCAGGGGAATGGACTAGAGTTTTCTAGCAAAGACCTCTAAATCTCTCAACCATACTACAAATATGAGAATGACACAGGATGAAGCCATGAAATTTAAAGTTCTATCCATCTATTAGAGCTATGTAGTTGATTATAATCTAAAGGTCCACAAGCAGAACCAAACCCCTTGCCTTTATATTGCCCATTATATGGCACCTGGTGTGAAACAGCTTTAAGTTGGGGCAGGGCAAAAGATGTAGGACTATTAAGAAATAATGATTATAATTGGTATCCAATTAGGATTGCAAGGATTTAAAGCTTGATTTGAAATTTCTAAGATGTAGTTCCCACAGAATTTTCAAAGAAAACAGTTAATTTCATGGCTTCTGGAAGAGGCACCAGCCTATTTTCCTCCTAAGACCAATCCCCAAACTATTCTACTGTTGTGAAGTTTTTAGAACTTTCTTCCAGGCACATCTCTCTTATATTTTTATGCCATCAAATATACTTTTAAAACACAGAGGAAAACAATACAGAAGCACTGACCTAGAAATCCAACAGAAGCAGCAGCTTAAGATCTCATTGAAAGATCACACTAAGAATGACACCAGGTTCCACATTCTTCTGCAATTTCTCTCATTTTTAAGTCTCCAAACTTCAGTTGTACACTTAGCAACTCTTTAACAGAGTCTATGCTATTTAACTCCCACATTAAATTTAAAACAACCCTGGCTTGAGGACTCAACTCTGGTTGGAGGCAGAAAGGTGTAAAGGCTACTCAAATGAAACCAAAGCATGTGTCACTGTCAATACAATCCCTGTTTATCTATCTCCATCTGTCCTCATCATTGTGTCATTTTTTATAGTCCTGTAATACCAAAAGGGCAGAGACTTGCCTTCTCCTGTTCTTGGTACAGATGGTACTTCAATATGTAACAATGGAACAGAACAGAACACATTCCAACAATGAAATTGAAATCCTTTCCCAAAAACCCATGAAATCACACCAAAAAAACCCAACTCCCACTTACTAAGTCTGCATCAGGAATCTCTGGGCATGCTGCAAAACAAAAGAGAATACTTTTAGCCTGAGCAAGTAGAGGTGGGAACAAATAAATAACAGGGAAGACAACTGGGGAAAAAACGGTGATGATTTAAGATGAACTCAGCCTATTCAGGCCAGAGCCTGTTGTAAGATCTACTCTGTGGCTATGATAGTAGGACCCTCATAAATCTCAACCTTTTATTTCATTATTTATTCTTTCCTGAATGTCTTTTTCATATAGATAAAATCCCAGAACACAAAATACAACTCCACCTTTCACTAACTTCAAGACCAGTAAACTTGGGAGCAGAAAGATATCTTAACCTGGCACCAAAATACAACATTAAGGCCAGGCAGGTCTCGCTGGGGAGAGCGGTCCACTGGAACACGGCCACAACTAAAAAAACCTCTCTTGTGTTACCATTCTCAAAGTGTCTCTTTTTCATACATGCTTTCAGGGTGTTAACTGTGAATGCATGCGCAGACTCCTTGGAAAAGTGAGAACGATCTGTATATTTGACTTACTTCTATTTAAAACAGCTAGATCAGGCATATCTAATATTTATTTATTTATTTATTTAGATATTAACCCCAATGCTTCCTACATTTCTTAAAGAAACTTATGAAACTGGGCAATATTAATAATTATGGATCTGTATAAGTGTTCATGTGGTTTCATTCCATCTTCCAGGTACTCTTAACGAAAACTGACTTGGACCCATCTCAACCTGGATTTAGTTCTTGTTTTGGCCAGGAAAAGAGTCTTCCATTAACTTGGAGATGTCACACCACTCCTAGCTGGCATTTCTGGGAGCTCTACCTGAGACCAGTTCACAATTCCATGCTGTTCCCCGTCCTGGGAAAGGGGCAGAGGAAGAAAGGCTGAAGTGCTGGTTAGAAAAGCTCCACTTGATGCTTCAAGCTTAATCCAGGAGGACATAGAGGACATGAACCTGGCCTTGATGTTATCCAGTCCACGGAGAGCTGCAGGATGGGAAATATTTCTACAAGTCTGCTTTAGAGACTTGCTCTAATATATGCCTGACCAAGAAGCTAAGATTCAGTCTCACAGGCTTGCCATCATGGGAGATTTGGCATGTAGCACATTTCCACAACTCTGGAAAGTTTTCCCAGAAGTGTTCATCACAAGAAGTTTTTAATGTTTTAGTGCTGACGATTTTAGTGCATAACATCTTTCTGCGTAGCTGCCAGGTCCATTAAGTTTGGTTTTAAAATGTGTTTTTCTTTCAAAAGTAGGCTGTTGTAGTTGCATTTTTATTTAACATATTCTATAGTTTTGCAATTCTGTTGTTAAACTCTCTACGTGTATATACTTTTCATAGATGAATAGAGCATCAATGTATTAGTATTGGTGTTCTTGGTGTTTATATTAAAATGCTTCAAGGAACATAGGACAGACACTAACTAAATGAAAACAGAACCATATACAACACTTTGGTACATACAGGGGACCACAGGGTGGCACTATTGTCTTTCCACACAAGCATCAAACCTTTAATTAATTAAACCCAAATTGCTGTAGCCGTCTCCAACCAGATGCTCCTCAGGTGTTGGATTACAACTCCCTAACAAATTGGCTCATTAGTTCATTCCTAGAACACAGGCCTTGGTGTTCCAAATGGGGAAAACAATCTAAGGTGGTTACTACAACTTTTAAACTGCAATTAATTTGGAAACGAAGCACCTTTGACAATATTTATTACACAACGATGACTCTCATCAATAGCTGTTGCATCCTCCAACCATAATTAAGGTGTCCCTTTTCACTGATAGGGGAAACCTATCAAGGAGTTCCGAACAGAACAAGTCCCCAAGATAGTAATGTTATTGTCAATTATACGGTGTTAAGTGTCTCCTCCTCTCCCCCTGCATCCCTCCCCCTTGCTTTTCTCAACAGCTCAATTACCTACCTTTTCTTTCTTTTTTAAAAAAAATTATTGACCGCTGTAGCAGTGCTCTGGAATTGTGCAAATTAAAATAATAAATAAACCAAAATGAGGCATGAAGCAGGGAGGATGGGCTGGGGAGTGGGGGGTCCACAAAGTTAGTGTAATGGTGGCAGCAGCAGACTCTGCCACATGATTCTGAAGACATGCATACTGGGGCTTTTTCCATCCCCCCTCCCCTCAATGTGACTGCTGTGAGAACAGAAACAGTACTCAGAAGGTTTAGAAACTACTCTTAGTCCCCTGCAAATAACTGGAGCTCCCGGAACAACGTTCAAAACCATCTACTAATCCATGCTGAACTGCTGCTTTTCCTCCTACTCACCACATTTAACATGACACAGTTGTATTAATGAGGAATACTGCATTGGCCCCTGCAGAGCAAGAGAATGTTGTGCTTATAGCCTAATACTATGTTTTGCTCAGTCTTGATTTGATCTCAGAAGTAAGGGAAGCTGGTAATGGCATCTAAGCACTTTACAAAGCATATTGAACTGTTCCTGTAAAGCACATGTTGGTATTGCCAGATACAACACGCGTATAGGAAGCAACCCAAACAAGTAAAATAACTGTTTCATCAAAATAAGTACATATGGTTCTAATATGAAGAATTATTTTCCTTTGTCATGCACAGTGCTATTGAGAATAATCTTCATATATTATACCAGGGGTAGGGATCCCCATGTTTTTCACTACAACTCCCAGTATTTCTCATCACCAAGTGTACTGACTAGGACTGCTAGGAGCTGCAGTCTAACATCTCAGCCACATGATTCCTGCACGCTGTTAAGACAGTAAAATATATAATCTGTGCAAGGCATTTTCAAAAACAAACTGTAAGGCATTCCTCACCCTTGATATCAACTGGATATCCTAGTATACTCACCAAAATATGGATTCCCATATAAAAGACCTGTATTTTCTGTTGACTGGGTTAGGAGCCCAGCAGGTGCATCATGTTTCATTTCAGAAAAATGTGCCATCAGTCCTTCATTCTCCCGCCTTAAACACTGAAAAGAAGCAAGTAGTATATTGAGAAGTCTGAACTTTTTGAACCTACAGCTTGTCAGTTGTTAGACCTGAAGTGTCTGCTTGCATCTGAAAAATAGAAAATGAAGCACTGGCAAAATACTTTATTCCAGGTTTGGAGAACCTGGGGCCTTCCAGACATTATTGGTGTCCAAGTCCCATCAGCTCTCAGCAAAGCTAGCCAACATGAAGGGCACGTTTTTCATTCTTCTTTTTAGTCACTACAGAAAATCCATTTATTATATGTCTGGGGGTGAGGTGGACAATGTATTCCTATCTATGGGAGTGGATTGGGCCAGAATGCTTTTTGATCAGGCAGTTTGGAGTATGATCTTTTAGTTGAAGCATGAATGAATGAAACTGGGGTGGGAGGCAGGAAATAGCCCTGAATGAAGTGGTAGAGGAAGAAATATAGGAATGTTGGCAAAGAAACGAAGACAGGTGCTACTGCCCATGAGCTTTAATTGTAATATTGAGTGTTATTGTCCGCAGTTTATTGATGGTGTCTGTCCTTAAGTGTCCTTCAAGGCATCTTTGCAAATAAGGCCACAAAAGTTACTAGCCCATCAAACTGCTCTCTCATTTTATTTTTTTAATTGCCCCCTTGCCCACATATATTTAATATTAATGATTTGTGGCACACTGATACAGGGGCTTTGCAGACCACCCAAAAAAGGTGGTCTGTGGACGCCCCTTTCAGCACCAGACTGGGGCCAGGGCAGCATCACCGGCAGCCCCGAGGCCCCAATCCGCTGCTTTTCCAGGCCTAGAGAAGGGGCAAAACGCCCCTTCTCTGTGGCCTGGAAAGGGCTGTCCTTAAGGACACCCCGACTGGCGGAGCCAAGGGAAAAAGGGGCTTCCTGGCCCCTTTCCCCCTGCCTTCATTCCAGTGGCAATCTGGCTGCCACGGGAACAAAGCGCTCCTGCGAAAGGAGTTCTATTTTGAACCTCCAGCAGCACAGTGACATCAGGAGCATGCCGGTCCGTCTGGATGCTCCGCGTGCCATGACATCATTGATGTGCGCATATATATGGTGCGATTCTAAAATGGCCCCGTCCGTATACGCTAGGGCTGGGGAGAATGCAGATGCTGTGTGCTCCCCAGCCTTACTTATGGTGTGAGGATGGCCCAAAAGGGCCGTTTGGGCCACATTTAAGTTTACAAAAGCTTCCATTGCTTGGCTGACTATCAATTTCTACTTGCTGCCATATGATCAGTTAAACAGGCATCTTCTCCTGTACCTGATTCTCCTTCTCCTTTTCATTGACTTCCTTCTGCAGGGTCTGAAGTAACAGTGTTTTCTCTTTCAATTCCTCCTCCAAATTTTGCTGAAGCAAAAGAAAAGGCAATTTGTAATTAGGAGCTAAATGCTGAAAATTGCTAAGAGCATTTGTATATTGTCCTATATCCATCCATAAATCTGCTTTTATCTTTGCACTTCCTTTGCTCTATACTGTGGGTTATGCTGGACCACACTCTCTCTCAGACTACCCTATATCACAGACTTGTGGCAAAGAATATAACATAGACAATATGGAATTCCTTGGAAAGATAAAAATGTACTATTTACAACAATTCCCCAAAAGTGTCCTGGGCCATGTGGCTTCTATATCTATCACACACTGCTGCCCCCAAAGATTGTTGTTATGTGCCTTTAAGTTGTTTCCAACTTATGACAACCCTAAAATGAAACTATCATGGGGTTTTCTTTGTTCAGAGAGAATTTGCCTTTGCCTTCTTCTGAGGCTGAGAGCATATGGTATCCAGAATTGTAGTCCAATGCTCAAACCAGTACACCATGCTGGCTCTCGCCCCCAAAGATCCTGTTCTTATAAAACGGAATCCAAAATTTGAAAAGTTATTTTTGGACTACAAATTCCAGAAGCCCCAGCCAGCAAACCTTAAATCTTTTATTTAGGTGCTCTCCATAGTTTTAGTGTTCTAAATAGTTCAGAAACAAGGGGGCAAAATCACCTGAGCAGTGATGCTCACTGAAGCTGAGATGGTTTTTAAAGGGGAAAACACAGCCACTGCTAGACCTGTTCTCTATGGATCTATTAGCCATTATGACTATATAAGCTTCATATTCAAATGCTGGAGAACAGCAGAAAAGAGTTATTCCTTTCTTGTTTATGAACTTTTAATGGGTAAGCCAGGTGGCCAGTGAGGGCAACAGGATACCAGCTGGATGCCAGTTATTCAGAAGCATGCAACAGCTAAGGAGATCCCTGCCAACAAGACTTGTTTTTGGGGCTTTTTAGAAAGTACCCAATTGGCCACTCCAAAAGACAGGTTTGTGCTTATATTCCTCTCTTCAGCCACACATACTGTATATATTCATGTATAAGTCTAGAAATTTCAGTCAAAAAAGTGACCCCAAAAACCTGAGTCGACTTATCCATGGCTCAATTTATGTACTGTACATTAAGTCTTATTTATATAAAAAGGAACCATCCCCTGGTGAAAAGCAACAGAGTAATCTGTCCTGGAAGCACTGACTTCCCTCTATTGTCTCATTAATCCAGCTTTTAATATGAGCACAAACACTAATGCCTCCTAGAATTTTGTAAGTTCTTTGGCACTGTTTTCCTTTGCTTCATCCTTTACATCCATTGTTACGTGGCCCTAAATTTTACCCTCAACTTATCAACGAATCATATGAAAATCCATAACTAGGGCTCCAAAACCTGCCATCAACTTATACATGAGGTTGACTTATAGTCTAGTATATACAGTAGTTTATTGGGAGGAGTAAAGAATACAATGGGTGATATAGACCACCCAAAAAGGGTGGTCTGGCGCCACCTTTTTTAGCTTACCTTTCTTCTAATTACCAAAGGCAGTATAGACTGGCTTTCTGGCCAATCTTCACTTTATCCTCTTCATTCTATCTCTCAGCAACCTTATGAGGTCGATCAGGCTGAAAGGAAATGACTGAACCATTCAAGCTAAACCACTTTAACTGCCACAGCTCAATGGTATGGAATTCTGGGAACTGTAGTTTTGTGAGATATTCAGTCTTTTTTGTCAAAGAGCTCTGGTGCCACAGCAAACTACAATTCTCAGAATTACTTAGCATTGAGCCACTGCAGTTAAAGTGGTATCAAACAGCATTATTTCTGCAGTGTGGATGCAGCCTCAGTGAGAGTTACAGCTCAGTAAGGATTACAACTACACCATTTTAAGCATGACCGTTCTTGTCTAATCTTGGAACCTAAGCAGGGTTGGATGGGAGATCACCTATGAATAAGGCTTTTTATAGCCAGCATGGTGTACTGGTTTGAGTGTTGGGTTAGGACTGGGAAACCAGAGTTTGAATCCCAGCTCAGCCATGGAAACCCTCAGGTGACCTTGGACATATTCTCTACCTCAGAAGAAGTCAATGGCAAACCCCCTCTGAACAAACTTGATAAGAGAACCCAGTGATAGGTCCCACTTAATTTGGAAATGATTTGAAAGTACACAACACAAACAACAAAGATCAGAATCTGGATTTCCCCACCAAAGCACTCTAGCATAGTTTAAACAGGAGATGCTAGGGACTGAATGTGAAACTTTATGCATAAAAAAGGTGTTGTTAGGAAACAGTGGTCTCCACTACCTGGAAATCCAATAGGGTCCCTGGAAAACAATTTTAAAGTCACTGATCTGCAGTAAAGGAAGGGTAAGGCAAGCTTACTTCTCTGAAAAAGTTGGCATTTAATTGACGATTCTCTTCCTTCAGTTGCTCCAGGTGTCTTGTTTTGTCTTGACCTTTCCTCTGTAGGTCTTCCAATTCCTTCTGTTGACTTTGTATCTGTGACTAAGATAGAACAACATGTATGTCTGACTCCCCAAATACAGATTATGAAGGGAAAAAAACACTAAACCATTATGGTAGACTCAAAACACAGTTTCCTGATATTTTGGTAAGATTTCCAAATTTATAATCATTAAATCACTAAAAAGCAAAACAGATCTGGTGAACAAAGATCTGGTGAAAGGTGGAGACTAAGAGCCCGATAAGCGAGCAAAAATAATGTTTACTATTCCCCCCCCCCCTCAATTTGAGAAAGGTTTTAAGAAACTGTGTGATACTCAACACCATTCCTGGGGAATAAAAGCGGAAGAGTGATGTTCTGCACATAACCTGCTTATGGGCTTTCCAGAGTCAGCTGGTAGCCACTGTGAGTGCAGCATGCTGGATTAGGTGATGATGATGATGATGACGATGATGATGTTTTATTTATACTCTGCTCTTCAGCCAAGGGTATTAAGGTAAGCCTTCAATCAGATTCAACAAGGTTGTTTTGTGCACATTTCCGACATGGAACCAAAACTGATTAAATTCTATACTGGCCTCCAATTTTTACAAGAACTACACCAGGGTGGGCATCATTTGGACTTTCTGATGTTTTTGGACTGCAATTCCCATCATCCTTCACCACTGGCCATGCTGGCTAGGGTTGACGGAAGTTGCAGTCCACCAGCATCTGGAAGGCCGCAACCCTGATCTATACATTTTACAGAATTAAGAGGGCTCTCACATTGCTTCAGTGGCTCCAACACTACTAGAACAATAAAAGCAAGCACTCAATGGAGTGCTACAATTTTGAATTGTAAAGTATCTGCCACTAAGTGCTGGAGACATTTTTAAATGTAACATTTTAAAAAGACAGAACCCCTTTCGTGAAAATCCACATACTGCAGGGCAAGTTTACCACAGCTCTCACCTTGATATATGACATAAAAGGAGTTTGCTTTTTATTTTTTTAATGAGAGCAATCATTTTAAAATGTGACATGTACTGACACACCCACTGCTTTGCTGAGTATGTCTGGGATTTTCACTTCTTTCTGCATGATGTGTACCACAGTTCAGAGAAATGGTTTTGAAACTCATCACATTACCATCATCATCCCAGCATGCAGTGCAATTATCAGATAAGAAGAAGCTGATATCGAGGGAGTTACTCAATCCTGACCGCAGTGGTAACTATATATCATACATCCATTTGTGGTTGAATGGAATGAGCTGCAGCCTTGGTTCATGAGTGAGATTGACCACAAGTGAAGAAATGGGCTGTATTTAGTCTTGTCCATTAAAGCACAAATTCCACTTATGATTCTCCAAATGCAAAGGGATTTTAAGAGGTCTTCTCAAGAGCATAAATTCCCTTCCCTTACTCTCAATGCCCCTGTGGCTTGTAAACCTCAAGGGAAGATTCAGATATCCTTCCTCACCTGGAGCTGATCCATATGATTCAGAGCAGTTTTCAGCTTCTTTTCCAGCTGTTCCTGTTCAGTCAACATATTTTTTCTCTCTTCTTTGACCCTGTTTGGAAAAGTGGATCAATCAATTTAATTATTTACTGAGTTTATATACTAGCCAATAGCAGAAGTTTTTAGAACGAAACAGTGAATTTAACCATTTCCAGGGGGATTAGCTTGCTGCAGCAAAAGCTAGTAATCAAAAAAGACCATGGAGGGGTGAAAACCAGGTAGCCCACCAGTTCTACTGGATTGCAGCTCACAGCATTCTCAATCATTAGCTATGCTAGCTATGGATACTGAGAGTTGCAGGAGTACTTCCTCTGCTTAGATCTTCTGGAAATCTCTCCTGCATTGAATGCAGACCCCTTCTCAGGATTAAGACTTTGTAAAGTCAGTGCATTGTACTGGATATATATAGAAAAAGTATTCACTCTGGCTTTGGGAAATTTGACACTAGAACTGTACTATGCAAGATCTAACTGATGAAAGCCACACAGTGGATCTTAATCTTAGTTATGGTTAGTGAAACAAGCCACTCTATGAAACTACAGGAAGCCCTTGCTCATCTGATGGGTTAGGAACTGGAGCACTTGCAGAAAGAGGAGTTAGCTGAAAAGTGAAACCTGGGTTTTTTTAGCTTGCAAATATATCTTGGCCACTGAAAACATAAATAACACAATATGTATCAAACATAAACAATACAGTATATATTAGACATAAATAACACAGTATATAACTGTCTATGTGTGTGTGTGTTTGTGTGTACACACAGACACACAAAAGTGTATGGAAGCAATCCCTACCGAGCCTTTTAGGCAAGAACTGATGAATGAGAGGAATCCCTGTCAAATTAATGGAACTTCTCTATAATTTGAAAGCCTTGAAAGATCAATTCATCAGAAAGGGAGTTGTCAAAATGCAGGGGAGCTCTGGATAGCTTGAAACTAGTTTCCTTCTAATAAACATAAAGTTGAAATAGACTGGCAGAAGGGGTGGCAGCAACCGCATGCCACAGCCCCAATCCATCTTGAAGCCACCCGAAAAAGCAGTGGCAAAGAACTTCTCCTTTTTCGGGCGGCCAAAAGCCAGCTTTGCACCCACACCACAACCGGAAGCCAGCTTCATGATGCTCCAGCAGCATGCGGTGTGTAAATGCCATGCCGCTGGGGCATCATGAAGCCTCCCCCGTGTAAACAGCTGGGCGGCTTCTAGGCAGCTTGGGAGCATGTGATGTATAAATGCTGCACTCCCAAGCCTCCCTGAAGGCAGCATAACTTGTCGGTCTGTTGCAGCTCATACTTAAGATTAACCATTGTTCATCCAGATTCAGACAACATGGCAAACTATGGTTAATCAAGAATTGAAGCAAAACTTCTGAACTTCTCCTTGTGAGTGAACTAGAGTTGAAAAGGATAAACTAATGAGCCTGAGGGTTGCCTAAACTCATTCTCTGTGAGAAACTGCAATTTTTACTTGTGACTGAAACAGCCCGTTCCAAAAAATACTCACTGGCACAGTTCTGTCTCTGTAGAGCTGCTCTGTGTTTCCAGAAGAGTAATCTGCTTTTTTAAAAGATTGACTTCCACATCAAGTTTCTCATTACTAATCCTTAAGTTACCCATGATTCTTTCAAGATCCTGAAAAGTAAGATGAGCAGATAGAATTAGATAATGGAAACCAACCCATCATAGGAATGCCAAATGCCAAAACATATTTGACATTTGCAAAGGTAACAGTAATCAGATTTCCACTATGTACCATCCACCCAAGTCAAAACATTAACATTATCCCTTCAATAATATCCAAAATCAACAAAATAGCAATACCTTTATTGGAACAACTAAAAATGCACAAAATACATCATGCAAGCTTTTGAAGTTCCACTGGCTTCCTCTTTGTGGATCCTGGATGTTATTGTAATTTGGAGTATGATCAATATGCAGTACGACCCTGACATTATTATCCTTTCAAGATTCCATATTCATCTACTCTGTTACACTTTCTGCTATTAATATCTCCTGTTCAAACTAGTCTCTTTTTGTTTACCTCCTTTTCCTTTTCCAGTTTGATCTTATGTTCCACAACAGAGGCCAGCTCAGCCTGAGCAGAAGTTATCTCTAAAGCCTGTCGATCCTGAGCTCTCTGAAGCTCCATAGTCCCAGTCTGCAGCAAACGCACTTTCTCCTCAAATTCCCTTTTCTCTTCCTGGACATACACAATAGAGGAGAAACACACATTGTTAAGAATAAAGCAAGCATGCTACAGGTGGCCAGATATGGTAGATATTGGAGTCTACCTCACTTCGATCTCAGCCAGCATAGCTAATGATCACAAATGATGGGAGCTGCAGCATCTGGAGAGCTACAAGTAAAGAGCCCTATCGTGGACAGATCCTCCACATGCAGCTCCCAACATTCTTCACCGTTGGTTATGCTGGTTACGATAGGAGTTGCCAATGCAGGCCAACAGCATCTAGAGCAAAGCTTCTGCCCACCTCTGATCAATATCCGTTACAGCTGTTGTGTGCCTTCAAATCATTTCCAACTTATGGTGACCCTGTCATGGGGTTTTCTTGACAAGTTTCCTCAGAGGAGGTTTGCCATTGCCATCATTTGAGGATGAGAGAGTGTGACTTGCCCAAGGTCACCCAGAGGGTTAAATTGGCCGAGCTGGGATTTGAACCATGGTCTTCAGATTCGTAGTCCAACACTCAAACCACTCCATCATACTGGCTCTCAGTACATCACCTTAATAATTACCATATATACTCGTCTATAAGTCTAAAAATTTATGGCCAAAAATTGACTTCAAAACCCCAGATTGAAATATTTACGAGTTGATATGGTAATTTATTAGTTTCCCTATGCAGTTGGGAGAGAGCCAAGCAGAAAGAGTCCTGGGTGTCTGACTGCTGTTAAACAGAGTCCTTCTTTCACCCCTGCTGGCTGCTGCTGTATGGGGAGTCAAGGGTGAAACCAAAGTTGAAACGCTGAGCAAAAAGCCTCAATTAGAGTCCCTCTCGCTGTACGCATACACACGCTGAAGGAGCCTCCAAATTTTACTTTCAACTTATCCGTGGGTCATGGTAAAATTCATAATTTTGGCCACAAAACCTACTCTCGACTTACAAATGAGGTCGACTTATAGTCGAGTATATATGGTAGGAAACTTGCTTTTTCTCAAACACTAAGGGCTAAACAGCACTGGCTGTTAAATGTGCCTTTGCATCCATCCTGCAGATTTCCTGAAATGCGAATGACATCAGTTTTGGGGAGAACTGATGATTAACAGGCTCAAATGGAAGGAGAGTTTACCACTTTCTCCCCTGTTGCCCTTTCTTTTCCATTTCATTGTGGAACTTCCAACAAAGCATACACCTCTGTGGCAAGAGGGATTTTCTTTGGTTACACAGCAAGAGAAGAGAGAGTTAAATTTTCCCTTAAAGGCAACACTGAACCTTTGGAGAATCTTAGATCTGCCAACTTTTTTTTAACTACAGCTCTTTCAGTATGGCCAATGATGTAAAGCAGAAATGGGCAAAGTGCAACCTATGACTTGCATGAAACCCCTGTGGCTCCTTAGCAGGGAGAATTAATTTTTTTTTTGTCCCAAATATCCTCAAGGAGGAATGGCGACCAATTTAGCCATGGACCATTTCTTTTCCTTTTTTGATTGTTTTCAAAGGAAGTGAACTCCTTTCCATTTCACGTCCTGTTTTAAAGGATGTAAAATGACACAGAGAAGGCAAAAACAACGACAAAATGCTATGCCCATCCATGTTCCCTATAGGTCATGAGGGAGAGGGCTGTGTTTTTTTGCAGGGATCTGTAGCAGAGTGCACTGTCCTCCAAGGTCTTCTGGGAAGCCAGTGTAACCTAAAACAATGGACAGTTGCCCATCCTATGTAAGATGAGAATTGTGGTCCAAGCATCGTGTATACACCCCAATTGATGCAATATATTTTTTCCAAAATGGACCTCCTCTGCAATCCTGAGTTTTTCCTGCAGATTATTAGTTTGCTCCTGGAGGCTCACTTATTTCTCTTTCAGTTTCTGGTTTTCATGAAATAAAGTTGTATTTTGTTGCTTAATCTCTTCCATTTCTCCCTGGTATAAAACAATCACTCAGTCAACCAGTCATAACTTGAAAACTATTGATATAGTTTTGCAAAGAATCACACCACTGTCCAGAGGGGCAGCTGGTTTTTCAAGTTGGTGGTCAATGGGCCCTAAGTGCCATTAGAGGGCAAAAGCCGAAGCAATTTAGTGTTTTGGATTGCTCCCATCATCCCCACCCAGCATGGCCCAGTGCAAGCCATTGAAAGCAAGCCACAGAAAAAAGCAGTCTCGATTAATATACACATTTATCAAGATATGCTGATTTTCTTCTAACGGGCAGAAACTGAGGACACTAACTTGTGATTATGAACTCTATCTAAACTTCAGTGAAGGAATTCCGCCAAGCAGATCATGGTATCCAAATGTGCCTCTCCATTTGTTGTTGGACCAAAACTCCTAGAAGCTTTGTCTACTGGTCATGCTGGCCAGAGTTTCTGGTAATTCTAATCCAACAACAACCAGGGTACCACTGATCTATGTTTGCTTGATCCATGCAAACAGATTAAAGTTCCCTGCAATTTTATTTTTATTTGTTTTAGAATGGACCTACCTCTGCAACCCTGAATTTTTCCTGCAGATCTTTATACTGCTCCTGGAGGCTCACTTGTTTCTCTTTCAGTTTTTGGTTTTCATGGAACAAAGTTGTATTTTGTTGCTTAATCTCTTCCACTTCTCCCTTGTATAAATGAATCAATCAACCAATCAATTATAACTTGAAAACCATCAACAGTTTTGCAAAGGAACACACCAGCACTACCCAAAGTTGAACCTGATTCTTAAGGTGGAGCACCTACTACATGATTTGTGGTCAATGGGTCCTAAGTGTCACCACAGGGCAAAAGTTGAGTCAACTTAGTATTATGGATATGCAGTACTCCCATCGCCCCCATGCAGCATTGCCCAGCAAAAGCCACAGAAAGCAAGCCATTGAGAAAAGCAGTCTACATTAATCATATGCATATATTTATTATTATTATTATTATTATTAACCTTTATATAGCGCTGTAAGTTTATACAGTGCTGTACAATCAGTATATATTGATCTTCTTCTAATAGGTAGAATTCTGTCCAAAAGTCAGTGGGGAATTCCCGCATAGCAAATCATGGTATTCAAATGTACATCTCTAAATAGTGTTGGACTACAGCTCCCACCTTTGTCCACTGGTCATGGTGGCTAGGGCTTTTGGGAATTATAGTCCAACAACAACCAGGGACCCAATTTCAAAACCACTGATCTATATTCATTTGATCCATGCATACATTTTAGAGTACCCTGCAAGTGAAATGAGTTGAGTTGTTTCATTTTGTTTTGCTTTAGAATGTACCTACCTCTGCAACCCTGAGTTTTTCCTGTAGATCTTTATTCTGCTTCTGAAGGTTAACTTGTTTTTCTTTCAGTTTTTGGTTTTCATGAAGTAAAGTTGTATTTTGTTTCTCAATCTCCTCCACTTCTCCCTGGTATAAAAGAAACAATCATTCAATCATTACTTGAAAGTTATCAACAAAGGAACATACCAGCACTACCCAAAGGCACAACTGGTTCTTTAGGTGGAGCACCTGCTACAAGATTTGGGGTCAATGGGCCCTAAGAGCCACTACAAGGAAAAGCTGAGGCAATGTAGTATTTTGGATTACAGTTCTCACATCTCCACTCAGGGCTGGGTATTTGGGAAACTGCAGTCAAACACATCTGAAAGGTAGACTTACGGCTGGGCTAGAGACTGTTAAAAATTGTACGTAGAGAGATCTTGTAGCACCTTTGAGACTAACTGAAATAAAGAAGTTGGCAGCATGAACTTTCGTAGACTTCAGTCTACTTCCTCAGATGCACAACTGTTGGAAACTGTGTCAGCCTTTCAAAATTCTAACAGCAGGTAAAGAGAGGAGATTTCCATCAGAACTAGAGCATAGGGGGAATTTTAACCCTACCCTCTCGAGCTGAGATCCCAATTAAGCCCTATTTTGCACAAAATAGAAGCTCTAAGACATTGGCAAGGAGCTCCCAACTGTACCGGTCCTGAAGAAAATTTTTCCTCACCTATTCCAATTACTAAATAAAGATGGGGAAAGACATTTCTAATGCTTTTTCCCCTTGTCACATAGAGTATGATTCTAATTTTGTAGTAGAAAGATAACAGCAAGAACACAAAGAAAAGAACTTTAGTCAGGGAACTTTTTGTTTTTTGAAAAGACAGATGGAGCCAGCACATGTACATAGATATCAGTCTTGAGCAAGATACTCAGTGACATAAGGAGTAATGAAAAGGGCCCTCCAGAGACCACAGCTGCTCACAATGTCAAATGCTTTGATTAAGCCAAAGCACTTGACACTGTGAGCAGATGTACTCCCTCTCAACTCCTCCTTAAAACTTGGCTGGCTGAAGAGATGTGTCAGCAAAATTTGATCTTTCCACATTTACATGGAACACTTGCTGTAAATGAAATATCAGAAACCTTTGTTCTTCTAACTTTACCATTACAATGCTCTGCTGGTCACTTAAAATAGTACCACACTGTCCTCCATTCTGTCTGGAATTCCTTCTTTCCCAGAACCCAGGAAATGTATCATGTACTCCAAACCCCATTCCTTCCATGAAACTCAAATGCAGCACGTATACACTGTGGGTTCAGGGTGACCGGAGGTCCTCCATTTCCAGGACAGTTCCCACATTCCACCCTTCTATCCAGGAGGAATTGCAAAATGTCTTCCATTCTGAGCAGGACTAAGAAGCATGAATTCATATTTGTATGAGTGTTTTAGCTTTTATTTGATCATGTCCTACATTTTGTGGTGCCTTGTCCTCACTTTTTGTGATCCTACTGATCAGCTGGATGACATGAAAAAGATAATTGCCACAGCAATGCAGCCAGAAACTGCTGGGGATGAGAAAGAGGCTTTCTTCAGAAGTTAGGAAGGAAACACATTCTTATGTCTAGTCAATAATATGAACTATTTAAGAGCATTTGAACTACACATTTTGTTTCATATGTCTGAAAACTTTTGCAATAGAGCTTACTACTCAAGATAAATACAGAACTGAGCTGTACTTTATGTGTTTCATGGGAAAGTGTCCAAATTGGCAAAATTATACTGCTTTTTCTTTAAACGTTTCCCAGGCCTGGAAAGATTGAGCAACCTTTGTCTTCATCTGAAATGAAATCAGAACAGATGTGACTACATTCTATTAAAACCCCATTTTGCCTAACCATACTCTCTTCCTTCCCCTTGTCATCTTACTCCCCTAATGTCTGTTTTATGTTGTAAGCTCTTTGAGACAAAGACCTGTATTTTGCTTCTGCTACCATGCCAAGTTCCATGTTCATTGGTGCTAGGACAAAATAAATAAAAAAGAATAATCACAACTGGCACAGTTCTCTGCACTAGTTCCTCTCTGCTGTTTGATTGTCTTTAATGGTCCTAAAAATTGAGTTATCTGCTTTAATTACTTATGTGTTTGAATTAGTGTGGTGTAGTTGTTTGAGTGTAGGACTATGGTTCTGGAGACCAGGGTTCAAATCTTGGCTCAGCTATGTAAACCCACTGGGTGACCTTGGGCAAGTCACACTCTCACAGGTTCATAGATGGCAATGCCAAATCCCCTCTGATTAAACTTGCCAAGAAAACTCCATGATAGGTCTGCCTTAGGGTTGCCATAAGTTGGAAACAGCTTGAAGGCATGCAACAATAACAAACAACAAAAGCAAAAGCAAAAAGCCACATGCCCTGCAATGCTTATCTGTGATCCGTTTTATAAAAGTGTTCATTGCTCATGTTCCCTCCAACATAATCTCATTTAATTTTGGCTCATCTTTTGAAACACTTGGTGTAGAGCTTAAAAGGATCTCACTGTCCACTTCTTCCTCTATGCATGACTTCCACCTAACCAGCCACCCATGCTATGCCATTGTTCCCCTGTGAAGTCACTGGCTGCACCACAGCCATATGACTTGTTTGAGCATTCTTAACATTTCTTGGAAGGACATGTTTTTGTCCCTGAGACACAGCATTCTCAGTAGGTCAGGAAAACTTGAACAATCCACCCTACAAAATGTGGACAGCACAAACTTTGTAGATACCCTCCAATAAAGGTTTGGCACTTTTCTCTCTGCATTTGATAATCCAGACAACCAATATATGGGACATAGCTAGATGGTGCAAAAGTCACCATTCTGTAATAAGAAGTTTGTTTTTAAAAAGCCTTTTAAAAGTGCCAATTCCTTTCCTCCAACAAATGTAATTACAAGTGATAATTGCCATCTTTTTATTTACTTACAATATTTCTATCCCTTCTATGTCATTCTCATGAAACATTTTAAAAACAAGCTTACACATGCCAATCCCCAATATTCATTTGAAACACAGTCATGTACTTGTATTTTATGAATGCATGCCATTATTTATTGCTGTTAACTGGACAGATATTACTACAAACATAGATCTCTTTCTCTCTTTCTGCAACAATGCCTCATTCTGGAAGCTACAGAATACCACACCACCATCAGCCATTACAGCCTTATGTATAATTATATGTTCTGCTTAGACTACATTATCAATGGTAGGGAGAAAGCATCTACCTCTTTCTGCTAAAACGATTTCACCAAGTTACTTGATATGTGTGATGTTGGGGTTTTTAGATGTATTTATTAATTTTTAGTGTTGCTGCTACCTTTTACTAAATATAACTGACTAATGTTCGTATCACAACTGTTTTCTAGGGTGAGGAATCATGTTATAGCTGTTACTGCAGCTGTTGTGTTTCTTCACATTGACCCCAATTTAACATGTTTCTAATTCTGAGAGTTTTTTGGCAAGATTTATTCAGAGCAAGTTTGAAGGATGAGAGAATGTGTGACAAGGTCATTCAGCTACTTTCCATGGATGAGACATTTAAACTCTGGTTCGTAGAGTTCTAGCCCAGTATTCAAACCACTACACCACACTGGTTCTCAGGAATCATGCAGGTACTTCTGCATGTTCAAAGCCACATTGTGAGGGTTTTTTCCTGGAATGGGTGACATAAACATATGTATTTTTTGAAAGTCAGAAAACAGCAGATCAAAAGTAATAATGGATGATTGGTTTAAAGATGTCTTGAAGGACTATAGCAGAGGTGGGAACATCTTGGTCTAGAACTCCCATCAGCCCTACTCAGCACAGCCAATAACACAGGATTGTGGGAATCAAGAGTCCAAAACATTTGTAAAGCCAAAGTTTCCACGGTTCTGTGCTATAGGCTATAAGGCAAAAGAAAGGAAACAAACCTGTGTAGTAACCACCAGCATGTCATCCTCAGCCTCTGCACGGAACTGAAAAGGGACGCTGGCACCACGGACTTGCCCATCCTGGTCAACATAACAAAACTGATAATATTCATCGTCCTTGGGGAGGTAGTAAGCTAAAAGGACAAAAACCAAATCTCATTTTTAGCATCTCAAGCATGCAAAAACAATGGAAGCAGCATTATACTAGATCAAACTATTTCTTCATTTAATATCTACTTTAATTAGAAGCATTTCTTCAGATTCTCATATAGAATTCTTTCCCATCACTTGCTATCTGGTAATTTTTAATATATATATATATATATATTTAAATGAGATGCCTAGGATTGAACTTGGGACCTTCTAGATGCAATGAACTGTAGTTTCTATTTTTTTAAAAAAACATTCTTACCTATTGATATGAACTTGCAAAAGCAGAAATGTCAGCTACAAAACCATATTAAGCACTCCAGTTTTGCTAGCAATGTCTTGCTATGAAAGACAACAAAAAGTGCTAGAGGCAGATGGTGCACATTAATTTGGTACCAGATCTTTTAGAATGGTACTAGTTGAAGCCTAGATGCAACAACTCATCCTAATGTACTGACATTCTATGGGCCTTGGGATCTTAAATGCTGTTATGGCTATAATAAACAAGACATGACTGCATGCCTGCTCTATCCAATCCCTCCCATTCCTCCCACTGACCTCTGAAAAGCACCTGTTGAAATTCAGCACCACTGCTGTTGGGGATGCTTGGTAAAGGTGCCCACATGAAGGTGTAATATTCACGAGTCGTCTTCCATCCCACCTGCAATAGGAAAATATTTGTGTCATGATCTTCAATTAATTTAGGAAGAGAATGGGACAGAACCAAGGGGGGAAATGCCCTAACCCAGGCTTCCACAACCTCTGGATATGTTGACTCTCAAATCCAAATAGTCCAAAGGGAAAGGATTTCTCAAGAGAAACAGAAAAGCAAAGAGTAAGGACCTGAACACCAAAAAGAAAACCTCAAAAACAATTATAAAATTTAGGTAAAGTGTATACAACATATGTAACTATATATACTGTACAAACAATTAAAAAATTAAATTTATCCAATTTTGGATCCTGTACTGCAAAATGGTTCTTGTACAACCCAAAGGAACATCCAACACATATAGCAGAACATTTTTTAAATAGTACATTCACTGGACCCTTTTAGTCAGTCTCTGGATAACTACAGTACACTCCCTTCACCTGCTTTTTATCGTTGTAATTTTCTCTCCTATTCTTTCAGTAAGGTAAAAGATTCCTACCAGAGAGAATTATTGGCACCCCCACCAAATTATACCTTCCAAGACACCATAACCTATAAATCATTAAAACTGATCAAGTTTTGTAGTACAGAGGTTGGAATATGACACTAAATACAACAATTCAAAAGCAACGAAGAATCCTGTGGCACATTAAGGACTAATATATTTATTATAGCATGAGTTCTCATGGACTATAGCTCACTTCATTGAATTCACTGGCTGAAGCAGATGACAATTCACAAAAGCTCATGCTATGTAATAAATATATTAGTCTTAAAGGCACCACAGGTTTCTGTTGATTTTCTGTAACAGTCTTAACACAGCTAACCATCTGAAATCATGACAAAGGGAAATAGACATTGATTGTCGTTGCTGTTGTTGTTTTGTGCCATCAAGTCATTTCTGACATATGGAAACCCTAAGGCCAACTTATCATGGGGTTTTCTTGGCAAGATTTGTTCACGTATAGTTTGTCACTGCCTTCCCCTGAGGCTGAGAGAGTGTGAGTTGTCCAAGATCACCCAATCGGTTTCATGGCCAAGCTGGGAATTGATCCCTGGTCTCCAGAGTCTTAGTCAAACACTCAGATCACTACACCACACTGGCTCTCACCCAATACACGCTGATACTAACACACAACATCAACAACAACAGCAAGCCAATTTATTTATTCATAGCACTGTATGAATGGGGTGGAGGTGATTATGTTAGCTTCCAAACTCCATGGTATAAATGACTTCTTGATATGGTTCTCAAATGGAACATTTAAAAAATGTGCAAGTCTCCATTTCTTCTCTCTGCTTACAAACTCCTGAGCCAGGCATTGCTCCATCTCCAAATACAGCATTGCTGTGGCTGATACTTCAAGGAAGGGAAAGAGAACCCTTTATAATCCTGGTTGGCCATGATGTTGTAAAACTGGAGTTCATGACTCATCGTAAGTAAATTTCAATGTCCACATTGCACCATGCAGGCAGCTGTTTTTATAACATGAACTTACCCTGAATATGCCCACCCAGTCCTTCCTGCGTGGTATGATCTGCTGGGAAAGGTTATAATGACAAGTTATATCTGCTCCAGGGATGTAGAATTTCTCCACGTTTGTAAAGATGACCTGAGAGAAGTGGCAGGTGTCCAAGAGAACTGCAGAAGTTGGCGGGTCATCTGAGCTATTGCAGGGCACGGCTTCCATGTTGGAGTTCTGTGAAAAGACAAAGGAGAAAAACATAAACGTAAAGAGAGGGAGAGGAGAAGGAACAAGGACAGTTAAAAACAGACATCTAACTGTACGAAACCATATTATTTGCGCCTAAAATAAGATCTTCACAGCACTAGTAAATTTTGTCTGAAATAACAGTTGCCAGTGCTAAACATTACAAGAAGGGATAGATTACCAAAGGGGATGCTAATTCTAGACTAGAATAGAAAATTCACTCAGCCTTCATTTTCCTGCCCTTACTGGATACCTACCTGTTTACATGCAAACTTATGTACCAAGAAACCCAGCACCATTTATTTAAGAAAATCACTTGTTGTCGGGGAAGGAATATTGCACTAGAAAAGTAGTATGGGGAGGAGGAGATGCTTAACCTTTATCTATGCACCACATACCACTTCCTTACTTCTACTCACATTCTCATCAATATCTCCCTAGCAGATTCCAAGTGGAATATCATATGACAGGTGTGTGTGTATGTACACAATGATAGCCAAGAACAAAGTCCTACTGAAGTGGCAATTCACTCTTGCCTCTGCCAACAGAACTCACTACCTGTATTGTACCTGAGTTCAGTGTGTCTTCCAGCCTTAATTCACCATCTGGAACATAGAGATCATGGGTGTAAAGAATATTTGTAAAATTGCCTTCCATGAGGAAAGTTGTCTTGACATGTCTTGACATCTTACAAGAGTCAGCACATTTTTCAATGTTTTTTTTTTTGCATTTCCTATTGCACACAATGTTTTTGAACAAATAACTGTTGTTTTTGTGCAATATATATTTTTGTAAAAAAATTACTGCATTTTGCAGAAAATGTCAGAGTGGAGGTTGACCAACTGAATATTTTATTTTAAAAAGTTTCAAAATTTGGGGAAATTATTGAAATGCAGAAAACTCTTGAAATGTCTTGTTCATGTGAGAGAACAAAATAAGCAAAGATTTACATCCCTAATGAAAATAATAATACTGGCCTCCCATACAGGGTTGCTGTATGGATTACAAGATAATATATATAAACTATTTTAAAATGCAATAAGTCTGTATGCCAAAGTACTGCAGATGTGAAAGAAAGAATACTTTGACTCCATCCTTCAACCAGGGGACCAAGAGGTGCTTGAAGGGTACTCCTCCTGCCTCCTGTAAGGAATATCACAATGTGAAAGAAAGAAAGAAAGGTAGGTGAAAATCTAGACATACAAACATCACAATAAAATCTAATGGTTGCATTGAGTTGTCCCACGTAAAAAAGGTGGGTTTTTAAGATATGGGTTAGTCTATCTGACAAATGACCTAATCCACAACTTCACAAGCAGCCTCCTCACACACAGGGAGGGTTTATCACAGTACCTTACTTTTATTAATTAAACTGGTAAGTACAGGGTGTGTGTGCCTACTTTCCAATATTTCATGAACAAAAATGTGACATATGTGGACAAGAAACCTGACAGTCTGGTCAAGAATACATCAAAATCTATTAATGAGGAAGAACGCACAAGCTAGAGAGTTTATCAGACGACGGAAATTGAAAGTATAATCTAATGGCAATCCGAACGCAATCATGGGGTTTCATGTTATTGCGTATTAAAGCATCTCACGCAATTTTGGGCAAAAGGGAAGTTGTTCCGAACGCAATCATGGGTTTTACGTTATTTTGTATTAAAGCATCTCACGCAATTCCGGGCAACGGGGGGGGGGGGTCATTTTCGGGTAAAGGGAAGTCATTCTGAGCGCATTCCGAATGCAATTGGAATTCATGTAAATTCGCTAAACTAGCGAATTCACGTGAATTTGAATTGGCTCCAATTGGCTCCATTCGAAATAAAGAGAAATTCCTCCTGTCTAATAAACTCCTAGGACAGGCTGTAGCAGTTTGTTTTTGCCTGAGCTTACAAAGAAAGGCAAGATTCTGCCCTCTCCTCTCCTCTCCCTGCTGCTGACTTAAATGAGTACAAACTAATTTTGCATCTTGAAATCAGTTTTCAGCCACTGACAAAAGGCTGAGCACAAAAGGGAAAAGTGGGGACAAGAGAGAGAAAATGGAACTTTTTAAAAGCAGCTGAAAAAGTGGGACAAGAGAGAGTCAGAACTGCCTCTACCAAATCCAAGACAGTTGATGGGTCTTGTCTTGTGTGTTGGTAGAACATGCAGTTGTTGAAAAGGCATGAACATGTCTCATGCCAATTCCTGGATGCACAGAGGAAAACAAAATACAAGCTTCTCTCTGAAGCTCTCAGAGGCAACCTGATCAGGCCATGGCTTGTCACCAGAGGAGAGAAGCTCTCTGCCTCCCAGACAACTTTCCTGCCAATTCTGAACTATTCTGATTCCAGGAAAGTAGAAGCATGAGTTCCCTGGCTGATCCTCATAACTGAAGAACACCAAGCAACACACGACCTCTTCCAGATAATGGAGACACAGGCCATTCAGGGTGAGAGAGAGAGGTCACTAATGGCAATATGAGCAACTGACTAGGATTTGTTTTGGACATTCTGCTCCCTTAAGCCATACTCATGCCAAGTGGGTCTCGAGTGCACCAACTCTGGAGTGGTTAGAATGAAAAGGAGAGGAAAGCATGCACCGTTCTTCAATTGCACATGCACAAGCATAACTTCCATTTCTTTAAAAGAAGAAAATAAGCAGAAGACACCAATAGTTAGGGTTGGAGGGAAGATTTCTGCCTTGGATGTGACCTAGATCCCCTTTGCCACTTTTGCCCCAGACAACACAGCTCCACCAAACATGTGTTCCAGACCAAGCAAATTTACTAAGGCTTGCCAGAAATCCATCCAATGGCCTCTTCCTTGAGTATCTAGTAGCAGCATTTGAAGTTATTTATAGCAGAAAGCTTTAATATCCTGACCTGTTTGACTTGTGCTATTTGGGATCCATGGAAAGTCCCCTGCTGAATTCAGCTTGGTGATGCTACTCCTTACCCTGTACATCCAAGGGGAAACCCCCTTGTAAGAGTCAGAAGCAGTGGGGACAGAAATGGTCCTGTGAGGACATATAAGTCTTCTCAAAAGAGCAGCTTATGGATACCTATCTCTCTTTTTGGACTGAGCACAAGGTGCTCTTTGGTAACCCTTTGAGCAATGTGAAAAAGAGCTGTTAAGTAAGTCCCATGAGAAGCTAATGCTGCTGCTTATTGGGGGGAAGGAAGGGAAGATGGAAGCAGTTCAGACAATGCAGCTCTGAGAGCTACAGAAGAATTTCCAATTAGGTGGCATCTTCAAGCTTACATGAATGGAGAATTACCATTTAGACTTAATTTTCTCAAGTACCATAATGTATGGAGCTGGTCCCTGGGGAAGGTGGAGGACTAATTTGATACATATCTCTTCAGAGCCTAAGTACTTCTGCATCCTTACTTTAAAGGCTGAAACTGGCAAAATGTTAAAGAGATAAATTAGCAGCCTTGGTTTTAAAAAATATATCTTGCACTAGTTCAGGGGTTTCAATCCAGATTAGGTTCACAGGAAGAAATGGAGGCTTTAACCCCTTGCTCAGTGTCATGATCCAGTATAGCTCAAAGCTCCCGTACTTGCAATTTTTGACAATAAGAATTGTAGGCATGTGATTCTGCTCCCAATTTGGAAAAGAACCACATCAGGGATCAAAGGATTAAAGCACCCCATTCCTACTTTATATTTCCTTACAGAAAGAAAGAAAGAAAGAAAGAAAGACATAGCCACTAGGTATGCCTTCAAGGTATCATCTAGTGTGCCTGTGAGAATCATGTATCCCTCCAAATGACTTCCAGCAGTCCAAGGCAGCATGATCAATGGTGAGGAATGCTGGGAACTGCAGTCCAACACCATCTGGAGAGCTACTTGACCTCCAGTATTCTAGGTTTAAATCCTCAATAACAGCAATTAAAAGTGCTAGTAAAAAATCTGTAGCACAAAGCACATGTAAGCCTGTTTCCTCCCTATTTCAAGTCTTTTCTCAGAAAGCACCTATAAGATAAAAGACTACAAAGCTAACTACCAGCCATCTTTGATTTCCTGTTGTTAAGAATGCACTTTGTAGGGCTTCCTGCTTAAAATAAACTATACAGGTCATGGCTTTCACTTTCCATGTGTTACAGAAAAGCCTGCACCTCCTTTCAATTCCGGGAATTGTCTCCACTGAACAGTGTTGAAGGCACATCAGCTGAATGGCAGACTATACAGTAGTTGGGAGACGTATTTACCAGTCCTAGGCTTGAATGCATCAACAGCAGCCAGACCTGCAGAAATTAAATAGGCAAAGCATTTCCTATATGTGCCAGGAAAAACTTTAACTCCTAGTTTCCAAACATGATGGTGAACCTTTGGCTGTTCAAAGCATTTAAGCTACACTGCCAGCCAGAGTGGTGTAGTGGTTTGTGTACTGCACTATGACAATTGAGGCCAGAGTTCGATTCCTCACTCAGCCATGGAAATCCACTAGTGGCCTTGGGAAAGTCACATACTCTCCGCCCCAGAACACCTCAGGATAGGTCCACTTTAGGGTTGCCATAAATTGGATATAACTTGAAGACATACAACAACAACAATCTCAATAATCCTTACAACAGCCTTGTAAGGAAGGTCTGTGGCCTCCCAGATGGTGATGTACTCTAGTTCCCACCATCCATTGACAGCTTGGTCAATAGGGTGGAACAACGGCTGAAGTAAATCATCTATATGTGGATGGCCACTGGTTTTCCATCCTTGACGTGAATGTTATTGCCCTCATATTTGCAAAGGAAGGGGTACAAAGAAATAAATTGCCAAAGGTGATCTGCTAAATTCATGGCAGAAGTACAATATGAAATAGTACCTTCCTACTTCACAGTCAGGTTTTTAGCCACCCTACAGCTGGTAGGATATGGTCATCACTACCACTAACAACCTATTGTAGAATCATAGGCTTTCAGGGAATTCTGGTTGAGAATAGGAGGGTACTAGTTCATATTGTACTTCTGCCATGAATTAAGCAGGTCACCTTTAGCAGGTTATTTCTTTTTAGCCTTTCCTTTGCAAACATCAGTTGCACATATTTGCACCAACACAAGAGGCAACTGCACATGTTTGCACCAACACAAGGAATTCCAGTCTGAGGCAATCATTGGCAGTTATGGTTAGAGGGCTTAGTTAATTCACAAAACTGAACTTGGAAAGCATTTTAATTTTCCCCTCCTCATGTAACTCTTCTTAGCTTTCAATCCCCTACCTTATTATAGCTTGCCAAAGTTACTTTTTGAATACAATGCACAGAATTTCCCAGTGACCAGGAAATTCTGGGCACAGTAATCCAAAATTTTAATTCTTCCAAACTCTGTCTCTTAGTAGCTGATTCCACAGTCCAGGTATTCTTATAAATCCCCTTCGGGGGCTTATCTATAGAAATGGTAGGACGAACAATAAGAATTCAGTCAAATCAGAAAGTGGACCGACTTCCTTCTGGGCCTCTGAAATAAAACTCGCTGTGACATATATGTGTCAATAGGAGGTCACTGCCAACACACACCAACAATGCAGGATGATGAAAGTGGCAAAGTAAACATGATATACAGGAAAGAAGGCTAAGGGTTACAAGGGAAATCATCACCATAAAGAAAGAATCCAACACTATCAGAACAAATAACATAAAAAGACTGCATCTTAGATACATCTCTCCCATGGGAGGAAGCATGATCCAAAAGGAAGGGTTGACCCAAGATATTCTGCTTCCCAATGCAAGGCAGCAAATGGCATCTTCCCTTGAAAAAATTCAAGATGCAGAGCACCCAAAGACAGTGAAGTTGGTTTGGGATCAAGAACAGAAGGGTCCAGCTCCTTACAAACAGACACACAGACTTAAGTACAGCCAAGAAATAGAAGCCAGGATAAGGCTACGCAGATAGGAAATTCAGCCCTCTAAAGCTGGACTCACTGGGGAGTTACTTATTACATTTAGAACTTGCCTTTCTGCCAAATAAAGGCACTCAAGGCATGTAGCAGCAGCAAGATTCAAATAAAAACAAATACAATTACAGCAGTTTAAAAAACACAGCTAAAACCACATAAGAAATAACCACACTCTGCAGGTATAACTCAACTTTATACACACACACATGCACACACACACGCACACATATACACTGAGTTATACCTGGTGTGTGTGTATCACACACATTTGTTTGTGTGTGTGTGTATATATATATGTGTGTGTACACACACATACCCGTGTTTCCCGAAAATAAGACAGTGTCTTATATTAATTTTTACTCCTAAAGATGTGCTAGGTCTTATTTTCAGGGAATGTCTTATTTTGGGGGGAAACAAGGTATGTATAGCACACACACACAGATAAAAAGCTGAGTAATACCTGAATGTTGTATGTATATGTTTATACGTGCATGTGTGTGCGTTTGTGTATATAGCTGAGTTACATCTGGATATATGTGTGTATGTATGTGTGTGTATAAACAAACAATATATATATAAAAACAAGCACTCAGGGCTGTCTGGATAAAAACATGTCCCAGCATATTCCATTATTCTCCCTCGCATTCTCTCTTTCTCTCTCATTCTCTCTCTATAATTGTCATTAAGGGAGCTGTGATACAAGATACAATATTGCAATATACAAGCTTTTCTTCACCACTTACCCCATTGACCACTATTTTGTAAACAACATCTTTTCACACTACTTATTGCTCAATACATTTCAATTGTTCCGGTTAATGTTTGCACCCCCTTCTTTTGCCCTATACTTAGATAATTAATATATTTATTGGCTGAATAATACCTGCCTAGTTGAGAGACAGAGTGCTGTGGTGGTTTGAGGGTTGGATTACAACTATAGAGATCAGATCCCCACTTGTTCATGGAAACCCACTGGGTGATTTTGGGTGAGTCGCACACTCTCTGCCCCAGAAAAACCTGTGATACCTTGTGTGTGACTTGCCCAAGTTCACCCAGTGGGTTTCATGGCTCTGTAAGGATTCGAACCCTAGTCTCCAGAGCTGTAGTCCAACACTCAAGCCACTATGCCAGGCTCAGGGTGACCAGATGTCCTAACCTCAAAGCAGGACAGGGATCCATGAAATGTAGGAAAGTGTAGGACATGACAAATTATAAGTTAAAAACACTAATACTGCATAAATGTCAATTCATGCTTCTTAGTCATGCTCAAAATGGAAGACGTTTTCAAATCCCTCCTGGCCAGGTTGTAATAGAGGACATGTCCTGGAAAAGGAGGACATCTGGTCATCCTGGCTCTCACAAAACAGACTAACATAAGCCTTGGTTGCTGCCACACTGCAGCATCAATCCAGTTTGACACTTGTCAGGGCCCCCTCTTATGAAATCCTGGGATGTGTACTTTGTTGGGGCACTACAGTTCCCTGACAAAGAAAGCTAAAGGTCTCACAAAACTAAAAATCCCTAAAAAACCATAGCCATTGAACCAGGGCAGTCCAAGCGGCATCAGTCCACATCAACTCTGCAGTGTAGATGCCACCACGAGAGTAGAAAGCACAATATTCCATCCCTGCCCCAACTCTCCCGGTTTACAGCTTGCTTTTCAGATGAAATGCACTGCAGAAATAATCCAGTTTGAGACCGCTTTAACAGCCCTGGCTCAATGCTAGGGAATCCTGGGAACCGTAGTTTTGTGAGGCATTGAGCCTTCTCTGTCAAAAAGAGCTCTGGTACCACTACAAACTACAATCCCCAGGATTCCCTAGCACTGAGCCAGGGCAGTTAAAGCAGTCTCAGACTGAGTTATTTCTGCAGTGTATTTTGGACCTGCGACACAGTTGTTTGAAAAGTTGTTCCCCACCCAATTTAGGTCCAAAACACACTGCAGAAATAATCCAGTTTGAGATGACTTTAACTGCCTTGGCTCAGTGCTAGGGAATCCTGGGAACTGCAGTTTTGTGAGTCATTGAGCCTTCTCTGTCAGAAAGAACTCTGGTGCCACAATAAACTACAGTTCCCAGAATTCCCTAGCATTGAGCCATGACAGTTAAAGAAAGCAGTCTCAAACTGGATTATTTCTGCAGTGTGGATAGGACCTTCACTTAGGAAGGAGTTGACTCCATTTAAAAGCTGCATCCAAACTGCAGAAATAACACGGTTTGTTACGTTTTAAGTGCCAGGGCTCAGTGCTAGGGAATCCTGGGAATTGCAGTTTGTTGTGCCAGCAGAGAAGGCTAAATGTCACCCAAAACTACAGTTCCCAGGACTCCCTAGCACTGAGCCAGTTAAAGCAGTCTCAAACTGGATTATTCCTGCAGTGTGGATAGGAGGACCTTAATTTAGGAAGGAGGGTGCATCCACATGGCATGAATAACCCAGTTTGATAGGGCTTTAAGTGTCATGGCTCCCTGCTCTGGAATTCTGGAAACTGTAGTTTGTTGTGGCACCTTCGGTGCCACAACAAACTACAGTTTCCAGAATTCCAGAGCAGGGAGCCATGACACTTAAAGCGCTATCAAACTGGGTTATTCATGCCATGTGGATGCACCCTCACTCTGCTTATTGGCTCCCTACTCACCTCTCTGGCTGCCTGGGGATGAAAAAGACCCCTCCAGAGCCTAGTTTATGGGAATTTCTCTTCTGTTTTGTAGGAAGATAGAAAGCCTCAGCTCAAATGCTTCTCTGCCAGAGAGAAGGAGGAGGTGCCTTGGAAAGAAGAAACCTGACTCTCTTTCTCTTTCTCTCATCATAAGACCAGCCCTGGAAAGTCCCAGCCTCTTTTGTCCAGCCTCCTGGGAAGTGTAGTTCCCTAAATGGGATGGAAACACAAATACACAAACACACACTTTATTCCAGACACATAAAAACAATCCATTCAGAGCCTCTCCCAGGCTGACCAGGAGAGAAGGCCTACATTTCAGGCTTCTTCTCCAGTCCAGGAGGAATCCCAAAATGTCAGCCATTTTGAGCATTAGATTTCTATGAGTGTATTTTGGCCTTTCTTTTTGGTCAAGGCCTACATTTTTTTCCCTCAGTGTCCACCATTTTGTGGTGCCTGGAGGCATCAAAGTTAAAGGAGTTTATCACATGGGATTTCTCTCAATTGCAAATGGAGCCAATTCGCTATTATGTGAATTCGCTAGTTTAGCAAATCTGATTGCGTTTGCAATGCGTTCAGAATGACTTCCCGTTTCCCAAAATTGACCCCCCCCGTTGCCCGAAATTGCGTGAGATACTCTAATACGCAATTACTTAAAACCCCATGATTGCGTTCGGAATGACTTCTCTTTTGCCCAAAATTGCGTGAGATACACTCATTCGCAATTACGTGAAACCTCATGATTGCGTTCGGATTGCCATTGCATTGTACCCCCCCCCCCCCCCCAAATTCCGTCGTATGATAAACTCGAAGTTTTTATTAGGCAGGATGACCAGAGGTCTTCCTTTTTCAGGACATCTCCTCCATTACAAACTGGCCAGGAGGGATTTGAAAATGTCTTCCATTTTGTGCACGACTTCAGTTCCCAAAACACACTGCAGAAATAACCCAGTTTCAGACCGCTTTAAATGCCCTGCCTCGGTGCTAGGGGATCCTGGGAATCGTAGTTTAGTTGTGGCACCAGAGCTCTTTCTGGTGCCACACAAATGCCTCACAAAACTACCAATTCCCAGAATTCCCCAGCATTGAGGCAGGGCAGTTTAAGCAGTCTCAAACTGGATTATTTCTGCAGTGTGTTTTGGACCTTCAAAGTTTGGGTTTATGTTTATATGAGCACAGGGTGACCAGACACCCTCCTTTTCCAGGACAGGTCCTACCTTTCCAGCCTCCTTGGAATAAGTCTCGCCAAGAAAGTCTCATGATAGGTTCGCCTTAGGGTTGCCATAAATCAGAAACAACTTGAAGTCACACGACAACAATAACATGAACCTATTGTGTTTTTTTCTGGGACTCAGAGGGTGTGACTTGCCCAAGGTCAACCAGCAGATTTCCGTGGCCGAATGGGGAATCAAATCCTGGCCTCCAGAGTCCGAGGACTCTTTCAAACGGGGACGAATTTCTCCCAACTCCGAATGGAGCCAATGCGGATTTATGTAAATTCGCTTGTTTAGCGAATTTACATGAACCCCTGCTCCGTTCGAAATTACTTCCCATTACCTGAAATTAACCCCCTCCTGCCCGAATTTGCATGCGAAGCTTTAATTCGCAATAAGGTAAAACCCATGATTGCATTCGAATTGGCTTCCCTCCTGCCCGAATTTGCATGTGAAGAGTTAATTTGCAATAACATAAAACCCATGATTGCATTCGAATTGACCTTAAATTATACTTCCAATTTAGCCTTGTATGAAAGAGTCCCCAGTCATACCCTCAAATCATTACACCAAGCTAGCTCCAACACATAAACACCCACAAATAGGGAATTCAATTCAGTTCTGCACATACAGTGGGCCCTTGTTATCAGCTGGGGTTTGGTTCCAGGACCCTCCGTGGATAATAAAATCTGTGGATGCTCAAGTCCCATTAAATATAATGGCACAACAAAATGGTATCCCATATATAAAATGGAAAATCAAGGTTTGCTATTTGGAATTTATATTTTGGAGGAATATTTTCAAGCAGTGCATGCTAAAATCTGTGGATAAAAAAAACCATTGATAAGGAGGGCCAACTGTACTTGCCTGGAATAAGTGCCACTAAATGCCATATCCCCTACTTATGAATAAGTGTGCATGTGATTGCTTCGCATTGGGCATTTGTTCATCCCAAACCACATTTACTTGGAAATCTAATTGGCTTTAGCAGGACATATAACGGAGTGAACATAAAATAGGATTGTGTTACCTGTCAACCAATTACAAATCCACCTAACAGTTGCACTGTCTAGCTCACGTTTTACTAGCTTGTTTGCAAGAATATCATGGACGGCCACTTGTCACAGGTGCTTTGATTGTGAGTTTCTGCATGGCAGCGGGTTGTGGTCTTCCAACTCTATTGTTCTACTGGGGTTCCTACAGAATGAGCCAAATTACATTATATACATTGACAGTAAATTACATTATATTTGTGTATATTACATTATACACAGATATAAATCCTACTGAGTTTACTGCACAGAGGGGAAAAACATTTTGGAAAGATTGTCAGTATAGGCAATTCCCATGTTATCAGTTCAGAATATAGACAATTCCTGTATTTTCAGTGCAGAAAGAACTTCTAAGTATCTCATCTCCTAAGAGGAAGTGAGAGCTGCATACAGAAGTAAAAAATGAACACCCCTTCCCCCAATTTTAACCTAATGTAGCAGCAAGCTAGGAAGGGCAACTAGGAAGGAACTAGACAAGATCCTGAAGTGCAAAGATATCATAGAATCATAGAGTTGGAATAGACCACAAGGGTCATCCTGTACAACCCCTTGCCATGCAGAAACACTCCATCAAAGCACCCTGAAGAGGTCATTCAGCCTCTGTTTAGAAACCTCCAAAGAAGGAGACTCCACCACATTCCAAGGGAGTGTGCTCCGCCGTCAAACAGCTCTTAGTCACAGAAAATTCTTCCTAATGTTGAGCTGGAATCACTTTTGCTGTAGTTTGAATTCATTCTCTGGAGCAGCAGAGAACAAGCTTGCTCCATCCTCAATATGACATCTCTTCAAATACTTAAACAGGGCTATCATATCACCTAACCTTCCTTTCGCCAGGCTAAACATACCCAGCTCCTTAAGTCTTTCCTCATAGGGCATGGCTTCCAGACCCTTCACCATCTTAGTTGCCCTCCTTTGGACCCACTCGAGTTTCTCCACATACTTTTTGAATTGTGGTGCCCAGAACTGGACACAGTATTCCAGGTGGGGCCTGACCAAAGCAGAATAGAGTGGCACTATTACTTCCCTTGATCTAGACACTATACTTCTATTCATGCAGCCTAGAATCACATTGGCTTTTTTAGCTGCTGCATCACACTGTTGACTCATGTTTAACTTGCAGTCTACTAGGATTCCTAGATCCGTTTCATATGTACTGCTGTCAAGCCAGGTGTCCCCCATTCTATATCTATGCATTTCATTTTTTCCACCTATGTGCAATATCTTACATTACTACATTGTTAAATAATAAAGTTGGGACTGTTCATGCCCTCATATTTCCCATTTCTTTGTATGGTTGTGAAAGCTGGACAGTAAAGAAAGATGATGGGGGAGGGGGGAATCAACTCATTTGAGATGTGGTGCTGGAAAAAAGTTTTGAGAATACT
This sequence comes from Urosaurus nigricauda, assembly GCA_034509955.1. Lineage (NCBI taxonomy): Eukaryota > Metazoa > Chordata > Lepidosauria > Squamata > Phrynosomatidae > Urosaurus > Urosaurus nigricauda. The sequence goes on along the minus strand of JAOEGL010000006.1, from coordinate 25,740,723 downwards.
GTGGACCACTAAAAAGACAAATAAATGACTTCTAGAGCAAATCAGGTGGCATTCTCCCTAGAAGCAAAGATGACTAAACTGAGGTTGTGTTTTGGGAATATCATAAGAAAGGACTCACTAGAAAATACTATAATGCTTGGAAAAGTGGAGGGCAGTAGGAAAAGAGGAAGACTGCATTTCTCAATCAGAGAAAATACAGCCATGAATCTGCCAAAGCTGAGCAGGGTGGTTGAGCATAGGGAGACTTGGAGGTCTCCCATTCATAGGGTCACCATGGGTCGAAGTTGAGGGCCTTTAACAACAACAAAAGCAGCAACCAGTTCCTGATCTAATTCAGGGAATATTTTGTGACAAACATTGGTGGAACTAAGAATGAGTTCTTACATTCTAAACTTAAGAATATTGCCAATAGATGCCTATGGTTCTCACATTGGAGATCTGAGTGTCTGTATAGTGTGACAATGTGACTCAGGATGATTTTGCAATGTACAGTAATTCAGTGTCAATACTGCATGTTCTGGCTGGGAATGGTTACCAACACGTCTGCAATGCAAACATTTTGTAAGATGTTTACTGTAAGCTGAGAGTCAGGCTGAGGCAAGCAGTTGACAACCATCCTGCAGTGCAATGCAGTGTTAATATAGCAGGTGAGGCTGATGCTGCTTGGATTTGTTGTCAAAAATCACAGGTAATGTTGCAGCAATCTAATTAACACTGTTTTATTACTCTCTCTAAATTTAGCATTCGATTGTACAGAGAGACCTGCTGCTCCACTGTCTTTCATATAACCTCAAAATACAATACATTAACATTTTTACATCTATTTTCTCTCTTGATTCCTATGAGAAGTGCTTACTTCTGCCCCAGCCAGAAGGGAGAAAAGTCATGCTGAAAGCAGAAACCAGCCCTGCTTCTCTGATTAGTGCGTGGAATAGTGGTTAGTGTTGCATTTGAGAGATCAAGGTTCAAGTCTCCACTCCTTGTGTGACCTTGAGGCAGTCATGCTTTCTCTCTCGGCTTACTGCTTTCTATCCCACAAAGTTCTTCTTTCTAAAAATAAAAGTGGGGAGCTAGTGGAAAGTCAGACATACTGCATTGTGCTTGTGGGAAGAAAGCATAAAATATAATTAACAAGTCAATGAATTTATTATAAATCTGTGAGTAAACAGGACTCATTTAGGCTGCATTTGCACTGCAGAAATAATCTAGTTCGACACCATGTTAACTGCCAGGGCTCAATGCTATGGAATTCCCAGAACCGGATTATTTCTGCAGTGTCAAACCAGGTTATTTCTGCAACCTTTGTGTCAGTATGCTTATGCCTGCTCTCAGTATTATCAATCTGAGTTTAGTGGAGATTATTTCCAAACCCTAGTGCATGCAGCTTCTGTTGTTTCTCTTTCAATGAGCTGAGCAACCATTTCTAAAGAAGGGTGACTTAATACTGTATAGGGGAACATCTCCTCCTCCTGGTTGGTTAGGAGACTGACAGAGATCAATCCACCCCAGAGATCACTCTAGGGCAGGCCTGCACAACATACAGCCCAGGGGCAACATGTGGCCCACCAAAGGATTTTGGGCAGCCCACAAGGATGTAGAACGACTTCAAGGCTTCTCCACTGCTTGGTCTCCCCATGAGAAGAAGGCCATGTGGAACAGGAAGGGCTGGGCAGAGGAGGGCAGAATTAATACTAATATTTATTATTAATGTCCAGTGTTTGAGTGTGAATTCCTGCATGTTTAGTTGTTCGACAGTGGGACACATTCCCTGGAAGTGTGGTGGAGTCTCCCTCCTTGGAGGTCTTTAAACAGAGGCTGGATGGCCATCTGTCGGGAATGCTTTGATTTTGAATTCCTGCATGGCAGGGGGTTGGACTGGATGGCCCTTGTGGTCTCTTCCGATTCTATGATTCTATTAATAACAATTAATACATTAATATTTAATTAAAACCTATTAGCGGCCCATAGAAGTTTAACCTATTTTAATTTTGGCCCCTACCGACTGTCAAGTTGTGCAGGTCTGCTCTAGGATCAAAGAAGGCTGGTAAACATTAGATCTTCCTTTGAGGGAGGATGTTAACTTTGACCCTTCTATGGTTTCTTCAAAGTAACCTGGCAAAACTAGCTGTTGGCTAAGATGGTAGTCAAGAGAGAAGTGCTAGTTCAATCTAGATCCTCATGACTGGTTGGGATGGCTCCAGAGCATTAGGATGAATGAAAATCAGTCCAGGTGCAAGACTTTATTTCCAACCCAAATTAGATTTTCACAGTTATACTAATCTATTGCTTGCCGTGATCCAAAGACTTATGACAGGTAATATTGTCAGTCCTCCATATCCTCAGATACTTTATCCACAGCTTGAATATATCCAAAAATATATAAATCCCCAAAAACAAACCTCACTTTTGCTCTTTTATATAAGAGGCACTATTTTCTTACACTGTTTGTATATAATGGCCCTTGAGCATCCATGGATTTTGGTATCCAGAGGGGGCCCTGAAACCAAATCCCAATGGATACTAAGGACTCACTGTATTTTCTTATTTCATCCAGCCATGATCTTGCATCACATTTGAGACTAAAAGAAATTGCAGCATACGCTTTTGTAGACTTAGAATCATAAAATCATAGAGTACGAAAAAGCCTCAAGGGCCATCTAGTACAATCCCCTGCCGTGCAAGAATACACTACAGTCCCAAAAGATAGTCACCCAGCCTCTGTTTAAAAAACGTCCAGAGAGGTTGCTTCTTCCGATGCAATGCAACACACCTATGAAAGCTTATGCTACAACCTCTTTTGTCCATTTAGTCTCAAATGTTCTACAAGACCCCTTTGTAGACTGATATTCCAGGCTAATAGGGCTATGTTCCTGAGTTCTATCCCCAACCGGAAATATATTTATGTTAGTCCCATCTTTCAGATAGGAAAGAAAGAATAAAAAGGGAGTTTGCCTATGACACAATTCCAGTCTACATTCTCTGAAGATGCCAGCCACAGATGCTGGCGAAACGTCAGGAACAAACTCTTCCTAGAATATGGCCAAATAGCCCCAAAAAACCCACAAAAATCTATATACCACTTTAACTGCCACAATCCTAGGATTTGTAGTTCGGTTAGATAATAGGTATTCAGCCTGACGTGTCAGAGCGCTCTGGTGCATCCCCAAACTATAAATCCCAGGATTTTGTAGGACAGAGTCATGATAAGTAAATGGGGTCAAACTGCTTAAATTCTGCAACATGGGTTATACTATTCCAGTGCAAAATATTTCAGGGTGGCTTGATCCTGAATGGATAACGAAGAACCATTTAGAAGAGACCTATTATTCTGGTAGATCAAAATGGTCTGCTGAAACGGATCACGGCAGCGGCAATGTAATTTTTAGGCACAATGCCACTTTGAAATTTATAGCAACTTAAGGTTTAATAACAATCATAATAATAATAATAAATTTTATTTATATCCTGCCTACTCTGACTGGGACCGAGGCGGCCCAACACAGAGCAAAATAACAAGATAAGATAATCCCAAATTCTAACCTCCCCTTTTAAAATAACAATTAAACCAAAAATGCATTAAAAGATTTAAGTAATATAAAAGATTCAAATAACTGTAACCTGCCCTGAGAGCCTTTAGGGCCGAAGGGCGGAGAATAAATACTGTAAATAAATAATAATACAAATAATAAGGGGGATACATTATTATTAGCATTTTAGTAACAAGAAACATTATTATTAATATGTTTAGTATAAGAAACTTTTATTTGCATTTTAATAAGAAACATTATTATTAATATAAAAAACATTATTATTAACAATTTAATAACAAACTATTATTATTATTATTATTATTATTTTAGGAATTTAGAAGAGATAAGACATTATTATTAGTATAAGAAACAGCATTATTACCATTTTAATAACAAGAATCATTATTATGAATATATTTAATATACAAAACATTATTATTACCATTTTAATAACAAGAAACCTTATTATTAGTAAAAAAAAAACCATTATTGTTAGCATTTTAATAATAATAAATATCATTACTAGTTTAAGAAACATTATTATTGGTATATTTAGTATAAGAAACATTATTAGCCTTTTAATTAGAAACCTTATTATTGTTATTATTAGCCTTTTAGGAATTTAGGAGAAGAGGAATCTAGGGACAGACCTTTGAACCCATGACTTAAAAAGGCGTCCAGAGGAATAACATTTTTATCAATAATTTCTCTATTGATTTTTGACCTTCGTTGTTTGTCTAGCGCTGTGTTTTCACAGTTCTTAATTTATTTGTTTGTTTATTTATGTGGAGGTTGCATTTGAGGGCGGGGGATACGTTGCATATATCTCTCTATCTCTGTAACTGTAACTCTGTAGCGAAGCTGCCCAGCCCCACCGGGACTCGAACCCGGCGCCCTCAGGACCGCAGCCGGCGCTCATTCCGCTACGCCACGAAACGCTCCACTGGCAGGCCACGCCCCCGAGTGCTCCTTATATAGAGCCACGCCCTTCAGACGCAGGGCAGGGCGCGACCAATCAGCGCCAAGAGCCGCTTTGACGTCACGCCGCCGAGCTAAGCCCCGCCCCCGACACGTGACTCCTCCTCTCTGACCTCAGTCTTCCCCCGTGACGGATGTATATAGGAGATGTGTATGTATATATATACATATATATATACACATATGCTATAGTATGTATAGTATGTTTTATATATACTGTATTATGTATTTATATATGTGTATATTGTATATAGCATGTAATATATGAGATAGAATCGTAGAGTTGGAAGAGACCCCAAAGAGGGCCACCCAGTCCAACCCCATTCTGCCATGCAGGAACTCTCCATCAAAGCATCCCCATGAATATAATGAAAACTTGTTTTATTTTATTTTATTTATATATTTGCAATCCTATGATGAACATGCACTGAAAATAATAATAAAATAATAAAATTTATTTAATAAAATAAATAAAATAATAAATAAATTAATAAAATAATAAAATAAAATATTAGATATTTAATATAAATATAATAAAATTTATTTATTTATATATTAGCAATCCTGTGTGTGTGTGTGTATATATATATATATATGAAATATATAATATTTATATATATCCTGATAATATGTAATATATATATATATATATATAATCATATTATAAATATAATAAAGTTGATACATGTGTTTATATTTTATTTTATGTTATTTTATTTTACTAAAATTTATAATAAATTTTATTTATAAATATTATATACACAGCATATATAATTATGTATATATATTATATGTTATAGCATATTTTATATAAATATATAAAATTTTTAATATTTAAAATAAAACGTTTTATATTTAATATTTAAATAAAACGTTTAACATTTAATATTTAAAATAAAACATTTAACATTTAGTATTTAAAACAAAATATTAAAAAGTTTAACATTTAAAACGAAATATTTAATATTTCAAACAAAATATTTAATATTTAAAATAAAACATTTAATATTTAATATTTAAAATAAAATATTTAATGTTTAAAATAAAACGTTTCATATTTAATACTTTAAAGAAAAAAATGATATCTAATATTTAAAATAAAACGTTTATTTTTAATATTTAATATTTAAAACAAAGCATTTAACAATTAATATTTAAAATAAAATATATGTCACAGTATATTTTAAAGAGAGAGAGAGCCACGCCCTTCATCCACGTAAACAGACGCGACGACCAATCAGCGCAATGAACCCCTTTGACGTCACGGCCGCTAAGCCCCGCCTCCAAATGCTCTAGGAGTCAACCCCGCTTTACAGTATCTGGAGCACGTGACATCTCCCTCTCTGACCTTTCCCCCCCTTTTCAACTCAGTCTAATGGAACATTCCACCGAAGCTGGCCAATAGGAGAGCAGGAAGCCGCTCTGGACCGAACCAAGCTTCACTCTAAGGGGGGAGGGGACAGAGCAGAGAGCGCCTCGGCTTCCCGTGAGCCACGGCGGTGTGGGCGTGGCTACGTCCCTTGCGTCGCGGCGACCAATCAGAGCGGAGGACGCTGTGGTGCCCTGGCAAGGTGAGTGAGAGAGAGGCAAGACTTTGAGCTTCAACGCTTTGGAAGGTGAGTCCTGGGCAGCATCCACACTGGAGGTAAATAAACCGGTTTGGAAGCGGTTTAAGTCTCTCTGTGGCTCTTGGCTATGGAATTCTGGGAGTTGGAGTTTGTTGTGGGCCCAGAGCGGAGCGGAGCTCCGCTCTGGGCCCCACAACATACTCCAACTCCCAGAATTCCATAGCCAAGAGCCACAAAAAAGAGTTAAAGCGCTTCCAAACCGGTTTATTTCTCCAATATAGATGCAGCCAAAGTGCGTTTTGTTTCAGGGAAAGAGACTCACTGAAAGAAAAGTTGGCAGCATGACCTTTCCTAGACATTAATCTATTTCCTCAGATGCATTTGGATCTCATAATAATAATAATGATGTAGAGAGATCTTGTAGCACCTTTGAGACTCACTGAAAGAAAAAAGTTCGCATAATGAGCTTTCCCAGACATTAATCTACTTCCTCAGATGCATTTAGACCTCATAATGATAATATTAATAACGTAGAGAGTTCTTGTAGCACTTTCGAGACTCGCTGCGAGAAAGAAGTTGGCAGCATGACCTTTCCTAGACGTTAATCCACTTCCTCAGATGCATTTGGATATCATAGTGATGACGATAATAATAACAATAGATGTAATAATAGGTGTAGAGAGGTCTTGCAGCACCTTTGAGACTGACTGAAAGAAAGAAGTTGGTAGCAGGAGCTTTCCTAGACTTTAATCTACTTCCTCAGATACATTTTGATATAATGATGATGATGATATAGAAAGATCTTGCAGCACCTTTGGGACTGACTGAAAGAAAGAAGTTGGCAGCAGGAGCTTTCCTAGACCTCCATCTACTTCCTCAGATGCTTTTGTTGTGGGTGAGGCAACTCCAAGCCCTCCTGCCGTGTCACTGCTCTGTTTAGGTCCTGCCAATTCAAGCTCATCCTGACTTCCCTCATTGAGTCTATTGATCTGACGTGCCTCTTCTTTCCTCTCTCAGTTTCCCCAGCATTCATAACCGTTTCCAAGCGAGTCCTGCTTTTTCACAATGTGTCCGAAGTGCGACAGCTTCAGTTTTGGAGATGGGAAATATGGGCTAAAACGGTTAAACACTGCATTTCCCAGAATTTAAAAGGAAACACCTACAGGCCTGGTCTGTTCAGGGACCCATTTGTTTGTCCTTTTTGGCCATCCACGGTATCCTCAGCACTAAGTTTCTCCAGCATCACACCTCAAATGAGTTGATTTTCTTTCCAGCGGCTTTCTTTACTGCCCGGTTCTCATATCCGTACGTGGTGATGGTGAAAAGGATGTGAAATCGAAGGCTTTCATGGCTGGCATCCATAGATTTTTTTGTGGGTTTTTCGGGCTATGATGCCATGTTCTAGAAGAGTATATTCCTAACGTTTCGCCAGCAGCTGTAGCTGGCATCATCAGGGAATGCCATTCTCTGAAAGTGCCAGCCACAGATGCTGGCGAAACATCAGGAATAAACTCTTCTAGAACATGGCATCATAGCCCAAAAAACCCACCACAAAATCTAGGTTTGGACAATTCTAATTTTAGTTGCATATCTTTACCCTTCAAGATCTTTCCTAGTTGTTCCATAATAGCTGCCCTTCCCATTCCTATTCTTCTTCTGATTCCACGGCTGCAGTCTCTGCTTCTGGTCAATAATTGATCCAAAGTATGGGAACTCTTTGACTGTTTCAATTTTCTCTTTATCTAGGATGAATTTTTGTAGATCTTCCATGGTCATTATTTTTGTTTTCTTGATGTACGGCATTAAGCCTACCATGGTGCTTTCGTCTTTCACCTTCTTCAGTAGTTGCTCCAGGTCCTTCTTGTTCTCGGCTAATAGTATTCTAATTAATAAATGTCTAATTAACATATTGTAAACTGATAGCCTTGGCTGAAGAGCAGGGTATAAATACAAATTATAATTATAATTATAATTCTGTCATCTGCATATCTTAAATTGTTGATGTTCCTCCTCCTGATCTTCACTCTCCCGTCACTGATTCTAAACCTGCTGTGCAAACAGTGTTTTCTGCACACAAGTTGAATAAATGTAGCCTTGCCTGATCCCGTTGCCAACTGGGAACCATTCTGTTTCTACATATTCTGTTCTGACAACAGTCTCTTATCCTGAGTACAGATTACATACATATCAGGAAGATCAGATGATGTGGCACTCCTATTTCTTTGAGAGCAAACCATAGTTTTTGTGATCTGTACAGTGATATATATATATATATATATATATAGACGATTTTGCTGTAGCCAGTAAATGCAGATTTTCTTCTGGAATTCCCTGGGGCACTCCATTATCCCTTGTATGTACTGCAGTATCCCTAGTGCTTCTTGTCTAGTGGAACCCAAGTGAAGAATAACACACTTATTCAAGCTAGTTGTAAATGCCTTTTAAAATGTTAACCCAAATGGGTTAGACAGTGAGCCATACTCAAGCCAGAGTGACTGACGTCTGGATAAATATGAACTGACTTGACCATTATCTCATTGCGGCACAATTATCTGTGGATTTTGAACTCTAGAGAGCGTGGGGGTTCTGGCACTACAAAACCAGTTAAAGATGTCACCAGAGCCCCTTTATTCCTTGTCTGAAAAACATACCTACATCTCTAGAATTTAGCACATACATAACCTCTGCTTTGCACAACTTAGCTTTTCAGTTAGATAGTCTGCCACACTAAGAAAGCGGCATAGAGCATTGGGCAATATTAATAAAATAGATCAAGGACCTTTTCAGTCTTGGAAGTAGATGACAATATACATGGAGGGCAAGGGGTATATTAAGAGGCTTAAGGTACTTCTCAGTGGCTGAAAAACGTAGCCAAAATGTGGGTGGATGGGAGTTAGATAAAGCTGGTAAAAAGTAGAAGTTGACTGGGGTAGGGATTTGGTAGCTTACTGGCTTCTTTTTCTGGGAGAGAATAACAGCTCTTAAAACATTGGCTACTATTTGCTGAAAGTCCTGTGACCTAATTCATTTTTTTCCCTAGCTGCCAGCTGTCTCACCTAAATTCCCTAAAGGAACCAGATCCTATTTGGTTCCTTTGGGGAATTTAGGCAGTCCTGGCTCATGCTTGGATGGGAGAATGCCAACCAATACCAGGTGCTGTGGGCAATATTTCAGAGGAAAGAACTGGCAAAAAAACATCTTTTGAGTATTCCTTGCCTGAGAAAACACTATGAAATTCATGGCGTTACCATAAGTCAACAGGTGAACTTGGTTGCATACACCCCCCCCCCCCCCCAAATTATGTTGAGCATTTCTTCTAAAGAGCCATCTTTCAATCATCTGTAGGTTCAAACAACCTCTTTCCTGTGTCATGTGATTTCTGTAATAGAAGAAGAAATGTTGTATGGTTCAATAAAACTAAGATTTTTAACTGACCTTTCCTTTATCATTTACATGGTTGTCACATGTGGTGCCTGTCTACAACTGGGGGGTCACTGTTGTACAATTCCTGGCTATCCTATGTAATTCTCCCTTAGTCCTGGTGGATAAACAGACTGATACTATTCTTTCAAGGGTAGTGTGACCTTCCAGTTTGATATTGGATTAACACCTAGTTAAAAAAAAAACCCCACCTGATAGAATGCATTTTCCTAAAATGAAAGACAAAGACAAAAATAATGTACTTGTTCTTTAGGAATGCTATGACTATTTATTGTGTGTATCTGTGCATAAATCTGGCTTTTCTTCCTTTATTCAGGATAGTCAGCATGCAAGCTCCACTAGCTCTTATGGCTTCACCAGCTCTGGTAAGGACATTTTTTGGGTTACAGGTGCTCTAAAGAGAAAAGTAAAAGTGACTCTGTTGATTTATGTTCCTCATCTTATTCATCTAGCCCTGCAAGTATTCCAGTTTTACTGAAGCAGGATAGGAGTGACTTGTCTAAGATTATATAGAATAAATTTTGGCTGAGGTTCCACTTGAACCCATGGCAAATAATAAACCACAGTGGCTTCTGAAGGGTAAGTTAAAGAAGCCTTACAGGACCACAAAAGTTACTAGTCAACAAATCTTTACTTGGCCTTCTCACCATACTCTCTTGTGTTAGTCACTGGTGACTGAAAAACTTTTACAGTTTAAAATATGAAATAAAATAAAACAAAATGTTACTGCCTGCATATGTAGAAATGATCCATACCTGGAAAGAGCAAAGGGTAGTATTTGTTCTGTGTGCCTTCAAGTCATTTCTGACTTATGGCAACCCTTGGGGTTTTCTGGGGCTGAGAGCATTTGCTAAATGGTGGAATAAAAACTAAAGTACTGTATATGTAAAAAAAACAAAACAACTAAAGGTAAGTACACAAATACTCTGCTGTGTTTAATGTGGCTTTGTGTCCCATATGCTCTATATTGTGCCCATTGATTGCTCTGTGGCTAGTGTTCCTTAAAATTAATCTTTGCTATGCTTATATTGAATACACTAGAGTAGGAATAATCCTGATAACAGAATTAAAGATGCTTTTTACTTAAGCTAAAAACCCTAAAACTCATATGGCCATATAGTTAAGATTTGGCTATAATTCCAAAATCCAAAAAGTCATGGGATTCTGGAAGCTGAACTCAAGAAATGACTTAGCAAATTTTGATTGACAGTGTGTTTTGGGACTGTCTAGTCCAGCATGGGAGTCACAGTCCTCCAGGTGTTGTTTGACTAAAACCACTAGCATTGCTTGCCGTTACGCATGCGGTCCACAGCTACTGGAGATGCAGCATAACACCTAGAGGGCTGCATTATTTCCATCCTTGATTTAATCCCATCTTAAATCTCTGGCATCTACAGTTTGAAGGATCTCATTTAGGAGAGATGCAAATTTGACACCCTGAAAAGCCACTGGCAGTTAGAATAAATACTACTGGCCTCTGTACAGAACTGTTGTTTGTATTTTGATTATTTATTAATTTCCTTTTCCCCAGTTCCGCTGCTGTTCTCGAGCTCTAACAAGGCCAGCTTCCCTTTCTATACTGAGCAGGCCAGAAACTCAAACTGTGCAGGTAAGAATAAGGATCGTTCCACATTGCTGACTTACTTAATTTTTTAATTTCAGTATTTATCTGCATACAGTTTTCTGAAAGGAAGACCAAAATAGTTAACAGCTTACAAAAATAATATTTAAATCTTCTAAGCACATACATAAAAGTACTACAATAAAACTATAATTGAGATATATTTTCCTATGAATTGTCAAAGCCTGAGTAGTAGTATGCTAATCTCCTGGCCACTGAATACGTTGGTTATCAACTGACCCTGTTTAAAAGTCAATTCACAATGTAGGAGGTATCAGAAGACATGGATCTGTGGGGGTATCCCATGGGTTGCCACTTTCACACAAATAGGCTAAATTGGGTATTGGAAGAAGTTCTTCCCCTGTGGCTTGCAGCTTTTCACATTACTTAACTATCATTGGAAGCTGCTGCTATTCACACTGTAATAAAGTATAACGGGGCAAATTATTTGGTAGAGGTAACTGTTATTTCCAATAATAAGGAATGTTTGGTTTTCTAGATGTTTTTGGACTGCCAATTCTGTCATTCTTAGCTTGGATAACCAGTGGTGAAGAAGGCTGAAATTTACAACATTACCAGTGGAAAAGTGTTGTTGTTGGTCTACTCCAAAACTTCTGGAAAGATCCCTATTCCTGTTCTAACACTTCATTTGGAGAGAGTAGGATGAAATAATGTTGCTTTCTTGTCTTTGGCCCAGGTCAAATTAACAGTTTTCTTTTTCCACAGCTCTCTGGCATTTCCAATCGTCAGCTGGTTCATCGGGAATTCCAGACCAGTGCAGTCTCCCGTGACATTGATACTGCCGCTAAATTCATTGGTGCTGGTGCTGCTACAGTTGGAGTAGCTGGCTCAGGGGCTGGAATTGGGACAGTGTTTGGCAGTTTAATTATTGGCTATGCCAGGTAAACTAGCTTGAGAAACAAAAATCTACTTTTTCACAGTGGGTAGCTTAGATTTTTTTTTTTTCCTGATAAAAGAACTTGATCTGCACACAAGTTGTAGAAAGCAGTTCTTGGAGCTAGCTGACAGGCAACGGTGCAACTAGCACTAGCCAAGAGGTCAAAGTCCAGGACCATTCCTCCCACTCAGAGAAAGGCCGGTGAGAGATGTGCCAGAAAGGAATGGTGTTGGCACCAGCTCAGTGAGGCTAATGCTGTTCACTGCAGCATCCTTTGTTCTTATTTTTAAAAATATTTAATTGTAAAGCATGACCAGCCTGACATGTATGTGGTGGTAGATGTCATTGTGCTATATTTTTTTCCTTTCAAAACACATTATATTTTATACCAGAGATTCATTCAAATGTAAACATGTTTATTATAGGCACAGCAGAACACAGCACTATTTTAGTTACATTGTGATTTTGCTATCATTTAAGCGAGTTTAAAATATTTATAGAAAACAATAGATGCTCAGTTTCTAGTGAAGTTCAGCTTGAATGTTGAGGGTATCAAGGAATAAATGTGTAGTTTTTTAGTGTGGAATGGCAACAGAAGTTGGGAAAGAAATTTTGATTGGGCACTTCACAACTACAACAATAATATTGAGGGGCAGGGGCTAACAGCTTAAAATGCTAACAGTTTAAATGTGCAAAATTGAAAAAAATAATCACCAGTATTTATTTGGGAAGAGATACATAAATAAATGAGCCTATTTTTAAAGCATTAAAATCTGCAGAAATAAACCCCTAGAATCTTTCAGTGTGATAGAAAGAAAATTTAGGTGGCATTCAAAGAAACACCAAAAAATTCAAAATTTAGATTTTCATATATAACTGTTCTACTGAATAATCTTCTGTATTTGTTCTTCCTTGCAGAATGTTCTGCAACATTTTATTGTGGACAAAATTTAACTTAACAGGTCTTCCATCTGTGTTCAATTTACAGGAACCCGTCCCTCAAGCAGCAGTTGTTTTCTTATGCTATCCTCGGTTTTGCCCTCTCAGAGGCCATGGGACTCTTCTGTTTGATGGTGGCATTTCTCATCTTGTTTGCCATGTGAAAGCCTTGGAAACATGCTGCAGCTGCTATCTGTCTGTGTCCTCACCAGTTTGAACCTGCCTCCCTTGCCAGGGTGTTCAAAATTTAAACAAACTTTCTCTAAATAAATAAGATTCAAGTTTTTTTTTTTGTTTTGCGTCTTCCCTCATTCTCTTCCCCAAGTGTTAAGACCTCATTTTTTGTGTGCACAATTCAGTTTCAGTTGATCACTCCTTTGCTAGTTAGAGAAACAATTACACAAACTATTGTGCTTTCCCACCCCAGCCCTCTTCAGATTATGGTTGAAACTCTCTTAGGCATGATAGTCCACAGTCATTAAACCAATGCTTTTTGAAAGGAATTATACACAAAGGGGGGGGGGGGGATAAAATGGAGGAACTTTCAACAAAATGTTGTACTCTTAAGTCCTGCTGCTAATAGGATCAAATTTATTTAGTATGTTGCCCAGTTTGAAATAGAAGATCTATTTACAACTTGAGGGAGGTTTCAAGAGTCGGGGAAAGATAGCCTTATCTCCCAAGAAACCTTACTTGGTTTTGCTATGAAGTGATAAAAAGGTAAGGGGTGCTGTTGAGGAAGAATTTATGGAGAGTTAAAGCAAAAATTCCTGTTTAAAATGCCTTGCCCTAGACCAGGAAAGGAAACCATTTAACCCCATGCCATATAGTGATATACTATCCTATACTGTACTGGGTTTCTCCCCAGCTGCCCTTAACATAAGCTCTGGAAGCCTGCATTTTGGGTTAGTGTGGCTCTTGTGTGAAATCTTTGTCTGCCATTGGTCCAAAACACACTGCAGAAATAATCCAGGCTGAGACTGCTTTAATTGCTCTGTCTCAGTGGTAGGGAATCCTGGGAATTATAGTTTATTGTGGCACCAGAGCACTCTCTGACAGAGAAGGCTAAATGTCTCTCAAAACTAAAGTCCCCAGAATCTCCTAGCATTGGGCCAGGGCAGTTAAAGCGGCCTCAAACTGGATTATTTCTGCAGTGTGTCTTGGACCATTGTAGACAGGACTGAGACCAATGGCCTGATGTGGTTTAACTGTATAAATTGGACCGTTGCTCATTTAAAAAATTGCAGTTTCCTGAGTAGGTATCAGCCACTGCGTTTTATGTGTTCAGTGTTGTTTTCAACTGTTGTTGATCCAGTTTGCTACTGAAAGGGCAACGAGGCCATTGATGCTTTTTCTCCTTTTTCCAGTTTTTCTTCATTTGAGATTCCAGATTCTGTGGCTTGCAGGGTTTTGTATTTCCACGTACTTCAAAGTTGTCGCTTAGGCATGTTGCGATGCTCATGGGCAGAAAGACCAGATTTATCACAAAAGGGCATTAAAGGTCCAAAACACACTGCAGAAATAATCCCGTTTGAGACTGCTTTAACTGCCCTGGCTTAAGGGTAGGGAATTCTGGGAACTGTAGTTTTGTGAGACATTTAGCCTTCTCTGCCAGAGTGCTGCTTGCCACAATAAACTACAACTCCCAGGATTCCATAGCGCCTGAGCCAGAGCAGTTAAAGCAGTCTCAAACTGGAATATTTCTGCAGTGTGTGTTTTAGACTAAAGGAAAAAAGCTAGGCCTTATCTGCACTGCAGAAATAATCCATTTTGAGACCATTTTAAGTGCTATGGCTCAGTACTATGGCTCAAAGTTATAGGATCCTGGGATTTGTAGTTTGCTGTGGCACCAGAGCCCTCTGAGAGAGAAGGCTAAATATCTCACACGACTACAAATCCCAGCATTCCATAGCACTGAGCCATGGCAGTTAAAGCGGTGTCAAAGTGCATTAATTCTGCAGTGTGGATGAGGCTTTCCTTGAAAGGAAAAAGAAACCAGCAGCAGCAGAGGGGCGGGGCCTAAGACCAAGGTGCTAATTTGCTCTGTCTTCTTACTGCGCATGCGCATCCTTGCGGGTCTTTGCTGCTACTGCGCAGGCGCAGAGACCTGGCTTTCTCATCTCATGGAAATCGCTGGGAAAGAGAAGGGTCAAGGCTTCCGGGCTTTGGGAGGCCCAGAGAGACGCTCTAGCCCTAGTCTCTCTATAGTTTCGACCCAGTTCCAGGGCGACGTTCTAGCTCAGCTGAGACCATAGAGATTGTGTTGAAAGGCCCCATTCACGCTTGTTGTTTCTATGGAATTATTTCAGTTTTATGCCGCCTTTCTCCCAGAAAGGGGCCCAAGGCTGCTCACAAATTAAAAAAAAAATAAATCTTTCTTTTTCTATACGTGTGTGTGTATACATATATATATATGTACATGCACATGTAGATATGTGTGTATACACATATACGCAGATATATACATGTATTTATATACACGTATATGTGTGTTTGTATATATAAATACACACACATTTGTATACACACATGTATATGTAGATATATGTGCGTGTGAGTTTATATATATATATATATATACACACACACATATATACATATATATATATACACACGTGTGTGTATATATACACACATATATATGTATAGACACATGTATATGTAGATATATATGTGTGTTTATATATATGTATATATACACACACACACACATATATATGTATATAGACAGACATATATGTATACACACATAATACATACATATATAAATATAGACATACAGACATATATGTGGGCTCTTTAAAGTAATTTTGGACTCTCAGAATCCCAGAATATTGGCCAACATGGCAAATGGGGGGTGATTAATATGGTATCATAAAAGATACACACTGTACTAGAAAAAAATCCATCAAAACTACGTTTCCCAGCAGCCCCTGCGGCTTGCGTCGTTGTGCGCATGCGTGCTCAAAAGATGGCTCTTAACGCTCACCAAAGAGCTCCTCTTATTATTAAGAACCCGAAACGGAAGCGAGGGTGACGTCACACACAGGCCCTCTCGCCCATACACCAGAAGCAGCGGGAAGTGTAGGACGCTCTAGGAATCGGAGACTCGATGATCGGCTGTCAAGGGTGGCGGTGGGCGTGGCCTTCTGTCTCAGTGCTGAAGTGAGTTTCCGGAAATAGTGGTAGAGGTGCTGCTGCTGGGGGGGGGTGAGTTTCCGGAAGTAGTGTTGCTCGTGGGCGTGGCTTGCAGTCTCTGTTGTCGGAGTGAGTTTCCGGAAGTAGTGTTGCCTGTGGGCGTGGCCTGCGAGTTTCCGGAAGTGTTGCTCGTGGGCGTGGCCTCCGCTGGTGTTGTCCGAGTTCCCGGAAGTAGCGTCGCCAGTCGTGCAGTTGCTGGCGATGATGGCGGAGAGTCCTGCTGCTGCTGCGGCTGAGGAAGCGGCGGCGTCGAGCGGCCCACCGGGATCCGGGGCTGGCGGTGGCCCTCCGGGAGTGTTCTTGCCGGCCGAGCTGTGGGCTGTCGCGGGCCTGGGCTCGGGCTCCGGAGGGTCAGCGGCTACTGCGGCGGCGGCGGCGTCGGTGGTAGGAGGAGGAGGAGGAGGAGGCTCCGGAGGGAGCGCTGTGGCCGGGATCCCTCCCTCCGCTGCGGCCGCTGCAGCCGCGGCTGGGGTGCTCCTCTCTCACTCGGCCTTCTGGGACCCCACCACCAGCGGAGACTGGGACGGGGAGAGGCCCAGCGCCGCCTGCCTCCTCCGCATCAAACGGTGAGGATGGGAAGCGTCCACATTGGAGGGATATAACCCGGTTTGGAAGCGCTTTAACGCTTTCTGTGGCTCTTGGCTATGGAATTCTGGGAGTTGGAGTTTGTTGTGGGCCCAGAGCGGAGCGGAGCTCCGCTCTGGGCCCCACAACATACTCCAACTCCCAGAATTCCATAGCCAAGAGCCACAGAAAGACTTAAAACGCTTCCAAACCGGGTTATATCCCTCCAATGTGGATGCATTCTGGTCATTCCAAAGCAGAATAGAGTGACACTGTTACTTTCCTTGGACGCTATACTTCTATTGATGCAGCCTAGAATCTCATTGGCCTTTTTAGCTGCCGCATCGCACTGTTGGCTCGTGTTCAGTTTGCGGTCTGCTTGGACCATAGAATCACAGAGTTGGAAGAGACCCCAAAGAGGGCCATCCAGTCCAACCCCCTGCCGTGCAGGAACTCCCAGTCAAAGCATCCCCATTGAGAGATGGCCATCCAGCCTCTGCTTAAAAGACCTCTAAGGAAGGAGACTCCACTACTTTCCATTGAAGGAGTGTGTTCCGCTTACTGTTAGGAAGTTCTTCCTAATGTTGAGGTGGAATCTTTTTTCCTGCAATTTGCATCCATTGCTCCTGGTCCTGTTCTCTGGAGCAGCAGAAAACAAGCTTGCTCCCTCCTCAATATAACATCCCTTCAGATATTTAAACAGGGCTATCATATCACCTTTTAACCTTCTCTTCTCCAAGCTAAACATCCCCAGCTCTCTAAGTCGTTCCTCATAGGGCATGCTTTCCAGACCCTTCACCATCTAATTGCCCTCTTTTGGACACGCTCCACATTTAATATGTTCTCTCTAGGAATATCTGGGTCCTCCAGCACAACTCTGTGGTCAACTTTACTTAAACATTGCACTGAAGGACCTAGAGATTCCCAGAGAGAATACTCTACTAGGCCTTTGTAGCTCCTAAATTGCAGTTTTATGGTCAGGGTCTGTCAGACGTTGACCACTGAGTTGCACTGGAGGGCCTAGAGATATTCCTAGAGAAGTGTCCTCTCAGGTAAAAACATGATGTTTTAGTTATTTGTGGTTTTTCCATATTCACGGGGGTTTTTGTGCTCCTAATCCTAGCAAATATGGAGGGACAAGTGTATTTCCTCATTGTCAGGTTTGAATTTATGCAGGTCCTCCACAGTCATTATTTTTCTTTTCTTTATGTTTTAGTGTTAAGCCTGCCCTTGCACTTTTTCTTAGACCTTCCTTAATAAATTAAATGTAGTTCCATCTTACATCATTCTAGGATTTGTAGTTTTATGAAGTCTTGAGCCTTCTCTGCCAAAGCGTGTTGGCACCTCATCCAGATGCAGGTCCCAGGATTCTGTAGGCTGGACCCAGGGCAGTTACAGTGGTGTCAAACTGCATTATTTCTACAGTGTAGGCGCACATTTGAGTGTTGGAATTGGGACCAGAGTTCGACTCTTAGCTCAGCAGTGGAACCCATTCGGTGACCATGGGCAAGTCTCATTCTCTCAGCCTCAGGGGAAGGCAATGGCATACCTCCTCTGAACAGCTCTTGCCAAGAAAACACCATGATCATAAGTCAGAAATGACTAGAGGGCACACAACAACAACAACAGACATAGGTTTAATGAAAATTTACTAAGCATCATGAAGCCTTTCCCTAGTATGGTAAATCTCAGCTCTTCCACACTGCAGAAATAAAGCAGTCTCAACACTGCTTTAACTGTCATGGCTCCATCCTGTGGAATCCTGAGATTTGTAGTTTAGTGGCAGACCACCATTCATCATGGTCTGTCTGAGCTCTGGTGTTTCACCAAACTACAAATTCCAGGATTTGGTAGAGTGAAGTCATGGCAGTTAAAGTTGTGTCTAAATGCTTTATTTCTGCAGTGTGGATTCACCCTCTGACAGACAGCCTTGAAGACGAGAGAAGCTCATCTGAACTTGTAATCTACCCTGTAAGAAGATTTTTAGGTTGTTTCCACTCCAAGCTCAGCTTCATTGGTGTACTTCAGATAACAGTTCTTGTATGACATGCCTAGAACCTCACTGCAAGATCTCACAAGTGTTTAGCCTCTCAAGATCCCTCTCCCAGCCCTTCCTGGAATTCACATATGACAAAAACCACAAAAGTTGCTGCACTTTCGGTTTTGGTCTTGGTCTTGGTTAGTCTTTTCCTAGAGCTTAGTTTATGTGATTTACACATTAAAAAAAAAGATGCTGAGTTGGTTGGATGTGGAAGTTGTAGGCAACACTGGGAGAAGGCTTGTTTGTAAAGTTCCTTTTTGCAGTGTTTCCTTCCCCAGATCAAAACCATTCCCTCTTCTAAAGCAGGGAGCACTTTCCCTCAGCCCTCTCTATATAAATCTGGGGAGTGAGGGAATGTTATGTCTCTGTGTGCTACTCAGTCAAGCTCTTCAAACCGTTCTTCTAGTTTATCAGTTTCAGATCAAGCAGTGAAAAGTAATGGTTCATTACAATATATGTTCCATTTTAGTTCAGAATAAACACAGATGCTCAGACTTTGTTTGTAACTGTATTTGTAAGATGTACTGAAGATATAACGTGAAGATATATTAAAGGGGGCTTTCCTGAGGCTGACAAGACAATTAAAGTGCATTAAAATGGTGCTAAGTGATTCTGACTGTGTGCCTATAGGCAATAAGCTGTCCAGGAAAAGCCCTGTAATTAGCAGCAGCGTTAAAGGTCTCCATAGCACAATTCACTTTCAAAATGTGAAGTTGCAGGCTGCCATTCAACAACAGACCCACACACAGATTAACATTTAAATCATTTTCTCTCAACCAAGGGTCACAGAATATATATACCCCACACACTCCCCTGCCATCACCCTCTGAAGATGTCAGGTACAGATGCAGCTGAAACATCAGGAATACATTCTTCCAGAACATGGCCACATAGCCTGAACTCCCCCCCCCCCAAAAAAAAAACCATTTCAAACTGTTCTTTTCTTGGTTTATGTGGTTTATCTTGCAACACCCCCAAGAGGTAGGTTGTAGAAGAGAATGAGAGCAAAAAGAAGCAGCATTTTCTTTGCTGGTTCAAGACCAGCAAAGGGCTGAAGCTTGACTCAGGCTTGCATCCTTCCAAGGTCGCTAAAATGAGTACCCAGATGGTTGGGGGCAAATAGCTTACAATTGTAAATGAAGCTGTTTGTTTAACAAATTGTAAGCCGCTCTGATAGACTTGGCTGAAGAGCGGGGTATAAATAAAACATTATTATATTATTATTATTATTATTATTATTATTCAGGTCCAAGAGTACGCAATTGATGGTCCTCTAGATATTGGACTGCAGCTCCCATGATCCCTTAATATTGGTTAAAATGGCTAGAGCTGATGAAACTTGAAAGCCAACAATATGTGGAGGGCCACATGTTGCCCACATGATCGTAGTTCCCTCATAGTTAACATACCCGGATTATGTCAGAAATTGCCACAGGAAGGCCTACCCATTAACCATTGAAAATGTCTCTTTAGCACAAAGTTTTGAGTTGAATCCTTGCCATTTCCAACTTTGTCATATCTTTGTGGGATGTTATAGAGAACTAGGTGCTGGATATTCTCCAGACTGTAGTCCCAAAACAGATGTTTTATCTAGCTCCTCTAGAGCTTTGCTTTATAGCAGGAAAATTAAATGTGTGGAGGAAGACAACAATGAAGAGGGACAGTTTCAGTTTGTTCCTATAACTAAACTTCAGGAACAGTTTCATCAGTTGCACATAATCCCAGAAACAAAAGCTTTATTGTCAAGACAAACAAAGGAGCATCGAACCAAAGTGAACATGCCTCCACCTTATTTCTTGGGAAGGATGTTATAACTCCTCTGCCATGGAGTATATGGTTCTTGGTGTGCCACACCAGGTATCCCGTACATGGTCCACATCAGAAGGCCTATGTCAGAATTTGAAAAAGTGGCAGGGACATTCTAGGAGATAGAGTCTAAAAAAGTAACTTTTCTAAATTCTGGCCTTGTAAAGTTGTTGTAAAGTTCTGTAGGCATTTCTTTCAAATGTATGGCAGAGAATACCAGGCCAGTCTGTTTGGCGTTTAATAACTGTCCTTGTTCATTATTCTGTGAGCAGGAAGTGGTTTGTAAACTAGCTTGAGTTCTCTGGCCACACACTTTCAATCTGACCGTGTGTAGTTCAGGCCAAAATGTGGACATGTGGACACTCATTAGGAGCACAAAGTTTTGGGGAAGAGTTCTTTATAGGTTACAGTAAAGATGATATGTGCCTTCCTGATTCATTTTACCCCTCCCCTTCGAGGCCTGAAGTAGATGAGGCTTGAATCATAACATGTGCAAAGTTTCAAAATCATGGGTTTTCCTATGGTTGTATGCTGAGTTTTGTTTGGGGGCTTCCCATGAAGAGATATTATGCATTGGGAGTGAAGAATATAATAAATTGAGACAATTGAAGAATTGAGTATTGCTCAAAACAAGTATAAGAGCTGGGGGAGTCTGCTGAAAGCATGACATAACTACTCATGGGGGGTTGGATATTTTGGGAAGACTGTTTGACTTTAACCATGAGAACTTGCATTTTCTGGTGTGTGTTTGTTGTTGTTTGTTTCTTGTTGTATTATTTGAAGAGGCCTGTTTCTAAAGAATTCAGCCAGAGGCTTTGGGAACTGCAGTAGAAAGCTAGATGCATGGGAGACAGCACTTAGCTGAATGCTTGTTATTTTATTTCCCCCTACAGAGATATCATGTCGATATATAAGGAGCCACCTCCTGGAATGTTTGTTGTGCCTGACCCCCATGATATGACCAAGGTAAGTAGGATATGAACAGTTTCTTTTGTATTGCTTTTTATTGAAGGGATGGGTGTCTGTTGGTTTTAGCAGGCAGATGTTATATTACAGCTTATCATCTTGACTTGCAATTCAGTTCAGTCAACAGCCGCTGGGAAGAGCAATAGAGAAACTGGTTATCATGTTCTATCACAGAGTGATATTCACACAAAGTTTCTCTACTTTATGTCAGATCTAACAATGCTTTTCAGCTTGTCCTCTGCTCATACTAAAAAGGAAATTGGAATGAGGAAGAATGAGAGTATGTGGATGCTATTAGAACAAGTAGTACATAATCATCTTACTGTTGATATTTATGTGTTACCAAGATGCTGTGTGTAAATCCAAATACAATGTGCAGCACCTGGTCTCAAGCATACAGTGGAAAAAAGGAAAGGGAAGTAGAGGGGGAAAGGAGTCAGGTTTGAAAATGCCAGGAAAAACAAAAATAAGCAAGTTGTTCTCAAACAGAGACATTCAAGTGAGGTTGCTCCCAGGTAATTGTTTCTGAAATTTGCATGAACTTTGCAGGAAAAGGATCAGGGCATTGATACCCTGATTTTAAAAATCAGTTTCCTGTGCCAGAGTCTACAATGTGGATTGTAAAGGCCACATTAAACTGTCCAGCCTCTTCAGGTTCTCATATGTTTGTCTGTGTTTGCCTATTCCTGCCTGGTATAGCTGTGGATGGGTGCTAGAATTAGAATTAAGCCATGGTAAAAGCCACAGTAAAAGTCAAAGCAAGCAGACAAACCTACTGAGGGGAGAGGGCATTCCACATTCTGGGTGTCACTACTGAAAATCCCTATTGTTGAACAGTTGTCTGTCTCATTTTATTTGGAATGGCCCTGGAAATTATTTTATATGACTGGGAAGGAATGGGGGAATCCTTCAAATAATCTGACTACAACAGCTTCAGGGCCTTGACAGCGAATACCAGCATTTGAATTAGATTGGGAAACAGACTGGAAACTGTGTTTGCTTAAAAATCACTCTGTTACATCTTAAAGACTTGAGTTAGGGATCTGTCTTTAGTTTATGTTGCACTGTAAAGTGCCACGCTCATCTGTGGCCCTGTAGAAGTAATTACCAATGTCGCCAATCCCTATTTCCCCTTTTCATATGATGAACATTTCTTAAAGCCTTGCAGGTGTGTTGTTGTCTCTGACCAGAGATGTGCATGATAAAGCTGCTTGTAGATTGGCTACCCATTGTGAGAACTAGTGTGTGTTTCCCCCCATTTCCTTTCCCTGACTCACACTTTTTAAAAATGGTCTCATTATCTTTGAACCCTCTTTATTCTGTATACAGTTAAGCTGCTTAACAAGCTACACAAAAAATAACAGAATATCCTGCTTGGAAGCACAGCACTGGGACATTTTCTTTAAGAGAAATTACTAGTCCCATTTATCCTCTCCAAGGATCATCCTTTGTTTGGGGGGGATTCCGCCCACACCCCACAAACATCCGATTGAAGCTTCTTGATGTTTGGGAAAGTGTGAAATAATTTCAGTTCTGCCCTTAGTAGATGGGTTCAAGTAGGATTGAAGTAGCCATTTTAATATGGCCAAAGCCATGTAGCCAAAGCATGCACCAGGTAAATAGCTGATCACATGAATTAGCCTAAGATGTTTTGGAGGTGGCTCCCTACCTTCTGAGAAGCTTTTGGCATATGGGCCGAGCCAAGAAGCAAAGAACCATGATCTTGATGTTTGGTTCCTTTATTTAGGAGTTTATGTTCTGTCCTTGGAAGCAAACATTTTCTCAAGACAACTTAAATAAATAATTGAAAAACAAAATCTAAAATGTTATGAAAAGCGTAAGCATGCAGTAATTTCAGTCAAAACCATAGAAACACCATACAGAGAGAAATGGCATTAAAATCCAGTTCCAATTGATTTCAGTAAAAATTGAATGGAAATAGAAAGTTTTTAAAAGCTTCCTTCAGAGCAAAGAGGGTGGGAGACAAGTGAATCTCCTTCAAGGGGGGGGGGGGAGGTTTCAGAAAACCGCTAAAAAGAGAAAAATCAGACTTGACTTGAGTGGCAGGCCTCCAAATAGGTTCTCTTTGTCATATCTTAAGAGTCTAGTACAGAATATGGGCAAAGGAGTGTCTTCCAGTAACCTGGTCCTACACCACTTAGGATTTTACAGATCAAGACCAGCACTTGAGCCAGAAGCTCAAGTCTAGTATCAAACATGACCATGGATTATCCATCATCGAAGGCAGGAGGCAAAGTGATAGTACAGATTTGGTGCTAGTTCCAGGAGTATTCAGGAAGAAATGCCAGTCCCCAACATCAGATAGCCTAAGAAGTACTGTTCTAGAAGCTCCTGTCAGGTTTTTTTTTTTTTTTAAAAAGAAATTTTGGGGAAATTCCATTGTCCACCCCACACACTGTGAAGGGGCGTGGTTCAAAACTGTTTTTTTAACCACCTTGTCTTTGTGCATGAAGCCTGAGATTCACACCCATGACCTCCTGAGAGCTATCTTGAGTTTTCCTGGTGGCCAGGGGAGGCAGCCACCCTTGATTGCTTACGAGTGGCTGGCTTGCGTCCTGCGCAGGTTCTGCTGGTGTTCCACCCAATCGGAAGTGTTTGCGCGAGCTGGGCTTTTCTCTTGCAGATTCATGCGTTGATCACAGGCCCCTTTGACACGCCTTACGAAGGGGGTTTCTTCTTGTTCCTGTTTCGCTGTCCTCCAGATTATCCCATCCATCCGCCACGGGTCAAACTGATGACAACCGGGAATAACACAGTGAGGTTTAACCCCAACTTCTACCGCAATGGGAAGGTCTGCCTCAGTATTCTAGGGTAAGGAGCTGAGAAACTTGAGTTGTTGTTTCTTCAGGCCTTGGGGCAGCCCAGGTGGGTGTTTGGGGGGGGGGGAGGGCTGTGCGTCTGCACGCAACTCTCTTGTTGCCAAACCCTCAGTAATGTCTTCGCAAGGGTATGTCTGTGTGATTCTGTACAGTATAGTGTGTGTTTTTGTTTTAATTTTTAATCTTTAATTTGATTATTCAACATCCAACGAAAAGTAGAAGAACATATCCCTCTGTGTCATATTGCTTGCTAAAGATAAGTTTTCTCTATGAAAATATAGCTGTAACCATCTGCTAGTCCCAACCAGAGTGGATCCACTGAATCAGTTGACCTTATGAAAGTACTGATTACCAGTTTCTCCTTGATTCCCTGGGTCTGCTCAAGTTGACAATAAAGCTGGGCTTATCCAACAGGGATAGGCAAAGTTTGGCCCTCCAGATGTTGAACTGCAATGCCCATCAGTCTTTGCAGCATAGCTACCAGTGAGCAACATCTGGAGGACTGCACTTTGTTCACTCCTGATTTAGGCCAGAGTGTTATAAATATAATGGAGGAAACATGCAAAGAGGAAGAAAGAAGGTTCCAGAAACTGTCTTATGAAGAGAAATGGCTAAACCCAGTAAAAGAGATTAGCATATCTTCTGAGTACAATTGAAGCAAATGACAGCAGTTATACAGTTATTTTCTAATGGCTCTAAGTACAGATATTTTCATAATGAGCATGATGTTTGAAAGAAGCATTAATGTTATGCAAAAGTGACTGTGTAACTTTAATGTTGCTATACTTCTGAAACAGATGTACAAATACAGTATGGTATCCGATGGGGTTTGGTTCCAGGAACTCCCATGGATACCAAAATCTATGGATGCTCAAGTCCCATTAAATACAGTGGCACAATAAAATGGTATCCCTTATGTAAAATGGTAAATCAAGATCTCTTTTTTGGAATTTATATATTTTTTAATATTTTCAAGCTGCAGATGCTTGAATCTGTGCGTAAAGAATCTGCAGATAAGGAGGGCCGATTATAATATATCTTTTTAAAAATAAATAAATATTCAAGCAGGGTGTGTGTGTGTTTCTATACAGCACAGATAGGTTAATCTGAGCTGTGCTTTTCAGGCTATCTAGTAGAGAGGCAATATTTTTCCCATTGTGCCAGGGACCAACATCATATTTGTGCCTATTGGGTACAGTTTCCTTAAAATTCCAGGGACTAGGGGAACTGCACTGGTCCAGAGCCCACCACTTTGAGTAATGAGGAGCCAGAGCTCCAGAGCAAGAGGTATCCAGCCACATTTGTTGCTGTTGTGTGCCTTCAAGTCATTTCCAATTTATGGAGATCCTCTAAAAGTTTCTCTGGGGCTGAGAGTGTGTGACTCGCTCAAGGTCACCCAGTGGGTTTTTGTGGCTGAGCAGGGAATTGACCAGGGTCTCCAGAGTGCTAACTCCAACACTCTATCCACTGTACCACACTGGCTCTCATCTAGCCACTAAGCATGCTCTTTTTAGGCACTACATGGGCAACCTATGGCCTTTGGTTGCCTGAGAAAGAGCAGCAAATCCACCCCTCACTGTCAAGGGTGGTATCTATAGTATCCATATCCAGGCAGGTTATTTTGATACATGAGATAGAAATATCCCCCAAGAACCCTTCCCTATCCTTGGTAAAAATATATCATTAACAAATTCAGTAGCAAAACAGTTATATCCCTTTTGTGACACCCAGAATCTGAAGCCTATGGTGTTCCCTTTATTTTTCATTTTGCAATACAAAATGTGGCTTCTGAGGCCTGCCAGAGAGCTGTAAGACAGATCTGTATTCTAGACTTCCATTGGCCATGTGCCATTTCTATCACATAGGTGGTCTTTGGCTTTCAAATCTGAGCCGCTTTGGACCTGAGATGTACCATCTGATAGAAGTGAGAGAGAGAGATGGCTGACAGATACGTACATGGTTTGCAGTCCTTGCTGTCACCTCTAAAGCTGCTGCTTGTTCAATCAATTTCTTTTCTCTCTCTCTCTCTCTGTATGTTCAAACCACTGTATTTTTAGAATCCACAAAACCATTCATTTTTAAGTTCCCTCACTCATGCCGTCTTGCCTGTTCTCATTCACACTAGGGAAGAGGAGGTTATTTTTAATATGGACATAATCTATTTCGAAATATGATATTAGGATTTTTTAATAAAAATTAAAAGGGAGATAAATGTAACTGTTCTGCTAGGCACTCCTAATAAAACAAGACCAGGGGAAGGATACTGATGGCCTATAATCTGCCATACCTTACTACATGAGAATGGATTCTTTCATATATGGTATAATTCATTGTTAGCAGTAGCATTATTTCTTGGATCTCTTTTTTGGAAAACTGCTCAAGGCATCTTACAATTAAAATAAATAAATGTTAAAAATACATATATAAAATGAATCACCACTATCCCCAAAGGATTTGTTTTGGGGGATCACATAACCTTTGGTCAATATTTAAAGTTAGTAAATCACATCCCACCAAATGCCTGTGAGTATGATGACGTCTCCCAACTTGATTTGGTCAGCTACAGTTTCTGTCATCCTTGTGGGAGATAATACACTTTGAAAGCACTAAGATTGTGGCCAACTCCAGTAGTTCTTCTCTCTGACAGGTTCCAACTGCTGATGGGTAAAAGAAGAGGAATTGTTCATTAGCTGCCATTTGTTAAGCACCAACTGCGGGTGACTCAAGAAAACATCATTTGCCTAGATGCTTTAAAGCAAGGTTCCCAAAGATGGTGCCTTCCAGATATGTTAGATTTCAACTTCTGCAGCCATGACTGATGGTCATGTTGGCTGGGCTTGATGGGACTTGTGGTCCAAAACATTCAGTGAGTACCACACTGGGAGTGATGGTTGTAGTGGGAGCATGGCCTGGGAGTTCCTCAGCCACTTCCTTCAGCAGCACCTTGAAAAAGGCTATGCACTTGTCCCTTCACATTCACTGGGGTTAGGGGCACAAGACCCCTGTGAATATGGAAAAAACACAAATAACAAAAACACCGTGTGTTTACCTGAGAGGACACCTCTCTAGGAATTTCTAGGTCCTCCAGTGTAACTCTGGTCAACGTCCGACAGACACTGATCATAGAACTGCATTGGAGGAGCTACAAATGCCTAATAGAGTATTTTCTGTAGGAATCTCTAGGTCTTTCAGTGCAACTTTTAGTTAAAGTTGACCATAGAGTTGCACTGGAGGACCTAAATATTCCTAGAGAGAACATGTTAATCAAATCTGCAAATATGAAAGCCGCAAATATGGAGGGATGAGTGTAGTAGCAAAAGCAAGCATCACAGTATGACACAAACTTTTTATGGTATTTTGGATAATTTCTAGGAACTGAGGCATGGATGCAGTAATATGTGTATATACTGAGAAAGAAAGAAAGACAACACAGGTCAAGATTCTTGTGCCAAGAAAATTTGGAATTTTTTATCTGTGTAAATTATAACGTGTACCTGCATGTGTGTACTACTTCCGCTAATAATGGGGGAAAGCCAAGGAATTCTGTTGAGAACTGAAGCCTTGAGCCCTGAGTGTTGGAAATGTTATAGTTTGAGGTCCTGGGATTTCAGAATTCCAGCACACTTCCTATCTTTTCAACAATGTGGGATAGAAACTATTTTTTTAAATGCTGGGATTCCTAGGATGTTGAATTCTCTGCCCGTTGGCCAGCTTTGCATGTGTGTGGTGTATGTGTGAGATGAGGAATAAACAAAGCTCTTTATTTAGATCAGGATGAATTCCCTGCTATACTCTGGGAGCTGTAGTCCAAAATGTATCTCTCCCAAGTTGCAGATAATAGGTAATGGCTGGAGGAAAGGAGAAGTTACTCCACCTCCTAGTGGCTTTGGCCTGTCCACTGCTGTTATGTGATGCTCAACAGATTACTCTTGAAGATTACTTCATGCATCTGCAGAAAGAGGAGTACCCCAATATGTCTACTAAAGAAAAATGAGCAAAAGTCCAAAATGGTTGTTCAGTTATGGAAATAAACAGCCAATTTCATAACTGGCATTTTTAATGGCTCATGAATTTAATTTTTGTCAACATGTCATTTTTTCACCTTGAAGACTAGAACACTTTTTTTTAAAAGGAAGCTTGGTTTCTCTAAATTTGTTGCACCTTAAGTAAAAATACATTGATTTCCACACATTGTTACTGTTTCTGTATGTGAAAATAAAATCCAACTTTTTTGTCCTGCAGCACTTGGACTGGACCAGCCTGGAGTCCTGCACAAAGTATTTCTTCAGTCCTTATATCCATACAGTCCCTAATGACTGAGAACCCCTATCACAATGAACCTGGCTTTGAACAGGTAAGAAGTCTGATTTCTAGAGTGATGCATATTGTGGAATTCTTTGTCGCAGTATATCAAAGTGGATGGAACAACAGCTTGGGAAGGGTGGGGAACAGAGTTATGGTCTGGCAAAATAATGGAGTCCATTGCGCTCCATCCCAGAAAAACCTTTTTCAAAGAGACACTGTGCTTCACAGGTATAACAGGTTTTATATATTGTTTCTTGTTTATGTATTTATTTATATCTCACATTTTTCCTAATATGGGTCCCAAAACTGTTTACTGTGTAGGTGAAGAGAAAATATAGCTAAAACAATATAAAACACACAAATAAGGGGAGGGGGGAATAAACCATTTGAAACAGTTGAAAACAGATTCATGATATAGTAAAGGTTTTTAACTTTATTCTTGGCTCAAAACAGACGTCACATGCTAGGGTTGCCTCGGGACGGAGCTTATACACGACCCGTAACCCTAGCATGTGATGGGGGCATTGTCGCTGCATGGCACCATTGGTGTACGCAGTGACAGTGTTGCAGCTGCGCAGCATCTATACGGCACTACACAGCTGCGATGTTCCGAAAGCTCCGGCAGCGCTTTTTACGTCGCAACTGCAACACAAAAAGGAGCCAGGTTTCCATACTGCTTTTCTTTACTGCGCACCTTCGCCACTCCGTGTAGTTGCTGTGGCAATGGTGTGTAGTAAAAAGAGAAGGCTACAGACCACCCTTTTTGGATTTTCCTCCTTCCTTTGTATTTAGGCTTTGTTTTAAAAAAGGATCCCCTTTTCACAAATTGTACCCTTTTCTCCACCCACCTTCAGGTCTAACCGCTATGCAGGAGAAGAAATTTCAGTAGGAACAGTATTTAGAAAGGGAATGGTTAAATTTTTTATCCCCATTTGCCACCTGCCATCTCCACAAATCCCTTCATGTGGAAATGAGGCTTAAAAGTGAAAAAGATAATGTTCAGATTGATTCTTTAAGCATAAGTACCGCACAAGGAAGGGAGGTTGAGGGCTGGATCCAAAGGTGCTGTCAACCTGTTTCCAGCCTTTGCTGTAGCCTTTATACACTCCTTATCTAACAGTGCATGAAACTTTCTGCTACTCCAAGCTCGCCTGTGGGTTGAGACCAGGGAGGCTTGGGAATCTTGCCTTATTGTGAAGAGGAGAAAAAGTAATTTGTTCTAGGGCAACTAGTACATCTTCATCAAATAAATAGGTTTCTGAAACAGAAGTGAAGAACTGTATTGTTTACATGAAGCTCCTTTCTCTGTCTTAATCAAACTTCATTCCATTGTTCATTTGATCACATCCTTTGCCAGGTGGTAGGGAGAAAGGGATAGGGATGGTTCCTAGAGCTGCTCCTTCAAGCATTGACTGAGTGGTGTGCCCACTTTGTGTACTGAATCAGGGCTACAGATTGTTTTTTCCATGTTTTTATCCAGATATAAGTGACTTTCTAGCTAGCTTTCTTACACCTTCTCCAGTCATTGCGGAAACTGGAGAAAGGAGATTAATCTATAGCCTCAAGGCTGTGGTTGAGTGCTGAGGCAGCTTGGCTCACTCTTCTGTATCACACCAGTCAGGAAAGGAGGAGGGCACCTAATAAGGGTCTGAACAGACTGTTCCTAATGGGCGGCCTGCAGCCACCTTTCATCACTGGATTGGGGCCACAACAACTACACACTGCAACCCTGATGTGGCATTTCCATGCCACAAAAAGGGGGTCATTTTTGCGCCATGGAAAGGGTGCCCTAGCTGCGGCAGTGGCTTTTCACAACTTCTTCAGTGCATCGCATGTAAGCATGGTGCTGAAGATGCTGCGTGCCACCACCTGCTGTCTGGTCAGGCAGGCAGCATGGGGCTGACATGTGGGTGGCCGGTAGACGAACACCACGTCCCAACTCTGTCCCGAGCCCAGCTCTTTATGCCGGTCTGTTGAAGCCCTGAGGTGGCCTTCCCACTTTGGAAATATATTCCTTGGTTTATCTTTCATGCATTAGAGCTCTGTATAGGTATGATTTATAAATCCACACTTAGGTCAGTGATTTACTGAGGTGACTGACTGTCATTCTTAACAGACAATTAACAGCTTAGAGGTGTTCCCAGGCTTTAGCCTGATTCAGGTATTACCTTGTACTGTATGCTTATCTGAAGGTGGAAGCAAGAGAGCACTTAGCTCCATCCTCTCTGTTACTTCTCTCTCAACATGGAAGGTTTCCAGGTGAATAGGAGGTTTTTTTCAGATGCATCACTTCCATGTCAGGAGAACACAGAGAGAGCTGGACAGATCTAAGTGCTCTCCTGCTGAGGAAAGTACAGTGAGTAATAGTTGAACCTCTTTCTTCCTTCTTTCTTTCACACTCTTTTTTTTTCTGGGTGGGATATGCTCAGGTTTATAGGCTGTATGAATTAAAAAGCTTAAACAAGGTGTTCTTTGGTAAATGATCTCTTTCAGGAGAGGCATCCAGGAGACAGTAAGAATTATAACGAGTGCATTCGGCACGAGACCATCAGAGTAGCCGTGTGTGACATGCTAGAAGGGAAATGCCCATGTCCGGAGCCTTTACGGTATGTGTTGTCGGTCCCAGAAGTTTAAATCATGTATTCTATGCTTAACTTAGCTAGGCTCTGTCCCAGCCATTCCTTGTCCATGCCTAACAAGTATACCTGCCAGTGGGAACCCCATGCCCTGGTGCTAACAGTCTTTACTTCATTTTTGTGGGTTTTCCAGGCTATGTGGCCATGTTCCACAAGAGTTTCTTCCTAATGTTTCACCAGCATCTGTGGCTGGCACAGATGCTGGTGAAATGGCAGGAAGAAACTCTTCTAGAACATGGCCACATAGCCTGGAAAACCCACAAAAAACTATGGATATTCGACTTCACTTCGTTTAGTGTCCCAGCTTATGGTTACCACTAAAAACAGCTTGGTAGATTCTAAGTACATTATTTCTCAGATAGTGTCTGCAGTTCATATATTTTTGTACTTATGCTACAGATATCCCTATTTCTGGTGTTGTGTGGTATTTCACCCCTTCCACCATCACTACCAATTTTGTAATCTTTTAATCAAATTGCAGATAGAGTTGGACAAAGGTCAGAGGAACTTTGTTGGGGTTCACGGTATCCCATCACTTGATTTCTTAGCATTCTGCAGATAGTGCTTTTTCCTTTCCATGGGGTATAGAAACCTGAGAGCTCTAGAGTACTGTGTATAAGGATTTAAAATAGGTACAGAGTTAATTTTCAGTGTCTTAGAGCCACTTCAAAATATAGCTTATTTTATTACTGTTAGGCCCCATTTTCCGCCCAGGTGCCTCTCAAAGGAGCTTAGAACAATTTTGTCAAAAATACAGCAGGGCAGTTCAAGTGAGGTGTGTCTGAAGTGTGTATGTGGCAGGTATCTCTGGTTCTTTGCATATGATGGAACGACCTAGGATTCATGCTCCTCCTTCCCCTCCCTGAAAGAGGAAACTGCACAGGTAGATTTGGGGGCTGGTTTGTTAGTGCAACTAACAGAAAAAGCAAAGGGTGCTCTGACATTTCAGTAAATAATATTGACTGTAGCACACCCTTCCTTTTGTTATACCTAAATGAGAGAGAGGCCACATTCATACAATAGGGCGACCTAGAATTCCGGAGGATTCTGGCTTATCCTTCCTCAGAGAGCTTGCTGGCACCTTACATTCCATTGCTCTGACTTGGTTCCTTGAATCCAGCCGCCACACTCTGGCTGGTTTTGGAAGTGATCATCAGAAGTCTCAGTTGGGACATAAGGTTCTGCTTTTCACTCCTGGTTAGTTCCTTATTATTGAAGCTGCTCCTACTACTGGGAGGAGTAAAAATGGAACGATTGGGCAGTGTGCACCTGCAGCTAACTTGTGATTCTCTAAAATATGGTGAGCCTTACTGTTTTCATACTTGTAGCAAAATTTATTTCTTGTACAGATTTTTTCCTGTGTAACATATGAAAAGAAAAATATATGCCCATGCAAAATTTCTGTGGGGCATATTGGGATAGTAAGTGTGAAATCCTTTAAGCTGTTGAGTTAGCTAATTATGTTTTTTAAAAAAAACAAAAACAAAGCTTGGGATATGTGTTAAAAATCAGTTTTTCAGGAGCCTACAGTAGGTTATCACCCACCCACTCCCCCCCCTCCCCGGCCAAATAAATTTTCCATAGTATTCTTGCTATGTGACCTTATTCTTTGTTGATTTCATTTGCTAGTGGAGTTATGGAGAAGTCCTTTATGGAGTATTACGATTTCTACGAGGGGGTGTGCAAAGAGAGGTTGCATCTCCAAGGACAGACAATGCAGGTAAAGATGGGTGCACTAAGGGATATGATTTCTTGAGGATTGGCTTATTTTAAATACAGAGAAAATAAGTTGCCATCTTTGCGTCCAATATAAGAATTGGGATTCAGACTGTTGTAAATTAGAGGAAATATCCAATGCTTAGTCTGTTGTCAGCACCAGAAGTGAGCCGGTTGCAGTGAGAGATAATGGGAGACTCAAATCCATCCTGACTGTTGGAACAGAGTCAAGCCAAGGAAATAGAGCTGAAAGATTTGCTCTCTGAAGCCTCAGCCTCTGAAGATAATGTTCTGTGACCTTTTTTCAGTTCACCCCTTGAACCTGAGATATAATTTACTCATGACTCTTACTATTTCTGGATAAGTAGCAACAAGGGCAAAATATATTTTGTGGGCTTTTTCAAAAGAATGTCAGAAGTTCACATTGGCCCAAATAAAACTGCAGAACTGAACTATAGAATGAGCAAACCAGGATGGCTCATTTGTGGCCAAGTTCTGCCTGTTCAGACTGCATGACGGAAGTATCTGTATGCTTGAGCACTTCTCTTATTTATTTATTTTTCTTTTAAGTACCCTGCAGCCGGAAAAGAAGTTGTGGAGAAGCATTTTTTGTTACCCTAATAATTTGTGCATGGAGGGATATTATATTACATGGACCTCCCTCCATCCCTTTCCCCATCCCTCAGATGTCAGAGTGGATTGAAGTACAGGAATCCCCTGCCACCAAGAACTAAATTGGCACAACAGATACTGCTCAAGTCTGGTGATTGTTTGATTTAGCTGAAAAATGGGTTATTAAGGACTTCTTATGAGGGTACAATGGGACACTTTATATTACAAACCTGCGGCAATTAAGGATGGGGAGTTATTTTGTTGTTGCCATTGCTAATTAATGAATCATTTGAAATCCCTGCTTATGTACAGCATATTAAATCCAGATCTTCCTTTGCTGCCTTTCCTGGTTTTAATCAGATCTTCCCCTTCCAGGATCCTTTTGGTGAAAAGCGAGGACACTTTGACTACCAGTCCCTTCTAGTGCGTTTGCAAGGAATCCGTCTCAAGGTTCAGGAGAAACACCAGCAGGAGAACCCAGACATAGACTCAGAGAGCAGCTCCTCTGAAACAGAGACAGACACTCAAAGCAGCATTAAGGCATAGAGATCTCCCACCTAGTTGCTTGGGAATCCAAGACATGGGGGTGGGGATCTTCTGACTCCAGACACTGTGGAGGATCCCGGCTAGAACTGAGAACCAGTCTGGTTCTAGAATGGAGAGAACATGAGCAGAGAAGCATCCTTCAGTCATCTCCGTCAGTGCTCTGGTACATGCTGTTTAAAAACAAAAAGAGGATTTGATGCTAAAACTGAACTGGGCTTGTCACAGGCTATATTTTGAAAATGGCTCTTTTCTCCATTGGAGAACTTATGAGCCGATGGCTTAAAGGCATTCTGGAAGGACCTGTGATGAATGGATGAGTATCTGTCTCCTCCTGCCCAACTCCCTCCCTCTTGAATCTAAAAGAGCATGAGATCGAGAATGAGTCTCAGTTTCATTGCCTCTGTTCCAAAACATACTGCTTCTTCTTAGCACCTCCCATCCAGCTTGGCTTCACATCATGGTGGACTCCCAGCCATCAAGTCTGTTAAAGCACTTTTTGACAGTTATATAAACAAGTCCCTCACCACCACCAAATTTTTCATATTTGCTTTGTCGTAGCTTCTAGTTGGGTTGGTTTTGCCTGCTTAGAAAGACCAAAGAGGAGGAGCTTTTGTGGGAACGGCTTTATGGCAATTTAAGTTTTCAAAGCTTTACTTATTTGTTGCGCTTCCCACCCCCCACCAGCCCTTGAATTTCAGTTGGGAAAGGAATTAAAAGAAAAGAAATCCAAAGTTCAAGAGAGCAACAACTGGTAATGTTGTGTTATTTCATGTTAAAACATTATTTTTAGTAGTTCCCAGAAAGAAGTCAGTCCTATAAATTGCATCTCATTTGGAAGAAGGCTTTTTGTTCCAGTTCAGGGAAACTACAGAGGAGAAATAGTTCTGTATTACTGATAACATTCACAGGAGAAGAGAGCACGTAGGGATAATTGCAGCAAAAAAGGAAACCTAGCCATGTTTACTGGAAACTTTTGACTTGACAACATGCTTTGGCATCCATGCAATTAGGCTTCCAATTTTTGGAAGCATCAGTTAAAAGTTTAGTGATGTCAAAAGGATGCAAGTAACATAAAACCTGGACAGTGTCAGTTTGAATCTGACTGTAAGCCTGGAGAGCAAACAGGAACCATTGAAATGCTCTGTTGAAAGATGTGGTCTTTTGACAAAACTGTTTAACGTGAAGTCTGGGATTATGTGTGTTGCTGTCAAATCTGCCATAAATCACTTCTCAGATTGCTCCACTATAACACAGAGAGATAAGGCTGCACCTTGAGGGATACACCTTCTGAAGATTGAATTGTCTACAAGTATTCTCCCAGCTGGTAACCTTTTTTAGTTTATTTTTTAGACAGAAATATCCAGAAACCTTGTGAGCACTTCTCGAAATGGCTTTAAATTGTTTGAAAACTGGAAGAACATTCTTAGCCTATAAATGTACACCCTAATCCAGAGCTGAACTGGGGAAAGTGCCAGACTGGTAGGAAGGTTTGCGTTCAACCAGCTTACTTGGGCACATGGAACTATGCAGGTAACCTCCTTGCCACCTGCCTCTAGACATGCACATATGCTAGTAGACCCTACCTGTCTGCTGGCATACAATCTTCCAGCTCATCTTGCATCTTTCTGGCATTGAGAGTAAGGAAGGAACTGCTGCTTAGAAATATTCAGGACCTTTCCTGTTAGCATTTGAGATGGGATAGAATTGTTTCCCCACTACCAAAATCACAAGGGGAAAAAGAAGCTCTAAGAGTTATGAATCGCTGGTGGAATTAAACAGAAGCACTGTAATGCAAGATTGCATTTTGATGCCTTGTGAAGGAGGTACCTGCAAGGCAGACCTAATTGTATCATGTTTATTTTAATTGCACAGAGTGCAATCTAGCAGAAGTCAGATGTGCTTAACCCCTCCCCTCCCCTCCGCATTGAAATCAACGGGACTTGAATGCACAGTTAATCTTTTAAGTCCCACTGAAATCAGTAGGACTTAGGTAGTAGGCCTTATATTCTCTTGACTGTGCCAATTGTATAAATTTGGCTCCCCCCCCCCCCAATTCTGTAGTTACCCACACTATAAGTGCTCCCAAGTCAGAGCACCTGTTCATTTCTTGAGATCAGAATTCTAGATGCATGTTGGCTGTTGAACCATTACATACATTTCCTTTAAAAACACACAGAACAAAACAAAACATGAAAATGCCTTATGTGGTTGTTCGTTTTTCACACGGCTCGCATGTGGATGTAAGGGTACAAAAAGGAATAATGGTTTCCTAGTTGCCCGTAGTCATCTGTCAGCCATTTTCTGAATGTTTCCATTTCAAAAAGTGACAATCCTAGATGACTGATCTAGACAAATGTTTAGTGACAGACTTTTAGGCCTAACAAGCTGAAAAAAGAAATAAATGCACAAGGGTCTTCAAATAATGAAACCTTGTTTATATAGAATTGTACATAAAGGGTTTTTTGTGCAATAAAGTTTGTTTTGGCAGGATCTGAAGTTTTTTTTTCTGTGTGCTACTTGGTGATTCTCATTGTTTACTGCAGAGAAAGGGCTGGATTCAATTCCAGAGAAGTTCTGTGGAGCTGCATTCCAATGATGTATTGAGATAAGGGCAAAGGGGGGGGGGCAAAAATGAGTTCAAATACCTAGGAGATCTTATCTGATCTGGGAAGCTAAGCAGACTCAAGCCTGGTTAGTACTTGGAAGGGCAACTGCCAGGGAATATTGATTACTGTAGGCTATATTGAGAGGAAGGCAATGTCAAAGCACCCAAGTACTTCTTGCCTTAAAAAATCCTGTGAAATTCATGGGGTTGCCTTAAGTCAATGGGCAGCTTGAAGGCACATATTTTACCTTAGATCACCAAAAAGTATTGTAATAAGGAAGGTTGTGTTGACCATCCAGGAGGACATGATTTGGCCTAGAGACCCAATGTTCCCCATCTTTGTTATAGAAGTTCACAGAGCAGTTCAAGAAAGGAAGGGCTTTATCAGACTTAATAATTTTTCAGATTTCATAAGATGGTGGTATCTCTGATATCTCAGGGCCTCTCTTCCCAATTTCATTGTGACCTCCTTTGCTGGAGAAGGCAACCTGGTGTCCTCTAAATATGTTAGAATTGGCCATGTGGGGTAAGAGTTATTGGAACTGTCATCCAAATGTTCAAGGTACATCAGGTTGCTCACTACTCTACTCATTTCCTACATATGCTTACCACAGGGCAGAAACCACTGTGGATCTCCAAATGGTTTGGATTTCAAATCCCCCAAGCCTCAAGCAACATGGCCAATGGAAAAGATTATGGGAGCTGAATTCCCAAATGTTGGGGAGGCTCAAAGGTTCTCTGCCTCGGGAGTCCAAACCAGAAGCATTCCTCTGTTCCATTCCTTTCTCAAGAAAAGAGTGGACAGATTCAACTGAAAGTGTCCCAGACATGGAAAAGGCTGTAACTAAAAATTTTTAAAGCATCATTAGATGAGATTTTAGTTCTGTGAGAATATAATGTATGAACATTGAATATTATGATTTATTGTTTTAGGTGACAATTTTTCAAGTGTCTGCTAAGACTTTATCCATACCCATCATGAAAATGAGGACACATAAAAAGCAGAGTTAAAAGAATTTCATAATTGCTTCTGCATGGTACAATTTCTGCAGTGCTTGGAAAAAGTTGGGGGGGGGGACCATAGCTTTGTTTTTTGGCCATGCTGGTTGAAAGATCCGAAGTACTTTGGTCCAAAAAAGGAACTTTTCCCCAAGCGCTAAAGTGTGGAAATGTGTATTTACACAGACCAGCTTGCCAAGACACATGGTTTTCTTCATCTTCACAACATTTATGGTTATGAAGGCAAAACTTGCAAATCTCAAGGTAATGAGTTCTAGCAATGTTGACGTTGTATTAGGAACCTCCCATACATTTTTGAGGTTTATATTTTACAGGATTAGAAACTTAAAAAACTAAAATAAAACTAAAATTGCTTGCTCAGTTTAACAAAGTATGCAAGCAATAGGAATAAGGCAGAATTTTTGGTCTGTTCCTAGAAGCCCATGTAACAGTGAAGAAACTTGCCTGTTTTACCATAGAAAAAGCGGGTCTTTCCCTTTTATCATGAAAAACACAAAGAACTGTCACCACAAATTAGGTATAAATTTCCCACTGTAATTGTAGAATTTAGAAATGGAGGTGGGGCAGAAAAGAAACATACAGCATAACATAACTATATGTTATCACAATTTCTTCCCTACATCAATAGGGATATCTCCATACTCATAAGAACTAGCACCCCACCAAAAACCTCTTTATAGTTGGCAGAAGCCTCATGTTCAGTGTCCAATCTGCCTGCAATTTAATTATGCAGACACTTTTTTTATAAAGACATTGAACAAAAATTCAAAGGGACTCAAACCACTCAGTTTTATGTCACTAACATCAGGTGCTTCTCCATTTAATGGAAAATTTTCAGTTCATTCCATCTCCTCCTTGGCTGTCAAGGTAAGGCTTCCTTTGCTTCTTCTGGAGTGATTTCTTGAGAATAAAGCTCTGTAAAGAGGGCAGGCAACCAGTATTGTGGTTCTGATGAAGCCTGGGTATCAAGCCAGGCCATACCTTCTTTCAGCAGGTGATCCTGTATTTAAGTAAGGGACGGGAAATAATCTTATTACAGATTGGTTGGTACTAGAAATGTGATAGTCAGTGAGAAAAATCAAGAAAATAACCAGTTTTTTACCCACAGTGTTCTCCCCCCTCCCATAAACATTGAAAAAATGAATAATATTTTCTCTTAGAATGATGAATAAAATTATTAAGACAATATGTTCACATTGTTAGTTCCTCAAAATCATTTCTAACAACTGTAAGAGGTTTTATATATCATGTCACTACAATTGCTAGACTTGGTTTTCTTTTCTCAGTTCTTTTTATGGGAACAAGTGTTTTATATCTGCTTGACACCATGGAGAACTAGTAAAGATAAAATAATTGTCTTTGTCTGACTAATGTTTCTTCAGTTTTTATTCGAGGGGGATAGTGCTCTCTGCTTCGTGAAGTGAGAAAACCAAAAAGGCTCCTAGTCCAATTTGTAATTTTTCTGAATAATGTGTACTTTTCATACATCAAACATGATAATTTTAGGCCAAGCCAAATTATATATACAGGTTAAGTATCCCTAATCTGAAGCACTCCAAAATCCAACTTTTTGAGCTCTAACACAGATATCGTAGTACATACTTGTACAGTATTTGCAAGGCTGGAGACAGATCCTGCTGGAGAGACACACAGATCTGTCAAATGGTGTGAATGCATGCCCCCCACCATTTCACAGATCCTTAGTCTATCTCCAGGCTCATCGTGTTTCATTATGTATATGCAAATACAGGTATTCCAATATCTGGAAAAAAATCCAAAATGTGGAACATGTCTGGTCTTAAGTGTTTTAGATAAGGGATGCTCAACCTGTAATGCCACGTAAAGATATATATATAAAGTATTTTCCTACAGTTTTAAAAAAGTGATTTTCAACCTGTAAAGGTGCCAATATTGCATTTTACAATTTTTCTGAAAATGCCTATTTTTACTGAACATTCAAAATTGCTGTCAATTTTACACTAGTCTGTACATGAAGGACTTTTTTCCCTGCATGTAGGGACAGATAAAAGCCAAGGCAAAGCAAGCCAGAGCCTTTGAAATCAAGAAGAAACCAAATCTGAATGATCTGTGATTAGATTATTGAATATATTAGAAAAGTTATATTTTTAAATCATGTTTTTCAAACCCCAAACCAGCACTGCCCCTGGCCATCCTGCTTGGAAATTTTTGGAAAGGTAGGTCAAAAATAACTTTCCAAATTCTGGATTATTGCATTAAAAAATGGAAACCCCGGCCAGAATTCTGTTAGTGGATACACACAAGGCGTAAATTTCTGCTATGCATGTGGAATGACTTTTTCCAACAGTGTGGAATACAGGTATGTAGCTGATGATGGCAGGAGCAGAGTTCCACATGTGGAACTCTTGCAGATGTGCGATCATTATCTATATTTGTGCATCAGTATGCGCTGCATACTACCTCTATGTATTATGCATTACACATCATGCAATAAGGGAACAGCTATGTACATTCACTGTTTTTCATACATTGGACTGTGGTGTTGTTCAGTGCAGGAATTGTGTGGTGCTCATGTACTGTAACTCCGCTGGAGGATATTTAGTCTATGCTGAGATAATGCAGGATCTCAGACATTAGCTAGGTAGACAAGGTGGAGTTGCATTAAGTCCCTAGTACTTAAGGAGACACCTATGCATGTATGAATCCACATGCAATGAAGTCATGTTTTGAAGCTCTTGGTTTCTCAGCAATCAAGCTGATTGCTTTTAAAAAAGCAATTCTGAAAACAGCAGAACAAAAACACCTCCCATTATACTGTAACATTAAGTAAAATACAATTTACTTTTGAACCATTTAGCTCTAGGTCCATATAGCAGATCCACTGTCAGTCCTATAAAACTAAAAATTAAAGAACGTTAACAGTGACTAATCATGGCACCACTATCACCTGTACAGAGCATGAAGAACATGCCTTTTTAAAGACATCTCCCAGAATTCCCAAGTTATTTACTGGGGTTTCCTATACTCTACTTCTGTGGAATTTTACCTCAACGCCTGGATAAACATGTTCTCCTTGGACCCCCATGTAAAGGACAGAAGAAAAAAGAACACATTTCTAGTCCGTATTTGTCTCCACAAATATAATGATAGGTAAACCAACAAATAAATTACTTCCAGTGCAATACTGGAGTTTCCTTGCTGACAAATTTGGGCTTCTTTTCTCATAATAGGCAATATATTTGTTTTTTACATACCAGCACCTGCTTGGCTCGTTCTGTCTCCCACTTTAAACTTGACTTGATTTCACTGACCGTCACATACCCCTTTTTCTGAAATGGAGAACAGACAGAGCAGCAGTTTTAAGGCTGTCCGCTGAATGTAAACAAGATGAGCTTAAAAGTTGGACCAGTGTAGGCAGACTGACGGTCACATTGAATAAAGGCATTTTGGTTAGCTAGGGTTCACAGATCAGCAGTAGATCAAAACAGAACCTGGTGCAATGGTCAGAGCCCTGTGCTACGGTTTCAGGTTCCACTGAACCATGAAATTCAACAGATAACCTTGGACCAATCACTCCCCCCCCCTACCTTGGCTTACCTCAAAGAGTTCTTGTGAGGATAAACCAGAGAGCAGGAAAGCCATTCATGATGCTTTGCGTTCATGGATGGAAAGGCAAGGGGATAAATAGCTATTTGTCAAAGCTTTCAGGCTTAATTATCATAGCGTGATTCATTGTAGACTTCATGGGATCATACTCTAGCATATCTAATTTGAAGCCAAGTCTAGGAAGGGTTTCTTATTGAACACTGGGCAGAAGAGACAGGTCCCACGTTAAGATAGCCCAATGGCTTGTCTCTACATTAGGTAGCTTTGTGTCTTCATAAATATAAGATGACTGTCTTCTATGCACACCATGCAGAGAGAGAAAATTCCACCACCTATTCCTCTTTCTGCTAGGTTGCTTGTATCTTAAAATGGAATGCAGTATAGCAGACAGCAGGGAAGCTTAACCTGCAAGCCACCAGTTTGCCTATTCCCACTCCCCATGCAGTCAACAATGCAGATGCTCTGCTCCTACATCACGCTCTATCTCCAAGTGGAAAAAAAGACAGGGAGACCCATGCTACATATTCCGTATTAAGATGTGGTTTGATCCTGGGGGGTTTATTGGAAATAAAAGAATACCTGGGGATAACTAGAGAGACAAAAGGCAGCTCAGGTTGATGCTGGCTCATTCTCTTTGCATATGTACCTCAGCAAGCTGTATCACAACGGTGTGATCCATGTTCAGTTCGGCTGGCACAGACTGGATCAGGTATGTTCCACCAACAGGAAGGATCCCAAAGCCATTTCCTAGAACTTTCAGCTTCTTAATTGCCCGGATGAGATCGTCCCTGAAGAGCCAGAGGCAGAAAAGTAAGGCTAGGCATGAATTCAGGGAAAATAAAAATGTCAGCTAGTACATCTTGTGATTCTTCAGAAGCCATAGAATAAAGCACTGAGTGCAGAACTGAGCTTGGAACACATGAAAGCACACAAACACAAGTTTCTAGAACTTGTGGCTGTTAAAATACATTTGGAATGTGA
Organism: Urosaurus nigricauda; assembly: GCA_034509955.1. NCBI lineage: Eukaryota > Metazoa > Chordata > Lepidosauria > Squamata > Phrynosomatidae > Urosaurus > Urosaurus nigricauda. The sequence goes on along the minus strand of JAOEGL010000006.1, from coordinate 25,698,327 downwards.
GCTCAATCAAGACATTTTGTGGCATGAGACAAGATTCTGCTGAGAACAGAATTTTACTTCAGTATTGTTTTTAAATTGTGAGCCGCCTTGGGTCCCTTTTGGGAGAAAGGCGGCATAGAGATAAAACAAAACAAAATAATATTGTCAAGAGCTAAAATTCTGTTCTCTTTCCAATTGGCATGGTGTGGGGTTGGGGAAGGGGGCAGAAAATGTCTCAGGCCGCAAAATGTCTTGATTTTAGTTCAGTACTGTCCCTTGACCTGATTGTCTGGTCATAACTGCCTGTAGGGGGGTGGTGCTCATCTCCATTACTAAGCCCAAGAGCCAGTGTTGTCCAAAGACTACTCCAGTGTTTATGTGGCCAGCAGGACTGCACCAAATGCTGTTACGTTCCTACTGAAGTGGTACCTATTTATCTACTTGCATTTGCATGCTTTTGAACTGCTGGGTTGGCAGAAGTTGGGACTAGTGACTAGAGCTCACCCCATCATGCATCACTTGGGCCTCAAACTGCCAATCTTTCAATGTTCCAATTGTCAGAATTGGCGTCTTAACCACTAAGCCACCGCATCCCCACCAACTGCCAACAGAAGGGCTTAAATACCCAAAAGGCCTCAGATCCTGTTTGATCTTGGAAGCTAAACAGGGTCAGCCCTGGCTAGTACTTGCCCTGGCTAGTACTTGGATGGGCCACATACTGTAGGCTATATTTCAGAGGAAGTAACTGGCCAAACCACCTCCGAGTATTCCTTACCTAATAAAATCTTATGAAATTCATGAGATTGCCATAAGTTGGCAGGCGACTTGAAGGCATATATACATACATACTGTCAACAACACAGTCTTCTACCATATGGTTGAGGGCAGCTGGCTAGCTGCTTTGAGTCCCATTTTGGGAGAAATCAAATCAATAAATAGATATACAGTGGTCCCCCGGGTTACGAAGGTAATCCGTTCCGGATTACCTTTCGTAACCCGGAAATCTTCGTTTCCCGGGGGACCGCATTCTCTGATGGACCGTGCGGCAAATTTAAAGGGGCCGCGCGGTTTTTTGTCTTCGTATCCCGGGGTTTTTTTCGGATCCCGGGGACTTTTTTGTGGCCCTGGCGGTTTCGAGTCTCGGGGATTTCGTTCCCCGGGGGGTTCGTAACCCAGGGGACCACTGTATACCTATTGGCTGCAGGAGAAACTTGCCTTCAGTCTGGCCATTGAAAACTGCAACTACAACAAACTACTGCACTGATTTCTTTTATGCACCCTGAGATAATGAATATATATTTAACCAGAGACCACAGGGTCCTTAAACACAATGCTTACTGGCTGACATCTTGAGCAAATTTCCCTCTTCCTTTAAGCACTTGCTGGTGGAGTTCCTCCAGTGTTATCAGCCCTTGATGAGAAAGAGGAACAATGTCAATGCTCAGCCACAAACATGAGAAATCTGAATCCAACCCACTGCATTAGCAGACCAAAGTGACAATCCTACATAATAGGGCTAAGGGGCATGTGGTCTTACAGATGTTGGACTGTAACACCCATCAGACCTAGTGAACACAGCCAATGGCGAGGGATCATGGGCTTACTTTTGAGCTCATGTTTATATGGCCACACTGAGAGAATAAAATCCTATGCATATTTATCTGGACAGCAAGAACATGGCCAGGTTCATTGCCAAACAAGCATTCAAAGAAGTGTGCTACAAATTGAATTTATTTGCTCAGAAGCTTGCAGTGAAATCAAACACAGCTTGTTTCCCACTGATTTCCGTGGGAACCAGGCACAACCAAAGCTCTATGAAACTATATGCATAGAGAGAAGACGTTGGAATATGCGTTTTGATCCCCTTGTCCCACCATGCCAGGACTTTCATGTCAGAATGGGAATGTCTGAAAATAAATCATCATTGCGTTGAACTGAACACTGTGACAGTCTTGTATTGAGCAGATGGCCGTAACTGTGATAGCCAAACACATTTATCATCTCTATTCAGATTTCCCAGGCCAAGCCAGAAAGGTCATAGAGGGTGAAGGTGGAACCAATGCCTATGGCTATGTTCCCCTCACACTTCCAGTTTTATAATGCCTTAATAGCAGAGTTTGAGAATATCTGATTATAAGTAACTACTTGTTGGGAAATGATTCTTTTTTTTGCAGTCACTATGACATAATTAACTAAGGATCTTTCATTCCACACAATCAGAGCACTATGATGATTCCACTTTAAATGTCATGTTTGCATCCTATGGAAGGCTGAGGTTTTAGTCTGGGGAGGAACTAGAGCTTTCTGGATAAGAATCCAAAATGCCCCTGGCTAAAGTGCAAATCCTAAAATTGCATATGATGTTGTCATGGCAGTTAGAGAAGAATCGTACCACGTTAATTGTGTAGTAGGAAAGAGCCTTAATATTTTGTGTGTAGTTTAATGAGGGATGACGTCAATTGTTTTGTAGTGAAACTAGCACTTTTTAGTTGCTTCTGTAGTTATGGAAAAAGAATATCTCATGGTTAAAGCCCTGTCTTGTACTCTGTTCTAAGTGTGGAAGAAACAACAAGGCAAACTAGAATAACATGTTCTGCAACAAAGGCCAGCAGGTTGTAGAACTCCAACGTGGGGTTTTTTTTTAAATAACTATTTTAATTACTTTCAAGGAACATATAAGTAAAGATTTTCTTTTAAAGTCATAATATTAACAATAACTATCTATTTTTTCTGACTATGGGGAAAAAATTAAATGCTTTCCAAACTCTGCTGAATAATGCTTAACCTATACTGGAATCCTGTACACACATACCAGGAAGCAAATCTCATTAAAGTTGATGGAGCTTAATTCTGAGTAAACGTGATGTTAAACTAAGTGCAATCCATTATAGAGGATTGCTCTATAGATAGAGCATTAAAACAAACAAAAAAGGTCCACCCTGGAAACGTGCCATGCAAATTCATACACATGTACAAAAATGAAGAGCTATGTTTTGAGTAATTCATCTGAATTATAAAACAATTAAAAAACAGAGAAGAATGCAATCAACGATTATGGAAGTGTAATATGGTTAGCAAATTTGTAAAACTGACAAACAATACAAAAGTGGGGCGGGGGGAGATTAGGGAGAAACTGAAGTGACACAGACACACACTCCGGGAAGATCAAGTGGTGGATATGATCCTCACCTCCATTTCTGTGCTTCAAAGCCAGACAGACTTCAATAATCTGAACCCCTAATTCATAATAAAAATCTCCAACTCCCAGCATTTCAGACCAAAATCCTTTGCCAGCTGCAGAAAACAAAGTGAAAAATATGACTATATGAAGAACTGCATTTTGTTCCACTTGAACCACAATTCCAGGTGGCTGTTGTGTAATATCCTAGTCCTCATATCTATAGAGTGCCAGAATCCAAAGGAGAGATTCTAACTGACTTTTATCAGACACAAGACAAGAACTTCATTGGCCAATGCCCTGCCCACAATTTCTAGAACCTTCCCTCTGGGCAACAATAATATTAATATGGCCTGATGATGATAGGTGATAAAAACTATGGGTCTAACTATGGCAGGAGACTAAGAGGTCTGGCAAAAAATGGACTGAGCAATTTTTCTGGTCTACTGTGGTATGTTCTGGTAGTCATGGATGACAAGTGTATCCAGATTAAGACATACAGTGGTCCCCCAGGTTACGAAGGTAATCCGTTCCGGGATTACCTTCGTAACCCGGAAGTCGTTCGTAACCCGGGGGACCGCTTTCGTCAATGCACAGCGCGCCGGAAGCGCGCTGTTTTAAAGCTTCCGGGTTGCAAATTTTTTTCGCAACCCGGGTTTTTTTTCGTTGGCCGGGGCCGTTTTTCCGGCCCCGGCGGTTTCGGGTCCCGGGGATTTCAGATCCCGAGGGATTCGTATCCCGGGGGACCACTGTACCAAGGTTCTAGATTGTATTTTAGACCCCTCAGCATTATCCAGGAGGTAAAAGATTTAGAAACCACTCCATGGCTGAAGAATTTTTAAATGTACCTTTTGTGAGTTTATTTAACATGGTGATCTGGGATGATCTCTTATTTACTGATTAGATATTCATGACAATTTATATCAGGGTGCGGAACATGTGGCCCTACAGATATCACATAACTACAAATCTCATGAATCATCAATACTAGACAAATTGGCTAGAGCTGATGAGAAATGGAATTCAACAACAATGGGACAGCCAAATGTTCCACATTCCTGTTCTGAATTCATCCAACACTCCTTTTTTGGATAGAAATTAAACAAAACCTGCATATGAGTAAGAGAAACATTTTGCAGAATCTGTATTACCAGAAACTTTAATTATTAAAAGCATAGAGGGGACACAATCTTTGGGCTCAGATGGGCTCTGCTCCAAGAGTTTTTTACTTATTAGATACTGGGATAACTTATTCCTGAATTAAAATATTTTGTCTAGCAGAAATGATTATGCACCTTTTCTTCTTCTTTCTTCCTTAAGTGGAAACACAAAAATTCTCATATAATGGGGGTAGTCACCACATGTCTCTAGATGTTGTCAGACTGTAATGTCCACTAGACCACATCATGAGCTGAGGTGCTGGGAGTTGCAATCAAACAACAGCTGGAAAGACATAAATTGCCCAACTCCATTATAAAAACTTAATTTTGCAGAGTCTATCGGGAATTCCTCTCCCTCTTTCTCTCTACAACAACCCTCAGTTCCCCATTTCTTACAGGCCAGCGGATCAACACCAATCGTTGCACACATGTCTTGGAACTGGACTCTGAACTGGGGATTTTTACGGATCTCTTGCTTGTGTTTACTAGCAAACTCTTCCAGGTTAGTTTTAAACATGTCCAGCTGCTTGGACATCTATAAATGAAGTCAGGGAAGAAAAAGGAGAAACAGATTAGGTTAGACCTGCAAGATTAACAAAACTCTTCTTTTATAGCTTTCAGATATTTAACAGACTGATTGATCACACATAAGAATTATCCAAGGCCATTTCCATGAACAAACTATTTATTGCAAAAAATTTTATGCCTGCTTTTCCCCGCAAAGTGATTGCACTTTAACATCGAATAAGATGAGTTTATCTCATCATCCTGAGACCAGTTACAAGAAGCCCACAGGCCTACTGCTATAGACTAGATCTTTTCTAATCCATTTCCTAAATGGTTGATGTCCTTGATAATGACAACATCATGAAACAATGGGTTCCACAGGTTAAATATGTATTATGCATAGAAGCCTGGGCTAATAAAGGAACAGTCTGATATGGTCACAAACTTTCCAACAGCCGTCCCTCCAAGTCCAAGAGTAACCATTGCTGCTTTCCACATCTCACCTGGGCTAACTGGTCTTCAGCCAAAACTGTCCCACGTTCCTTGTATTTTGCCTACAAAGGAAAAAAATGGTTGGTTATTAGACAATTACAATGATGATAACACTTTGTAAAAATAAAGCCCTATTTTTATCCTGGATATTTGTTCTTCTCTCCAAGGTCATTATAGGAGGTGCTGGATGTGTGTGTGCGCCTTATCCATAGGAGGTTTGTTTGCAGGAGCCTTTACTGTAGAGCCAAAGCCGTGGAAGTCTCTGCCTCATGGAACTGCCCTGCTGCATATAGTTAAGCAACTTCTTAAGAAATGTTAATGCTTTGCTTGTTTACTGGACCACAGCCCTGTCTAGTCATGCCATGTCACTATCAATCCAAAATGATTGTGGCATAAAGGGTTTTGGACACTGTTTTCAAATTACTGATAACTTTAATAATTGTTTTATGTTTTGTGGCTTAAACCATTTATAGCTAAAGTTTTATCCACCAGGAGTAAAGAGCCTTTCTTCGCTGAAGCCCAGGGCCAGCATCCCACATCATCCCTCCCCTACTCTTTCTCACAAACACAACCACATTACATTACATTTCAATTTATTACAGCAAGTCACCAGCATAATCACACAAACACAAGTATCCATGTTTTTCAAACACAGTTCTCCAACTTTCCAACACATGCCCCCACTCACATCACAAACACAGGCTTTTCCCTTGCACTCTTCACTCGTCCACCCTTTCTTTTCTCAGGGAGAGAAGTAGGCACCCTCACATCCACACATTCTTCAGCCACCATCCCAGTGTTTGGGGATCAGGAGGTATAAACATCACTTTCCCACATTTCCAGAGTCAACAATTGCTTTCTGGAATTATCAGATGCACTACCATTAGGCACAGTGAAGCAGCCAGCTTTGGCAACAGATTTGGGGTGCCATGAAAAGGCAGGGAATGGGACTTGAGTATCCATAGAATTTGGTATCCATAGGAGATCCTAGAACCAAAACTCAGCAGATACTAAGGGCCCACTGTATTTCCTGGAGGTCTCCCTTCCAGGGAAACCAGTGAGGAGTAGTGGTTTGCATATTGGACTACAACTCTAGATACCATGAAACCCACCTTGGGCAAGGCACACTCTCTCGGCCTCAGAAGATGGAAATGGCAAACTTACCAAAAAAATGATAGGTTTGCCTTAGGATTGCCTTAAGTCAAAAATGACTTGAAGGCATGCAACAACAACCCCCCCTTCCAGGTTTAACTTTGATCCTCCAGATATTTTGTTCTTCAACTCCCAGTAGCCCCTGCCAGTTGGCCAACAGTCAGGAATTCTGGCAGATGAAGTCCAAAACATCTGGAGGACCAAGGTTTGGGAACTACTGCTCTATACCAAGAAGCAAAGCATCTTGGGCCAGTCCTATCCATTTCTCACTCCCCCTCTCCCTACAATTAATATTGGTAACAATTAAAGAGTTTCTAGGCATAGTAGGCAGGGAGACGAGCAAAGGGTTTAAACGAGGAGGATGGCACATGCTGACGACTCTTCCCCACAAACCACTCTGTCTTGATATACAGAGACCAGTTGTGAAGGGGAGGACATCATAGAGGACACAGGATGGGGCTGTGTCATCTGTATGGGAACCCACCAATAATAGAATACATGGAAATAATTGAAAAGCTAGTTGCCTTTCACATTGCATAGTTAGAAAGCTATTGTGGCACAGTGGTTTGACTGTTGGACAGTCAACAGACCAGGGTTCAATTTCCAGCTTGGCCACAAAACCCACTAGATGACCTTGGGCAAGTGAGTCACACTCTCTCAGCCTCATGGGAAGGCCATGGCAAACCCCCTCTGAACAAATCTTACCAAGAAAACCCCATGATTAGCCTTAGGGTCGTCGTAAATCAGAAATGACTTGAAGAAACACAATACATGCCATTTCAGTGCCATTTCATTTGTACTCCCTGTTAGAAGTGCTACAATACTTACAGCTGAAGAATCAAAAAGAACAAATCTGATGATAGGAAGAAAACTCATTTATTTGAGATGTGGTGCTGGAGAAAAGTGCTGAAGATCCCATGGGCATCCAAAAGGACAAAGAAAAGGGTCCTAGAGCAGATCAAGCCAGAAATACCCCTAGAAGCCAAGACTTAGACTAACATACTTTGGACACATCATGAGAAGGAATTAATTGTTGAAAATCCATGTAAAGAGTTCTTGTCTAGCCCACATTTTACAAGCTTGTTTGCAAGGTTCCCCATGAAATTCTTCAAACAAGCTTGTAAAATGTGGACTAGACAAGGTAACCGTTACATGGATTTGTACTTGGTTGACTGGCCGAACTCAAAGGGTGCTCAACAATGGTTCCTTTTCATCCTGGAGAGAAGTGACCAGTGGGGTCCCACAGGGTTCTGTCCTGGGCCCAGTGCTATTCAACATCTGTATTAATGATTTGGATGACAGAATTGGGGGCATACTTATCAAATTTGCAGATGACACTAAACTAGGAGGAGTAGCTAATACACCAGAGGACAGGATCCATATTCAAAATGACCTGAATAGACTAGAAAGATGGGCCAATGCTAACAAGATGAAATTCAATGCAGAGAAATGTAAGGTTCTGCACTTAGGGCAGAAAAATGAAATGCACAGATATAGGATGGGGGACATCTGGCTGAATGAAACTATGTGTGAAAGGGATCTAGGAGTCCAAGTAGACCATAAGCTGAACATGAGTCAACAGTGTGATGCGGCAGCTAAAAAAGCCAATGCAATTTTAGGCTGCATCAATGGAAGTATAGTGTCTAGATCAAGGGAAGTAATAGTGCCGCTCTATTCTGCTTTGGTCAGGCCCCACCTGGAATACTGTGTCCAGTTCTGGGCAGAACAATTCAAAAAGGATGTGGAGAAACTGGAGCATGTCCAAAGGAGGGCAACTAAGATGGTGAAGGGTCTGGAAACCTTGCCCTATGAGGAACGACTTAGGGAACTGGGGATGTTTAGCCTGGAGAAGAGAAGGTTAAGAGGTGATATGATAGCCCTGTTTAAATATTTGAAGGGATGTCATATTGAGGAGGGAGCAAGCTTGTTTTCTGCTGCTGCAGAGACCAGAACGCGAAACAATGGATGCAAACTGCAGGAAAAGAGATTCCACCTCAACATTAGGAGGAACTTCCTGACAGTAAGGGCTGTTCGACAGTGGAACACACTCCCTCGTCTCCGTCCTTGGAGGTCTTTAAGCAGAGGCTGGATGGCCATCTGTCAATGGGGATGCTTTGATGGAGAGTTCCTGCATGGCAGGATGGGGTTGGACTGGATGAGGGCCCTCTTTGGGCTCTCTTCCAACTCTACGATACTATGAAAAGACAACAATGTTAGGAAAGGTGGAGGGAAGTAGAAAGAGGCCAAAGAGCCCAAGAATATGAGTCTGCAGGATCTGAGCAGAGCAGTAGAGGACAGGGGGGGCTGGAGCTGTCTCATCCATAGGGTTGAAGGCAGTTAACAACAAAGACAGGCTCAGGAGGGAAGGGGGGGGGTAGAGGCACTTTGCACATGCTCAGGGGCATTATTAATTTAATTTTTTTTTTAAATGACCCAAATTTGGACCCTTGGAGCCAGAAAAAGAGTTAAAGCGGTGCCAAACCGGGTTCTCTTTCCAGTGTGGAGCCCTAGAGGGGAAAAAAACTCACCTCAGCCAGCTTCTTTTTGGCAATGGCGCCGGCTCCTACCCCCCTGCGGTGCATCTTTATTGAAGGTGGGAAGGATGGAGGCTAGAAAAGGGGGCCTGCCTTGGAGAGAGACACAGCAGCAGCAGCCATCATCATCCACCCAACAACACCCCTTTGGCTAATTATATATGGCCACCCACCCAACACCAGCCTGCCTCTCTTTTTCTACGTCATCTTCATGAGACAGACATCATGGAGGAAGTGTCTGGGGATAATAAATATGGGGAGCTCCTCCATCATCTCCCCCAATCTTGCCTTTCTTCCTTTGGAGGCTGTGCTCTTGTGTGTGAGGGGAATGTTCCCCCATTTTTATGTCCAAAAACCACACCACTCCAGAGATAACCCAGTTTGAGGCTGCTTTAATTGCTCTCAGTGCTAGGGAATCCTGGGAATTGTAGTTTATTACATAGCACCACAGCTTTTATTTTTTTCCCCCCTGACAGAGGAGGATAAATAATGTCACAAAACTACAGGATTCCCTGAACCAGGGCAGTTATAAAGTAGTCCCCAAACTGGATTGTTTCTGCAGTCACTTCCCTGACTTAGGCCTAAAACACACTGCACAAATAATCCAGTTTGATACCGTTTTAACTGCCTTGGCTCAATGCTATGGGATTCTGGGCACTGGTTTTGTGAGATATATTTGAGCCTTCTCTGTCAGAAAGAGCTCTGGTGTGCCACAATAAACTACAGCTCCCAGGATTCCCTAGCACTGAGCCAGGGCAGTTAAAGCAGTCTCAAACTGGGTTATTTCTGCAGTGTATTTTGTGCACTTTCCTGCTTTATTTAGGGGAGAGGAGGGGACCCCATTACAGGGTGACCAGCTGCAAAGGAGGCAATGCAAAATATAATAATTATAATAGAATAAGTTTTAATTCTGATCTTTTTCTGGTGTTGGGCAGTATTTTTAAAAAAATATATTACTGACCTATTTGCATGTTTGAATTGACATCCTCCTTTTAAAAAATCACTCTGTTGAATGTAAGGATGACATGTATTCGAGAAGTTTCCCACTCATCATTGGACCTTTTGAATGGGTCAATGGACACCTGGTAACAATTTATGTAAAATTGCGTTTCATGTACTGTAGAGACGCTTCGCTGGTGCCTTGTGTGTCCAAACCACTTCAAATGAGAGGACAGTCAGCCCTCTACATTCCTTGGAGTTTGGGACACAGGACCCCTGTGAATGCATAAAAAACACAAATAACGAAAACACTATGGAGTTTATCAGACGGGAGGAATTTCTCTTTATTTCGAGTGGAGCCAATTGGAGCCAATTCAAATTCACGTGAATTCGCTAGTTTAATTTACGTGAATTCCAATTGCATTTGGAATGCGTTCAGAATGACTTCCCATTGCCCGAAAATGACTCCCCATTGCCCGAAATTGTGTGAGATACTTTAATTCACAATAGCGTAAAACCCATGATTGCATTCGGAATTACTTCCCTTTTGCCCAAAATTGCGTGAGATACTTTAATACGTGATAATGTGAAACCCCATGATTGCGTTCAAATCGCCATTAGATTATACTTTCAATTTCCGCCGTCTGATAAACTCCTATGTTTTTACCTTAGAGGGCACCTCTCTAGGAATCTCAAGGTCCTCCAGCACAACTCTGTGGTCAACATCCACCAGACGTTGACTATATAATTGCATTGGAGGAGCTACAAATGCCTAGTGGAGTGTTCTCTCTAGGAATCTAAGCCTTTCCGTGTGACTTTTGGATAAAATTGACCATAGCATTGCGCCAGAGGACCTAGATATTCCTAGAGAGAACATATTAATAAAATCCATGAATAATCAAAGCTGCAAATGTAAAGGGATAAGTGTACAGTCAGCCCTCCACATCCACTGATTTTTTTATCTATAGATCCCATTATCCATGGTCTGAAAATATTAAATATATATATATAAATTCCAAAAGGCAAACCTTGATTTCAGACTGGCATTTAAAACAGAAGGCTTTTAAAGAACCTTCTTTAAAAGAAGTTAAAAGAAATTCCTTAAAGAACTTAAGGCCTCATTCCCACTACGTTTTAAACCAGTTGGCAAACCAGTTTGAAATGATTTAAATGACCACTGTTTGCACTTTAGCTGAATCACTGAAGTAATTTGGAGAGGGGGGGCATGCGCTAGACCCATTTAACTTCTTTTTGACCCACATTTTTTTCCGCGTCTTTTGTAATAAATTGATTCAGTGCAAGTGTGAATAGGATGCAAATCTAAATCGATTTTTTAAATGATGTGATCAGATGATTGTCTGCTGAAGAAGGTCCCTTTGGAATCGAATCATTGGTCAATGTGAACTAGAAGTGGGTTATTTTACAACCACAAAATGCGATCAGGCAAATGCAGTGCGAACCACGTTTCACTGTCGAATCAGTCCATTGATTCGGATCATAAATTGATTTATTTGTAAGTGGGAATGAGACCTAAGGAAGAAGGTTCTTTTTTGCCTTCTTTTTGAAACCTTCTTTTCTTTTTAACTAACTTTTAAAGGTTGAAAAGAAAAGAAAGGAAAAAGAAGGTAAAAACTTAAAGAAGTTCTTTTTAAAGAATAGACTGGATGTTGCATTATTTTAAAATATTTTAAACATGTTTATATTTTTAACTATTTTATTCTTTTACATGCAATCTGTTTTACTATTGTAATAATTTAATTCTGTTTTAATGTAGCATTTTTCTGTTATTAATTCTACTATTTTTAATCTTGTAAGCCACTCTGAGTCCCAATTTTGGGGAAAGGGTGGGATATAAATAACAACAACATCAACAGATTTTGCCATTTTATATCAGGGACACCATTTTACTATGCCATTGCATTTAACGGGACTTGAGCATCCCCACATTTTTGGTATCCAGGGGGCCCCAGGAACAGTACAATTAAAAACATTTCAAAAAATTATTTTAAAACAGAATTAAATTATTACACTAGTAAAACAGATTTAATGTAAAAGAATAAAATATGGTTAAAAAGATAAAAGAGTTTAAAACTTTAAAAGAATACAACACCCAGCCTGTTCTTTAAAAACCTTCTGTTTTAAATGTTTGTCTAAAATCAAGGTTTGCCTTTTGGAATGTATATATTTTAAAATATTTTCAAACCATGGATAGTGGAACCTGTAGATAAAATGCTGATCTGGGCTGCTGCCACACTGCAAAATTGATGCAGTTTGACACTGCTTTAATTGCCATGGATCCATCCTATGGAATAATGGGATTTGTAGTTTGTTTTGGTGTCAGAGGTCTCTGACAGAGAAAGCCAAATATCTCACAAAACTACAAATCCCAGACTGGTAGTGTTGAAAGATATAGCCGTGTTAGTCTGTAGAGTCAGTACATGGAGAGATCTTGTAGCACTGAATTAAATCTGAATTTAAATCTACTCTTCCTACAGTCTCAAATTCTTCTATATGAACTGTGTGGAGGTATAGGTTCAAAATACTAACTAAATGGATATTTAGGGTTGAATCCAGATTTAATCGTGTTTAGACTAATTTATTAACCAGATTAACCTAATTATTACTAACTTATGTTGATTTCAGTATGACTAACTCTGAAACCAAAATACTAACAGTTAGTCTCAAAGGTGCTACAAGATCTCTACGTACAAATCCCAGAAGTCCCTGGCATTGAGCCATGACAGTTAAAAGGATGTCAAACTGCATTAATTCTGCAGTGTAGATGCAACATTGGTTATTGGGGATGCTTTCTCAGGTTGTACTAGAAAACTCATGGACTAGTATACATCTCTACTCAAAAGACAGTTCCAAATATTGATTTACTCATAGGTAGGTAGGTGCAGATTGCAGTTTTAGTAAGGAATACAGTAAGTCCCATTGACCAGTCTTTTTACTTCCAATAGTGAGAAATGTCTGCGAAAATCATCCTACTACAAGACTTTCATGCATTGGAGGCGGTTAAATGTGCTATGATATTGCCCTCTAGTGGGACTTTCCATAAAAGACAACAGTGTATGAGCATCCTCCAAGTAAGTGCAGTTGGTCCAGGGTGACCCAGAGGTCCTCCTTTTCCAGGACACGTCTTCCATTTCAATCTTTTGTCCAGGAGAAACGTCAAAATGTCCTCCATTCTGAGCCTGACTAAGAAGCATTCATTTATATTTATATGAGTGCTTTTAGCTTTTATTTTGTAATGCCCTACATTGTTTCTTGATTGTCCTACATTTTGTGGTGCCTTCTCCTCCTTTGCAGTTAGGACATCTGGGTTGGTGGCGAACAGGAACCTCGGATGCTTCCAATCCAGAGCTTCACATACAGTTTAGTTGCCACTTTGTGCACCTCTTTTATCTTCCAGCTGCAGTGGAAGCAGGACTGGCCCTGCCAGTAGACTATCTGCATCCACACTGCAGAAATAATAAAGTTTGACACCACTTTGCCTGCCATGACTCAGTGCTATGGAATTTGGTTAATTGTTGTTTATTGTGGCACCAGAGCGCTTTGACAAAAAAGGCTAAATGTCTCACAAAACTACCGTTCCCGGAATTCCATAGCATTGAGCCATGACAGTTAAAGTAGCATCAAACTGGATTATTTCTGCAGTGCGGATGCAGCCAAAGTGAGATGACCACTTCAAATGACAGATCTTTGGGAACAGCAAATGGCAATTCCTTGGCTGTTCCTCTTGGGTTTTCTGGTTATTTCTCTCCATTGGTCAGACTCCAGAAATTGACCATTTCTGACTCCAGGGCACATTGTCTGGGTTTGACCTTTCAGAAGGGGTCCTGTTCAAAGCTATCTGGTATGGTTAATGAGATCCTGTTGATCTTCTAAAACCTAATCCATTGGATCAGTTTAGGAATGTAGGAAACTGGTTGTCAGTCTATTGATGCTTCTAGTCCAGTTCAGCCTCTGACTTTTAGATTTCCAGGGTTTCGGGCAAAATTCTTTCATAGCCCACCCAAGAGATATTTGGTACCATCTGGTAGTTTTCTCTCCAAGTATAAATATAGCAAATCTCCTTAGCTTCAGTCAGATGAGGCTGGATATGGTGGTACCCATTGATCAGCAAAACCTGTAAGTCAGTTAAGCTGCCATGGTTCCTGTAGCAGGATGTTTTCATCCTGTCTTGTACTGACTAAATAATATTCTCAAGCACATTTCAATTTGAGAATAAAGAGTTTTATTGTTCTTGGTAGTGTGTCATGATTACTGATTGATATTCATTACAAAAAAAAAGCACAAAATGAAGAAAATGTAGAAGTAAATCCATCTTCCTCCTCAGTCTTTATGCATCCTGTAGAAAACAGAAATAAGGTTGATGAAAGATTTGAAATTTGGTTTAAGAACTTGATGAACGAGAAAAAGAGAATCCTCCTTTAACGTCCCAAATTAAAGTGTCCTTTAGTGCTAGGACTAGGCGTTCCTAGCTCATTCTTATTATACTAGTTTTGTCATTGCTGTTATCCTTTCTATACTACACAATTGAATTAAATCTGCCCTTCCTACAGTCTCAAATTCTTCTGTGTAAACTGCATGGAGGAAATACTAACTAAATGAACTTTCTGAAAATATTTGGGGTTGAATCCAGGGTTAGGCATGTTTAGGCTAATTTATTACTACTAACTTATGTTGATTTCAGTATGACTAACTGAATGCTCAACATTGGCATTTGTCATGCTGTGCACAGTCAGTACCTGAGAGTCAAAAATCAACTGTGATTTTTTTTTTTACATAAAACTATAATTTAAGTTGTTCTTAATCCATTTTTATTATTGTACAAATTGAAATAAAAATTATAGAAAAATCAACTGTGATGAACATCTGAGCTTTTCTGGCATAATTCCATCAAGACTGGCTCTTTTAAATCACATGGTGCTACACTGATCTGGCTTCTTTCAGCACTACACAATTCTGACATTTTAATTCCACTTTAACAAGCGCAGTCACTATTAAATCCTGGGATTTGTAGTTTCACGAAGTATTTAGAATTCTCTACCAGAAATCTCGAGTGCCTCCCTAAACGACAAATCCAGGATTCCATAGGATGCACCTGTCGCAGTTACAGCAGACTGAAAATGCTGTATTTGTGTGATGGCAACATAGGTTGTGTCTATAAAACCCAACCAGCTCTGGTCATTGAATAAAGGACAGGGGGATGGGTGGGAACACATAGATTCACTCACATTGGCCTGCAGAGGTCAGCAGAAATCAGCCAAGCCAGAAATTCTTGCCTCAGGATGTCCTTCCAGTCATCTGAACCCTTTGGCAAAGCAAGACTACAAAAGAGAGACTATGAGGCTGATATTTCCCGTCAGTGGGATCCCAGAGATTGAGATGGAAAAAAATAAAGAGAAGTGAAAAAGCTGTAGTTTGTGTGAAGCTGGGAAAAGATCCCAGACCTTTGGTTGCCTAGGCATCTCAGAAAATGTGATGCTGGCCCCTTGGAGATGCATATGCTTTTGTCAATACAGTCCCTGTTATAGACTTCCATGGGAATTTCATGCCTTATAACAACTTTTATTTACATATGTAGGAAAGTAATCGGAATGAAAAGGGGAATGGATAGACCTATGCATTAACATTATTCTGTACACATCATTTTCCAAAATGGCCAGCAATTGTTCTCCTACTACACACATGGCATCTACATTCTTAATATGGATGTCAGAGGAGATTTTGGGGAAAAAAAATCTATAATACATAGCTCCATATAAACTAAGCATTAGCTACGTACAAGATTTTTGTTGGAGAGGCTACTCTCCCTCTGCCCTTTTTTGGCTTGGGGGCAATGTTCAAAAATAAAATAATTGGAAGATGGAGTTCAATCCAGACTTTTGTATACTGAAATCAAATCCAATGAAATTAATGGATGTATGAAGTCCCATACATTCCATTGCATCTACTCAAAGTATGCCTAAAGGTTTAACCTGATCCATGTTAATTTCAATATATCATTGCAGCATAGTAATTACTTTCAAATTTCAAAATAACTTTAGCTCTATTTGAATATTAAGAATCTGTATATATTAAATGTGTGAGAAAGAGAGTGTGTTAAAAGCGGTGGTGTTTTTCTTGCTTTCTACTTGCAGAGAAAACAGAGAACCACTCAAGCTCTTTCCAGCATCCAGAATAATCTGAAAATGGATCAATGGGACTCTAAACATTTGTTATCCCCAGGTAAGCATGCACAGTACCACACCCTCAAAGACAGGACATAACTACTGATAGTACGGCAAACGATTATCTCATTGATAGTACTAGAATATGAACATTCAGAGCTCAGAAAGTTAACGTTTTGACTACAGTTTCCATAATTCCCCATCCCTTGTGATCAATGGCCAGCCTGGCTGGGGAATTCTAGGATCTGTAATCCAAAAGGTAAGTTTTCCTGAATTATGTATTATTAATTATAATTACTTTATTCCGACTTCCCTTATTCCAACATTCTTAGATTGGCTCATGAATATGAGAAATACTTTTATTTAACAAAGTGAATTGATCAGAAGAAATCATTCTAGATCCTATGGTTTGTACAGAGCTGGTTCTAATTTTTTAATTTTTTGGAATAATAAATATAAGAATACATAACTGTATTTTTCCTCTATATTACAAATTATAAATTGATTTATTTTCAAATATTCCCCTGCTTATTCAGGCATTTGGGTGGGTTTCTTTAATTTTTCTTTTCATTTTTTTCCCCAGCACATGTACGTGACCTTTCATTCTGTTTTTGTTTTTCATATTTTATAAATTCTGAGGGGTTTTCTCCCAATTTGTATACAATACTTCTAAAAATATCAATTTATACAATTCATAATGAAGCAGATGGCAACATCCACAAGCAAAATGAGATTTTTGAAGTTACCCAGTAAGATATTGAAATCAATATATTTACTTTGTGCAGTTTTATATGCCACAGTGGAGTTTATCAGACGATGGAAATTGGAAGTATAATCCAATGGCAATCCGAATGCAATCATGGGGTTTCACATTATTGCAAATTAAAGTATCTCACGCAATTTCGGGCAAAAGGGAAGTCATTCCGAGCGCAATCATGGGTTTTACGTTATTTCATATTAAAGCATCTCATGCAATTTCAGGCAACAGGCAGTCATTTTTGGGTAATGGGAAGTCATTCTGAACCCATTCCGAATGCAACTGGAATTCAAGTGAATTCGAATTGGTTCCAGTTGGCTCCATTCAAAATAAAGAGAAATTCCTCCCGTCTGATAAACTCCAGTGAAAATGTTATAAATTTTGGTTAGTTTAGCCTTTATCTTACAGATTAAATGGTCTGTCTGTGCAATCTAAGATCCCAGTCTTGGTAAAATGGTGGGAAATAAATAAAGTGATAATTTCTTGATTGAAACAGAATCTTATTGCAATATAGAATCGATTATTTGGTTGTTGATGTGGTTGTTGAACTCACCTCTGTTCCCCCATGTTTGGCAAAAAACAGCTCATGCAATCCTTTGCCTCAGTCCTTTGAGTTCCAGCTTCAGTGTCTTGATTCCTTGTCTGCAATCCTGGGAGTTCAACTTCTCTTTTGGATGGTTCAAGGCTGTTACTTGAGGGAAATGCAGAACAAGGTATAATTCTGAGATCCCATTAAGGAGCATTATAATACTTTGTTAAACCCATTACTTTTTTCCTTGACTTTGGGGGAAGACATTACTTTTCCCCTCTCCCAACCTGCGCCTTCAGAGATGGCCAAAATACCCTGGGATTGCTCAGTGTACTGGAAATCCTGATAGAAGGAAATAAGGGAATAATAATAATAACTCTTATTCTAATATGGAGAGAAATCTTGTAGCTCCTTTGAGACTAACCAACATTAAAAAGTTGGCAGCACAAGCTTTTTCATTTCAGTTAGTCTCAAAGGTGCTACAAGATCTCTCTATGTACTGATTCTACAGACTAACGTGGCTATATCTTTGAATTCTTTTTCTAATAAAGATATACGAGTAGTAATAACCATGTTTTTGAGAGTTACGCTCTTGAGAATCATCTTCCATTCACATATAATTTGACCATGCTTGAGAAGTCTAGTGTATGGAGGAGGGAGGCATTAAATCTTGTACAAGACAAAAGCATCCCCATCTTTACTTATGTATCTCCTATACACCCAATTTTTTATTTGACTAACATCCTGGATAACTGCAGGGGGTGGGAGCTGTGCTACAGACTTACGCAATCCGACTCTCCCTTCTGTTCAAGAGCCACTCCACAAAGTTTTTCTTCAGCATGTTATCCAAAGTTCGACTGTAATCACTTGCTAAGGTTCCTTCTATATACCGTCTCTTCAGGAACCTGGGATTCTTTGTGTTGTCCCTAAGAGCAAATACAGACAGAGTATGAATAGAAGGGGCATGTTTGTGCAAAGTTTACAATGTAGATAACACTCTAGTGTAGATACCACTCTAGGGCTCAACTCACTTGGTCACACTTCCTACCTTTTTCTTTTTGCACATAAGGAGAGAGGAGATAAGACACTTCTAATCTGCTGCAAACCATTTCCATCCAAATGTGATCTGCTATGTTTTGGGCAAACTACAATTTGCTGTCAAAACAGAATCCCATACTGAAATCAAACCATGGCTTGGGTTATTTTGCGGACAAACGATGGTTTTGCAAACTATCCTTTGACACATTAGTGTGAAAGAGTACACTAAGTTTATCACTCACTATCATATCTCCTTCCTTTACATGCTAAGGAAGAAGAGGAGTGGAGTCCAGTTTTAATTGCTGTTCAAATCCCAGTTTTCCAAACCACCCTTAACTGAATGCAGCCTTAATTCTATTGAACTAGCACTTGCATCTTTTAATTCTATTCAGCCTTTTGCTCAAAATTACAACATGACACTGAAAAAAATCAATAAATTTGCAAACTTATTTGTTCTAAATTATTGGAAGTTCTGTACATGAATTTCATGCTTTAAAATTTCATTACAGTCATAATGAATGCTTTTGTATCACATAATGTAAAATAAGGACACATATTTCATTTGTCATGGGTTGTGGTTTCTGCATTTTGGCTGATTCATGAACAAAGATTTGTAGATCCATCTGTTTTCGGTCCATGTCACTTCTGCACTAGTAGAGAATAGTAGGGTAAGAATTTAAATTGAATTTGTTTTATTTTGTATTTATTTATTTTTGCAACAGTGTATTGAAACCCACTGATTTATTCATGTTTGGGTTGAAATTATTTTTTAAAAGTGAAAATGAACATATAAACCGATTCAAGCCCAAGGCTTTGAATATCACACTTTAAAATGTGGGTTTGAAACCCTCTGTATTAAATCTTATTAGTAATTAATTAAGTCTCACACCTCTTTTTTTTCTCCCTTTAAAACTCCTAATCTTTAAAGGCTATCAGGTTCAACATGCTGTTCTCCATGATAGGAATACTTTTGCCTACTGAATTTGGCCAATACAAATAAAGAATAAATTTGTTTCTACTTCTTTATAAAGAATTAACCAAAACTTGCAAATGTCTCCCATATAGAGAAAGAACAACAACTAAAAAAATCAGAGTTTAAAATGTTTGAATGCAGAAGAAAGTAAAACTTACATGATTTTCCCATTGCTTTTCACCTGTGAGTCTTTTGTGTCCTATTTCTTAATGGATCTGCAAACCACAACTTTTAAAATTTGTCCTAAAATGTGCATTCAAATATGCATTTAAAAGGTATTTTCTCATAAAATACACGTTTTAAAACATTGTTAACATGTATTAATATCTAAACTTTTGTTGAAAATTTTAAATTACTGAAATCTGACTTACAACACTGAAAGAAGTATGAAATCTGGGAGATATTTAGCTTCATGCTGGAATTAGTAAAGGACAAATTCCTTAAAGATCTGTATTCATGGACACTAACCTGGTGCCGTTCTCTTCCATCAGCACAAAGCTGAGAGAGACCAGAAGGAGGGAGAGAACTTTGAAAAACATCATGTTTGCAGGTGAATTCTGCAAATCAAAAGAAGCACCTACAGTATGTGAAATAGTGAAAAATTATTCAAATAGAATTAAAAGAGGGTATTGTTTTTTACAAATTGTCCAACTTGTTTATTTGTTTTTCAGATTAAAAAAATTAACAGATCAATTAACAGTACAATTCCATAAAGTATGATACAGAGCATAACAGTACACTTACCATAGTTTACAGCATTTTAAAAAACTTGTTAAATTGTGTTTGAATTATTTGAAGATGATTTGCACCACACCTTGAGATCTACTGCTACAAGCAAGGTTAGAAATACATTGATTTATTTAAATACAATTTTACATAAATGGATTATCTTAAGAAATATTATAAAATATTTATAAATAAGGATACTTTATAAATAATGTAGATTTATTATTATTTCTATTAATTTTATAAATATAAAATAATATAAAATCATACATTTTATTATATCTATATTACTTATAAGGATAAATTATAAATAATATAAATTATTTATATTTATATTATTTATAAATAAGAGAAAATTATAAACTATTTATAATTATAAATGAGGAAAAACTATTAACATAATAGATAGGAAGAAAATGTCACATTCATAAATGATAACAATGACATGATAATTATTTACATTCTATCTTGACATGATGTAAGTTTTGGGGCCATATGATATGTAATAAAATGTATGTGTTATAGACAGTGTGAAGAAGGACACAAACCTAGTAGGTTTATAGAAAGAATTGTGTATTAATCATTAGAATATTAATTGTCATGAGGATGTACATAAGTTTGTGTTATTATTTTGTGCTATATAATTGACTTTGTTGATGGTGTTTATGTACAACTTGTTTATATTTTGGAAATCTAAACAATGCAAAACAACAACAACCAACAACACCCCAAACCTCACACTAATAATAATGGCCATAATGAAAATAAAAGTTATCACAATTTTTAAGGCGGAAAGAGAGACAGTTACAAATATTAAATAGCTCCAGGATTGTCTCATTTTAAAGAACTCTGTGTTTAGTTTTACAGCAGTGGTCCAAATTTATCAGTATTTTCTTTCTAGGCAGCATCCTAAATTCCCACAATGTGCTCTTCTGTCTCACCTAATGCCTGTGTTACAATCTTGCAATACTACAAAGCTGGCAAAATACCTTCTGGTGTGGTGAAAGGGAAAAACCAAATGGCACCTTATCCCTCCTGGCAACTGACATGGGCCACTGGGCCAGTCCATTAGACAAAGTGGTTATCTTGTGGAAAACAGCAGTGGCAGTCCCTAACTATCTGAGCGGAGCCTTTCAGAAACACTTATCCATTGCAGAGGTGTCAGTTGCTATAGTCAGTTGTAAGGGAGGATGCTAACCTGTGTACAGGCTTCATCCAGTTAGGTTTGGTACATGGAATGCGTTGGGTCCATCTTGTCCTCCAGTAATTAAATTTATTGGAATAGCCCTTTTCCAGCTGCTTTTTTGAGACCTCTAAGGATGACCCCAGGCTTTGATTATCCTTGGTTATTGAAGTCTCACAGCCAGAACTGAAGTTTGTGGTGTTCTTCCCATTGACCAGATTCTAAATCTGTGGTTGACAGCTGAAACTGTTTAGGTGATGCATCTAATTGTCCAACCAACTGTAACTAATATGTGCTTTATTGTCTCATTTTAAGCCAGGAAAAGCTGCTGAAGGGACCATCCTGAGTACAGAACTAGAAATCTAGAATAGATAGAGCTTGGAAATATTACTTTTTTGATTGCCTGGGAGATTCTGGAAATTGCAGAACCAAAAATGTAAAATGTCCAAGGTCTTAAAGGATAAAAGCATTCCCCTGTCCAATCTGACACCTCTTGCTCCAAATCACCTTGGAGCTGGTCTGGGTTTCCTTCAGTTTGTTTCCAATAAATAGTTACTAAAATTCACTAATTTCTGAGGATAGAGATATTTAAACATTTAAATCTGAAAGAAATGGAATTTAATTGATTAATTTGTACAGACTCTGATGCTTAATTTAAAAAAATCTAGGTTTTAAAATCTGAATACTCATCCATATTAGTTCTAAAGTAAGTTAGGCAATCTCCCTGCTCCCCCAGACTTCTCATCTTTAATACCTACCATATATGGCATGCTGGTAAAACATCTTTCTTTCCTTGCTTGGAATGGATGTACTGAACTGGGGCTAGTACAATTCAGGGATTAATTTATATTAGTTTTTAAACAATTTATCATCATTTGCAAAATTCTTTGTATTCAACATGGAAAGAATGTGACGTTTTTTTTTTTAAAAAAAATGAGTACAGGAAAAGCAGAACTGAAACAGATTTGCTCATCTTTAAATCATCCCTTACAGTTTTTAAAGGAATGTTATACTTCACGTGTGGCATCTTGCAGTGCACAAGAAAATTGGTATTTTAGACTACAGTTTTTCTAGCTTCACAGCCAGCATCTTGGATTCCCAGAGTAAAAACTAGAGACAGCTCCAGTACCTTTAATGGTTATGTAGGGAAGGACATTTCAGGAGGTGTTTACCTTGTTGTGTGACAAACAACACCTGCTGAAATTTCCTCTTCTGCACAACTATTAAAGGTTCAGGAACTCTCTCTAGTTTTCAGTCTGGCAATCCTAAGCATGGCCAGTGTTGGGAACTATGTTCTATATAAAACTATTCTAAGCGCCAGTGGTGTGGCCCTCAGACAGCTGAAATGCAAGCGTCTTACCTATTAGATCTTTCAAAGTTGCTCTTGAGGCACAAGGAGAATCTGGCATTCAACAGGAGCCCTGAGGACTCCTTATATACCCAAGGGTGTGACAAAGCAAAGCCATTTCCTTGAAGCAAAACAGGAAGCCCCGCACCTAATCAAACCAGATTAAAAGCAATTTAGATCAGCAGCTCTGGGTTCACTGACCTTTGAAGCATGAAAATGCCCTTTTAGAGCATGTTTGCATTCATGGCAATTAAACTTTTGCTGTGTTGCTAAAATGAAGATCCGGTGCATTTTCTATAATTAAAGCCATTAACCATCCAGATTTCCCCCAGAACCCTTCCTCTGTTAATTAGCAGGCCCCAGTGGACGATGCCCATACAGACAGTCTTGGCTGTGACCTGTCTTCCATTTTGACTATTTCCCCTGTTTTAGGTTGGGCTGCAGCTGACTTTCAAGCTGCTAAATGACAGACAGCCCAGCCATTTTACCATTTAGCATGAGTGAGTCCATAGAGGCAAGACACAAAACATCAGAAGGTGTGTTGCAACAACAGCATAACTCAAGGCATCTATGGTTTTTTAAATCCCAAACCAGAAAACTGATTTAAAAATACTGAGTGTTCAGTAAAATAATTTATTTTCCTACAGATTCCCCCCGCCCCCGAATATCTACATTAACTAGATAATAATGCCCTGAACTGCATTGTTTTATTTTAAACAACTTGTACTCGTTTGTTCTTCTTCTTTTTTCTTCTTCCTCTTTTTTTCTCTTTTAAAACAGGACTGGGAATGACAGCCCTTCAGATGTTGTTGGACTGGAACTCCTAGCAGCCCTAGGCAGCATAGGCAATGGTGAAGAACGATGGGAGTTACAGTTTGGGAACATCCGGAGAATATAAAATTCCTAACCATGTTTTAAAATATATTTGATTTGTCATTCTTTCTAGAAACCTGTATTTCACTGAAACACCTGTCTGTGAAACTGAAGACAGGATGGATGGATTTATTTAGACATTAAATTCTGCCTTCATGGTGATATTTTTATTTTCTCCAGGTCCAAACCAAGACATCTTACCATAGAGCATGAAAAGTTATTTCTAAGGAAAATGAATGTAGTAACAGGCTGTACAGATAATTATCCTACCACTGCTCAGCTATGGATGTCTTCAAAGATGTCATTATGGTCATTCATTTTAAAAATTAACTTAAGCTCTGTTTGAGACATGGCTTCAAAATACACTTCGTTTTAATTCTTATGGGAAAGGGTCCTGTTTTAAAAGAGACGGTACAAGGATGGTATGCCAGTAAAAATCTGAATCTCAGTTTGTGCTTTCCAATCTAGTTAAGATAAATAATGAAATGTTCATTATTTCATTTAAACTTTCATTTAAATAATTTCAGTATTTTTGTTACAAAAACTAATGATTTGCCCCCTACCGCTAATCTCCTGCTACCTTCTGCTAATAAACACTCTGTGTTTCCACCTCTTTCTCTGGATGAACTCTCTACGCTGCTAAATTCTTCCAAACCTACAACTTGTTTTCTTGATCATATCCCCTCCCATCTTCTAATCTTTATTGCCTCTTCTTTTCTACCCTCGCTCCTCTATATCTTTAATCTCTCTCTCTCTCTCTGCGGGTTCCTTCCCTTCGGACTTCAAACATGCTCTCGTTTCCCCAATTCTGAAGAAACCCTCTCTTGACCCCTCTTCTTTGTGTAGCTATCGTCTGATCTCTCTTCTTCCTTTTCTCTCTAAGGTTCTGGAATGGGTTGTTTATTCTCGCTGTCTTGAGTTTATCGAAGCCAACTCCATCCTGGACCCTTTTCAGTCTGGTTTCTGCCCACGGCACTCTACAGAGACGGCCCTCATCAAAATTTCAAATGATCTCTTGCAGGCCAAGGCAAATGGACTCTACTCTATTCTCATTCTTCTAGATTTGTCTGCAGCCTTTGACACCATGGACAGCTGTCTCTTGCTTGACTTACTTTCTGACCTTGGGTTCTCTGATTCTGTTCTCAACTGGTTTAAATCCTACTTGTCAGACAGATCCTTTGCAGTGGTCACAGGTGGTCAGACTTCCTCCTCTGTTCCCTTATCTGTCGGAGTTCCTCAGGGCTCTGTCCTGGGTCCCCTTTCGTTCTCTCTATACACACTGTCCTTCGTAAACTCATTAGTTCTTTTGGTTACTCCTATCATCTGTATGCCGATGACACTCAGCTGTATCTCTCAACCCCTGACCTTTCACCGGGGCTTGAACAGCAAGTCTTCTCTTGTCTGGCTGCCATCTCTCAGTGGATGTGGCATCAGTGCTTGAAGCTCAATATGTCATTACATCCTGGAACCATCCCTAAATCCCTCCAACTAGCTTCAATCAGACATAAAGAGCAAAAATGGGTTGGCTATATTGCTGTAAGCGCTTAATTTATGTCCTCTAGTGACATCAACTAAAATTCCTCTGTCATTTAAATTCTGTATGATAATTATTGTCATTTTTCAGAGATATGAAACTCAGCTGATAATATTGTGTATGGCCTCCCAGAGCAAAGGCTGAAATTGCTGGTCTTTGG
Organism: Urosaurus nigricauda; assembly: GCA_034509955.1. NCBI lineage: Eukaryota > Metazoa > Chordata > Lepidosauria > Squamata > Phrynosomatidae > Urosaurus > Urosaurus nigricauda. The sequence goes on along the minus strand of JAOEGL010000006.1, from coordinate 25,673,086 downwards.
AAGTTACTTCAAGTATAACTTGTGCTAACAGTTTCTTTTATATCTCTGTCTCTCCAGTTATTTTCCCTTTACTTCCCCTTGCCCCAAGAAAGCCTTGGAACTATGACTGAGATATGTTAGATTTTCAGCTTATGTTAGATTAAAGTTGTATGTCCCATTAAACTTAATAATGCTTGTTTCTGAATAGATATGAACAGATAGGATTGCCCTGTTGTGGATTTCAGTTGCCCTGTTGATCTGTTGTCATCACTGTCGTTGTTGTCATCATTATCATCACCACCACCATTTCCCCCTCGCCAAGTATCTGGTGATTATTTGTAGCATTATTATGATCGTAATTATTATCCTTTTGGGAATGAAGGAAAACTAAACAGCATTACTTTTAACAAAGACAAACATGTGGCTGGCAAGGAACATTCATTAATGGGAGCAATCCAATAAAAGCAAATATTAAAACTTTATTTTGCTAGAAATAGCTTATTTGGTTGGACTACAATTCCCACATGTTCAAATCAGTGCTTAGAAAATGTACAAACCTAGACCTGGCCTGGCTTCCTCTGTTCAAAATAAAGCATGAAAAACTGTCAGATCTCTAGTGAATTGCTAGACCTTTTTCTTTTTATATACTTTTTAAGTAAAATTAATGTTGGAATGCATAACATTAATTTGAAGTAATTCATTAATGTTATTCATTGCATCAGAGTACATCAATGTTATTCATTACATCAAAGTAATTAATTAATTCTAATTAATTACTTAAAATAATGTTGCAATGCTTGTTTTGGGGGGGAAACTATATATATATATAGATGCGTTTTAGCTATCTGTATGCTGCTTTGATTGCCTGGCAAAAAGCGAGATATAAATAAATATTTATTTTAGTAGTATTATAACATTATTATTATTATTATTATTATTATTATTATTATTTATATAGAGCTGTAAATTTGCACAGTGCTGTACATACAATCTTATAATTAGATGGTTCCCTGCCCTCAGGCTTACAATCTAAAAGAGACAACACAAAAGGAGAAGGGAAAGGTGGTGGGAAGGGGATGAGGTCCAGTGGTTCTTCTCTTCCTTTGGGGCCTGGACCAAGGCAGAGGGACTGGAGGGAGGGCTTGGCTTCTTAATGCATAATTAAAAGGAGGCATCCTGGGGCAGATGGCACAATCCTGGGAATGCTTCCCTAAACAATATAGTCTTTAACTTAATTTTCAATCTGGTTAGAGAGGTGATGAGGCGCACATGTGGGGAAAGAAGGTTCCAGGAGTGAGGGGCAGCAAGTGAGAAGGGACGAATCTGGGACAGGGCAGAGGAAATCCTAGGCTGGGATAGGAGACCTTGACTAGGGTACAAGTAGGAGTGTGAGGAGAAAGAAGTTCAGACAAGAAAGGAAGGGCCAGTCCGTGGAGGGCTTTGAAAGTCAACAACAAAAGCTTGTACTGGATGCGGAAGGGCAAGGGGAGCCCCTTCTTTGCCCAAGAGAGTAATATCTGTTCTGCTTAAAGAAGCAATGGTGTGGCTATACCTAAAGAAATTCACCCAGGATGCAAAGGTTTTTGGCAAAGAGCATTCAGTCACATATACTTTTGGAAGACAGTGATGATTTAATCCTATTTCAATCTGGATTCTTTGGGGTTGGATTTTGTCAGGATTCGGACTTGCTCACCCTAGAGGATGACATTCAAGGACAAGAGGAATAAGTTTCTATTACTCTTGCCTCATGTTCAACAGCTTTTGATACCAGCAACCATGATATCCTTCTAGAAGCAGTTTAAGAAGGATATTGACAAACTGGAATGTGCCCAGAGAGAGGAAGCCAAAATGATCAAAAGTATACCAACCCTTATGAGAAATTACTTAGGGGGTAGGGTACATTTAACATGGAGAACTAAAAGGTGATATGATTATCATCTTTTAATATATGAAGAGATGTAATGTAAAAGACATAGTGAGGTTTTTTTAACTGCTCCAGAAACTAGCACATGAACCAATGGATTAAAATTACAAGAAAAGAGATTCTACCTAAACATTAGGAAGAGTTTCTTTCCTGTAAAATCTGTTTGACTAGAGACTGGAGTAGACTGCTTCAGAACATGGTGGACCCTCCTTCTTTGGAGGTCTTTAAATAGAGGTTGGATGGTCATACCGGTATTTCAGGAGTGCCTTAGTTATGTATTCCTCCATGGCAAGGTGGTTAGACTAGACAGCCCTTGCAGTCCATTCCAACTCTGAGTCTGTGATTCTAGACTGGCTCACTTGGTTTGGCACTAGGGACTCCATATTTCACCAGTTCTGGTGCTATTGACCTAGCCCATTCAAGACAATAAAATCAGGAGAATATTTCCTAGACCCCTGAGAACTGTGTCTGGCAGTTTATTTTCATTGTTGTTTAGCCTCCATACAAAAAAACATTAGTAATGGACATAATGAAAATTTGAGCCTGTCTACTTGCTTACTCTGCTGTTCAGGTGCTAACTGTGGATAGACAACTCACTGGTCCACCCCATATAGGTCTTCCATATATATGAGACATTTGCGTTGTCTATTAACAGAAGGTGGAATAGAGTGTGTATGACACTGGAATGATGCTACAACGTGAAGCAGTTGAAATGTGGAAATAGCCAATCTACATGCTATAAGCAGAGCTGGTAATCAATTAGTGGGAACTGTTTAGCCCAATGACTTTATGGCCTGTGCTGCAGGGCAAGCCAGATATCATATCACATTTCCACAAAGTGCTACTCACACATTTGTTTCTCCTTCATTAAGTGCTTCTGTGAGATGGGGAGTTAATAGCATGAAATAAATATCTAGCAACATTACAGACCCACCGTTCTGAGCAATCATTTGCCCTTTCATCCAATCATTTGGAGGAGGGGGGTTGACTTGGGAAATGTAGTATTGCTCTAAAAATGCCTTATCACACCCCTTTCATATCATGCCTATAGGAAGGTTGCCACGGTGGCAACATTTAAAGGTTTGGTTTTAAACTAATGCAAATGCAGTAATTGTGATTACTGTTTTATGCCTAATTGTGGCTCTGACTGGGGGAAGCTTTCAACAGCTTGGTCACACAATTATTATTATTTTAAAATATCCAGCTGTTGCCTAGAGCGGAAAGGGCAGTGCCTAGTCCCACAAAGCCATGAACACTCTGAACCTTTACCACCACATTTCACATGTGTAGACATTGGCCTGTTTTACACATATATGGCATTTATAACATATATGTAGCATAATATCATATGTATAATATGTATCACATGTATAATAGTTATTGACTACACATGTGAATGAGCCACTACAAAGCTCACATCCCTTCAAGTGGCTTGGTACTAGGATATAGAAAGGACTATCTGCACCCATATGAACCTGCCCAGCCCATTCCCTAAACAGGAATCTTAGTAGCAAAAAAGTGGTGGGAAAACCATTTTAAAATTTGGGAGAACAGGAGAGAGTTCTCTGAGATACTGCTGATAAGATTTCTTAAGTTTAATAATTGTGGAAAGAGGAGGCCCCATAGACATCTTTGCAGAGGTAGAAGGTATATCTTCCAGACAGCACCTGCCTACGGTTCAGTCCAAAACATTGCAGATGGCTCTCTAAAGCACTGTTGATAAATGGAGTCAAAGGCTTTCATGGCCGGCATCCATAGTTTTTTGTGGAGCTTTCGGGCTATGTGGCCATGTTCTAGAAGAGTTCCTTTCTGACGTTTCGCCAGCATCTGTGGCTGGCATCTTCAGAGAAATCTTCTCTGAAGATGCCAGCCACAGATGCTGGCGAAACGTCAGAAAGGAGCTCTTCCAGAACATGGCCACATAGCCCGAAAGCTCCACAAAAAACTACTGTTGATAAGATTCCTGAGGCAAGAGGAAAAAATGGTAAAACAGAAGATGATTAAGATACCGCTGCTAATATTTCAAAGTGTAAAAAAAGATGAGAAAATGGGAAAGGTCTCTAGTGCCACTAAAGTTGAGTGGAGAGAATATGCAGCCATGGGGTGTCTCTTTTCCAGCCACATCAGGCAGTGGAATAACCCTAAAGGCTTCTCAGAACAGAACTTGATTTTTTTTCTGGACATCTAATAAAATGCATAATATTACTGCTTTAAGTCAGTTATGAAAAACATCAAACTCCATGGAACATATATATAATATTATATTGTTAATTTTATAATTTCTTGTTTTTGCTTTTAGACTGTACGCCATAGGCAGGCTTTTATCTGTATTTGGGTTGTTCGCTTTGTAAAGCACAGTGTCTACTGTGTCTATAAATATCAACAACAACAACAGCAACAAGACTTTGGCCCTGCTTTATATGCATCCTTCTTCCTGCACTTCACTGCTTTTTGTGCAGTCTTTGCAAAATGTTCTAGTAAACAGACTTCAGGTAAACTTTTCTTAAAAAGCCAGACTTTCCTGTAGTTGCAACACTGGCCTAGGAAATTGAAAATTGGAATGGAGATAGGAAGGTTACAGAATCTGTCGTAAGTTTGGGACTTTTTGGCTAAACACACAGAAAAACAGGGGAAGCACTGTTTCTCACAAATGGTAAAATTCAAAGGTATAGCTCTGTTAGTCTGGAAAAATCAATATGCAGAGAGATCTTGTAGCACCTTTGAGACTAAGGGCCAAAACACACTGCAGAAATAATCCAGTTTGTGAACGCTTTTAACTGCCTTGGCTCAGTGCTAGCGTATCCTGGGGACTGTACTTTATTGTGGCAAAGGAACTCTCTGACAGAGAAGGCTTAATGTCTCACAAAACTACAGTTCTCAGGATCCCCTAGCATTGAGCCAGGGCAATAAAAGTGGTCTCAAACTGGATTATTTCTGCAGAGTGTTTTGGACCTAACTGAAAGAAAGAAGTTGGTAGCATGAGCTTTCGTAGACTTCAGCCTACTTCCTCTGCATCTATGAGGAAGTAGGTTGAAGTCTACGAAAGCTCATGCTTCTACCAACTTCTTTCTTTCAGTTAGTCTCAAAGGTGCTACAAGATTTGCACACTGTTTCTCACAAAATAATTGTATAGAAAAGTGAACTGAAAATCGCCCCCATAACTCTACTCCTACAAGGACTAGAGAATTCCTTCCTTCCTTCCTTCCTTCCTTCCTTCCTCTTTCTTTCTTTTTAAATTGAAGAGTGGGATCCAAACCAAAGTATGGTCCAAACAGACACTGGATGAAAATCCTATAATCCTGGTGAAATCTGGTTGACCAGGTGGGATGGCAACCCTACCATAGACATAGACTGAACAACACTACATATTTCATCTTGGGAAAAAATACAATAACTAATCAGATAACCACATTTTGCTGCATTTAGATGACATATAACATCTGGAGGCAGCAGCTCCCTCTGCATAATTCCACGATAGTCCTTGCTCTTAACTGAACCTAGGTCAGTCTTTTATACTGCGATTTTGACTGTTGTGGCAACCTTACATCTACTTCTATTGTTTTAAATTAATTGTGTTTTGTATGTTATTGCCTAATTTCCCACTTGGGATTCTTTGCCTCAAAAGGCAATGTAGAAATATTTTCAATAAATAATTTAAAATCAACATGGCTCTACCATGTCCTGCCTCCCCATAATTCTAGAAAAATTTCAGTGGATATGATAAATTTTAATTTCCAAAAACCTATGTTTGAGAACACCCATAGTAAATGCTTCAAAGTGTTAAAAACATCCCAATATTGGTCTCTGATCTGATTTAAACACACACACACACAGAGGAAACAGACTGTAAGAATCAATGGGTTTTCACATATCCCAAGATTAGTGTCTGATTATAAAACAGGAAACAAACTGTAATAATTTTGTTTTTGACAGTGGAGGAAAACACTCGTGTTCCATGGATCTGTATTTGGACAGGTGCCACAATATATTCGTAAATGTTATTGATACAGAGATCAGTGCAGAGGTAGCCATATTTTGCGATGACACCAAAGGATTCAGAATGGTGAAATTCAAAGCACTTCATGAAGAGCAGAAGAATAATCCTTTTAATCCGTGTAAGTGGACAACAAAACGGCAAATTAGATTCAGTTTTAACAGACTGTAACTGTAACAGAATATTGCAGTGTACTGTAGAGTGCTAATGATCAGTCACTCCATTACACCCCATGCCCTTCCGTTCCATGCTTCCTGCAACAGAGAGCATCCCATGCCCATTGAGCACATTCACTTTTCATTGTGCTTCTTTTTCTGGCCTTCCAATATCCTATTAAGGTATGGGATTTGTGTGGATTTTTATGCTTCTGTAAACTTTAGGTGTACATGGAGGTACTCAAATCTCTTCCTCCCTGTAGTATTTCAGCTACAGAGGACATCCACTTGGAGAACTGAAATTTCCCTCACTAGATAGGTTGATAATGATGAAGTTTAAACACTGATGAGGAAAGGGTCCAAATCTGATATGCTTATGGGGGGGGGGGATGATGTTGTGGATATTTAGGTGAAAATTCAATTGTTCAGTGGCAGTAAAAGCACAAGACAGTTTTTGGGAATGTTACAAAAAGAGAGTGGAATGGGAAAAAATAACCACTTCTTACATTTTATGCTTATCGAACATTTCTGGATGAATATTGCGTATAGCCCTGGTGGTCCAATTCCTGAAATGATACTTTAGCAACTAAAATCATCCATGACTTAGAATGCCATATTCTGTATGAAGTAAGATAAGAAAATTTGTGATGCTTCCATTTTGTGAAAAACAACTAAGATTGGTGATATTAACGAAGTCTCTGACAGCAAAGCTCTTTTTTAGTCTTTTTGCATTCAAGTCCCTGTGTTGAACCACATAAAATCTCAGGGTAAATTTGGACTGATCACTCTCTCTCACTTTGACCTACTTACCTACCTACCCCACAGGGTTGCTGCTGGGTAGGATAAACGTGAGGAATATTCATATGCATATTCCTAGGTAATAAAAATAAATTAAACATAAACGTGGGGAAGAGGAAAGCAACTTGCGCCACCTTGAGTTGTTTAAAGAAAAAGTTGGGTAGAAATGTCATCCATAGATAAATAAATAAATAAATAAATAGTGAAAGGCCAGATAAACTTTGGACTGTGCAGAGTGGGGAGAGGAAAAACAACTCTTTCTCTCCTTGCCAGAGCCTCAGAAATAAAAATTCTCTTATCTGTAGCCTTCTGTTTGTATTGCAAGGTAAGCACCCATTGGCGCCAAATGGAGTTTCCCTCAAAATGGTTCAGAGGCAAGGGTCTGTTTGACACTCCACAATTATGACACTTTGATACAACTTCAATCCTGGGGTTTGTAGTTTTGTTAGGTACATAGGGTTTTGTTTTTTCCACTACAGAGCTCTAATGGGCCATGGTAAGAGAGAAAAGAGTTAAACTGTTCTTCTCCTCATCTTAGTGCCCCAAAACTGACCAGGTTTCTCTTCATTTGCTATTTACAAAACAGCATACTGCTTCTTTGCTATTTACAAAACAGCATATTGCATCTTAAACAGGAGGTGTAATTTTAACCAGGGAAAGTTCCCAGTGCTTCAGCTAAACCCAGGACTAGCCCTACTATTAGGCAGACTGGACCAACTTCCTCATGCAGCAAGAAATTAGGAGGTCCTGAAATTGGAAATTATTTATTGGTCTTCCATTTTTACCTCTTGGTAAAGAAGGCAGTGGACAGACAGCACAGTGTAGTGGCTTTGCTGGACTACGACTCTAGAGACCAGGGTTTGAATCCCCACTCAGCCATGGAAACCCATTGGGTGACCTTGGGCAAGTCATACTCTCTCAGCCTCAGAGAAAGGAAAAAGCTCTGAATAAATCACATCCAGGCTCACCATAAGTTGGAAACTATTTGAAGACACACAACAACAGCAAGGGAGGCAGCAGTCATGCGATTTCCTGCTTCATGTTCAAAAATACTTGGCTGGCTTGGGAAACTATATCTCTTCAGATAGGTGAGGGGTGGGGGATGTAGCATGTGTTGCTCTGCCTCAGGCAGCAAAATGTCTTAGGCAATGCAATTTCTATCTTGACCAAGCAATCTCAAATGATTTCTCATAGCAAGGCTAACATTGTGCTACCTTGTGAGGGGAAAGTTGTGGAACCTGAGTCAAATGCAGAACTTGATATTACTGTATTAGCTTTTTTTTGGGAAGGCATCTCCCAGAATCTCCACTGCTGATTGGGGGTTTCTGGGAAGGTTAGGGGATTCTGGGAACTGTAATCCAAAAAAAAAATGGTTATCTGGCATCCTGTTCAGTAGTTATGGGCTTGCAACCCAGATTTACCAGCTTGTAACTTTTTGGTTTTGTTTTTACAGTGAAATGTGACTCCCCCTCCAACCTGCCTTTTCAGCCAGGCAGTGATACAACTGAAGGATTTCGGAGGTCCTACATATTGGGATGCTGGGAAGTAATATCTGCAATGCTCACCTGGTTGCAGGGCATGTTGAGAGAAGCAGGTGCAGCAGGATCCCAAAGGGGTCTTTCCAGCTGCTTGTTCTCAACATGCCCTGCAACTGAGAGAGCACTCTCTAGACATCATTTCCCACTACCTTGATCTGCAGTGCCTCAGAAAACCTTTGGTTGGGAGGCTACGTGGCTGAAAAGTAGGGGTGTTTTGTTTTTTTTGGTAAGACGTAGCTACAACAACAGTGCTCCACTGTCATAGTTACATCTGACAATGCAGGATCTTCAGATGATTATTCTTTGACCCATGCTGTGGCTGAGTGGCTCTGTTTAGATGAGGGACCATACTGACATTCGTGGTATTCAGTGAGAAGGATGAAGCTGATGAAAAAACTGACATGTGCAAGTGAGAAAAGTCTTTCCTCTCACTTGTTCTTCTATCCTCGCTCATTTCAGGTGGCTCTGGGTGGGAGAGAACAGTAAATGGATTTGATAGTACACCTCTTTGTGGAAGTCATTGGGTCCCTCTCCCCTCCTTTCAAAGATGAAAGCAGAACGCTTGTAAAATAGGGTATAAACTCACCACACAATACATATAATGGGAAACACATACTGTACCTATTAAACAGTAGGAGGAGGTTACTAACAATGTTCCCTCTTTGCAGAGGTGAATGAGAACTTCTAAATACAATGATGCATGTAGACAGGGTTCCAGAGGATGTGTTTTCTTACCTTTCTGTTTACTTGTGGAAAGTTCCTAAAATGCTTGTAGGAAATATAGGAATCTAGACATAGTCTATGTTTAGTTTGACCACTCTGTGGTTTAACAAAAAAATGCCTTACTGTAATCATACACATTTGCGCAGTGTTTATTGTGGTGGATGGCTAAGTTAATGCAGGTTCAAGGTACTACATGGGAGGCACACAGTTTAGATCAGTTCATGGTCTAGTGCAGTGGTTCCCAAACTTTTGTCCACCAGATGTTTTGGACTTCAGTTCCCAGGATTCCTGACTGTTTTCCAACCTGGCTAAGACTTCTGAGAGTTGAGGGACAGAATACTTAGAGGAACAACGTTTGGGAACCACTGGACTAGTGGGAGGGTGAATTAGTAGCAGGGACTTGGTGCCACTGAATTTATTTTACATTGCATAGGTGAAAGGAGAATGAACGAGCATTGGGTTGCAAAACCAATGAGAAAAAGTGGGAGAATGCCTACTTCTCAAACCATGTCCCAAAAGAATCAGATGTTTAGTAGCTGCATTTTGTATCTCTCGCAATCCCTAATGAAAATGTAGAACTATGGGATTTTGCATATGCTTTTTGGATCTTTGACCTCATCAACCCCAGAACCCAAATGAAATCTCAACCTGCAGCATGGAACCCACTTTCAATTATTCACTGCATTGCATCTGTCTTTCTCTCTAACCTTACCAGATGCAAAGGTAGAGAGAATTTCTGAAATTCTGCAAGAATTAGCAGGTTCAGTTTCATCTACAGGAATGGGAAAAGCTACACCTGCTGAGGTTATCTCAACTACTCCTAGAGACAGGAATTATTAGAGGTGCAGAAGACCTGTCTTCCGTTGCACAAGGTAATTCATTTAGTGTCCAGCTCTGAGATATTGTATTTTTAAAAGCTAAACAAAGCAGAAGAAAGATAATAATGCAACTGGTATGACCAATAAAAGATCAGAGCATGGTAAATGTATGGGTCCCCTACCACCATGACCAATAAATCAATCTACTAAAATTCTTTAAAATGTATTTCTGGAAACGCTGAAATGCTAAAAGTACTTCCAAATATTATCTGAGCAGTAATACTGAACTGGGAAAGTTATTTTTCAGGACTACAACTTTCAAAACCTTCCAGTCACCAATTGTCATGGGTGGTTCTGTGAGCCATAGTCCAAAAAAGTAACTATCCCAACTGCACTTTAATGTACTGATTTCATCTGGTGTGATACACCTAAATACACCTTTCTTAAAATATTGATAGAACAGATTCTTTGAGCAACAATACAGAGATTCAGCTTATTAAACAGCATTTTAAAGATGCTGTAATTGGTGATGATAAAATGGAGATGAGAAGATGATGTTAATAGCACAGAAAAACAGGACTTTCTATTACTGTATAGGGGTGTCCTTACTTGAGGTATTAAAACTCTACCTGGCACTATTTTATATCTGAAAGATGTTAATGTTTTGATTAAATACAAAATGTAAGCACCCAAGATTTTAGGTTAAACAGCACATTGTTTTATGCTTCTATATTTTATTGATCCTTTAAAACAAAAATCCTGGTGATTCCTGCAAAATCTTGACAAATTTCGTTAACTTCTTGGGTGAAAAAGCTAAAAACACAACAGAAACTTATTAAACCAAGCTACTAGTTTCATAAAGAGGTGGATTTAAATTAAGACTGCAGTCAAAAGAATGCTTACCTGGAAGTAAGTCTAGCTGAAATGAAATAAACATGTTTAGGATCAAGGTATATGTCTCACAAATGTCTAGAACCAAGTGATGTAATTTCTAAATTCCAACCTTTAACTCCTTATATTCCATGCAGAATGCAAATCAATTTTTCTTTGTGGTTAAAATTAATAAACTATCTTTTTGGTGGGGATTATTTCTGAATTACTGATATTAATTTGGTAAGCAAATGAACCTTAAGGTATGCATGATTAAAATTAATAAAACTATAATTTGTTGTACATAATTAATATGTGAATGTGATGTGTATCTTATTCCTGTTTAACAAAGATTTTATGATTAGTTAATACCTTCTTTAAAAAAATGAAATATTATGCCTTACAATGAGTGGCTTAAAAACAACCACCTCCAGAGTTGTATAAAATATGATGGCAATTGCTGGATGGTTTAGGGGAAAAAATTCAACGGTAACTCCATAAAAGATGCATTCTATTTTTAATGAATGTGGCTTGGTGAAATTTAAGTAGAAACAGCTAATGGCTTAATTAAAATAGGAAGTGGGAAAACCATTTTTGAACAATAGTCCCACCATGTTTATGCCTTTCCCAAAAATTTCCTCTAACGTTGTTTACATATAAAATATGTTATCAGTCCTTGAGTAATAGATAAAACATGTGACTGAATGACTAGGTACATAACTCATATTGAAAAGGAAAACATACTAATGAAAATTAATCAAAATTATAACTTTTAATGCAAAAATCATTCATTTTATGTGTGTGTGTGTTGAGAAAGAGTTCTTGTTTAAATGACCTATCCACTCACAGCTGTTTAGAGGGGCTTTAAAGCAGGTAACCAAACTCAATTCATTAACAAACAAAAGAGGGAAATCTTGTAGTTGGAGGACAATAGTAAAGTTCCTAATATATTTACTGAATAGAAGAGATAAAACTGGATCTTTGATTCAGTCAAAGGTAAAATTCATATTTGGAGGAAAGAGAGGAAAAAAATAAAAGGAGAAAGGGAAGAGGAAAATTATTTAAACCTTGATTCAAATGTGTAATAATCAAATGTTAAACTTCTGCCACTTCTTTTTAAAATGGATGCACACAGATTAGCACCCCCCTGCAGTAGCTGCATCTTCTGTGGACTTTCTCAAAATATACATTCAAAGGAGACACTGTTGATTTCTTTAAACTCAAATCTTTCCTCTTTAGTTGGAAAACAAGTCCTGTGGTTTCTTAAATAATCAACAAATTTATTGTGGCATAAACTTTTGTCACTTGGAATTCCTCTCTCTCTCTCTCTCTCAGTCTACAAATGAGGGGGGGGGGAATTACTCTGAAATGAACAAAAGGGTTAAGCTGTTTTCAAGGAAGTTTGTTCTGACTTTGGAATGCATACATGAAATTTTAAATGCACATGGTGTGTGCATCTATACAAACCCTTTTTGACCTATTTTAAATGTATTAGCATGTGTAAATTATTTTTGCTTTAAATTGGAAAAGGTGTTCACAATGTCTTTGCTCTTTTTGATAGTATGTTTAAAATTTGGTATCTTTTAAAAAGGCCAATTTGTAACCTGTGTTTGACAAAGGCAATTAAAAACACCTTTGATTATGAAGTTTAAAAGATCAAAAGGCATGCAGATAAAATTCTTAATTACAGCCAACTACTCTTAAACAGAGGAAACAATCAAAGATAGAAAAATATGTAATTAAGAGAAACATTTTGGTTTGGGAAGTTTCACCCTCCAGAATGGATTGACTGAGTTAATGAATTAATTAATATATATTGTATTGTTTTAAAAATGTGACTCAGTTACAATTGAATAAAAATGCAAAATTGATTTTGTTCACATTTTTTCTGAATTTTATTTAGTAGGTTGCTAGTTTTAAATATCTATCCAAACAATAGTAGTTTTTGTATAGTGAATTGTATTTCTGCACTGGGAAATTTTAAAATATACATTTTTAGGGGAGTTTCCAAATTGTTGTGTTGTAGTGTAGATGTTCATTCATAAACATTTTTACTTGAGGATACAAAAAAAAAAAAAGAAAAAAGAAAAAAAGAAAGAAATCTATTAATCTAGTAAAACTCTTTTTTAAAAAAACAAAATCTTGGAATTTAATTTGTTTTTGTTTCTTACAACTAATTAAAACATGTTCCCAATTTAGGCAGACTCCTTGTGATACAATCAAAACCTAATCTGGCAATACCCTCAAACTTTCCAAAAGGTTCAAAAACAAATCACTAGCCCTGGTAGTAGATCACAATGCAATGAAAGAGAAAAAAAGATGTGCCATTTAAAGATCCCTCTTGTTTATAGTATAGTTACACACACGTCATAAAATCGTTTTAATCATTTCTTGCAGGAAAAACAAAACAAAACAAAACAAAAAAGTAGTAAGTCCCTAGTACCTACCATTTTAAGAAATAGCAAAAAAAGTCCCCCCCCTTTCCCTTTTCTAAAAAGCAAGGCTGGTGTGTGTGGTGTGTGATGGTGTTGGGTGGATCAAATTTCCTGTTCGATCAGGAGAATCGATTTATCCCCACCCACCGCACACAAACACACACAAGACAAGAGTTCAAATTTGTGTATTTATTCTTTTGTAAAACAAGTCCACCACCCAACAACAACAACCCAGCAGCATGCTGATTCAAGAAGACCCTTCCTGTGCGTAAAAGTGTGCAAAACAGAAGAAATATTTCTAACCCCACCACTTGCTTCTTTCTAACCCAGTCTTTTGGGAAAAAGGGGGGGGGGTCTTTCCCCACCCCCTTCCCCACATTGCCACTGGCACACAACACACACGACAGCCATTTAAAGGGCCCTCGCATTCCAACAAGGCAACAACCTCCCCCCTTTCCCCATCCCCCAGCCTTGCAATTTCCTTTCCTTCCCCCCTCCATCTCTCTCTCTCTGTGTGTGTGACTGGCATGCTTTAAAGATTTCCATCTCCTCCTCCTGGATCCTAATGGCAAGGAGAGAGCAGGGGACCCTGGGTGCCTCTTCTGAGCCAGCTTGCCTATTGCTACTCTGCCTAAACCCTTTAACTCCATATAATATATGCCCCTCATTGGAAAGCCTGGAAAAAGGAGTCTCAGGACACGAGGAGGGAGGCTGGATGCTGGAGGGGGAAGGATTGTTGCACCCACCCACCTCTTCCCCTTTGTCCCCCCGTTGCCTCAGTCTCTGCCACCCCTCCTCCCTGCTTTGCAAAACCTGGCTTTGCAAAAAGCGCCTTTATTAGAAAGAGCTTAGGACTGAACAGACACAGCAATCGCCTATAGGTCTACTTAGAAGTAAGCCTGCCTCCTTCCCTCCATTCTTGGCATGCCTTTCTTGGCCAACCCAACACATGCAGCAAAATAAATGCTTGTAAAACGCAACACAAGATACATGTTGCCAGGTTGCAGAAATGTTGCAACATTTGTGTTGCAAGCTTGCAGCGTTTTGTTTTTGTGCATTTTTTTTTGTTTTGGCCAAGAAAGGTCTTCCTGTTTTGGGGATTTGGGATGTTGTTGTACTTTGGGATGCCTTTCTTGGCCACTCCAAATGCACAAAACGAATCTTTGCAAAATGCACCAAGTAAACGTTGCAAGCTTGCATAAGTGTTGCAGCATTTATGTTGCAAGCTTGTAGCTTTTGTTTGTTTTTTGTTGTTTATTTGGTTTGGCAAAGGATTTGGGATGTTGTTGTACTTTGGGATCCCTTTCTTGGCCAACCCAAATGCACTAAATAAATGCATAATGCACAAAATAAATGTTGCAAGGTTGCATAAATGTTGCACCATTTATGTTGCAAGTTTGTAGCATTTGTGCATGGGGGGGGGAGTTGGCCAAGAAAAGTCTCCTTGCATTGTGGATTTGGGATGTTGTTGTACTTTGGGATCCCATTCTTGGCCAACCCAAATACACAAAGGTTATGAGCTTGCAAAATGCACAAAATAAACATTACACTCATACATAAGTGTTGCAACATTTATGTTGCAAACTTGCAGTTTGTTTTTGTGCATGTTTGGTTGGCTAAGAAAGGTCTCCCTGTTTTTTGGATGTTGTTGTACTTTTGGCATACCTTTCCTGGCCAACCCAAATGTACAGAATAAAGGTTGTGAGCTTGCATAAGTGTTGCAACATTTGTGTTGCAACCTTCAGCGTTTGTTTTTGTGCATGTTTGGTTGGCCAAAGAAAGGTCTCCCTGTTTTGTGGATTTGGGATGTTGTTGTACTTTGGGATCCCTTCCTTAGCCAATCCAAATGCACAAATGTTGTGAGCTTGCAGAATGCGCAAAATAAATGTTGTGAACTTGCATGAGTGTTGCAACATTTTTGTTGCAAACTTGCAGCATTTATTTTTGGTGCATTTTTGGTTGGCCAAGAAACGTATGCCTGTTTTGTTGATTCTGAATGTTATTGTAGGTTTGTTACCTTAGATATGTCTCCATTTTGTGTTCAGCAGGAAGGGATATGATTTGACATCCAGGCTTGCTTGATCTGCTAGGTTTTGAAAGTTTTTGAAAGATACTGTAAAGACACTGGCTAGGGAATATGTACATTAAACAAAACATATAGGGCAACTTACTTTTGCGCAAAAATGCCATGGGAATGAGGTGCTCAAGGGTTTCCAAATGCACTCAAGCCATTTTGGGGTGGGCTTGTTTGCTCTGTTCTCCCTCATCATCTTTTGCATTTTGTGTTCAGTGTGGGACTGACATCCAGGCTTTCCTTATTTGCTAGGAAGGAGGCAGTCTTTTAAAATTAAGACTATACAACACTGAATAGGGAATATGGCTCCTGCTTAAACATAGGAATGGGATGCAGGATGCTAAAGGATTTCCGGAGCCATTTAAGCCATTTTGGGGTGGGCTTGTTTGCTCTCCTTCCCAGTCCCTTTCTTCTTTTGCAGAGAAATAAAGCACAACACTCTTCCTTCCCTCCCCCAACTTAGTAAGGCATTTATTTGGAGAATTTGATCCATTTCCTCCCAAGGAGTACATGCATATATATCTATATATCTATTTCCCTCCCCATCTGCCTCCCATGAATGTACTCCTCCTTGGGAGGAAATGGCTCAAATTCTCCAAATAAATGCCTTACCAAGTGGTTGCATATACACGTATGTACACACATTTCCCACATGTAAATAGCACATGTAAATATAAGTGGTGGTATATACACATACGCATACACATAGATACACATGTATGTATGTATGTATAGATACACATAAACAGACGTATAGACACACATATACACACACATGCATATATATATGTATACAGACACACACATATGTAGACATGTATATATATAGATATACACACATATACTCACATGTGTATACATACATATACAAATAAGTGTACATATAGATAAACACACACACTATATATTCACACGTGTGTACATATATACACACACATATATACACAGGCATATATTCATACACACATATATACACATATAAAGATATACAGAAACTATATAGAGATGTGTAAATATAGACACATACACATATATACACGTATCTATAGATTGACACACACACATGTATATATATATATGTATTGTGTGTGTATCTATCTATCTATTTATACACAAATGTGTGTGAATATATGTGTATACTGTATGTATATATATATATATATATACACACACACGTGTGTGTGTGTATATATATACACATATTTGTGTGAATACAAACACACATATATACTCATACACACATTTGTGTATATATATATATATACACACAAATATAGATATATATAAATATAGATACACACACATATATCCATGTGTGTATCCATAGATAATATAGATACACACACACATATACAGATATATGTGTGTATATAGATAGATATTCATAGATACACATATGTGTATGTAGATAGACACAGACACACATATACAGAGATTTGGATAACGGATGTACAAAGTTGAAGACTGGAAGAAGAAGAAAGGCGCACATGTTGCTTAGTGTGAGAGAAGGGTTAAGCGGAAGCCGTTTCCCATTCGCCGCCCTTTTGGTTGGTTGGTTGGAGAAATAATATATTTAATTTTGATGGCTTCCTCCTCCCTTCCTCTCCCAGTCCCCAGCCGATGCCCATTCATGGAACCAAAGGCTTGGCCGGCAATGGCCCCATGCTTTGCAGGCAGCACACTCCTCTCTTTGCATGATGTGCTCTTCTTCTTCCAAGTTGGAAGAAAGGCTTTGGTGATGATGGTGGTGCAAAAAAGGACCCTGGGCCTTTCTTTAAGCTACTTGAGGAGGGAGGAAAAACTGAAAAATCTCCTCTGAAGGAAGCCATGCTGATGGGGGACATGAGGGGAGAGGGAGGGTCTTCTACTCTTCTTCTTGCCCCCTTTTCCCATCATTCATTCATTCATTCATTCATTCCAGAGACCATGCCTCCCCCTCCATTTTGTCCAAAGAGGGATTGAGTGATTATTCCCTGCTAGTCAAGAAGGCACTTGTTTACTTTATTTTTTCTTTTAAAAGAAATACATTTAATGCTCCTACTTTTTGTTTCTTTGTGGAAAAGGACCCCCCCACCCCCTCACACTTTTTAATCTTATAAAGATATCTTTATAGAAACTCGTTTTAGTTGCTTTTCTCAACCACACTTTCCTATTTTGTTTTGTGCACCATTCTCTCCACAGAAAAACACTGACTGAGAGGCACAAAAAGTGTGGGACACCCTTTTCCTACATGGAGGAAGGGGGAGGCAAATAAATATATTTATTTACACACACACATTACAAATTTTGGCCTGGAAACCCTGAGAGGTTTGATAACACACACACACAAACCATAAAGCAAACCTTTCAGGGGAATTTTCTGGGCAAAATTTGTACATATCTTTGTATGTATAAAATTTGTATATATCTATATCCATACATACAAGTTTTGGCCTGAAAACCCCCTGATAGGTTGTAAATATTTATATATATCTTTATATTTGTGTGTGTGTGTATATATATATATATATATACACACACACACACACACATACATATATATATATATACTTAAAACCTATCAGGGATTTTCAGGCCAAAACTTGTATGTATGGATATAGATATATACACATTTTATATATACAAATATATATACAAATGTACACACAAATATATATATATACACACACACACACACACACACACGTTTTCCCAGAAAACAAATATATTTGTGTATGTGTGTGTATATAAACACAAATTTTGCCCAGAAAACTTTGATAGTTTTTATATGTCTTTTTATTTGTGTGTTTATATATATATATATATATATATATATACACACACAAATTTTGCCCAAAAAACCCTTGATAGTTTATATATATATATATATATAGTTTTGTATTTGTGTGTGTATACACATGCATACACACACACACACACACACACACACATATAACCCTGATATATATCTTTACATTTGTGAGAGACAGTGTGTGTGTATACACACACACACACAAATATAAAGACACAGTACATATAAATATTTACAACCTATCAAGGGGTTTTCAGGCCAAAACTTGTATGTATGGATATAGATATATACCAATTTTATATATACAAAGATATGTACAAATTTTGCCCAGAAAACCCCTTGATAGGTTATATAGATATATAGATAAGTTTTATATTTGTGTGTGTGTGTTTACATACACATACAAATTTTGCCCAGAAATCCCCCTGATAGGGTCGAAATAAGTCGGAAACGACTTGAAGTCACACAACAATCACAACAAATTCTTAAAAAGACAGGACAAAAGTTCCTCAGAGTTTAAATTATTTTGGCCAGGAGGACAGCCCTGCGCGCCTTGCACTGAGGGGTTTTAAAACAATTATTATTAATTATTGTAATAATAATAATAATTATTATTAATCCCTCTCCAACTTCAGCGCTTGGAAAAGAGTGGTTGTTTTTCACACAGCAACGACTTTACACAACAACAACAACAACTCTTAGTCTTCCTTCCCTCAGAGACTGAGCCCTGAGGAGGAGATCCAACATGGCACCCACCCAGCAGCCACCCCTCTTGCGTTGTTGTGTGTTTTAAGATTGTGTAGTCCTTCTTCCTGCCCTAGTTTTATCCCCCCACTCCTGGCCAGGTTTGCCCCCAGCCCCCCCCCCACAAATGGGGTGAAAGGGACAAGGAAGGAGGGCAACTTGTGGGGAGAAGAGTCCCCCCAAAAACAGGAACCCTAAGCTTTCCAGGGAAGCAAGAGTTTAAGTTTACATGACACCCAGAAAAATCATTATTCTGAGACTTTAAGAAACTCAGAGAAAGGGGAAAGAAAGGGTGGGAGAGAAGAGGCTAGGAAAAGAAGAAGGAAAAGGGGAAGAGGAGGAAGAAAAGAGGAAGAAGAAAAAAGAGGAGGAAGAAGGAAGAGGAGGGGAAAGAAGAAAAAGAAAAGGAAAAAGAGGAAGAAAAAAAAAGAAAAACAGGGAGAAAGGAGAGGAAGAAAAAGAAAACCAGGGAGGAAGAAGAAGAAAAAGAAGAGGAGGAAGAAGAAAAGGGGGAAGAAAAAACGGAGGAAGAAGAAAAGGGAGGAAGAAGAAAAGGGAGGAAGAAAAAGGGGAAGAAAAAAACAGGGAGGAAGAAAAGGAGAAAGAAAAACGGAGGAAGAAGAAGAAAAAGAAGAGGAGGAAGAAGAAGAATAAAAGGGAGGAAGAAGAAGTAAAAGAAGAAGGGTGGGTTGGGTAGGGGGTGGGTTGTGTTGCAGCCCTCCTAGCTTCTGAAAAAGGGAGGGAAAATAAAAAAGAAGAGACCCCCAACCAAGCTTTGGAGGGGTCCTCTTGGAGGAGATGCTCTTTATCTTCTTGCCCTAGATTGGAGGAGGAGAGACTGAGAGGTCTTGCTCTTTTCCAAGGGGAGCAGGCAGGATGGAAGGGCAGAGGAGGAGGAAGCCAAAATTGCCCATGAAATAGTCTCTGAGAGGGTGTTATAAAGGGGTGGTGGTGGTGAATAGATGCTCCTAGGCTCCAGAGTCCAGACTTTGTGCGTCGTTGTTGTTGTTGTTGTGTGTGTGTTGTGGGGTGTGTGTGTGTGTGCCCCTCCCCTTGTCAGGGGGGTGGTTCCCAATGCCTTCCTTTTTTTGGTGGCTCCACCACGTGGCTTCCTCTCTTGCAAACATGATTTTTCACTCATTTTTCCAGGTCGATTTTATTTAGGGGCGGCGCCAAAGGCTTGTCCTCCTCCTCTTCCAGCCTGAAACAACGTCGTGTGTGTGTGTGTGTGTGTGTGTATGTGTGTATCTCTCTGTAGTAGTGTGTAGGGGGAGTGTGTGTGACACATGAGTTGCGACTCAAAAGGAGTTGGGGGGCCCCTGGAAGAGAGAAAGAGAGAGAGAGAGAGAAAGGGGGGAAAGCCATCTTTTTTCCCCCAAGCCAAGCAAGCAGCCAGCCATACCAAGTTGCATCCAAACCCACCCACCAGCCCTATTGATTTCTGCAAAACAGGGAACAGCTTTCTCCCCCCTTTCTTTCCTTTTTTAGCTTTTATTTCCCTCCCCTTCCATCTTTCCTTTTCTTCCCCACATTCAAAATTTGGGGTTTATCCCCTCCCCCCAAAAAATACTCCTTAACTGGGCCACCAAAATAGAATCAAAAACTTCCCATTTTGTGTGTTTGTTTGCTTGAAGGTCCAAACTTTGCTCACCTTCCCTTTCCATCCAGTGTGTCTGTGATTATTATTATTATTATTTTCCTCCCTTTTCCTCTCTTTCTTTTTCTTTCTTTTTTCCCTCCCACCTCCTCCTGGGACTTCTTCCCTCCCTTTTTGGGCCTACCCCACATTTTGTGCAAAAAAAGAGAGGCATCATCATCATCATCATCATCCTCCACTACCAGCCATGAACAAGCTCTACATTGGGAACCTCAACGAAAACGTGACTCCAGCGGATTTGGAGAAAGTCTTCAACGACCACAAGATCTCCTTCTCCGGCCAGTTCTTGGTGAAATCTGGCTACGCCTTTGTCGACTGCCCAGATGAGCAATGGGCCATGAAAGCCATCGAAACTTTCTCGGGTAAGAAGACTCTCTAGTCTTTGGGAATTTCCCCTCTCCTTCCCACACACCTCTCTTCCCCCCTTCCCTTCTCCAAAAGTGGGGTTTAGTTCCATTATTGTTTCAAGAGGAACCCTACATGCCCTGTTTAGGACACCCCTTCCCATAAAAAGATCCCCTTACACTAAAGGAGACCCCTTCCCATACAAAGACTCCCTTACACTATTAAGGAGACCCCTTCCCATACAAAGAACCCCATAAACTATTAAGGAGACCCCATACAAAGAACTCCATGCACTATTAAGGAAGACCCCCTTCCCATGCAAAAGCCCTCAAAGAGACCACTTCCCATACATCCTCCCCCACTATTAAGGAGACCTCTTCCCATACAAAGGCCCCCATACATTCTTATGGAGACCCCTTACACTAGTAAACCAAACCCCCCTTACACTAGTAAAAAGGCCCTTTCCTGTACAAAACCTCTCGTACACTATATTAAGAAGACACCTTCCCATACAAAAGCCTTCAATAGTGTGTGTGTGTGGGGGGGGGGTTGTATGGGAAGACCCCTTCCCATACAACCGCCCCCACACTATTAAGAAGACCCCTTCCCATACAAAAGCCTTTATACACTATTGTGGAGTCCCCTTCCCATACAAAAGCCTTCATGCACTATTAAGGAGACCCCTTCCCATAAAACCCCCAACACACTATTAAGGAGATATCTTTCCATACAACCCACCCTACAATCTCTCCCCACACTATTAAGGAGACCCCCTCACACACTATTGAGGAGACCTCTTCCCATATAAACTCTCCCATACAACCCCCAATACACCATTAAGGAGACCCACACAAAAAACCCATGCCCTATTAAAGAGACCCCTTCTCATACAACCCCCCATTCACTATTATGGAGGCCCCTTCCCAAATGAGCCCCCCACACTATTAAGGAGAGCCTTTACCATATAACCTCCCCCAAACTACTAAGGAGACCCCTTCCCACACAAAACCCCCCATCACTATTAACAAAAGCAATCCACTGGGATCTTTAGATGGTTACAATTCTTTGTGTGTGTCTGGAAAGGAGACCAAAGCATGGGGTGGAAAAAAGCATTTAGACACACTTTGCCTGCACTCATGTTTTCCTCTTTTCTTTCTCTACTTCTCCAATACTTCACTTTCGTTTTGTCTCCAAAATGTGGATTGTGTGTGTTGTTGGGGAGTTTGACACTTTCACTTAATGCCTCCATCCTATTTTTTTTATTATTAATGTTGTTATTAGCTGATCCAGCACCCAAAACCCAAGGAAGGCGTGTTTGTGTCTCTGTGCGCCTTCATGGCAGAATAAATAACTTGTAAGGCCTAGAAGCGCCCATCAACTTCCATTGGATTTCTAAAGATGTGAAATTAGTTTTTAATTCCTTTAATTCTTTAATTTCACTTCACCCCACCCCACCCCAAATTCATGGGATTGTGACTCTGAGACCACACCAGACTTTGTAGAAAAGGCCCTTCTTTTGAAATAGGCCTTGTCTCTAGGCAAGGCAAAGGAACCACAATGTGTGCAGGAGGCTTCCTAGGAAATCTCCTCCTTTGGACCCCACAAAAATTAAAAAGATCCCAGTCCTACGTACTTTAACTGGAGATGAACTGGTTCAAAGTGAGCCTTGATCCCCTCAAACCCAGGTTGTGTGATCGACTTTGATCCCCCTCTTTCCCCTTTTCCCAATCTCGGTGGTTCATCTTTGGAGGCCATTTGGGATTTCTCGTGCTTTTAAATGGTCCATTTTGTTGTCCTTTGGGAGTGGATGGGGTCTTTGGGGAATGGGAGGGGAGCCTCTTGGAAAAAAAAGGGAGATGGCCAGGAAGGAGGGGAGCTGTTGGACTTTGGCCATTTTGATTTTAAACTAGGGTTTTTCCTCTGGCATGTGATGTGTGTATAAGCGCCAAGGTCGCCATGCTGCTAAGAGATTGAGAAGAGAGAGAGAGAGAAGCAGAGGGGAAACTAGCCAGCAAAGCTGGTGTTGTGACTTTTTTGCTGAGATCCCCTCTAAATCCAAACCAACACATCAGAATTTTCTTTACAAGTTTAAGACTCTTTTCTTCTCAATGGAAGACCTTATTCATGGGTTTTCCTTTTTAAAAAAAAAAAATGTGTGCGCATACTTCTGAATGCCAAGCAAGTTGGAGTGGAATTAACCCACAGAAGAGGCCTCACCACCCTTCTTTTCTTTCACCTTTGTGATGAAACAGATCTTCTACCATGTTAATCTGAAATAAACAAATTTGCCAAAATGTATGGGCTTGGAAAAGCCCCCATCCCTTGGTTTTATTCCTGTTTTGGCCCATCAGTTTGGAATTCAATTATGTTTTAAATAAATAAACGGGGTGGGGAAAGCAGGCCTTGTGGTTACTGATTAAATCCTCCTGAATTCCCATGTAAAGTTGAATTGAAATATTGAGGAGTGGGGATAGTATTTGAGGTCAGCATAGGAAGTTGTGTCCACATTTCCCTTTACACATTTTTTTTCAAAAAGACACTTGTGTTTTTAGGGAAAGTGGAGCTACATGGAAAACATCTTGAGATTGAACACTCAGTACCTAAAAAGCAAAGGTAATTCAGTTTTTTAATCTCTTTAATTTTGTCACTATTGAAAGTCAAGTAGCTAAAATAAAAGAAGAAAAAATTTATGTTAAAAATGCCAAAGTTGGGTGGGTAAATCTCAAATTTCAGAAGGGTGTAATTACATTTTCATTCTCCATTCTGGAAGGAAATTGTTGAGAGGTGTAACTCTCGTGAATTTGTCCATTTTCTTTTAATTCAGATTTTTTAAGTTGCTTTTGACATACCAAAGAAAAAAGAGTAGTAGTCTACGGGGGTGTATTCAGTGATTTGAAAAGCAGAGTCTTATTGTTTAAATTGCATTGTCATTTACTGTCTAAGTAAGTTTTCATTTGACAATATGGTGTGATTTTTTTTTAAAGCCAGATTTTCTGTATTTTGTTTTAATTTTCTTCCTAAAGTTAAGCAAGCAGCAAAAGTTCCTAACCCAGTTTCCTGGAAGGAAAATAATGTATGGTCTTTACAGTTATTTCTCTGTTTATTCTAAAACTGCACTTTTATGAAGATCTGTTTCATTGACCATGTCTTAAAAGTAATAATTCTAAACATATATTTGGCCTTTGTGTTCAGTATTTTGTTTTGTCTAGGTTTATTTTGGCACGTTTGGGTGGGAATAATATAGTAAAGAGCCCCATCTTTTAGAAACATTTATCAACTATTCCTCGTTTGTACGAAATCTAGAAAGCAAACACAGCATTTACAATGCACTTTTTTAAAACCAGAATTCAGTGTGAACACACATTTTCCAAGCCTGAGTTTCAAAAATAGAAGCAAAGGGGGGTGGGGTGAAACCAGATGCCTATGCCTATCGCTCAATATCTTATTTTTATGTTATTGACATCACAACTTCCTTCTCTTTCTTTTTAAACAGTTTTCTTGGACTTTTAAACTTTGTATCAGAATGTGCTGATGGAGGAGGGGTTTTTTATGAATGGCTTTCTGCAGCTCCCTCTGTGAATTGGAAGCGTCCCAAAATCTATTTGATTAATTTATTTTATTGTACCAACAGGCATGGTTTTCTGTAATGAATGATCAATAGTGCTTGTAACAGTCTTCATAGCATGGTACATAAGTTAGCCATGGTTTTACATGGCAATTGGGAGAAATTGTTATTGGGAAGGCAATTTTAGAATGAAACAAAGCATGATAAATATTGGGGGTGGGGGACTGGTGGCTGCATAGGAGTAGGAGAAAGAGAACTTGATTATTCTTGTTTTTTTTTTCTTTAGTGTTGCTTTTAACCATCGTTTGTGCAGAATATGGGTGGTCTGAGAGATTACTGAATTCTATTTCTCCTTAGACTTTAAGTAATGGTTAAAAAAACCCTCACATACATATTAATCACTGGAAGAATGTTGTAATGTAATTCATGCACAGTATATAGTTAGTTAAGCATGTATAAATAAAAGGATTTAACCTGCTAGTAAACCTGAGTGAGATTCCACCCCCCCTTTGGAGAAATCAAACAGGTTTCCAGACCTTTAATTATTTGGTATTGTATGCTTTCACCCCCATGGATCTAAGAACAAGCAAGCAAACCAAACCAAACCTATATTCTTAATAGTCACAGTGGCCATATCTGAGTTTTCAAAATGTTCCTTAAAGGAGTAGATTTGATGTCATTTAATTCACCCCAAGATTTTATTTGTAGATCAATTGAAGATTTATTTTTAACCTTTGCTCAGGATGTGTGATAGTGCTTCTTTCTTGGTTTCCCTAAACAAAATTTGCATTTCTTTCTTGTGGCAATAAAAGGGGAAATGTCCAAAGGTTTTGGCAAGTTGTTAGAACAAGTAAGAGTGGCTTGTTTCTCATGGTAGATCAATTTCCCATTGATAAAAAATAACAAGAATCTGAAAGATTGGATTTTATAGGCTGTGTGTATGTTCATGTATTCTTGTCTTGGGACTTGATTTTCCTGTTTGGGCTGATATCCAAACTAGAAACTAGTCAATTAAATATGATTAGCGTAGTCTTAATAACTAGTGGCTTGTGAGAATTGTGTAGCCATCTCCCAGATCTGTAAAGATTGCCACCTTTTAAGTAAAGGATTTAAATAAACTTTAGGAAAATGAGAACTTATTTTTAATCTGTGAATTACCATGAATTAAAATAATGTAATATCAAATCATACACAGTTTGTTTCATTAAAAAAACACCACTTTGGCTTTTTAGTTGAGACTTATTAATTAGAAAATGCCCCAAATGTCCATACTTACTGAACAACATGATTTTCTAGGGTTCAGAATAAACTCTGGTGACACTGACAGGGCATGTGCTACCTGGCTATCTAAATAATGACTAAAGCAGATGCAGAACATACTAGTAACCTGTAGAAGAACTAGATATAAGTCTTAAAGATTTATTTTCATCTGCATTATGAATGATTTCAAGTATTATTTTAAATCAGTTTTAATGAATTTGCTATTGTAGACTCCTATATTAAAAATTTCCAACTCAGCAAATAAATGTCAAAATCACAGACCAAGGTTATCCTTTAGATTTTTCTAAATATATGACACCTACACATGTGTAAGTGAATGTTGGGTTTTCTGCTTTAAAATTGAACTGCATGAAACACACGACTTATAGCTTAGTATGGTGTTTATAATGCTTTGGGGGACTGGAGTGTTTCCATTGCCATCTTAATGTTCTTTCAAAAAGTTCCATTGACTGGAAGGGAACTTACAAGGGTGCTCTAACTTGCAATACAAGAATGTATACAGATTTGAGGGAAGGAGGAAGGAGAAGAGATGACCTTGTGTGTTTGGTGTGTGTTTTTAGTTACACAGTTTATTGAAAAAAGGACTTAGGGAAATTTTTTACCATTTTATTCCTTAAACAGTCAGCAAATTCCTGTTGGGGATGGAAAGGGTTAATTAAAACAACCTGGAAGATGTTTTAAGAACTCAAGAATGTTAAGAAATGTTTGGAGGTTAGGGGTGGGGTTGTCTGAGATCGAAAAGATTGAAGTGGATAGGATAGTGGTGTGGGGGAAGAGAAGGAATGGATGAAAACAAGAGGAGGGGAAATTAAGTGAATCCATCAAGCAAACATTCCAAATATGAAGACTGGAAGTGACTAGCTTAGAGAGAACAAAACGTCTAGTAAGTGGGGAAAAAGTGATTATGTCTCAGTTGCTAAAAATTCATATAAATTTAAGACAAATTATCAACAGGTATATTTCAAAGTTTTAACATTGACATAAATAGTACACATTAATTATGTGAACTTTCTTTTATTTTCAGTTTGATCATGATATTTCAGTAGATTTATCATAAAATTTGATCCAGATATCTTAAATTGACAGTACACTAGTTAGTACATGCCCTGTATCTTAATTCTTTCTACAGCAGAAATGTTTAGTGCTTTGTAACAAAACATGTGAAATCTGGTATTGTGTATGCAGGCTTCTACATCTCTCTGAAGATTATGTGTCTGTGAGGTTTGTACAACAAACAGCTATCAGGGCAGTTCTGTATATATCTTGTTGTTGTGTCAAGTCATTTTTTACTTACAGTGACCCTAAGGTGAACCAATCATAGGGTTTTCTTGACAGGTTTTTTTCAGAGGAGGGTTGCCATTGTCACCCTCTGAGGCTGAGAGAATGTGACTTCTTCAGTGAGACTTACTTCTTGGTAAATGTGCCTTGGATTGTAGCCCAAAGATTAAAAGAAGCTAGATTTTTCCTCCATTAGACTGTTGTCCATTTTCTAACAAGAATTAACATTACACTTGTGCTTGAATCATATTAAAAGTGTCCACTTAAATACACTATGTGCAGAATTTTGTAATGGTTCATATTTGCCATCTGCATAGGTCATTGGTGGATTTACCTGTTTGCTATTGCTTCATTTTTTGTGCAGACAGCAAATGTTATGTCCTCTGAACTGTCTCTTAAACCCAGGCTATGACAGTAGGTTCAGTAGGAAGCAGCAAATATTTGAGTCAGTAAGGGCAGAAAATATGTACTGACTGCAAGAATTTTTGCAGTGTTGATTGGCGTCCAGACTAGGAACCACAGAGGCGGCAGAGGGTTTTGGACACATAGGTGTCCATAAAAGAAAGTGTTCATGATAAACTTTGAAAGCAATCCCTCTACATAATTAGCAACAGCCAAACATGGAAAGAATGGGTGTGAAGGAATCAAAGATTTTCCAGAAACCAAGAGTTTAGTGTCGAAATGTAATTGCTAGATTTTGACATGAAGAGTCTCATGGGGTAATACACGTTTTGTACATCTTATCTCAATGCTAGATGTATTTGTGCATCTACAGCATCACGCATGCTGGAAATCTCATGATTTGGGGGAAAAGCATAGTCACTTTTAGTGTGGAAATATCCCCCTTTGACAAAACGGAGTAAATGAGAGATACAGACTTCTAGTAAAAATATTGTGAGACATGTGAGGTGTAGTGCTGCTAAAAGAGAAGTTCCAACAGGGTCAGTGGGGCTTACTCCCAAGTAAATCAGCATGGGGAAGAAGCTTGAATTTCAGTTCCAAGCACCTGTTTGGTTCTTATCAGCAAAATCTGACAAAGGAATGAAAAAAAAAAGGGCAGTTGCATGCAGTGCAGATCTTTATGTTTCTTTTCCTTTGGTTAAAAGATAAAGAAATTTTGCTTGCTACTAAAAAGAAAAGTGTTTGGAGAATGAAGAAGCACCACTGATGTTTGCTTTGGGTTGGTAGGGAATTTTTTTTTTACAAGGACTGTTCTTCTCTTCCTTAAAAAGATAAAGAGAGATAAAGTTTCCCATTTCTCTCAAACTGCCTTTGAAATGTTTATGTTTTCCAGAACTGTGCTAGCAAGCATTTGGTAAAATTTGGAAAACAAGAAAGACTCTTGAAAATGACACAATTTCATTATTTGCAATTCCAAGCATTTAAAAGACACACACAAAGAGAAAGAGAATGAATCTATAGCTCTTTTGTAGAAGGTGCTATTAGTAGTTAATAACTAGCCTCCCGAGGTTCTTCCTGACTTTATGAATGGAATGTATTTCCCTTGGTGATGCCGTGAAATGCTTCTACAGCATTTACTGTCTGCATGCTTATCTGCAAGGAAAGACTGCCAAAGGTAATAGAACTTGCTTCTGACTAAATGTGCATAGGATTATATTTCAAGTCCTTTAAACTTTTATTTGATGATGCTTCTTTTACTTTGTTTTTTTCTAAAGTCTGAGGGACTTAATGGTGGAGGTGGGATTTTACCATTTCATGAAAGCATAATGAAATGTAACCCAATGAAGAACATTTGTTCTAGAAGAGAATCAACACCATGACAAGTGATGGTGTGATGATTCTAATATGTCACTTCTGGGGAAGTCCTTTCATTTTCCAGATGTTTTGGACCACATATTCCACAGTGCTGTAGGCTGTGCTGTCTAGGATTTTGGGGAGTTGATGTTCAGGAGTTATGGTGGTCTTAGACCTGTTCTCAGCTGTAGAAACACTCTCCTAAAAATAGCTAACAAAAGTGGTTAAATGATGATTATTTCAGAAACGCGAACCCAAGATTGATGGAAAGAAAATAGTCCCTCTGGGCTAGATCAAAGGTTAGTTCTACAGTATCTAGAGTAGATCCAGTAGGACTTCTTATTTTGCACTAATATATTCTTCTTCCATTCACTAAGTTCATTCTGTTGGGCAACCACTGGAATTAACCCTTACTTGCAGTGTGTATGCCTTCAAGTCACATGTTGACTTATGACATTCCCATGAATTTCATAATTTTCTTAGGCAAGGAATACTCAGATGGTTCTGCCAGTTCCTCCTTCTAAAATATGACCTACAGCACCTGGTATTAGTTGTCAGTCTCCTATCCAAGTAGTAACCAGAGCTGACACAGCTTTGCTTCCAAGATCAGATGAAACCTGGTGCCTTTAGGTTATTAGGCAACTTGTAATATACCTCCAGGTTAATACCAAATATTAAGCATGGCTTTTTCTTGCCTTGTTTGTACATTACCAGTGATGTTTCCAACTAGCTACCAATGATGTTTAGCAGTGTAACCACACAGTTATAGCAGGTTGATAGCATTTTAACTGCCATGGCTCCATCTATGGAATCCTGTGAACCGTAATTTGATGATGGTGAAGTACTTAGAAATTCTCTTGTAAAAAATTCTCGCGATGATGTGACATCTCTCTCGCAGAGAAAGAGTAATGCAGCCAAGGGAAGATCTTGGTTCAGGATTCTAAATGATGTATCCCACTCACTGCACATTAAGTCACTTTTGAAAGTGAAGAGTTTCAAAAGTTCTGTCACATGGGGGAAATCAACCATTGAAAAAAGCACAACAAAATTTTACAGCCTTGGCTGAAGGTTGAAGCATCTCTTGGCTGCCTGGGTTTTACAGTTCTGCTTTTGTCTGGAGAAGAAAAAACTAATTTTCTGCTGTGGATGCAACATCTTGTATCCCAGAGTTTGTCTACCCTACACAGTTATAACAGTCTGATGTCACTTTAACTGCCATGGATCCATCCTGTAGAATCCTTGGATTTTATCCAGGTATAATTTGCATTTTCCAGCATTTTTGAGGACCTTTTGGGACTTGGTATTTAGATTTTTCTTCTTGATTTGCATGTTCAGTGTGACATCTGTGGTCTTGAATGATAATACCCATTGTTGTCTTGTGCCAGTTCTGACCTATGGTGACTCTGTAGTGGGAGCCAACATGACGTAGTGGTTTGAACCTTACATTACTACTCTGGAGACCAGGGTTTGAAGCCCTGCTCAGCCATGGAAACCTGCTGGGTGACCTTGGGACAAATCACACTCTCAGCCTCAGAGGAAGGCAAATGCAAAGCCCTTTTGAACAAAGCTTGCCAAGAAAACTCCATGATAGGTTCACCTTTGGGTTGTTGAGTCGGAAATGATGTGAATATACACAAGAATAACCCTAGGGTTTCCTAGGCAGGATATTTTCAGAGATTTTCTGTCTTCCTCTAAGGCTTAAAAGAGTGGGATTTGCCCAAGTAGGTTTCTATGGCGGAGTGAAGATTTAAACCCTGCTCTTGCAGAGTCCTAGTCCAACATTTAAACCTATACACCACGCTGGCTCTGCCTTGTTTGGTATTAAGATTGCTCCTCCAGAAAGTTGTAAATTGTAAAGGCTAAAAATTGTGAAACAAGATCCCAGTGAGACATTATTATTATTATTATCATCATCAGTATATCTGAAGCAGAGCCCCATGACTCCTAGAATCCCCCAAATATAGAATGAGAGATTAGCAGTCCAAAGAAATGTTTTTTTCCTAAACTATGATCAATGTTTGTTTTTTTTAGTTTTTTCAGTATTTTTTTAACATTGGTCATTTTTTTTAGAGTTCTCTGTGGGACGCTTAGGAAAAGGTAGACAGTTTTTTGATACCTAGATTCACTAATGTGCTCTAAATCTAAAATGATCAGTGCCCAGTTGTTAAATCCAAGGTTTCTTTCTTTGTTAGGAATTGTACTGTTATGCATGGTTCATGAGGAATCTCTTTGAGATCAGGTGTCTCACCCTGACCAGTGTTCTTATGTCAGAAACCTTTCTGTCTCCATACATATTGTAAGCCTCAAGTTTACACATGGTGCAGCTGCTCTGCATATCCTGTACCCCTTCCCCCTTGGATTTAGCTGCTAAGTGAGTAATTCAGAAAAATAGGGTATTAGTGCATGTGTGTGAATGTGAGTGAGATGTGAAAGGTGTCTCCTTTCATGGACTTTGCTAGGAACTGCTGCATTTCTGTTGTGAAGTTAATGTATTCTGGAAGACATGTATAAAAATTTGTTGGAGTATACACACAGACAAACACACACACATGTCCTTCTTTTCCCCTGAGACTCACGGCAGTTTACAGAAGTTAAAACAAATACAGCTAAAAGTGCTAATTATACAAAAGTAAAAATATAATTAAACTATTAAAAGGAGTTAAAAGCATGTTAATTAAAAAGAAAAACAAATATGGTCAACATAGCAAATTATTAAAAGCCCACTTTTGAAAAGTCCTGTGGGAAATGTTAGTGGCTTTCAGTTTCAAAGTTCTTCCAGTCTCCTCTAATACTGGATTCCATAGTATTTTAAAATTTTATGGTTTTCTTCTTGCATGTTGTGCAAATAAGCTCTGAAATTATTCTAGTAGAATACCTGGAGACGTCTTTAAAAACACCAGTTTCTTGAAAACTTCAGACATGTTTGAAAACAGAGCTTGGAACAGTTATTTTTCATACTCCAGCACAACATCTGTAATGGCTAGGGGAGTCTGGTTGGCTCAGGATGATCAGGAATTGTACTCCCAAAAAGTAACTTTTCCAAGCTCTGAAAAAAAAGGTACTAGTCTCTTGATTAATTAAGATGGGGCTTCCTCTGTATTTGTATGGTGCAATCCAATTGAGAAGATATTAGTTTAAATTTGGATTAATATCTTGGTTATATGTTTCACCTCTGGAAGCATCATTGATGTAGGACAGGTTCTTTTTGTTAGAATGATGAAGGAGGCAATTTTGGTGGAGGGAAAAAGTGATTCCTTCAATACAGCCCTCCACATTCCACCCCAGATCTGCTCTGGAAGGTGTGAGGAGCCTTCAGACCACATGCAGCGAGGAGGGAGATGGTTGAAAATCACTCTCAGTTCCTCTCATGGAAGGCTCTACTAAATTGAAGAGCATTCTGCCAGCAATATGACACCAATTGTATACAATTCTCAATTTATTACTGCTGCAATGTGGAGGTACAGTCCAGAAGAAGCTAGGTGTGCATAAGCATGTTTAAATCTCTGGGATTTAAGACCACAGTTAACTGCTGATCTCATTTGTTTCTGTGGGATTTAAGCATGACTTTATCTGCCTTTGGACTAGGGATGATTCACATGAATATTGTGTTCAGAATATTCTGAAGACACACCACAAAGTTTCTTCTTAGTGGCTTTCTCCTTCAGTTTTCTAGCTGATTCAGTGTGCATGACATTTGTGCCCCCTGCAAACTTTAGAAAATAGGTTAATTCAAACATGTTTTGTCATGACCCAGCCTTGTGTTGAACCCTTCATAAGCCTAGTGCAGAATCCACTGGCAACCTCAAGCCGTACTGACTTGGGGCTGGGGAAAATGCTTCTGCAAATCCGCACATGGTTGGCTGAAAGCCAATGCGATACAGAGTCTCTTGAGAAATCTTGTGTCAGATTCTTGCTCGCTGCGTAGTCTTGGGCAAGTCACTATTTCACATTCTCAGTTCTCCGTCCATAAAACAGAAATAATCCTGACTGTGTGAGAACGTGAAAGAATAGAAAATACTGCCCAGCTAGAGAGCTGATACAGAACGGTGGCCAAAAAGTAGAACTATGGATAAGGAAATGCCTAGTTCAAACCTCTCCTCTGTCATGAATTCAGTAGGTGGCGAGAGGCATGCTTCCATCTGCAGTATGGAAGATGATAAAACTGAATTACCTTTGTAGCAGACCTTCACAGTCTGACACTACTTCTGACCCTCTATGCATTTCATTCTGGCCCTGAATAGCCACAGCCCTCACCCCATCATTTGTTGGCTTCTCTGTTTATTCAGAGATCCTTTCACAGTCATATCACTATAATTCCACAGGGAACGTACAACATGTAACAGGAAACAGCTTTGCTGGCTATCAGTTTGTTTCTGGGCACAGTTCAGAGTGCTGGTTATGACCTATAAAGTCCTACATGGCTTGAGTCCATACTGTCTGAAAGACCTGTCCCCAATATGAACCTCACTGAGTTTTAAGGGCCTTGAAGAAGGGCTTTTCTTTCAGTCCCACCACCATGACAGGGACAGGTGGTGAGAGCATGGGAAAGAGCCTTCTTGGTTCCTGTTCCCATATTGTGGAATTCCCTATCCTGGAAAGCTAGGTTGGCGCCTTCTCTTCTGTCTTCTCCTGGCAGGTGGTGGCCTTTCTGTGTACACAGGGCTTGAGTATTAACTGTTGCAAAAGGACTATTTAATAGGACACACTGTGTTTTTATCATTACTGCAGTGGACTCTTGGTATCCTCTGTGGCTTGGTTCTTGGACCCCCCTGTGCATACCAAAATCAGTGGATGTTCAAGTCCCATTACATGCAGTGGTGCAGTAAAAAGTGTCCCCCAAATGGCAAAATCAAGGTTTGGTTTTTGGAATTTATATTTTTTTGAATATTTTCAAGCCATGGATGCTCTAATTCACTGATAAAGAATCTGTGTAGATGGAGAGCTGACTATACTATATTATAAGTGCCATTTGAAAACTTTAAATTCTATTGATATGATTGTTTAATTGCTTTTTACACTTTTTAAACTACCCATTGTTTAAATTATATTTTCTTTAACTCAGATTGTGAACTGCCTTAGTTGGAGAAAGACAGGAAAAAAATAATAATAATTATACTTTAACATCTGCAATTGCATTCTGTGGAATTCTATGTTTTGTAGTTCAGCGAGGCACTAGAACTCCCTATCTAAATACCCCTCCCTAAACTGCAAATCTGAGGATTTTGTAAAATGGACTGTGAAAGGTCTCCCAGGGTTTCTTCCTCATTCTGAAAGGCTGAAATGCCTCTGCCCTAAGGGTTGGCTTCTGCCAGCAAAAGATTTAAATCAAAATATGTTGTTAATATATTTTATAACTATCTATCTTTCTATCTGTCTATCCATCTTACACTTTTGCCTTTGTAAGTATCTCACCTCCTGCTGCTCTGTGGCCCCTGTGAATTCTGTCCTCAGGCTGAAAGAATTTCCCCATTTCTTCCTTACAAGGTTATTATAAGAATTAGAACCAGATAAAGCAGGAGTGGGTGGAGATATTTCCCACCCTGTAGTCCTTTCTGGACTGGATGATATCAAGGAGCATGGTGATGCCATGTCTTTGATTCCTGGCCAAAGTACCAGGTGGATCTTTTCTGACTGTTTCAGGAATCTTGTTTTGTTCCTACTGCCTTTTTTTAAAGAATGGGGGGCTGCAGCCTATGGCGGAGCAGATTCTGATTGTTTGCAGGCTAGATTAAGTTTTTTGGCCCATAATCCCTACCTACCCCAATAATGCATGTGAATCACTTTGAATACAGAAAGCACTAAAGCAGTGCTAGGTAAATGCTGTCCAGCTATGAATATATATGAATAAGAAGAATCTATTACTGTTGTACTTGTGTTATTTGACTTTCGAAATTGATTAAATCCCAAATCATATAATTTCAAGGGGAGCAAAATGGGTTTCCCAATGATTCAGCAAGCACTGACAGGTTCTCAAGCCCCATGTGAAGCATATAGGTTGGACTTATGATTCATTTCTGTAGTGCCTTCTAGGATACAAATTGCTTTACATATTCTTTTTGTCTTCTGTTAAATATACAAAGCTTAGTGTGTTTGACCCCAGAGCAATTCATCAACAGCAGTTGCCACCCTGGTCCAGTCACAGGCATTATAGCCCCCACTGTGCATAGAAATATCATTTGAAAGAGTACATTGCTTAAAAGCAAAACCCCAAGGGCTCAAACCTTTGGTGTTGCGTCTAGGAATGGGTCCATTTTTTAAAACATTAGCAACAAGAAATCGCCCTGTAACACCTTAACAAATGAGCTATTGGTTGGTTTTACTGTGGCAAACATAATAGTTACCCTTTTGTAGGCTTTTGCCTTCCTTGCTCTGGTCTAATGCCTAAAAATGAAAAACCCTTAAGAATGTGGAATCTTTTTTTCAGGGGTTGTCTTCATTTGCACATATGTTAAACCATAGTTTATTGCAGTGGGGAGAATGAATACCTAGCCATAGGCTTAGTCTGGTGTAGGGTCCAACTACGTCTCCTGAAGCTTTTTCCCTCTGTAGCTGGAATACATGGTGTAGTGATTTGAGCATTGGATTACAACTGTGGAGACCAGGGTTCAAGTCTCCGCTTGAGCATAAAACCCCACTAGGTGACCTTGGGCAAGTCGTATTCTTTCAGCCTCAGAGGATGGCAATGGCAAACCCCCTCTGAAGAAACTTGCTAAGAAAAGCCTTTTACAGTTTGACTTTAGTGTTGTGATAATGACTTGGAGTTACTCAACAACTTCAACAACAAAACTGTTTCTTCCAGCTGAGAGTGGTGCTATCTCTGATCAGTAGCTCTAGAAAGTCCTGGAAGCTCTTCACTGAGAGCATCCATTTTTGCTCTTGTGACACCTTTCCCTGAAAAAATCCAGCTGTTGCTTTAGTTAGGAATTGGATGATCTAAAGAAGTGTGTTGCCACGTTCCTGATGTGGACTGGTTCATACAGGGTTGCAGATGGGGAATCCAATCCCCACCTCAGCCTCCCACCTTGGATAACTTTGTGTGTATGAGTGAAACTTCTCCATTTCTTCTATGTCCAATAAAAGGACTTAACCAAGAATCTGTTTAATTTTATGTGAATCTAGGTTTGTCAATAATACAGACCAGCAATCTTGGTTTAAAACAAACATTAGTTTATCATACCAATAAAACAACCCAGGATTGACTTATTTAGCTGTTGACCAGAGCTTGTATGGGGTAGTGAATCAGTGTAGCGTGTGATAATGTGGAACAGTTGTGGAGATAGTGAGCCAGTGTGGTGTAGTTGTTTGACTGTTGGGCTGGAACTCTGGGGCATCCTCATATTAATCCCTGCTCATCATGGAAACCCACTGGGTGACTTTGGGCAAGTCAATGTCTCTTTCAGCCTCAGAGGAAGGCAATGACAGAAGTCCTCTGAACAAATCTCACAGAAAAACAATACAAAACAACCCAGTAACAGCAAAACAAAAACATTATAGGTTTGTTTTAAGTCAGAACAACCTGAAGACACACACATCAACAACAAGAGTGTGTTCTATAGAACTGTTCCTGGAAAATGCATACTGGCTAAAAGAGAGATTCAAGAAATTGGGGAAAAAATCCTGGTTGTGTTGTCCCTACCTCATAGGAAGAGGTTTGGGGGAACACAAAGGAGTTATTTGATGGTCTTGACAGTGGTGGCCATAATGCAGCAGGGATCCACCATGAGATGCAAAAGTCAGGTATTCTGAGCAATAGTACCCAAAACCTTTCCCTACCTTGTGGCAGCTCAGGTTTACTTGGTATGAATTCCAGAAGTGGTTGAATCAGTGTTTAGGGATATGCCAGATAGAATCAAGCAGTCAAATTCTTGTAATATACATCCTCTTACTCCACTAGAAAACAAAATTGTACAATAACTTTCCTTTTTAATAAATGTTAAGGATAGGAAGATAGAAGAAAAAAGAAATGGGAAACTTAAGAGAGAAAAATGAAATAGGGATATGAAAAATCTGTAATTTTCATTTTTGTTGTCTTTCTCATAATTCTAACAGCATTCTTGTCCAATCCATGTCCCCTATCAGCTTTCCGTTTGCTTGGAAATTTGTACATTGTGTAGTACACATTTTTCTTCAAAAGTACGTACAGTTTTTATCATATCATATTTGTTAGATGTTTTCCTAATTGGTTAAAATACAATTGTGCACATTTTCCAAATAGATGTGGTTTTGGCTTTGTGAATTTCACTTACACATAATACAAAAACAGAAGGGGGGGAGAATCTGATATTTTCATCATTTTCCTGATGTTGGGAAACCTAAAAGAGATGTTTGTATATTTATTAATAGTTGCACTGTTTGTCAGTTTGCATAAAGTCACTAAAAGGAACAAGATGAGGGGAGCAGTGTGAAAAACACCAGTGTCTGGACTGGTGATCTAACAACAGATAGGAAGCAGAGCTTCGGACAGTTGCCTGGCATCTTGTTTGTGGCATATGGAGGCATAACTTAACCTTATGCCTGCATATGTCTGTTTTTGGTATCTGTATAGATTGATATTCCCTTCCTCCCACTGCAGCAACCAAAGCCCCCCATCTAATGTAGACCTGTTAAAGTTTTCCCTATGGCCGTTCTGTGCCTGGTGGGGAGTGGGACTTGCAGAACCAAGTTATTATCTCTGGAGTCAGACAAGAAACAATTACATCAGCCATGGCAACCTTTGGAGGACCCTGGTGGTGATAAGGTATTCACTTTGCATCTGGCTATGAGGACACAGCCAGATACCTCTGTGGTCCCCTCTGACTGTTCTTGAGCAGGCACAGAATGACGGGGGTGGGTGGGTTCAGTGGGTCTGTTGTAAGTCTAGGGGTAACAAATGGCTCTGCATAGTGGTAGTTTCACTACACTATGCTGAGCCATGCAGGATTGTGGCCTTTGTGTGCAGAATGTCTTAGGTATAATCTTGGTTAAAATGAGATCCTGGAGAGCTGCTGTGAGTCTGGGTAGACCATGCATGTCTGGATAAATTGATGGTCCAACGTGGGATAAGAACTACTGTCCTTACTCTTTAGGATACTGGCTTGGGTTGTGGAAACAAGATGGTCAGAAATGTGGATTTCTCCAGTGTTTGTGGGACAATGGCTAGACTGTGGCTGTACTCTGAGTTGGTTTGGAAATGTTATGGTTGATGAGTATTTTCAGACTTTGGAAACTGTGCTGACCAATGCGCTAAGAGTTGAGCCATACTTTCCATTATATGGGTGAATCTTCTCATAGGACTTTGCTGAAGAGAACTCCAGAATGTATAAAGAGGAGGTGTATGCTGGTAAACATGCACAGGGCATGGGTTAGGGACTTAATCTCCCTTCCACAGTGCATGCCTGGTGTGTATTTTACAAGCATGACCTTTGCACCTTTTAGGACTTCCTGCAGTGGCAGAAAAACCATGTAGCATATGACCAAAGGTCTGTCTCAGTGTTCCAAACGTGGGTTCCTGGATGCCAGAATCTATTATTGTGGGCCATGCTGGATGGGGCTTCTGAAAGTTAAAGTCCAACAACATCTGGAAACTCAGGTTTAGGAATCATTGGATCAAGGTGAGCA
This sequence comes from Urosaurus nigricauda, assembly GCA_034509955.1. Classification (NCBI taxonomy): domain Eukaryota; kingdom Metazoa; phylum Chordata; class Lepidosauria; order Squamata; family Phrynosomatidae; genus Urosaurus; species Urosaurus nigricauda. Next base: position 25,634,765 of record JAOEGL010000006.1, on the reverse strand, counting down.
CCTTGTTTTATACACTGCTTCTTGGGATCTCGCTAAGATGCCCAGATCCCTCCAGGAGGCACACAAGTTGGACATGAAGATAATAAGTCTCATGTTGCATGCTTATTCTGTAACTGTGGCATTCCACTATTCCTTTCAACAAAGGGCAAGAGTGGGAACTGTGCAACCTTCCTAATGTTATTGAACTGCAGTTCCCATCAGCCCTAGTCAGCATACCAATGGAGAGGGCTGCTGGGAGTTAAAGTTATATAACATTTGAAGGACCTTACAATTCTCATCTTTGACAAGGACTTGATTTCAGATAGCTCTTGATAGATCTTGCTGACATTAAATATTCTATTCCACTTTTAACATTCACAAAAAGAGATGTACAGTGGTCCCCCGGGTTACGAAGGTAATCCGTTCCGGATTACCTTTCGTAACCCGGAAATATTCATTTCCCGGGGGACCGCTTTAGGAGATGGACCGCACGGCCGATTTAAAGGGGCCGCGCGGTTTTTCTCCTTCGCATCCTGGGGGATCCTTCGGATCCCAGGGGATGTTTTTTGGTCCCCGCGGTTTCGGGTCCCGGGGATTTCGTTCCCCGGGGGACCACTGTACAGTGGTCCCCCGGTTTGCGAATCCCCCGGGGAACAAAATCCCCGGGACCCGAAACCGGCGGGACCGCAAAAATTCCCCCAGGATCCGAAGGATCCCCCGGGGAACGAAAGGGAAAAACTGCGCGGCCCCTTTAAATCGGCCGCGCGGTCCGTCCCTTAAAGCGGTCCCCTGGGATACGGGGAACCACTGTATTAAAACATGAACATGAGCAGTAGAACATGCTAACCTTGTCTGTTTCACCTGTCCTCCCATTGTGTACTTTCTTCTTTGCCTGAGCTGTTTTCACTGATAGTTTCATTGTGTAAAACCAGGTTGAGTAAACCCAAGCATATATGGGATAGATGTTATCTTCTGAGTGTGATGGGAGGACTAGTCATAATTGATTAATGTAACACATTTGTTTTATGTTGCATCTGCATTGCAGAATTAATGCAGTTTGACACTGCTTTAACTGGCATGACTCAGTGTGATGGAATCCTGCGATTTGTAGTTCTGTGAAATATTTAGCCCTCTCTAATGGAGAGCTCGGGTGCCATAATAAACTACTAATTCCAGGATTCCATAGGATGGAGCCGTGACAGTTAAAGCAATCTCAAACAGCATTAATTCTGCAACGGGGTAGCAGTCTTAGAGTGAAACTACTTAAAGACGGGGTAGGCAATGTCCGGGGACAGAGTTGGCTGCATGGAGCCCATCTCAGGAGCTATCTGTACTATGGTTCTTGCAGCTGAAAACTGTTAGCAGCCACTGAGGTTCCTACTGCTGCCACAGTTGCTGTGGAATCACAGTGGTTCTGTGGTACAGGAGAGCATCAGAACATAGTGCTTTACTGATTTGCAGGGCAGAGGGATTTACTGGTTTGCAGAGCCCACAAGATGGGGTGCATATGTGTGTGTGCCTCTGCCAACAATCTTCTGTGGCATGGTTCTTTTGGCTGTGGCATCCATGTTTAGGCAGTAACAAATAGGGACAGCAGGGAAGGAAGTAATGGCTTTTCAGAGCTGCACATAGACTGTTTGGCACCCCTGGGTAGAAAACACTGAAGTAGATAGGCCAAGGTTATTTAGTTTGTTTATTGAATTTATATATCAGATGAAATGGACTGTGGTCTGCGAAGAAATAAACTGCTTAGTCTTAAAAGTTCCTTAAATTGCCTTTTCCTTTCCCCTTGCTATGTTTTATGAATACATTGTCATTATGTGACCTTCAGGTTATATTGTTTTTAAGAATTGCAGGAGTATAGATGTAAAATTTCTGGAATCTTTTTGGAGAAGACCCTGGAAATTTCAGAAAATTAGAAAAAATGTGATATGAACTCTCTTTATGGGATAAAAGTCAAGTAATTATTTTATGGAGTGTATAATACATAATTTGGTTTGGCATAAAATACCATATTTGGTATATTAAAAGTAAAGTTTATTCATACAGTAATTACAAATGGAATGTTCTTTTTTACATTACATTTTTTTGTTATTGGTGTTAGAAGTTCCTGAACTATAAGTGATACCTGAACTCTTAAGGAGCCTCATTAGTTTTGCTAATTTATTAGAAACAGGAAAAAAGCAATAACAATGGAAGAAGCCATCACCTTTAGTTTAAAAATGCTACATTTTCTTGGATCCACACAGCAGAAATAATCCAGTTTGACAAAACTTTAATTGCTATGGATCAATTGTGTGGTATTGTGGGGATTGTAGTTTGTTGTGGCACTAGAGCTCTCTGACAGAGAAGGCTAAATGTCTCACAAAACTACTGTTCCTAGAATTCCATAGCATTGAGCCATGGCAGTTAAAGTAGTGTCAAACTGGATTATTTCTTTTGTGTGGATTCAGCCAGTGCCAAGCAAAAATAAAACACTCATTCCCATAAAAGGAACTGAGGCTAGAAAACGAAGAGTTGTAGTGAAGTAATACTATACATAGTCTTACATATCTGTCTTCCATTACATGACTTTTAGAAATAATTTTTGGAAAGTAAATACATGGACACCTTGTCTTAAACATTTTATTGTTTGCTCCAAAAGAAAATACTTTATGATTTGTTTTTTCTTTCTTTCAATTTTTCAACAAAAAAAAAGTTATCAGGAGGACGGGAACTTTTTTCTTGAATTTTTCTGTTTCTTTCCCTATTACTTCACTTCTTTAAACATGGGTTTGATTCTACTTTGTATTAGGCCATGTTAAAATAAATAAATAGGAAGCCCTGGAAACAGCTACATATCTCCCACCTGGCTAGTTTAACCATTGGTGTAAGGAAAGGAAAGACTCCAGCCATCAGTCCTCAGCTCTTCCAGTCTGGTTGTAAGATCATGATTGTGCTGAAGTACTCTGGAGACCAAGGTTTGAATCCTGTCTTGGCCAGGGAAACCCACTGGGTGACCTTGGGCAAGTCACATTCTCTCAGCATCAGAGGGAGGTAAAGGCAACCCCCCTCTGAACAAATCTTGCCAGGAAAACCTATGCTAGGGTTGCCCTAAGTCTGGAATGACTTGAAGGCACGGAATAATAACAACAAACAGTCTGAAGGCAGCTGTGGCATAGAAATGTGTCAGTGGCACAGATAATTCCCAATAATTTACACAAGACTAAATACACATCCCTTCCAAAGTCCCAGTTGGTCACTATCCAGTCTTAACTGTTTTCCAGGAAACTGAAGCAGGGGCGGATTACTTCCTGATCCCAAATGCGGATGATCAGTCAGACGTGGATTTTCTTTTTAATATTATTACAATTAAGAGATTTAGACTAGGAAGCATTTTGACGGTTGCTATTTAACAGTGCATCCCAGTGGATGAGATATTGGACTTGGGCCTGGAAGATTTTGATTTCAGCTTCAGAGCTTATACGGATGATCAGTCTGAAATAGGTTCCAATCACATTTGAGCTTTTGTGGGATAATCTTGAAAGGCTAAATTCAAAGTTGGTATAAGTAAAGAAACTAATTTGTTTTGACCCTTAGGTGTAAACAAATCCCAGGTTTTGCTAAGGTAATGCAAGCTGTTACATATTCTACTGCTCTTTTTATTCTACCTCTGTTGAATTGTTTAGATTGTTTCAAAATTGTTTTAAGTTGTGTTTATTATCTGTACCCATGTATCTGAGATGTCCAGATACAAGGGGAAATATGAATATTTTAACTCAGTAATAATTAGAGTTGGTTCTTGTTTTTTTAAATAGCATACTGCATTATACGAAAAACCAATTAATAAAGAAATGAAATAAAGCCATTTTTGGTGATTTTTCAAAAAGCTGCTGGTGAAAATTTTTCAAAAAGCTGCTGGGAGCAAGCTTGTTTTCTGCTGCTGCAGAGACTAGAACGCGGAACAATGGATGCAAACTGCAGGAAAAGAGATTCCACCTCAACATTAGGAGGAACTTCCTGACAGTAAGGGCTGTTCGACAGTGGAACGCACTCCCTCGGAGTGTAGTGGAGTCTCCTTCCTTAGGGGTCTTTAAGCAGAGGCTGGATGGCCATCTGTCAGGGATGCTTTGACTTGGAGTTCCTGCATGGCAGGGGGTTGGACTGGATGGCCCTTGTGGTCTCTTCCAACTCTATGATTCTATGATTCTATGATTCTATGAAAATCCAGCTTCTTGTTGAATTAAGTGCTGCTTCATATTTGAAGCAGATGGAAAAGTTACTTTTTGGACTACAACTTACATAACCTCACAGCCAGATATTGTACTAACTGGGAGATTATTGGAGCTGTAGTTCAAAATAGCTTTAAAATACAATTAAAATAGTCTCAAGGCAAAATCTTACTTCTGTGAAGAGGCAGCTCAACACGTAATGGAAAACATCCTTTACTGCCTTGTCATTGCAAGTACCAAATTGAAGCTTATATGTTAAATTTTGTGATATGATCATCCAGAAGTTCAAAAGGGATGAACAATAACTTTTTTGGATTACAGCTCTCTGTATTCTTTAACTAGCATGGCCAGTGGCTATTCTTGGTGGGGGGTCTGGGAGTTGTAGTTTAAAAAAGTAACATTTCCAAGACCGAGCCATTTATGGATGACAAGGGTTAGCTTTGCTGCTGTCCTTTGGCTTTTAAAGTCTGAATGATGCCTACACAAAGAGATGACTCATGGCACCTGAAATTGAAACATATTAAGGAAAATATAGAAAAGCCCATATCAGTTTCTACAACCTTTAAACAGAGTTGGTACTCCACATTTGCGGCTTTGATTATTTGCAGTTTTGATTAATATGTTCTCTCTAGGAATCTCTAGGCCCTCCAGGACACCTCTGCCAGAAAAATTGACCATAGAGTTATGTTGGAGAACCTAGAAGTTCCTAAAGAAAATGCTTGTCTAGGCATTTATAGGTTCTCCATCATAATTCTCTAATCAACTTCGGGCAGATGTTGACTATAGAGTTGAACTGGAGGACCTGGATATTCCTAGATACCAGTAGGTGTTCTCTGTGTAAAAAGAATAGTGTTTTTTATTTGTGTTTTTTCTACATTCATGGGGGTCTTTCACCCCAGCAAATGTGGAGGGACCACTGTAGACCTTGTTCTTATAATATTAAGGCAGTAGTCCTGACGTGGGCCCTGTGTTCACAGGCCAAATAAAATGTTCTCCCTCTGCCCTCTTGGTGGGGAGTTGGGACAATGCAGGGTTTGTTCCCTGAGTCTGGTGTAAACAGTCAGGACAACATCAGGCCAGTTAAGTATCAGACCTGGGGCATACCCCTTTTAAAATGGAATAAAAAACCTTACCATTTGCTACAAATCTTCTTGGAAGATCCAGAGTCCTCTGCTATGATGTAAGGCAGCTGTTTAAAACATGTCTCCCTGTGCCACCCTGCATGGCTGCTCCTTTTGTAAGTTGCTTGCTCTGAGGTCAGAACAAAGCATCCAACCATGTGATTGATGTTGGGTATCTTGTTGTGACCTCAGAGTGAGCAATATGTATCAGCAACACATGTGTGAACAGTTGCTTGGCATTGCAACAGATAGCAAGAGGAGGCCAGGACATCTCTGTGGCCAGAATATATTGTGCTGCTTCCTGAGTATCCTGGCCCATGCAGACACCACCTGAAAGACCTTGGATATACTGTACATTGTTTTAATGCGCCCAGCTGCCCCCGTCCTCATACAAGCTGTCTTTATAAGCCAGGATTTATCTTGGTACATGTATATCCTGCCTTTCCATCAGTGAGCTCAAGGTGGTAGAATCATAGAATCATAGAGTTGGAAGAGGCACCAAGGGCCATTCAGTCCAGTAGGAACACATGACCAAAGCCATCCAGACTCTGCTAAAAAATCTCCAAGGTGGGAGACTCCATCACACTCTGAGGGAATGTGTTCCACTTTCAAACAACTCTTACTGTCAGGAAGTTGGGCGTATTTCATCTCTTCCTTGCCTTATCTTCTTAGCAACCCAGTGAAGTAGATAAAACTAAGTGAGAGTGACTACCCCAAGACCACCCTGTGAATTTCATGTCTTTGTGGGGACTTAAATCTAGATTTATCATGTGTCAGTCTCACACTCTAAATGCTCAGCTGACTATCACTGGGGTCACACATTATGAGAAGCTATGGTTAAGTCCTGAATCCTGGTTTGTTTTTTCAGAGTGGGGCAAAGCAGTAGGAAGGGAGTTGCATGGAAATCATGGTTTATTAAGCCAGAATTTTTGGCTTAGTGTTATGTATAAAGACAGCCTTTAAGCTTGAACATACTGTGCAAATTACTGCTGTGAAACTGGCCAGGGCTGTTTCGGTACTTGTACAAGATGAGCACTCGAAAAGGAAGGGTGGTTGGTCATTCATCATCACTGACAACACACGTGCTATCCCATGCATGCTTGTCATGCTTGTTCAATGCAAGGCAGCATTGCCGAAATTACAATGGTACTATTGACAAGGGGGAAAGAATTGCATGCCCCCAAGCAGCAGTGTACTTTAATTTGGGTGCCAGGCCCACAAAAACAAATGGGTTTCCATCTGGAAAGATGCCTGGATGCCATGCTATGAATGGCAACAACTACATGTATAATGGTGCTATAAATTTACCAGCATGTGAAGCATGTTAAAAATGACGAAGCCAAAGCTTATGCAGGCAGAAACTGTGTGACAGATCATTTCAGCTCTGGATAAATTCACATCATCTCTAAGCTCACAAAAACCCATTGCTAGGCCACCTGTGTGAGGTTGGCTTGAGTGGGAAATATGCCAGAGATTAAACCCCTTGGATAGGTTGCTAATGGCAATATGTCATTACAGTGGGCCCTTGTTATCCGCTGGGGTTTGGTTCCAGGACCCTCTGCGGATATCAAAATCCGTGTATGCTCAAGTCCCATTAAATATAATGACACAGCAAAATGGTGACCCATATATAAAATGGAAAATCAAGGTTTGCTATTTGGAATTTATACTTTTGGGGAATATTTTTCCATGTATTCTCAAATCTGTGGATAAAAAATCCATGGATAAGGAGGGCCAACTGTATTTGATTCTTTTAGTGCAGTGAATTCTTGCCATTGTTGTAACAAAACGTTATGGGATAGACTGTCACAAGATCACTATGCATTTCAACCTAGAGACCAGGGTTGGTATTCAATATTGCAGGTATGGATTCATAACCTAGACTAAAGTTATGGATCCATGACTACTTTGCATTCAGTAAGACTGTAGTCTTCACAGAAACCTAAATGCCACCCCATTCTACCTCAAGAGTGGCATGACCACATGCATATGCTGTCATTGCGGAAAATACAGGCTTGCCATCTATGGATGATCTGATCCACAGATGGCAAGTCTATGGACACCGAGGTCCCACTATACAAACAAAACAACTTTTATTTAATATACCTATAAAAACAAACAAAACAGGAAATAACTTCACCAATATTCACTGCTTTTGTTCTGATTTGGTTAGTAGATTCTCATCCCTTCTAGACTATGCACTATGATGAAATTGTCAAGAAAGTCAGTGAGTACATCAAGAAGATTGGCTATAACTCCATCTTGTGCACTCAGGTCCTTTGGGAGGAATTTGTTGCAACCTATAAAAACTAGATTGTCTGAGACAGCCCAGATGACCTTTTTGGCTACTGCTCCCAGATTATGGAATGGTCTGCCGGATAAGATCCATCACATTACCACCTTAAACAGCTTTATAAAAGGTGTCAAGACACATCTCTTCTTCAGGCCATTCCTGAATCGACAACCAGCCACCAAAAAAGTTGAACCTGCTATACCCCTGATTTCTGCTATAGCCAGTCTTGGACCTGTTGTTATTTTAAGTATGTTTTAATTGTGACTTGTTTAATTGTATTTTAGTGGGGTGGGATATTGGGATGTGGGATTGTATGTTTTAATCTGTAAGCCGCCCCGGTTGTGTTACACAGAGAGCCAGAATACAAATAAATTTTATTATGTACAGTGGTACCCCCGGGTTACGAATCCCCCGGGGTACGAAAACTCCGGGGTACGAAAGAGCCGGGGCTGCAAAAATGGCCCCGGCTTACGAAAAAAACCCGGGGTACGAAAAAAAACCCGTGCGGCCCCTTTAAATTTGCCGTGCGGTCCGGCAAAAAAAGCGGTCCCCCGGGTTACGAACACTTCCGGGTTACGAAAGTAATCCCGGAACGGATTACTTTCGTAACCCGGGGGACCACTGTATTATTATTATTATTAGACTATAATATCCCTTCTGGACTATAGTAAGCAAAACTCAGGTTTATTTTAAAATAGAGGTAGGAAGAAAAGTCTCCTGGGAGCCTATTTGTTCTTTCAGCAAGCAGACCACTTGCTTTATGTTTGTGTGTGTGTGTGAGGAAAGTATTTTATTTTACTCGTTGCCATGATGGTTTCAAACAGAGTTTGAGTAGTTACTTTTTAGAAGTACTGGTAATTTATTCCCATGACCTGCTACAGTGCTTGAAAAGTAAGTCACTATTGTTCCTTTTTGCACTGTTTAGAATATAGCTGAGTATGCTATTCATTCTGTTATTTGTCTGTTACTTGTAGTTACTATTTGTAGACAGACTCTTAAGGCTGATGGTGTAAAACACAAAATATTCATTTAAGATTTTAAGATGGAATTTGTGTTTAAATGGTTAATAGAAATGGAATGTAAGATCTGGCCAGATGGGGACCTAAATTGTGACAAGATCTTAGATTGGGCAGGTAGAGAAATACAAAGGAATTTAAAATATTTCTTCAGGTCTATGCATTGCTTAAGGCAATTTCTTTGGTTTCAGTTTGCAAAATTTGTATAGTAGTTATCACAGGGAGACGAAAGTCAGTTATATTTTGTAAAATATCATTAATCAAATGCCAGTATAAGACACAGAGACACTCCTGAGAGCTAGGTGGGATACACGTCTTGAACATTTTGAGGATACATTGCTCTGGTTATTTTTTCTTACCTTTCAATTAGATGTGTTTTAAAAATATAGGTACAGGAATATCAGGATCTCATCCAAACTAACCAAAGGAAAGAGAAAGAAGGATCAAGACTCAACTCAATAATTTAAAAGTGAATGGTTAAGAACATTCAAAAAGAAAAGGAGGTATGATAGTTGCAATTAAAATAGCAAAATTTGTTACAGCATCTTAAAGACACAACTAGATTCTTACTCCTAAGTGCCACAGTAATTGCTGCTGTTATTTCTAGTGGTCAAGCAAGGTCTCCACTACAGAAAGTGGGAGTGAGGATGCGGTGTCTTAGGGACAGGAAGACAGGACCCATTGGGGGACCTAACATTCTAGAGGGGGATGGGAAGCTGAAACAGGTAGCCTTTGACTGCCCATCTGGCATGATATGGTTGAACTGAATATCCCCAATGCAGGAGGACCCTCACTGAGTCTCATAGGATTCGGGGTGGGTGGATAGAGTTGTTGACACCATTTTTGTTCGGTCATCCCCAAAACAGTTGTGAAAAATGGAGTTCAGGAAAGATCCAATGCTCTAACTACTACACAATGCAGGCTTCTGCTGGTGATGATATTGAGAGTGAGCAGTGTGTAGTAGTTAAGAGTATTAGATTAAGACTGGAAAGACCTAGATTCAAATCCTCACTAGAGCATGAAGGTCATTGAGTAATTTTGGGCAAATTATGCTTTCAACCTACATCAGAGCTGTTAAAATGAGGAAAATGTTCCTCTTCCCCTTCTGTAAATGATATGTTTGGGTCAGTTTTGTCTTGTCACTACCAGAAGGCTGAAAAATAGTGCTATATCATATACAGTGGGTGAGGTTAGGTTGCAGGACCCCTGTGGAAACACCAAAATCCATGGATGCTCAAGTCCCCATTAAATACAATGATATTGTAAAATGGTGTCCTTTATATAAAATGGCAAAATCAAACTTTGCTGTTTGGAATTCATATATTTTAAAAATATTTTCAAGCAGTAAATGCTTGAATTCCTGGATAAAAAAAAATCAATGAATATGGAAGGCTGACTGTAGATTCTGCTGTTTCCAGTAGATACACATAGTCCATGGACCACATGCAGATCCCCAAAACATGACATGTGGCCTCTTATATCCTCCCATTATCCCCCCTCCTGCTCCTGGAGGAAAGATTCTCTTTGGATTCATTGTATGGAGGGTCACTAAAGCCTCCTCATCCCCTCTGCCCCCCACCCAGCAATCTGGAAGCTGTGGTTCTAGTTACGCTGCTATGATAGCTGCTTCTATGTTTTATTAATGGATGAAAAAGCAGATGCAAAAAAGCTCCCTCTGACTCCAGCATCTTGAGCAGTGGTCCTGAGCTTCCTTTTCACCCCAGTATGTGTGCATGCACATGTGTACATGCATGTGTACTCCCTCCATCTGCACTGGATGTGGCCCTGAGGACTGAAAATTTGTGCACCCCACTGTATTTCAAGATCAAATTCATTCTACAAATACTGTTCCTTAAGTAGCAAAAGACATACTCTTACCATATTTTAGAAGCATGCACAAAAAAATTAGTAGAACAATTGAAGGGTATTCCCCCCTCTGGCTCCACCAGCATGCTCCGTAGCTGGAAGCTAGAGACTGTTTGGGTGGTGGCATGGCAAGAAATGTGATGCAGTAGTATAGAAAATAGCATGGCTGGCTGGTTGGAACCCTGAACAGGAGCACTCCATGCTGCAACATTTTGTTGCAGGTCCCACTTGTTTAAAAAGTTTCTTCCCTTGCAGGTCAGGGGAGAAAAGCCCCCATAGCTTAACTTCCTGGGCCAAGAAAGGGACAGAAAGCACCTGAAATCTTCTCTCTCAGCAGCTGCCTGTCTTTGCTTTGGGAGGCCCGCTTCGCACTTTGGAGAAATTTGGCTTTATTCACAGGAGAAGACGAATAAAAGAGAGAGATCATAATGTTCTGTGTGCAGTAGCTTAGATTTGCAGCCTGGCACGTGCCCGCTTTTTAGCTGCAGCTGGCTTCTCCCAGAACTGCCAAGTCTGGGCAGCTCTGTGGCTTCCTGTGGGATTGCAGCATTGGATGCCATGACATGCTGAGTTCTTTGCTGCCATCCCGCTTTCCTAAACACTGCCCCTTATGCCTAGGAGGAGCTCCCTATAAAACCTGGCAAAGGCAGTTATTGCGGCATGCTCACCATAACTCTGTCTCCTTCCAACATATGATGGCCTCCAGTAAAACTAACTTGGCAGCTGGCATGTTCCAATCTTTTCCTAGTAATGCTGATCGCAGCTGAGTCACTGCTTCTGTGCGTGTCCGCCTCCTGTTTGTAGTTACCAACTGCTTTCTTTTTATGCTAAAAATGAACTGGGATAACATGCTAATAGTTTTAGATGTACCCTGGCATAGGAAGGGGGAAAGTGATCCATGTCAAATAATTGCTTTTATTAAAATTTTCTTTATATTTAATGATAGGTTTCTATCAGATGGATGATAGAGCTTTGAATGACATTCATCCCCAGAGCATCTCGTACTTTCAGATAACAGTCCCGAGAAATTAGGCAACCATTTTCAGATGTCTAGATGCCTTCTGTACTTTCATGATACCCATTTTGTTCTCTCTTCCTCTCTGTTTTCTGTTTCAACTCAGACCTTGGAAAAGTTATTCCTTTGGACTACTACGATCAGAATTGGGGGAGGTCGCTTGGGGATTCTTGGATATGTCGTATGAAAATAACTGCTCTAAGCCCTGTTTGTTGCCTTGGCAGATTTAAAGTGATGGCTATCATTTTTAAAGGACCTAAATGGCCTAGGAGTGGGGTGGCTTAAGGACTAAGAGAGCAAGGAAGTTTAGGAACACTGCAATTTAAATGCTGCCCGGAGCTAGGAAATGTTACGTTTTGGATTTCAGTTCTCCTAGCCAGGATGGATTTCAGGACTAGTGTTTTTTTTAAAAAAAACAACTCTCTAAAAATCTACACCAGCACAAAAAATACCCTCTCTTATATCCCAAACAGTTACTTCTCTGATGCTGGGTCAGGAAGAAGAATCAACAGCTGAGATCCTCTTTCACCCTGTTGTTGCTGTTGTGTGTCTTCAAGTCATTTCCAATGTATGTCGACCCTGAGGCAACACTATCATGGGATTTTATTGGCAAGTTTATTTGCAGGGGGTGTTGCCATCCTCTGAGGCTGAGAGAGTGTGACTTCCCAAGGACACCCAGTGGGTTTCCATGGCTGAGCCGGAATTCGAACCATGTTTTCCAGAGTCATAGCCTCATGTTCAAGCTATTATACCACACTGGCTCCTTTCTTTCACACTGGCGGAGTGTAATTTCTTCCCACATATTTATGAAATCTGAAAGAGGGATTCCTGTGAGCTGAGTGAAAGCAGAATAAGACGAGATGTGTCTTATTACATCTTCTGATTGCTTTAAAAAAGCCTTGAAGACGCATCTCTTCTGGCAGGCCTTCCCAGAAAGTCCTTAACCTCCCAGCTCTGTTTGGGTTAAGCTCTCCCATTAACACTTTAACATCTTGACCCTGATGTCTATGCAGTGGGTTGCTGTTTTAAATTGTAATTTTTATTATGTCATTTTAATGTTAGTTTAATTCAATTTTAAGGGGCAGGTGGTTGGGTATGGGTCGTGTATATTTTATCTTGTATTTTTTAATTGATGTAACCCGCTCCGATTGGATACAGAGGAGCGGGCTATAAATAAATTATTATTATTATTATTATTATTAGAATTGGCCTGCATCTTCCCCACCCGTCAATAACTCTTTGGGATGTGAGATGGAGTTGCATCCATGTGCTGTCTGTCGGTTTTTTGCATAACCCAGAAAAAAACAGAAGCTACTGGATACCTCCTTGTACAATTTTATGAAAAGAAGTTAAACGCTTGGTTACACTAGTGTAAATCACCATGAGGATTCAGTCTGTTTCCCAAACTCAGGTCCTGATGTTGGATTTCAACTCTCAGAAGCCTCAGTCAGGATGGCCATGTTCAGGGATTCTGGGAGTTGTAGTCCAACACCACCTGGGGACCCAAGCTTGGAAATTACTGCATAGGCTGGCATTATGGTGGGACTCTCTCTCTCCAGCTAGTAGCGACAAAGTTGGCTGTCTCTTGTGGGAACTAACTTTGCAGAGATGGGCCACTGGCTTAGCTAATTGTGCTACCCTGCTCTCCTTCCTTGAGATGAAAGCCTGTCTTATCAGCTTGGCTTTGTGGGGGGAGTAACAGAGACAAAGGCCTGGGAAGGCTGCATGATCAGTATCTGTTGCAGAGCACATGGGCTGAGATCACCCACGAAGAAGTGCTTTCCTTTTTTTTTTGTATAGCATGCAAGAAGAGAGATGCCATTTTCCTTTGGCTTTGGTAACTGTGTTGGTTTTGTGGGCTCTGAAATCAGCAGGAATTTTTTTTTTCTTTGTCCAGCAACTGCCAGCAGAGCTCGCTTTCTCCCAGCCTGTTGTGCGTACCTTATTCAAGAAGTGGATAAAACTAGGGTTTTGTGGGTTTTTTTACATTTTTAAAATCAGATTTTTCATTTAAATTGGATTTTATTGATTTCAGTAGATGTTTAGATTTTAAAAAACCTAATTTTAAAAATACTATAGCAAAATAAAATACAATATTTATTTCTTGACTCTCTATTGAAAGTAACAGCCTCATCTCAAAAGAGTGAGCTAAACCTACATTTATAGTCCCATCAAAATGAATTAAGAGCTCTGTCACATACACACAGAGCTACCCAACAAGAAGAAACAAGAAAATGTTTATTTCTTTTTAAATATATGAATAAATGTGATAGTGGGAATGCAGAAGATGAATTCTGGTAAAAGTTTTGAGGGAAAATCTGTTTTTTTACTGTTGCATTTTTAATTGCACTCTATAAATATGGACAAGTATCAGCATGCAAGGCTGGAAGAACAAATGTGAATCATTTATATAACATTTAAAATAATTCAGTTTAATACACTATGGTCTTTATTTAATTGTTAGTCCCAGTTAGAGTAGAACCATTGGAGCAATAGAATTTACATAATTGTTCACTTGCCAAGTTCCCATTGATGTAGATCTACTGTAGTAAAGATTAACAATTAGATTTAGGCCTAAATGCTATTACATTTGTGTGAGTGATTTAATCCTGATAGTTCCTTGTGTTGCCGTAGAGCATTTTTGGCTTAGCACATGTAAGGAATGTATTATGCACTGTTGCTGTTGTTTGCCTTCAAGTTGTTTCTTACTTATGGTGACCCTAAGTCAATCCTATCATGTGGTTTTCTTGGCAAGATTTGTTCAGAAGGAGTTTGCCTTAGCCTTCTTCTAAGACTGAGAGAGTGTGCCTTGTCTAAGATTTTCATGGCTGAGTGGGGACTTAGGAGCTAAACAGATGGCCTCTAAGGGGTGGCTCCATGTTGCCCCTTTCCTCACTGGGTTGGGGCTGTGGCAACCGCACACCACGACCTTGATCTGGACTTTCCACAGCGCAAAAAGCAGCCGCAAAAAGCAGCTCCTTTTTGTACTGCGGAAAGGGTGACCTAGCTGTGGCGGTGGCAGCTTTTTGGCGCAGCAAGTTTAAATGCTGCACCAACAGAGTGTCGTGATACCCCCTGCTGTGCAATTGGGTGTGACGCTGGCATGGAGGCAGCCGGCGTGCATCCACCATTCCCCCATACCAGCATATAACGCCTGTCTGTACAGGCTGTTAGTCTCCAGAGTGACAGTCCAACGTTCAAATTATGCACTCTGAATTATGCACTACTATTTCCAAAATTAATAAAGAGAAAGTTATCTTTTTAAAATTATGCAAATACCTTCCTACATGATGTAAAGTTTTTAGCTGAGATATGCACAGTTCTTCAAAAAATGTGAAGGGGCTTTATTTAAACCAGTGGTTTAAATTGGAGTTTTCTGTTGGTGATTGAAATCAATCCACCTTGGGAGACAGTAGCTATCACTGACCTTGTCTATATGGGTCAAATAAAACATATTCCTGCCTCCTGTCCTCTCCATGGGGAATCTGGACAGCCCACAGCTCAAACCCTGGCTCTGATGTGAACAACCAGAACAATCTGGACAATATGCAACCTGCTCAGCACTAGACCCAGGGTATACCTCCCTTATAACAAATTTTTAAAAAATCATCTTTTGTGCCAGAAGATCCAGAGCCCTCTTGCTGGGCGCCTTGTTCTGGCCTCACAGGGAGTGATGTGTTGTGCTAGCAGGTGCACTAAGCAGCACAGTGGGATTCAGAGATAGTGAACAAAATAGAAACTGAGAGATTTTGACATTCACAGGAACTTCGCCAGTATTTCTGGTTATGAATTTGTGGATTTTATTGTTAGCTCTCTTGTGCTTTCTTTCTTTCTTTCTTTCTTTCTTTCTTTCTATAGAAGGGCAGGATAGGAATGAAACAAACAGGGAAACAGGTGTTCCGATACTGTTTCTTTATATGTTTATAGAAGCAGCTGCCATAAAGGAGGTGTGAATTCGACCTTCCTAGATCCACCTCATAAGTGCTTCCCCTTGTGCAGCTACATCACTGCCTTTTCTGCCTCTTGAGCAGAGAAATTCTAAGATGGCTGGTTTGCATGGACATCAGAGTGGTGTCCACGCGGAGGATAACCAAAAAAAAAAAAAAAAAAGCCAAAATGGATCCAATCTGTGCTCCACTGTGCTTCTCTGGATCAAAAAGAGTCCTTTTTTTCTCCAGATCAGGCTGGAAACCTGGGACAATACCCTGGGTGTGTGGACTTTGCACTGGTGAGGAGATGGGGAAGAGGAGTCGGTGTGCAGGGGGAACGGGGCAAGAGGAGGTGCCCTGAGCCAGGCAAGCCACTGACCTTCCTGCCCCAAATTCCAGCTTCCACCACAGCACTTTCACTTTCAAGTTTGCAGGTTTGCTTTGGTGCCACTCCTTTTGCAGATGTGAAATCGATCTCACAAGTGCACATTAGTCCAACAACATCATCATTACAGTGCACCATCACTCAGTGTTGGATTGCCTTTGCCCCCATGAGCCGTGGCAAGAGAGGGAGAACAGTCTTCTGAGGATTGTGCAAACAGTGTTGCTGGTATCGGTCTGTTGTGGGAGCCATTTGTGCGGACAGCCTGTCCTCCCTGTGGATCTGGAAACCTCAGTGGTTAGCTGTTTTTTCCTGGTAGTCCAGACATGGCCCAGGACATCCTTCCAGATGTTGCTTGTTGGTAATGCATGATCACCAACAGTGTATTCAACATGTGAAAAAACCCCTGCCTACATCTGGTATTGAAAATAATGGTGATTATTTATTTCAACTCTCCATGGTAACATACAAGCTTAGAAAACGGGGCTGGTTCACAGTTCAGAGATAACCAGTATCTTATCCATTTGGGAAAGAATTTATCTAGTTCAAATTGACGTGTAAAATAATAATAATAATAATAATAATAATAAAATTTATTTTTATACCGCCCTTCCAGAGATCAGGGCGGTGTACAAGATTAAAACAACGAGTTACATCCAAGGTAAAATAAAACAAAATACAATAATACAATAAAACATTAAAAGATTATCCCTTATATAAAGGGCAGCGACAATGGGGAAGCGGGTGATTGGCAAGCACTTTACATAAAACGGTCCGATCAGGGATATGCCAGCCTGAATAAATAGGTCTTCATATCTTTCTTGAATTGGCTGAGGGTGGGGGACAAGCGGAGCTCAGAAGGTAATGAGTTCCAGAGGCAAGGGGCGGAGATGGAAAACGCCCTCCTTGTTGTGTTCACTAATCTTGCCTCTGGAACTCTCAAT
This sequence comes from Urosaurus nigricauda, assembly GCA_034509955.1. Lineage (NCBI taxonomy): Eukaryota > Metazoa > Chordata > Lepidosauria > Squamata > Phrynosomatidae > Urosaurus > Urosaurus nigricauda. Next base: position 25,618,009 of record JAOEGL010000006.1, on the reverse strand, counting down.
AAACGTTGTCCGGTTGATCTAAGTGTGCGGGGCGGATTATATGGGGAGAGACGGTCCTTAAGGTACTCTGGGCCCAGGCCATATAAACAAAAAGAACCCTCCTCCTTTAAAATATTTGTTTATTGTGGAGTCGAAGGCTTTCATGGCCGGCATCCATAGTTTTTTGTGGAGCTTTCGGGCTATGTGGCCATGTTCTAGAAGAGTTTGTGTATTATCATTTACAGTGTGTTCAACCTTTACCTGTCTGTTTCTTTTAGACTTGCCTCATCTTTGTCTTTTTCTTTCCCAGGCATGTTTTCTTGCTCTGTCTCCTGTCTTTCTCCAGCTCTGTCTCAGTCGTCTGTCTAGTTTGGAATCTTTTCCATATGCATCTACTTGCAATATTCATGATTTCTTTTCAGTTGAATAATAAAAGTATGCAGGTTTTGGACAGTGGTTTGGGCTTCTTGGAAGAAAGATGATAAATGTAACAGATGAAGAAAAAGCACAGCTAGAATGGTCATCCATAAATAGAAGAACCTTTGAATATTTATTTATTTTTGTGCCTTCCCTCAAAAGAGCAGCATCCCCCGCGCCCCCACCCCCCCACCCCGATGTCTGACCTATTCACTTCCTTTGAAACTTGGTCAAATGTTGCGGAGGATGGTCAACCTGATTTAAGACTTTTGTCAGGATCCTCTCCTTCTTGTTGAGAGAATTATGGTAACATACACCCCTAAACTTTGGGTGTATTATGAGATGCATAACTATTTTTTACAGGTTGGTTGGATCCATGACCTACTTACTGTGTGAATGGAAGAAGCCGCTCACAGAAGGTTGGTTATTGTGTGCCTTCAAGTCAATTCTAACTTATTCTGACTCTTTACATATTTTCTTGGCAAGATTTGTTGAGGGGAGGATGCCTTTGCTTTCTTCTGAGGCTGAGAGTGTGACTTACCCATGCCTGAGGGGCATTCAAACACAGGACTCTAGAGTCCAGTGCTCAAATCACTATGCCATGCTGCTGGTATATCATTGAAGGTGTCTCCACTCATTTTGGAGGGGTCACTTTGCCCTGTACTGCAGTTCACCCCATTCATTGTGGTTCTTTGACCCTTTGTTTTCAGGAGATTGGAAAGGTTCTTGGGATGGGGAGGAGAAAAGGAAAGACTGCTTCCACCACTCCAGTTTGCCCATGCCTAAATCTGGATCTAATTCTTATTGTGTAAGTAAGGGAAGCAGTGGGAAGGAGTGTAGGATTTCAACTAAACTGGCCATTCTTTCTTCATCATACGCTCTTTCCCCCTCCTCAAAATGCTGGCTCAAATTATGTTTTTGGTTAGAATTCACATTATTTCCTCCAACCAGGAACAAGGTTCTCAGCCTTATACTGAGTGAGACATTGGCTATATAGACTAGTATTGTCAGCTGTTAACTGACAGAAATCCACAATTCTAGGCAGGAGTTGGTGCTGTTTTTTGCAAGAGCCCTTCCTGGAGCTACCAGAGATTGAACCTGGGGCTTTCGGCATGCTAAGCAGTTCTTTTTCACGCTGAGCTATAGCCTTTTCCAACACGCCAATTTACAGTTACCTCAGCATAACACTGTCATAACTTGGAGTTATGCCAGAAGAAGGGATTCAATTGCAATCCTATCCTATGCCCAACTGGCATAACTTGAGGATAGCTTTACGTATGCGGGGGGGGGGGGATGAGAGGGAAGAAAGGAGAAACTAATTTTGTGGCAGCTGGTGGAATGGAGCAAGGGGTTGGCAGAAAATAAATGTTTTGTGTATAGCAGAAGGCCAGAGAGTAGGCTCTGAACTGCCAAATTCAGTCTGCCAGATAAAACGACTTTTTCTCCAGCCATGTGGCTTTGAAATGCCTATTTTGGTACCTTTTCCTGCAGCGAAGTGACTTTTCATTCTCTCCCAACCCTTCTTCCTTCTCTTCCCATCTTCTTCCCTCTCTCTTCCCCCTTCCTCTCTTAAGAAATCTTTTCCAAACTACGATGCCTGGCAAAATCTGCTCCATCTTGCATTTTTATATTGGAGGAGTGCCAATTCTTTGCAGAATTCCCTGTTAAAATCAAGGTGACTGTATCTATCTCTTTGGCTGCAGCTGGTAAGGAGGTGTACATGTGTTGGTTTTTATTTTACTTCGTGTTTAGTCTCTTCAATATCATCTGGTTCAGTCTGAAAGATGAAAATCTTCTTTATTTAATGTATGTATGTGTGTGGATAAGTGTGTAAAGAGAGACTGATGTGGCCACGAGTTCATGGTTATTCCTCTTTGAGGCATTCAATACCAGGTAAGTGAATGGCTCTTATTTTAGGCTTTTCAGCTTCTGTTTCACAAAAAAGAGATAGCAGAAAACACCACGTAGAGCCTCTTTTGCTGTGTTTTCTTTTCTTTTTTTTTAATAATTCAACAATCTCTGCATCAAGACATACATATATGATAAATCCTCTACAGCACAGGAGCAGCTCCAATCCCTGATAAGGTCTTTGAGATGGTTGTAGGGAAAGTGGTGGAAGAAGATAGGGTTTATAACACTGAAGCAACATTTCCAAGTTTGCATTTTGCAACATACAGCTGACAGTTTTCCTTGCCTCAGGTATATATCAGGCCTGTCTCAAAAATTGTTGGGCATTATAGCATTGTGTTTTTCTTACTAATTTATAGAGATTATGAAAGTGTGTGCTAAACTAAGGTGTACATTTTTTTTCATGCAAGTAAATGAGATCAGAAAATTTCCTTTTGGAATTGCGGCTTCCAGAATCCCCAGACTTTGCCACTGGCCATGGTGGCTAGGGAATTATGGGAAGTTATAATTAGGAGAAATTATGAATGGATCTGTCTCTTTTGCTTCCTGCAACTTCAGAAATTTTTGAAGTACTGTATATATTTGTTACATCCTGTTTCCACCCCCACATTGTACATTTTTGGTTAATAGAATGCACAAGAAATTACCGAAGTGTTCAATTACATCTAATATATTTATTTTTGGCAAGCATTTTCCCATGATATATGCCTTTTTGTCAGCAGTCTTGTTCTGCATACACATTTGGGCACACAGTTTTTCCTAAGCAAGGGGATATTGTAGCACTTTTGAGACTGAGAGAAAGAAGTTTTTAGCACAAGATTAGCTTTTGTAGACTCAAGTTGCATTTGTTCTACAGAAATAATGTAGTCTGACACCACTTTAACTGCCATGGTTCAATGCTTTGGAATTCTGGGAATTGTAGTTTTGTGAGACATTTAGCCTTCTGTGTCACAAACTGCAAATCCCAGGATTTCATCGTATGGTGCCCTGACAGTTAAAGTGCTGTCAAATTGCATTATTTCCGCATTGCGGATGAGCCCTATGAAAACTTATGCTACAAACCTCTTCCTCTAAGCTAGTCTCAAAAGTGCTACAATATCTATTTGCATACGGTAGTCATTCAAAACTAACACAGCTATGTCTTTGCCATTTTCCCTAAAACACATATTTCCAGCTAATAATTTCCCCCAAGAGTGATCCATGGGCACCATGGAGGCCCATCCCTGGTTTTCCTGGTAGGATTTCCCAATTTTTTTAAAAAAATGTTGATGTCATGACTTACCACTGTACCTGCACTGTAGTCAACAGGGAAGGAAGTTCAATGCACTGTTGTCAATGGGATCATTATTATCATGATCAATTTAATTGCTTTTAGTTGAGCATAACAGTCACTTACATAATAATATTTTAATTATATTTGAGGGTCATGTAAATAGAAATATTGTAATAATTAATCAAGCATAAGTGGGAGTTTTATTTGTTAATGGCTGGAGATAATTTTAAAGAAATTAATAATATTTAATGAAGAATTAATTTTAATTAATTTCACCAATTTCAGATCTGTTTTGTGCATGTGCAGCTAATGTTTAACGCATTTTTAACTTTATTCCTGTAGCCTGCCACAAATACTGTAAAAATAAAAAGTGTGGTCTTTGAGCTCTTGGTCAGCCTGAAAAGGGTTTCTATGCCCTGCAACAGTAGCCTATCCCTCCTGTAACATATGCTTTTCAGTACACAGTCCCCATAACCCCTGCCACTTGAACACAGATTCTTTAATGTACACACATTTGTATACCTCTTTTGGCAGGAAAATTGCATTGCAAAATTTGGAGAAAAGTACAGACGAAAGGATAGCTGCATTCTCACTTACCTATTGGCTTGGGAAGTATGAATTAAAGTGATCTCTATTAAACTGCAAACAAATTAATTTCGTCCCATATCGAGGTAGAAAAAGAGGGATTTATTCTCTCCCTGCCAGGGTCCCTGCAAAAAAAATTTGAGAATCCCATTGACTCCAGTGGATTTTTTCCTCTTGAAATAGCAGCTTTTGAAGATGATGTTTATTGGACACTAACAGGGAGATAAAGAATTAACTGTCCCACTCCATTTCTTCAGGTACTGAAGTTGTTTAGCCTCTCTGCAGCTGCTGTTTGCATAACGAAAAAATCCAGCTGTTAAATGTATGCACACAACCATATGTACCCTAATTTGGTCCTTAGTAATATCAGGCTAATTGGGATCAAGGATATTAAGGGTACATATGTTAGACTTTGTTGTTGTTAATAACTCCCGTAAAGTCAAACCCAGCTCATAGTGACCCTGTGGATGAAACATCTTCAATACTTCCTGTACTCCACTGCTCTGCTTAGGTCCTGTAGTTTCATTCCTGTGACTTCACTGATTGAGCATATCTATCTGGCATGTGGGCTTCTTCTCTTTCTATTACATCCAACCTTTTCTAGCATTATTGTCTTTTCTAATGAGCCATGCTTTCTCATGATGTGGCCAAAGTATTGGACAGCAGCCTCAATTTGATAATCTTGGCTTCCAGGGAGAGTTCAAGCTTGATATCTTCAAGGACCCATTTGTTTGTGTAATGTTCGGCAACGAGCCTTCCTTTGCATTTCCTCTTTGACCTTCCTTAGTAATTGTTCAAAGTCTATGATATTTTCCGCTAGTAGTATAGTGTTATTGACATATCTTAAAATGGTTTTATGTTCCTTCCTTTTTCATTCCTCCTCCTTCTGAGTCTAAACTTGTTCTTTGAATCATATTTTTGAATACAAGTTAAACAGAACCATTCTGTTTCTCCATATTCTGTTCTAACAGTTGCCTCTTTTCCCAAGTATAGATTCCTCATTAGGACTATCAAACGTTGTGACACTCCACTTCCATGTCTCTTAAGAGCTTTCCATAGCTTTTTGTGACCTTGCAGTCAAAAGCAGTCAAAAGCTTTGCTATAGTCTACAAAACACGCTGACTTTCTCTGGAAAATCAGATGTGATAGACTGGATCAGCTAGAGCTATTAAAAATGGTGGTCCATTGACCAGTGTTGGTCCACTAGCCATCAGCTCCTAGTTCTTGGTGAATTTTCAGAAAAGAATGAAACAAATGTAATTAATTGGCTTATGTATGGCGCGATTAGCTACCGAAAATAAGACAGTGTCTTATATTAATTTCCCCGAAAATAAGACAGTGTCTTATATTAATTTTTTGCTCAAAGATGCTCCAGGTCTTATTTTCAGGGGATGTCTTATGTTTTCATGAAGAAGAATTCACATTTGTTGAACAAAAAAAAATATGAACATTTTTAATATACTCTCTATATATTTATATACAAAAACTTTGCTAGGTCTTACTTTTGGGGGAGGCCTTACATTTAGCAATTCAGCAAAACCTCTACTAGGTTTTATTTTCAGAGGATGTCTTATTTTCAGGGAAACAGGGTAGCACTTGTGAATAAAAAATGTTATGTGCACCCCCCCCATCAGATAACCAAAGAAGCCCTGCTGTAGAAGATTATTCTCTTTTTTCAAGGGGGCAGGATCTTATAACACATGAGGCCCCTTTCTCCTGCTGCCATGTTGGAGTTCAAAGCATGCAATAATGTTCTCTGTTTTAGATAGAAGTAGATTAAGGATTGTGGTAACATCAACACACAAGACAGCCACTGCCATGATTACGATTCTGTATTTTCTACTACATTTAATGCAACTGGAAATGCTAAAGTCACTTAACTCTGTATGTCTTACTTCTGCTCTGAGGTAGAATATTTCACTTCAACCATAAGCTTGATTTAAAGGTATAGATAAATCACTCTTAAACTATTGATGGTTAATAGAGCATGGTGGCTAACGTGCTTTAGTAAATCACATGGAAGTAATCTTAAGTACGGAATTCTGAATCTTATTTTCTTTATACCAATGGTTCGCAACTTGTGCTCTTCCAAGTGTTTTGGGCTTCAGTTCCCAGAATCCCCAGCTAGAATGGCTAGTGAAAGTCTCTGGGAATGGAGTCCAAAACAGCCAAAAGACCAAAAATTAGAAAACTACCACACTGCATCATGGGTGGATCTTTGAGTTATTCTTGCCACTGTCAGCTTCTGTTAGAGATGAACTATCAAAATTTGGTAGCATCTGGGGCCCTTTCAAATCATACAGTTACAACACTGTAATTCCACTTTAACTGGTTCCACCCTGTGTCATCTTCGGATTTGGAGTTCAGAATTCTCAGCCAGAGAGCTCTAGTGCCTCAACAAAATATATACCTGAGATACCATAGGAGTGGCAGTTAAAGTGGAATCATGGTGTTAAAATTGTGTCATGTAAAAAGGTCCTGGAGGGAAATATCTATTCTGCTTTAGGCTTTGCCTTTTGGCTAAGATCAAGTGTAGTGTGTGTGTTTGTGTGTATGATGTTGTTGTGTGCGTTCAAGTTGTTTTCAAATTATGGTGACACTATCACAGGGTTTTCTTGGTAAGATTTATTCAGAGGTTTGCCATTGCCTTCCCCTAAGACTGAGAGCATGCGATTAGCCCAAAGTCCAGCACTCAAACCACTACACCACATTGGCTCTCCAATGATATGATATAATATAGAGTTTATATTATGGATTGAAGAAGTGAGATACACATGGGCCTGCACCAACTGATTGCAAATTTCCCAGAAATATGAGGCCACATAACGCTTTCCCCGATACACATACGAGAGCCAGCATGGTGTAGTGATTTGAGCATTTTACTATGACTCTGGAGACAAACAACAAGGATATTATTGAGGCCAGTGCAAGCCTGTATATGTCTACTCAGAAGGATTGTGGATTTGAATTCTCTGTACTGTATTGTGTTTACCACATAACAAGCAATTCCTTCTTCTATGCAACCATTAAAGGTACAGAAGACCTCTCCACTTTTCAGTCTGTTAACCCTAGTTGAGAATATATGGATATGTATGTATTTATATATTTTTTTCACAGTAACTGGAAAGTGAGCAATCAGTTTAGTAGCGGAGACTGTCAGTATTTATTTATTCATTCTGAGACTCTCAGTATTTATTTATTTATTTAAAAGTTATAAGTTACATTTATTCTTGCAAGGAGTTCAAGGTGGTCTACATGTCTCTTGTCCCCACTTTATTCTCATTGTGAGTTAAGACACTCTGAGAGAGGTGGTGAGGGAGAGAGAGGCTGACTCAAGGTTACCTGATAAGTTTCACAGTTTATTGCGGACCAGAACCTGGATCTCCTGAGGCCTATTCCAGCACTCTAACCCCTTAACCACATATTGGTTTTTAGTAAAACAGAATAATGAACAGTTTTGAAGGAGAATGTTCCAATCCTTGTTTGGATAAGAGGCCACATGTGAGGTTACTGTTTAGTCCACGGCTCAGAAATTGTGTGGGAAAGAACCAATATGTGAGCTGATAACTGATCATTATCTCAGAATTATAGGAAAAGGGACATCATTTGTGGGCAAGTGAATTTTTGGTCAATATGCTATATAGAGATTTCTTTAAGGGAAGTAGCATTTGGAAAGATGTTCCTAGTTGCTGTCTCTTCATAATCCTTTATATCTTGCTTTTGTGGCTGAGGGTAAGTCCACATTACATTGCCTCTGTTAAATAGAAGCCTCATTGGAGATGTTTATTCCCAAGACCACCTTAGACCCCTTCAAGCATTTTCCTCACCGGAGTTATAGTACAACAGAGATGGACGGAACCAGGTTGGAGCAAGCTGTTCAAAAACATGGAGTCTTTGACATTTGATCTGCATGATCTCTCCTTATGCCAGGACTAGGGAATCCGTTGGCCTTAGCCATTTGTGGGATGATAGGAAAAGTAGTTCATCAGCAACCCAGTGATCCCATTGCTCCTTTGCACCTGTTCCCACATTTGCTCAGGTTGATAGTTTCATAAAACTTGCTAATATTAAGGTTAGCATTCTAAAATCTAAAATTGTGTTTATTTTTATTAGTTAATTAGCAGTTTGGAATAAAAAGACATACAGTTCTTTGTCTCAGTGATAGTAAGTGGGATAGGAGGTGGGAATCAAATCTGGTGCCAAATTTACCCAGATTCTCCTCCAAGAAAGACCAGATTCTGAGGCCTACATTGAGCTGTTTGTGCTCCTGCTGCAGTGTTCATGCAAGGGTATGTGGATAACCGCTGTGTATACCACGGAAGTCCTATTTTCAGACTGTAGTAAGTTTTGATTAGAATATTTTTCTCAATTTCCCATGCATTACATTGCCTAGCTTATTTTCATATTCATATAGCCTAGACTGAAAAAGGTGGGTAGATAGACAGGCAGACTGACCGAAATCCGGTGTTTACAGTGTCGAACTGAAAATGCAGTTATGGAAATGACTAATAGAGAAAGCCTTAGATATAAGTAGAACATATATACAGTATTCATTATGCTGCAAAAAAATTAATTCTGCATCCACACAATCCAGTTTCCAGCTGCAGAAGCTGCTGTTTAAATTTTGCAAAGTGAGAAAGTCTTCATACTCGAGACATATTTTGGTACGAGTAAAGATAGTTCTTCAAGTAACTTGATTTAGGGATTTGACTTAAGTCTCATTCTCACTGCTAGAAAAGTTTTTTTTTTCCTGAGTCTTATTAAGTCTAGTTCCAACTCAGGATGTTTAGAAATTTCCATTTGCAAGCTATGTCTCTTAATCCTCCCCCCTCATCTTTCCAAATGGTTTTTTTTAGGGTTTTGTTTTTGTTTTGTTTTTTTTCCATCATGTGGATGCACCCCAAATTTTTCAACTCAGACATGATTTGGTATTTAAAAAAATAACAGTGAAAACCCAAATCCTAAATTTTAGTTATATCAGGTAGTCTGGCAGGATCTGTAATATAAAATGGAAAATGAAAAGGAAGCAAAAATGTGTTTCTCATTGGAAGGAAAGTCCTGTCCCGTTCCCCCCTTCTCCTTCTTTTTTGGTGGGGGATGGAAATTGTAATGAAATCTCTTGCTTGAATGCTGTTCCATGTCCCCAAATGAATGGAGGAGCCATTGTTTAAGAAGTCTGGAATGCAAGGAATGCTGTACTATAGGAAGGGGTCAGAGGGATTTAAGTTGATAGAGGAAAACATGTGTCTAACCAATTCCTACCCCAGCCAGTTCTGCCAGACATCTATAGGAAGGGTGGCTCATACGCTGTGCAGTCCCACACTGAGAAATTCAAACTCTGTGCTCAACATATATCATGGAATGAAAATGTATTCTTGCTATTGTTCTTACTGGTTGTTTTGTTGGTGCTAGAGCTGAAAGCTTTAATCGATTTAAGTGGTACGATTAATCAACTAAAAGCTTTCATTAAAAATTAAAACGTGTGTTCTCCCCCATTACATCATAGGTAGTTCCTTTCTTCTTCTGCCAAATTTTCTGGGACAAAAGAAAAGAAAAAAATTATTTCGAGACAGACCTTTCCCTTCCACCCCAGTTTGTCTTAGAAGCAAGAGTAAATTTGTGTACTTCAGGGTGCCTTTGGCTTTCCCCAAAAGGCAACAGAAACTGCTGATCCTTGTTCAAAATTAGCCAGTAGGTGTTTTAAAATAATTCCTTCAACTATATCTGTGTGCCTTGAATTTGTTGACTCTTTTTTCTTTTGGAAGCCATTTTGAGCCTTTTGGATTACTATAATATTCACCAGTATAATGAATTATTGTGTGCAACTGTGGATGTGTGTTTACTTCTCAGTGGGGAGAAGATTTGTAAGAAGCGCACTATTCTGAATCAAACCAAGGGTCTGGCATTCTGGTCATACAGGCCCGATATACACGGGCAAAAAAAGGCGCCTTTACAGGAAAAAAAGGCGCTTTTAGGGTTAGGGAGGGCGTAGCCTTTACACCCTCCCTAAGCCTAAAACGCGTGGACGCCGCCATTTAAAGATGGCGGCGTCTACACGCGCGCGCCGGAAGAGCGTCATCACGTGCGCAGCGTTTTGACACGCTGCGCACGTTCTGACGCTCTGGCGGCGCGGGAGGGTGCCAATCGCGCCCTTACCGCGCCGCAAAAAAAGAGCTCGATCCCGGAGCTCTTTTTTGCGGCGCGTCGTTGCGGCGGGATGAGGCCTCCGTGTAGAAGCCTAGGCCTCATCTCGCCGCTAGAAGGGGCGAGTTTGGACCGCCCCAAAGGGTAAGTGTAAAAAGCACCACAGTGACCAATTAGATGCCTGGGTGAAACTGCATGAACCGGGGAAAAGTCATAGCTCAGTAGTAGTATTTGTGTTCTGCAGTCAAATGTTCCCAAGTTGTCAGTTTCAGTGTTTGGCATTTGCAGGTATGGTATATTCTTATGTACAGTGGCACCATGGTATCCACTGGGGTTTGTTTCTGTGACCTTCCATGGATCCCAAAATCTGTGGCTGCTCAGGTGCCATTATATACAATGGCATAATAAAATGGCAACCCTGGTATAAAATGGCAAAAGCAATGTTTGCTTTTGGGAATATCTATCTGTCTATAGCTAGGTAGGTAGGTGAAGGTTTCCCTTTTGACAAGGTTGTCAAGCCGTGTCCGACTGTAGGGGGCAATGCTCATCTCCGTTACTAAGTCGAAAAGCCATCATTGTCCGAAGACAACTCCAGTGGTCATGTGGCCAGCGTGACTTCATGGAACGCTGTTACCTTCCCACAAAAGTGGTACCTATGTATCTACTTGCACTTTTACATGCATTTGAACTGCTAGGTTGGCAGAAGCTGGGACTAGTGATAGGAGTTCACTCTGTCATGCAGCACTTGGGCCTCAAACTGCTGACTTGCTGATTTTGCAATCTCATGTATAAGTCAGAGGCAGATTTTGGGGCCAAAATTCCGGAATTTGACATGACCTGTAGATATGTTGGCCATAGAAAAAAAGATGCAAAAGAAAACAATGACAAAGAACCTACAAAAATTTTGCAGCCATAATTGTTTGTGCTCATCCTAAAGGCTGGATTATTTACTATGGTAAATGATGGCTGTATGATATGTCGAGGAGGTGGCCATGCATGGGTGGCACTAGGCCTTCATATTTAATGTGAGAACATAGCCTGATTTTAATCCAGAAAAGCTGGCAAACATACACAGATGTCTTATTCAAATTCTTTAAATCCCAGTGCCTCATTGCTGGAATAGTATTGCTGGAATCCCATTCTCTGACTAGAGTGGCAAAAGGTGAGAGCTGTGCTTCTTTGAGGAGAATCGCCAAAGAGCTGTCGCTGCTGCCATTTTCCTACTCAGGCATTCAAAAAGGCTAGAAGTGCCGTGGCAGCAGAGAGAATAGAGGGATTGATGCTTCTTTAGGTTCTCCTAGAGCAAACTAAACTCTTGCCTTTATCAGTCTACTCAGGGAAGGGGATATTTTGTTTGTTTGTTTGTTTGTAATAAGAGTTAAGGTATAGTATTTACATTGGCCCATGGATAAGTTGACCCAGTTTTAGGGAGTTGGTTTTTTGAATAAAATTTCTAGACTTGTATGCCATATATACAGTATGCAAAGGTATTTTGTACCACCTTTGAGACTAATTGAAAGAAAGAAGTTGGTAGCATGTGATTCTGAAGACTTGAGCCTACTTCCTCAGATGTATCTCTGGCCATGCTACCAGCTTCTTTCAGTTAGTCTCAAAGGTGCTACAGGATCCCTTTGCATACTGATTTAGCAGACTAATATGAGCTATGTCTTTAAATTCTACCACCATGAGTATATACAGTAAGATGGTGAAACTCTGGAGAAGCCTTATCAGTCAGTATGGACAGCTGTGAGGTAGATGGACCAATGACTTGATCTGATAGAAATCTTTCCTGTTGGTCTGCTGTACAGTATTTTCCCTGCAGAGTACGTTTACTGAATCGCACCAATTGTCTTCCATCATCAGGAGTTCCTTTAAAAAGAAGTGATAATGTTCTGCAACCTCTGCAGCTACTGTTGATCCAGTCCCCACTATCTTAGTCTTCAGATTAGCTGCAGAGAATCTTGTGCATCATCTTGCTTGTTTCTCTTTGCTAATAATATGAGTTCATGTCTTGCTTTAGGCATCTGGAACAGTTGTAGGCAGGTGGGTGTAAGATAAAAATGCAGGGTGCTGTTGCCCAGAAGTAATAATTTGGTACTGGTGTGTTGCACCTAAAAGCTTAGTGTTTGTGGTGCCTAAAAAATTTGAATTACACTGGTGAGGGGCAATCACTTTTTCATGGCCTCTTCTCCACCTCCATAAAATAGTAATGTTAAACAATACAAAAGTACAACCATGGCAGGGATGGGTAGAGTTCAGTTGCTGCTTGAAATAACTGCTTTTCTTTCTCCTTCCTCTCCACCAAATTTAAGACCTGTGTAAAGGAACTATATAATGCAGAGACCACAGGAGAGAGGTGGCCAGGGCTAAAGAGCACATAGTGTTCAATTTTTAGCAGACAGCTCAAAGCTGTTTCATTTTTTTGACTTGCAGGTGAGGCCCACACACTTGTAAGAAAAATTCCCCTCCAGCCTTTTAAAATGAAATCTACTACCCATTTGTAGGTGAGGGGTCCATTGTTGCTAATGGAGCATGTCACCCCCTCTTTTAATAGCCCCTGTGAAGGGACTGTAACAACTTTAGGTAAAAAGCCAGTATTCCTGGCAGAGAAGAGTTAAACATCTCCTGCCTATGTGTTGGCCCTGATCTGGATTAGATTACTTGTGAGTAAAAAAGAAAATAATTTTCTCATACATACCAACAATGTAACACAGCATATAGAATGGGAGGAGGTAGGTATAAGAATAACTTCAGTGATAGCTAAATGGTACATGCATAAAGAGAAGAGAGAGTTGTTGGCTACAGAACTCATAGGAAGTGACAGGCACAGATAAATGAAATATGGATTTGCTTGTGTAAAATAGTCACAGCAGGTAGTGAGTGTGACACACATGGCTGCAGATCTGTTTCAGTATTTGCATTTCTCTGCCCCTAAGTCACAGCTGCTTGGTGAATTTAGGAATGTCCAGGATGTCTTATAGAGTGGAAATGGTCCACCTGCAGTGGTGCGTAGCAGCTGTTACAGAAGGATGGGTTAATTTGGGCACTGAGAATTCCCAAAGATTCTATTTTGGGAAGCAGGAATTTGGAATAGGAAAAAAAAAGATGAAGATCTGGCTTGGCGCTCTCGCATTTGAGTGCTTGTTAAAATCATACATTGCCATTCTTCTTTCTCTTCTCCCCTCCTCCCCTTGCCCTCAATCTTCTCTGGCCATTAAAACAAGAGCATGTTTTATGGACAATCCCATGGCTCTTTATAGAGATTCTCTCTCTTTTCTTTATTGACCCCCTGAGATTCAAGCTGACGCTCTCTGAGTGTAATTTTGCTTGCCCCATCTCCTTCCGATGGATGTGATTTTCAGAATGCTCTGGAGAGCCTGACAGGAGACAGGGACCAAAATCCTGTGGTCTTGAAGCATTAGTAGACTAGATATGATGTTTTGGATTTTCTTACGGGATGTGGTAGAAACCAAAAGATTGAGGGAACTGGGGATAGGATAAGGATGTGGCCAGTGGCTGCTATGCTTGGGCTAACATTTTGGAAGATTTGGGTACCTTATATTGTTTCAGGGGCCACCCTTGGAAACTGGAAGATTCCGGCTTCACACAACATCAGCAGAGGATAGGGTGGTTGCCTCTCCTTTAGCTGGTTTAAAAATATCCCCCAGAATTTTATGAAATGTTGGCACCAGAGTGAAATACCTATGTTAAACAAATATATTTTAAAGAGAAAAGTAGTAGAAAAATGTAAATTGTAGAATCATGTTACACTGACCAATGATGCAAAAAAAAAAGTTAGAAAGGCTATATGTTTTTAAAGGTGTTTGTGTGTGAAATTTTTTTTGCAAAAATAATAACTGAAACAATATAAATACATCACATGATAACTTGGGGGACTATTCTAAGCTCCTGGAGAAGGAAATCCATTATTTGAAAGAAAAAAAAAACTCATTCTGTTTTAGGACAGTAATTTTTTTCCATAATTGAGTTTGGAGGTTAATAATGTTTAATATTACATTTGTTCCTTTCCAGTTAATTGTGTGAATCACCATGGGCCTCAATTTTGTTAGGAAGGTGGGATGTAACTCAGATAGATAAATACATCTCCTATGCTTCTTGAGAAGGAAGTCTTTTGTCACAGGCATTTTCATTACCAAGGTGGAATGCCCCACTTCCATTGCTCCTTTATATATTTTTTTATATTCTATTTTCTAGAATGTACACCACTGGCAGGTCCACTTTTTTATTCTTTTTTATTCTATTTTATGTACAGTGCTGTGTAAACTTACAGTGCTTTATAAATAAAGAATAATAATAATAATAATAATAGTAATCATAATATAATAATAATTTTCAGAGTTCCATTTTTGGACTACAATTCTCAGACTTCCCCAGCCAGAATGGCTACTGGGAAATGGTAACAGAAAAAAAATCATTCTTCAAACTCAGTGAGTTAATGCCTTCCTGTTACCCCTAATGTTTCCCTCAATGGAGGAGACAAATTGTGCCCACCCTGGGGCTGATACTACTTTCTTTTCTATCTTCCCTGGATTGTGTGAGTCTGTGAAGGCTCCATAACTAGCAGATCTTCAGTTGTAGGCTGCATCCATACTGCAGAAATAATCCAGTTTGATATCACTTTAACTGCCGTGGTTTAGTACTGTGGAATTCTGCGAATTGTAGTTGTGGCAAAAGCAAAACAAACCCTGGAAGTAAAATTTGAAATAGATTCTGGGAGCTGTTTGGGGCTCTTGGGAGTGGTGTGAAAATATGGTTGTGTGTGGTTTTGTTGGTGTCTGGAATGAAAAGGACCTAGGCCACAGTTGCCCGCTTTCAGAGTGGTGTGAAAATGTGGTCATATGTAGTGCTGTGAGTGTCTGCGATTGAAAAGGAAGTATGCCACAGTTATCCACTTTCACAAAACATATGCCTATGACTTGGAGCCTTATTCAGGCACAGGAGAGAAATAGTTGATAGGCAGTGTGAAGCTTCAGGACTGGCCAAACCTGGTATAAATTCTAGGAACATGCCCTTCTGCCTTTGCTCAGGCAGCCGAGAGAATTGCTTTCTTCTTCTTCGTGGTCTCTGCGAATCATACAAATGGTTTTTTACTGTGCATGCGCAGTGCAGTTCGGAAACTTCTGCAATCGCTAGGCAGACTCTGTGGACTACAACTTTTTGGTGGTAGCTCTGCCCATCCCTATATAAATCCCCTGCTTTCTCGCTCTTTCCCCAGTTCCTTTTTTTCTGCCGCGTTAGCAGCTTGGAACTTCGCTCTTGAATCGCTTCTGCTTGTAATTTGTTTGATTGACTTTGGACTGTTTTTGACTGTTCTTACGGACTTCAGTTTGGCTTTCTCTTACGAATTGTTGGCATTGACTCACGGACTGCTTTGACTACTCTTGCGGATTTGATCTTGGCCGATGGACATCAGAATGGCAAACCCATTTAAAGAATGTGATACCTGCGGTGGCAAGATCCCAGAGAAAGACACGCACACCAATTGTCTTCTCTGTTTGGGAGAGGGCCATAACCCTAGAAATTGTGCTCAATGCCAGTTACTGACCCCTCAGGCGACCTGATAAGTAGGTCCAAACACTGTTTTAAGAGCTTCCTAGAATCCTCTGGAATCACCCAGACCTGCACAATGTTGTGTCTTTTCTGCTAAATTAATCCACCACTTGTTCTGAATGTCTCGAAGTTTTGGAGTTTACTACATGCGGGACGGAAGGCTGCCTTTCTTACATGGCAAGATGGTTGAGCGAGGTGTGCCTGAAGAGCAGTTCTCTTTTTTGCCAACAGCTCCTGGATCTCTTGGTTGTTTCCATCAAACCAATCTTGGTTTTTCTTGCAAGAGAACCTGAGGGATTCTTCCACAGACTGCAGGATACTGTTTTTGATATGTTGCCAAAGCACTGTAGGAGAAGAATCTAAAGGATGTTCTTCAAGTTTTGATTGCAGAGTTGCAGAGTTGCATGGAAGTTATCTCTCACCGCAGCTTTTTGAAGATTGTTGACTTGGAGTCTCCTCTTTAAGATGCCACCCCTCTTAGGTTTGAGCTTAAGATGAAGATTTAGTTTGCATCTTACAAGGCGATGATCTGTTTGGCATTCTGCACTGGGCATCTCTCAAGTATGACAGACATCATGAATGTTTCTCTGGCGCACTAGAACATAGTCAATGAGCCAGTGTTTGGATCAGGGATGCATCCAGGTTGTCTTCAAGCTATCTTTCTGTTGAAAGATAGTGTTTGTAATAGTCAGCCGCTGTTCTGCACAAAACTCTTAACAAGAGGTGTCCATTATCATTCCAGTTTCCAACACCATGCTTGCCTGGAACACCTTTCCAGGCTTTGAAGTTCTTTCCTACTCTGGCATTGAAGTCACCAAGGATAATAATTTATCTTCTGCAGGGACTTTTTGTATGAGGTGGCGTAGGTCTGAGTAGAATTTGTCTTTCTCCACAGGGTTGGCTTGCATAGTTGGGGCATATATACTGAAGAGAACAATATGTGGGAGGCGTAAGGAGATAATACGATCAGAGTGACCTGTTGGCAGGGTTTCGAGTTTGGAGGCAATGCAGTTTTTAATCATAAAGCCTACTCCTGAAAGATGTTTTTCAGTTTTTGGTTTGCCAGACCAGTAGAGTGTATAGCCGGCACCATGTTCTTTAAGGCTGCCTTCCTCATGGAGACAAACTTCACTAAGAGCAGCGATGTCAATATTATGTCATGATAGTTCATGGGCTATTAGAGCAGAATGCCGCCCAGGACATCCACTGTCTGCAGAATCTTGCATGGTTCTGATGTTCCAGCATGCAAGCATCAGTCTCTTTGCACCTTTGGAGGCTGGTGCGTGCCTTTGTACCTTTGTTTTTGTTCAACAGCATCAGAAGATGCCCGTTGACCGTGGCTCGCCTACCTGGTAGATGGAGATGAGCTTTCTTTAGGCCACCTTTTCTAGGCCCCTCTCCATATGCAGCAAGCAGTGTTCTCCTTAAAAAAGGCTGCTTGATCATTCAGGATGCTGCCGAACAAGACTGTTATCTCCCGGTCAGTCTCAAGCGACCAAAGTCCTGAACCGCCTGCATGCAGGGTTGGGTCTGCGGCTTCCAGTGCATTTTGTCCCTCACCCATCGCTACAGGACTTTTTTGGGGGGGGGATCGGATGTATCCTTTGAGCGT
Source organism: Urosaurus nigricauda (assembly GCA_034509955.1). Lineage (NCBI taxonomy): Eukaryota > Metazoa > Chordata > Lepidosauria > Squamata > Phrynosomatidae > Urosaurus > Urosaurus nigricauda. The sequence goes on along the minus strand of JAOEGL010000006.1, from coordinate 25,600,520 downwards.
GTGCAATTGATTTTTCTGGTGGAGTGCAGCGTGCACAGAACTGGCCTCACCCTTTAAACCAGAAGTTCATCTGCCAGGGCCAAGCAAGCAAGAACGGTGGCAGTGAGATCCTCAGGTCGTAGGTTTGATTAGAGTTTCCTTCTCTTAGATGGCTTACTTTACAGGGTTAGACGTGCCCCATCTGCCCGGGTTTGGGATTGGAGTTTTCTTTCTCCTAGGATGGTTGCCATAAGGCTAAAGAGCCAATCCTGTCCTTTGATGCTCTTGGTCAGACCCTTCAGTTGTGACCTGTCTGGCATGGGAGGCTCTCCCGGTGGCTGTTTATGCCACCGCCAGCATAGCTCACAGCTTCATGAGGGTACACAAGCCTCTCCCCCACGACAAGGAGGCGTCAAAATAGCTATTCTAATTATATACAATGGTGTAGTAAAATATACACTGGCAAAAACCAAGCTATGTTTTTTGGATAATTGTTTTGCGAATATTTTCAAGCAGCAGATGGTTAAATCCATGGATGCAGAATCTGTGGATAAGGAGAGCTGACTGTACCATGTTTTTTAGTGGTTGCAATATTGGCTTTTTGATCCTGGCTGCATCATTGATCCCCCTCTCCTGTCATGAGGAAGTATTCACGACTGCCATCCCCAAAGGGGCCAGTTAGGGAGGACTGGCAAGGACCCAGCAAGTCCAAGGTTGTATGGATCTTTAGACTCATGCCTCCTGATTACAACTAGCAACAATTAAACTTGAATTCCCAAACTCTACTTTAAATATGTTGCTAGCAGTATCTATGTCTTTACTACCCCCCCCCCCCCGGATTTACTCTAAAGGAAACACAGACCCAGTCCAGACCAGGACCCTTTGACATAACATCCTTTTGATTTGGATTTGGATCAGACCATTTGCACCTGCCATTTATGTTGATGAAAAGCAATTTTTAAAAAGGCAACTTTTAAACCCTAAATTATAGACACACAACCCCTTATCCAGTTCCAGATTGTGCTGTTGGTGTCCATGGGGAATGAAAGCCTTCTTCCACTTCACTTTAGGGTTCAGGTCCATCACCAGGTGTGCTGTGCTTACTTAGATTTTTAAAAAGGCAGTGATGGAGACATACCTGCTTGCTATTTATTTGAAGTAATGCATAATATGTTCCTAAGCAAATGGGACTTGATGGTGCGTCGGACATATTTGGCTCAGACCCTGCCTGCCACAGCTACAGCCAGTTGGGCTGGATATGAGCCATATTTTTTATCTGTAAAATGAGTTTCCAGAGACTTTTGAAAAGCAATTGAGTCTGTAAGTCTCTGGGGCCAGTCTAAATAGATTTGTTGCTGAAATTGAGCCGACTTTCTAAAATGCTATTTATACGAACGCTTGGGACAGAACTGTACACTAAGTATAATGTGTAGCGTATGTTTCCTTTTAAAAATTTTATTAATTACATTTGCTGAAGTGGGAGCAATCCATATTAGAAACGCTGTGCATAGACTTCTCCCCTCACTGCAACCAAAACTAACTACCTTCTCACTGGTTAAGGTTGACAGAGTGAAAACTGGAGTGGGCTCTTGTCTCTTTAATGGTTGTGTTGAAGAAAGAATTTCATCAGGTCTTACCTGGTTGTGTGACAAGCAACACCTGCTGAAAGTCCCTCTTCTGTACAACTGTTAAAGGGATAAGAGCTCTCTCCAGGTTTCAGTCTGGCAACCTTATCCCTGGTATTTGTGTTGACATGGATGGAAACTTTTTTCCTAAGAGTTCTGGCAACACACACATAGCTGCATGGTCCATTTAGCTCTGATTTTGCTGATGCTGGGGCAAGATAAGCCTCTCTATCTCTGAAAACTGTATTCCTGATAGTCATTGCGTCTCATATACTTAAAATTAATAATCGTAAAAAGGAAGTTATAGCTACACATTATGCCTGGAACAAGGAAAATGTTGCTCTCTAGATGTTGTTTGATTAGATCTTCTATCAGCCCAAGACCAGAGCTTTGACATGACAATGGAAGAATGACATTGTCTGTCAGTCATTAATCTTCAGCTAATATTGATATCATTAGTGTTATTTCTCAAACATAATATACCAAGAAGAACCAGCCAAGTATAGTGGTTTGATTGTTGGACTGGGACTCTGGGACACCAGAATTTGGATCCTTGCTAAGCCATGAAAAATCACTGGGTGAATCTGGGCAAATCACACTTTCTCAGACCGCTTATTATTTATTTCTTGGTTCCTCTTCTTATTTCTCCCCTCTCCCACAATTCTTACAAGGTCTTTACTTTTTATTGGAAGAAAGTTTAGTGGTCAGAATTGGGCTGTGGGTAGCCACTGGGAATGCAGTCATAGAATTGTAAAGTTGAAAGGTACCTGTCTATGCAAAGGAATCTACAGCTAGAGCATTCTTGACATTTGGCTTTCTGACTTCTCTTTAAAAAATGTCAATAAAAGAGAGTCAGTTACCTTCCAAAGTGATCCGTTACAATGTTGAACACCTCTTACTGTTAGGAAGTTATTCCAAGTGGTTAGCTGGAACTTCCTATTTCATTACTTCAAATCTTATCCTCTGGAGTAGCAAAAAACAAGCTTGCTCCATCTTCCATGTAGCAGCCCTTCCAATATCTGAAGACAGCTAGCTAATTTTATCAGATGGTGTATGGGAGCACATAAGATGTAGCAAGTGAAAACAGACCAGAGGATCATTCTGAATGCATTCCTGCTCATCTGTACTCTGAAGTAAGTTGACTTCAATGAAATTTACTCCCAGGCAAGTGTGTATAGCATCCTGTCCTGATCTGGCATCCTCCAGATGTTTTGGATTACAGCTTGGATCAGCCTCAGACAGGATGACTTGTGATCGTGGATAATAAAGGTTGTGGTTGAAAGCACCTGAAGAGCACCAGTTTCTTTAGGACTTCAACCTTGAAGAGACCTATCTGGCTAGATAGCTCCAGAGAGACTCTTGCATGGTTTCAAAGTTTTTCCTACAAAAGCAAGGGCTGGAAATTTGATAACTTTCCATAAATGAGAGCTTAGCCTTGCATCAGTTGGCCAGAAAAGCCACCAGGTATTCTTGCAAAAAGCTAAATAGCATTTTTAGTGAGATCAGCAAGCTTGATCAGATTTATCACTTACTTTATGCCAATAGAAATAAGCTTCTAAATTGTGCCAGGAGTTAATGACAATTTTCTCAAGAGGAATTTTGCAGGTCATTTTGTGCATTTCTGTTTAGAAGGATCTGCCAAATATCTGCATGCTCCTCTCCCTCTTTTACCAGAAGGAGAGTGGTTATATGATGATACTCACTTCTTAATATATATTACATTCTCTTAATAAAGTAGTCCATGTTACCAGACTTATTAAAAAAAGATGTGGCATGTGAGAATTTCCTCTAGGAGACCAGACAGAGAAAGTTCACAAAAGTTGAAGTGGTTCTTCCTGCTTTCCCATCTAGTTCCAAAATGACTAACATAAATAAATTGGTACAGTTGGCCCTCCTTATCAATGGATTTTTTTATCCATAGATTCAATTATCCACGGCTTGAACATATTCCAAAAAAGTATAAATTCCAAATAGCAAACCTTGATTTTCCATTTTATATAAGGGATTCCATTTTACTATGCCATTGTATTTAATGGGACTTGAGCATCCACGGATTTTGTTATCCACAGGAGGTCCTGGTACCAAACCCCAATGGATAACAAGGGCCCACTGTACATTTAAGTTACTATATATATAATATTTGTGAAACTAAAATACATTTTGTTTGTGCTTCCTGTAGGCCAGAGTTGGGTAGAAAAGTAGATTGGGAATCTGCTAGTTGATGTTTGTCTGATCCTAATCATTGATATTAGCAGCAACAAAATGACTCTCCTCTTTCAAAAATTATACTGCTGAAACGTAAGAAAGCTTGGAGTAACCAAGAGTGGATTTTTATGGAAAAGGCTGTGAACCTCATTCCGTTCTGGTACCTAAGAACAAATACCTGGGCTCAGAATTCTGTAATTATAGCTATATGTCATTTTTAGTAATTTCCAGTCAGTGTATCTCTAGGTTCTAACAAAAGCTCCCAGAGCTCAGAATTGGATCAATGTGGATTGGATTGCAATCCTGCAATCTTAAAAACATTGTTCCCCTGCTTTAGAGGCATCCAGATAGTAGAGCTTGTTTGTTTTTTAGTCCTCTTCTGTGTGGGAAACCCTTTCAAGACAGAATGCTATTTAATGTCTAATGAAACAATGCTTTCCTTCCTCATTTATTTCAGGAGCCGCAAAATTCAGATAAGAAATATTCCTCCACAACTACGATGGGAGGTAAGATATTTCTGAATCTAAAATGTCCTGATGCTTATGAAAACATGGTACTTCGAAATGTGTGAAATTGTGAGAATTCCCACTGCTGTGTTTCCCATCTGTTTCCAAGGCATCTATTGCATCCTGAGCAAGGAAAAAGAGCAGTTTCACCCATCCTTTCATCTGTATTAAATGTATTTCCAGAAAAGACTGTGTGCTAGCTAGCTAGTCCCCGACCCCTGCACCCAAACTTTTATGTTTTTTTTCAGTCTGATCATTGCCTTCAAACTTCTGAAAACAGATGAAAATGCTCTCCCAATCCCCTAAAAACCTCCCCCAACATCCAAATACCTGTTTTCCAGTTGTATGTCAGCCAGCATGGTTGCCAAAGGTAATGGTGTGTCATTTCCAGATGCCATTTTGGTTAATACCTGGATGGGAAAAAATATTATTTTGGGCTTGGATGGACAGGTGTGGCCTACACTAAACACTAAAGTAGGTAAGGGTCAGGAAACCTGTTCCTCTTCAGTCCAATCCTCTTGGATTAGAATTTTCAAAATCTTGGTCTATGCTAATAGATTATGGGGGATGTAGTTTGAAAACTTGAGCAGGCACCAAGTTACTCACATCCATCTTGGAGAATATACTACTTTTCAGTATCACTGGATTCCATTTTGTTTCTTCTCCTTCTATATCACATAACTGTCCTGTCCTACCCCAATCCCACCCTCCCACCGATACAAAACATCCAGCAATTCTATATAGGTGCTCATTATAGGTTAGCTATAAGTCTAGAGGTTTCTAGAAAACAAGGGCTGATAACCAGTCACTAAACAGAAGTGTTTGCTTTCATGAAAAGATGAAAGGGAAATCTCCTTGTTTACTGTGATTGTATTTGGATATCAGAATAAACCATGTTTCAGATATCAGAATAAACCATGTAGAAACAAGCCTAGGTTCACCTTGGGCTTCTACAGTCTTAGCATGTATTTTCCTTTAGCGCAGTTGCAAAGAAGTTCAGTAACATTTCACTTTCACTGGACATGCTTAGCCAGTTGTGGGAGGCACTGCTTTGAGGATTATGTCCAGACAGTCCAGAAGGCAGTACTACTTGTTTCACGTATCTTGTGGAGTTTGGCCTGGGGACAACAGTCCCTCAATTTTAGCATAACTGAAGTAGATTAAGAAGATGATCTGGACCAGTATGATTAAGTTGGGCAGTGGTGGTACCAGTTGAGAATTGATGGAAATCAATACAACATCAATTAGATGTTAGAGATATATGGGTATATCAAATGTAAAGAGGATATAAAACAGGGAATATAATAAGACAATAATGAAAAGAGAGGGATTTAACTTACTTATTACTTAGTAAGATTTACTATTGTAGAGATATAGGAGGATGAGAGGGGAAATTTAGAATTATAGGTAGAGGGCAAAAAGAAAAAAAACAGGAATGAAGAAAATGAAAGCTTTTGGGAGTTATTAAGAACTAATTCTGTGAAGAGAGGAAGAATCTTTGTAAATTTATTAATTATTTGTGTTATTTGTAATTTGCAGTGAACAAGTTTAACTTAAACATGACATTAAAAAAATAAAGGGAAAAGCTAGCATGATAAGGTGTTGTAACTTGAAGAAGTTAAAAAAAAGAACAAGTTTGTATATGGTGTCAGGATTTTTTTTTTTTTATCCCAAAAGTTAACCATTTTGTTTTTAACATGTACACAAAATGGGTTGGATCCTGACTTAGGCTCAGTGGGCTAATCAAGTAAGTCATTACTAAGTCCAGTTAATCTTGCTTAGTCTACTCTCAAGTGTAGATGCAGACGCAGTCTGGATCCAACACACTGTACAGTATAATATATCCAGCATGTTTCAACATTAGTATTTCCTTATCGGCACTATGTTGTCTCCCTAACAGCAGTAGCAAGCTGTTAAGAGACGTCTTGCCATGGCAGTGGACACCAAGAACCTCATTCCTTCAGAAAGAAACTGTGGCACGTTAAAGACAAGCAAATTTTGATAGCACAAGGTGGTTTTTTTTGAGTCCATAATTCTGGGCACACTACCCCACACTCTTTTCTTCTTCAAGATTATCATTAGCACATGCTGCTACTCTTGAAATTTGAGAGAAACATTAGAGGGAGGGAGAGAGAGAGAGAGAGAGAGAGAGAGAGAGAGAGGTGGGGTGTGTTAATTCCCTTGCAGTCTGTTTCTTCCCCATCCCCAAGTACTGCATAGCTCATCTATCTGTCCACTCACCCACTCACCCCCCTCTCTCTCTCACACACACAGTGGTCAGTCTCTTCCAGTAATCACACGATCACACACACAACCCTTTTGAAAGCATTGCTTTCCCACCATTATGATGAATTTTGGAAATGTGGGTCTAGCCGGATTTTAAGGGGCTTCCAAGTGATTTTGGAGGTTGGAGACTGCCAGAGCTGCTGTGGATCATGGATCACAGGTTTTTCACCTGTGTTCTGTTAGGTGCTGTTGTTGGAAAAGGACATTCTTTGCCCCCATTTTGAAATGTATTAGACTAACATTTTCTAATCTGACATCCTCTGGATTTAGCAGGGGCTTCATGGAAGTTGTAGTCCAGCATGCACAGAGAACTTCAGGTTGCAAAAGGCTACATTAGAGCTTTCTTTATACAATATTACTGTATGATTTCATGTTCAGAATGTTAAGAAGGAAGGGATATTGGACAACTTTATATATGGGTGAGATAATGTAATGAGTTACATAAGTAATATATGGGTAGATTTGGTGACAGTAGGGTTCTTGGATTGAAGATACAGCATGCCCACATCAAGCACAGGCTTGCCATCCACAGTTTGAGTTTCTGTGTATGGGAAGCCCCATCTTTTTCAGTGGATGCCGCACTTGCGGTGGTGTGAGCTGGAGCACGCCCATTGAAAAGAATGGTACTTGAGGTCCCATGTTTTTTGCTATCTGTGCAGGGGGATCCGGAACGGAGCCCTCCACAGATAGTAAGAGCGTACTGTACTTTTCACAAGTTTTGTAAATTCAGATGTGATGTGTATAAAATTAAGATGTGATGTGTATAAAATTAATTTCAAAATTAAGCTAAAGACTATATTGTTTAGGGAAGCATTCCCAGGGTTGTGCCATCTGCCCTAGGATGCCTCCTTTTAACTATGTATTAAGAAGCCGTGCCCTCCCTCCAGTCCATCTGCCTTTGTCCAGGCCTCAGAGGGAGAGAAGAACCATTGGACCTCGTCCCCTTCCCATCATCCTTCCCCTTTTCCTTTTGTGTTGTCTCTTTTAGATTGTAAGCCTGAGGGCAGGGATCCGTCTAATTATAAAATTGTATGTACAGCACTGTGTAAATTTACAGTGCTATATAAATAAATAATAATAATATAATTCTTCATTGTGTTATGACAGTTAATAAAAGTTTTTAAAAAGACATTTATAATAGGTAGAATATTCAGGACTATTAGGGTGGAAGTTTACTGAATTAAAGTGAATGAGATTGTGAGAAAGCATGCTGACAATAAATAGTTGACTTTTGTTTGTTTTAAATGGATATAAAATTCAATAAAATATATATACTTTTAATTTTTAACATGCAGGAATTTTCAGGGTAACACAGTCTCCCTCTTCTTTTCTCCTTCACATATAGGTTCTGGATGGTTTGCTAGCCCAGTATGGTACTGTGGAAAACTGTGAACAAGGTAAGATTATAAGAGAAATGTCAGAGCGTGTATATAGGTTGGTCTTGGAGCAAAAGGTAGAAATCAAAACAGGATTAGAGATGCACAAATCAGGTGCTACTTGCATTCAAAACAGGGTCTAGTTTTATTCAGCCACCTACCCCATCTTGTAACTGTCTCAATACTGAGGACTACAACATCCGTAAGACCACGCATCTTGGAAGATGTTCAAGGAAAATGGGAGTTGTGGTCCTAAAATGTGGAGTGTAGCAAGTTGAGGGATGTGGCTATATACATTTAGCTGGGACTGGGACTGGGACTCAATGACTAAGGTCTAATCTGCACTTATGAAGTAACACAGTTTGACATCATTTTAACTGCCATGGCTTAATGCTATGAAATTCTGGGATTGGTAGTTTTATGAGATATCTAGCTATCTCTATCAGAGAGTTCTGCTGTCTAAGCAAATGACAAATCCCAGAATTCCATAGCACTGAGCTATGGTAGTTAAAGTGATATCAAACTCCATTATTTCTGCTATGCTGATCAGGCAAGTCCCACTGACTTCAATGGGGCTTGTGTCTTAAGTAGGTATGTATGAGATTATGCAATCTATGTTACTTACTCTCTTGTATGTCTGTCCCATCCTGTCCCATTCCTCAATAACGTCATTTTAAAAGTATATTTTAAAAATTTTGTAAATATTCTTAAATTTATTTTCTCTCATTTTAATCTTAGAATCAATGTATTTGGTTCATTTTAACAGATAAACACATTTTAATGGTTAGGCATTTTAACATATATGCATGCTAAAATGCATTTGGTACACTTTTGGATCCAATAACTGTCAGGACACTCAGGAAATGGAAGTTCCAGATAAGTGTAAATCAGCTCATTTTATATTGCAATAAATAAAAATCAAATAATAATGATAGTGATTATGTCAATTTTAGCTAACACATTTTTTTCTCCCTTATATAAGTGAATACGGACAGTGAGACAGCAGTTGTCAATGTCACCTACTCCAACCGGGAACAGACTAGGCAGTAAGTTAAAAGTACTGTATAGTTTTGCAGTTATATCTTGTTTGGCTTTTGGTGTATTTTGAATCTTGTACAGAACAATAAATACTTATCTAGTATAAATTTATTTGCTTCTGCTCCTGGCTAGTTTGTAATTTGTTTCTGTTGCAAAATTGGTTGCTTATTTATTACCTGTTTTAAAAAAAGAGATGATACTCTTCATCCCCCTCCCCACATGGTGGCAATCTGGTTGCTCAAAGAAGCAAGTGAGATTCTGGACTGAGTGGACTTTGCTCTGATCTGGCATAGTTCATATTTTGTTCTGAGACCATAAATTCTGTTTTTATAAATTATGTTCTTACGGCATGGGCATTATTTGTGCCTGCTACTTAGAGGTAATTTTGTTTCTTCAGTGGCCTACCAGTTGTCTGTGTGAAGTTCGTAAACAGGATATGAGACCAATGGCCCTTTGCCAGTTTTGCTTCCCAGCAGTTGGTGTTGAGAGTCAATCAGTGTCTTATGTACCTGAGACCACTTCATACATTTGTGGCAGTGATGAGTTCTGAACCTGTTGATTTTCTGATTCATAACTCCATCTTGAAGAAGCCACTGTGTAGCACAACTCTCTTATTATCATTACCAGCATCTAAATATTTATAGCTTAATTGCTAAGCCACAGTGATGCATCAATTCTTTATTATTGTCACCATTGTCTAAACAGATCTATTACCTTTCGCTCAAAAGGTTTCCTGGGAGTTTACAGAAAAACAAAACTTAACAACATTGTGAGGAATACAGCTTATAAAAGTTCTCTTGGCAAGAGATGTGGAATTTCATGTGCATAGGCCAAATCTGGCTCACAGTACTGCTTAATTGGACACTTGAGCCCTTTCCCCCATTTTAGCACCCAACCCTTTGCCTCTTATCAGATGCAGTTTGTGAAATACGTGTTTGTTGGCACCTTGTCTATATAGGTTCTTCCCAGAATCCTATCTGTTCAGATGCATTTTTAGTATTTCTGGTTTCCTTGTAACTTTCTGATACCTGCTCTGTATTTTCTGTGTTACCTTGGAGTTCTTCAGCAATCTATATAACTGTCTGGAGTGCTGAAAGTAAGATTTTTGTATCTCCAAAGCTTTATTACGATAAAATTATAAATTCTTCTCAAGAATGTGCGTATTTGTAAGACTTACAGAAAAATAAAGCACACACAAAATAGTGTGCACATTATAAAATGTGGGGCACCTAAATTCATACAGTTGTAAAAAATGCACAATCACTTTTTAATCTATAAAGTAATGCATAAATTAGGAAAATTTAAATAAGTATTAAAGCCAGGAGAAATATGTTAAAAATGTCCATGAGATTGCCATGCCAAAATGAAAACACTAACATATAAAATAAAATACATAAAAGTCTTTCAATCCAGTATGAAACAAGGACAGCAAAAATGCTAGTGAGAGTCAAAGAAATGCAACAGTATTGAGGCTTAAAGATTGTCATGTCAATAGGCGAGCTCAGTAGAGAGATTATTTGTGCGCTAATTAATTTGAAGACTTTAATGCCTATCTGGGTAACTCCCACTGAATGGTAGAGAGAGGTTTTATTTGTGGCTTAGAAACTGGGGTGCTGGTCTTGTGAACTACACACACCTTTCTTGGGAAACAATTTAATAGAATTCAGGGACTTTTTTCTAGGAAGATAAGAAAACAAATTATTGTGGCTTTTCTGAACAAACTCAACAGAATTGTCTGGAACTTACTTCTGAGTAGACATACATAGGGTTGTGCCATGCTTTTTGAGGTACTGTATATCCTCAGCTATTTGAGTACATAAACCTGTCATCCATTCGCACTTCCCTTCTCTTCTCAATTGGATGTAAAAACCTGCTCCACCAGCACCAAAGAAGTAGTGTTTTGTGGTCGAGAGAGGGAGAAGGAAAGAGGGAAATGGTGTTTTCCTTTTGTACTGTCCTTTACATCCTTTAAATGCCCCTAAGTTTTACCCTTGACTTATCCATGGGTCATATCAAAATCCATGATTTTGGCTCTAAAACCTTCTCTCGACATGTATGAGGTTGGCTTGTACACAAGTTTATATTGTAGGTATCATTCATTTTTGGCTCCTCCAGCTTTGACTTTAGCCCTGTCCACCGTTGGAGTGCAGCCCTGAGACCTTTCTGTGCTTAGAGTTTATCCATCAGGATAAAAGCTTCCCCACCCATGTTCTTGGATAAAGCTTATGCTCTTTCTCCAGTTGCCCATGAAACTGAAATATTTATTTAACTGGGGCATCTTGAATGTTAAATTTACTCTGAAAAAGCGAGAACGGGTGTTCATCAATTTGGTTTTCAGTTTCTCAAGCCCAAACTCTGGAATTAAATACAGTGGTCCCCCAGTTTACGAATCCCCCGGGGAACGAAATCCCCGGGAGCTGAAACCGGCGGGACCGCCAAAATTCCCCCAGGATCCGAAGGATCCCCCGGGGAACGAAAGGGAAAAACCGCGCGGCCCCTTTAAATCGGCCGCGCGGCCCGTCCCTTAAAGCGGTCCCCCGGGATACGAGCATTTCCGGGTTACGAAAGGTAATCCGGAACGGATTACCTTCATAACCCAGGGGACCACTGTAAATGAATAGTATGAGATGGATCTTTTGGATCAGGAGTAGGTAGAATATAGCCCAGATAATTTACAAAGTTCCTACAGATGTTTTTATAGCCAGAATTGAATAGTGGTTAGAATGTTTTGGTCTAGAACCCTGTTCAAACCCACTGAGTGACCCTGAGCAAGTCACACACTCTTAGTCTTTCAGGAAGGCAAGGGCAAGTCCTCTTCTTAACAAGTCCTGCCACTAGAAACCTTTGATAGGGTCATCATAAATCAACTTGAAGGCACATAATAAGAACAACAACAACTCCAGACTTCCTCTTTTCTGGCCAAAAAAGAAGGGTAAAAAGAAGAATAGTAGCTCATCTTTTAACTAGGTTGTAGTCCCTACTGTATTGTTTAACATCAAACATGTGTTTTACAAAATGAGAAGTGGGTTTCTGTCAATCTATATTTTTTTTCCTGTTTCGTTTGTTTGTTTGTTTGTTTGTTGTGTTTGGCAATTTGTACACCCCTGGGGGGGACTCCAAGGGAAGAAAATTGGCTCCTCTCGCTTTTGCTGCATTTTATCCACTTGTGTGTTCGATATGTCATTTACACAAGCACTTCACTTTATTCAATGGCATCCCTTTTAGGTGATTATATTCATTTCTGTTTGGGTGAGAGATTTATTTTTAAAGAAATGCATAGTTTCCTATTCCAATAATAATAAATAATACAAAATAATAATAAATTCCTAAAATAAGATTTACTATACATGAGGACTATAATATGTCCGAGTAAAACAAGAAAAGTGGGGAGGCATAAAACTCAATTAATAATGTGAGTGAATACCGTAGGATGGTTTTCAAATAATTTCACTTATAGCAGTAGTGGAGCCAAATGGACTTCCTTGAAGGGGTTCTAGAGCTGGAGTTTCTACCCTTTCTGTGCAGCCCACCTGCCTCATTACTGGTAATATTTATAAAAGCTGTAGACAGTGGCATTTTCTTTTCTCTGATACAGAAATTCACCCCCCCCCCTTTTTTTTTTAAAGATGGTGTCTCCTGTGAACAGTCCAGGCAAAGAAATGTTGTTCTACTTGCATGTCAATTTTTAGTGGATTTATACCACACAAAGATGTGCGTGTTTGTTTGGAAATAGGTGTCATTACATTCAAGAGGCTTATTGTCTCTCAAGTGGTTTGATTACAGCCTTAGAGCCATACAATTAAACAACTGACAGGTTTAGTTTCAAAGGTAATCCCTAGTGGCACTTAAAATGAATCCAAACATAGCCATTCCAAAAGAAGTAGAAAGGGTTCTTAACTGGAACCCACCCTTGCTTCTCATGATGCATGTGTAAAAACAGAGGCGATTGCACCAATTTCACATCTAGAATTCAGGTACCTGATTAAAAGGTGGCAGCATCCATGCCTGGGATGCTTGGATGGCTACCAGATTGTCCCATGTAATGGATTTCTTCATGCTAACATCCCCATCTATCGGTAACTGTGTGGAACTGCATTCTCAGAATGGCCTCATAAATAAAAGATAAAGGTATTCCCTCCCTGTTGACAAGGTCAAATCGTGTCCGACCATAGAGGTGGTGGTAATCTCCATTACTAAGCCAAAGAGCCAGCATTGTCAGAGACTACTCTGTGATCATGTGGCCAGCATGTTTATCTTCCAACTGGAGTGGTACCTATTTAACTACTTGCATTTGCATGCTTTCAAACTGCTAGGTTGGCAGAAGCTGGGACTAGTGATGAGAGCTCACCCCATCATGGGGCACCCGGACCTCAAACTGCCAACCTGCTGATCTTGCAGTCAACAGAGTCAGCGTCTTAATCACTTGAGCCACTGCATCCCTATTCATATATATTTCATATATCATATATAAATAGGCTTCAATAATTACTACTTATTTGTGGGCTCTGTGACTATAACAGTTTGGCCTCTTAGAGAAATGTATAGGGAACTTTCTATAGCTGAGTAGCTTTTTCATAATAGCCCTGCATTTTGTTTATGTAAGTGATAACACTCTAAACCTGCATGTTAGAAGTAGTGGAAAAACTACATGAAGATAACCAAATTGTTGTTGTTATTTTTTCCTTCTTCAGAGCCATCATGAAGCTTAACGGACACCAACTGGAAAATCATGCACTGAAGGTCTCCTACATCCCTGATGAGCAAACTGTGCAGGGAGCAGAGAATGGACGTCGAGGGGGGTTTGGGAACCGGGGTGCTCCCCGACAAGGTTCTCCTGTGGCTTCAGGAGCGCCTGTGAAGCAGCAGCCAGTAGACATCCCCCTCCGGCTTCTTGTTCCCACACAATACGTAGGAGCCATTATTGGCAAAGAAGGCGCCACCATCCGCAACATAACCAAGCAGACACAGTCCAAGTAAGATGCTACTAGCTTACCAAACACTTCCTTAGCAAACCTACCTTCTACCCCTTAACCAGGGCCAGTTCTGCCATTAGGGAGAGTGAGGGAGCTGCCTCGTGTAGAAGATCCTGGGAGTGACAGAAAGGCAGTAAATTGTTACTGTTTACTGCTAGAGATGGGAAGAGTCTGTTAGGGATTTTCTATCTCATATATCAACATTATGTGGCCAATTTTAGGCTGTTGTAGTCAAGATCCTATAATAAATTGCTTGCAGAATGGAGCATTTAGCAGCGGATTTTTTGCAGCCTATTATAAAGGTATCCAGCCCTTCTTGCCAAGTCCAGGGGCAGCAGCAGAATGGTGACCAATTCGGCTGTTGCTAGAAGAGGAGATAGCTACATAGCATGCATCTCCAGCCAGGGACTGACTCCTTCAAAAGCAGCCTCTTCATATCTGGCCCTTGGGGCTTCTATGACCCAAGACATAAATGGGAGGAGAGCTGGGAAATTTCTTGGGAAACTCTCAGGTAAGAAGGTACAAGTGAGTTCCCAAATCATGCTTCCTATATATGCATTAGCTGCTCTAGAAACAGCTAGAATATGGCTGAAGAGATATGCCATGTGATTTGACATAACATCACATTGAAATAAAAAGTAATATAGAACAATAAAGAGTGTAAAATAATATTACATTATAGCTGAAAAACTATTTAAAATCAAGAGAATTTAAATTAAATTCCCTTCCAAGAGAGGGAAATAAGAATATGTAAGTAAAAATGGATAGAAATGATCTGTCTCCATTGAAAAATAATACATTATTTCATTGGTATCCACAGAACTTTGTGTGGTGTAAATGGCTCTATCTTCCTGCTCCATTTTATCCTTATAACAATCATGTGAGGGCCCTGTGAGAATGAATATACTGTAGTTAAGATTCAAAAATATTTTTGTTGCAAAAATATTTATTTATAGTACATTAAATTATAGTTAAGCATGATGAGGAGGAACTATGGTAAGCATCATTCCCTCCTATTTGAGATCTTACAGTTTAGATTAACTACAGCTTGGCATAATTCTCTGACTTGACTAACTGCAGTTAATACTAACCATAGTTTGTTAGAAACAAGTCAAGTACAAATTGTTTTGAAGCTGGGTTGTTCGAACAAACCACAGTTAATGTTCATAGGTAAGGATTCAGGTGATATGCTAAAATGTGATCAGTTGAAACTAGAAGCTTCTGCTCTTCTCATATTATGGTGCAGGAAAGGCTGAGGGAAGTGCACGAGCCTCAGGCAATTTGGACTTGTAATGCAACACAATCTACATGTCTAACATGTCCAGTATGCATAAGAAGTCAGTGTGCAAAGAGTTTAGATATCTTCGTAAAACACATTGCCATTTCTTGTTGAAAAAGTGGCTTGTTCTGTTATGCATTAATAGAAAATTACTTTTATGTAATTTTGCTTACCGTAGTCTTTTAAAATACACTTTGAAGAAAACAAAAATGGTCTCATATTGCTCCAAATGACACCTGGCAACATTGTAGAATTAGTAAATTTTACTTGTTTTGGCAAATGAATAACAATGTTAACAGTTACTACTTTACTTTTTATACATGGCAACAATGCATTACTCTTCTTTAGTTGCATTGCCCAAAGCATAATGTGTTACAAGTGATGGCATCAATTATACTACTAACTAGTATAAGTTTTGGATAAAAATGAGATTAGAGGGATAGTATCTAGGATGTGAAATTATTTATGGAGGTGGTTAGATATGGTAGATTTTTGAATCATCTGTTTGACTTGCTATCAGGTTTCTCATCCTTAAAACACATACAGT
Source organism: Urosaurus nigricauda (assembly GCA_034509955.1). Taxonomy (NCBI): domain Eukaryota; kingdom Metazoa; phylum Chordata; class Lepidosauria; order Squamata; family Phrynosomatidae; genus Urosaurus; species Urosaurus nigricauda. The sequence continues at coordinate 25,584,706 of JAOEGL010000006.1, read as the reverse complement.
GGTCCCCCGGGATCCGAATCCCCCAGGGAACGAAATCCCCGGGACCCGAAACCGCCGGGGGAGAAAAAAAGCCCCTGGCCAACGAAAAAAACCCAGGGTTGCGAAAGAAATTCGCAACCCGGAAGTTTTAAAACAGCGCGCTTCCGGCGCGCTGTGCACCAAAAAAGGCGGTCCCCCGGGTTGCGAAAACTTCCGGGATACGAAGGTAATCCCGGAATGGATTACCTTCGTAACCCGGGGGACCACTGTACTGTGATTTTGGTTTTCAAGTTTTCTTAGCCTTCACCCTTTCTCTTGCCATACAGAATTGATGTGCACCGGAAGGAAAATGCCGGGGCAGCAGAAAAAGCAATAAGCATCCATTCAACCCCAGAGGGCTGTTCTGCTGCTTGTAAGATGATCTTGGAAATCATGCAGAAGGAAGCAAAGGACACTAAGACGTAAGGCTGAGCTATTGTTGGTGCAAACTGTTGATGTGGAACTTTCCATTTTGTGTACCAAGACTATTTCTAGTAGTACAGCTGCCTTCCCTAACATGGCACCTTCTAAATATGTGGGGTGACAGCTGATCACATCATCCCCAGACAACATGGACAATGCCTGTGCTGTGAAGGAGGTAGCAGCTGCAGTGGGATGGGAATTAAGCTATATCACTTGTTTGTTTTGAGAAGAGTGGGATTGAACACCCCCTCCACACACAATTCTCTGTTATTTGTTATTTTTCAAGACTCATCACTTTATAAAGCTCATGGTCTGAGTGAGACCTTGCCACTCTGTGATCATGCAGTACTGGTATAAGAATCAGATTTTTACTCTGTCCCAGACCCACTTGGGTTGAATTGGTCAGGTACAAGACAGAGTGGAAGCATTATTGTTTTGGACCAGAACTTGCCGAATCTTCCAGTCAGCATAGTTAGTAGGCATGCTGACTGGAGAACTGTGGGAGCTGTAGTTCAAAAAAGTAGTTTTTCCATGCTCTAGGATGTGGCAAGAAAACAGGCTTTTGGTATCAATTAACTTTCCCAAACTCTGAAATAGAATGGGGTTTTACAAGCCTTTTAGTTCACCTTTGTTCTTTTCCCTCCAAGTGCTGATGAAGTGCCTCTGAAAATCCTAGCTCATAACAACTTTGTGGGACGTTTGATTGGCAAGGAAGGTCGGAATCTGAAGAAGGTGGAACAGGACACAGAAACAAAGATCACCATCTCCTCGTAAGGCTGTCTCCTTTCTTCCCTCTGTCCCTCCCTCTCACCTTTTTTTTCTGACCAAAATTGAGCTGGTCCTTTGAAATAATTATTCCATGCAACATGGTGTCTAACAGCTCCCTTCTATACTAAAAGTAAATGAAAAGTTGTCGCAGGACTCATCAGCACCAGCTAGAATATTCTGTGTACTGGTATTCTGGCCCTTGATTCCCTTCTGGATGGCTGTCCCACTGTGCCACCTGGCACCTCTGCAGCTGGTGTAAATTGCTCCCTCTGAGGTGAGGCACTCAGCATTGATCACATACTGGTAGCTGGGCCTCTCATTGGGAGGGACTCACATCAGTAGTGGTAATGCTAGGCAGCACAGCACGATGTGTTTGTAGATAGCCACCCAGTGGGGCTCCAGAGCACTTCTGAATTTGCAGTAAAATCTGGAGCAAAGGGTAAGTTTTTTTACACCACTTTAGCCAGGGGTAAGGTAGATTCAGTGCGGAACTGGCCTTTGAGTTGTCTCTCAAATTGGAGCTTTGGCCCTGCATCGTGCACACAGGTTGTGGTGAGGGTGGGGGGAAACCAGTGTAATTGGCCTGTGTAGACATGCCCCAAAGTCCTCTTTGCTTAAGATGGCATTTGTCAGGTTCTGGACAAGATAGCATTCCCTCAGGCAATAGGTTTTTGGTGTCATTAAAAATGCAACAAATTGTTAGTTATTAATTTATTATTATCGTATCTTTTACTGGCAGAGAGATAGAATTAAGTACATGTTGAGTTTTCTGGCCAAGATGCCAAAATAATTTTGGTTGGCCCTGGGGACTTGTGTGTTGTGACTGCAGGGAGAGATGCCATTTGTTTCTATTGTAGCTATGTACAGTATTGGGGATGTGCTAATGAGCTACTAGCCAGGTATTTGTGATGTATTTCTCCCCTTTTTGTCTGCCCTCTTCAGGCTGCAGGACCTGACACTGTACAACCCTGAAAGGACCATCACAGTGAAGGGTTCAATTGAGAATTGCTGCCGAGCAGAGCAAGAAATCATGAAGAAAGTGAGGGAAGCCTATGAGAATGATGTTGCAGCTATGAGTGTGAGCATATTCTTGTTGCATCTCTTCTTTGCCCTAGCAACCTAGTAATCATATAATATCTCATATATAGCAAGTACAGCCTCGCTTTTGAGGGATCAATGGCTTTCTATGAAAAGATTGTGAAAATGGATAGCGGATTCGCACTAATCAGGGCATAAATCTAGTATGGCTCTCGGTCGGAGCAATACTTTTTTTTCTTATTGAAGGGGGCTATTTAGCCACATATTTGAGAAATTCATATTTTTGTTTTTGTTTTTTTCCAGTTTTTCTTTAGTTAAAATGTATACAAATTAATTCCACATATGTTAAATAGATTAAAAATTAATTACAGTTTTCAAAGGAGTTAGCTGTGTCAGTTTTTTTTCTGCATAAAAAGTATAGTGAGAAAGAAAGAAGAAATGTAGCAAGCAGCCATAAGACTAACTAGTTTATTTAAGAATGAACTTTGGATTTCAATCTACTTCTTCAGGTGTCCTTGTTTTCCTGAAATTAATTACAAATTCTATGTGAAATGCCATTAAATTAACTGAAATCCCTCCATTAATTTTCAGCAATTAAAATCCTTCACTTATATGCCAATATTAATCAATATACATTTATATAGAAGTACACCTTAAACATCCCTTGAAAGGTCAGGAGACGACAGATTGGGATACAGTCATGCATTCTGATCTGTTAGCAGGGGTTTGAATAGGGATAATGGCTTCTTGCCACACAATTTTATTTAATAGGTTGGTCTTCAGTACTATTGTGTGTATAAAAATAATCATCTGTTTCTAAGAGAACTAGATTTCCTGAAAGCAGAATATATTGCTTTCACATTTAGGAAACCTCTGTGTAGCTTACAGATGCTAGAGTGACTATACTGTGATGGTTTCTGACCAGTGTGTGTGACAAATGACTTTTTCCATATCACATTTTATTTTGATTCCTTTCCCTCAACAAGTTAATCTCAATGCATCTGAGGAAATATCTTTCAATCCACAAAGGCCTGAAACACACGGGCCAAATAAAGCAGCTTCTGGCCACTTTGGTGGCATGATATTCAGATGAGTCATGCCCCAAAGTGGCCGGAAGCTATGCTAAGGGAGGAAAAGTCGGCCCCAAAAGGAATCTGTTTGGATCAACTCCTGTCCAGCACGGTTTGGGATTGTAGCGCAATAAATAGCCTAGATTTAGTTTTACTAAATAGTGGAATAGAGGGAGATAAGCCTGGAGAATACACTTTTTTGACTTGCTGTGGAGCTTCTATCATCGATTATTTTATTGTGAGACTGTGGCAGCGGCCCGTTTTGGGAGCAGATCACGCTGTGGTCCTAGCCCAATTGTAGCTGGAGGCTGCTCCTTCATAGCCATCTGCTTCACCCAAAAAACCCATGCTAAAATAAATCAGATACTCTTAAAGTATCAGTTACTCTTAAAGCAGGAGAGTAGCTCTGAGGGTGGGTGGGGGGATTATGAGGGCATTGTCATCTTCCAAAAATTCTACCCATGAAATTTTCCTTCACTCCCCAAATTTCTAGCATCACAGTAACTTAAAATGTGAATTAAGAGATACAGCTTAGGCATCCACAGAAGTGTAGGGTAGGAATAGTTACCAAGGGGATGCAGATGCAGTAAATATAAGAGTTCCACATGTGGACAAGTTTTTTGGAGTGTCTCAGTCTGTGCAAACATAAAAATGTAGGGATTAAAGGAAATTTTTATTGAGGGACAGAATTCTTATTTGGAGCAGCCAATGCCTTAATTTAGTAGTCCCTGCAGCTATACACCTGGCTTTTAAGATTCCTCATGCTATTGACTAGTATGTTTAGTAAATTATATTTCTGGTGATGTTCCTTTTCGGGGGGGGGGGGGGGAGTTTTAAAAAAAAACTTTGGGAAGCACTAGAAGTACCAGGGGAAAGGAGGGAAATATTCGAAGTCACATGTGGCCCTAACTATGGTGTTATTTCTTATAAGAGTTACTTTTTAGACTGTAACTACCAGAATCCCGCAACAAGCATATCCACTGCTGATTTGTGATTTAGGGAGTTGTAGTCTGCTAATATCAGACAAAGCAATCTTCTAATCCTCAAACCATTGGCAGTACTAGAACTACAATCTGCAGGCCAAGCAGGAAAGTTGATTTACTACATAGTGGCAGGATGAAGCTCATGCGTACACACATGGGGACCATGAGGTGCCCCTAGCTAGAGCTTCTCATTCTTAATTGCATCACCCAGTGAAGCAGAATTATTTCATCAATGAAATAATGAGGTTATACAAAAACCCTAACATTTCCTTCCTTTTAAAAAAGATATTCAAGCCGTGGTTATGAAGGCTATGTAGTACCTCAAGTATTGTAGCTAGTATGCATATTGATACCATTGTTGGGAAACAACAGGGGGAAAATACTGTTATGTCCTTTTTTGGGCTTCCCACAGGCAGATGTTTGGCTGCTGTGTGAACAAAATGCTGGATTAGATAGGATGCTGGTGTAATCCAGCAAGGCTCTTTCAGTGTTCTTAGATTACTCTGCACTAAATAAGTATTTCAGTTTTGGTGGAAAAGTCATTGTACAAATGTAAGAGAAACTCATCACTGTCTTTTTCGTTTTTTTCCCCTTTCTCATTTTTTCATTTTAGCTACAGTCACACCTGATACCTGGTCTCAACCTAGCTGCTGTTGGTCTCTTCCCTGCCTCTTCCAATGCTGTGCCACCTCCTCCGAGTAGTGTCTCTGGGGCAGCACCGTACAGTTCCTTTTTGGTAGGTTTGAACTCGGCTTCTTTCTGGGAAACAGGTTCTGTAGGATGGCTTATCCCACGACATAAGTATCCATGGTCACAACAATATGATCTCACTATACCAGTATAATGATATACAATCTTCTTTCTCTTGATACATGTCTCAGAAAAAATATTTTCTGTTTACAAAACAGTGAAATTGCCTCACAGCAACAGTGTACAGATGGCCCTTCATATCAGTGGGGGTTACGTTCTGGACCTCCCTGTGGATACTAAAATATGCGAGACCTCAAGTCCCATTATTGGATGTATGTGTGACTGCATTGGTGGGCCATGTGCACAACATTGACAATTGACATGGATGGCTAACCTGATAAGGATGGCTCACTTCAGATTTGTATTTCTTCACTCCCACTCTATTTGTTCTCTTCTACAGATCCCTGCTTGTAGATATTCTTCCTATTAATCTTTCCCACCCCTTGCTTTGCCACTTTTCCTACCTTTATTCTCTTTTTCTTTGATCCCTTGAGAGTTCTAGCCAAAATCACACACTTTGATATTACAAAACCTTAATACATATTCTGTAACATCATTGCAATGGAGTCAATCATAAGTGGGTAGTAGACAAAAGCATTTAGGAAATTTTGACTTGGGATGTCCAGTTTGACTGATACTGACTGGTGACCATACAACTTTCTTTTGGCAGCCTCCTGAGCAAGAAACAGTGCATGTCTTTATCCCTGCCCAGGCTGTGGGTGCGATCATTGGCAAGAAGGGGCAGCATATCAAGCAGCTTTCCAGATTTGCAAGTGCCTCTATCAAGGTGACCACCCCTCTCTGTGTTTTTCAGTTCTTTGATCTTGTGATTGAGTAGCTGCTGCCAAAATTGGTGTGAAGCAGTATTATTGCCTCAGAATGGAAAGGCGTTTGATTGGATTTTTCAGTCTTGATGAAAGTAAGCTGTTTGCATCTCCTGAGATTACTTTTGAGATGAGATATATCTTACCTAAAGAATCCACAAATTTGTGATCCTTACAAAGCATTATTCTGTGTCTTTTAAAATGCAATAAACTAAAGTTTCACATATTTATAAAAGTGTACACAAACACATTTTAATTAATAGGGGATATATACTTTAAGTAGATCAATGCACAGATTAGGAAAAATATGAAAAATAGATACAAATTTCAGTGTAAGAACAAAATACTTGTAATCCAGTATGAAACAAGGAATGAGGAAAATGCAGATGAAAAAGCTAACAAAATCAAAAGATTTTCTTAGCTTTTCTGCAGCTGCTCCCAGTCTCTGGAATGGCCTGCCGGACGACATCCGTCAGATTACTAACTTAGATAGCTTCAAGAAAGCAGTCAAAATGATCTCTTCCGGCAGGCCTTTCCGGAATAAAATACTTGGCCACTCTTCCCTCATGGATGTTGATCTCGCATGCTGACTGTTGCTCCTGTTGTTGTATTAGCTTTAGTTTTGGCTTAAGCTAATGTTTTAATGTTTATTTTTAAGATTTGTATGTATTTTAATTCTAAACTGTTTAATTCCTTTTTAAGGGGGACTATATTGGATATGTATGTTTTCTATTTTAACTGTACACTGCTTTGATTGTCCAGACAAAAAGCGGGATATAAATAAAAGTTTTTATTATTATTTATTATTTAGAAATGAACAACATAAGACCGTAGCTATTACAACATACTATTTTCATTTCTGCAGGTGAGAGAACCAGTGTGATACTTGGCTTAGGAGGAGTACAATCCATAGGGAATGCATTGATTGTGCTGGCTCTAGGATTCTGGGATCTGTTATCCACAAAAGTTATTTTGCAAATCTCTGGTGTAGATATTGCAGTGCTAACCCAGTGTTACAGGATGAGTACTGACATAATATATGCTTTGCACAGTTTAAGCCCCTGAAGCCTGACTGTTAAGGAAATAATAGTGTCTATTTAGAGCAAAATAATAATAATAATAATAATAATGTGTTTGTTTATTAGCATATTATTAAGAGTATGGGCACATCGTCTACTTCTGGGCCTAAAGTCATTTCATGTTGAACAAAGAGATAACAAGAATATAGTCAGATAGATAAAGTGTAAACAAGTGACCAGAGTATACTGAAATTGAAATTGATATAGAATTGATATGAAAGGAGTAGTTATATCTGATGGTGGATGAAATCACCTACAAGCAGGCTGATTTCAGCCAGCCAGGAAACACTTGCAATTGAATGGATCACTGAACGGCATCCCATAAAGATCTCATTTCTGATTGGATGGAAAAACTTCTGAAGGATAGGGAAGATCTGTCTCTTGTTGTACACATAGAAGCTAAAGATAGTAGAGATGAGAATCAGGAGTCGGTTTCCATTGTTGATACAGCTGTTTAAAACAGCTCTGTTGGTGATTATGATGTTCCTGGTTTTTAGATAGTCATAAAACATCAGTAAGAAGGAACATAACAAAATGAGCTACAGTAACTAACTATTCTTATCTGAATAGATAAATTCTTGATACATATATCAGATGCTGTTATGTATAGCAATGACTGTATGCTTAATTCACAGATGGTTAAGTTCTTCTTAAAAGAAGTATATAGATGCCTGCTACAGAAAAAGCACAGGCAGTACCTTACAAATATATAACATCACTTAGTAATGTTCACTAGGATAAACAGGAAAGAATCTGATGTTTCTTTACATGTGATGTAAAGTTAGATGATAAACTATGTACCCAGACATTGCAAGGTTTCTTCCTCCCTAAAGGAGCGTATATGTATTTTTAAAAATTTCTTTATTGTATAAAAAAAAGACAAAGTACAAAGATACATACAGACATTACATCTAAACAAACACACATAAAACATAAACAGATACATCCGTACACTTTAAAGGGCTTCTTAAATCCAAGTAAATTTCAGTTACTTGGATGTTCAAATATTTAGGTGTTCTCCTATTGATAACCAAAAAAAAAGATACAGATAAAGTTACTTATCTTCTCATAGAATCATAGAATCATAGAATCATAGAGTTGGAAGAGACCACAAGGGCCATCCAGTCCAACCCCCTGCCATGCAGGAACTCCAAGTCAAAGCATCCCTGACAGATGGCCATCCAGCCTCTGCTTAAAGACCCCTAAGGAAGGAGACTCCACCACACTCCGAGGGAGTGTGTTCCACTGTCGAACAGCCCTTACTGTCAGGAAGTTCCTCCTAATGTTGAGGTGGAATCTCTTTTCCTGCAGTTTGCATCCATTGTTCCGCGTTCTAGTCTCTGCAGCAGCAGAAAACAAGCTTGCTCCCTCCTCAATATGACATCCCTTCAAATATTTAAACAGGGCTATCATATCACCTCTTAACCTTCTCTTCTCCAGGCTAAACATCCCCAGCTCCCTAAGGCGTTCTTCATAGGGCAAGGTTTCCAGACCCTTCACCATCTTAGTTGCCCTCCTTTGGACATGCTCCAGTTTCTCCACATCCTTTTTGAATTGTGGTGCCCAGAACTGGACACAGTATTCCAGGTGGGGCCTGACCAAAGCAGAATAGAGTGGCACTATAACTTCCCTTGATCTAGAAACTATACTTCTATTGATGCAGCCTAAAATTGCATTGGCTTTTTTAGCTGCCGCATCACACTGTTGACTCATGTTCAGCTTATGGTCTACTTGGACTCCTAGATCCCTTTCACATGTGGTCTCGTTCAGCCAGGTGTCCCCCATCCTATATCTGTGCATTTCATTTTTCCGCCCTAAGTGCAGAACCTTACATTTCTCCGTATTGAATTTCATTTTGTTAGCACTGGCCCAGCTTTCTAGTCTATTCAGGTCATTTTGAATTTTGATCCTATCCTCTGGGGTATTAGCTACTCCTCCCAGTTTAGTGTCATCTGCAAATTTGATAAGTATGCCCCCAATTCTCTGCAATTGTGATTCTAAATAAAACATATGTTTGCTAAACTGAGGTTAGTAAGCTTGCATATTACGTCCCTGGTTTATTCTTTACATTATAGACCCTTATTTCTGTCTCTAAGTGGTACAGTATTATGTATAATACGGGTAAGACAAGATAATAACATATTATTTACTTAACATCCACCTAACAAACAAACAATTTTGCTCTAGTATTTCATACTTTATGTATATTCCTTGTATTTGTCATGTTGTCTATTTATTCAACCTCTTGTTAGTCAGACTTCCTTTTAATATTATTCAAGTTACTGGACACAAAAGCTCTCCAAATATTTCTGCACTGGGTACCAGTCATCATTAATTTACCCAGTGAGCCAGATTTAATCAGGCAGGTTAGTTTATCATTTTCCATTAAATCATACAGTTTCCAAGTCCAGACTGAAATGTCTGGTATTTCCTCATCTTTCAATTTTCTGGCATATGTTAATCTAGCTGCTGAAATCATATAAAAAAGGATTTTTCCAAATTTCTTTTCTGTCTCTTTATTAACCATCCCGAGTAAAAATATCTTGGGTTTCTTAGGTATTTTTATTTGTAGTATCTCTGAGATGGCCAGTTGTATTGTTCCTCAAAATTGTTTAGCTTTTGGATTCCACCATATATGTATCATAGTGCCTTTCAAGGAGTGTATATGTATATACAGTCGTCCCTCCTTTCTCACAGGCTTGAGATCCGCATTCTTGAATATTCATAGGTGGGCGACCTCTGTTATTTTCATTGGGGCGCGCCTCACATGCGCTCGTGGGTACGCGTCCCATTCAAGCCTATGGAACTTGAATATTTGTGAGTCTCTGTTTTGGTGAGGGAGGAATGGATCTGGAATGGATCCCCCTGAAAATGGAGGGCCAACTGTAACTGTCTTTTTTAATCAGTAGCCTAGACAGTTAGAAAGAGGCTGCTCATTCTCCCATATAAATATCTTGCAAAAATCTAAGACTTAAGATTTCTTATTAGCCTTATTTGGACAATATAATTTATCACAAGTTGAAAGGGCAGCCATTAGCTAACAAATGGCAAAGAACCTTCAATTCCAAAATCTAAAACAGCATTTCTCAACTTTTTTATCCTGGAGGAATGCTTAAAATAATTTTCAGGTGTCAAGGAACCATTGCATAAAAATTATTAAAGTTTTATTTTTTCATTTGGGATCTCTCACAGAACTCCTAAGGACCTCTTGCAAAACCCTGGGATCTTGGCAAACCCTGGTCTAAGGAAATGGGACGGGTAACCACACTAACACACAGAGATCTGTCTCATTGTACCATAATGTGCTGTTTTTGTGGCTGCTTGGACACCAGTTGCACTGATCTGGTGTTCCCAGGTTTTCTCTCTGCCTCACATTCTGTGGTTTCCATCCCATGAAGCAATAGACTTTCCTTCCCAGTCAGTGACCTTGTGCTGCATCCAGTTAGTTCCGTGCCACTGTCAGTTGTAACATATTTGATGTAGTATTTCTTCTTCCTTCCTTTTTTGCTCTCACAGAATGGATCACCTTCAGTTTGAACTAACTGCCTTAGGGAGCGATGGGGAATGCATTTCTCACCATTGCTTGGAAAATGTGGTTATTATTATGGATTACAGTTCTCACGTCCCACACATACCATGCTTGGCTGACTGGATGACTGATGAAGCAATTTATTTATATCATTTCCCTTTTGTCCTCCAGATTGCTCCTGCAGAGACGCCAGATTCCAAAGTGCGAATGGTGATAATCACTGGACCACCAGAAGCCCAATTCAAGGTGTTTTCTTCTCTTCATTTTGGGATTCATGTTTATTTGCAGATTTTAATTACAGAGGGATTACATGCAACCATAAGAATCATCTCTTCATTTCTAAAATAGTGGTCACCAAAACTTTTGAAGCTAGTGGGAACATTGGGAATTTGGGGTGTGTAGCGGAGTGCTATAAAAGGATTGCCATGGACAGGGCAAGATAGTCACAAAATGGCTACAGTGAAAACAGAAGGAAGAGCATGCAGGAAATGCAGAGTGAGCTGGGTTTGTTTTTGAGGGTACAAAACTCATATGTGGTATTTTTAACACTGTGAAGGTTTCATCCCTGGTCATGAAATGGGGCCTCTTCTGAATTGTATTATATGGCAGGTATATACACACTTCTTTCATCACACACATACTGAAAATGCGGGAAGGAGGCCTGTGGTTGACTTGGCTCTGTGGCTTTCCTGTGGGAAAAGGCATTTGCAGAGGGATGTATTCCTGTAATATTAAGGATGGGCAGTTATGGCCTTCTAATTCTTGGACTGCAACTCACGATTCCTTATCATTGACTGTGCAGGAAAAGGCTTATGGGAAGGTGCAGCTCAACAATGTCTGGAGGACCACTCATTCCCCATTCTGGCTGTATGCTAATAATAACTTTGTTCTCAGAGTATGGGTTTTTCCATAGGAAAACTGAATAAAACTCTATATGTTAGAATTTAGATAACCCCATGTTTTCTAGAAGTATAAAAACAATATTTTAAAAAATAACTAATGGCATCAGGAGAAGCAAAGGCAACTTATTGAAGGCTTTTCAAAGATTACTGAATGCTGAGTGTCTGTTTGGTGGTTGGAGAATGGAGAACTGGAATGGGAGAATGAAATGGAATACCCTGGGAGACCAGGCTGGCTGGTTAGGGGAAAATTCCCGATGGCAGTATCTTGTTGCAGGGTACACTTGTAAGACATCTGACTCCTTTGGTCCTTACTTGGGCCAGCTGCACTGTTAAGTATATGGAGTTTGAACACATATTTTAATTTGGGGTCATATTTTATTTTCTTGTTGGTCTTCTTATTCTGTTATTAGTATGATTATCATTTTACTACCAACATCATTACTATCATTATTATATAATTGATATTCACAGTGCTTTATTGAGCACATATACCAGCAATAAGGACAAACCTCTGCCCTGAGGAGTTTACAGTCGAAATGTCAATAGTAAGAGAGGCAACAGTTGGAAATATAGGCTGCTCTAAAAGAATAGTTTGTTGAATCAAAGCACAGCTCAAAAACCAAACAATAAAACATTTTTAAAAATAAATTAGCGATCCTATTAAAAATAATAATTTATAAGTATTTAAAGCATGTTTAAAACATGGTAAATAAGATAAAGATGCATTGCTCCCTACTAAAAACTGTGCTGCCAGAGCCAGTTAATGGCCAAGGACCTGTTTAAATAAAAATATTTTACTGATATGGTTTTCAAATACAGCCAGTGTTGAATTTTTTTGAAATGGCAGTGACCGAGCCTGGAAACATAATAATATTTTTTATCACAGCTCCCAGAATCTCCCCAGACCCTATGGCTAATGGAGGATTCTGGGTGTTGTATTCCACACAAGTGTATTTTCCAGGCTGTGGCAAGGCTATGAAATTTCATAATTGTGTATGAAAATTAGTCATTTAATAGCTGGTGTTCATTTCCTTCTTCTCTCCTTCAGGCTCAAGGGCGAATTTATGGAAAGCTGAAAGAAGAAAACTTTTTTGGGCCCAAAGAAGAAGTGAAGCTGGAGACACACATCCGAGTCCCTGCTTCAGCTGCAGGGAGAGTCATTGGCAAAGGAGGCAAAACAGTGAGTGTAGGGTCAGACCTGCTACAGGTTGTCATGGAAACAAGCCACCGGGACATGTCCCAAGATTGAGGATATTAAATGATATGGAGACTGGTTATAACTTGATGAAAATGATGCTTGGTTGGATTTTTCTTGATCTTAAGACTACAAATATAACAGGTGTATGTTCCACGAACATCTGATAATAAACATACTGATAACTGTGGGCATAATTATATCTGGAAAAACTTTAGAGGAAACCAGAGTATAACGTCACACCATGGCTTTGCAAAGCCAAGCTATATTTTTTGACTGAATCTGTATTATTTGACAAACCAGGAGTCAGTAAGTGTCCAGAAAATCAGGAACTTCAATCAGTGTTTGAAACTGATATGGCAACAATAGTTTGATAGGTTGTGATTTGCTGATAAATCCGTGCCAACAAATCATGGTTTATGACATTTCTCTGTCTTTACACACTAATGATATTGTTTTTTAAGATTCCGAGGAAAGCCATGGAAGACTTTGTCTGCATGTCTGCCAGCAGGGTGGGATAGAGCTTTTGAATCACCCCACTGAACCTTGCATTGCCAATTATTGTTTGTTTAACAACAGATGTGTACCTTCAGATACCTCCAGGAGCCATGATTCACTATTTAATACCTGTTTCTAATGGAGGAGGAGAGACCTTTAAAAGGTCTGAAAAAGAATAATAGACACCAGAAGTCACCAGAATTCTTGTAGTTCCAAAGAATGATGGGAATCTATAATCCTGTGGATTTGGACCTTTCCAGCAGCCCTTGGATCTTTCTCTCCACTGCCCTCTTCTGGTTTAATAATAGCACAGTTAGCACAAACCATGGTTACATGTGAACCTGTGCCCTTTTAGAGTATGAAAGAGTAAGAAATTTGTCCAGAATGGAATCCTGTGGCTTAAGTTATATAATATCTGAGTCTCAATCAAACTAGAATTTCTTCTGCTCAAGTCCTATTTTAAAAAAAGTGTGGTTGTACAATGGGACATGTCCAGAAGATTATCTTGCTCAGTTATGAGTATTCCCCTCTTTGAAAAATTAAATACAGGTAACTACTACTCTTTTTACATTTATAGGTTAATGAGCTGCAGAACCTGACGGCAGCCGAGGTTGTTGTCCCACGGGACCAAACCCCTGATGAGAATGAGCAAGTCATTGTCAAAATCATTGGACATTTCTATGCCAGTCAGGTAAGGGTCAAGAGGGGATAAAAGAGAACAGTACTAAAGGCACACAATTTGAAAATCATACATATTAAGGCTATGGCCTACTTTGGACATAATAGTTATCAAGGTTAAATGCAATGTCAGCAAGCCAGCTAAAGTCTTCACCTCTCAGACTCTCCCTGTTCTTCATCCAGCTCACCTTGGAAGAGATCCAAGAAGCATATAAGGGGATAAATTTCTCTGGTTTGGTTTGTGGTCTAGAATAGTCACAATGATAGTACAATCACAATCCAGTCACCAGCAAACCCTTACCAAACATGGGGGTTTTAAGACCCCTTATACATCTTCTCCTGATATGGCTTTGTAATTGAAGCAGTCTGCCAGAAGAAAGATGCCCAATGATCCCCACCTCTCCTCATAAATCTAACTTATGAGGGAGGGTGTCTTGTCCGTGTTGCAGTATTGCATCTTGCTGTTGTCACTTCTTATTGTGCCATCAGTTGCAGCCTGTGTGGGATCAATCAAAGATATTTTTTTACAGGTTTTCAACCTTCAGCATTTTTCCAGCTCACACCTTATTATTATTCAGTGGAATCCATTCACAACCTGATTTTCCAGCTCATGAGCTGCTTAGCATGGCCTATCACCCAAATTTTATACACACTAGTCAATAGCAATAGCACAAGAAATAAAACAATGTAGAAAATAAAGCAGGACAAAAGGAGGGAGGCACAGAAGCCAGATCAACCTTCAGTCGAGCTGTTGGCCTGCTGAGATAATAATGCAGGGGTGAGGAACCTGTGGCTCTTCAGATGTTGTAGAACCACAAATCCCATCAACCCAGGCCAGCATAGACAGTGACAAAGCATGATGGGCACTGCAGTCCAGCATCTGGTCTGCCACTGGTCCTCCATGTGACAAGGTCTAAGATAGCATCAGAACATCAGTTGGTAGGAGCCAAACAGAATTCTTCCCTACTTTAACAAGTGGTTATTTTTTAAATAATGTTTTTCCTACAAAAATGCAGGAAAGGTAATGCATTGCATCATGATGTCAAATAATGAAACAACCAAGAAAATGAGCATTTAAAAGAACAGTGCTATCACCTGTCTTCTTATATAATTCTTTGATTCTAAAATGCTTGAAATGAGAGAAAGTCTGTTGCAGTTTAGTAACAAAGTTTGGAAAAGTTTCTTTTTGGATTACATTTCCAAGCATCCCCCTGTCAGCATGTTTTTCTAGTGTCCATGATATCTGAGGAATTCTGAAACGGCTAGTCTCTCCCACAGATCTTGTCCAAGATTTGGTAAACAGAGTGTGTTCTTTGCATGCATAAGGAGCCGGGTTTTTCTTCTCCACACAAGACAAAGAAGGACTCTTCTTTGAAACCATGGAAAGCAAGTTTGCTGTTGTATTGTCAAATGGTTGCTGCAGATGCAAAACCTTTTCAAATTCCAGGCTTGCCTGTGTGGTGATGAACTGATGGAAGCAAGAAGACCTGTGTCAATTTTGACCTCTAGATAAGATTGGGAAAGGTGGCGGGGTGGGGGATACATTCGTTGTGGCTTCTTACCTCAAACAATAAATGTTATTCATCTGTTAACATACAGTGTTGAGAAAAGGCATCTCTCTCAGAACCATCAGGCAATATGGCCTGGGGTGGGGGAAGAAATTCATCCATTGCATCAGACCAGTGACTTTGATATAAATCTGTTTGTTCTCTTCTCTTCTCCCCCTATCTTTTTCCTGTCAGATGGCACAACGCAAAATACGTGATATCCTCGCTCAGGTGAAACAACAGCATCAGAAGGGACAGAACAGCCAGACACAAGCACGAAGGAAATAGGAATTTGCTTTACCCCAGTGTGTGAGAGAACAAGAGAGAGTGAGTGAGAGTGTGTGTGAGAGAGAGAGAGAGAGAGTGAAAGAGAGAGATGGACAAAAGAATGAACAACATTGACAACGGATGAAACAAAGCCAAGCAGAAAGAATGATGAGCTGATGCAGAAACCTTAAGAGTGGCTGGGAATCAGTTTACCATAGGCGGGTATTAGGAACTTTCTTGTAGACGGGTGACTTAACGTCTCATGAGCCAAAGGCAGTTTTGATTGGCTCCTCAGGCATGCTATGTGTGTGTTTGCATATGTGTGCACAAATTACACACAGATATATATTTGAGGGGTGAAACTTGGATCAGCCAATAGGGAAAAAGAATTCTAATCCAACCCCATACTGAAAAGCACTAAGCAGTATGTCAGATTGTCCAGAGGGGCAGGAATGTTCACCCATGCAATTTGTTTGCCTTTACCAGGGAAAGGGCAGAAAAAAGGAGCATTTTAAGACCCTCAACGCTTTCTTCCCCAATGCAAATAGTTTAAGGGTTTGTTCAGACAACCAAGATCACCCTATGCCCCATCACCAAAGAAAGCATTAGCTTTTACAGTTGGCATGGGAAGGAAATTGAGTGGGACCAGATTCTCTAGGGTTTTTGATCCTCCAGATGCTTTTACCAGGTTGTCTAAAAATGACGGGATTGTAGATTGGAAAGGCAGCTGTTTGGAGAAGGCTACACCATGTGGTTCCAGGGAGCCTTTCATCCTAAGTTCGATTTGCTGACTGTGCTGTGGCGATGGTTAAAACCACTGTGCTGTTGTACAAACTGGTTATTTGGATTTTTCTTGTAGTAGCCATGTCTCAGTGCATTTTCAGCTAATGTAACATGTGCTTTTCTGCAGATCAGCTTCCAGAACTGAAAATTTAGAACAACAGGCTTTGGTAAAGTTAACCTTTCTTTAACTGTAGCCCCTGGAATTCCCTAATGGCTAACATGGCCACTGACCATGTTGGCTGGTGGAAGTGTGAGAGCTGTAGTTTAGAAAAATCATTTTTTAAGCTCTGTGCAATCCACATGTCAAATTGTTCCATATTAATATGACAATTAGTTAAAACTTGCAGCACTGGTCAAAAGGGTGAAGGGTACATCTGGACCCACACATTGTCAGCTAAGTAGTCCTGCCAGAGACAAAGATCTGACCCTAACCATTTATATCTGTGTACACACACATTCTTGAGAGCTTCCTGTCACTTTAAGGATTATATTTTAGCTTAGAATTCTTTCTGTGTAGTCATCAGGTATCATTTTGTTTCTCTTTGAAAATTCACCAACAAACAGATAAGGGAAAAGTTTCTCTTGCAAATTGGACTTGTGATCCCAATTATCTTAAAAAGAAACAGAGGATGGAGTGCTTGGAAAAATTAATTTTTCAATTACAGCTTCAAAAATGATCATAACCACATGGCTGGTTGCTATTCTGGATGTGAGATTGTAAGAGTCATTATCTTCTAAAGTAACTTTGCCGAGCTCTGACCATTTCCTTATTCTTTCTCCTAGAAAAGTTACAATGGCTCAGTTCAGAAATGTATACCAAACCATTGTTTGTGGTATCCATTATTTAGAATCTAAAACATAGTTGGAATTTCAAGACATTTGAACTCACCCTGCTCTATTTTCCATATGTTTACTGCTCCCATTACTGTGGTGCCAGGGCCTCTGAAACTGGAGGAATCGCTGCAAACTCTGATTGACAGTTCAAACATCCCCTCAAACCATGGTTTGCAAGTCCATTTCAAATTAGGCATTATTATTTTGAAAAAATTGACAAATTGCAAAGTGGAACTTGTCAATGCAGACATCTCACTAAACTGTAGTTAACTTTCTTCAGATTGCAGTTCTGTAGCTGTGGATTGGACCTTTGTTGTTCATATAATGTGTTTGTTCCACTCAGCCCTGGCCTGCCACTGCTGAACACCCATTTCCTCCCAGCCCTATATTCTGCTGAAAGAAGCTACAGTCATCACCTCTAATTATGACTCCTTGCTGCTACTTTTGCATGAGCTTGGAAACATTACATTTTAAAACTACAGTTCCCAGAATCTCCCAGACAGCATAGCTAGTGGGGATTCTGTGAGTTGTAGTTCAAAAACTAACTTTTCTGGGCTCTGGTACATTTCTATGGACATATGTCATCCAGTGCTACAAGGCAGATCCTGGAGCTGTTCAAAATAACATTCCCACGCTCTGCCTTCTAGCATCTGATGGTGTATGCACAAAGGCAGTCTTGCACCAGGATGGAGGTTGCCCTCAGGATATTTTGGGGAAACATGCCAGTTGCCTCTTTCTGCCCTTGGTTACTCATTCCTGAAGCTACCTCTGTAACATACAGCCATTACCACTTACTAAATCGGCAGGATTATTAATGGCTTGATTTTTGTGAAGTAGTGAGGTTGTTGGGCAGGGTGTCAGATTATTTGAAAATCTTGTTCAAATATCCCTCCAATCACTTGCCTTCCACAATCCATAATGTGAAGACCACAGGCTGTCAGATGGAGGTCTCTAAATTCCCTTGTGTTAGGCAACAGTCTTCTAGAATGGACTGGGCTTTTGTGAATTTCAGAGGGTTCTTTCTCCCATCGTAGTGTTTGCTGCTGGACGTTATTGTAGGGGGAAACGCCAGTTGGTGAACTTCCTTCTGAATCCTTAAAGAGGCAGAAGCTCTTGTCATTTTAGGTATAATGTCCCCCTACCTTTACAGGAACCTCATAGACATACCAAAAAAGAAGAGATGTTTGCCTTGATCCAAAGGATACTAGTAGCTGTGGGCATGTCATTGCAGAAATAAAGGTGTTTTGGGAATGGAATCCATAGCACAGGTGGATATATTGCTTAAGGAGCCTTGTGATCTTATTTGCTCATTCCACTGTTGTTGCTTGTTGTTTTTCTCCCTTCATTCAAATGGGAACCAATTATGGTAAATACAGTGGCATTCTTTGGATCAAGGCAAATAATTTCCTGATTGATCATAACTACCTGTTTAAAATGGCTGATCTGGGGACTTAACAGTGTGATCCTACACATTGAACATAATAGTTCAGTTTAACTTAATTCCTATTAAGTGTGTATAGGATTTCACTGTTGAGGGCCTGATCCCAAGGTTAAAATTCCTGCCAGGGTACTATAGTAAGCATCCTAATGTATATTTAAAAAAACAACAACGGGAGGAGAGAACTTGCCTCCAGTAGTAACTAAATATTATGTTTTAAATTAGTACTTGTAGGGATGTTTGGATTACTTTTGGGGAACTGGAGGAGAAAATGAAGGGGGACTTAAAATGAAACTGAAAGTAATTTCTTGCAAATTGGTTTTATTTTAAACCCCCCCCCCTTCTTAATTTTGGCAACAACAACAAAAAAAATCTGCCGCAAGAATATTGAGTGTCTTTAATGAGACGATACCAAATATAGACATCAGAAGAATGTAATGTGGTAACTGATCCCAGTCACTCTTACATGAATTTTTAAAAGAAAGAAGCAGTGTTTTAAAAATATATGTGATGGACAGATGTATACAGTGGATTTGTATTTTGTGGAGGACCAGAATTGTTTGCCTGGCAGCCTGAGCACAGGACAAAGTTTCGTCTCTGCATTAAAATAGGCTTCAGTCTAGTTAATCTGCATTTTCTCTTATGGATTTTTTCCTCCAGGGTACACCAGAGAGCTTTTAACTCAGATAAATCCAATGCTAATTATTCTGAAATTTGGATTTAAAATTGATCTGCTTTACTATTGTCAAAAGTACATGGTATCTGCCCCCCCCCCCCCCACGTAAAAAACAACACCCTTAAAGCCTGCAAGAGCTACATGAGCCTTGACATCAGCAAACTGAGTGGCATGGCTCTTTTGTGATGCCAGTGCACTTGCAGGCAGATAATTTTGGGTGGGGGTGGTCAGGTAAAAAAAAGTGTCATGTCTGTACCAGACAGTTTGAATGTGGGAACGGATAGAGCTTAGAAAAATTACTTTAAGGGCTACAGTTCTCTGGCTTTATTTCTGCATGGATTTGGGGTGTTGTGGTTCAAAAAGTAATATTTCCAAGCTATGGAAATAGGCAACTGCTAGCCCAAAGTAATTGTTTTGAAGCCTGGTAAGATGGCAGACCATACAGTCTTGTTAAATTGATGAAAAATTCATGTCAGAAGGTTTTGATACCATTGGGAAGCTTTTGATTATAATATGGATATTCTGGAGTGAATGGATTTCTGGGTCTCAAGCTCTCTTATTGGGAATCAATTTCTGTTGAGATGATTGAACATTGGCCTAATGCATATATTTCAGAGTAGCCAAAATTTTGCAGCTGATGATCTTAGGATCACATTTTTATTGTAACAGTTCAAATTTTTCCATTAGAAGAAGGGTTGGAAATAACAACCCTCCTCACACTGAAATTGAAATATATAGATATATATATATACCCACATTTATATCATGGCAGAGACTAGACTTTTGTTCTGATTGTACACCCTGGATGTCCAGGTATAACCAAGATCATTGAGACTGGGTCAGTTTGTCTCATTGAAAAAGCCTTGGGGTCCAAGTTTGTGCTGTGTGACACCAGGGCAATGAAGTTCCAAAGTATTTCCATGTGCCTAATACTTGAGTGAAATACCTATGAATTTAGACTGAAGCGGCTGCATGGATCTTGCTGTTTTACTCTGAAGCAGTTACTGCTCTTTTTATTCCTTGCAACCACGGGATGTGTGCAGAAAAGGTCAGGCATTGCTGTGTGCTTTTAAGGGAAAGGAGGAAAGAAAAAAGAAATGAGAGAAAAATAGGGGGGGAAAGAAGCTACCTCAAGGTATGAACTTACCTCAGCAATTGTTTTGTTTTTGGGCTTGCTGATATTTTATATAAAAGCTGATAGTCTTGAATATTTTATTTTTTTAATGAAAAGAGAAGTTACGTTTCATAATTTCTTATGAGCCAGAAATTGTTATGCAGGTCGGCAGTGTTATGAGCTCTCTATGGAGAACGACAGAGACTTTCAGACGTAGCGGAAAAGATGGCAGATTTCTCCCACCCACCTACCCACCCCTACACCATCCCAAAAACAGCAGTTTAATTTCCACCCCTTCACTACAAGAATTAAATGATGTAATTGTGCCCTGTAAGAATGTGGCCGATTTATAACCAAGTTTTTAAAATCAATGTGATAAAACAGTCTTCTCAAAAGATATGTAAATGATACACACACAATTGTAGTGTATAGACTGGCTTGAGTCTAAGTATACTTAATTTAGACATTAGGTTGAGTTTACATGATCAGCTTAGGTGAATGTCCTTTTTGGATGCTTACCCAGGTTGAAGTACGGACCTGTTTTTTCCCCCTCTATATTTGGATATTAGTGGTTTCTCATTGGTGTATTCTAAAACTGGGTAGATTTTTCTAGTGTTGCTAAAATGCTGTTTGCTCAGATAATGACACTATAGCAGCAAAACAAGTCCCTTCAAAATAGCTGGTCCTTTGTTTGCTCTCTACGATAGGGAGAGAGTTATCTCTCCAGCACCATGGGATCTGACCATATTTTTTCATGTTCGCAAGCATTCATATTAAAGGACAACCAGAGAGGGGGACAGAGAATAGCATCCTTTGATCGCCTAAACTCATCCTTCACTACTTTGAACACAGACAAAGTTAAGTATGTTTACGATACTCAGAAGCCAACTCATAGAACTGCTTGATGATGAGTTATAAACCACCTTTTGAATCTCAGTCAATACTTGGCTTTGTAAATATTTGGCCCTCTTTTCCGCTATGGTGCTGTGAAATATTTTACAGAGATTACCTCAGTTTTACTGAGGAGAAGCAGACCATTTTTTTAAAAAAGAAAAGAAATGGGAGCCAAATTTTGGTGTGGCTTTTTGTACATTCTCAAGGACAAAACACAACACTCTTTGAAAGGTCCATGGGTTTTGTTTTTAATATATATTTTTTAAAAGTTGCATTTGCTATACTATACTTCATTGCACTTCGAGCAGATAACCCTCTCTGAGTGTAATTTGTCAAAGGTCAGTGGTTGTAAAATCAATTCACCAGAGGCTAAGTTGGCATTGATCCCTGCCCAGATGATTTTCACCCATATATATATGTATGTATGTATATGAGAAATGGATTTGATGTTCTTGAGAGATGCTGTTGTCATACTATTTAATGTATACCATTCTTTTTTAAAAAGTGAGTACCCTTTTCTGTAGAAATTGGAGGTTGATGGGGGAGGTACAGAAACCCCAGAGCGCCTGATTCTAGAACTGTTAAAATGTAACAGGTTTCCCCTTTGACAACAGAGTTAAACATATGGGTTTCTAGTCTGCTTTTCCTGGCTGGAAAACACTAATGCAGCCCCTTATTACATTTGTTTTGTGACGTGGTTTAGGCCCTTTATAAGCAAAGAAAGTTCTGAGATTCTCTCTATTAGGAAAGAAAACCAGAAATAGATTATAAATTGGGAAGAGAAGGTGAAGAGCATATTATTTCAATTTAACCAATTGCTCTTTTCCATTCAGAAAATTGGATGAGTGTTTGTGGAAGGGGGATCTAGTTACTTCCTTAAAAAATCTCTTGACTTCTCTTGCTTTTAATACAGACTTGCATAAATCAGTTCTTTTAAATAATTATTATTCAGACATCAGCCATTGCAAATAAGGTGCTTTTTGACAGCAAGCAATATTTTGGTGTTTGGTTCAAATTGTATCCTTTAGAGGGGTGGATGAAAAGGCATTTTCCCCACCTCACCCCCAGTGTTATTAAAAATCAAATGGTTACTGTGCTCTCTTAAAATTTCCATTTAAATGAATAAAAGTTGGGGTAGGGCTAGGGAACTCTGGCATTTTTCAGATAAGCATAAGGTTAACTATTGGAGATAGGCAGTTTCAAAACCCTGACTTAGGTGTTGAAATTGTTGGCATTGCAGAGATTTTTGGAGTGACAGTTTCCATAGTACTCCAGGCTGTGTGACAGCTGCTGGCCATGTTTGCTGGGGGAAATTTAGAGTTGTTGTTTCCCCAAAGTAACATTTCTAAGCTTGTACAGGCTACTGATGTCCATCTCATGCAGCTGCTGTTACTAGTGGAGGATGCATTAGGTTTTAAGATCTTATTTAGCTATCAGGGATAGGAAATGACAGTGACCAGTAGATATTGCAGTGATGGATTGCTGTCCAAAAACTGACAAAAATATTAGGAGCACTTTGTTTTGTTTGCTTTTAGACTTAAAAAACAACAACAACAAAACAAAACACGCACAATCATTGGATTTTGGTCCTATCAAATCGTTTCCCTGCGGTCTGGTATTTTTTGCCACTAAATGGTAAGGTTTGTGCAGGATTTTTAATGTTTCAGATTTTCACGTTTCTTTCTTTAATGCTTTATGTTTTTGAAATGTAGCAGAGCTTGGGCAAGTTACTTCTTTGGAGCACAGCTCCCCGAACAAAACTCTCCTAGAGTTTTCATTTAGAAAAGTAGCTTTCCAAAGCTTTGTATCTTGCAGCTCCTTCAGATTTCTTACAGTAAAGGCTTTATTTAAGACCAGATTGGGACTGCATCTGCTCCTGCTGGCATGTACTACCCCATGCTTCATACAGTCTGGTTGACTGTCCCTTTTTGTCACTGCTGCCACCATTTTGAATTTCAGAAAAAGGGCAGGGATGGTGATAACAGCAGGTATTGCTGGCTTAGAACTCCCCTGTTAATCTTCACTTTAATGTCCTCCTGTATTAGCCTACCCTGACTCCACACCCTTCAGATATGTTGGACTAGAAATTTTACCACCCCTGCTTGTCATGATTATTGACTGTGCTGGCAGGGGACAATGAGAATAGTAGTGTAAAAAGTGTGTAGGGCATTGGATTGGGGAATGCTCCTGGACATGCTCCCAGATTGGTTTTAAGGTGTGACATCTGCACAAAGAAGGAACTATGAGTTAAGATTTGAACACTCAAGATGCTTCTCATTAATGAAAAAGAAGTCATTGTATATGAACAAGTGCTTTGATAGAAAAGATGCTAAGGGGGAGTGTTCACATACACATTATCCTACAAGTTGTTGCCCATTTTATAATCCTAAAAAGGAGTTAACATGAATGTATAACCAAACATCTTGGGAAACCCATCTTTTTTCTTTTTTATTTATCCATCGAAAGCCTGCATGAAAATGGCCCTTTGATAGCACATATGGTCACAAAAAATTATAACAGTTTCTCTGTTTGGCAGAAGTTTACTTGGCAAGCCAATAAAATGCATTCCTCTCACCAGGCTAAAAAGGAAACTTTTCCCCCTTTAGCTATGTTAATACTCATTTATCACTGGAATTTTAGTGCCTGGAAAAATATTATAAAGCACTACAGCTTCCAGAACTCACAGTTGGCATGGTTAAGTTTTTACTAGTTCAGTTGCCTAGTCACCATCCCTCTTTACTGTCCATTAGGAAGATGCCTGGGTGAGAGGACGTAGGCAACCTGATCTGTTCCAATTTATTGTTCTTCTCCCTGGCCATCTGTGGCTGCAATCCTGCATGGCTTAGAATAGTACAGTAATTCTGCATCCTGAACTATGCTTTGCTGAGTAAATTACCACCTCCCAGACCAACCATAGGTCTCTGAAGCCCATCTCCAAGTGACCATTCTGTGCTTAGTGGAGAGTAGGAATTACAGAAGCATCTATGACCCCGTAGCCAGATGCAAAACAATTACATTATCTGCTAAGCTAGGCTGGAGTCCGTACATTTCTGTGGCACGTCAGTGGGTCTGCAGAGGGCATAAGGAATGTCAACTTCCCCATTGACCAAAAATAGATAAAATAAACAGCTTAACTTACACCTACATATGTGTCTAACAGGACCCCCATCCAATTACAGAAATGAGCAACATGCAACCTGAAAACCACAGACAGACTCTCCCTGGTTTTGGAAGCCACTGAAACCCCACCACCACTGAACAAACACATAGACACACACCGATTTGCTTTGAAAGAGGACATGTGAGGACCTTCTTTTACAAAAACACAATAGATGAATCTCATTTCTAGAAGCAGGATTCCCCATGTGCCTTGTTTTAAAGCAAACATACATGAAAGGGGTTTGTCACAATTTTTAAATTAGGTGGCATAGCAGAGGGTGAGGACTGTGTTGGGTACGGTGTGTGGGTGCCACTGAACCCCCCCCCCCCCCGTAAATCCCAGAAATTACATGGCTCTAAATAAGGGTAGGAAATCATGTGGTTATCCAGATGTTGGGCTGCAATTCCCAGAATTGGCTATACTGGGTAGAGGTGTTAGAGTTACAGCCCAGCAATCTCTGGAGAATCACAGGATTCCCATCCCTGTAATAAAATCTTCTTTAAGGGCTTAGTTTTAATAGGACGCTACAAGTAGGGCTTGATCCATTCGCTGAAGTTGTAGGCATTGCCAGAATTTGGCAGGTTATTTTTTAAAAGTTTGTTGCCATTATAGCTTCAATATTAAATAGTGTATGTTTCTCATAAGTTACTCACAGTTACTCTTTAACAACAACAAAAAAACCTTCTGTATGTTGCACACCTTCTGTGGTATAAAATATATTTTCCTCTTGTCCACATCATCATCTCAGCACATACAGAACACAGGAGGCAGTGGTACAAGATACTGCATATTATAATAATAACAGGTAATGGTAATTTTAACTATTTATTTCCAAAATCTGGGCACTGCTTTGTGGACAAATTACCAGTACTGGCCAATGCTGAGATATAATAGCAGTACTGTTCACATTGTGTTGCGGTACAGCTTGGCTTATCCTTACCACCATCCCACTGTGCAATTCGGAGGGCATTAAGTATATTTAAATTCAGAAGTTGGAGAAATTACTTGTTGTTTTACAAGAAGTCTCCTAGTCAATATGGCTACTGGTCATGTAACAAATTACAGTTAATGTTAGACTGGGCTTCGAGATAGAGCATAAAAGTTAGTAGTACATTGAAACCTTTAACAGGTAATACGTTTTGGCAAATTGATTTTCGGCTTACAGTTTGGTTCTCTTTGGACCAAGTATAGAATATGTTTAAATATTCAGGGGACAGCTTTTTTTTTTGGTGATTTTTAACAACCACCTTCCATTGACTTAGCAGGTTAGCCCAAATTATTGTCTACCCGAAAGCATTGGCCTGCCCAAAAGGCAAACAAAGCCCACCTACCTACCTACCTACCCTTCCTTCCTTCCTTCCTTCCTTCCTTCCTTCCTCTCTCTCTCTCTTTGCTTTCTTGCTTTAAAATTAAACAAAGAATATTCATATTTACATCCAAAGCCATGAAAAGAATGTGTCAGAGGAATATGAGGAATTCACAGCCATTCATCTGAAGGGACATTTGAAAGATTAGGTCAAATTAGACCGTTCCTTTCTTCTTTTAAAAGATGTGTGCCAGTTGTAGATTTTTATGGCTTAGCAAAGAAGAAAAAAAGACTGAACTTTAAGAGGCTCTGTCATAACCTTATTGCTTTGAGGATACGCAAGTGTTAACTAGCTATGGAATTTATACATACAGAAACTACCTCAAACTTAACAGTAAGATAGAGTTCTAAAAATCCTTGTGTGTATGTGAGTGTGTGTAACTGTTTGAGAGAGAGAATGATTACTTTCCACTCAAAGGCTGTAGCTCTACGTAAGCCTTGAGGAAGGTGGTGCTCCAGAGCCCATTCACACTACACAGTTATAATGCTATTATTCCACTTTAACTGCCATAATTCTGTCCTTTGCAATCCTGAGGTTTGTAGTTTGGAGAGGCACCAAAGTGCCAATTCTAAGTGCACCTCCTTAAACTTCCAGTTCCAGGATTTCATTGGACAGAACCTATAGTTGTGTAGTGTGAGGGAGCCCCAGATAGGATTTTCCCCTGCCATATACCTCCTGAAAGTAAGATGGCTACCTCAAGGAAAAATCTACAGTAAGGGTAGCTTTTGCATTGCAGCTGTTGGCTCATGCAGTAGGACTGGGACTTTCCTTCCCACAACTGTCCTGCAAGGCCCAATCCTTCACTTTAGTTCTGAGGTGGTAGGATCCAGTAAACCCACTTTGGGAAGGGGTCTCTCTAGCCAAAGCATGGCTAAGACCCAATAATTTTTTCAGCTCATCACTAGTGAATTCTGCATTACAGTGTTTTTAAATTCTGCAACAAGAAAAACCCATGTTGGGCAAGTGGAACCAGCAACCAAGATGCTATATTGGTGGCACTCGTCACAACTGCCTTGATGATTGTTATGAGTCAGAATTGTGCCTGTTCTCATTACTGGCTGGTTTGTATTGTGAAAGCTGGACTTTTTTCGATTTGTAGGACAAAGTAGATAGGAACACAAGAGGCTGCCTTATAACCAAATCAAACCAGTAATTTATATAAGTTGGTATTGTCTGCACTTACTGGCAGCAGCCCACTAGGATTTCAGGTAGAGGGGTGATCCTATCCTGCCCGGAACAGCCCAGAGATGGAACCTGGGAACGTGTGCATGGAAAAAGATCTGCTCTTTCACTGAGCTGTGTCCCTCCCCTCCTCACTTCCCATTAGATGGTAGTTGAATTAATAAGCTGTGCCTTTCCCAATACTTTTGATTCTCTAGAAGATAAATATCAGTTGTTATACTTCTTTCCCAATTTAGTGGGATGCTGTAGAATAGCAGTACCAGATTTTTATGCATCATAGACAGGCAGCATCTCTTAATTAAAAGGCTTCTAAATGTTCATTCAGTTTACTTTAGCAGAGGAAAGGTCATTCACAACTCCCATGATCTGTAGGTAAATTGATAATCAGAATTAATGGTCTAAGATTCTGGTGTCCTTATTAGTACACAGCTGTTTGACACCTCTAGCCTTCCATTTGGGGGCCATGACCCCCAAAATTCCACATTTCAGAAATGAACATAGGAACAAATCAGCCGATCTTTTGACTGATATACCTGTAAGCCATTGGCTGTAATAATGCTAATCACGTAGAAACTGGAGAAGCAATGTAGTTCAGATGTGCTGCAACCATCACTGAAGCCTTAGAGAGATAATCTGATTTTGGCAAATTGGTTGTTGACGGGGAGGGGGTATTTTTAAATCTCAGGCTTTCTTTACAAAAAAAAAAATCTGCAAAAGGCTCCAATACCTGTGATTAGTAAAGGCAATAGCTGAGAACAATTGAATAGCACAGTCCTGGGCATCCTTCTTTTCAGATATAAGTCCCATAAAGTTCAATGGGTTTTACACCTAGGAAAAGTATATATAGAATTGCCTGGTCCAGGAAGATGTTTTGCACAAGCCCTACAGCCTGAATGAAAACTGTGAAAGATCACTGGACCATAGGGCTTGCTTAGGGGGTTTCTAGCAAGATAGGGGCTCTATGGTCTGATCTTGATTCTAACTTGATTCATCAAGCCCAAGAGTGAGTTGTATTAATAGCAGGGGTTCCTTCCAATTTAGATCAGGGTAAGATTTTCAGTGAGCTGGATTCTTCTGTCTCAAACCTGGTAGAAGGAATCTTAATCCACTGACCTACAGCTTCCTCAGAAAAGATCTGATAGCATTGTGGGCCTTGATTTCTGTTTCTGTGGGAAACAGAACGGGAAAGATTCTGAGGTCCACTGCTAGTGCACTTCTCCACTGCCCCTGACTAGGAAATGCAGAGGAATTTTGTGTGAACAGCTATATGGTTGGCAGTTTGTTCTGGGGCATTGTGCCAAGTGGGCATTTTCTACCACCATGCCAAAGCATCTGAGGTTGTTGACAAGCCATTTATCTGGAAGGTCTATTCAGCTGAAATGTTGTCCCATGCATGCAGCTAACCCATACTGGTCCAGGATTCATTCCACCGCTGTTCCAGTATGACCTGGTAGTGGAAGCAGAGCTTGGACAAGTTACTTCTTTAGGCCAGAATCCTTTTGGCGACTCATGCTGGTTTAACAGGGTTACAGCAGTGTTAAGTGTTTTTATGGGCATAGCAGAAGCAGTTTTGCCTAACTGTTAAACAGTAGGTGGATATCATTGGGCACAGTTTGGCCCTCCTGATCCAAGTAGCAGTTGGCAGGCTGGAGGGGTTTAGTGGCACTGTGCCGCAGCTGGGAACTGTTGCCCTCTCAGATCTCTGTGTAAGTACATTAGCAGAGTTTTAGCATTAAATAAATAAATAAAATAGGATCTTGGCCTCAGACTGGAAAGAAAGATGTGTACATACCAAAAATAGGGAAACTGGATAGAGCAAAGAATGGGCAACTTGGCTTTTCAGGTGTTTTTGAACCATAGCTCCCATCAGCCCTCCCAGTATTTCAAACCTTGAGGGATGATGGGAGTTTTCACTCTTCTAACTTCCAGCAGGGTACAAGTTGTCCACCCCTGAAACAAGGACACATATAGACCATATTTACACAGAAATAGCTGTATTTGAACCATAAGGGAAGCTAGTAGTTTGTAATATTCTACTTGTCTGATGACGTCTCTCCAGAGAAGGAGGAAGGCAAGGCTAAAACCTTATTCCTTCTCAGGGTTTTAAACAATCAGTTTCCACCAAGGTTATGTGTATACATCATGGTAAGTTTACCATGATTTGGTTTCTAATATCGAACCTCCATTTTCTTTTTTTTAAAAGGCAAATGTATACCAACACCCCACTCCCAAATAAAACACATGTGAATCCTGCTGCTTTGTCCTCCCATTGCAGGATTTTTTAAATTGTTTGACTTTTACAAAGATGAATACCTCTCCGATATGCTGTGTGGTGTACAGGCATAGCAGGGCAGAGCCCCTGCACCATATGTTCGTTGTCCTTTGGCAATGGTAAGCTGAGACTGATATGCAATTGGTTGTTTTCCCAGTTCAGTGCTGTGGCCACTTAGAGTGTGGATCTAGTCACCTGTCACACAGAGCTTGGAAAACATTAATGCTTTGTTTAGACTTCAGCTCCCAGAACTTCCTCAGCCAGTATGCCTCATTGCCATGCTGCTTAGTGGATTCAGGGAGTTGTAGTCCAAAAAAGAAAGGTTTCTACGCTCTGCTCCTTTTAAACTAGATGGAATGGCTGTAAGTATAAATGGCAGTATGAGCTAAAGCAAGCAAGAAGCTGGCATCCTGTTGGTTAGACCAGCTAGAGTGACCGATTCATCAAATCTTGATGTATGAGTCAACATATAAATAAATCTAATGGCATCAATGGGTCAACTGTAATCAGGACTAAAAGAGAAACCAAGCCAATAGGTAGTAAAATTCCTGCCCCTTGTCTAAAGTATATTTTTCTGGTTGTCATAAAGGGGAAAAAAGGGAGATGTCTTCCCACAGATTAACCATCTTTCAGGAGAATTAGGCTTCTTTTGGACATTCTGTTTTCTGCATACAAGATGACTGCTGTTTTGCACTGATGACAGCAAACGAGATAATGAGGAACAAGCACTTGTTCCTTCAGAAAGCATAGCCAGTCATAGGTTTTCACTAATACAATGAAGGCTTAGTTCTGTTTTATGTGCTTTCCAAGGTTGATGTGAGGGCCTAATGGCGGTCATCTGGGATTGTGGGAGCCAAAGTCCAACTCACCTGGAAGGCCAAAATTGAGAATCACTGAAGTATGATTCTGTGATTCTATAACGTCTTACTTCAGTGATTCTCAAATTTGGCCTTCCAGGTGTGTTGGACTTTGGCTCCCACAATCCCAGATGACTGAAGCTTCTAGGAGCTGAAGTCCAAAACCCCTGAATTACCAGAGTTTGGGAATCATTGCCTTACTTAATGGTTGCTGAAATCTAGTGGCATTTTGTCAGCTCTGGTGTTGGTGAGGATCTGCTCTAGGTTGAAGCCTGAACTTCAAGGGAGCTGTTCAAAGTTCTGAATGCTCTTCTCCAATTAGATCCAGGGCCTTGATTAGCACCTTTAGAGTTCAAACTGCAAACTGGAACAGATTCATCCCTCTCCCACAAGAAGAAAGCTAATGCCGCAGGATTCTCAAAGAAGATCTAATTAAATTGTCCATCGTCTCTGTATAAATTGAACCCCTTCTACAAAGAGTGCAGTTTGGATCCATATTTAGACATTTGGCTCTAATTGGTTTTTGACTTAGGCATCACTGGTTTCACATGGTCTGCTTTAAGCATGACTAGGACAGGTTCTGACTGCTAGGTGCTTGTAACTTGAACAGTTTTTCTTACCCAGAATGGCAGACATAGAGATGCAGGCTGTTACATATAAGAGCTAGCAGTGCCTAATGGGTATGAGGAAACACTCCTGGCTGAAGGATTGTTCTTGCCATTCCCCTTGGCATCAGCCTTTTTACATGGAAACCACCTTATGCCCAAAGATTGCACTTGCCACATCAGAACTTCTGTCTGCTCCTTTCTCCTGGGAGAAGTCTGGGCAAATTCTTGTTTTGGAGCACATAGCTATCCAACATGGATGGGCATCGGGATTCTGGGAACAGTAGTTCCAAAAGAATAACATTTCCAAACTCTGCTCTTGGGTCATCATGAGACTTGGGCCTACTGCATCTGTTCTGATTCAAAGTTTTCCTTGGAACAGCTGAGCCCCAAGCAGAACTCAGTCACAAAAATTTCCTTACAGTTTTTAAAAGACCTGACCCCATTGTTTTTCCTTCAGCAATAGGAATTCAAGCCATGACCTGACTCTCTCCACTTTATTTCCAGCCTTTTCATGTGGCATATAAAAGGCACTCTCCCCATCCACCCCAGTCTATTTGCTTTTGGCTTCAGACTAGGTGCCTCTTCAGCCTTCCCAGCATCTCAGCCAACATATCAGTCGAGATCTTAAAAGTGCCTGTTGAGCTGCACTTCATATCAACTTAGGGGCATGATGACCATTATATACATATGATATGAATATAACCAATTCGTGTTTGTTTATCTACCTCTTAGCACCAATAGATTAAATAAATGAATAAATAAATAGGTAGTGATAATACAACATGCTGTGTAGTGTAGGGAGAAAAATACTCCCCCCCTCAAAAGAAATACTGTTCTGCTTTTTTTTTCCTTTTAAAATAAAAAATAGAAACTATGGGCTCTCTCTGCATTTTAAAGCAGACTTAGTGAATTGTAGAGGGCTGTGAAAATGATGGGCTGGTGAGGCAAGCTTTGCCTGTGCCAAAGGGATAACATTCTGTGCTAACTGACCCAGTATGACCCGCATGTTTCATGCTCAGTGGAGACATGTTGAGGTGAGCCCATGTTCAGGTTGCTGCCTTGGACCACTGGACAAATCGCTGAGTCCTGATCCCAAGAGCAATGGCAGCAGCCCATGGCTACATGTGTCCCATTGGGTCTTCCAGTAGACAGTATTGAAGTGATACACATAGGGATTAGTAAATGTCCCTTGTTGCTGGGACATCTTCCCAATCAAATATGCCAGGTGTATAGGTAACTGGTAGCATAGTTCATCAGCCTGGAAGTAGGTTTGTGTTTGCTGCCTCAGAAGGCTTGTCTCTTTTTACCCAGCCTCAGTGCTTCCAGTCTGTAAAATGGGACTAAATCAACTCTTATTACCCTGCCAGGTTGTTAGGAGGACAGAGACATGGGGGAATGGAATGCAGCTTACCTATTGAAAGCATCATAGAAACCATTCATGTCTACATGCTATCAACCCCAAGCTTTTGGGTCAACTTGTGTTCCCCTAAAGCCTCCCACCACACCTCTACAAGTTGACTAACCCTGATTTTTAAAATGTATGTTAGTTTATAAGAGATCCCAAATTTCAACTGTTTTCTTCCCTTTTATGACTGTTTTTTTTAAAGTGCGCCATGTTTGTTTCTTCTATTTCCTAACAACCACCATCAGAATTCATGACTCCGATTTTCTTTCCACATTCTTGACATATATCCTGATGAGAGTCCTATTTACCAGCAATTGATTGAATTGTGCCTTAAGAACTACAAGTGCATAGTCTTTTTCTAAAGCTTTTATCTCCCTCCATTGAGGGTGCTGAACAACTGCATCACATTTTTAAAAAAAATAAAAACTAATGACTACGATGGATCCCCATCTATGGTTCATCAAAATAAGCTCAACCAAGACAGAGTGGGGGGAAGAATTAGAAAGATTGCCTTGTTGGGGGAGAGAATGAGGTCCATCATGGACTCGAAACATTCTGTGTCAAAACAGCAGCAAACCAAGTGGCCCTGGGAATCGTCACAGCAAGGTTAATTTGCCATTTCCCATGGTTTGCCACTGTTATCTGGTATACTGTCCAGTCACCATGGCTAATAGCTGCTGTGACAGACCTGTTCTCCATGCATTTCAGTAATGTTTCTTTAAAACCAACTCAGGCAAGATAAAGCAAGACCAACTCCCAGTTATTTTGAGGGCGTTCTTGTATTAAACTATTTTGCTACTTGGGGGGAGGTCTGATTATCTTCTATCACAGCAATCAATTGTTATCATCTTATTGGACAAATCATGTTTATTTAAAAAAATTACACCCTCGTGAATTTGGACAAGTAATCTGTCTGCTATGCTTTATTGCAGTGACTTCAAGAAATGTGTCAGATTGTTTCTTCCCTTCTGTTGGATGCAATTGAAATCATGAGTTCAGCACCTGTCTCTGATAGGCTGTACTCTTTGACAATTGTTTTCTTTCATTTGGTGAACTGTAAAAGAATGTTCTTTTTAAAAACAAACCTTTTCTCCCTTTAATTTCCCTTTCTAATCTCTGTTCTTTGATCCCTTTATTTTATTTTAATTTTTTTGCATGAGGCAGGTTAGTTGGCTCAGATCCAAAGTTGCGATTACAGATGGACACTGACTCCATTTTTCTTCCAGCTTGATATTTGCCACAAACTGCTTTACTCCACTGTTTCATTTTTTTAAAATAAAAGAAGAAGAAAAAAGTTTGTCTTTTCAGCTTGTTCTCTGATTTAAGACTTAATGCTTGTGTAGCGTTTTGAAGTGTGACCCTTGAAAGCACCCTGGTGACAAACATTTGGTCCTTTGGGTGTCTGTGACTTCAAAAGCCAGGATGGCTAATAAAAGGGATTCTGTGAATTGTAGTGCAAAGGAGCTTAAGCTTCCCCATCCCTGCTGTAAGGTAAGAGTTATCCCTTGAGCTACATTGCAGATTTGGGAGGAGTGGAAGAAGGTGACATTTCAGAAAGCCACTGAGTATGTTTGTGTCTGAGGTGGAACTGGAAGAAAAGAGTCCCTAGCTTTGTAGCCTGGTCATCTCATTCAGAACCAGGGTGGTGTAGCGGGGCTTCTGGGAGACCAGGGTCCGAATCCATGGCAACCCATTGGATGACCTGGGGTGGGTCAGAGGAAGACAATGGCAACCCCCCCCCCCCCTTTGAGGAAATCTTGCCAAGAATACCCATGATAAAGTCACCTTAGGGTTGTGAGAAATAAGTCAGAAATAACTTGAAAGCAAATAACCACCATCTCTCAGCCATTCTTAGACATGGGTTTTGACTGGATGTAAAGACATTTCCTATGTTCCTATTCCCAGTCCAGTCCAACAGCCAAGATTGTGTGTGCACAGTACCAGAGACAGTCCTCCCATTAGGCAGAGTGGCTAGATGGCAAAACGCTGAGGCAGATACAATGGCCACACAAATAGTCGTGTAGTACCTGGATTACTTGATCCCATCTACTGGAGGATCACTCTCCCAGGACCAGTGCTGAAGTGAAATTCAATTGCTATTCCAGGAAGATACACCATCACTATTATCTAGGAAACAATAGGCCTCATAATGCCAATCTTTTCTTCAACAGGTGGGGGGAAAAAGCTGTAGCTGTGATTCAGACAAGCTCAGGATTTTCACTGGTGAGCTGACGGGAGGCTATATAGTTGAATAGCCCTTGCTTCTTAATGTGTGCACTTGCACTTCTGGTTGGAACGGAGCTTGCTTTGTACCACAGGGTTGTGTGAAGGTAGCACCCAATACATTGCAGATGGGCAACCATAATCTTCCCAATACTTTGGGAACTGCAATCTCAAAATATCTGGAAAGGCCACAGTTGCTCATCCCTTCATGCACTCAGAATTTAGACACTAATAAGAACAGGGAAGAATATTCTTGGCAACTGCCTTGATGTAGCACATTTGTTGGGCCTCTTGTACCACAACATAGCTCCCTCCTGACTTCTATTACCATCTTTAGCAGTAGTTAGAGTGAGGCAATTGCTAGGAGACAAGGAGCAGTAGTAAGGTGTTGGGAGCTGTGTGGCCTGGCACTCTGCCCTTCCTCTGAGTTGGCCTGTTGCCCTTGAGGACAAGATGTTCTCCTGTCACCAAAATCTAAGTAAGGGTCTTATGTACATGGACAGTGGCTTCTTGGCCTTCACCTCAGGCAGTGAACTGTCTTGAGCTGGAAACAACCATCTCCACAATTTGAAAATGTACTTTGCGGCATTGTATCACTAGGAAAATGCCATGTAAGGTCACTGGATCCTCCTGGTCAATGTTGGACATGGTTCACAAGAGGCAGGATCCCATGTGCAAGGTTGGTCTGAAAAAGACATGCAACACAAGTGTCTTGCATGGCTTGGTCCCTCTAAGGAAAAAGGTAACCTGGAATGAATGATGGTGCCTTCATGTTGCCTAGACAGGGGACCATGAGCTTGACTTCAAATTGCAAACCAGGATCATCCTAGGTCAGTTTAAATCTAGGAAGAGAGTTAACCACAGGGATGCAAAGAAGGTCACAAATGTCCTAGAGCTTGAAGAGAAATGGAGGAAATGATTGACCATTCTGAGAGATTTTGCTCTTGGGGACATTTTTGATAACAAAGTAATTTGCAATTTAAAAACTTTTTCTGTGGGGAACAACAACTGTTCAATAATTACAATGTCATAAGCCTGAATTGTGGATGTTAGGAAGATCCAAAGAATGCAGGATTAATACCTTTCACCATCAACGGGGGTATTTGAAAAGGTTTCTGAATGGAGATTCTTGATGTATAGGAATTATAACAAGTATTTCCTTGGTTCAAATCTCCCCAGAGCCATGGAAACCCGCTGGGTGACCTTGGGTAAGTCATACTGTCTCTGCTTCAAAGGAAGGCAAAGAGGAACCCTCTCTGAATAAATCTTGCCAGTAAAGCCCTTTATGGATTATTGCTTTGCCTTAGGGTCGCCATAAGTCAGAAATGACTTGAAGGTATACAGCAACAAGAATTCCCTTGGCCCAGAACCACCTCCTTAACTTAGCACCTTCCAACTATGATGGATGACAATTTAAATATTTCCCAGCCAACATTCAAGTTGCGGAAAGCTGGCCTAAAGGTCTGTTCAAGATGAAGTGCTCCACAAAAGACAAAAACGATAATTTAAAAACAATTAAAAATGCAACTGGAAGTTTGAATTCATTTACCAAGTGCTTTCAAAACTTGAAGAGTTACTTTTTGTCAACCACGTTTTTCCCAAACTGATCTCTCTTAAATTTGTTTAAACTTGTTGGAAACTTTAAAAACTCTTCTATTTTTTTTAAAGTCTAACCTCTGGTCTGTTTTAAATTTAAGCCAATACTAGAAGAAAACAGGAGAGCAAGATAAATTCTTTACAACTTGGAGGCACTTTAAATGTTAACCATAAGCAGACGGCTTATATCCCTGTTTTAGAAAGGTGATATTTCTGTATAGTGTGATATAGGTAATTTAGCTTGAAAAACTTAAGACTAAAAATGAAGAAGTTGGCTTGCACAAAAGCCATGTAAACAGACAGGGTGTGTGTGTGTATGTATGTATGTTTCTTCTTCGTGGTCTCTGCGAATCATACAAATGGGTTCTCTGCGCCTGCGCAGTCGAATTCGGAACTTTCTGGAATCACTGGGCAGAAAAGCGGCTTGCAACTTTTTGCAACTTTTTGGCGTAGCCCCTCCCCTCCTCTATATAAGCCCTGTTCCCGCTCTTTTCCTCAGTTCCGAAATTTTTCCGCCGCGTAGGCTACTCTAAAGGAACAGTGTGGAATCGCTTGGCTTGTCTCTCTTGGTTTTCTCGATCTTCGGCTTGCTTCTCGACTACTCTCCCTCGTCTGTGACTCGGCTATTGTTTGACCTCTCGGCTTGATTGACTTCAATTTTGGATCCCGATTTGGACTTGATGTCTCCGGCTCCATTTAAGCACTGCGCTGTTTGTGGGGCCAAGGTCCCTCACACGGACCCCCACTCCAAGTGCTTGATCTGCCTGGGCGAGGCCCACGACACCCAGAGCTGTGCCCTCTGCAGATCATTGACTTCGCAGGCGAGGAAGAACCGTGCCTCTCGGCTGAAATCCTACCTTCTCGATCGGGCTTTGGCCCCTCAGGAGATCCTGCCTTCGGCTTCGGTTCCGGCTTCGGTTTCTAAAGCACCCGTTCCGGCCTCCAAGATGTCTCAGGAGAAGGTGACTGTTGTTTCCCCTGTTGGTCCCTCCAAGTCCTCCCGGGACGCGGAGACTCACCCCGCCGAGAAATCGGCTAAGAAGACGGGTGAGAAGTCTAAGTCCTCCAAGAAGGACAAGCCCAGGCAGGGCAAGGACCACAGGGATGAGAATCGGAGAAAGAAGGTGAAAACTCCTTCTCAGGGCGTGGCAGAGGGCTCTTCCTCTCTGAAGGAATCCACTTCTAAAGCCCCTGCCAAGAGGAAGCATTCTACCGAGGGGGAATCCCTCCGGAAAAAGCGCTCCTCTGAGGGTGAGACCCTCCAGAAGAAGGCCCGCTCCGATTCCGACGTGGGAACCGAGCTGCCACGTGCGTCGACACCGAGGGATGTTCCCGCCACGGAAATTCCCTCTGTCGAAAGGTCCGCCTCCGTACCGACCGCCTCCGTACCGACAGAAGCGTCGCCTCGCTCCCAGGCCGCCCGGCACGAGACATCGGTGCCGTGCAGCCTGACGCCCACTCAGCGCTCCCCACAGCTGAGCCAGAGGTCTCGTAGGTCGCCGACCCCTATGGCCGAGACCGAGGACGAGCTGGAATACTATTATGATAGCGAGTCCGGCAAGTACTTTGTGGCGGTTGACCCTTCTACTCTTGACAGACCACGAGGCAAGCGCTGGCGCCCGCTGGATGTGTCTGCCAGAGTCGGCGACGAGGTCCAGGGTTCTGCACCGTCGAAGGTCGTTGACGAGGCTTTGACATCGGCCACCCTCAGGCGGGAGGACGCCGTTCGCGGAGAGGCAGCAACTCAGACGGCCTACTCCCCTTCCAGTGCAGTACTCTGTGGAGAGCCCAGCTCCGACTCGGACGTGGAGTTCGACACCGAAGGCTCGGTCCCATCTCCGATCGATACCGACACCGAGGAAAAGGGGCCGGTTCGACAGGCCTTTTACCAACCAGGTCCAGTGTCCCCTACTGATAACGTGCACACCTTTGGGGAGCACGTCATCAAGATGGCGAATGC
This sequence comes from Urosaurus nigricauda, assembly GCA_034509955.1. Lineage (NCBI taxonomy): Eukaryota > Metazoa > Chordata > Lepidosauria > Squamata > Phrynosomatidae > Urosaurus > Urosaurus nigricauda. Next base: position 25,546,768 of record JAOEGL010000006.1, on the reverse strand, counting down.
TTTGGAGCTCCAGGTGTCTCGGTCCGAGGAGGAGGCCCTCGACCCGGTCGAGAAACGAGTTCAGGGCTCGGCACCAACATTGGCAGCCATCCCATTCCTGCCGTCTTTGGAGAAGATCGCCAAGAGGTCGTGGCAGAATCCAGCATCCACCCCATCGACCTCGAGGAAGATCGACTCCATTTACAAGATCTCTCCATCCTCGGCAGAGTGGCTCCATTCACACCCGCCTCAGAATTCGGCAATTGTCGAGGGGTCACAGAAGGTCTTCACCCCAAAGACCTCCCCGTCTCCTTCGGACCGCGAGGGCAAGAAGATAGACGGGATTTCGAAGAAGATCTTCGAGGCCTCAGCCCTGGGACTGCGGGTGTCGAACTATAATGCCTGCATGGGGGCCTACATCCAATACCTGGCGGAGAGGATGTCACCCCTGTTGGCGGACCTCCCTCAGGAGAAGGCTCCAGCTGCAAACCAACTCCGGGAGGAGGTACACTCGGTTGCAGGCCTTCTCATTACCTCGGCGCGACACACGGCGGACTGTTCGGCCAAGTCCATGGCTTCCAGTGTGGCCCTCCGGAGACATGCCTGGCTTCGGGCTTCTGATCTAACCCCGCAGGCGAAGGCCGCTATAGAGGACATGCCGTTCGATGGCGAAGGGCTCTTTGCTAAGGACACCGACGAGCGGCTGAACTTCAAGTACCGCATGAAGTCAGCCGCAAAGAAGCACGGCATGTCCGCTCCCCAGCAGGCCTTCTCCAGGAGGCGCTTCGGGGCCAGACCATCCTTCGGACAGTCGCAGAGGCCATTTGAGCAGGAGAGGCAGTACCGTCGCCAGGACACCAGGCAGAGGTTCTCCTCTCCATCCTCATCTTCATCGGGGAGACGTCTTCAGTCCCGTTACCGAAGACCGCTTCCGAGGAAGCCCGGACCTGATTCGGGTAAGAAGGGACAGTGAAGGTCTCCAGCGTACTCCGTTGTCTCCCCTTCTCGTCCCTTCTTTTTGGATCTGTTGAGGCCTTTCTATAACATCTGGGCCCAAATCACCACCGACTCCTGGGCGCTGACTATTATATCCAAAGGATATGCCCTCGAGTTCGAAGAACTCCCGCCTACGGGAGCCCTCCTTTCTACGGATCCCTCACCTTCCCTCCTCGACGAAGTACGCACTCTGTTGGATAAAGGGGCCATCTCCCCCCTGGATCCGGACCTGGCCCACCGGGCGTTCTTTTCTAGATACTTTACGGTACCGAAACCGGATGGAGGCCTCCGTCCCATACTGGACCTTCGGGACCTTAACAGTTTTTTGGTTTACAAGAAGTTCCGGATGGTAACTCTTGCTTCCATTTTACCATTGTTGTCGCAGGGACTTTGGTTTGCGACGTTGGACCTCAAAGACGCCTACTTCCAGGTCTCCATTCGACAGGGACACAGACGGTTCCTCTCCTTTGCCATCGGGACGGAGATGTACCACTACAATGTCCTGCCCTTCGGTCTCGCCACCGCGCCGAGAGTCTTCACCAAGTGCATGGCTCCGGTAGTCGCCTATCTGCACCAGCGAGGGTCAAGAGTCTTCCCCTACCTAGACGATTGGCTCTTCGCGGCAGACTCCAAAGAGGCCCTTTGCCAGGACATCTCCTTCGCCGTCTCCCTGCTCCAGTCTCTCGGCCTGGTACTGAACCTCGAGAAGTCCCACTTGACCCCCGTCACCAGGATCAAGTTCATCGGGGCTATCCTCGACTCAGAAAGTTGCATCGCATCTCTGCCCGAGGACCGTTTCCTGTCCCTTTCCAAGGCCGTCCGGCATTGCTGTGCCAACAGACGGGTGCGGGCTCGAGAAGTCCAGGTAGCGCTGGGCCATATGGCCTCGACCACCTTCGTCACCCCGTGGTCCAGGCTCCGGCTTCGGCCCCTACAGTCGTGGTTCCTCTCCGTCTTCGACCCGTTGGCCGATCCTGCAAGCAAGTGGCTCATGGTACCGAGGCCCGTCGCTCGTTCCCTGTCCTGGTGGCTAGACTCCCAGAACGTCTGCGCCGGCATGCCGTTCGTCCCTCCGGACCCGCAGGTGGTCCTCACCACAGACGCATCCATGGACGGCTGGGGAGCCCACACAATGGGACTCACCATAAGGGACAAGTGGCAAGCGCGTCACCAAGATCTCCACATCAACGCCCTGGAGATGCTAGCTGTCGAGAAGGCCTTGAAGGCTTTCGAATCCGAGCTTCGCGGAAGGGTAGTGCAGCTCCTGACGGACAACACCACTGTCATGTACTACCTGAACAAACAGGGCGGAACCAGATCTCCAACTTTACTGGAGATAACTCTTCGGATTTGGCACTGGTGCATCCCGAGAAACATCTTCCTGCAGGCAGTGCATCTTCCCGGGGAGGAGAACGTCTTGGCGGACCAGCTCAGCAGGTCAGATTCGCAGTGCCACGAGTGGACTCTCCACCCCGACGTGGTCGCGGACCTCTTCTCCAGATGGGGCACCCCGCAGACAGACCTCTTCGCGTCGGAGACCAACGCACACTGCAGCCAGTTCTGCTCCCGGGATCGGTCTCGACGCTCGCTCGGGGATGCCTTTCTACACAGCTGGACGGGGGAATTTCTGTATGCCTTCCCTCCGTTCCCGCTCATCACGAGGGTCGTCTCCAAGATGTCGAGAGACCGGACGGACGCCATCCTGATCACCCCTTGGTGGCCCAGGCAGCCGTGGTTTCCGTCCCTTCTTCACCTGTCGCGGAATCGGTTCCTCAGGATCGAGCCCAGACCGGACCTGCTCACTCTACAGGAGGGTCGAGTTCGTCATCCGGACATCGAGGACCTTCCGCTCGTGGCATGGCGACTCCGGCCTTAGCGGACCTTCCGGCGGCGGTGAGGCGTGTGATCTTGGCGGCCCACAAACCTGCGACCAAGAGGTCCTACTCCTGCAAGTGGCAGAGATTCCTCCGCTTCCTGGATTCGAGAGGCCTGTCTCCATCCAGGGTGTCGACGCCGACGGTGCTGGAGTTCCTGATGACACTGGTGGAGTCGGGGCTGTCCCTTAACTCCATCAAGTGTTATTTGTCCGCTATTTGTTCCCATTTCCAGTTTGATGGGAAACCTTCCTTTTTCAAGGACCCCTTGGTGAAGGGGTTTTTGAAGGGCTTTAACAACCTCCATCCGCCGGCCTCGGTACCGGCACCGGCGTGGAGCCTCGAGGTTGTTTTGTCCCGTCTTGGTACCAAGCCCTTCGAACCTATGGCTACCACTGACCTGAGGCTGCTGACTTGGAAAACAGCCTTTCTGGTAGCCATTACCTCTGCCCGCCGTGCTGGCGAGCTCTGTGCCTTACGGAGGGACCAACCTTTCCTTCGGTTCCACAAGGATAAGGTGGTCCTCCGTACCGACATTACCTTTTTGCCTAAGGTAGTGTCTGCTTTCCACATGTGCCAAGACATTGTGCTCCCGACCCTGGCCCCGAACCCGACCACCGACATTGAACGTCGTTTGCACCTGTTGGACGTTCGGAGGGCTTTGGCCTTCTATTTGGACAGAACTTCGGGTTCGAGCCGCTCTGACAGACTGTTCCAGTGCTACTCAGAGCCCAAGAAGGGACTACCTGTGACTGCTCAGAGGTTTTCTAAATGGGTGGCTGGTACCATCCACCTCTGTTATGAACTGTCGGGTAGAACTCTTCCAGCCAGGGTCAGGGCACATGCGACTAGGGCGGTAGCGACATCCTCCGCTTTTTTGACTGGGGTTCCGCTGGAGGATGTCTGTAAGGCTGCTGTCTGGTCCCAACCTATGACTTTTATAAAACATTACCGGTTGGACACCAGGGCAAGGACCGATGCAGCCTTTGGCAGAGCAGTGCTACTGTCTGGTTTACACTAATGTCAAGTTCTGTACTATGCCATGTTGTGTACTATGCCATGTTGATTTTACATTGCATTGTTGTTGCATATGACACATTGCACTAACTGTTGCACTGTTTGCCTTTTTACTTGATTTCCTTTGCATCCAGGATTGGGTGCTATGGTGTCGTTCTGATTGCATTCATACACCATGTATATAGTTTGCTCTCTGAGTACTTGGGTTGTGTTCTGCTCTGTGAGCAGCATTGCACTATTGTTGTTTTCTTCTATAATTCATACAAGAATCACACAAGGGTTGGTTCAATTTGACAATTTTTATTGTGAATCAATAAAGTTTTTGGTTCACTTCACAACTGTTGTCATGACACTCCCTCCGCCGCTTACCTAAGCTTGCTAGTCTAACCCATTTGTATGATTCGCAGAGACCACGAAGAAGAAGGACAGGTTGCTTACCTGTAACAGTATTTCTTCGAGTGGTCATCTGCGAATACATACAAATCCCACCCTTCCTCCCCTCAGTGTCCTGCTCAACATTGTTCTGCTCCTCCGTCGCTTGCGGCGGAAAAATTTCGGAACTGAGGAAAAGAGCGGGAACAGGGCTTATATAGAGGAGGGGAGGGGCTACCGCCAAAAAGTTGCAAAAAGTTGCAAGCCGCTTTTCTGCCCAGTGATTCCAGAAAGTTCCGAATTCGACTGCGCAGGCGCAGAGAACCCATTTGTATGTATTCGCAGATGACCACTCAAAGAAATACTGTTACAGGTAAGCAACCTGTCCTTCCTTGGTTCAAATCTCCCCAGAGCCATGGAAACCCACTGGGTGACCTTGGGTAAGTCATACTGTCTCTGCTTCAAAGGAAGGCAAAGAGGAACCCTCTCTGAATAAATCTTGCCAGTAAAGCCCTTTATGGATTATTGCTTTGCCTTAGGGTCGCCATAAGTCAGAAATGACTTGAAGGTATACAGCAACAAGAATTTCCTTGGCCCAGAACCTCCTCCTTAACTTAGCACCTTCCAACTGTGATGGATGACAATTTAAATATTTCCCAGCCAACATTCAAGTTGCAGAAAGCTGGCCTAAAGGTCTGTTCAAGATGAAGTGCTCCACAAAAGACAAAAACGATAATTTAAAAACAATTAAAAACGCAACTGGAAGTTTGAATTCATTTACCAAGTGCTTTCAAAACTTGAAGAGTTACTTTTTGTCAACCACGTTTTTCCCAAACTGATCTCTCTTAAATTTGTTTAAACTTGTTGGAAACTTTAAAAACTCTTCTATTTTTTTTAAAGTCTAACCTCTGGTCTGTTTTAAATTTAAGCCAATACTAGAAGAAAACAGGAGAGCAAGATAAATTCTTTACAACTTGGAGGCACTTTAAATGTTAACCATAAGCAGACAGCTTATATCCCTGTTTTAAAAAGGTGATATTTCTGTATAGTGTGATATAGGTAATTTAGTTTGAAAAACTTAAGACTAAAAATGAAGAAGTTGGCTTGCACAAAAGCCATGTAAACAAATAGAGTGTGTGTGTGTATGTATGCATATAATGGTGGATTATAATTTTTGGTTTCAAAGGATATCGTTCATCCTTTATACCAGCAATGATATCAGTTAAGTGTCAGCCCCTCTGTAGTGAAAACACACAGTGTCACACATTCAAGAGTGAGGTGGAAACAGGCGTGGGAGAAGTTTTGTACTTTTACAAATCTTGTTATTTAGGGGGAAGCCTCAAGGGGACACTCTCTCTCACCCCCCCCCCCCACAAGCCATTCCAGTAGTACCTATATGGAACAGATATAAAATAGCCTTCGTCAGAATATACAAAATGTATAAGATTATTAGAAACAGGATTGGGGAGAGGGTGGAATCGGTGTCACTTCAGTAATCCATTTCATGGTAGCATCCTAGAATCATAGAGCTGGAAAAGACCTCAAGGGATCCTCTTGCAAGAACTTCAGCAGATGAGGAATCCTGGAAAATGAGCTGTAAGCAGAAATTCAGTTTTCATTCTGTGTTTTCTTTAATAAATTAATTTTATTGTAGAAGATCAATCAAGACAATATACATTAATTAAATAAGACATGGCAATTCCGCCAACAAACAATACAACAAAACAAACTGTAGAAGCTGTGTTTCACCAAAGGACAAAATAAAAGAAGAAATTAAAGGTCGTCTATTACTGTCTTGGAGTATGATTCCTTTCTGAAACCTTGTATAACATCCTTCAAGAAACCCAAGTGATGAGTTAGTTTTGGTGTTGCTGTTAACATAGTCCAGGAAAGGAAACCAGGGGGCTGTAGAGACCAGCTCAAAAAGGGCAGCTCTGTGCCACTCCTGGAAGTGCTGGGTTGGGGCCACAGTAACCACATGCCCAACCTGTGGCCCCAATCTGGTATTTTTCTAGGCCAGAGAGAAGCAGCAAAATGCCTCTTCTCTTTGGCTCAGAAAAGGGGTGCCCTTTCAGTGGTACGCCCCCCAACACCCTGACACTCATGAGGAGAAAGGGGCAACCCATTTCTCTGCATCGTTGGTGCGGCCCTGCGGTTGCCACACCAAAAAGGAGCTGCGAAATGCATCACAGCACATCACCATTTGGATGCATCACACAATGGCATCCTCCTTGCGGAGTAGAGCTAGGGAGCATGCGGTTGCTCTGCTCTCCCGAGCCCTAATTTTGGCCTGAGGACAGCGCTTCCCAGCCGTCTGTACTGGGCCCGGGTCTCTTTGAAAGATTTACGAAATGTCTCATTTTAGAGCTTTTGATCTTGCAACCAACTTTTCCATTAACAGTACATCCCGCAGACGACACGACCAGTTTTTCATGGAGAAATTACCCATTTTCCAATTTTTAGCAATTTCAGTCTGAAAAACAAACAAAAACTGATTGGTGTTTTATGTTTCAAAGTTCTGTTTACATTTTTAAAAAGTGAAAGCAGTAAAACACTTAGACAAGGTGTGATGTCCTGTTTCTTAATTTCTGTGATTATTGAAATAACCTGTCTGACTATGGCACATTCCATCCACATGTGCAAGTATGTGCCCTTGTCCCTACATCCTTTCTAGCACTTAGTAGATGTTCTGTTAGTGATTCTTGCAATTTGGACAGGGGTGAAGTACCATTTGTAATTTCAAGGTGGACACCCTAATGAGGGCTGATTTTGTTTTAAAAGGAGGGGAACCCCAGATTTTCTGCCAATCTGAGTCTTGGATTGCTATGTTTAGGTGTAATTCCAAACCGTTTTTGTGAGTAAAGTCATTACCATAAATCTCCTGTATGAGCCAAGTATAAATTTTAGCTGAGAGCCTTTTAACGTATTGTGATGAGACGTGCCAGTTCTCAAACATTGTTAGCATGAAGTCTCACCATTCTTAATTATTTTTTATAGGAAGGAGTTCACCTGATGAAGTTGAAATGAGTTAGGATGGAAAGGTACTAGTTTGATAAGGAGTTGCTCCATGCTTCTAGGTTTACAACTGAAGAGGTCTTGCATTATATAAAGTCCTTTACTTTTCCAAATTTTAAACTGAGAGAATTTTTTCTCGCTTTCTAAGTGTGGATGGAATAGAAAGGGCCTGATAGGAGAAGGTTCTGGGGACAACAATTCAATTTCTTCTACCCTAATAGAGACGTTGGAAGAAAATGGTTTTTAAGCTCTTTGATAATTGTAGGTGTGTTATCGAGGGGAAAATAGGCTCATTTCCTTGCATGACATCATTACTTTCTAGTTTCGTCCATATCACTTGTGCATCCCTTCATATCAATTAGACTTCTCTGTTTTCACATGGATCCATTCCAGACCCCCTGTGAAAATAGAAATCCCCCAATATTCAAGCTCCATTGGCTTGAATGGCGAAGCACCCAACTTTACGTCCCTCTGTTTGCCCCTCGCACATAATTGAGGGATGCAGATTTGAAGTCCGCACAAATGGAGGGACGGCTGTATTTGATTCAGCTGAAAAGCCATGAAATAACACTCTTAAGTGCAGTATCTCTAAGCCTCCATTTTGGGAACTAGAAAATCTGGTATGTTTTGGGAAACTCGATTTCTTCCCATTAAAAATAAAAGAATTAATTGCACATTGCCGTGCTTTTAAATATGAGGGGAAAGGAGTAAGTGGCAGTGTCTGGAATAGAAACAGCAGTTTGGGTAACAGGAACATTTTTAGAAGAGCAATTCTGCCAAGCAGTAATAGATTAAAGTTCATCCATACTTTTAGTTTCTCTGTTATCCATTTATTTAATAGTTTATAATTGTGGGGTAGTAATTGAAGTATATCCTTTGTAATCAGGACTCCCAAGTTTCAACCAGAGGGTTTCAACTGCAGATTAGTCATCCCTTGTCATCTACCCTGTTTCCCCGAAAATAAGACATCCCCCAAAAATAATACCTAGTAAAGGTTTTCCTGAATTGCTAAATGTAAGGCCTCCCCCGACAATACGACCTAACAAAGTTTTTGTATATAAATATATATGAAATATATAACAAATGTTCATTTTTTTTTGTTCAGCAATAAATGTGAATTCTTCTTCATGGAAAAATAAGACATCCCCTGAAAATAACACTTACCGCATCTTTGGGAGCAAAAATTAATATAAGACACTGTCTTATTTTCGGGTAAGCATGGCATGTTGAAAATCTAAAGGGGTATTAAGACATACCATATTTGATTTCTGGAAGTTTATTCAAATTCCTGCATATTTATCTAACATTCCATACTTTTATAACTTGGCCAATTTGTGGCTCTAGCCAAAAGGGGCAGTTCCTAAAAAAAGACACTCCCTCTTCAGTTCAAGTTCATGCAAAAATGTCACATCCAGAGGAGATAGGATGGAAAGTTACCTTGGAAGATAGCTGTCATCCCTGTGTGAAACATTTCATCCTGTTCTTAAAGAATTGTAAAGCCAGTTTAAACTTGGTGTCTTTGTGTGCTGCAGTTCGGAATGTATTGTATCTCTGCTCCGTGTTACGCTCCTGCAAACTGTTTGCAGGCTCATGGGGCTGGTGATCCACGCTTAAATGACTGCAGGAGCCGACCCGTAAAACTCCCAGACCGTCTATAAAATACTCTGAAAGGAAGTTTTGGAATAGTAGAAATCAGTTAAGTAACAGAACAAATTAAGACATAGGCCAATTCCTGACAAGGATTTTATTACAATATTATTTTACTTCATTCACTGAATGTTACTGGGCAGGGGGGCGGGTTGACTTCAGATCCAATTAGCCTCCATTCATAACCCCCTTTTGTTTTCCCACCACTCTTTCAGGACTACACAGCTATAGCACTCTTACAGTTTTTTAAAAAGTTCTTCCTAGGTTTTTCCTTTAAAAATTCTTCCTTTTTTTACTGTAAGCTGTTCAACAGTGGAATAGATTGCCTTGAAGTGTGGTGGATTTTCCTCCATTGGAGATCTTTAAACAGTTGTGGGATGGCATCTTTCAGGAATGCTTTAGTTGTATTCTTGTATTGCAGGAGGTTGGACTCTATGGCCCTTGAGGTTCCTTCCAATTTTTAGGATTCTATGGCCCCATTCCCACTTACAGATAAATCGGTGTGCAATCTGAATTGATGGATCAATTTGACAGTGGAGTGTGGTTTCCACTACATTTGCCCCGATTGCATTTTTTCCCTCCAAAATAATCCACTTGTGGCTTTCATTCACAAATGAATCAATTCAAAATGATTCAGTTCCAGCTGGTCAAAGGGGAAATTTGAATAGATTCCGATCCACATGTGGTTCACACTTGCGCAGATTCGATTTATTGAAAAAGAAGCGGGGGAAAAAATCAGCTTCAAAAAGATGTGGGTTAAATGGGTCTAGCACATGGCCCCCCTCTTGGATTTGCTTCAGCAATTCAGATTAAGTGGGAACCAGGGTCATTTGAACCGCTTCAAACCGATTCACAAGTTAGTGGGAATGAGGCTATGATGGCACAGGTTAGTTTCCCTAAGTTGATGGTTCTTGAATCATGAGGACTAACAGCACAGCTTTCAACAACATTGTAATACAAACAACATTCTAGAATCATAAAATCATAGAGTTGGAAGAGACCACAAGGGCCATCCAGCCCAACCCCCCTGCCATGCAGGACTCCCAATTCAAGCATCCCCGACAGATGGCCATCCAGCCTCTGTTGAAAAACCTCTAAGGGAGTGTGTTCCACTGTCAAACAGCCCTTACTGTCAGGAAGTTCCTCCTAATGTTGAGGTGGAATCTCTTTTCCTGCAGTTTGCATCCATTGTTCTGCATTCTAGTCTCTGGAGCAGCAGAAAACAAGCTTGCTCCCTCCTCAATATGACATCCCTTCAAATATTTAAACAGGGCTATGATATCTCCTCTTAACCTTCTCTTCTCCAGCATTCTAATACAAACTATGGAACATGCAAACATACAGTGGGATTGTCTTATACTTTTTCCAACAAGTATTAAAATGTCCTTGGCACATAATAAATCTGGAGATGCCAGTGGCTGGGTATATAGATTTACCTGAGTGAGCCACCCTCAGCAGCTTTGGGTCAAATCCAATAGATCTGGTCTCCTCTGTACGAGCAAGGAAGAAGTTGACCACGCCACTGGCCACCACACAGTGGGGAAAGCCTTCTAAACGGTGGTAGGAGCCAAATCTGAGGTGTAGACAGCTGCTGCCTTCTCCTTCCTCATAAATGATCTGGAACTTGAAATCATTTCCTTTAACAGAACCACCAACCTATCAATGATACAGACTCTTGTCAGCACTATATAGTCCATTGCTTACCCAGATTTTACAATCTTCCCTTGCAAAGCGAGGCTGCAAAGTAAGGATGCATATTTGCTTATTCCTGGCATATTTTTGCCTTCTCAGCCAGCTAGATTGAAGGGCAGTGCCCATGGCCTGTGAAAGGCTAGCTCTTTCAAAGAGGTCTATAAAAATATGTTGAGAACAAAAGGTGAAGAGGGGGGAGTTGAAATTCGTGGTATTTTTAAATTCTGTATTCATGGTCAAATTCTGTTCTAGTGCAGCCCAAATAGTCCATCACAGACAAGCAAATTAGGGTCAAGGTTCATGAAATGCAACTTGAGGAACCTTACTCATGTGACAACTTTTGCTGCTGGCAGTGAATGGGCCTCAAGAGTGGATGGATGACCATAAGAACTGTGACTTACAGTGCAGAAGTGGTTTTATATTTCCTCATCCACACACAAAGCAACATTCCACAGCAAAATTCAACTCTAGTGATTTGGGGGATGGGACTATCATGCAACAATTGCCAGTATTTAACAAAGACCAAGATCCAGATTAAATGTGATCACATATTTCAACATATAATGTGATTTGCCCCCTGGCATAAGATATGTCAAGGCAACAGGAAGCTTCTGTTACTGTCCTTTCCCTAGCATATGATCAAACAATGTGATACTAAGCAAGCAGTGAAACCAGATTTTGAGAGATCCAAGGACAAATATCTCTATTAAAGCTGCCATTTGGAGTTGAATGGCTGCATGAAATGAAGATACCTGTGATTAATTGGATAGCAGATATGTGCACATGCGCAAGCATGCATTCATGCATATGTGTTTGCCTCCTGTTCTATACAGACATTCACACACTTTATTTTGATTTATTATAACCATATGAATTAGAGAACTCCAAGATATCCTGTAATTAACAGCCCTTTCTAGATCTTGCAGACTCAGGGCTGGGACTTCCTTTATTGAATCAATCCAGCAGAAGGTTCATAACCATCGATTGCTATAAATACCAAACATTCTTACAATAAGAAAACAAGCAAGGAGAGTATGAATGGTAACTTTTAAAACTTCATACCACATCCAAGTTGCTGTTCTCCAACACAGCCACAAATTCCTCAATTTTGGTATTCTCAGTGAACAAGAAGTCGTCATCCACCCAAAGGTAATATTTAGTTGTGACCTGAGAGATGGCAAGGTTTCTTCCTGCAAACCAGCCCTAATGAGACAATTGAAGGAGCATTAGAACACATAATACCCTCCCAACATTTCACAGATGAAAATTGGGACATGTGTGGTCAAACAACATCAGACTGTTGTCAAGATGACAAAGGTTATTAATGAAAAACTAGGAAAGTTTGCTTTTGCCTGAGTCTATAGGGAACGGCAAAACTTCAGTCACTCTTTTCTTTTGCTGAGTTAACTGAGTGCAAATTTCTTGGCACTTTGTACTCAAGTTTGCATCAATTGAAGTACTGGTAAGCTGAGAACAAAGGGTCGAAAGGACACGGAGAAGAAGAAAGACAATGGGACATTTTGTGGAGGAGAAGAAAGACACTGGGACATTTTAAAAGTAGCTGGAAAATTGGGGGGGAAAGAAGACTAACTGGAACTGTCCATGCCAAATCAGGACAGTTGTAGGGTATGACACACTGATGCTGTTTTAGTGTTGTGTTTCTGCAAAGATTATCTTTCCTTCCTGAACACAAAGCAGTTCAGCCACTGATCAGGCACTACACCAGAGGTTAGAACCCAAGGCCCAAATCCAGTTATTAAGCACATATTAACCAAAAGAATAAGTCAACACTTTTGTAAATTCCATGGATTCAGTAATTCTATTCTAATTGAATTTCAGCCCAAGGCTTTAGAATTTTTTGTTGTTTTGTGTGTCTTCAAGTCATTTCTGACTTATGGTGAACCTATTGGGGTTTTTCCTTTGCCTTCATCTGAGGCTGAGACTTTCCTAAAATAAACCAATGGGTTTTCATGGCTGAGTGAGGATTTGAATCCTGGCCTCCAGAGTTGTGTTCCAAGCAGTAGATCAGACTTGCGATCCAAGGCTTTAGGCTGGTAATGTGTAGTTTGACTCCAGGTGTTGTTGGACTACAATACTAATAATCTCTCACCCCTCTTAATGGTGACTAAAGCTGATGCGAGTAATGGTCCAAGAAAAGCTGGAGGGCTTTTGGAGCCTGTTCAGCCTTCCTTGTTTAATAACATGCTTGCAGAATTTCTGAACAAGGCAAAATAATACAGTTGTGAATCAATAACTAGCAGCCCTCTCTCAGTCAAATGCAGTCATCTAAGAGCTTACCAATTGCCATAATTGCCACTGGAAAGTATTCCAGTGGTGAAAGTGCCAGTGCAGTGCTGTTTCTTCCTGTAGCAGAGGGGATGAGCCCAAGTTGTGTTTGTGAAAATCCTAAACTGGTTTGGGGAACCTTTGCCTCTTTAGATGTTCACTCTACAATTCCCAGGAGCCTCAAGCAACAGAGCTAACGGTAATTGATGCCTAAAACACCCTCACCCTGAGGCCTAGTGCTGTGGAAAGCAAAGCAATATAACTTGTTCTGGCAGCAGTCTGGTAATAATATAAGGTGCCCCATGCCTTTTTCTACAAAGAGCTCAATGTGAAACTCCCTTCCTGCAAGTCTTCCCCTATCCAAATAAAGCTCTAGTTTGTTTTGTGACCTTAGTGGGAATAGTGTCCCTTAATAGCTCAGGGATAGGCACAAGGCGTGTATTTCCAGGGCATTCCTTGTACCATCAAAGTTTTCCCCAGCCACATAATTTTAAGGGAGCCTTAGAATCTGCTAACTTTACAAAGGGCTAGGAAATTCAGCTCTCTGGTATTCATCAAAAGCAACAGCCAGCCCTATATAGACATACATGTGGAGTACCTTGGCAAATGGCATGATGAAGTGTTCAACATTAGGCTCTTGAATCTTCTCGGGATGTTCGCTGTCATCTGCCACAATTATGGTTATATCTGGATAATACTTCCTGATGCTCTTGATAAGGACCTGCAGCTTGTGGTAGCGGAAGAAAGTCTTAGTTGTGATGGTTACCAAGTTACGGATGTTATTATCTGAGGCAAAAAGGAGAGGAAGTAAAGGATGAGTGTACACAATGAGAGACCATGAGAGACCAAAAGTAGTTTGAACTCAGTTCTGAGCAGCAGGGGGATGAAGGGGCAGAATTTTGCCCCAGTCAGTAGTCTCAGGCAACAACCAACTGCTGCAACCTTTTGTGTTCTTCCTCATTAATAACTTTGCCATATTGACCACACTCTGATGTTGCTTGGCCATGTGTGTCCCAATTTTCTTCTGTGAAATGTTGGAGGATATGAGTAATTTGTGTGGTTTTGTTTCCCTGAGCTGTATTCGGTGGCCTTCAGACAATTGTTAGAAGCTTTAAACACAATGAAGCCCACCAGGCCAGTCATGATCTCTTCTAAAGCTGTTGCAAAGATGTAGTGGGGAAAAAGGAAAGACATGTATGCCATCTTGAGCTCTCTGGAAGAAAAGGGAGCTATAAATACAAAGATATCATGTATTTGTGATTCCAGAAACAAAAATTAGTTCCAAATGCTCTATCCCTGCCCTTCTTTAATTTGTGTGCCAGCTTTGGCATGAAAATCCAGACTCGTATTAAGCCAGAGGTCTCCCATTACATCCATATGGGTCACTCTACCTTGATGCTAGTTAATAAACTAGGCCTGACTGGCAAACTAACATTTAAGCAAAAGCTCCCAGGTTCAGATGAGAAGTGGGAACTCTCAAGCTAACACATGCCATGAGGCTTGAACTGAAACCAGCAGACAATATGAAGAGAAGTGACAGAAGAAAGCTGACTTCAGTACATGTTCCTGAACAAAGTTCCATGAATAATTAGAAAAGACAATACTGCTTGGATAAGTGGAAGGCAATATGGAGAGAGACCACATGCCAGATGGATAGACTCAGTCAGAGAGGCCATGGGCCTGAGCCTGCAGGAGCTAAGCAGAATAGTGGAGGATAGGGAGTCTTGGAGAAGTCTCATTCACAGGGTTGCCTTAAGTTGCACTCAGCTCAAGGGCAGTTAACAACAAAGATATGATGTGATGTTCCACAAAACTGAAGTGATTCTTTTACATCATGTTTGAAGCTCCTCTCAGTGAGTGAAATTTATTTTATTTTTATCTGTCACACTTATAGTGAGCTCAAGGTGGCATAAATGGCTCTTCTGGTCCCTACTTTATCCTCACGACAATGCTGTGATGTATGTTGGACCAAAAAAGAGTGACTGGGATGAGATCACCCAGTAAGTTTCATGGCTTGGTGAAGACTTGACCCTAGATTTCCCAAGTCTCAACCCCATATGTTAACTGCTATACCACACTAGCTTGCTTTGCTTTCATTGCCTTCAGTTATGAGTTCTGTTGGCACAGTGTTGCTACCTGAGTGTGTGCCGAGTCTTACCTGGCCCTGGATCAAATAGCTTAGGCATGCGTGGTTGCCGGATGGTCACTGGAAACCTCACATGGTGAGTCTTTGTTATAAAGTTAACTGGAAAACAGTGGTAGAGAGATACAAGGTTAGTTAGTAGTCAGTTTCATGGCTATCTTCAGCATTGGCCCTACCATTAGACAGAGTGATGTATTTGCCTCAACTGATGAAGTGACTGTAGTTGGGGGGTCTATGAGATGTTGGAAGACAGAGGTGTGAGCCATATACCTGCCTTGTGCTCCCTCATTCTGTGGAGGATGCCACCCCAGAAAAAGAAGGTGGCCAATCCAATCAGCTTTTGAACATGGAATTAAAGTTCTGAAATAAAAATACAATTTGGCACATTTTGCAAATCTATTCAATGCTAGGAAGGGGGCAAATGAGGTCCATTTGGTGCATTCAGTCCCCAAGGCCCAGGGATACAAAGGGAACTTGTAATGATCTGAATAACACTTTAATGAGGAATTAATTTAAATGTATTTTAGTTGATTTTCACGTATATAGTTAACATTTATATATTTTAAAAATTTAATAGCTCTTTTAAAAAAAACAGAACATATCCCCAAACCCAAAAACTGTTGAAGATCATATACTTTAGTCAGTTGCTAAAGTTGCCTTTACTGTTCTACAGTCAGATTTTAAAAAAAAATTAATTGCCCAAATATGCACAGAAGAGTTAATTTTAGAACTGTCAAGACACATGCAAAGATTTCACCAAAAAATAAATCAAGTTCCAAGAGGCTGAGAAGTGACCTTCACCTCCAGAACATACCATTGTCTCTTTCCAACAATTGAAAGCAACATGCTAGTAAGTCTCTGCTTAAACTGAGAGTTGACAACGCCAGTGCTTTGGACTACATCTCCAAGAAGCCCCCATCCAACCGGTAACTTTCCCAGGTTGTGCTTTACTTCTTGCAGTAATCTGAATGTCAGTTTATGTATAGCAGAGATGAAAAATGTCACAAGAGAAAGAGAATG
Source organism: Urosaurus nigricauda (assembly GCA_034509955.1). Classification (NCBI taxonomy): domain Eukaryota; kingdom Metazoa; phylum Chordata; class Lepidosauria; order Squamata; family Phrynosomatidae; genus Urosaurus; species Urosaurus nigricauda. Next base: position 25,530,727 of record JAOEGL010000006.1, on the reverse strand, counting down.
GCATATCCTTGCAGTCATGCAGATCTCTTGGCACAACCATAGGTATGCTGAACTGTGTTAATGTGTGTGTGCCTTCAAGTCATCTCTTGACTTATGGAATTCACCTGAATTTCATAGGGTTTCCTTAGGCAAGGAATACTCACAGGTGGTTTTGCCAAGTCCTTCCTTTGAAGTATAGCAGTCTCCCATCCAAGTAGTAACCTGGGATGACCCTGATTAGCTTCCATAGATACTTTAAAAGGAATCTGCAAGTGAGCAGATTGGGATGTTTAACGTGGTGTTTGCACCACAAAAAAATACCCCTCCCACGTGGGCTGTAGAATTTCAATCAAATTGCAATATGTTGCAGACTTCTCCTACATTGCTATATCTGAGTGTGGGTCAAACTGAAGGGCAAACCCCAGAGCAGAGGGAGGGCTTGTCTCGTAGCAGAATCAACTCACCAAAGTCCACTGTGTCAAGTAAGTATTCTGTACTAGTGTATGTGACATGCTTCAAGATGTGATTTAGTAGCTCCACATCAGAAGTGGAGATAGTCAGGTTTTTCTTTCCTCGTCCATAAACTGTGCCATGGGGAACATCAGCAAGTGTATCTAGAGTACCAAATGATGCCTTTAGGAGCACCTACAGTTTTTTGCAGAAAGCAAAAACAAAAAGTTAGGAGCAAATAAATTTTCCCCCTCCACTCGTGGCTTCATTAGAGGGGTGCAGAAGGTAAGGACTAAGCCATGTTTGTGTGTGTGTGTGACATAACTGCTCCTCAAACATCTCCTTTTTGGCAGAAATGGGCTGCCGCATTTGCCTGTGTCCCATTAAAATGCTGAAGAGATGTGTGAGTGTGGTAAGGCTCAGTGGAAGGAGAAAGGAGATGTCCCAGTTTTTTAAAATTAAATTTTAATTTTTTCAAAAAAAAAATTTTAAAATTATTTTTATTCTTTTTATATTTTCTTTAAAAACATTATCTTTTACCAAATTTTCAATTCAACCACATGAAACTATTATGTAAATGCACTGAAGCTGCGTGTATGATATTGTAATTTAAACATATAATTTTAATTTTGTTAGTTGTTTATGTCACAATTGTTACTATGGGGTTTATCATACGGGAGGAATTTCTCTCAATTTCGAATAGAGCCAATTCGAATTCACGTAAATTCGCTAGTTTAGTGAATTTACGTTAATTCTAATTGCGTTTTGAATGCGTTCAGAATGACTTCCCATTTCCCGAAAATGACCCCCCATTGCCCGAAATTGTGTGAGATACTCTAATACGCAATGAGGGAGTTTATCAGACGATGGAAAGTGGAAGTATAATGCAATGGCAATCCGAACACAATCATGGGATTTCACGTTATCGCGTATGAGTGTATCTCACACAATTTTGGGCAAAAGGGAAGTCATTCTGAAAGTAATCATGGGTTTTACGTTATTGCGTATTAGAGTGTCTCACACAATTCCGGGCAATGGGAAGTCATTTTCGAGCAATGGGAAGTCATTCTGAACGCATTCCAAAGGCAATTAGAATTCACGTAAATTTGTTAAACTGGCTCCATTTGAAATAAAGAGAAATTCCTCCCATCTGATAAACTCCTATGTGAAACCCCATGATTGCGTTTGGAATGACTTCCCCTTGCCCAAAATTGCGTGAGATACTCTAATATGCAATTACGTGAAACCCCATGATTGTGTTCAGATTGCCATTGCATTATACCCCCAAATTCCGTTGTATGATAAACTCCTATGACATTCAGTGATACACACAAATTACAATTTATGAGTAACATTAGTACAAAAACATTACTAAGGATTCTGTATGTTGTGGTATGGGAAGAGGTAAATGTGGGGGGTGACACCATGAGTTACTGCACCGGATGACACCAACTCTAACAGTGCCACTGCCTCCACTTAAACCAGATTAGTCAGAGGTTGGAAAAGTTACTTCTTACAATCTTCGGCAGTTCTCACATTCCACAAGCCAACATGGGACTTGTAGTCCAAGCAAATTACTTCCCCGCCGTTCTCTTTTATAAACATACACATTATTACTCCTTCTCCCTATGATTATTTAATTTTATTTTCCAAACATCCCAGTAAGCTCTCGAAATAATTTGTAGCCATTTGAGGAAAAAACTACCAGCTTTTCTTTGGGCACTAGTTTGGATTAATCACAAGGCAAGGGGAAAAGGAGTCAGCAATGGGCCTGAAAGCAGCAGACAAGTTAGTTATGGCAGTTCATTTCGTCTTGAGGTGAAATTGTTTTGTAGCACCACTTTATAACAGTGCTGCCAACACATGTCTTTCTTGAAGAAAACATACTGCCACCTATCATATTCAGTTTCTCATAATGCCATCAGAAATACACTAGATCATTGTGCAACTTCATTCTGAGGGACGTGTGGCGAGAGTACTGGTTCAGTCTGTTGTCCAGACAGGAATATAAATATTTAAATATACACATAATAAAAGTTTAAGGTCCATGCTCTTCCTTCTAATGGTTCTTTCCCTTTAACCCAGACTTGGAATCAATGGTTTTTCAAACAGGATAGCTTCAAATTGAGGACTGTCCTTTGTAAAGTAGGACCCATGAGTTTCTACCTCAAGTAGGGCCAGTTTGGAAAACAGTTTTTGACCCTAGGATCATCCTGGAGCTGCATGAATACATAAAAGGAAAAGGAAAAAGGGAAAAAAAAAGGAAAAGAAAGAACTACTGCTCCTGAAAACTGGTATATTTTATGGCAATCAACAAAACTGTGTCTTTCTCCCAAGCAAGGCCCATACAGATAAGAAGGATCTGCTTAAGGAAAGTCATCTCTTCCGCTCTCTTTTTAATTTAGAAGTCAGAAAAGATCCCCCCACCCCCCACCGGCAGCCCTAAAATATTTTGCCTGTGGAACTGTGCCAACATTCAAAAGTAACCCAGCCCTCATAGCCTGAGGATTTAGACTTTTGATAGTTTTGCTCTTCCAGACTTTTCAAAAGAAACCAACTCAACTGCATCACTCTTTCCTCTCCCTTACAGTATCTAGACTTGGAGTTTTACTACATTCTACTTCAAAAATTTATAAAACATTACCTTCTGTTTCTCTGTATTTTCTCCGTGGAAGCCAAGCCCTTGAACAACAAAGAGAAACTTTTAAGGCTGGGAACAAAAAGCAGCAAGGCACAATCCCATGTTCTGTTTTCAAAGGTTTATACTGCTGCCACCACATGGCACTCTTTTCTGGGTCTGGTGTGTCTGATGGGTGAATGGTAAATGGACATAACTAACTTTCCTGCCTGGCTAGCAGAACTGCCAGATCCAGAAGGCAGCCTCTTCCCACCAGTGCCTGCTGGTGTGGGTGGGATGCCACTGCCACCTTGTAGCTTTTCCAGGTCTAACATAGTTGCTGAGTGAACTTCAGCAAAGATAAATTACAGGTACTTGCTTTCCCATCCAGTCAGAGACCTGCCAGACCCAGAAGGCAGCCTTTTCTCAAGAGTGGTTGCTGCTGAGGGTAGACCGCATGGCAGCCTTTTACCCATTCAGTCAGCATCTCAACCAGAAAAAGATGATGGGTGGCAGCAGCACCCCACCCTCACCATCTTGTTGTTGTTGCTGTTATGTGCCTTCAAGTCGTTTCCGACTTATGGCGATCATGCCCAGCCTGTGCCTGGATCAGGTGAAAAAAGGCATGCAATAATCTATGATTCTACGATTTTTGGGATGGATGGGAGCAACTGCTCCATTGGGTCTCCACCCTCTTCTGATGTTTCACCTTGTTCAGACTGAACCCTCCACATCCCCTAAAGACACATCTGATACTTAGTAACTTTGAAGGCAGCAAGAAAAGAGGAAGACCACATTCCAGATGTATAGACTCAAAAACCAAAGTTTTGGTTTTTGCAGTATTTCAGAAGCCACAGCTCTGAACCTCCAAGACAGAGGAACTTGGAAGTCTCTCACTCACAGAGTCACCATAAGTTGAGGCTGACTTGGTGACAATTAACAACAATAAGTTAACTTGGGTCAACTCCACCAGTCAATTGAGAACCTCTTCCTTACAGAACCAGAAAATACCATGGTTAGCACGTTTCCCTCACTGTGCAATTTGTCTGATAGCTATTCCACCATTATTGTTGACATACCTGGAATTATAATGGTGTGTAAAGGCATCACCTCAGCTCCTTGAATAGGGTAGCTTAAAGGGGTGTTTGGCTGAGCAACAAGGACATCTTTTTTCTCATAGGAATATCTAGGCCAAAGCAGCAACAGAAAGATGATAGCAGTGAGGTAGGTTTGGGGAGGGGGGGGGGACTTAAAAAGCAAGATCAAAAGATGGGAGCAAAGGGAGATGAAAAGAGAAGCAGAAAAACTGCACGTGTGCATGCAAACACATATATACATACATGCACCCCTACTAATTGCAAATTTGGAACTACAGTCGCCCCTCTGTTTTCATGGGGGGTCCATTCTGGATCCCCCTGTGAAAATGGAAATCTGCTGATATTCAAGCCCTATTGGCTTGTATATTGAATAAAGGTTTTAACTACTGATGCCTAAGGTTCCGAACTTAGTTCCCTGACAAATATGACAATAATACTAGGAAAAGTAGGAAGGCAGTAAGTAAGAGAGGAAAACCGTATACTAGATGTATAGACTTAATCAAGGTGGGCAGGGCCCCGAGTCTATCGGACCTGAGCAAAGTTGTTGAGCATAGGGTGTCTTGTAGATATCTCATTTACAGGGTCAACTTGAAGGCAGTTATCAATAACAAAGGTGGGAGAAAGATGGGATATAAGTAGAAGGAAGGAAGGAAGGAAGGAAGGAAGGGGACTGTATTGACATCTTTAGTGTTAAACTGCTAGGGATGATTTTCATTGCCCAGTTTTATTTTATACTTGGTTGCTGTTGCTGCTGTGGAAAATAGTATTAAGAGATCTTACTCTAGATATTACCACATCATGGCTAACAGAAGTCCAATTTATTTCATCGTGACCTCTCTTAGTATAAGCACATGAAGATCCAAGCCACTGCACAGAAGAATGAACAAATTCATATTAAGAATGAAGGGAATGGAAACTCTCTTGCAAGTACAGGTAGAGTATCCCCTTATCCAAAATGCTGAAGATGAGAAGCAATCCATATTTTGGATTTTTTATTTTATTGTGAAATACTTTGGAGATGGGACCCATGTCTAAACACAAAATTAATGTATGTTTTATATACAGCTCATACACATAGACTGAAAGTAATTTAATACATATTTTAAAATGATCTTGTGCATGAAACAAGTTTTTTTTTTTTACCCTGAACCATCAGAAAGCAAAGATGTCACTATCTCAGTCAGACATGAAAAAAGTTTTGGGTTTTGCAGTATTTCAGATTTCAGAATTCCAGAAAAGGGAGGCTTAACCTGTATCTCAGAAATTTCATCCATATGACCCATGAGATTCAACTCCAGGAGATATGTTCAAGAGGGTAGTGTACCTTCTCCGATAATCCTTAAATTCCTTCTCACGTCTTTTTGTGACTGAAGCGAGTTGATCCTTGTCAATATAATCATCCAGTTGATATACTGTCAGCTTGCTGCTTTTGGCACACTCACAGTGATTCTTTGGTCCTAACCTAATGAGAAGAGAAAGGGTGGAAAGAAGGAAACAGGAATTTGTTCAAAAAAAAAAAATTGTGCAGATTTGTGAAACAACCTGTAAAAAGTTTTTTGCCTCTCAAATATTTCCTAAAGCTGACCACATTTTACAAAACACAGATACACATCATTTTCTTGAGGTAAACATTTACTGTCAAGAGGTTTTAAACTATCTGTGGTTGGCCCAAGACATTTTGGTCCGAGGCAAAGGACAAGATGGAACCTGCTTTCTGTTTTGTGGACAGAAGTTAACCAGACTGGAAATGAAATCTTATTTCATCATTGGTGATGAGAAACGGCCTTCTCCACTTTTCCTAAGTGCAGCAGACTAGATTCAGAGATGCATGGCCTATCATAAAGGCCTGCTTCTATGATTGGATCTTGCCTGTCAATATTTAAACAGTATGAGCTGTTTGCAAAACTACTGTTGTGATTTTGCTATCTCAGGTTTTTATTATTGTGTGCCTTTCAACTTATGGTGGCCCTAACATAGGGCTTTCCTGGCAGGATTTGCTATTGCCTTACTCTCAGACTAATTGTCTGATTGGCAGTTGTACTTTATCAGAATGATGAACCAGTTTTACATAGTGGTTAGAGCATTGGACTATGACACTAGACAGCAGGGTTCGAATCCTTGCTAGGCCATGAAAATCCACTAGGTGACCTTGGGCAAGTCACATTCTCTCAGTCTCAGAGAAAGGCAACAGCAAATCCCCCTCTGAAGTAACTGCCCAAAAAAGCCCTGTGATAGGTTCACTTTTGGGTCACCATAAGTCAGAAACGACTTGAAGGCAAACAACACACATTTTATCAAAATACCTTCAAGCCCAGAGTGATTGTTGACTTTCTTATGCAAACTTCCCAGATTCATAGGACTTTATCAGAACACCTGCACAATCCAAGATCAAAGTTGGGGGCAGGGGAAGTTTAAAAAGCAAAACAGGGCTTTTTGGGTTGCACACCTATCATGGGGTTTTCTTGGCAAGGTTTGGTCAGAGGAGGTTTGTCATTCCCTTCCCTGTGGTTAAAAGCATGTGCTGTCCAAGTTCACCCAAGTTCACCCAGTGTCTAGTAAGAACTCAATACCCTAAAGATACCAAATCCCATCTGAAATTGGAAGCTAAGTAGAGTCAGCTTGGACTAGCATTTAGATGAGAAATCTCTAGTGAATACCAGGTGCTATAGGCTACATTTCAGAGGAAGGAACTGGCAAAGCTACCTCTGAGTATTCCTTGGCTCAGAAAATCCTGTGAAATACATGGGGTTGGCATGTCAACACATACGCACACAATGAAGTACTTGAACATGCTCCTGTTCTAGTATTGTACAGTATTGTATCTAACGCTCTGGATTCAGTGGATAAAGTTTCATCCTTGAACCTCAGAATCTTGGAACAACATACAATAAGCTTGGGATTCCCACAAGCAAGCTGAGTAGATATTTCGGGTTTGTGACAGAGTATTCATTGTAGTTTGGCTTAGTCCTGGGAGGCAGTACAGTCAAGTAACAACGCAACACCTGCTGGAATTCCCTCTTCTACACAACTGTTATTTATTTATTTAGAATATTTATACCCCATTCCCCAGTTTTCATAGCTATGTATGTATAATTTTAACAAGAACGGAGAAGTGTAGTAGATCCAGTTGCTGCGTGAAGTACTAAAAATGCCCCCCAAATGAGAAGCGTAACTGGAATGTACTAGAAGTCCTGTTATGATTCTGAAATATACTTTGTTTTAATGTTATATTGCAAGCCTCTCTCCACCTGCAATCTATTTAAAAGGTTAAATGCCTTTTAAATATCTTCTTTTCTTATCTGCTATTGAAGGTTGTTATAATCAGTTTCCTCAACAAGAATAAATGTCCCAATGCCATCCATCATCGGGTAGCATTGGGGCACTTACAAGTTTAAACACCACTCTTGGAGGAATCTAAAATAAACCTCTTTCTCCTCCTTCTCCTCCTCCTCTTCTTCTTTTTGGTGGTCAGTTCTGAGACTGGTTAGATTGGCACCCTCCTTGCTGTCTTTCCACAGGCATGTTACGACTTTTTAGAAGACTAGGCCTTTCAGAATTGCACTATGCTGTCTATCTGTGTTTTGTTTATTTGCTATTTTTAATAGCTATGCTTTTCAACTGTATTATTATACTGTAGTTTTAACTTTTGTGTTTGGTGCACTTTTTCACAATTTTTAAAAAACTGTTGTAAGCTGTTGTGAGTCCCAGGCTGGGGAAAAGGTAAGATATAAATATACTACTACAATTAGTTTCCTTTAAAATCATAACTATATCAGTAACCAATTGCTTTGGATGTTGCTCCTTTAACTACTTTTAAAGTAACTTCCAAAGCTCAGCACTAAACCCAATATGACTCTTTCATGCAACAAATTTGAGATCACCTGCTCATCTTCTAACTAATGCTTCCTCACTAATTATTCATCTTCATTAAGGCTTATGTTGTTTTCTTCTATAAGGTCATCCTTTGAAATAACTGAGGGTATTACTCTTTCCAAAAGAACTACAGACAAGCTTCCCTGGTTGCTGAGGTGTCCAGATTTCCACTCCTTTAACCAAACTTCTTGCTATGAATCTGTATCTTTGTAGAACAGTTATTTTTACATTCAGAAGTTGCCGACTTATAATTAACACCTCTCTTAAACAAACACTTGATATAGAAGAGAGAGACATTTTATTGGGAGAGGCTTTAACACATTACCAACCTTAAATGACCCCAAGTAATTCCTAGTCATTTTTGAAAGATAAAATGACTACAACTGTGAGAGAATGATTAAGACAGAAAAAGGCAAATAGATAGATAGATAGATAGATGATCACTTTCGATTTCTCCAGCCTTGCATGAATCATCACATCCTTCTTAGAATCACTAGCAGCAACACAGTACATTTTTCAGGATCACGTGAGCCAGATAACGCTGACGAATTGGCTCCAATTGGCTCAGTTCGAATAAAGAGAAATTCCTTCCGTCTGATAAATGCCAATGACACTTTCCTATTTAGTGGGTAAAACTGATTTGAAGTACCTCATGTCCCCCATTATATTATTTGTATATATTATATTATATTATTAGTATATTTCAGGGACTAGCCTGCTTATTTATCAACTTTAACTGCAAGAGTAGGCAAGCTGGCACCATCCAAATGTTGTAGACCAGTGCTTTTCAGACTATCTAATGAGGGGGACTAGCAATTAATTTTCCCCAACATGCCAGGGACTGGCATCATATTTGTGCCCTCTGGCTACAGTTGTTTCTTTCCTGGAAATTTGTCAGGGACTAGCAATAGTCCAGGGAAACATGACTTTAAATAGCATTTTAAATGTTTTGTTAAAAAAAAGTCATGCCCAGGAACACATGGACATTTTTAACTGGACTATGTCTGTAGTCAGTTGGCAAATGGGTCTTCTTTTCTGCTTTTCAAAATATGTTGATCTAGCAGCATCTTCAGGACTTGTTGATTTATCGAAGCATGAGCTTTTGTGGATTCAAGTTCTCATGTATACACACACTTCAGAAGCACTGACCGGGAACATATTAAAGCCACAAGCAGCCACAGATATTTAAGCAGTTTCCTGGGGATGCGATCAGAGTGTAAATTAATACAGAAAGATACAAATTGTGACACTGACCATAAACCCTGAAAAAGTTGTGTAAGGCTGTGTAAAGTTGTGATACAGGTTTGTCAAGCAGCCAGTCTGTTAGTTCTGACAACCACATTAGCTGCTCTGGTAGTTGATTTTTCATTCTTTTAAAAACTTTTTAATACCAATATTTAACAAGATGAACAAAGCAACTCATAGTTCCTCTTTGAAGCTTTTTACCAATTTGTTGACATTTCAAATGGCTAACTTGCTTGATGGTGCTATATAAGTGCTACTACTTGATTTACCTGATTTATTATCTAACTAAGAATTTTATTGAAAATGGTGGGACAGAGTTTGGAAAAAGAAGATGGTAACATTTGATTGCAAGTGGTATTTTTGTGAATTCGATATAAAATAAAGTGACGTGTTGCCCCATGCAAAGAGACATACTCCCTTGCTCCATTTTTAATGTTGGTACTAAATAGCCCTTTAGTCTAGTGTATCCAAAGTGATTAAAAACACCAGAAAGTCCCAGATTTATTCCTGTTCTTTCCCATTTAATTTTGGAGATCCATACATGCTTTGTTTATTCCAGAATGTTTTCTGTCCGCTCCCAGTACAAACCAGCTCCATAGTAGATTTATTATAACTCAATATAAAACTAGGTTAAAATATAAAATTGGAATGAACAGGAACAAAATCGAGGATTTCTCTCACTCTGTTGGTGTTGCGCACTTTCAGGTTGTTTCTGAGTTATGGCGACCATAAAGCAAACCGACCATAGGTTTTCTTGGCAAGATTTCTTTAGAGGAGGTTTGCTCTGACAGACAGAGAAGATGTGATTTGATCTAATACGTTTCTAAGCAGTAAAATGTTTCTAAGCTGTAAAAGAATATAAAAGCTGAACTCAGACCCATTTTGTGTCTCACTTTGGATCTTTTCCAAGTGGACCTTATTTCTACAGAAATAAACTGATTTTCTACACCTGGTTCACGTTGCTTCTGGTAACTGTTGGACAATGATTCTCAGTTTTGTGACACTCATACTCATACCTTTATAATCTATATTATTCCTTTTAAAATGGCTGTGATGTGGAACCAGAAAAAGAAATTCAGCCCAGAAGTCAGTAAATCAGGGGCAAACTCCTACATTATTTTATTCATATAGAAAAGAAGTATGACAAACTATCTTAAATAAATGTATATATTTAAAGTGGGATGCACAACCGGAGTGTCCAGATGTCACTCTCCATTTTCATTCACACACACACACCTTCAAAATAGGCTAGCTCATTTTTATGAACCAGGAGTGACTGGATAAATTTTGCATTTTAAAATATAACCCACAGTCTCACATTAAGAAGGCAAATGGATACAGCAATTTTTACAGAAGACTCAACTGCATAGGTCTTAATGATGATGATGATGATGATGATGATGATTACTTCAGTAAAGGAATTTTGTATTCTCTTCTAATATCAGTAAGGCAATTTATTGATTGGATTTATATCCTGGCTTTCTTCGAAAATGGGATTCATGGCAGCTTGATAATGGCTTGATTGTATATCTTTAACAAACATTTTAATCAAAATATTCAGTCTGGGAGTGTGGTGCACCTTTAATTTTATTCCCCCCCCCCTTTTAAAAAAAATGTAATGTTTTAAAAAGCAAAACTAGTTTATAGGACTTACCAAATGCCATTATACAAGAACATGGATTTGTATTTCTCTTCTGGCAAAAGCTTAAAGCGAGATGAGGCTTCTGGAGATTCCCATTCTTGTTTGATTTGCTTGCCCTTCTCCTTGTAGATTAAAAGGTAAGTCAGGATAGTCAGACACAATATTGGTCCGTAAAAATACTTGTATCTGTAGGAAAGCAGAGCAAAGAATTAGTCTCTAAGCCAAATCAGAACTGCTTGTTCAATTCAAAGATTCTTTAAATAAAGAGTACTAATAATTTTTTCACTACATCAAATATCTTTTTTTTCCAGAAAAGACATCCATTAACTACCCAGCAGAGTAAACAGTTGAATACAACAGTGCAATACAAGTCACCTTTACATCTTAAAGGTAAACCTTCTCAGCCTTAGAACTGCCCTTGAAAATAAGAAAGGGTAATTTTTAACATATTAAATAGTTATCCAGTTGCAGGGAATTCTGCAAAGCAGAAAGCTGTAAAGTCATGTCAGTCGATATGTAAATTTCACTTTTTCATAACAATGCTTTAAAGAGGCAAAATACAACTTTACACCAGTTTGAAGTTTGCCAAGCACATCCTGATTCTTAAATTTCAGAATGGTACCACATTTCACATTTGGAATTAAACTCCATGGTGATTTTTTTAATTAACAGAACAATGCACCTTTAAACATAAAGTAAAATTGAAGCTTTATTTTTAAAACCAAAGATTGATACACACCGGCACAGGTCTAATCTGCAGTACAGTATTAATGCATCGTGACACCGCTTTAACTGCTATAACATTTACGTTTACATTTCTAATTGTAAGATTTTGTGAAAAGAAATGAACTAATCAAACTATCAAAACAGTAATGATCAGTAATGAGCCTTTAAAAAATTTCTAACTACATAAAAAAGAATGTGAATTCTACATAAAATACTTGAAGAGAAAAACAGAAAAAAGGAAACCCCCCCCAAAAAACTACAAAATTGAAGAAACAAAAAACAAAAAAGAGAGAAAAAAAGAAGTAAAACAGGCAAGATAAAAGAGACTTCTAATCTTCTCATCAGAACTTCTTTCTTTTATACAGTAAACCATGAACCTCCTTTCTGTAAGTTATGTTGTTGTGAGCCTTCAAGTTGTTTCCATTTTAAGGCGACCGTATCATGGGATTTTCTTTGGCAGATTTCTTCAGAGGTGGTTTGCCATTGGCACCCTCTGAGGCTGAGAGTGTGTGACTTGCCCAAGATCACCTAGTGGGTTTTCATGGCCAAGCATGGATTTGAACCCTGGTCTCCAGAGTCACAATCCAATGCTCAAACCAATACACACCATTGGCTCTCTTTAAGCTGTACTTATTAGTACAGAGAGCTACATTCATTTCTAGAACTCAGCAGTCCAAAGGGTCATACTTATTCAGATTTGTCACTGTATTCCTAAGACCCGGTTCTAGATGGTGGATCACAAGGTTCTGGCAAGAAAATGAAAGCAGCTCCCACAAATCTGAAGTCTTTCCACCCCACTTGCTCTATACATGCAGAGAAAACTTGAACAAGCTTGAATCAAAATAAATAAATGTTCTCTAGAGAGACCTGTGCATAACGCATGAAATAAGCATTCAGATTCTTCACCAATGACAACTAATAGCAAGCGCACTTGCCATTGTTTAAAATAAAAGTGGCAAGCAAGGGGGTTAAAAGCCATTAGCTTATAATTATCTTGAATGGATACTCATATAAAAAGCTTATGGTGGCAGGGATGATGATGATGATGATAATGATGATGATGATGATTAAAAAACGAATCCTCTCAATTGAAAAATCAGGGCAATTTAAAGTTTAAACAAGAAAGAAGCAACTAAAAGTACGCACATCCCGGAAGTTTGCTTATATAGACTTTTTTTGGTTGTTGCGTGCCTTCCAGTCATTTCTGACTTACTGTGACACTATCATAAAAATTTTCTTGGCCAAATTTGTCCAGAGGGAAGTTGCCTTTGCCCTCCTCTGAGGCTGAGAGCATGTGAATTGCTAAAGGCCATCCAGTGGATTTCGACAGCAGAGTGGAAATATGAACCCTGGTTTCCAGAGTTGCAGTCCAACACTCAAATCACTGAAACATGCTGGTTGTCCGCACACATCCACACAAAAACCAAGGACATGCCAATACACAGACCAGTCTTGAGAACAAATGAACAAGTAAACAAAAACCAACCCAATTTTATTACCATCCTGAGGCTACCAGTTGATTACTACACTTCACTTTCTGTTCTCCTATAAGTGCAAGAGATAGCCAGAGTAGAGGCTAAGGAGTTTATCAGGCGACAGAAATTGGAAGCATAATCCAATGCCAGTCCGAACGCAATCATAGGGTTTCACATTATTGCATGAGAGACTACCACACACATTTTCGGGCAATGGGAAGTCCTTCCGAACGCAATTGTGGGGTTTCACGTTATAGCGTGAGAAACTATCACATGCAATTTTCGGGCGTCAATACACAATCACATAAATTCGCTGAACTAGCAAATTCACTCATTTCCGAACTCATTTTCACTTTCATTTCTTTTGAAATTGAGAGAAATTCTTCCCATGTGATAAACTCCTAAGTGTTTGGCTAAGCACAGGGTTCCAGTCCTGGCTCAGCCACAAAAACCCATCAGGTGATGTTGGGCAAGGCTTACTTTCTCAGCCTAAGAGGAAGGCAATGACAAACCTTCTCCAAACAAACCTTGCAGAGAAAATACTTAGGCTGGCGTGTAGAAGCACATAATAATGAGGAAGAGGATGAGAATTATTATTATTATTATTAGAAGTAGTAATAGTAGTAGTGCAGGGAAATCTCCAACAAATTACAATAAGAGGAAACAACAGGCAAGAAAAGACAAGAGCAAAGTTGCTTTCCTTATTATGGACAGTGGGCTGTAGTAGGAAAGTACCTCTTCAAATCACTGCTGCCCATCTCTGGGCACATGATGCTAGCTATACAAAAGTGTTTTAATTTGCTGTGGCACACCAGTGCTCTCAGCCTCAGGCGAAGGCAAGTGCCAACCTCCTCTGCACAAATCTTGCCAGGAAAACCCCATGATAGAGTCTCCAGTAGTTGGAAACAACTTGAAGGCACACTGCAACACCACCGCCACCACAACAACAAAAACAGCCTAGTACAAAAAAACAAAACAAAGCAAACAACCAACTCCGAGGCAGATTACAGAGGAAAAACTAGAAACGCTCCAACCCATTACTTTTTTTGTCTGTTTTTACACAATATTATCTAGGATCCAAGCCACTAGCACAAGAAAGTCAAGAGCCACTTACTTCCATACTTTCGGGAGTATCTTAGAGTGCCCCTCCTCCATCCTTGAGAAGCCTCCAACTGAGCAGTTATGTCCCGAGCCAGAGCATTTACTAGGTTTACCTATCTAGGTGTAACTAGACTTTAGACTCCATCCTTGCATTAGGGACTGAAAGGCAGTAGCTCCACCTTCACCCCCAGGATACAGCCAACAGCCCTGCCACAGGGAATACAAATGATTTCTTTGGTCTAATTCGCACTTCTCAGGCCAGACTTACTGGTTTGACTAGTTTATGTATACAGTATATATCGTGACTGAAAAGGGAGATAGGGAATCTAGAATGTCCCCAAATTGGAGGAAGGTTGCATCTAGACCCAAGATGCTGGGCAAAGCCTGACCTTTGGACTTAAAATCCCATCAAAAGGAGTCTGCTAATGATTTAACCCAAACGCTTTGGAATCTACCCAACCCATTGTTACCCTTTAAGGGATTGTGTCACCTTGAATTTTGGAATGTTAACATAGGAGGGAGGGTCTGACGGTAAGAAGCACATAGAAGAAAGCAGGGGCCACGCTTGTGAAAGGAACATGGGAGAAAGATCTCTAAAAATATGTGTATGTTAAAGTGATTTCAGACCTGTAAATCTAGGGCCAGGTGAACCTTGGGCATCGGATCCTCTGGGATTCCCTAGAAGTCCATGCATGCTTTCTGATCTCCATAATATCAGTGCCTGGTGATTCCCCCAGTTTTGTATTTTTTCCTCCATTCTAGAAAGCTGAGATCCTTCTCTTAAGGCTTAATTACTGGGACTAAATGCTGCAAAGTGGCCTAAATCCCCCCAAAGGGACCAGATTCTGGTTGACTTTGAGACCTAAGCAGGTACAGCCCTGGTTAGCAGGCTATATGTCAGAAGAAGGAACGAGGAAAACCACCTCTGAGTATTGCTTGCCTAAGACAACTCTATGAAATTCATAGGGTCACTATAAGTTGAAGGCAACCTGAAGGCACATACACGCAAGTGCTTCAGGCTAAAATGTCATGGGGGGTGAGTAGTTCCCCCATTTGCTTTTGTTTCTGCTGTTAGAGAGAGCTCCAACACTCACACTACATTTTTTTTCTGAAATGGCATTCAGACATTAGGGTGAAAGGAATTATCACCTTTGTTCTATCAATCATTATCATTTATTAATGCATAGACCAAAGGTTATTTGCATACCAAGTGCTGAAATACAATATTACATGTAAGAAGAACATAATATTTATTATTATTATTATTAACGTTTATTTATATAGCGCTGTAAAGTTACACAGTGCTGAACATACAATCTTATAATTAGATGGTTCCCTGCCCTTAGGCTTACAGTCTAAAAGAGACAACACAAAAGGAAGAGGGGAAGGTGATGGGAAAGGGGGTGAGGTCCGGTGATTCTTCTCTCCCTCTGGGGCCTGGACCAAGGCAGATGGATTGGAGGGAGGGCACGGCTTCTTAATCCATAATTAAAACAAGGCGTCCTGGGCAGACAAGGTCACACATCTGAGAACGTTTCCCTAAACAATATAGCTGTACAACATAAAATAAATTACAGAACAATCATGCATGAATTGTCAGCCACTACACATCACCTAGATTATGTGATAATCCTGAAACAATTCAGATGAAAACACGAAGCTCTATGCTAGGCTGAGGTAATAAAAAAAGACAAAATTTAAATAATAAGGAATCGCTTATAATTTTTTTATTGCTTTATTAACTACACTAGACAAATGGAATTCAAACTTTGTACAGAAGTTGGAAGCACAGAATCAGTAAGCATTTGTAACAATTTAAAGCATTAATTTATATTGAGGGTCTGGGAGGGGATTAGTTATGAATTTATTTGATTGTCCGGCCAGAGAGAGGAGAGAGGAGAAGGAGAGGAGCTGCTTGGCAGCCATTCTGGGACCGTGTGCTTGAGACCGTGTGCTTGTTGCTGAAGGGGAGGAGCTTCTGTGAGTCACATCTGTGAGTCACAAGGGGGCGGAGCTAGCAGACTAGCTTTATATACCACCTTCCAGAGCCGCGCGCCGAATTTTAGAATTTTAGTTTTCTTTAACTGAACAACTCTGCTCAAGTGGCATTAGACTTTGCAGTATGGACAACGAGGGATCTGCCGCAGTCACCTGCAACTCTTGTGGGATGTTTCTCTTCTTGCCTACAGAAGTGGAGAACTTCACATGCACCAAGTGCAAGTTGGTGGCACTCTTGGAGGAGAAAGTGCAGCAGCTGGAGTCCAGAGTAGCTACACTTCAGCAGATTAGGGAACAAGAGGATTTCCTGGACACAATAGAACTAACCATCTTGGATGAGTACCATGCAGAGGAAGATGCTAGGGTGGAAGAGGTCACTTGCCAAACAGAGGAGGCAGACAGCTGGAGGAAGGTCACAAAGAGAAGTAAACCAAGAAGGAATTGTTCGGGGAGCTTGCAGCTAGAGAATCGATTCGAAGCGCTTTCCCTTATCAAGGAGGATGAAGAAGAGCAGCATGGACAGGCTTCAGGGACGGAGCAGGGGAGCCTGAGAGTCCCACCCGAGGGAACAGTCGCTGCTAAGCCTCGGAGGAGGCGTGTGGTCGTAGTGGGGGACTCCTTGCTGAGGGGTACAGAAGCAGTGATTTGTAGGCCTGACAAGATGTCTCGAGAGGTGTGCTGTCTTCCAGGTGCAAAGATCCGGGATGTGACAGAGAGGCTGACAAGACTGGTCAAGCCTACTGACCAATACCCCTTCCTTTTGGTCCACGTGGGAACTAATGATACTGCAAGACACAGCATTCAGAACATCAAAAGGGATTACGAGGCGCTTGGTAGGAAGCTGAAAGGAATGGATGTACAGGTTGTCATCTCGTCTCTTCTGCCAGTTGAAGGGCATGGTCCAGGAAGGGAGAGGAAAATAGCAGATGTGAACAACTGGCTTCGCAGATGGTGCCGCCGAGAGGGATTTGGATTCTTGGATCATGGGCTGCGGTTCCATGAGGAGGGACTTCTTGCAACAGACGGGTTGCATCTCACGCCAGTTGGAAGAAATGTTTTTGCCAACAGTCTCAAGAACTTGATCAGGAGAGCTTTAAACTGAGTTCCGAGGGGAAGGGAGACAATATTAAGGAAGGCAAAAGGGATGGCGAAAATAGTCAAACTGACATAGAGGAAACAAGGCAAACAGTGCAAGGACCCAATAGTGGGAGGCAAAAAAACTTGCACAGGCAGCAAGTAAAAGGGAACCATGGTCTGCGATGTCTCTACACTAATGCACAGAGCATGGGAAATAAGCAAGATGAACTCGAACTCCTAGTACAACAAAGCAAATATGATATAATAGGCATCACTGAAACCTGGTGGGATGAGTCTCATGGTTGGAATGTGGAAATAGAGGGGTATAACCTTATTAAGAGAAATAGGCCAAACAGGAAAGGAGGAGGAATAGCACTATATGTCAGAGATATTTACACCAGTGAAGAGATCCTGGGCATCAATCATGGAAGCCAGGTGGAGAGCATCTGGATAAGAATCAAAGGGGAGGGAAACAACAAGGGTGTTACGGTGGGAGTCTACTACAGACCCCCAAGTCAGACTGAGGAATTGGATGATATCTTTCTAGAACAGATGACCACACAGTCAGAAAAGAGAGATGTAGTAGTGATGGGCGACTTCAACTATCCTGATATTTGCTGGAAGTCAAACTCAGCAAAATCCTCAAGGTCTAGCAAATTCCTCACTTGCCTGGAAGACAATTTCATGGTCCAAAAGGTGGAAGAGGCAACAAGGGGGTCAGCTATTTTAGATCTGATCCTAACCAACAAGGATGACTTGGTTAATGGGGTGCAAGTGGTGGGATCATTAGGTGGAAGTGACCATGTTCTCCTGGAGTTTGTAATACAGTGGAAAGGAGAAGCCAGGCAGAGTCAGACACGCATCCTAGACTTTAGGAGAGCGGATTTCAGTAAACTTAGAGAAGTATTGAGGGCGATTCCATGGTCAGAAATACTAAAAGATAAAGGAGTTCAGGACGGATGGGACTTTCTCAAAAGGGAGATACTGAAGGCACAATTTCAAACAGTTCCAGTGAGAAAGAAAAACGGGAGGTGTCTCAAGAAACCAGGATGGATGACTAAGGAACTTTCAACCGAGCTAAGTTTGAAACGGAACATGTATAAGAAATGGAAAAAGGGGGAAATCACGAAAAAGGAATTCAAAGAAATAGCAGGCATGTGTAGGGGTAAAGTCAGAAAAGCTAAAGCGCAGAATGAACTCAGGCTTGCTAGAGAGGTTAAGAACAATAAAAAGGGCTTTTTTGGATATGTCCGCAGCAAGAGGAAGAAGAAGGAAACGGTAGGGCCACTGCGTGGAGAAGATGGCAAAATGCTAACAGGAGATAGAGAAAAGGCAGAATTACTCAACACCTTCTTTGCCTCAGTCTTCTCAGAAAAGGCAAAGGGTGCTCAACCTGAGGATAATGGAGCAGAGAACAGAATAGGGGAATTTCAGCACAGAATAAGTAAAGAGATAGTAGAGGAACACCTTGTTAATCTAAATGAATTTAAGTCTCCGGGACCAGATGAACTCCATCCAAGGGTATTAAAAGAACTGGCAAAAGTAATATCGGAGCCATTGGCAATCATATTTGAAAACTCCTGGAGAACAGGAGAGATCCCAGCAGACTGGCGAAGGGCAAACGTTGTCCCCATCTTCAAAAAGGGGAAAAAAGAGGATCCCAACAATTATCGTCCAGTTAGTCTGACATCGGTTCTAGGAAAGATTCTGGAGCAGATCATTAAACAAAGAGTCTGTGAACATCTAGAAGGCAATGCCATAATCACAAAAACTCAACATGGGTTTCAGAGAAACAAGTCATGCCAGACAAATCTAATCTCTTTCTTTGATAAAATTACCAGTTTGGTAGACGAAGGGAATGCTGTGGATATAGTATATCTTGATTTCAGTAAGGCCTTTGACAAGGTTTCCCATGACATTCTTGCAAACAAGCTTGTAAAATGTGGGCTAGACAAAGGAACTGTTAAATGGATCTGTAATTGGTTGACTGGCCGAACTCAAAGGGTGCTCAACAATGGCTCCTTTTCATCCTGGAGAGAAGTGACCAGTGGGGTCCCACAGGGCTCTGTCCTGGGCCCAGTGCTATTCAACATCTTTATCAATGACCTGGATGACAGAATTGGGAGCATACTAATCAAATTTGCAGATGACACCAAATTAGGGGGAATAGCTAATACCCCAGAGGACAGGATCAAGATTCAAAGTGACCTGAATAGACTAGAAAGCTGGGCCAAAGCTAACAAAATGAAATTCAACACAGAGAAATGTAAGGTATTGCACTTAGGGCGGAAAAATAAAATGCACAGATATAGGATGGGTGACACCTGGCTGAATGAAACTACATGTGAAAGGGATCTAGGAGTCCAAGTAGACCACAAGTTGAACATGAGTGAACAGTGTGATGCGGCAGCTAAAAAGGCCAATGCTATTTTGGGCTGCATTAATAGAAGTATAGTGTCTAGATCAAGAGAAGTAATAGTCCCACTGTATTCTGCTTTGGTCAGGCCCCACCTAGAATATTGTGTCCAGTTCTGGGCGCCACAATTCAGAAAGGACATTGAGAAACTGGAGCGTGTCCAAAGGAGGGCGACAAAAATGGTGAAGGGTCTGGAAACCATGCCCTATGAGGAACGACTTAGGGAGCTGGGGATGTTTAGCCTGGAGAAAAGAAGGTTAAGAGGTGACATGATAGCCCTGTTTAAATATTTGAAAGGATGTCATATTGAGGAGGGAGCAAGCTTGTTTTCTGCTGCTCCAGAGAACAGGACCCGGAACAATGGATGCAAGATACAGGAAAAGAGATTCCACCTGAACATTAGGAAGAACTTCCTGACAGTAAGGGCTGTTCGACAGTGGAACGCACTTCCTCGGAAGGTGATAGAGTCTCCTTCCTTGGAGGTCTTTAAGCAGAGGCTGGATGGCCATCTGTCAGGGATGCTTTGATTTGGATTTCCTGCATGGCAGGGGGTTGGACTGGATGGCCCTAGTGGTCTCTTCCAACTCTACGATTCTATGATTCTATGATTCTATGATTAATCTATATATTAAGAATATACACAGGAAGAATATTCTTAGCAGTAAATGTAAATGTACATATTATATGAAAATATGGAAAATGAAACATTACTTATGAATAAACTGTAATAATTTTCAATAAAAAAGAAACAATCATGTGTGTAAGAGATTTAAACTTTCAATTCAGTTAAATATGTAAAATATGGTGAAATATACCTTTGCTCTAAAAAAAAAACGCCAAATAACATTTAACCAAAGACTCCTGAGACTCTGGGGCTTGTGGTCTGGAGCCACCTTTTTTTATCCGCATTGTCACAGCAGCAACCAAATGGAGCGGTGAAGGTGCAGATGAAAAAAGGAGCCTGAAAAACTGGCTCCTTTTTGCATTGCACTTGCGACACAACAAGTGCCATAGGGTGCATCTATGATGTCGCAAGTGCACAGCGCTGTTTGGTTGTTGCACACATCATCGCTCCATGCACCGTCTATATGGCACTGCAGAGCGATGACGTCTTGGCCACGTGCTAGGGTTGCAGAGCATTTAATTGCTCTGCCCCTGGGCTACCCAAACACGTCGCCTGGGAGCCCAAAAGCCCTGTATAGGGCCTCTATTAAAGAAAAAAGAAATCACCTCCTTCACTTCTCCATCCTGAAAATGGCTTGTCTTTAGATAAAGGTTGGAGAGGATAACAACGGGTTGGGAAGGGTGCACGGAACATGGGACAAGTCAGTAAATCTCCTTTTGATCTGTGCAGAGTAGCTAGGGATTAGATCTATTCGATTAGTAGCAGGAACAGGATGTTAACTACCATCTCCTTCAGGATTTTCCTTCTCTCTGAGAGAAGTGAGGTGATTTTTGTAGCACCTTTGAGACTAACTGAAAGATGGGGCTACAAGATCTCTCTACACACTGTGATTTTACAGACTAACACAGCTATATCTTTGAATTCTACCACTATGGGCACTCTACATGACAGCGGTAGACTAGCCCTGTTTTCATGCAAACTAATTTTAGGTAGCTTACTCTCCCATCGGCAATGGAGAGGAGGGTGACTGGACACCCTTCTTTTCCAGGATGTGTCCTACATTTCAGCCTTCTGTCCAGCAGGAATTCCAAAATGTCCTCCATTTTGAGCACAACTAAGAAGCAACCCGGATTTTTCCTGTGGCTTTTTCAAGAATGAGATTTTCCCATTCTTGAAAAAGCCATGGGAGAAACCCAGGTTGCAGGTGGGCTGCCCGAATGGATACAGGCTGCCTACAGCCCAGACATGGGTAAATGTGATAACATCCATTTTCATCTTTTAGATCTCACGTTTCTTCCACTGGGATTCCTGGGTGCAATAATCTCCCTTTTCATGAACCCATTTGTTTGTATTTTTTAGCTGTCCATGGTATCCTTAGCACTCTTCTCCAGCACCACTTTTCAAATTAATTGATTTTCTTCCAGAATTCCTGACCACAAATCCTACTTGTGGGAAATAGAAGTTCTAAACAACTGGAGGATACCAGGGTGGGGCAGGCTGATCCAGAATCATAGAATTTGAAGAGCCCCATTGGCTTTCAGATCCAACCTTCTGCTCAGAGCAGGATTCCCAAATTTTGCTCCTCCAGGTGTTTTGGATTTCAAATCCCAGAAGCCCCAGCCAGCTTGGCTAGTTGTCAGGAATTCTTGGTGCTGCAGTCCAAAACATCTGGAGGACTAAAGTTTGGGAACCACTGTGTTAGAGCATCCTTAGCAGGTAGCTGTCCCACCGAGTTTTCTAGGTCCTTTTGAATACAGTTCCTGTTCTTCAATGTGTTTGCTACAGTATCGTATCATCCGTAAATCTGATAAGGATCACCTCCATCTCATCATCTAAATCATTGATAAGGATATTGAAGAGTATCAGCCCCAGGACAGAAAGCTGTGGCATTCCACTTGAGATCTCCTTCCAATTTAAAGAACAGCCACTGATGACAATTTTTTTGTGCATGGTTGTCCAACCAATATCTGATGGTATTTCCACCTGTGTCATATCTTTGCAATGTATCTTTTTAAAGAATGTTAAGAATACATTAAAAATTACAGAAATTAAAAAAGAAAAGAAAAAGAAAGGGGGGGGGAAAGGAGAAGAGAAGAGTGACTCCCAATCTTCCTTTTGGTGTTTATTCTTATCATCATATAAATTTAAATCTGTTTAACCACAAATTTTCCCATTGATCTATCTTACAGTGTAACCAAACTTCTTAACCCATTTTATCATGTGCTCTTTAACTTATTGTTTACTTTATATTTAACTTGTGTCTTCCCCCTGCCATACAAACTTGCACATAATGACAGCTTTAATCTCTCTCATATTATCATGTCCTCCTCGGTTCAACTCCATGTCCTCACATAATTATTTTGAAACAACATAGAATCTATATTCATCATAACACCACCAAAATATTCCACTTTCTTCTCAGTTTTAAAACCAAATTTATCCATTAACTCAATTTGGTAATCTATTTTCATATTTTTAACTTCCCAAGATATCAATTTTCTTTTGACAATGCCAAATTGTTTTCAGTTTTATTTTCCAGAATTGCCACTTTATCATTAGCTTGTTTCACATCTTCTACCCATGCTATTTCTTTAATTTATTTAACCTCCTTTTCCACATCTTCTTTCAACTCCTCCTTCATTTTAAGCATATCTCCTTCATTATAAGCA
The DNA here is from genome assembly GCA_034509955.1 of Urosaurus nigricauda. NCBI lineage: Eukaryota > Metazoa > Chordata > Lepidosauria > Squamata > Phrynosomatidae > Urosaurus > Urosaurus nigricauda. The sequence goes on along the minus strand of JAOEGL010000006.1, from coordinate 25,507,737 downwards.
TATAATTTCTCAAAGATCTGATGTCTTCAAAGAACTTCTGTAAAAATTTCTGGAGAAGGACATTGCTCCTCAGACTACCCCTCACTTCTGAAGTCTTTGCCATTTTAAGTTCTTGCATTCAATAGATACAAAGTAAAAATACAGCAGTTACAAGGGTGAAAATAAAAATCAAGCCTCTCATTCTTTTTTCGACCTTTGAATTGTCTTTTAGGAATTTAGTCTCAATGAAGTTACCATTATTCCAAAACACCGTCAGGCTATTTTCAGTCTTATCTTTTTATAAAATAAACAATCCATATTCTCAGAGAGGTCTAGTCTCTTGTTTAACAGGCTGCAAAAAATATATTTCCAGAATAAAGGCAATTCATCAAAGCTTTTCATCTTACTGCCAGTTGGAAGAGCAATCTTTCATAGCAAAGAGTTGGAAGCGATCTCAAGGTCCATCCACTTCAACCCCCTGCCAGGCAGGGAATTGTTAATTTAATTGTAAATTAGATATTAAAAGATGGTTTAGAAATCAGATTTTTGAAGGTGCTGTGTATTTCAAAGGCTTGCTTGAATGGTTTGAGCTTGGCATTAATACCATCCTCCTCCCCACTGTTCAACTCACTTCTGACTGCTACAAAATCAACAGACTTCTCACAAGGTGCAGCGTTTTTGGAGCACATGTAGGTAACCCCATATTCTCTCCTTATCTGAACAGAGTTTTCATTAGCTGCAACTTGCCACCTAGCAGAGTAATTTGCTGCTTAAGGCCGCGTTCCCACTATGATTTGAAGCGAATTGCTGATCGGGTTCTATAAACCGTCGTTCCCATTTGAAACCGGTTCCTATCCTACTGTGGTCAGTTTCAGTCATGATGAAGGGAGGCAAACACAAAAAACCCGCTCTTTCCTGATACTAGAAGAATTGATTCCAACTCGTGTTCAACAAGTGGGAACGACGGATCTGAATTGTATCATTCTGGAGGGGAGGGATTAATGACAGAGGGGTGTTTACCATTCTTCCTCAGTTTTAGTAGATAATAATAATAATAATAATAATAATATTTATTTCTTACCTGCCCCTCTGAACGAGCAATCGGGGTGGGGTACAAAATGTTAAAAACAGATGCAGTTAAAATCCTCCAACTTACCTACCTGCCTCCCCTTAAAACAGTATTAAACTAATCATAGTTAAAACAATCAAGATCTAAAATACATGATCTTTCAAATTCCCATATGGGCGGCCGGATAGGGGATGGGGGGGAGGGGTCATCAGACGGTGGGAGATTAATTACTATCCTGGAAGGCCTGCCGGAAGAGATGCGTCTTGGTCACTTTTTAAAAGCCTTCCAAGGTTGTAATAAGATGCATCTCATCTGGCAGGTTGTTCCACAGCCTGGGAGCAATAGCAGAAAAGGCCCTCTGGGAGGTCTGGGACAAGTTAGGTTTTACAGGCTGAAGCAGATTCCTCCCAGAGGACCGAAGTGTATGTGGGGGCTCATGTGGGAGGAGGCAGTCTCTAAGATAAGTAGGACCCAAGCCATGTAGGGCTTTAAAAGTCAAAGTCAGCACCTTGTACTGTCCTTGGAAACTGATCAGCAGCCAGTGGAGAGATTTAAGCACTGGTGTTATATGTTCTCTTCTCGATGTTCCAGCCACTAACCTGGCTGCCATGTTTTGAAACAGTTGAAGTTTCCGGGTTAGGCACAAAGGTAGCCCCATGTAGAGTCTGTAACAGTAATCCAAACGTGAGGTGACCAGCGCATGTACCACAGACTCCAGGTCCTTCATCTCCAGGAATGGGCGCAGCTGGCAGATCAGCCGAAACTGATAACAGGCACTTCTGACCATTGCATTCACCTGACTAGTCATGTGAAGCAATGAGTCTAGAAGTACCCCCAGACTGTGAACAGAGTCATGTGAGGAGAGTGTGACTCCATCCAGGACTGGAAGATGTATTCCCAGACCTGGTTTCGGGCATGTGACTGTCAGTACCTCCATTTTGTCAGGATTTAGCCTCAATCTATTTTCCCTCATCCAATCCATTAGTGCTGTGAGACAGTCATTGAGAGGAGAGATGCCATCTGAGGTCTGGGCAAATGATCTGGTCATGGAGAAGTATATCTGAGTGTCATCAGCGTACTGATGACACTGAGCTCCATGCCTCCGGATGATCTCACCCAGCAGCTTCATATCAATATTAAATAGCATTGGGGACAGGATGGCGCCCTGAGGGACGCCACAATTTAGCTTGATTTTAGAGGAGCAACTGTCCCCGAGCGTCACCCTTTGGGATCTGTCAGAGAGAAAGGAATGAAACCACTGCAAAACAGTGCCTCCGATATCCACCAGATCCACCATCCCCCCCACAAGTGCTGCCTTGGTGCTTGTGGTGTGACCTATGGGTGCATGATTTTAAAAAAATAAAATTGATAGAAGATTTGATTCATTGGTTTTGCAACTACTTGCAATCACTGAGGCAAGTAGTTTCAAAACTAATTAGTTGAATCTTCTATCATTTTTTTAAAATATAGTTCCCAAGCTGGGCTGCCCGGACTGCCACTTACTTCACTGATGATGTGCTGATTATTGATATTCATTTTGAAGTGGCACAAACTAGTTGGGATGACAATCATGCCAAAAAAAACCACAAGCGATTACAAGGGATAATGAAAAGATCTGCTTTCATAGTGGGAATGACGGACCTTTTGGAATTGATTCACCAACGTGGAGAGATGGCGAATCACAAACCGGTTTAAATGTAAGTGGGAACGAGCCCAAAGATTTCTCTGCTGCGGAGCTTCACACAGGGATGTCAACCCACCATGAGTCCTCACCCAGAGTTCCTCCCAGCTATTCTGTATTTAATCAGCTTGCCAATCAAAATATCATGGGAGAGCTTATCAAATGCTTTGCTGAAATCCAGTGAAATTACATCCACAGCATTCCCACCATCTACTATACCAGCATGTGTGTCGTATGCCTGTAAATCGTTTCCAATTTATGGCCACCCTAAGGTGAACTTCTCATGGAGTTTTCTTGGCAATATTTGCTTAGAGGAGGTTTGCCATGGCCTTCTCCTGAGGCTGGGAGCATGTGACTTGCCCAAGATCATCCAGTGGGTTTCATGGCCTAGCAGAAATCGAACATGGTACCCAGTCAAAAAGAGATATTAAGGTTAGTTTGGGAGGATTTATTCTTGACAAACCCATGATTACTCCACTAATCACTCCATTGTCAAGATAATGCAGATGGACTCCTGTATAATCTGTTCTCATTTCCCCCCCTGGTATTGAGGTCAGGCTGACTGCCCTATAGTTTCCTGGATCATCTTTTTTGTCTTTTTTAAAGAGAGGAACAATGTTTGCCCATCTGTAGTCCTCTGGCACCATCTATTCGCCAAGATTTCTCAAAAGATGATGGCAATTGGTTCCTCAAGTTATGTCAGCAAGTTCCTTCAATACTCTGGACTCTTTCAAACGGGAGGAATTTCTCCCAACTCCGAATGGAGCCAATGCGGATTCATGTAAATTCGCTAGTTTAGCAAATTTACACGAACCCCTGCTCCGTTCGGAAGAACCCCTGCTCCGTTCGGAATTACTTCCCATTACCCGAAAATAACCCCCTCCTGCCTGAATTTGCATGCGAAGCTTTAATTCGCAATAAAGTAAAACCCATGATTGCATTCGAATTGGCTTCCCTCTTGCCCGAATTTGCGTGCGAAGAGTTAATTTGCAATAACATAAAACCCATGATTGCATTCGAATTGACCTTAAATTATACTTCCAATTTAGCCTCGTATGAAAGAGTAGACTGAGATGCAGTTTATCTCGCCCTGAAGATCTAAATTTATTTAGGTTAACTACCAGTAGGCGATTCCTGACAAACTCCTTGTCCATCTTGATTTGCAACCCAGATTCCTTGCCAAAATCTCTCCTACGCTTGGAATTACCCATTCAGCTTGAGAGAAAACTGAAGCAAAAGAAAAGGTATTTAGCCATTCTGCCTTTTCACTGTGATCTGTTAGTATTTTACCATGGGTCGTAACCATGTGTTTGGATTTAAACTCTCACAAGCCCCAACCAGTGAGAATTTAGTAAGATGCACTCAAACAATACTGAGGGACCCCCATGTTGTAAACTGTGGAATAAGGGCATGCACAGAACTAAATGCATGCTGATAATGGCGACAAGGGATTGCAACATGAAGGCATGTGATTAGTGATGCATGCGGCCAGCTATGCAACTGATATTACAGATTAGTTTGTGAAAACCTATGTCGTTCTTAATCCACTTTTTCCTAGAAATTAACGTCTTCCCCCATGCTGTCTTCACAAGAATCCTATGAAATTAGTTGAGCTGAGAGGTAGTAACTGGCCCGGGATCATCCTGTGAGTGTCAGCGAATTTATGATTTTTAGGGTGTAAAATTATGCCCATCATATGCTTTCACAGTGTTAAAAGGAAGTCAAACATCTCTTTTCAAAAACAGTCAATATTATTATCTACGAGAGAGAGAGAAAAATAAAGCCAAAGGGGAAATGTCGGACTGCCCTCCTTGAAACAACAATGTTATCAGTATAAAACTGGGAGAACAGATTAACAGTTAAACTAACAAAACCAAGAACTGGAACTGTACCGACGAATGGAGAGGTATGTTCCCATAAACCAGTGGCAACCACAAGATCCTATAAACCCAACCCTGGGTTTCACTGTATCTGCACTTCAGCATACATTTTAGCAAGGAGCAATTGTGTCTGCTTTTTCTATGGCTGTTCGTATTTGCCTTATGATGCATCTACCTGTACTTTACTAACCAGCCACAATTCACAACCTGAACTCATGGTTTGCTGTTGGTTCATGAAATCTGCCTTGTTGAAACTATGGCTGCATCTACACTGGAGAAATAACCCGGTTTGGCACCGGTTTAACTGTCCTGGCTCAAAGCTATGGAATTCTGGGAGTTGGAGTTTGTTGTGGGGTCCAGAGCGGAGCTCCGCTCTGGGCCCCACAACAAACTCCAACTCCCAGAATTCCATAGCTTTGAGCCAGGACAGTTAAACCGGTGCCAAACCGGGCTATTTCTCCAGTGTAGATGCAGCCCAAAACTTGTGACATCTGAGCTGCCCTGAGATCTTTGGCTATAGGCTTTGATATAAATATTTAAGCAAATAAACAAATCTGAACCCATAACCATGATTCGTGAAACAAACTATGGTTTGTTTCCCAGTTCCCTACCTTGAAACAACAGCTGACTAAAGAAACGGGGAAGGTAAGCCATGGCTTGTTTGGGGTTTTCGTAGTTGGGTGGACAAGCCATAGTTAACCCAGATCATGACTTATCATGACAGGAGAATGCACTCCTTTAAAGAAGTAAGTTCGATTTTAAATCAGGCTCAGTTTAGTCCAACTGATGTCGGTTCAAATTCAGCTTCTTTATGGAAAGTTCTACCCTAGAGATTTTGTTCTTTCTGGCCAATATGTTTTTTTTTCCCCTCTGAGGCTGAGAGAATGTGACTTGCAAAACATAGGTTTTGTAGTCATTTCTGTTCTATAGCAGTCCTATCACAGGGTTTCCTTGTCAAGAGATTTGTTCTGATATGTTTTTCCCAATATGTTTTTTTCGCTCTGAGGCTGAGAGAGTGTGACTTTCAAATCATGGGTTTTGTTGTTGTTGTTTTTGATCCGTAGCAGTCTTGTGATCTATATAGCTTTCTTGTCAAAAGATTTATTCAGATATGCTTTTGCCAATTTTTTCCCTCTGAGGCTGAGAGAGTGTGACCTGCAAATCATGGGTTTTGTTGTCATTTCTGAGAGTGTGACCCACAAACCATGGGTTTTGTTGTTATTTCTGATCTATCTTTTTCCCTCTGAGGCTGAGAGAGTGTGACTTGCAAATCATGGGCTTTGTTGTAATCTATTTATAGCATGGCTATTTGTTCAGATTATCCATTCTTGCCAATACAGTATATGTTTTTCACCTCGGAGGCTGAGAGAGTGTGACTGACACACAGCATGGGTTTTGTTGTTGTTATGTTTGGGATTTACGTATTGCAATTCTATCACAGGGCTTTTCTCAGCAAGATTTACTTCAGGTGCTTCCCCACCCCCCTCTGAGGCTGAGAAAGCATGACTTTCCCCATTTAACCCAATGGGGTTTGCCATGGCAGAGCAGGATTCGAACCTGGACCCCCCAGAGCCCAAATCCAATGCTCAACCCATTACACCACAGTGGCTGAATACCACATAAGCCCCTTAATAGCGCTTTTGAAAAACTAGCAATACTATCTGTCAGTCTCCAGGTGGCGCTATTCGCTGTTCCCTCAGCGCGCCCTTTAAGGGCGGGCGCCCCCTGTGGTGGAAACCCTTTACAACACCGTGGCGGCTCTTGCTACTAGTGAGACCTGTTGCATAAACTCTATTTTACTGTTGTAATATCCTTCCCTTCCTTTCCCCCGCCTCCTTTTGGATGCTTCATCCAATCAGATTGGTCTTTCCTATCCTCGCTTTGTTGATTGACGTGGCCTCCTCACGCTGACGGGCCGCGCAGTTTCTTCTTAACTAGGGCTGAGGAAGCCTTCTGCTCCACTCAGAAGCCAGCAGGTCCCATGGTGTAATGGTTAGCACTCTGGACTTTGAATCCAGCGATCCGAGTTCAAATCTCGGTGGGACCTCGAGGACATTTTTGCCTAATAAATTTGGGAGCCTCCGGGGAGGACCCTGGGGGCCACCGTAACTACCAGAAAAAAAAAAGGCGGGAAGGAAAAGGAGGAAAAAAAGGGGGGTGTATTTTGTGCTTGTGTGGTTTGGCGCTACTGCGCATGCGCCTGGCTTGCAGAGGAGGGGGACAATCCGATGCCAAAATGGAAGATTTCCCGGGCGTTGATTGGGTAATGCAGATGGAACGTTGCCCTTTGCGGGTCTCTGATTGGTTAAGACGCAAAGGGGGCTCCTTCTGCATCTAGTGCTGCTGCTGATACACTTTGCCAAGCACTGAGGAGATAAATATGTGCCATATATATTACAACATTTTTCTATCTTTGTTGTTTATTTTTGTCCTGTCTGTAAAATGTTCAGGTCCAAACCTTAAATGAGGACAAGGCCCCACAAAATGTAGGACATTTTAAGAACAAAAAAGTACAAATAAAAGCTTAAACAAACACTCATAGAAATCAATTTCCTTTTATTGTTGTTGTGTGACTTCACTTCTTAGTTGTGGCAACCCTTTCTTCAGGATTTTCTTCACAAGTTTTCTTCAGAGGGCTTTTGCCATAGCCACCCTCTGAGGCTGAGAGAGTGTGACTTTTGCCCAAGGTCACCCCAGTGGGTTTCCATGGCTGAGTGCAGATTTGAACCAGTGTCCTAGTCCCAATGTGCATATTTTATTGCGTCGTTGCTGTTGCCGCGTGCCTTCGAGTTTCCAACTTACGGCGACCCTAAAGTGGACCTATCATGGGGTTTTCTTGGCAAGATTTAATAATAATAATACATTTGTTTATATCCCACCTCTCCAATTGGAACGAGGTGGCTTACAAGATTAAAACAGCATTAAAATACATTAAAATACCAAAATAATAATAATATCATAATAAAAGCCTTATAACCTAAAAACCCACCCACCTTCAAATTTAGAATGACATTTCAGACCAAATACCAATAACAAGGTCAAGCAGGTAGACAGGAGGCTTGCCATTACCTTCCCCTGAGGCTGAGAGAGTGTGACTTGCCCAAGGTCATCCAGTAGTTTCCATGGATTTCGAACCCTGGTCTGCCATTATTATTATTATTATTCTTATTCTTATTAATTATTATGTTTATTTATACCCTACCTTCCTCCCGGTACAAGGACTCAAGGCGGCTTACAAATCTAAAACAGTCCAAGTTAAAAACACTGTAAAACATTCAAAATGCAAGTTGCAAAAAAATGATTAAACAATTCGGACAATTAAAAACATCATATTATTATTGAAATTTAAAGTTTAAAACTCTTTAAAACAACAACAAAACAGCATCCCTTTCATGCAAAAGCCTAGCTGCATAGAAAAGTATCCTAGTTCAATGCTCAAACCACTACTTTTTCTGAATTTTATTATTTACTCAACTGTATATTTATGATCTTTGTTAAAATGACTTCTTCGCTTACAATATACTTGCAGGACTCTGAGCAAGACAAGTGCTTAGAATTGTACTTCGCTAGCAACAAACCTTTGCCTGAATCTTTGTTGTTGTCGTGTGCCTTCAAGTCAATTTCTGACTTATGGTGACCCTAAAACCAAGCTATTTCTGGGTTTTCTTGGCCCGTTTTCTTGGCCGAGGGGTTTCGCCATGGCCATCCTCTGAGGCTGAGAGAGTGTGACTTGCCCAAGGTCGCCTAGTTGGATTCTGTGGCCGAGCAGGGATTCGAACCCTGGTCTCCCATTGTCCTTGCTTTTGGACTTTTAGAGACTAGTGAACCTCAAATTAATTTCACCAGAAAGGCACAAATTAACATTTGCCGTTGCGTACAATTTCTGTAAGAAATGCAGATGCTCTTCAGCATACAGTACAGTACACAGTTCAACTCTGAATGGAAGATTTGCAACACAGACTACGCCGTGCTGGGATTTAATTCTAGATAGTGGCTGCATCTACATTGCAGAATTAATGCAGTTTGACACCACTTTCGCTGCCATGACTCAATGATATGGAATTCTGGGGTCTGCAGTTTTACAGTATAAGAGAGCTCTGGTGCCACAATAACAAATCCCATGATTCTGTAGCATTAAGCCATTGATGTTAAAGTGGTGTCCAACTGGAATAATTCTGCAGTGTGGCAGGAAACTTTGGTGAAGATATCCTGATAGTTTTACTGGAATGTTGAATAATTTGCAGCATTGCCTTCAGTCCAGTGGGATCCGCATCATGTACTGTCTGTCTTGTCCCTCCTCCATGAATCCAGCTCTTTTTTGCATTTGCAAGAAGAGGAAGGTTTGGAAGTACATTGTTATCATTAGCTACAACTTTGGTACTCTCATAAAGTGCTGGGAGTCCACACTGCTTTTCAGAGGCACCTGTGTAGGTGTTGGAAGAGCACATTTCATCTGCAAACGCAGCCCCTTACTTTCCTCTAGGTTGTGCTAAGGCTAAATGTTAATAATAATAATAGTCCTTACCATTCATATCTCCAAACACTGGAAGCAATACTCAGGTAGAGTGGCGTAGTCTGAGAGTCAATATAGAATATGATGCATTTAATTAAATATTTCATATTTAGGAGAGGTATTCCCTGAAGTGGTAAAAGGCATCTGTTTATCATAGCACACACTTTTCTTCACCTATGTATCTTGCATATAAGATGTTTTGTGATTTGTCATAGGAAAGTAAGCACAGATTTAAATTGTAAGTTAACTTGTAAGTGGGCTGAGGCACACGTTTCTGAGGAATCGGAGGAAAATGAAACAATCGGAGGCTCCAATTCAAGATTAAGGGGAATATTTATACCCTGTAATTAACCAGCTTTCTTTCCAAGGGAGAAAATAGCTATTGGGATTGTGGCAATGACTGGCTGCATTCCCAAATTTTACTTCTGTATGACAGCTGAAGATACTAAGTGCTAAGTGGGCTGTTAGGTGGGTTCCCCAAAGTCTTTGAGTTTCTTCTCTTAAAAATGTAGAATATTTCTCTATTTAGGTTTTCGTGCTGCTACTTCCTTCTTACGTGTCAATGGTTTTAAACAGCATACAGTCTAGATGTCAGATATAAAGGAAAATTGTATAGTTCTTAGATTTTACTCCTGCTAAAGAGCACTCCATGGCTCAAACATGCAAAATGTTTTTTCGCTTTTGGAGAAGAATGATTTCAATGAACCCGCAGCTGTTTTTTGCATTAGTTATGTCAAGCAATCCTTATATTTCTAGTGTCAGACACTGGCCACATGGGGACACTGTCCTCCAAAAAGCATCACCATGGAAGGATATCATGTGTAGTGACTTCTCCTGTCATTAGAAAATGCCATTGAGGAAATTTGCACCCAGGTGAAAATCACTGAATAGTGAAGAGAGACAGGAGAATGTCTGGTCTAGATTAAAACAAAGTTTAAGTAAATTAAGTTTAAATAGGATATAAACAAGACATTGGAAGCATTCAGACTGCTTTCTGTAACATGTATGATCTTGGTTATCCTGTCAAGGCTGAGCAGCATAATAGTCCCATTTCACATTTGCAGGTGTAATAGGAGAAATATATATAGGCTGAGTCTCCCTTATCCTGAATTCCAAAAACCGAAATGCTCCAGAATCCAAAATTGTCCACACAGGTAGCTGAGATTGTGACACCTTTGCTTTCTGATGGTTCACTGTATGCAAACTTTGCTTCATGCACAAAATTTTTTTAAATGTTGTATAAAATTACCTTCAGGCTATGCGTACAAGGTGTATAGGAAGCATAAATGAATTTTGTATTTAGACTCGGGTGTCATCTCCAAGATATATCATTATGTGTATATAATGAAAATAAAGGTATTCCAAAATCCAAGAAATAAATAAATTCAAAATCCAAATTATTATTATTCTATTTTATATTATTCTATTCTATTCTACACCTCTGATCCCAAGCATTTTGATAAGGGAGACTCAACCCCTCCCTCCTCTATATATACAGACACAAATACATACACACATATACACATACAAATCAACATGTGTGATACAGTGGATCAGAAATTCTAACACAAATGCCTCTTTGATGCATCAGTTAGAGTCTGGAATAGAGCTTGAGAGATCTAAATTCTAGCAATTTATCTTATTAGGTGACATTGGTCCAAACACACTGCAGAAATAATCCAGTTTGAGACTGCTTTAACTGCCCTGGCTCAATGCTAGGGAATTTTGAGAACTATAGTTTTGTGAGACATCTAGCCTTCTCTGTCAGAGAGCTCTGGTGCAACAATCAATTAGAATTCCCAGGATTCCCTAGCAATGAGCCAAGATAGTTAAAGTGGTTTTAGACTGGATTATTTCTGCAGAATGATTTGGATCACTGAAGCAGCCATTCTTTCTCAGCCTGACCTACCTCACAGGACTGTTGTGAGGATAAAGTGGTGAGGAGGATTGCTACACTGCCTCGAGCTCTTTGTAAAAAAGACAGGAGCCTGTTGCACTGTATGGGTTTCTTAGCACACAATGTGGAAATTATTTTCTCAGAGCAAATAGTCTGAATAGTAGTGTGATATAACAATTTATGAAATATCAGTATTTTCAGATACAGGACCAGCCCTACCGTTGGGCAGGGTGTGGAGGCTCCTCAGGTAACAGATCTGGGTGACATGAAAAGGCAAAAGACTGTAGATTATAAAAGATTTTTATAAAGAATTTCTAAATTTTAAATGTGAACATGTAATGTTTTTAATTTTTTGAAATTGCTTGTTTTTTAAAAGTTGCATTTTCAGTACTTTGCATTGTTTTAACTTGGACTGTTTTAAATGTTGTTAGCCGTCTTGAGTCCCTGCACCGGGAGGAAAGCAGGGTATTAATAAATAAATAAAGGTTCAATATTTAATTTCTTATATTTTTATTTTTTACTGCCAAGTTTGGGGAGAAGCTCTTGTGATATTTTATGTCTATGGTGCCAAAAATAACTTGGTCAGCTTTTGGTTACTGTGCCCTTGGCATAGAGAAGCAAGTGGAAGGATGTTATTTGTTGCTTTGTCTCAGACAACAAAACATCTTGAGATGGTCCAGGTGAAAAATTATATAATGTTGAATGGAAGCTATTAAATATAGAGGTATTTAAGTATCTTTTCATGGCAGTCATTCAAAATGCCTTACGGCCATAAAACTAAAATAAAAAAGTATCAGTGAGCAAATGTCAAATGTATATTGAACGTTGTTGGATGTTGAATGCAAATATAAAATATCCATCAGATCTTTGGGGATTAAGAGAAGACATTTAACATCAATCTCTCTCTCTGTCTCTCTCTCTCTCTCTGTATATGTCTCTCTGTATAAATTTTGAAGTTAATTTTGGGGAGCAAATTGGTTCAAGGTGTAAAAGGGCAGTGTCGACTACTTTTTCACACCAGTTTTGGAAAATGCATCAAACTACGAAGGCTGAGACCTGCCGGCTGTGACTTTGCTGCTTCCCGCACTGTCAGGAAATCCTCACAAGAATCCAAAGTCAAACAGGAAAGGCCTAGAAAGCCAAATCCCTTTAAGAGAGATTATTTTGTTCTAACATGGGTATGTAGCTTTGTGTAAGTGGGTCAGCTGCCTTTCAGAAGAAGCCAGAAACCTCAGCCTAAGGGTTACAGAGTGTTTAAGATTAAAAGAATCAGAAAGTGTGGAGTTTGGGCTTTTATGGCAAAATAAATGTATATTTGTGCATGATAGAAAAACAAGAAAGATAAGAGACAGAGATTTTTATCACACTAGTGAGATCCCGCGGAAAAGCGGGATTTAAACTGGATTTAAATTAAATTCAAATTTAAACAGAACCCGCAAATTTGGGAAGTTTATCACACCAAATTGCTGCTAAAGTGAAATGACACAAAATTAAACTGAAGTTAAAGTGGAGAAAAACGCTACCTTTTTACTTTTGGAATTTCCCGAAAGTAAAACGCTGCCATTTTCCTCCAATTTAACTTCAGTTTAACTTCGTGTTTTTTCATGTTAACAGCGATGTCATGTGATAAACTTTGGGCATTTCTGGATTTTCTCTGATTAAACTCTCGTTTAAATCCCGGTTTCCCGTGGGATCTTGCTAGTGTGATAAACTCCAGAAAGACATTGTGTGTGAGTTTGTGTATGTGAGGAGAGAGAGAGAGAGAGACAGAGAAAAAAAATACAGACATCCATATCCATGGATTTTTTATCCAAAGATTCAACCATCAATGCCTTGAACACACACACACCAAAAGGAGAGACAAAAAGCTGCCATTTGAGACCATTTGATATCCAGTTACTGCGGTACTGGAGTGATCATGGCTAGAGCAGCCACATATCGGTCCATTTGGCCTGTTTGCTTTACCCCATAGTAGCAGAATTTTGAGCAGAATTTTGCTTGCATGGGAAATTAATGCTATAGTCCTAAAGTTGATGCAGCCTTTTTCATTTTCAATGTTTGTGGATGTGGCTATATATTGATCATCTGCAATTTCGTTTTCCATATTTTTTAGTATATTTTTTTATGCTAGAGTTTATTTTGTCTGTGTAGATTGTTGCTGCTCAATTGGAATGTCATTTGTTTATAGTGATTTATTCTTCCCAATTTCTCTTGAGTGCAGCTTCCATAGCTAATGTTCAGGAATTCTGGGAGCTGGAGTCTCAAGTATGTGGAATTCCGGAGGCTGAGAACTACTAGACCAATACCTTGCGCCAACCTCCTAGCATTTGCCATTTGAGGCAATTACCCTCACTTTGCCAGCCATGACATATCCAGAGACCCTGGTGAAAATGGATGAAGGCAACTGGTGTTCACATGTTATGGTATTGGAAGAGACAGAGTGTCATGCTTATGCATAGTGCTCTATTTGGAGTTAGGAATGAGGTGAACCACATAGTTATACTGCACTCAGCAGGTTGTTTTCTGCATAGTACATTACTATTTGCTCAATTATTATAGCAGTTCTTAATAAGCTAACCCTTTTCTCTGTGGCTGAATGACTCATATTTATGAAAACTCTCAAACAAATGTCTAGAGAGATTATTGCACCTGGAAACCCGGCGGGGTAGATGCAGGATTCAAAAGTCAAAACTGGGTGTTATTGCATGCAGCTGCAGCCAGATGGGTGCAACGCATATACAGCCCAGACCCCAGACACACTTATCCAGCCACTTTTCAAAAATGGGAGCTTGCTGTTTTTGAAAAGCTGCTGGATAAATACGGCTGGGATCCGGGCTGCATATGGGTTGCACTCGCCCAGCCGCAGCTACATGCTATAACACCTGGTTTTGACCTTTCAATCCTGCGTCTATCCTGGTGGGATTTCCGGATTTCCCAACAAGCAGCATAGCCACTGAGCAGACAGGACTGAAGTTGTAGTCCAACAACATCTGGAAGTCTACACATTGTTTATCCCTGCCTTAAAATACGCACTTAAAAACACTGAAATACATTTACATGCTTTATTTGAGCTTCAAACTAAGCAAATGAAACAATACAATCAAGACAGAGCATTGCCAATGCTTCACACAAAAATCTGCATTTTTAACAATTTGACAACTTGCATTCATACATCACAATACAATTGACAATTTAAAAGCCAGCTTCAAAATATTACTAATATTATTTGACAAGACAACTAAACGTGGTGATGTTGTTTAAAAACCGATTTGCACTGCTTTTGAGAAAATGCAACATCATAATCATCCTTGAGAAAAGTTTTGGACCCCATTTAGGCCTTGGATCCAATAATACATTCTGTGCTGCTTTGTTCGTAGGGTTTCAAAAGCCTTAATCTGTTTCTAGTATGAAATAAGAAGAAAGGGGTAGCAGCAATTGCTGATGAAGTGCTCAACTTGAGAGTGTGTACAGGTGTTATGAAAACATAAAGTAGGAGACTTTTGTTTTAACACCAACAGGGAAGTTAAACAAAAATAAGTGGGGGAATGATTTGCTGTAACTATATTTTGGAAAGGAAAAGGATTACGTATCCTTCCATTTGTTGCTTCCTTTTCCAAATCACCTTGTCCTGAAGGTAGGGGGAAAATGACTTTTTATTATACATGCACATATTAAGGATGGTAGAATTTTGAGAAATCTTTGAGAGAGAGAGAGAAAGGAAGAAAGAAAGAAAAGAGGAAGAAAGTATAGTATGTAGGGGGAAGAAGCAATTAAAAAAAGAAAGAATAGTTGGCAGAAAGAAAGAAAGTATCCACATCCACTTTTTAGTTCTAGCTTCGCTCACAGCTGGCTTCACCCCAGCCCACCCACAGTCTATGGAGCCCTGATTATCTCTGAAAAAATGTGGACCTTGATAGAAAGAAAGTTATTCACTTCTGTTATATGAGGGTGCATCTACACTTTAGAAATAATGCTGTTTGGCACCACCTCCATCCAATGAAATTCCGAGATTTGTAGTTTTGCAAGGCCTTTAGCCTTCTCTGCCAAAGAGTGCTGGTGATACCTCACAGAATTACAAATCCCAGAATTTTGTAGGATGTAGCCATGACAATTAAAGTGGTATCAAACTGCTTATTATTTCTACAGTGCAGATGCATCCAAAGATATAAGTCATTCCAAAAGAAATACCCTACACAATTATTAGGCCTTGTCTACTTTTCTTCTATTCCAGTTGCTGTCTACTTAAAAAAGACCTAAACCAAACCAAAAACTAGAAATACTAATCCAATGAAACTGAAAAGTCTATGTTTTGCTTGTGTGTTTGTTTACAACATCAGTTAAAAGCCAGCTTCATAGGGAAACGTATACAAACTGCAGTGTATTTACAAAAAACGAGTGAGACTTGAACTCCTAAAATGGAGGTTGTCTTTTCCGTTGTTTATCTTGGTGGAGACCTCTTTCCCAATTCCTTTGTTCTTTAGGAAGGTTAAATCCCAGCAAAGGAGTCCAAATTTATTTATTTATTGTTTTGCCCCTGCAGAAGATCCATTTAGACTCAGTTATACAGGACAGGTAAGTAAAATTCATACAGTCTCGGTATTGTATACGGAGGGCAACGAAGATCTTCTCTGGGTGGGGCCGTGGTCAGCTTATTATACAACCTCCCTTCTCCTTGAATGGATTCTTGTCCTCTGGGACACCTTTTAAGAGCGGATCTTCAGCAGCCATGGATTCTATATAATCCTTGAGTTCTTTAGCTGTCTTGGAGATCTGGGGCAGAAGGAAGAAAAGTGTTGAAAGCATCTGGCCCAAGACTATTTGATTCCTACCAAAAAACTCAGCCTTTTGAATTAATAGAAGGTATAATCCAGACAGACAGTGAAGAAACCTAACAAGAAGATAATTGATTCATTTGAAATATGGTGCTGGAGAAGAATTCTGTAGATACCATGGACCATCCAAAAGTCAAATAAATTGGTCCTAGAGCAAATGAAGACTGAATTCTCAGTAGAAGCCAAAAAGGCTAAATAGAGGCTATTGTATTTTGAGCACATCATGAGACATCATGATTCACTGGAAAAGACAACAGTGCTCAGTAAAGTGGAGGGCAATACAGTTTGCACTCCGTATCCATGAATTCTTTATCTACGGATAAACCATCCACACCTTGAAAATATGTTGACCCACAGGAAGGGGGCTCAGTCCACCACTTCAGGGCAGGATTCCCTCCCAAGCTTAGCCAAGGAATGCCCCTGGTGCAAGGCACATTTGAATGCATAGGCACTGGGTATGATATTATTCTTGCACTATTGTACAAGAGAATTTCCCAATGCATTTTGCCCTTTATGTTTAAAAGCTGCTCCACTTCCAGCTGAAAATTTGTTCTTCATAACCCTCAAAACCTGACATGCTGGCAGTGGCAATGACTGGCTGACCTTTTGACAGTCAATGCTTTGCCATTTTGTACCAGAGTAGCATACAGAAATTGTTACCATTTGTCTTTCGAGCTTCACTTCCCTTTTCAGTTGATCTATTTCCATCTTTAGGAGCTCCTTCTCGGTCATATCCTGGGCCATCTTGCCCTGAAAACCAAACCAAACACCCACGTTAGTAATGTAAAACAAAGCTTCTCCTCCATCAGGCAGATATGAATGAATAGTTATGATTTGCAGGGATGCTTCAGTTATGGCTAAAAATGTTCAATGGGAGCTTCCTACTGGGACTTATGGCAACTTTGGGAGGTGATTTTCAATGGAACTGTCCTGGTGGTTGGGAGACTCCTTCCCTGTGACCCTGACTTTGTTGCCCTTCTCCCAGTGTGAGTGTGAGTATCTGGAAAAGTGGATAGAAGCAAATGAGCCCCTTCTGACACTCCAAGAACTAAAAGGAGAAGGGTTTGGGGTCAGCTTAATGTGGCTTAAAGGCCAGGGTAAGAGAAACCAGTGTGGTGTAGTGGTGTGACTATTGGACAAGGATTCCAGAAGATCAGCGTTCGAATCCCCATTTGGCCATGGAAACCCACTTAGGTGATCTTGGGCAAGGCACACTCTCAGCCTTAGAGGGAGACAATGGGATCAGTGTAAGTCAAGAATTGATTTGAGGGCCCAGAATAAGTAAGTCATAGGAGTAGCCAAGATATCACCATATGCCATCACTTTGATTAACTGTTCCTCTAAAATAGCTGCAAAAGTGTTTTCCTGATTGGTTGATTGATTGATTTTCATTTTGTACTTGAAAAGCGAAAAACACAGTGAGTAATTTTGAACAACTCCATAGACATCGAATTTGAGTCAGAGAATAATCTTGTGAATAAAATGAGGCAAGGGTGGAGGGAGGTGAAAAAGAGTTGTAAAGGAGTAGGGGAGGAGAACAGGGAAGAGGAGAAGGGAAAGGAGACGATGAAGAAGAGAAGTGCTGGAAAGAAGAGGAGGAGAAAAAGAGACAGTGTTCAGAGGAGAAGGGAAAAGGAAAGAAAGAAGAAAAGAAGAAGAAGAGGAAAAGAACAGTTGGAAGTAAAAGAAAGCAGGAGAAGAAGTAGAACAGATATGAGTGTGAAGGAGTAAGACTTGGAGGGGAAGAAGAGTTAATAGCTGCAGTAGTAATAGGAAAGAGGAAAAGGAAGAGAAGTTGTTAAAATGATGTTTTTATCACCACTGGGCTACCAATTTGGTCCAGATTTTAGCTTAAACTTTAAAGAAGCTGTCCAAAGTGGTGAACTCTTTCTCCCAGGTAAGGACAGAATCCTGGAAAGTTCCTTTCAAGGTTGGACTAAGATGCAGAGCATATTCCTCACCCCACTAACACTGTTGCACTCGAGCTTGGTGCAAAAAATGGAAACTGGGAGAAAGAATGTAGTGCCATGGCTGGGAATGGTAAAGGAGAAGGAAGGCTATTTAAACGGTTAAAACAGTTCAGTGCAAATTGTTGACATATAATCAAAACTGTCTGATATTGGCCCTTAGCTAGGTTTTAGATGTTTGGGTGTGTGTGTGTTTATTTTTAAAAGGCCACATCACTTGCTCCATCATGCAGTCATGGCAATGAGGATTTCTCATCTCTTTCTAACCCTCTAGGTAGCAGTAAAACCCAAGTTTAATCAATTAGTTCTGTGGTTAAGCTGCTTATTGTAACTCCTGTTACCACCATATGCCATTGCTTTGATTAGCTGTTCCCTAAAATGTCTGCAAAAGGCTGAATTATTTCTATATATATATATATATATATTTCTTCTTCGTGGTCTCTGCGAATCATACAAATGGGTTTACTGCGCATGCGCAGTTCAGCTCGGAAACTTCTGGAATCACTAGGCAGACTTCGGATTGCAACTTTTTGGTGGTAGCCCCGCCCACCGCTATATAAGTCCCCTGCTTTCCCGCTCTTTCCTCAGTTCCATTTTTTCCGCCGCGCTAGCAGCTTGGAACTTCGCTCGCTCTGTTAGATTACTGTTTATCGGACTTTGGACTTTGGACTTCGGACTTCGATTACGTTTTACGGATTTCGTTTGGATTTGGAAAAAACTCGGACTTGGCTTGACTTGGACTGGACTGACTATTCTCCCGTGTTGCCGCGCTCTCTCGGGCGTTCCTGCCACGAGCGATGGCCCCGCCGTTCAAGGAATGTGATACCTGCGGCGGCAAGATCCCTGAGAGGGATAATCATAATACTTGCCTTTTGTGTTTGGGCGAGGGGCACAACCCTAGATCGTGCGCCCAGTGCCAGTCGATGACACCGCAAGCGAGAAAAAATCGCGCTGCCCGCTTACAGGCCGCTCTCCTTACAAAGGTCCTATCGGGGCAGGCCACGGTGTCAGGGGCGACGACTGCGCCCAAGCCCGCGGAAGCTCACAAGCCCGCGGAGACTCCGAAATCGATGGAGGTCGCTGCTACTACAACGCCGACCGCATCTTCTACCTCCCGGGACCGGGACGGAAAGGCCAAACATAAGGCCAAAAAGCGGGCTAAGGACCATCCAAAGGATACACCCCAGTCAGCAGACGGTCAGGCCAAGGCGGGCTCGCACTCAAAGAAACCTCAAGAAGGTACCGATTCGAGTGCGCAAAAGGCTTCGGATTCGAAGCATTCTAAAAGGTCTCATGACAAACAGACGACCGCATCCGGACACGACTCCAAGAAGAAACGGCATGTGTCACCGGCCTCGGACGACCCGTCCAGAGAGGTATCCGTACCGACTTCCGTTCCGAGAAGATCCTCCTCGGTACCGAGTGCTGTCGACTCCGCGGCTAAGACCACGCCGGACCGCCCTCGCTCGTCGGGGACCCATGCTGTCTCGGTCGAGGACCTCGACATACAGGTAGTTTCAGACCAAGACCCCCCGGTGCTGTCTCCTCCGGTCAGGAAGAGGAATGAACAATCCCCCGTACCAAGGGCGGAGACCCAACAACAGCGTTTCGATTATGTCTATGACAGCGAAACGGATATGTACTACATGCCGGTGGGTCGAACGCTGCCACAACACCGTACTGAAGTAGTGGACAAGTCGTCATCAACAACGAGGCATGACTCGGCGCGTTCATTGCACGCGGTCTCTGCAGCGGCGACGCAGACGAGTTTTCATAGAGACAGATCTCCATCACCGGTGGTCCTGGTACATAGGGAGGACTCCGATTCGGACATGGAGGTGGAAGCCGCGATTCCGCAGTCATTCCACATGGAATCGGATGCATCAGACCTGGAGCTTCCCGAGTCTCCACAAGAGTTGTACACCCCGGGGGCAGCTTCTCCCAGTGACGATGTGCGTTCCTTCACTGAACATGTCATTAGGATGGGAAGAGCCCTCGAACTCGAGGTGAGCCATATGGAGGACGATGCGGCAGATCCAATAGAGAAGAGGATCCACGGGTCGGTACCAACACCCCCCTCCATTCCATTCCTGCCGTCGTTGGAAAAGATCGTGCAACGTTCGTGGGAAGCCCCTGCCTCCACCTCGACATCGAACCGGAAGGTGGAGAACCTATATAGGATCACTCCATCCCCAGCGTCATGGTTGTTCTCCCATCCCAGACAAAACTCCGCAATTGTGGAAGGAGCCCAGAGGACCTTCACCACAAAGACTTCGACATCTCCTTCAGACAAGGAGGCCAAAAAGATAGACTCGCTAGCTAAGAAGACATATTCATCGTCCATCTTGGGTCTGAAAGTGGCGAACTATAATGCCTGTATGGGAGCTTACATACAATATCTGATGGAACGGATGGCTCCCATCCTAGACGACGTTCCAGAGGAAACCAACAAGCTAGCCATGGAGCTCAGAGACGAAGCACACTCCATAGGGAGCTGGCTCATTACCTCGGCCAGGCACTCCGCTGACTGTGCTGCGAAATCGATGTCTGCAGCCATAGCCTTGAGGAGACACGCATGGCTCAGGGCCTCCGACCTCAATGCAAATGCGAGATCTACGATTGAGGAGATGCCTTTCGACAACGCCGGTATTTTCAACAAGGAGACGGACGACAAGTTAAACTTTAAGTATAGAATGAAGTCAGCCGCACGGAAACACGGTATGTCTTCCTCTTCTGCACCTACCTACAGACGTCGGTTCCGTCCGGTTCGGCCTGGTTTCACACCTTACAGGCGACCGTTCCAGCAAGATAGACCGTACCAGCCCCAGGACCAGCCTAGACAGCGCTATCCGTCACAGTCATCATCTTCCTCAGGCCGTCGACAGCCCTTGCCCCGATACCGCAAGGCTTTTCGCAGACAAGAGACGGACCAAAATAGGAAGAGGTCCTGAAGGACAATAGCGTACTTCGCCGACTCCGGTTCCTGCACTCAGGACCGACTTAAGCCCTTTTATCACACCTGGGCTAAGATCACGTTGGACTCTTGGGTCCTTCGTATTATAGATAAGGGCTATGCCCTCGAGTTCGAGTCCCTTCCCCAGATGGGAAACATCATTTCCACGCACCCCTCACCTCCCCTCCTCGACGAAGTACGCACCTTGCTGTCAAAAGGGGCCATCTCCCGAATTCATTGGCAGGAGGCCCCACGTTGTTTTTTCTCGAGATATTTTACTGTGCCCAAGCCAGATGGATCACTGAGACCCATCTTAGACTTACAAGAGCTAAACAAACATCTGCTATATCGTCGCTTCCGTATGGTAACGTTGGCTTCTATTTTACCCTTGTTACATCAGGGCCTATGGTTCGCGACTGTGGACTTGAAAGATGCTTACTTCCACGTGTCGATACGGAACGACCACAGAAGATTTCTAGCCTTCGCCATCGGCTCCAGACTCTACCAGTACAACGTGCTGCCCTTCGGCCTCTGTTCCGCTCCGAGGGTCTTCACAAAGTGCATGGCTCCGGTAGTAGCCTACCTCCATCAGAAGGGCATCAGGGTGTTCCCTTACCTAGACGACTGGCTCTTCGCCGCGGACTCAAGGGACCAGTTATCATCAGACGTAAGCTTCGCATTAGACCTAATGATCTCCCTAGGCCTAATAATCAACCGGGAAAAGTCGACGCTGATCCCGAGGAAACAAGTAAAGTTCATAGGGGCAATTTTGGACTCGAATCGATGCAAAGCATTCCTACCACCGGACCGGTTTCGGACGCTCTCCGCCTCCATCACGGCGTGTATGTCAAAGACCATAATACGTGCCCGGGAAGCGCAGATAGCGCTGGGACATATGGCGTCCACAACCTTCGTCACCCCTTGGGCGAGGCTGAGACTACGGCCATTCCAGAAATGGTTCCTATCTGTCTTCAACCCTTTGTGGGACCTACCTTCAAAAAGACTTTCGGTTCCGACCTCGGTATCGACCACTCTGAAATGGTGGCTGAATCCGAAGAACGTATGCACGGGCATGCCTTTCGCCCAGCTGCAGCCGCAGATCAGCTTGACAACGGACGCTTCTCTCGAGGGCTGGGGAGCACATGCAGCAAACCTGACGGTAAAAGACAGATGGTCCCCAACACAGAGACTTTTGCATATCAACGTGTTGGAGATGCTGGCGGTACAGAAGGCCCTAAAGGCTTTCGAGGTCATCTTGCGCAACAAGGTAGTGCTGATCATGACAGACAACACAACGGTCATGTACTACCTCAACAAGCAAGGAGGTACCAGATCGCCAGAACTGTTGGACATGACACTACAGATTTGGGACTGGTGCATATCGAAAGGTATTTCCTTGCAGGCAATTCACCTCCCGGGGGAACAAAACAGTCTAGCGGATCGTCTCAGCAGATCCTCGACGGTTTGCCACGAATGGAGACTCCATCCCGAGACGGTGCTGGACTTGTTTCGCAGATGGGGAGAACCAGAGATAGACCTCTTTGCCACCAGGCAAAACGCTCACTGTACACGGTTTTGCTCCCGATCCAGGGATCCAGCCTCCCTCGGAGATGCCTTCCTGTACAGGTGGTCAGGAGACATGGTGTATGCCTTCCCTCCCTTTCCACTCTTGACGAGGGTAATCGCCAAGATGATCCGGGACCAGACAGAAGCAATCCTGATCACACCATGGTGGCCGAGACAGACCTGGTTCCCGTCGGTCATGCACCTCGCCGGCTGGCAGTACCTGAGAATCGAACCTCGCCCGGACCTGCTCACCACGCACAACGGCCGAGTTCGTCACCCGGACATGGACAACCTCCCCCTGGTCGCTTGGAGAATTCGACCGTAGACAACTTACCGGTACCGATTCAGAGGATGATTCGAGCAGCACAGAAACCGGCAACCGCGAAGTCGTATGCCTCGAAATGGAGTAAGTTTGTTCAGTTCCTGGCATCTCGAAACCTGAAACCTGCCAATGTCTCGACACCGATAGTGCTCGAGTTCCTGATGACATTGGTAGATGCAGGTCTTTGTTTAACTTCAATTAAGTGTTACCTTTCAGCTATATGTTCACATTATGCACTAGGGGGGAAGCCCTCATTCTTTAAAGATCCTTTAGTAAAGCAATTTTTGAGAGGGTTTAACAATCTTCACCCCCCGGTTGTAGCTCCGGCTCCAACTTGGAGTTTGGAGGTGGTGTTATCCTCACTAACAAATAGACCCTTCGAGCCCATGGCTACAACAGACTTGAGACTGTTAACTTGGAAAACAGCATTCCTTGTAGCCATTACGTCTGCTCGTCGGGCTGGAGAACTTTGCGCCTTACGGAGAGACGAACCCTTCCTTAGATTTCATAAGGAAAAGGTAGTCCTCCGTACGGATATTACTTTTTTGCCAAAAGTTGTTTCTACATTTCACATGTGCCAGGACATTGTGCTCCCGACTCTAGCTCCGAACCCGACCACCGATATCGAACGCCGTCTCCACCTGTTGGACGTTCGGAGGGCTTTGGCCTTCTACCTGGACAGGACTTCGGGTTCGAGTCGCTCTAATAGACTTTTCCAGTGCTACTCAGAGCCAAAGAAGGGACTGCCTGTAACTGCTCAGAGGTTTTCAAAATGGGTGGCGGGTACCATCCACCTCTGTTACGAACTGTCGGGCAAACCTCCCCCTGCTAGAGTCCGGGCACATGCAACTAGGGCGGTAGCTGCATCCTCCGCCTTTTTGTCGGGGATACCGTTGGAGGATGTGTGCAAAGCTGCGGTCTGGTCTCAGCCCTTGACTTTTATTAGACACTACAGGTTGGACACCAGGGCTAAGCAAGATGCAGCTTTTGGGAAAGCAGTGTTGGTTTCAGCCATACAAGTGTTATGCCTTTGTGATATATTTGCACTTCTTTTACTAGTTTACAAAATGTGTTTATAACATATGCAGCTCTTGATTCATTGTATTAGTGGATGAATACCGATTTTCACAGTGTTTACTGTTTTCCCTTATGGGTTCTAATGCTGTTATTGAATATCTGATTTACTTTTACTTACAATGCCAATACTTCTGTATATGGTCTATGTTCAAAGGTACAATATAGCACATATGCTCTACTGGTATGTAGCAGATGAACTGCTATCCATCTGAATTCGGGTTAAATTCGGGAAATATTAGTTGCAACTCTTGATACCTCAGGGAATGTTCGGTATAGATTAATGCGTTTAAACATTTGTGTTCAGTTTTGCCATGATTTCAGGGCTTGTTGCAAGAATAAGGAGTGTTATTCTATGAAGACCAAAATCCTTTGTGTTATAAACATGGCAATGTTAAATGATATATCACCAAAGTGTCCTTTTGGAAGAAGTTTTGTCATGGTGTGTAGTACTGTTTAAAAAAAAAAAAAAAAAAAAAAAAGTAAAGAAGACCAACACAGGCATAATACGGGTGTATTATATTTAATGATTTATTGATTGCTTTGATTACAAGGAAATTGCACTTATGTTTGGTTCATTGAACACATGATCCTCTGATTGCTACAGAGACATTGTGCTGATGAGGATGCAAGTTGAACACTTTAATAAAGTGACTTGGTTTAACATACTTTGGCCTATGGACACTCCCTCCGCCGTAAACTTAGCTTGCTAGTCTGAACCCGTTTGTATGATTCGCAGAGACCACGAAGAAGAAGGACAGGTTACTTACCTGTAACGGTATTTCTTCGAGTGGTCATCTGCGAATACATACAAATCCCGCCCATCCTCCCCTCAGTGTCCCGCTCATAGAGGGCTCCATAGTCGCATTACGCGGCGTAAAAAATCTATGGAACTGAGGAAAGAGCGGGAAAGCAGGGGACTTATATAGCGGTGGGCGGGGCTACCGCCAAAAAGTTGCAATCCGAAGTCTGCCTAGTGATTCCAGAAGTTTCCGAGCTGAACTGCGCATGCGCAGTAAACCCATTTGTATGTATTCGCAGATGACCACTCGAAGAAATACCGTTACAGGTAAGTAACCTGTCCATATACATACACACACATATACACACACATACAGTTGGCCCTCCTTATCCACAGGTTTTTTATCCATGGATTTGAGCATACATGGCTTGAAAATACTCCCAAAAAGTATAAATTCCAAATAGCAAACCTTGATTTTCCATTTTATATATGGGACACCATTTTGTTGTGCCATTATATTTAATGGGACTTGAGCATCCACGGATTTTGTTATCCATGGAGGGTCCTGGAACCAAACCCCAGTGGATAACAAGGTCCCACTGTGTACACACACACACACACACACACACAGAGGAATGATGAACTTGTGAAGCAGGAAAAACAATGTTGAGATATTGTGAACCTCCCCACAAAACCTGTTTCTTATATTGCTGCTTTTTGTCTCTTTACCTCTTTCCCTCTCTAGCTCATGTAGCCTTCCCTGATGTATCTGGTGCCCTTTAAATGCATTGGACTACAAACACCACGGAAACTGTTGTTCAGCATATTTGTGGAGGTTGGAGAAGGCTGCCATACAAGCTTGTCCACGGTGCTTGGAAAAAATGACTTTTGGGACTATGACTCCCAGATTCGCCTAGCCTGTTATAACCATAGTTCATGCTGCTTGTGAGAATCTGGGAAGTGTAGTCCAAAGAAGTAATTTTTCCTCATTCTTTGCCAATGAACATATCCAAGTCCAGATATAAACTAGTTGAACAATCATTCCCTCTCCTTATGGATCTGTAGAAACTGTAGCCCTGCAGGGAAGTTAATAGTCTTATGGTCACTCATAAGTTTTGTCAACATTTCTCCTAAACTGTGATTTCAGGGTAGGCTCAAGATGTTTTGCTAGCTTGGATAGCTCCCCATCCATTCCATCTACAGAAGTCAATTCACCCTGGAATAAGCCACGGCGACATCAGCATTTGACAGATGAAAATTGGGACATCTGTGGCCAAGCAGCAACAGGGGGTGGTCAAAAATAGCAAAAGGTATTAATGAGGAAGAACACACTAACTGGGAGGGACTGCAGCAGTTTGCTTTTGCCTGAACCTATTGGGAAGGACAAGATTACAGCCCTTCCTCTTCTCTCCCCTGCTGAGTTGAGTGCAAATTACTTTTGTACTCAGTTTGCAGCAATTAAAGCAAGCTGAGGACAAAGGGGAAAGTGAAAGGAGGAGAGAGAAACTGGGACATTTTAAAAGCAGCTGAAGAAGTGGTACAACAAAGGAGTAGTCAGGACTGTCCCTGCCAAATCAGGACAGTTGGAGCGTATGGTGGTGGTAGGACCATATCCTCTATCCACCCTGAAGGTAGCAGCCTGTTTTAGGGGGTTCATTATGTATTGCTTGGAACAGATAGTTTGATCCAGCAATGGAGAGAAACAAACAACTCAGCTCCCTTCCAGATCACTCAGTGTCTGCAACCTGATTGCTTCACTATGCCTAATGGTAGGGCCAGCCCTGCGTTCTTCTCAGAATTCCTTTAGAAAGAAAGAGGGGAGAATTTCATCTTCTTCTTCTTGAAAGCACAACTGACCTGCTTCTCCTCAATGTCACATCAACAACATTTTGCCAGCCTTGTTGCTATTTCCAGGCTGAAGTTAAGAAGTTGCCCTTTGCTACTGTTTTTCCATCCATGAGATCCAATGCGCTTTATTATCACTAATGAAATAAGCCTCTCCAGCTCTCCTCACCCTCCACCCCATAAGGAAGAAGGTAAGCCTTATCTGCGTTCCAGGAACCAACGGCACACAGTGGTGGATTATTTCAATGGCTTCTTCAAGGTCATTACACAAAACCAGGCTGAAATTTCTGGATTCTTGTTGACCCAGGTTTTTAAGCACATTTGGCAGATGCAAGAAGCAGTTACTCCACCATTATGTCCAGACACTTTGGAGTGACATATTGCAACATTGCGTACTGTAGCCCTCTGACCTGCATATAGTGAATGAATTGCTGGGACCCAGGTTCATTCTTCTGCAACACATCATTTCGGATACTCTTGTTGTTGTTTTTAGTTGATGCCCTTGTGATACATTTTTGTGTCCTCGTGCCACACTTTCTTTTGTTTTTGGTGGCAGGCCTAAAGATGGAATCTAGGCGCAAATTGGTGTCAGCACTGGGACATGTGATGGGAACTCTAGTAGATGGAGGCTCATATTTTTCCAGCGCAAAGTCAATGTAGGTTTGGCTAAGATGGGGTGCTGTTGAGGACTGCCACTCCATTTTGCTACCTAAATGACATTCTATTCTAGGATTGCCAAGTCAGCACTGTGCCAGGCCTTGAAATGTCAAGTCCCAAAGCCTGACACCTAGCAATGACCTCTTGTGATGTCACAGGCAGTATGTCCTGATGATGTTACAAGGAGGATGTAAGGAGAGTATTGTAATACCTTAAGCACCAATGATAGCTGGATAGAATATGCTATTTACATTAACTAAAACCCCTAGTCTAACAAATGATGAAATACATATACAGTGGGCCCTTGTTATCTGCTGGGGTTTGGTTCCAAGACCCTCCGTGAATAACAAAATCCGTGGATGCTCAAGTTCTATTAAATATAATGGCACAATAAAATGGTGTCCCATATATAAAAGGAAAAATCAAAGTTTGCTATTTGGAATTTATACTTTTTTTGGAATATTTTCAAGCCATATATGCTCAAATCCATGGATAAGGAGGGCCAACTGTACACACAAAATCACACCTTTCAAGTGCTGTTGATGTGATATTTCTCCCTCTTACCTGAAGGATCAGAGAAAAGGGGATATGTTGAGCCTCGGGGCCAGGCCCTAAGGTCTGGCAACGCTTCCCCATTCATTTCAACAAGGACCAGTGCTTTTTGACATTCTTACGTGGCATCCACATTGTAGAAATAATCCAGTTTGACACCACTTTAACTGCCATGGCACCATCCTATAGAAACCTGGGAACTGTAATTTATTGTAGCACCAGAGCTCTCCAACAGAGAAGGCTAAATGTCTCACAGAACTACAATTCCCAGAATTCCATAGCAATGAGCCATGGCAGTTAAAGTGGTGTCAAACAGGATTATTTCTGCATTGCGGACACAGCTTTACTGAACCATTTAGGCATCAATCCTGGCTTTAATCTGTCTGGTTGTCCTTACCACCATGAGGTTGTCCTCATGGTGCTATCAGAAGTAGAGTTGCTTCATCTGGCTGCATGGGAGCTCCATCCCTGATATTGAAATATGTTGCTATAAATATAAGTCATAATTGCTCCAAAACTGTAAAGATGTCTGTATACTTAATAACAGTGCAAAACCAAGATGACATTCCATTTTTCTCCAAAAATAGATTTTAAAAAATTGACATTTAAGAATACTTCTTTTGAAGGATGTGAGTGAAATTTTTCAGAAGATGTAATAACAGTGTGTTAAAACATCACATAACACCTCGGTGAATTAAGTAAAATACATTGGTTGGGAACTAGTCTTAGTCCAGTACTTTCACCCTTTGGTTGTAATCTCACTCCGCTTACTGCTATGATTCTTTGCTGAATGTGGCATGAGAACCAGGAGTGGCAAAGGTGATAAATACTTAAGACGCATTGTGTCATGACCTATCTCCTCCTTCAACCTTTCTACCTAAAGTATCCTAACTTGTATATATATTTGTATACACCTACCCCCTACTTGCAACAAATTCAAATATGGTTGCAGAGACAAGTTTAAAAAGATTGGCCCCAGTTCAGTGATTTCCAGGATCATAAGAAACTCCTGCAGCATGGTATAAAGCATCCTGTGCCAGTATTAAAATAAAATACTTGGGATATTTCTCAAAGGAAACAAAGCAATTACCCAAGGAATGGCACTGTTTGCTTGAACAGCTGTCAAGGTTGTTCACAACCAACAGTTTGATTTGAAGATATACTAGTATAAGATGTTTTGCCTATTACATTAATCTTGTATTTTTTCTGTGATTGCTAATGGCTTATGACTATGAGAGCCCAAAGCTGCTAGACAATGGCAACACTTTGGTTACCTGGAGGACTCGAGATACATCTGTAAATTGGTAAAACCTTCATTAGAAAATTAAAATTACCTTTCAAAACTGGTTCTAGGAAATGGTAGGCCCTATGTAGGTTTTATAAGTGATTCTACAATTTCCTCTGTCTTGGATCTAGACCTGTCATACCATCCCCTGATATCAGTGAAAGTTCTGATAGTCATTATGAACTTGTCTCATTGATTTCAGTGTCAATGTTCTTGAAGACTTAGTGGGCATTTGAATCCAAGTCTTCCTAAGGGCAGTCCAACATTCTGTACCAAGAGTAGGGAATCTGAGACTCTGGGGCTGAATTCTGTCCTCCAGAGAAAGCCTAGGAGGCTTAATCCAATACTTTCCAGATGGCCACCCCTGCTTCTGTGTTACCTCAACATTTGATGATTTGCCACTTTGGATCCCATATTGGGGAAAAGGTGGGAAATAAATTATTTCTCAATATTTGTTCGCCCTCTTCCCCATTCCAAAATGTTGAAATACTTTTTCTAAGGCCAACAATAAGAGGTTTACCTTAAAATATGCTGATATTATTTGCTTTTGTCCCCATCCACCACTGAACCTCTCTAAAAATGAATCCCGCCCTTGGGATGACATAGCTTCCCTACACTTGCTCAAAATCAGGGGCTGGACAAAGTGTGGCCCTCCAGATGTAGTTGGACTGCAACTCCCAGCAGCTTTAATAATCATAACCAATGGTAAAGAATTGGGTATTGCAGTCCAGCATCATCTGGAGGGCTACATTCGCCCATCCCTGTTCTAGATACTACATCACGTTTTTGGATAGGAAGATCAGTAGTGGC
Organism: Urosaurus nigricauda; assembly: GCA_034509955.1. NCBI lineage: Eukaryota > Metazoa > Chordata > Lepidosauria > Squamata > Phrynosomatidae > Urosaurus > Urosaurus nigricauda. Next base: position 25,478,113 of record JAOEGL010000006.1, on the reverse strand, counting down.
AGTCAAAATGGCTTAAAGCAGGTGTAGGGAAAGTGCAACCTATGGGCTTCATGTGGCCTCCCAAAAGCATTTCTGATCTCCCCACAACTTGGTTCCTTTCCTGATTAAAAAAGTGCACCCCCAGTCTAAAGCATCCTGGGAAGGGAGTACAGTGGGAAAACTGCCCACCTACACTAGCTGTCATAGGGAGCCCCCCTTCCTATCACAAATAATAACAAAGGGCTGGGAGTATCTGTTGGAAGATTTTTGCATTCTCCCCCCCCCCATAGATAGGGAATTCCTGCATGCAAACTCTATCTCTTTCTCATTCAAATTTACAATGTGACATTCTCTGAAAATATTTTCAACTGAGCTATTGTGTTTCCATCTTCCTCCTCTTTCAACTTTCTTTGTAAAGATGGTGAAATAAATATTTTTGTTACTTGAACTTTTCACTAGCTAGATTAGGCTGATATGTAAATATAGATTAAAGCTATTAATAAACTTTTGTTTTAAACTACAAACTACCTGTACGTGTTTGTTGTTTTTTAGAGTTAGTCTCAGTTCTTAGGAATGCATAATTACACAAGAGAACATTTCTGCTACTCTTCTAATTTAAAGCTAGACCCTAACAGGCTTGTCTTTGATATTTTTGATATTCAGTGTTTTTATTTCCTTAGCAAATCCTGAAACCTTAGTAAATTTAAATTACCCCCACAGTATCTAGCATGAAATTCACTCTCTAAGGTTCCCTAAGGGATCAATGCAGCTCCACAATCTCTGACATTTGCCCACTCCTGACTTAAAACTTCTGCTTCCGACAATTCAGAAATAGGTCAATAAAGCTGGTTAAAAAAAAGTTTATATAATACAAATAAAAAATATAGGCATCAGATAAATCTAAATTAATACAATCAAAAAAGGAAACATATCTTGTTATAAACACAGAATATGTATGATTCTTGGCAGAGACATAGGTGTAAGAAGAGAGGCATGATGTGTTTGTGTAGATTTATCCAATATTATATTTATTATTTAATTTTTTTTTTAAAAAAGGCAATTCTCTTTGTCTATTCTTGATTTTTCAGACTGCATGTTTGTTTTGATTCAGGTCTCACAACTTTTTTCTGACTTTGTTGTGTATGTTAGCCTTCTCGATGACATGAGCTATGCTTTAAAACCAGGGTGGACAAGTGGTAGGCTTCCTCAGCTCCTATGATGGCTCACCATTGGCTCTGCTGACTAGGGATTAATGGGAATTGTTCTGAATACCATTGGGAGAGCTACACATTGCCTGCCTGTGCTCTACTAGGCACAGCCAAGGAAGAATACTGGGTGCACTCTCAGTTCATGCAGAGTAATGGTTCGGGCAACAGTTGTAGCCAAAGATCCTCTATATGTACCTCACTAGAACACTTCCCAGAACCTTCGGTAACAAACAGGGCTGCCTATAGGTTTGAAAGAGCTCTGGATAAACTTCTGGTTTTCTGATGGAGGCAATGGTTTAAATTAAACTGAATCGATGGTGTTATTGTTAGCTGTACTTGCATACTATCGTATGTATGTTTTATACTGTTATGTTATTTTATGATGGTTATACTGTTTTTATGTATATATCTAATAAAGGTTAAAGTAAAGTAAGTAAAAGTAACTTCTGGTTTATTCTCCACCTATATCAGTAGGCCCTTTTGGCAACAGCAGAAGTTGTTCTGTCCAGGAACTGAGTGCTATTCCAGGCATCCCCAAGACTTTGATGCCAGACGCTGGCATACTTTACAGCTATAAGGCAAGCTTTATTGAGGGCCAGTGTGGTGTAGTAGTTTGAGTGCTGAACTACAACTGGAGATCAGGGTTCAATTCCCTGCTCAGCCTTGGAAACCCACTTGGGGACCTTGAGTAAGTCATACACCCTCAGCCCCAGGAAACTCTGTGATAGCCTTATAGTCACCATAAGTTAGCAATAGCCAGTTCTACCATTGGCAGGATGACCCCATCAGTGAGAGGGATGGAATGCTGTCTCTGGTGTATACCATTGCTGCACAGTTTGCATTGTTATTGCTGTATGCCTTCAATTGTGCAGCAATGCTATATGATAGAGAAGCATTCCAGCCCCCTCACTGATGGGGTCTGACATTTAGCCAATGCTAGAACTGGCCACTAAATGATTTACCCTGTTCCGAGCCTTCATCTCTTTTCACTTCCCCAACTGCAGAGTTCATGCTAAAGGGTCAAAGTTCCTAATACAAATTAGTCTTGTCTATGCTACTGTGCAGTTGTTAACTTTTAACCATGATCCTGTTCCCCACAGCTGGCTATGGAGTCCTTGTGTTGATGTATACCCTCCAAGTGAAGCCAATAAAAGATGTTATGTAGTGCAGAAGCAAACAGAGAAAGACAAAATGTGCTAGCATGATCCATCTTCCTCCCAGCATAGCTATGAGAACTGTGCAAACAGATTCATAACCACAGAAAATTCACTCTGTTCCCAGTCTTCATTTCTTTTCACTTCCCCAAACTACAAAGTTAAAGCAAAATGATCAAAGTTCCTAATACAAATTACTGTACTGTACAGTTGTTAACTTTTGGCCATGATACCAACAAGGTAGCATGGTAAAACCCATCTGTCTGATGGCAGAGGTCCAACTCAATACAGGTTCTCTCACCAGTGCTGGAGAGCTGAGCCTTTTTGTTTTGCTATCCTACAATGGCTCCTATAATGTCTTCCAGAGTGATGCATTGCGGGAGACTGATGTGTATGCTGGAGCCATCCATCCAGCTCTGTCCCACTTGCAGCAGAAGGCCCAGGAAATGGGGTGGGGAGTGTTCTCATCAGACACATAGAAGGCACACCTTGGGTTATACAAATTTAAAACCACAACCTAAGAGCCAAAATAAACTCTGCGGATTCTATGGGAATATTCAGACAAGGGACATCCCGTCCCTGCCCTGTCATATTCCCATTATTTTCCCATCCTTCCCACATGATTGCAGGAAGGACTTTCAGACAGGATTCATGCTTATCCTGTCTGGGAAGAGTGGATCACGGCAATCGTGGGGCAGGTTTTCAGAGGAAGTCGTTATCCCTCCATTAACCTGTCATTAAAGTGACTGGCCGGCATTTTGCATTAATGGATGTTCCCATTAATGCAATGTCTCTTTAATGACAGGTTAATGGTGGGATTGGTGCTACGGTTTGAAAGCCCTTTGTGCCATCACAGTCATGGGTGGGTTAAGGACGGGATAAGGATGGGAAAGCAATCCTGTCCCTATCCCATCCCCATGTGAAAATCTCCTTAAACTCAGAGAAGGAAGTAGCTTGTGTGTTTCTGAGTTGAAAGAACACACAAGCTACTTCCTTCTCTGAGTTTAAGAAATTATATACTAGGAATTATATAGTAAAGTGCAAGGTTGAGGAATCTCTTTCAACTTGAGGTCCCAATACAGTTTTAGAGTTCTTAGGGGCCACATTTCAGTTGTGGACAGGGCCAGAGGCAAAAGGTAGGAGGGAAAATACCAACATCTTTTACTGCAAAGCTCTTAATCCCTGTTACTAAGTTTTAGGAGAGACATTTCAATCTGTTAGAAAGAGAAAGAAACCCATACAGATGGGGAGGGAGGCATGGCTGTCTGGAGAAGCCCAAAAGGGCCACATAGGCTATGGGCAACCTGAAGGCACATACACAATTTGGCTTCACAATCCCTGCTACAGTGCAATATCTTCCAGGTCTGTCCTTGATAACTGTTGGACTCTTAGTGGCCATGTTTGCTGGGACTGATAGGAAATGTAGTCTACCAGCATTATGGAGAGGACTAGGTTGCGGAAGGGATAGTGTTAGGATAGCGGAGCTATAAGACAACAAATGGGAATGGCTGGATAAAGAGTTGGATCCAGTGGGTTGATATGGAAAGATTTTTTAAAGACATCATCTTCACATATAGGATCTTGGCATATAGGGAGAAAAAAATCCTTTCTGCCTTGTGCCCTGTATGCTGCCCCAGTGTCTTATCAACAGTTTCTCCCGCTCCTCATCTTCATCCTCCTTCTGTCTTGTACTATTTTGCCACTGGTACAAAACCTTAATCCAAATCTGCATTACCCTGTTCAAGTAAGCCAGTACTCCTTGTGCTAATGCCGATGGAGTTTACAGATCTAATGCATGCAGATGGAACCCTTTGGCAGGATAAGTCTAAAAATACATTACACAGTAGACAACCAGCCATGGAGACCTGCAAGATCCTTGCAAGAATTCTCACAACTAGAGAAAATGGATGAGGTTGCATCTTCTGCATTAGATTCTGCCAAAGCGATATGGGTAGAGGCTAAATTACAGCCAGAGATGTAGGAAATGCATTTGGGGCTGATAGTGTTTCATAAGTTGCAATTTGTTCACCCCTTTTTTATTCCAATACATAAAATGTTATGACTGTTCAAAGCCAATATGCAGAATGCAGTTTCCTGAGTTGTGAACTTTCAATTTCTTGACCCCTTGTTAAACAATAACTTACCCTATAAAAGCATCTCAATGGGTGCATCTATATTGTAAAAATAATGCAGTTTGACGTCACTTTAACCTTTGTAGCTCCATCCTATGTAATCTTGGGTTTTGTAGTTTTACAAACTCTTTAACCTTCTCTGCCAAAGCATGCTGGTGTGTTGGAAAACTACAAACTCCAGGATTCTGTAGGATGGAGACATGGCAGTTAAAGTGGTATCAAACTGCACTATTTCTATAGTGTAAATGGACCCTAGATCAAAGTGCTGATAAAATCAAATCCTTCTGTCAGTAGTATGGGGTTTCTGTGTTACTATGGTGGCTTGGAGGTTCTGGAAGCTGCATACCTTCCAGCATTTGACAGATGAAAATTGGGACTTGTGTGCCCAAACAATATTAGAGTATAGTCAAGATGGAAAAAGTTATTAATAAGAAAGACAACACAAGCTAGGAGAGGCTGCAGCATTTTGTTTTTGCCTGATCCTATCGTGAATGTCAAGTTAATTGAGTGTACTTTGAACTCAGTTTGTAGCAACTAAAATAAACTGAAGGCAAAGGGGAAAGTGGGAAGAGATGAAAGAAATTAAGACATTTAAAAACCTACTGAAAAATGGGAGTACAGAGGATTAATTGGGATTGTTTTTCTGCCAGATTTGGACAGTTGGAGGGTATGAAGCTATAGTTCAAAAATATTTTTTCTAGACTGTGGTTTGTAGTGGGCCTTTCAGTCCAAGAGCTTCCTATGCTGCCAACTGCAGAGCTTTACCAAGATTCTGGAAATATAAAAGAAGAACTTGAAGAAAGGAAGTCCAGTACAAAATGTTATATTGTATGCAATGAGCCTCATGACCCTAGAATGGCTTGAGGTTCTTAAGGTTCTTCCAGACTGGCCTAAAGAAACACGGCTTCTCACGAAATAGCTTCCTGGGTTTTGCTCATTGTTATCATCTTTCTGTCTCCTTGTTCCATTCGTTTGGAGGGGCTTTTTGAAGTGATTTCTTGGATCTGCACTAGGGCTCCTTCAAAGTGTTGTGTGTTTGTTTAAACTGGAGTGTGGTTTGCTGAAGTAGTCTTATGGTTTGAAAGCAATCTGTCTCCTTTCTGATTGTTTTTTTTTTTTTTTAAATCTTAATATTCTAGTATATCCTTGATCCTTGAGAACAAAAGCAACAAATCTTGCAATCTCCTGCAACTCTGCCACAAATTTGCCCTGCTGGAGGAGCCTTAAATGCAAGCCCTACAAAGAATTCTATGTGGACATTTAGCAAGCAATAGCAAGTGTATTTCTATACTGCTTACCAATGTACTAAGCAGTTTACAATGTATAAGCCGATTGCCCCCAACAAGCTGTGTACTAATTTTAGCAAGCTACAGAGTTGACCCGAAGCCCTGGCTGATATCAAACTCACAACATTTCAGCTCAAATAGCTCTTAAAGCATCTCAGACCTGAACTAGATAGACATTTGGGTAGATCTCCCACTGAAATCCACTTCTGTTAAAATTTCCCCATCCCTACCCCTTTTCTGAATTTAGTACAGGTTGAGACTCCCTTATTTGGAGTTTTTCATAGGTGTCTGAGATCGTAACAGTTTTGCATTTTGATGGTTCAGTGTACACAGACTTTGTTTTGTGCACAAAATTATTAAAAATATGTATAATGTTGCCTTCAGACTTATGTGTAATAAGCCGTATATGAAACATAAATGAATGTTGTGTTTGGATTTGGGTCCCATCTCCAAGATTATTATGTACATATGTACATTATGTACATGTATATAAATACGGGTATTCCAAAATAAGTAAATAAATCTGAAATCCAAAGCACTGCTGGTCCCAAGCATTTCAGATAAGGAAGACTCAACCTATACTTCAGCTTTCTCAACAAAATACTAGATCTACCATTCCCTTTATTAGTGACTTCTCAGAGTAAGTGCCAATTTTTATGAAGCCAACATTTTATCACCAATATGCCAATGGGAGAAATTAGTATGTGCAGGAGACCCTCAGTTTACAGAAGTACACAAAGTAGTTGTGAAAAAAATATCTAAAGGAACAAAACCCAGTCCTCAGAGAAGTGCTGAATGTCACCTGGGGACGGGGGAATGGAAAATGGGGGTGGTGATGGCATAAAGTATTATGGAAAATGTTGTAGATGGCTGGCTGACTGGCTGGTCTGATCACAAGCATTTCATGTTGCAAGATTTTGTCACAGGGCCCATGTATCCCTCATTGCTAAGGTTTCAAGAGAAGAGGTATTTAAAAACATTAAATACTCAAAAAAATTGCCTGAAGGTTTGGTTGTTCTTTTGTTTTTAATTAGCCCTCACAATGAAATTGCAAAACATTCATTGGAATCCTATATGATCTCTCACATTATGTAACTTTATCTGTACTTGACTATGTAGCATAGGTTATAGAAAACCCTTTTACTGAATTATAAAGAAGTGTATAGTGGCATCCACCGGGGTTTTATTCCAGGACCTCCTGGGGATACCAAAATCTGTGTATGCTCAAGTTCCATTAAATACAATGGATAGTAAAATGGTGTCACTTATATAAAATGGCAAAACCAAGGTTTGCTTTTTGGAAATTATATATATATTAATATTTTCAAGCTGTAGATGCTTGAATCTGTGGATACAGAGGGCCAACTGTAATAGAACGCTGTCAAGAAAAGGATATTAGATTTGATGGCCCTTGAGGTCTCTTCCAACTCTATCAGACGATGGAAATTGGAAATATAATCCAATGGCAGCCCGAACACAATCATGGGGTTTCACGTTATTGCCTGTTAAAGTTTCTCACACAATTTGGGGCAATGGGAAGTCATTTTTGGGCAATGGGAAGTCATTCTGAACGCATTCTGAATGCAATTAGAATTCACGTAAATTCGCTAAACTAGTGAATTTACATGAATTCGAATTGGCTCCATTCGAAATAGAGAGAAATTCCTCCCATCTGATAAACTCCTATGAATGCTGGCTTTAGTCACAAGTTGGACTGTATGATAGATGAAGAGCCTGTTGTGCATCACTTCTATTGTGCATCAGTCCCTCTGCTGGCTCTAGTGTGTAGTAGCATAACAACAGCCCTCTTCTGGATACGTATGTTCCAGAATTGTCCAATTCTAATTATCAAAGTTGTTAACATCACTTATGAAGGATTCTGGCCTACACCTTTAATGCCCCCCCCCCTGCCAAAATGCAAAAGCTAAAATTCTGAAGCTGTATCAAATTTTGAAGTTGTACAGATATTCATTTGGGGCCTGCCCATGTATGCCTTAGAGCCACTGCACACAATTAATTGTATGCATGATTTTTCTGACCCAACCCTTTCTTTTTAAAACCAAAATCAATGCTGAGAGAAGGTGCAGATTTTTTTTGTCTGTATCTTTCTCCTTGCAGTGAGAAAAACAACTAAGCTCAGGAAAGTCTAGTTGGAAAAATGGTAAGCTAAGCAGCTTCTCTGCTCTAGGCTCCAGTCTTTCAAGGCTGATATGTATAGTTGTGTGTTTTAGGCTAAAGTCTGAGAAAAAAACACACACAACTAACATTTAGCTAGGACTCCACTAAGTGGATAAATAGAGATAAGCGGTTTAAAGCTAGTTGAAGCATCTGTCTCAACATGATAGAAAGTAAGTGCTGCTTGTGTGCTTCTTTCATGCACAGTGACCAAAGCACAGAAAACTAGAGCTTGGCTGGGAAGTTTGAGAAAGTGTGTGCCAAAAAAGTAACTTTGCTAAGCTCTGTTGTCAAGAAAAAGTGCTGTAGCTCAGGTCTAGAGTTAGTGCCTAGTAAAGACAAGGACTTCATGTCAATCCCAGCAATCTCTTCGTAGAGTTGAAGGAGACCCTTGCCTGAAACTCTGGAGACCCACTCCTGCCATGCCATATTGGTCTAAAGAAGTGTGAGTTCTTGTGATACAGCTCCCTGGGTTTTGCCAAGTCTTACCAGTTGGTGTTGGTTCTGCACTGATTCATTTCATTGGGTTTTCCTTCCACCTTTCTCTTTTAACTAGAGTGCAGTTTGCTGAAGTAGTCCTGTGTTCTAAAATTTATCTCTGCTTTTTTAAAATAAAACTGCCAGTGTCAGACCGCAAATGTGCCATTTTACAGATGCTCTAATACACTATCGCGCTGTAACTCTGCTATCAGAAAAATAAGAAATAAAGGTGGAGAAGAGAAGGGAATATATTGTTCCAATATGTCTTAGAATTAAAAGGAAGCCCATTTGAGGTTGGGAATAAAATGTTGCAACTGGTGCCAGGAATTGCCAAAAATAGTCCAGGGCAACACATACATCAGAGATATTTAACACCCACCCTTGAAGATTATAGCAACAAATATTGGAACTTCAGGAGACATTTGCCCAGTTTTGAGAAACCCATTGTCTACAATAATGAACCTCAGGGCCCAAGGATCTGACTCAGTATAAGACAGCTCCCTATATGTTGTGTTTCCAGGAAAAGTGTGAGGAAATTAAAACCATTGCTAGTCTTGCTAGCTCTGCATGGCCATGTGTAAAATTACAGCGCTAAATAAATAAAGGTTAATAATAATAATAATAATGATGTGTGGCTGTGTTTCAATAATGATAAAAATGAATGTGTGTGCATGTGTGTCCTCATTTTTATTTATTGTAATACTTGTATACTGTTTGATAGCACAACAATATAAAACCAATATAGAGAACATGAAAGCACTGAAAAACCAATTAGTAATTAAACACTCCAGTCACCAATACAAAGACCAAGTGTTCACAACCATTGCCAGCATTTGGAAAAGCCTGGGTAAACAGATACATTCTCAGCTGGCATTTCAAGCTGAAAACAGATGGGGAAGAGTATTCCAGAGTGTTAGAAGAATTGATAAGAAGTTTTACTTTTAACATGTTATCCTCTTGGTTGCAGAACAACCAATGAGGCCTCTGCTGAAGACCTCAAGGGTCAGCTAAATATGTACAGGGAAAGATGGTTTGCAAGGTACCCTGTTTTGAAGGTGTCATGGAAGCAAACATCACCTACATTTCCTAGGGAAATTTTCTATATTTTTAATCACAGCTGTGCCATTTCAATAGATCAGATGGGTACCTTGTGTTTAGGTACATGAGAGGAGGAACATTAAAGAATGTGAAGCTATGCTAGAAGAAATTTGGAAGGGGACCATGGAATATGATCCTTTGCTCATACTAGAACTTGGGGACAATGGAGTTCATGGTAAGTGCCTATCTATCCCTAAACTAGGATTTGAAGAGAGAAAGCTAGAATGGCTTTGGTATCTTTAATGGTTGTAAAGAAAAGGGAATTTCAGCAGGTGTTGCTTGTTGTTTGGTTGTGTGACAAGCAACACCCACTGAAATTCCCTCTTCTACAAGTTTCCTCTGGAAAGAGCAACATGTGGTTAGCAATAGCCTTGAACCCAGCTGAAAAACACAATCTCCATATTCTAATCAGGATGAATTTGGATTCTATGATTCTGTACCAGGTACATCAAATGATAATTCACAATAGTTTGTCCAGAATGGCCACTGTACTTCAAGAAGGATGTAGACACACTGGAACAGTTCCAGAGGAAGGCTGGAAATAATTAATGGTATGGAAATACATATTACCCCAATTATGCATTATTATACATATTTCCCTCATTGACTAGTGTGTTATGTGTGCATTTTTTTCAAAAACACCCCTTTTTAATAGCCCCCCCCCCCCCAAATATACAGATAGTAGTGCACACATCTTTCTTTTGCTGAAATGCTTTAGAAGTTACAGATTTCTGAAGCGATACATACTTTGTCCCATTAGTAGTTTAAAGAGATGCAAAATGGCTACTTTCTTAGGGAAATTTCTGAGTAAGCGCCTTTGGAATAAAGTAACCTTTCTTCCCAAGAAAAGCATGCTGGAAGCCTACTTCATGTGATGTTTTGCATCACAAAATAAAATAAAATAAAATAACCCCAAAAACATTCTGCAAAAAGATGTTAGCCTACCTCCTTTGGTGTGTTTCCCCCTCCAAAGCTCCACTGTGTTTTAGAGATACATCTGCCTGAGTTGGTAAAATGATGTTGTCTGCTCTGTTCAGTTCTCTGATCGAAGACAGCTTTGCATTAGATGGTGTCTTTCTTTGGAACCGATTGTCTTCTGTCCTTAATCTGATAATAGACTCAGCTAGTTAAAACTGGTCAGGTGTTGAGAATTAACCTTAAAGCCTAGGGTAAGCAGAGAGAGAGAGAAGAGAGACAGCAGATGGTACATTTGAAAAAGTAGATCAATTGATCTATTAGGATGGGAGACATACACGCCATTCTTATAAGGCAAAATTAGATGACCCAGACTCAGGATGTCAGCCCTGAGTACCCAAACAATTCTGTTGTTGTGGAATGAAATGCTCCAGATGTGTTTGCGGATTGCTGCACATGAACACAACCCAGAGTTGACCTACTTACTAATCATCATTGGGTTCATTAAAAAGTCAAGGTATTGTCTAGTTACCCCACAAGCCAATGGCAGGATTGACTACTCCTGGGATAGATGCAGCAATAATAAGGAAAGGTGACCTCTGAGCCTAAACAGATTGCATTTCCATCACCAATAAATAGTCACAATCTATCCCTACATAGGGCTAGGAGGTAAGGCTCCACATTTGGGGATGAAGGGAATGGCTTTCATATACACATTAACCCTGCTCTCTCTCTCTCTCTCTCTCACACACACACACACACACTTTTCTGCATAAGTGTACAGATGTTAATGCTCATGCACATCAAGGTCAAATTCAAGTTGCATTTGCGTGTGGAGGTTTTTGTAGGAGTTAGTCTCCTAAAGGTACTTAGTGGCTTAACATCAACAGAGTTGGATGGATGTCAAGAGGGCAGTGTGCATTCTCTATGCCGTTTCTTCTCTGTACACCAGTTGCTGGTGAATAACTTGGGAGCTTTCCAAAGGCCTTTCATGGATCACTGGAATGTTGGACTATAGAAGTCTGTGATGTGAGCCCTCTTGGCTTATCTTCTTGCGCTGATGTAAGCAGTCCCCACCTCTTCAAGAACTTAACATCTCTAGTATCTCAGCTTTTATTATAAGAAATCCTTGTTGGGACATCCATCTCTAATGATAAGCAGGGAATACACTGTTGAATATGTGCAGTATATACAAAGCAATGTGTTCCATAATGGCCTTAGTTTAGAAATCCAGTTAGATCCTGGGCAGGGTCAGTTTCTGGATTATACTGACAACTGTGGCTGCTTCTATCATATGGATTGTACAGAACATGAAGAAATTTATTCAGCATTGTCTTGGTTGATTGCAATGTCTTGGCATCTACTATCCTCAAAACATGCTTCACACCAGGTTCCTTGCAAAATGGACCAAAACTAGAACTTTTTGGAATGGGAGAGCTGGTGTTTGCTGATCTGTCCAAAAATTGCACAAAAATGTTCAGGATGTCAGCCTAAGTCTACATATTAAATGGGTTCAAAAGTTTGGTGACTTTGTGTTCAAACAGGTGGATTTGTATAACATAGAACAAACACTGAGAACATACTCAGATTTAGAGTATAGATATCTTCACATTTGAAAGTGGTAGTAGGGAGAGGTCTACTGCATTACTCCTATCTCTTGTAGCAGTGGTAGGTTTATCACACTAGAGGGCAAACAGGATTTAAACAGGAATTAAACAGGAATTAAACAGGAAATGCCCTATGTTAAACATAAGGCATTTCCTGTTTAATTCCTGTTTAATTCCTGTTTAAATCCTGTTTGCCCTCTAGTGTGATAATTCTGCTTGAACATTTAGTTATATGAGGATGTAATGTGTATATTTCATTTAGTTCAAAATGTGGTACTTTTTGAGTTTGGGATCCTTCTACATATTCAGCTGACGTGGGCCTTTAACCTCTGCCTCCTAGTCCTGTCCAGATGGCAATACTGTCATTGAGACCGGCATAACTCTGGAATGAAATTCTGGAGTCTCTTCCAGCAGAGGTTTTTTTTTAGATCTGGTACTGTGTTAAGCAGACAGCAGCTTATGAACTGGGAAAGCATGCATGAACTGTCTATTAGATATACTTTCAAAGTCTTAATCTCTATATTTTAGAGCAATAGGAGCCAGTCTGGTGTAGAGGTTTGAATGTTGGACTATGGACTCTTTCATACAAGGCTAAATTGGAAGTATAATTTAAGGTCAATTCGAATGCAATCATGGGTTTTACGTTATTGCGAATTAACTCTTCACACGCAAATTCGGGCAAGAGGGAAGCCAATTCGAATGCAATCATGGGTTTTACGTTATTGCGAATTAAAGCTTCGCATGCAAATTCGGGCAGGAGGGGGTTATTTTCGGGTAATGGGAAGTAATTCTGAACGGAGCAGGGGTTCATGTAAATTCGCTAAACAAGCGAATTTACATAAATCCGCATTGGCTCCATTCGGAGTTGGGAGAAATTCCTCCCCGTTTGAAAGAGTCCTATGACTCTGGAGACCAGGCTTTGATTCTGAGCTTAGCCATGAAACTCACTGAGTGACTATGGACAAGTCATATTCTCTCAGCCTCAGGAGAAAGCAATGGCAAACTTCTTCTGAACAAATCTTGCCAAGAAACCCCAATGGTAGGTTTGCATTGGGGTACTGTAAGTTGGAAGTGACTTGAAGGCATAGAAAACAACAACAACAAGGACTAGTTTAGAACTGCCTCATTGCATTATGTCCAAATGTTTATTTGATCTTCAGGTTGATCTGGGGGATGGAGGTCTGAAAGCATGACAATTGCATTAGTTATATTATTGTGCTGGTTGGGCTGCCCTTCTGTGATGTCACACAAAAATCTGTCTTTCAATCTTCCAATCAGAAGAAGCTTAAAGAATCCTCTTACCTTTACCTTTCCACTGTTGAATTTAAAATGGAAGTGGCAGGTAAGGGAATCAGAAGTTTAACTGATACACAGCACCACAACCCATGTTACCATAGGCAGCAATGGGAATGAACTCTATTAGTACTTGGATGGGAGATTGCCAATAAACACTAGTGCTGTAGGCCATATTTCATCGGAAAGAACTGACAAAACCACCTCTGAATATTTCTTGCTCAAGAGAACCACACACAATTAATGGGGTAACCTGAAGGCACGTACACACACATACTTTAACTCCAAAATGCTTTACTAACACTGAAGTTTCAGTTCCCCAAATAACAGAATACTTTCTCTCCCACATCTCCTTATTGAACTTTTCTCAACTTCCTATAGTGCAGTGGAGAGCCAGTGTGGTGAAGTGGTTTGAGTGTTAGAACTGTGACTCTGGAGACCAAGGTTTAATTCCCAGCTGGGTGACCTTGGGCAAGTCACATGCTCTCAGCCTCAGGGGAAGGCAATGGCAAACCTCCTGTGAACAAATCTTGCCCAGAAAACCATTCTGACCATAAGTCAGAAACAACTTGAAGGGACACAACAACAAGTTGTTCAGTGAACGAAACAGAGGGCAATCAATTCACTCCGAAGTTTGATCCAAACTTCAAAGGAATAAAGTACTGAATCTATTTCAGGGTTTAACACCCTGTTCAGTTCTTTTAAACTTCAAGACTAAAAACCTGGAGCAGATTCACAATCCCAATGACCTGGGGACCATTACTGGCCCAGGGAGTGGGAACTTTGGAAGAGCATATGATGGATTTCTGCCTAGAAACCTCACATCAGATAGATGACGTTAGAGGGTGAAGGTTCTTCCAGCCAACATCTTGGACATGGCTGCATGGAAAAGAAGGTGCAAAATAAAGTGAGCTGGTGCTTCAAGATGGCAGTATAGCTATATGAAGCAATAATACGTTTCCTTTTGCTTTCCTCACACATGCAAAGGAAGAAGGAAGCTGACTCAGGTGGCACCTCAAAACTGAGGCTGAATGTGGAACTGGACCAGAGTGAACAGATATAATAACTACAAAGAAGGACAAGGCATTGCAAAATGTAGGACATTCAAGAAAAATATAGGATATTACAAAATAACAGTGAAAAACACTAATCTAAATAGAAATCCATTTCATATGGTTTATGTACAGCTGTATTACATATACCGTATTTTATTATGAATTCAACTGTATTTTTCTGATGAATGGATCTTCATTGAAAATGCCTTGTTGGCTTGCAGTATACTTGTAGAGCTCCAAGCAAGACAAGTACTTAAAATTTGGACTTTATTAGCAACAAACCGACAAAATCTGCATTCACATTATCCTTTTTATTTGTCCATTGTGCTGAAGTTAAGGGGGAAAAACCCTTTCAACATTTGCATTGTGTCCTCAAGCAGCCAATTGCTGTCCCTTTCCCCTTGTGCCTTGAGATCTGGGGCAAGTCTTGTCTGCTGCTCCTAGGAAAAAAGAACTTTAGAAGGATCCACCCTATCCCTCTATTTGCAGCAAGGAAAAGCTGCCAAGTAGACACATTTCTCAAAGGGGTACAGCAAATGCTACTCAATGTGCTTCTTTGTTATGATCAAAATGGTGGATGTTTGGGAATTCCTCCTGGACAGAAGGCTGAAATGCAGGACATGTCCTGGAAAAGAAGGACACCTGATCACTCTGGGCTGGTTTCGTATATCTCAAGGCTCTTTTGCATCGTCTCCCTTTGGTGGAGAAAGGGGTTATATCTGACGCATCAGATTTAGTGTAGTAGCATTGAGCTGGTCCTTGAGACTTCCATGATGACTAGAATCATGTGCTCTGAAGTAGTATCAAGAAAGAGGTAAACTCTCTGCTGCTACAGCAAACACACATCCATTTACTAAGCTAGTTTAGAGATCAGGAAAGTGACTGTTGGGGATGATAGTTCCTAGATTCCCCAGTCAGCATGGCCAATGGGACCATAGGAGCTGTAGACCAAAAAGGTAACAGCATTCTCAACCCTGAGCTAACCTTGGGGTATCCACCTGGCTTGTGTGGCAATAAAAGCCTGCACCCCTGCAATCAGTTAAGCAAGTCTGGTTCTAAAAATAATAAGTTTCCTCTCTTGACAGTGCCACCACCCTCAACATTTCCTCAGTTACTTCTCATCGTTTTGTTTTGTTTTGTTCTCACAGAGCGAACAAAGTAATATCTCGTGTGCTATGAAGGGAGATGTTTGTCACGCCAGAGATGGAAAAGGGTGGACACCACAGAGGAATTCTCATGCACACTTCTTTCTTTTTCAGGGAGGACAGCAATAAATCTCAGGGTGTCAGCAAGAAGGCCGAGGGGTGGGATTGGCTCTGACACAGGAGGAGGCAACTCAAGTATAAAAAGAGGCCCCAGCCAGAGTGCACCTGCATGTGTGGCGTATTGTCACCATGAGCTGGGTGCAATTCAGAACTGTTCTCTGCTGAAGTCACCACAGCGCACGCTGTCAGAAGGAAGTGGGGAGCCCAGACTGGAGGCAGCATGTCATCTGAGTTGCAGCAGCTGATGCAGACTTCCATCCCTTGTGCAAGGGGGGTCCTGAAGGACAACTACAGCAACCTGCTCAAAGTGGCTGATTACTGTGAGAGCAACTATGCGCAGGTGAGTCACAGCAAGAGAGGACTCTGCCCTATGGCCATAAAAGCAACCACTTCAGGTGGCAGATAGTGGGAGGCAGATGCAGATGCCCTCTGTCATTCTTCCTGAATCTGCTGGGCCTTCCCTTTTGTTGGAAGACAGCACTGTTTTTTCTTGAGCCCTGAAAAGAGAGCATGGGAATTTTATCTTCTTGACTCCCAGAAATGCTACTGGGGATACCAGGAGGTGTATTTAAAAAGTAACTTCCCCAAGTGTGTCTAGAGGAGGGCAATCAAAATGGTGAAGGGTCTAGAAACTGTCCTGTGAGGGAGCTGGGTATGTTTAACCTGGAGAAGAAAAGGTTAAGAAGTGTTATGATAGCCCTGTTTAAAGGATGTCATATTGAGGATGGAGCAAGCTTGGTTTCTGATGCTCCAGAGATTAGGACACAGAGGAATGGATTCAAACTACAGAAGAAAGATTCCACCTCAACATTGGGAAGAACGTCCTGACATTAAGGGCTGTTTGACAGTGAACAGACTTCTTTGGAGAATAATGGAGTCTCCTTATTTGGAGTGATTTAGGGAGCTGGGTGGTCATCTGTCTGGAGTGGTTTCACTGTGAGTTCCTGTGTGGCAAGGATTCTGGATGGCCCTTGAGGTCTCTTCCAGTTTTATGATTCTAAATATGATTCTATAAGCTTTGTCATAAAGTTGCCTGTTGCACTCAGGTGTGGTAAAAGGTGCTGTCCCTTTCTTGGTACTGAAGAAAGAGTCAGTTGGGAATTCACTCACCCTAAGTATGTGGAAAGCAGAGAAGATTCCATCATCACTTTGCTTTATGCCTCAAATAGCAAAATGCCTTTTGCTTACCATATAGGCAGAATAGGTTGTTTTTCTGTGCTGTCAGGTCATTTCTGATGTATGGCAACCTTAAGACGAACCTCTCATGGGGTTTTCTAGGCAACTTTCTTCTGAGGGGCTTTGCCTTTTCCATCCTCTGAGGCTGAGAGGACATAACTTGCCCAAGGCCATTCAGCTGAGAATTGAACCCTGATCTCCAGAATCGTAGTCTGAAACTCTAAGCACTATGCCATGCTGTCTCACATAGGCAGACTAGAGTAGTACACAGAGGAAATCTGAGACATGCTTGAACAGAACTGTAGGAGGATAGCCTCCTAGTTTGCTGGTGGCATTGCCAGGTCCTGATGTGATCATGTGAATGGGAAGAGTGGCACAGGAATAACCAACACTGCAGAAACATCCTCTCTTTATATTGAAGCTAGCTGCTACAGGAGCCAAGGACCTCATGCCTGGATTGTTCTCTGTCCAAACTGAGATTGTACCCTTGAAACCTCTGGGTTGATGTAGGAAGTGGAGGGATACATTCTCTGTTCATACAGGGATACTAGTCACCCAACCCTCCTGCCTAGGAAGCCAGAAGACCATATAATCAAGGGGTAGGAGACAGAACACCCTCACTAGTCAGTTTTTGCATCTCCAAAGCCTCTTGACAGTTCCCCAAATTTCCTCCAACCTGCTCTCTAACTTGATTTTGGGCTGATTTTTAAAAATCACAAATGTCCCAAACACAATAATAATGTTTGCAGATTCAGCTTTTCCACCCATTCCCCATGCCTTCTTTGGGTCAAAATACAGCTGAGTGCTGACCAGAGTGACATGACCTCACTCTTGTTGCACTGCAATGCTCCAGTGCAGTGGTTCCCAAACTTTGGTCCTCCAGATCTTTTGGACTTCAGCTCCAGTAATTCCTGTTGATGAATTGTCTGTGGCTTCTGGGATCCGAAGTCCAAAGGAAACGGGGGACCAAAAGTTGAGAGCCACTGCTCTAGTAAGGAGGAGTCTGGATGTAAATTATCCCCTGCTCTCTGTTCCTTGCCCTGATCTAATCCAAGAGTATGGAACATCTTTTTAACTTAAGGACTACATTTCAGTTTCTAGCCAAATTTTGCTTTATAGTGGTCCATGTGTCCTTTGGAGTTTTCATTCTAGTGGTGAACAAAAGCATGGGACCAAAAATACCAGCATACTTTCTCTTTAATCTCTTACTGCCAGAAATTTAGCCTTAGGTGAGGCACCTCAACCATTTATAGTGTGTGTGTGTGGGGGGGGGGGCACCATAACAAATGCTGGGAAACCACTAAAGGATGCTGTCAAGGGGAAAAGAGTGTATCTGCCTGAGAAAACTCAGAGGGCCTGAGTAAGACCCCAGGAGGCCTCCACTGCCGCTTTAATCCATCCTCCTGCTATGAAGACTGAAGGAGTACTCCGCTGTGGTACAAGAAAAAGTAATTTTCACAATTTGAGGATTGGCTCAGCATAGGGTAGCTTCCTAAGTCAGTGTATATGTGTTGCAATGCTCATCTTAGGAGCTAAAAGGTTGAAGGGCTGCTTGAATTAAACCTCAAATTCAGCTCCAGTTTCACTAAATTACCATGTATACTCCACTATAAGTCAACCTCATGTATAAGTTGGGGGCAGGTTTTGGGGCCAAAATTATTGATTTTGATATGACCTGTGGATAAGTAAAGAGTAAAACCTAGGGGTACGTAATAAAGGGGCTAAATAATGAATCAAAGGAAAACAATGCCAAAAAACTTACAAAATTCCATCAGGCATAACTGTTTGTGTTCACCCTAAAGGCTGGATGGATGAGAGAATAGAGGGGGGTCAGTGCTTCCAGGATAGATTACACTCCTGGGTTTTGTTTTGTTTTTTACCAGGGGATGGTCCCTTTTTGAGATAAGGGTTAAAGTATAGTACTTACACTGACCCATGGATAAGTCAACTCAGGTTTTTAGGGGTCAATTTTTTGACTAAAATCTCTAGACTTATACATGAGTATATATAGTATATCCTCTAAGCTTTCTAGATAGACAGGTGCTGCAGACAGTAAGGAAATGTTTCAGAGTGCCCCACCTATAACTGGTTCATGAGATACGTCAGGCAAGTTCACCAAGCCACACACACAAAAGAAAGTCTAGAGGTGGGGAGGATTTCACAAGTCTATAAGACCTGGGGCAGAACAATTCTTGCCCTAGCCAAATTTGCTCCTTCTAAAAGTGCCTTAAAATGATCTCTCAAATTAAGTTTTAAAGTAGCTTTAAGCTAGATGTACCAGCGTGGTGAAGTGGTTTGAGCATTGGTCCATTACTCTGGAGACTCTGAACCCCTGCTTGACCATGGAGACCCACTGGGTGACTTTGTGCAAGTAACATTCTTGCAGCCTCAGAGGAAGGCAATGGCAACCCCCTCTGAGCAAATTTTGCCAAGAAAACCCATGATAGGGTCATCTTAGGGTTGCCATATGTTGGAAATTACACGAAGACACACAACTACAACAATTGCTCATTAAGTCACACTCTCTCTGCCCCTGAGGAAGGCAATAGCCAACTCCCCCCACCCCCGGCATCTTGCCTAGAAAACCTAGTGATAGGTGCACCTTAAAGTCTCAATAAATCCAAAATGACTTGAAGGCACACAACAGCAAAATTACACCCACAAAATAATTTCATTACTGCTCATGAAGCTGCTTTTGAAAGGTGACTTCACATTCATTGATAGAGATAAGTGACTTAATTGTGTCATGTTACTTCCAAGCTCCATTTAAAACTACACGATGCTTGAATTTTAGGCATCTTGCATGTTAATTTTTGCTGGGTTTTGTGAGGAATCAAACTGTCCTTTGGAGCCTCTTGAATCTATTAGGTCTTTTTTAAAACCACATCATAACATAGCACACAATATAAAAACATGTCCTAATGCTTCAAACATAACCCATAAGCACTTTCCCAGATTTGTAACTTCACACTGTAAACAAAAGGCAAGACCATGCCTAGTTAAAATTCTGTCTCCCAACAAGTGTTACACTGGAGAAGCCACCACCAGTATTTCACTATACTTCTGTTTTCTTCTCCTCTTCCTTCTCTTTCTCTTAATTAATTTAGGCACAGGACAAACGGAAAGCCCTAGAAGAAACCATGGGTTTTGTGACTCAGTCATTAGCCAGTGTGGCCTATCAAATTAGCAATCTGGCCAGCGACATCCTCAAAATCCTGGATTTACAGGCTGCCGATATCCGACAAGTGGAAGCCAATGTCTGCTCCATCACACAGGTGAGCCAGAAAGAATTACTTTTGGGAAGACAATATGAATGGGGTGGGATGAGGAATTGAGGGCTTCATCTGACATGTGTCTCTTCTCCAGATCCTGTTACTGGTTGGAAACCTGTATGACTGGTGTGACAGGGTGCATCTACAATGTGGAAATAATGCAGTTTAGCACCACTTTAAGTGCTGAAGCTCCATGTTTTGGAATTTTGTATGATTTTAAGATATTTGGCCTTCTTTGCTAAAGAATGCTGGTGCCTCACAACACTACAAATCCCGGGATTCAGAAGGATGGAGCCATGGCAGTTAAAATGTTATCAAACCTCATTATTTCTACAGTGTAGAAACACCCACAATCACTTTCCTGCTCTTTATGGTATCTGCCAGTCTGAATCTAATGCAGATCTTTCCTGGCACAGGGGTGGAGAACTGCTTCAGGTCTGAATCCTGCACATGCTCCCTGCCATACCTGAAAGGCCATATCTCCCCATGCCCTACTTCTCCATCATCCCACAATCTTATTTATTTATTTATTTTTGGGAGCTCCCTGCCCTGTTTTAGGTCATTTCTGGTTTTGGAATACTCCTCCCGCTTTAAAACAGCTTGGAGAAAGCTGTAAACCAAGCAATAATCCCTTAGGCATAATATTTTCAGCATAATTTTAAGGTTGTGGGGCCTCCTGGGCCTCCTGCATTGTGACCTATGACCAGAGTGAGCAGAGCCATGCTTTGCTCACTTTCTCCTCGGGACTATGAGCAAGATTTATTTTTTAAAAAATACATTGGAAAGGGGCCATCGCCCAACAATAGAGCAAAGCAGAGCTCTGTTCCATATAGAAGCTTCCTAGCTTGTCAAGTGCAATTTAATCTGTGCAACTGCTTTTAAAGTTGCAAAGCACAGCAGCTCTGTCCCATGCAACAATATTCCAGGCTATTAAAGACAGCCAGATGTAAATGCTATTAAAATTAAATACCCTTTTCTTTCTGAGTGAAGATCAGACAGAAGTAGCATGCAAGCATATGACCATTCCTCTATGGTTTCTGATTTTCACGTTGCAGAATCCCATGCAATCCTTGACATCTCTTGTTAAAATGAGTATTGGTAGCATGGCTGGGAGGGAGCTCAAGCTGAGACTTTGGTGAGCAGCTAGTCCTACCAGATAATGCTATAACTAGATGGCAACAGTATCAGATATTTGTTTGCTCTGTAATGCCAAGGTTTTGTCATCAGAGCTTATGAACTCCTAGAATTCTCCAGGTTTGGTGACATATAGTCTAAAAAGGGACTGTGCAGCATGCAGAGGTGACTGCTTCACGAATTCACATAATTGCAAATTGGCTCCATTCGAAATTGAGAGAAATTCCTTCCATCTGATAACGTCCAGAGCTTTATTTGAGGTTCGCTTGAAGAGCAGCAAAATGTTCATTACCGATTTATTTTTATTGTCCACTTGCCACAGTGGTGCATGCTCTAATTTTTGACCCAGTTGTCAAAATAACTTCAATAACTTTGGCTACTGTGCACATTGACTTGTGCAGTTGTCATTTGCTGCCTTGGAGAAGTTGTAAGAAGCTGCTTTAAATCAATCCAGAATTTTGATCCCAGATGGGACAAGCTGGGTTATTGGTTGTAGATGATGGAGACTATAGTCCAACAAGCCTGGAGGGGCACAAGGTTGGGGAAATTAACACCTTCCCAGGAGACCAGGAAAAAAAAAATCTTCCCCATCCCTGTGAGTGGAGATACTAGGGACAGAACCTAGGACCTTGAACATGCAAAGCATGAATGCAACTTACTTTGCGCAATGGATCCTGTATCCACCAGTACAGCAGACAAGTCAGGAAAGTTGGGAAACAGAATGATTAGTGTAGATGGACCTGGTCCAGCCTGGTGTCCCATGGATGCATTGGAATACACCTCCCATCATTCCCAGATTAGATGATGGGAGTTCTAGTCCAACCACATGTCAAATGCACCCAGCTGGGAAGATCTGTAGGGTACACTCCAGGTTTTTTTAGTGGTTTCTTGCCATGTCATTCTGGATCATTGCTAAAGGCCCAAAGAAGGCTCACCCTGAACCCCTGTGAATTAGTTGGAAAGTTATCTCTCCCTCTCGTTCCCCCTCCCAATGGAATGTAGGAAAGCACATAGACCTATACACAATGTTCTCAGACATCAGATCCTTCTTCCTGTTAACTGGAAAGAGTCTGGAGAGCTGCCTGATGGCTTTCCTGTTTCCTTGGGTATAGTAACATAAGGAGAGAAAAAAACATAATAAATCAGGAAACATCAGTGGAATGGATTAATCATCTCTGTCCTTTCACCAGTTTGCTATGTCGGAGCACTTCTAAAATCTGTGTTAAGTTTCCTTGAGAGAGATTATGCCTCTGAATATTTCTGACCTAATGATATGGTCATACCAAAGGAGAGATTCTGGGAGCTGTAGTCCAAAAAGGAACTTTTCCAGACCTCTAAAACTGAATGCTGCTACAAAGTAGAATTAATGCAGTTTGACACTGCTTTAACTGTCATGGTTCTATCCTATAGAATCCTAGGATTTATTGTCTGTTGTGGTGTCAGAGCTCTCTGACAGAGAAGTCTAATTATCTTACATAACTACAAATCCCAGAATTCCATAGCATTGAGCCATGACTTTTAAAGTGTGTCAGAATACATTAATTCTGCAGTCTAGATGCAACCTTTGTCTCATAGATTATCTGGGCAGAAGGGTGAAGTATGTGTATGGTGTTTTCTTTCATCATGATACATAAGGAACTTGAAATGTAGAGGGGGAAAAAAGCAGGCGACAGTTACTCTGACATAGAAATTCTCCCTTCCTTTTTTGAGCTAAAAGCTTTATTTCCTAATTAAAAATGACATTTTGAAGTGGAACTATGTACGCTACATGTGGTTGCCAAGAAATCCATATAGGCTAGTAACGTGTTATGGAATGACACAGAAAAGCAGGGTGAGCTTTTTTGTGTGACAAGGAACTGGTCTGGAGGATGTTGATGCAGCATCCAATCTTCTGCCCTGCAGAGATTTTGGACTGTAATTCCCGTCAGCCCTAGCTAACAGGGCCAGTGTTGAGAGATCATGGGAAATGAACTCCAAAACATCTGGAGAATGCTGGCAAAAGCTGATATAGGCCAGCATCTAATAGGACTCCCGACAGACTTGGTAGGGCTGCCAGATTTCAGGGCTTGGCCCCTTTCCCTCAATCCTCAGGGTTTAGGGAAGAAATCTCAGTGTGAAAATGCTGCCTTGAAAGGTATGCACATGTACATTTGCCTCACTTATTAGATTATTTTTTACTTGAATGTTGTGCTCTGTGCAGCTCCTTTATGCTTAATGTATCCTGTTTAAATGACACCGCCAGCAGCTACCCCTTGTGACATCAACAAGGGTTTTGTCCTGAAATCTCAGGATTTAGGGTAGTCCTGAGCTGGCAACCTCAACAGACTGTAAATTTTCTCCAGATGTACTTATGGGGGTGACAGCAGTTTTGCATTCCCTGGATGAGGGTAGTCAGACAGCACCTGCATATACTGCCAAAGGGTTTTCTGCTTTATGGGCCAAAATAACTTGTCGTCATCATCATCATCATCATCATCATCATCATTTTCATTTGTATGCTGCCTATGAGGTGGCTCATAGATAAAAACACTAAATAAATAAATAAACAATAAAATTTAAAATGAAATAATCTAAAAACAGTATAAATTTACATTAAAATATACAAAAGTTAAAACCATTTAGATACTATGCACCATGACTTTGGGGGATGGGTGGGTTGGAGGGGGCCATTTGCTGCTTTATGGCCCCACACAACAAATGTTCTTGTGTTGTCCCTGTAACCTACCTTCCTGTGTTATTTGAAATTCTTATAAGATAGTTTCCAAATGTGGATAATATTTCAGCTTTCCAAGGTTGCTGACCTGAAGTTTTTTGTTAAAAGAGCATTCTTCCAGAAATGAATGTTAGAGGGAGACTTGTGTGTGAAATGAAAAAATTAAAATATCAGCTTGGATGTCCTGCTTCACTGGGGCAAAATGCTGAGAGCTAATCTAAGCTAAAATTTAGCCCTAGGACTAGTTTGGGCCAGTCTGCCTCACCTGTCTTAAAGCCCCCTAAAGCCCTACAAACTGAATAGATGCACAATTATTCTTCAAAGTGACCATTATGAACCAATGCAACATTGTGCCTCTTTAATTGCCATGTGATGCATTGTAGTTTTGCTTCTCATGCCTACAAGATATTTTCAAATACCTTGGATATCATCTGTTAAAGGAAAGGTGTGCTTGTTTATCATTAATAAAGCATGAACATTTCCAAAGTACCCGAAAGGGATTTACATAGAGCTTGGAAAAGTTACTGTTTTAGACAACAACTCTTTGATTCTCCCAGGCAGCATGGACACTAATTAGACTGGCAAAGAAATTCTGGAAATTGCCTTTCACAAAGTAACTTTTCCAAGATCTAGAATCAAATGAGGAAGAACAGTTTTATCTGTATGTCTACAGTATGATAGATATATTATAAAAGTGGGAAGAAAGGAAAGAAGAGTGAAGGAGAAAGCTAACATGTTCAGGTCCCTGTCCTTACATTTACACAAAGTCGTTGTTTTGTGTCTGCAGTGCATGCAATGCTCATTGGGCTGTCTGGGGCTGGCTTTGATATATTGCCCTTTCCCTGACAGAGAATTCCATGTTTTGTTGTTGTTGCTGTGTGCCTTCTAGTAGTTTATGACTTATGGCAGTCCTAAAGTGAGCCTAGCATAGGTTTTCTTGGCAAGATTTGTTCAGAGAGGGTTTGCATCTGTCTTGCTCTGAGGCTGAGAGAGTATAACTTATACAGAGTCACCCAATGGGCTTCCATGCTGAGAAGGGATTTGAACCCTGGTCACCAGAGTAGTCCAACATTCAAACTCAATCTGCTACACCACACTGGCTCAGAGCCGTCCCGAACCTGTCAATCCAAGGATTCCACAGGATGTTGCCATTGTAGATAAAATGGCATCATAGCAGTATACCTATGTAGTTTGAAAGGACCCTTTGTATATATTTCTGAATGTTGTGTTATTTTTGTACTCCTGCAAACTTTGGAACATATCTTGGAAAAGTTATTTTCAGAGATTATCATTCTCATTTCCTAATTGGCAGGATTCTAGGAGTTGTGTCTAGGGGGAAAAGGTTATTTTTAAGGTCCACCTTGGAATTCCTTACAACTCTTCCAGTAATGTACTCTTGCAAAAACAAACAAAAATCCATCAGTGATACCTTTATTGGCCAACTGAAGTGCACAATATAGTTGTTGCAAGCTTTCAAAACTTACTCTTGCAAATAGAAGATTATATTTTGCTACATAAAGACCTACCCTCTAAGGATGAATTCACTGTTGGTATAGTATTATCCAGCTGAGATGCCCATTGAGGATTGATTCTGGGAGAAAATGTTGTTGTGTTGGCCTGCTGTTTTTCCTTTTCCCTGTTGTAGGGCAAGTGGTATTGAATCTCCAGTCAAATCAGGTGCAAATTATTCCTGTACATCTTCAGATTATGCTTCAGAAAAGGCACTTTTTGTTCTACAATTCCCAGAATTCATCTGGGGAATTCTAGGAGTCAGTACTCCACAAACAAATAAACGTACAAAACATCTGAGTGCCTTTGCATTATACATCATACTCTCCAACTGTCCTGATTTGGCAGGGACAGTCATTATTAATCTTGGGTCATCCTGCTTTTTCACCTGTTTTCCAAATATCCCATTTTCTCCCATTTTCCCTCTTTGTTTTCATCTTACTTCAGTTGCTGTAAACTGAGTTCAAAATGCAAAAATAGTTTGCACTCAATTAGCTAAGCAGAGGGGAGAGAAGAGGAGGGGAAGAATCTTGCATTTCCCAGTAGTTTTAGGCAAAATAAACTGCTGCAGCCTTTCCCTTCTTCCTCACTGATAACTTTTGTAATCTTGATCACACTACAAAGTTGCCTAGCCACAATGTGTCTCAGTTTTCATCTGTGAAATATGGGGAGCCAGGGCGGCATAGTGGTTTTAAGTGTTGGACTATGAAGATTACCATGTGCCATTTCTGTACAGGGAGGGACGCAGGATCTAAAACTCCTGTTTGAGAAGCCCGGAAAACCCAGGTTGCATACAGACTGCCTGCTGCCCCGTGATGGGGCAGTGTGATAGGATCCGTTTTCGAGTTTTAGATCCTGCATCCCTCCCAGTGGAGAAATGGCATGTGGTAATCTCCTATGGCTCTGGAGACCAGGGTTCCATTCACAGCTTAGCCATGAAACCCATGAGGTTGGACAAGTCACATTCTGTCAGCCACAGGGGAAACTTCCTCTGAACAAATCTTGCCAAGAAAACCCCATGATAGGTTCGCCTTAGGGTTGCCATCTTGTGAAACAGATTTGGGGCCGAGTCTTCTGAGTCTAGGCCTCTTAATGTTTTCCTTACAATGTCTACAGGTGGTGGAAATACATCAAGAGAAAGTGTCTCGCCGAGAGATTGGATCTCTTACCATTTGCAAGACCTTTCCACACTATCAGAAAATCATCTACCCTGAACATCTTGAGCCCTTGGAAGCATATTACAGGAAACCACTGAACTTTAGCAGTTTGGATGAAATTGGCCATGGGATAAAGGTAAGAGCTGAAGGAATTATATTTATGGTCCACAAGCCAGAATTCAGTGGCTGCAGTTTATTCCTCACTTTGACAGTTCATTCCAGGGAGAGGAGTATCTGCTACAGCACCTGGAGAGAAACAGAGCTTCCCAGATACACATGCTTAGAGCACATGGAAATCTCTGTGGAAAGAGGCTGCATGAGTGCTATATGTGGTTGTTGAAGGTGGTCGCATTTCTCTTGTGTTCACAACCATGTTGCTTTGTGTGACAAGGGCTTTCTGTGGATCAGGGCCCTTGTATAGCCACACATTGTGCTGCCAGTGTTTCACCTATGCAGGGTTGACCCAAGGCACTCTGATCTTCCAGTGGCTTATAACACTATGGGTGACATCTGGTTAGTGTCATTCAAATATGTGTGTCTCTTTATGGATAGGACACAGGAAGCTATTTTCTAGCATTCTGCACATCTGTCCAGGCCTTCCTCCAGCTGTCAAGCCCCAGGAAGGGCTGCTGTGGAAAGTTGGGAGTCCATTCAGTCAAGGAAGATGCACCTGATCTGGGCTCTGAGGAGAAGAAAAATGAGGATGGATATGTGTGAGCATATCCTTGTTTCTCCCCTTTGAGCTGAGACTAGTTGCTTCTTCCATTGACTGAACTGCTGTATACAGCTGTCCAATTCTAATTTCTTCAAATGTAGGTCCACTTACAGAGGCATAAGACTTCATCAGGATTCTGGAGTTTATCGCACTGGGTCTATTTTTGGCATTAAAAAGAGATTAAAGCGCATTTAAAGCATCCCGCAAATAAAGCGAAAATGGCGGGTAATTGCATGAATGATTATCACACGCAATTGCACAAATAAAGTAATATTGGAAATGCATTCTTGCTGAAATCTCAAAAGTAAAAAGATGGAAGTTAATGCTTCTTTGTGACCACTTTAATTGTGGGTTTTGTGCAATATCAGGTGAAATTGTTTCACATAATTACACAATTTCCCCAGAATATTCATGGGATAAACTCCCAGTCTCCTTTGTGTGATAAACTCCTATGGCTGAAAGCCATCAGGTGCTGCTATGGGTCAACACACTACCAGAATTTTTGGACTCTTTTGGCTGCCTGAATATGGGGGCTGATGAGCTCCTGCAATTCAAAATCTACCAGGAAAGCATATCCTTTTGACAACAGCCATAAGAACTGTCTGAAATCCAGTACATGGAAGCAAAATATGTAGAGAACATGTGCGTCCTCATCATTCTGTTGAACATCTTGGCCTAAAATTAGGTGGGGAACCATGTTGCTGGACTGTAAGTCCCAGCAGCTCTAGTTTAGTATAGCCAATGCTGAAGAATTAATAATATTATCTTAATATTACTAGGTGTTCCTGGCTGGAGACGTGGATTCCTTTTAGCTAGAAGATACCCATGAAATCAGGCTGTATGTCAGAAAAAGGAACTGGCAAAATCACCTCTGAGTATTCCATGCCTAAAAAAACCAATGAAAACTTTGCGGTTACCATAAGTCAACAACTGACTTGAAGGCACAAACACACACACACACACACACACGGCAATACATACAGTATATGAATTCTGTTAGTTCAGAGGGCCTAAATTGGGACTAGTGATTCAATATGAGCCAATGCTAAACAACTGCCCTTCCCTGGACTTTTTATAGGACCCAGGAAAGTCTAGGCCCAATGTTGATAATATTCACAGATAGGAGGGCTGCAATGTCAGATCTCCAGCTAGCATCAGAATTACTTAGTGAACAGGAGAGGGAATAAACCGGTCTGTACAGAAACACTTGTTTTTATTAGTAAGTCTAGCTGTGCTACTGTTTGTGACATCAAGACTGTGGTTTGCTTAGGTCTAAAAATGAAGAAGGTATTTTGGCTTGCCAACAAGATTCGTTGACTTATATAGAGACAGAAAGTCGGCCACAGACAGTGAGTCTCCAAACACTTCCTCTGTGGAAAAAATGAATATTTTGATGAACTACCAAGCAACTACTTTCTTCCTCTTTTAGCAAAGAGCTGAAACAAAAAGAACATGGGCAGAATTTCATCTTTGGAAATGGGGTGGTGGAATAAGGCAATGGTTCAGTCCACAGATAGGTACAGAGCCAACTGAAGGGACATTGGATGTCACAGAAGCTCAGAAAAGTTACTGTCTGGAATACATTACCCAGAATTCCTCAGGGAAGTGTAGTCTAAAAACATTAGTATTTCTATGCTCTGTTGTAATGGAGGGCATAAATTGTAGATATATCTTTACTCTCATCTTGCCTTGCTTTTTTTGCTTGTTCCTTAGCTAGGATTTAATTGTAATTTTAATTATAACCTTACTAAGTAAGGAACAGTCCATTAAAGTGAAAAACAGGCAGCAAACCTATTTATTGTGTCAAGGTCATGAATAACTTTTCAAATATCAATGCTTCCCATCACCATACAATTCTTGGATCC
Source organism: Urosaurus nigricauda (assembly GCA_034509955.1). Taxonomy (NCBI): domain Eukaryota; kingdom Metazoa; phylum Chordata; class Lepidosauria; order Squamata; family Phrynosomatidae; genus Urosaurus; species Urosaurus nigricauda. The sequence continues at coordinate 25,448,925 of JAOEGL010000006.1, read as the reverse complement.
TTTCACACACAAAATTATAGGTTTCATCCTGGGAATGTTGGGATGTCCAGCTCAGGGAGAAGTACTTAGATAGCCAGAGAGCTTTAATGTCTCACCAAACTACAGATCCCAGGATACCACAGAGGTTGTCACGGCTTATGGCAAGCCCATCAATTTCATAGGGTTTTCTTAGGCAAGGAATATTCCGAGGTGATTTTGCCAGATCCTTCTTCTGACATATAGCCTGATTTCATGAGTCTACTCCAGCTAGAAAGAAATGAACTGAACTCTTCAGTGTTCATGGAGCACATAGAGGAAAGCTCTGTGTATGTATGTGTCTTCAAGTTGCCTGTCAGACTATAGGTAGCGTATACATTTCATAGAGTTTTTTTAGGTAAAGTATAGTCAGAGGTAGTTTGCCAGTTCCTTCCTCTAAATATACAGTGATGCAATTATTGGAACTTATTATCACCTATAAACCTACAAATGTCACCTATAAACAGGATTTTATTTGCCATAGCTGCCAGAAAATTGCAGAAATTATTAGTGATTTTAACAAGTTCTCATTCATTAATTTAGAATGTAATTTAGAAAGATGGCCAGTACAGTTGTCCCTTCTGTTTCGCAGGAAATCTGTTCCAGACTCCCCCCCCCCCGCCCCGTAAATCAGAAAAACTGCAAATATTGGAGCCCCATTGTTTTTAATGGACGCACGCTCCTGCATGCGGTTCTGCCTGTGAGCTGCAGCTGCGCCATTTTGTTCCTCCTGGCTTCCCATCTGTGGAAATTCAAAACCGTGAACGGGAAGTCAGCGAATCTGGAGGGATGGCTGTATATCTGTTGCAGGGGCAGTTATAAATCTAAAGTGACTAAAAATAGTCCATACTAGCTTAAATCCAATTGCTAATCTCAGTTGTAGTAAACCTATTAAATCAACGAGAATTTTGTAAGTCAACACTTAACGTCAAATTCCTTTCATTCAGTGTCTCTAGTTCTAGCTGGGACTAATGACTGGATTGAGACTATTTTATTTTATTTTATTTGAACTATTTTTATTACACTGTCAAACAGTAATGGCCTTTGGCCAAGTACCCTCAAGACTAACCACCTGACTCACTTCCACAATTTTCAAATATTTTCCAGTCTCCCCTGGACCAAGAAGCAGGTTCTAAATTCAACCCGTGAACAAGATGAGAAGTTGCAGCTGCAACAATGCAACCAAGTTTCAATATAAGTAGTTCTTTCTTCCTCCCCTCTGCTTTGCAAGCTACCTTGAAAAGAAAAGGAGAATTGTGCTGTCAGCTGTGGCCAGCCAGCTAGGCTGATCTCAAGCCACAAGCGTCTGAAACTGATGAGGCAGAGAGGTTTTGAATAAAGAGGAAGCTCTGCGTGAGCTTTCTGTTCCCACGCTGGGGTCTACTTTCTCAGCAGTCTTCTCACCAGAGACAAGGCTGCTGCTTGGCAGGGGGCCTTGCAATGCTTTTGACCCTCTTTTGTTGGCCCACCAGCAATGGAGCTGTGGGTCTAAAAGACATGACTTAGTTTGAAGGAAGGTGCTCTTCAAACTTTTCTAAGTTGGTGCTTAAGGCTCAAATTGGATGGATGAAAAAAAGACCCTCCTCTCGGAGCAAGTGAAGTCAGGCCAGAAAACAGCAGAGAACAATCTGGAACTCTCCTGACCACACACCCACAACTAAGCAATGTTGAGTGGAAAGTTGCTTTCAAAAAGTAGTTAGTTACACTTATAGCTTTCCCAGGGTATCTAAAAGTAGTTACAAGTACATTGAGTTTAAAGTTAATTCTTTACTCACTACAGCTGGCCCTCTGTATCCATGGATTCTGCACCTACGGATTGAACCATCCACTTGAAAATACTCACATGCCCCCAAAAGTAAATTCCAAAAATCAAACCTTGATATTGCCATTTTGTATAAGGGACACCATTTTACTACCTCATTTTATATAATGTGATTTGAGCATCCATGGATTTTGGTATCCAAAGTTGCTCCTGGAACCAACGCCCAGGGGATATCAAGGATCCACTATACTTCTCATTTCTAAATGTATTTACAGGTATTTTTATTTCCATTCCATTCTTCACATGTAGAGTAGAATATCATCTTCTTCAGCATTATCATCAGTCACCATCATCTTTATTTATACCTTTCCATTTCCTCAAAACTAGGCTTAAGCATAATTGAATCAATGGCACTTACATAAATGTTGATTTCCCATCTTCCCATCTTCCCATTGATTCTATGGATCTGATAGAGAACTGGATTTAAGTCTATATTGAGCCCAAGGGAATTCACCTTTCTGATATTGTTGGACTACAGATCTTATTAGCCCAAGCCAGTGTAGCCAATGGTGGAGGATGATGGATACCGTAGTCTAAAAGTACCTAGGGAATTTATCACATAGAGCCAAATTGCTTAAATCACATGAAGAAACGGGATTTAAAAGTCGGGGGGGGGGGGGGACCTGCAAAAGCAAGTTGTTTTTTAGATGTGTTTGTGTAAAGGAGATAATGCAACATTAACCTGAATGGAAAGTCACCCAAACCCACTCCTTTTTATTTTCAGAAGTTCCCGAAAGTAAAAAGGAGAGGGTTTTGGTGACTTTCTGTTCAGGTTAATGTCTCATTATTTCTCCTTCATGCAGGCTTCATCTGAAAATCTACCTGCTTTTTCAGGTTTTGTCCACTGTTTGTTTTGGTTAACCACTAACGTCATTTGAAAATCTATCCACTTTTGCAGGGTTTTTTTTTCCTAGTTTAAATTCAGTTTCGGCACAGGATCCGTCCTGTGTGATAAACTCCTAGGAGGCATCATGATTTCCCCCCTAGGGTTAGATTTAATCCCAGCCAGAGTAGACCTATTTTCCCAACTTTAATATTCATTTAATAATACTCAACATGCTGGAATCTGCAGCCCCATATCTGGAGAGTATCCTGATGTAGCATCAGGCTTCATATACCATTACGTGCATTTTGCTATGTTCAACATAGCAAACCCACAGAATCTCATCTCAGGAGACTTTGCTTCCTGAGCGAAACGTCTTTGTGTGGCAGAGAGAATAAAAGAGGAGAGGCATGGCCATATTCTGCACACTACCTCAATAGCAAGAGTGAAGCAGAGACCTGTTTGCTTCCATTTCTGCCATTCTTCCTTGTAGGCAGAGCCAGCTCAACTATTAGGCAGCAAATTGTCTTGGGTTGGCCCAGCTTGTGGGTTAAACAGATATGGGGAGAAAACATTGGTTCTCAAGGTATGTCTGGATAGATCCTGGGAAAGTTACTTTTTGGATTACGCTTCCCAGAATCCCCTAGCCAGCATGGCCAACAACATATCGGTAGGGCATATGTGTAGCTTGTGTCTGCCGAAAATCTAGGGACTCTGTATAGATCTGTTGTTCTCCAGGTAGCTGACATGGTAGACTGGCATCCCCTGCCCCCAAATGTGGCAGGGATTGGTACTGTATCTTAATAGTGCCATATTATTATCCTCTTTACATAATTTCCTGGAAACTTGCTACAAACTGGCAATTGATGGTTCATAGTCTGTGAATCACCACTTTGCATAGTATTACTATAGGGTAGGGCCAAGATGATGCTTCAGGGCATGTGGCTACAAAGTCTTCTCTGTGCCCTTGCCTTTTGCCCAAGCTAGGGCATCCATTATTTCAATATGGCTCTATATCTATATACCTGCATATTTCCTGCATAAAGGATCTGGTGTCTTGGCAGAATAACTGCAGTTGTGCTCTGATTAGATATTTGAGAATGAATCAAGCAGAAGCCCCGCTCCCCAATACGTAAAGGCCAGAATGCTGTAGGGTCTTTATACTGGCATAAATCCCAGTTACACTGGAGAAAGTACTTTTGAAGATATTGTGTAAGGAGTAACTCCTTGTGCAACAATTTTATGTCAGATATAGAAGGCCAGATCAAGGTTACCTGGTGCAGCTTTGCCCCACTTGGTCAACGTTTGACTGTGAAAGTGCACCTTGAAACAAAAAACAGCCTTTGTCCTTGTCAGAGGGTGACAGCTGCTTCCTTTCCTCCTCAGATGTGCAAAGGCATCTGGACAACTCCCAGACACAGCCCATGGATGACTGGTGGAGAGTTATGTTCTGCTAGAAGTAGCATTGGATCTTAGATCCTTCCGTAGGTCGCTAAAATGAGTACCCAGCTTGTTGGGGGCAATTGGCTTGCACATTGAAAACCCCTTAGGAAGTGCTAAGTGCACTGAAAAGCAGTGTAGAAATCTACTTTCTATTGTTTGCTCTTGGCTGAAGCCTCCAACACTCTTTCCTTCAAAGGAAATGAAAACTTAAGCAATACAGTACTAGACATGGGATTTTCTCTGCGTTGGGGAGCATGCAGCTCCACTAAATGTGCTATTCCAAAAGTCACTTTATGTTGGCAGGCTCTGATAAAAAGAGGAGGAGGAATCTCTGGTAGAGAAGGATTCCTTTGGGAATAACAATGAGTTTTGTTGCACATGTATACCTCTGATCTTTATTTCTCTATCTCCCTCCCCCCCCCCCCACCTTTCAGGATCAAAGCACACAGTTGGCCAGAACAGGGACTTTATCTCGACGAGGAACCAAGACATCAACAGGACAGTCATCTGGGAGCATTGGGTGAGAGGCACTAGACCAAGAGTAGCAGATCACTGTAATTTGTGATGCAGTTAGGTAACTTATGTTTCTTTGAAACCACCAGTCTTCTGCTGGGAAGGTTGTCAGATGACTGTCTTGGGTTTAAAGACATCCACTCTTACAAGAGTGGAGAGCTTCTTTCAGCCAAAGGGCAAAGTCAATACCGGAGAAAGTGAATTTTGTAAGATATTTAGCCTTCTCTGTCAAAGTGCCCTTGTGCCACAACAGGCTACAAATCCTTAGGATGTAGCCATGGTAGTTAAAGCTGTGTCAAATTGCATTATCAAACCGGTAACCAGAGCTGGTCACTGTCTCTTTAACCTACCGGTATCTCACAGGGTTATTGTGGAGAAATATGGGGGTAGATTTCCAGGTTTGGCTTTCCCCCCTACTTTTTCAGGCTCAGTGCAGCCTCCAATGGTGGGAATATGGACTCTGGATCCCTGGAATTTGCCAAGCTTATGTAATAGAAGAACAAAGAGTATTTAATATATATTACATGGAACTATATAGAGAAGGTGATCCCTTTTCTTGCCATTCAGCAGTGGGCAAACCATAGTATTTTGGCAGGCCTTTGGCATCTAAGCTGCTTTGCTGTTTAAGGGGTCTGACTGGATGGGGCTGGCTATGCTTCTTATTATTGTGGCTTTTAGTTTATTTCCATGTTTGTCATATTTTAAAACTGAGTTTAATTACTGTTAATCACTCTTTTTGGAGGGCAAGGAAATACCTTGTTCAAAGAAACAGTAAATTCCTAAGCACTTTATACTTTCTGCATAAAGCTTTGGATATTTCTATTCCAGATAAAATTAGAAACCACCATTCAAAAGAAATATTTGAATATTGGTAAACTCTGAGTATAACCGTAACCCTGTCTTTTTGTTTTAGGAGAAGTCATAGAAACCTGGAGCCAATACCACCGCCAGTCATCCCAGATGGCAAACTTTCCTCAGCTTCATCTGTGTCATCTCTGAGGTACCAACTGTAAGATACCAGTAGAGAGCTGAGAAAGAAAGTAAATTCAAAGGAATTTGGTTACATCACAAATTAAAAAATGTTTTATGCCCAGAGACCTTTGGAATCTGCTAAAGTCAGGGTCTGAGATCAAAGAATTGTTATTATTCCACATTATATCAGGTGTAGGGACTTTGGACCCTTGGATATTTTATATTCTAAACTCCAGTTCCCATGATCTCTTACCAGAGGCAAAGCAGTGGCTGGGCCTTCTAGGAACTGAAGTCCAAAACATTTGGAAAGCCAAAGGTTTCCCATCCATGAATTATTTAAAGAAGGTAAAGACTGTAAGAAGTCAATGTAGTGCAGTGGTTTGGGTTTTGGACTAGGACTCTGGAGACCAGGGTTTGAATCCCCTCTCAGCCATGGGAACCCAGTGGGAGACTTTTTGCAAGTCACATGCTCTAAGCCTCAGAGGAAAGCAAAGGCACATCTGTAGAAACCTTGTTAAGAAAACCCTGTGATAGGGTCGCCATAAGTCAGAAGGCACACAACAAGGATTGTAAAACACTTTACACACTAACTTTACTAAGAGGGTGTAGATAAGTGTCACAGAACAGATATGATCAAAAATGGTCTTTGCTGTTGTGTAAAGTGCTTTCTTAATCCACCTTTTCTGCTGGACATACTACCCTGAGCAATACATCTGTAGAGCTACACAAAATGCACCTCAAAATGCAATAGTACCTGTTCAAATGCTCCAGGCATCTGAAGGCATTTCCAAAGATATTCAGAAAGGCCATCTCTCATATTTGAAGTCACTCCCTAAAGGACACTGTTTAAGTAAACCATACAGCCTTGCTTGATGCAGTTCAGTGTCCATCTGTTTAAGAAGTATATTCCTCAGTTGTTCAGAAAGGATTAGTGCAGCCATTCCCACCTTGGTGCTTCACAAGGGCCATAATTTCCAAAACCTCATGGCTTTTGGCTGTCCAGGCTGGGAATGATAGGAGATTCAGTTCAACACATGGGGGTGACTGCCCTGAAGCATTCCTGGGTTATCGATGTAACGCCAGATGTAGAAACTCTGCCTGGTGTTTTGGGCTGAGGACTCAATAGTGTCTGGACATGGCTGCCCTTCCTGATGTCATCCAGATCATGGAGGACTGTAGGGGAGAGAGGTCTGCCTTTTTGGTACATACAGTTTCATTCATCTGACCTCAGACTTTTACCACTTCTTCCACTTAGACCTGGCCTAAGATGTACAATGTACTATCCATGCACCTGAAATGTTTCCTTGTTTAATTGTCACAGCAGTGCCACAGAAACTTTGGTCAGTCCCACCATGAGCCTGCCTCCTGAGCTTCCTCCACCCTCTATGCTGCCACTTTTCCCTCCGCCAACAGAAGGTGATGACTTCTTGCCTCCTGTTCAGGCAGATATTTTGCCACCACCACCACCTGTTGCAGATGATAATATACTGCCACTGCTACCAGGTGAGAACTGTTTATTTGTAAGAACTAAAACAAATCTGAATTCAAAATCAAATTCATGGCCACACTGCTCTTTGCTTGGTTTTGAGCAAGTTTCTAGCCCTTATGGTTGCAAACATGAGCTTAAAATGATCAGATGATCTATTGGGAAACCTCAGAAGCTAGTGGTTAACTTAGATGTGACTAGTGGACAGCAAACTTGAAAGGTGGGAGCTAGTAAGACATGCCAGCAGACACACTCAATGTGAGTTAAGCCACACCTGTAATTTTCTGGTATGTGAAAAAGCCAACTTGTCATTTGTTTGCAGATCTTGATTTTCCATCCCTTCCACCTCCTCTGGAGACCACTAACTGTGAGCAGCTGAATCCTTCACTTCTGCCCCCTCCACCACCTCCAGAGAGATTGTCATGGGCCCCAGAAACATATATGGAAAAAGGTATTTTAGCCAAAACCTCAGCATTCCTTCTATTTTAGGATAACGAACATTTGAGATGCCAGGCTCCAAGACCACATTGAAGACATTGGTGTTGAGAGAAAGACCCTCTGCCCATTCTAAAACTCTCTCCTTGCCTACTATCTACTAGTAGATTTTGATTATCTGGTGATAGTACCACTGGCAGATATGCCTTTTTTCCCCTTTTATCACACCGTACCTGCATGTGTACTGTATATAAAATTTAGAAACCCCTTATCAGGGCAGCTAAACACACTTGTGCCCCTGATATGTGAAATCCAGTGTGCACATATTAATTAACATGGAGTTGAGTTCAATGCCAAGCTCTTCTGAACAAGCCCTGCTCACAAGCCTGACCCAAACTATTTTGGTACCTGGGGCAGAACAGCAAATTACCTGCTCAAGTCAAAGTGCACAATTCCTGATAAGCCAGTTATTTTCTTTTAGCAGAGGAGGCAGGAACCCCAGAAGCACCTCTCCACATCACCAGCAGTAAAAATTAAACAAACCAGGAAATTGACACTTTACCATCTTTTCATAATACCCCAAACCTGTAGTCTTCTGTGTCAGTCCTGACTAATGATAGGGCCTACACATAGAAAATCTTCAGGTAAGTATTCTGTGTGAACAGAAATCCTGACTAAATGAGTTGATCCAGTATTTGTCACTTGTGCTTTTGGAAAGCTCCTGTTCATTTTAGCAATGCTTGCACAAACCTTCCTACTGAACACATGCCAATCTACCAGACTTTTGGCATCATCCCCATGTTGAAACTGCTTGTGGCAGAAAGTTTCATAGGCTAATTATGTCAGCTTGATCAGATGGTCATGACAATACAATTCCTCTGTTACCACCTCTATAATTTTCCCTAGGAATCCCTTAAGAGCTTTGGTATTTTCCTTTTTATTGCTTCTTTCTCTTTGCCTGACTATGAATCTTCTTTCTTGCAGTTGTGACCCTTTACCCTTACACTCAGCAAAAGGAGAATGAACTCTCATTTGAAGAGGGGACCATTATTTACGTGACACGGAAATATTCTGATGGCTGGTGTGAGGGTGTGGCAAGCGATGCAGCAGGATTGTTCCCCGGAAACTATGTTGAGCCATTGCACTAAAGAAAACAGATCACAGTACCACGAAAAGTACTAAGAAAATGAAAAAAATGTGATTTCTGGTGAACTGTGATCAAGGCAGATTGACCGCGTTGTTTGTGCTTTGAAACAAGCTTGCAGAAGAAATCCTAGGTGGGCTCTGTTATTTGTTGCTATAACAACATTCATATTTTCCAACTTGCAAGCTGAACTAAAACCAGCAGGAAGCCATTTAAGAGTATGATGGGAAATTTCTCCATCCTTTGCAATATTAAAAGCATTATGCTTTTGGGTCCCCCTCCCTTCTCCATGAAGTCTTTGCACTAGCTAATGAGGTGCATTAAAGCACAGTCCTGTCCTCACTAAAGCAGCAGCTGCAGAAACCAGCATTACTTGCTCCATCCGCATTCAAATACTCTATTGTAATAAACATCATGGCAGTGCATTGAAGGATGCTGTGTGGTTTTCTTCTTTAACTGCCAGAAGATGGTGGTATTATGTAACTGTGGGCAACCTTTGGCCCTCCAGATGTTTTGGGCTTCCCAGACGCGTATGCTAGCATAGCCAATGGTACGCTGGGTTGGTACTCCACCAAAACTAGAGGGTCAACAAATTTCTGCCTCTTCTGTACAGGCAAAGTAGGAGTTAAAAGTGTAGCAGCTGCCAAGCTGGAATAATGCTTGGATCTGCTATAATGTTGCTTTTCAAAGCTGCTGTCTTAAATGTGAAAATTAAATGGTATTCTCTTGTGCTCAGGCAAGGGTGGATAATTGTATGTGTGCGTGGGATTTTGCCCTCTATGGTGGGTCCCATCCTATAAGCTGAAAACAAAAGCAGACCAAAAGAATTGGAAAAGATCCCAAGGACAATCTAGTCCAACCCATAAAAGCACGCCCCAAGAGATGGTCATCCACCCTATGTTTAAAAGACCTTCCAAGGCAGCCCATTCCACTTTAACAGCTTTCATCATCAAGATATTGTTTCTAACATTTCAGTAGAATCTTTTAAGCTTGTAGTTTGAATCCATTAACACATGTTCTAGGCTCTGGAGCAGCAGGAAACAAGCTGGCCCTAACTGGTACATTACATGGTTATGTAAGTATGGCTATCCTATCACCTCTAGAGTTTCTCTTCCCCAAAGAAGACATTTTTAGCCAATTCTTTTTTTGGGTGGTGGTGATGAAAAAGGGAGCATTTTTCAAGAATCCAGTACTCTGGCCTCCAAGAGTGATGTTTTACCAATTTGGGGGCAATTTTCCTCCCCCAGATGGGTACATGTCTACTAGGGAATGTATGTGATGGTGAGCAAAGACAAAGGAAGCCAAGCAGGATGAGGCTGTGGTTTACCGGTTCCCTCCTACTGCTTCAGGTGCAATGATAAGTGAAATGCAGCACTCTCAAGACTTTTGTTTTCTGCCCTTTAATTCTGCCTTAAAAAAAAGAAAAGAAGTGAGACAAAGCACACCAAGTAAAAGGAAAGGATGGAAAGCCAGTATGGTGTAGTGGTTTGAAATGTTGGATTATGACTCTGGAGACCAGGGTTCAAATTACCACTCAAGTATTAAAAAACCACTAGGTGACCTTAGGCCAGTCACATTCTCTCAGTCTCAAGAGGATGACAATGGCAAATTGCCTCTGACAAAATTTGTCATGAAAGCCCTGTGATAGGTTTGCCTTAGGATCAACATAAGTAAAAAATGACTCAGAGGCACACAACACAAAATGATGGCTTTCCAAAGCAGGAGGACTGAAATGGTAAAGTGGCTTTGTGCTGAAGGCTGATAACAGAAGTTGGTTTATTGGGATGTTGGTTTATGAGACAGAGGATGATACCCCAAGAGGCAAGGACAGAAAATTGGGGACATAGTGGGGTACACTTTCCCACCAATCCTGTTGTTGGAGTTGAAAGTCCATATACACAACATTTCAAATCAAGGAAACTGGGAACCATGGTAGCTACATGGTGGGAGGGCTTGAAAATGTAGGTGCTGATCAGCAATTATTGGTTATGTCAACACACTAGATAAAAGGCAAGTGAAAGTGAAATTATATATTTCTAGCTGCTCTGGGAACACTGTGGGATTAGGCCTGTGGTCCAAGGGCTCCTCTTCCAACCTTCAAGAGGCCGTAGTGCTTTAAGTTGTCAGTTGATGTGCAAACAAGGAATGCTCAGTACCATCACCAAACCACAGTCTCCACATTTCTTTGGCAGAAGCCATTATTGGATCCATTATATAAAATCAGCATAAATATGTAGTTTAAAAAGCCCTTTATATTTAAAATTATGCACCGATATCATATCCAGAATTCAACTGACTCATATTCTTGTTCCCACTCCATAACTTCCCACAAATTTAATGAGGAAAGAATGAATGCAAATATATGGATTCAGTATCATTTTAGTGCATGTGTGAAAAACAATAGAGCAAGTGGGGAAACTATAGCCATTGGGCCATATGTGGCTGTTTATGTCATGCTCAAATCCTTCAGACTCCCAGAATGCCCTTTTTCTGGCCCACAAAATAAGTTTCAGCAATATTCCTGGGGCTGTTTAATGTTGAAAAAATACCCGTTTTTCAAACCCAGAAGTGAACTTTTGGACACTTCAGGGTTTTTAAATTTTATTTTTGCAAAGTCCACACAGCTTTCCCCTGCAGAAGAAGAAAACTGGCTCCTGGACTTGCCATGGCTTCCCAAACCTTCAACAGCAGTTAAGTCTGTAATTAAAGGAAGGGCTTTGTATGAATGGAAAATTAACATAAAGATTAACATCAGAGCAGTAGGAGAAAACAACAACCATAAAACACAGCCAGGATGATAATCTGGATGCACCCCTCTGAGTAATTAGGCAGAAAACAGCCATAGGCCTGGGAGTTACATTTTGCACTACAACTTCCAGAATCTCCTGGCCAGCAGTTCAGAACAAGCAGTTTCCAAGCTCTTGGTTTCTTACATATATGGAATGGAGGAAATTTTAAGTATACAATGTCCCCAATAGCATGTTCCGATTTCTCATTCAGTGCATTCTTTAGTGCTGAATGGGAATCCTTTACTTGTTTTGTTATTTGCCTCGCTATTTCTTGTATTAACCAAGCATCCTCATCCTGATTCATTTAGATACATATTAGCATTATTATTATTATTAATTTTTTGCACTGCACAAATAACTGAGAACATGTGCTGGAGAGGCAAAAGCACTGTCCATCATTACAACATGCTTGGCTTAGGTAATTCATCTCAAGAATGAAGTAAATCCTACAATGGTGCTAAGAAGCAGTAATGCTGACCAGATGACAGAGATGTGACCCAAGCAGTTGTAGAATAAGCTTTCTGACATGATCACCCTCTTTCCTGTTTGGAAACAGTCGAATCTTTCCTCTGCTCCATTCTGCTCCCATTTAGATCAACAATAAGAAACTGTTCAGCTATTGTGGGCATTGTGGTAGGTTCAGGGGACATTTTCCACCTCTACCCTACACCTGTCACAAGCAACATCAGACTCCCATTCCTGATTTTTTAAAAAAAATAAATTGAGGAGTTTGTTTTTGTGTTTGTGTTTGTTAACTGAGGTGTGGGGGAGCACCTTGTATTAGAGAGCTGGACACCTTAAAATCTTCTGGAGCTGCAAGTCCTGCTTTTTTCAAACAGTTTTCAGAGGCTATGAGGAGCTGCTTTGAGTCACAAAAATGGACCTAGAGGCTGGCATGTGGCCCACAGACTGTGTGATTCCTACCCTTGCTCAGGTTAAATCGGGGATAGCCAACATGCAGTCCATGGACCACTTGCTGCACCCAGGGGTTCAATTTTTTTTTCAGTTGACCCCAAAACTCTCTTAGGGGGCATGAGTAACAATCTGCCACATTTGGGAGAGAGAGACATTTTATAAAAGAAAAAAACCCAAGAAGTGATCTGGAAGTGACTTCTGGTTCACTTCCAGCTGTAGGAAAAACCTTTTTCGGGCCTAAAATGGCCTGGAGAGGGTCAAACATGTGGCAAAGATGCCCCCCATGCAGCCTAATGGATGTTTGAGGGGCAATTTTTATTTTTACTTTTTTGCGGGGTAATGCATCCCTTAGTGCAGCCCCATAATAAGAACTATTAAGTGCTTTGGTGGCAACAGAAACCCATTCTCTCTCCAAAGTGCTTATGATGAGTAACTGGAGCAAAAAGAGGTACATGATGTTAGGGAATGCCAAAGCGGGCTTTTAAAAACATGGAGGAGAGAATTTAAATGGCTAAAACATCCACCCACCCTTCCTTGAATGGATTGCCTAACTGCATAGAGAGCTTTTGTCTCAGGACCAAAGGAAGGGAAGATCCAGAGACTTGTGTTTGAACAATGGGAAGGAGAAAACCCAGAGTCTAAGACAAATATGAGAGAAGTGTGATGTTAATCATTCAGATCTTTCCAAACTGCTTGTAGGGGGTGGATCAAAAGTGGCAGTTTCTTCCCTCAGTTCCTCTCCTCCCTCAACATTTCTTCTTGAGAACATCTTGAAGGTAGCAGCAAACTTCTACAGCTGAGTCCCAAGGGACTACAGTGGCCTGGTAGGTCCCAGGTTGATTTTTCTCTACCTCCAGGATGAGCTGGTGCATGGGATAGCTCTTCCTTGGGAATGCAACATCGCTTGATGTCAGAGCCGTGGAAGGGCAGAAGTCATTGGCTCCATCTCCCACATAGAAGACCCGTTCAAATCTGGCTCCCTCCCGAGCCCTCTCTGCCAAGTATTCTGTGAGGATCTTGTGTTTGCACATGTTCGCTGGACATCGTGGGCAGTTGTGAGAGTGGTAAGGGCCCAAGGTAAAGTAACCTCTCTTGTCAAAGCTAGAAGGGTTGCTGAAGATCTTACGGAAAAGGGAATAGGCCCCGGCGGCTCTCAAGGCACATTCAATACCAAACATGTTGGCGTCAGAGATAAGGATGATTTCAAAGTGGTCCTGCTGCTTAGAGAGAAACTGGAAAAGGTCACGCATGCCAGGGGAGAGTGGGATCTTCTCATAGACTGCTTTGAAATCAGCCATCTTCACCCCTTGGTCTCCCATGTACTTCAAGACACCCTGCATGTATTCATTGTAGAATCCCTCACGGAAGGTTTGGCGTATTGACTCTGGAAGCTGTTTCCCCGGAGCAGCCTGGAGGACAGACTCATCACTGTTCTCATTCACAATGGTCTCATCAAAGTCAAAGATAAGGAGGTTTTTTTGCATTGGAGTGGCAGTCATGCTCCCATCCTGCAACAATAAAAAGGTGCAAAATGCATAAATGGAGGCCTGTTTGGGTGTTCCTCACCACACAGCCACCTCTAACCAGAGCCTGGAAAAGTTACCTTTTTGGACTATAACCTCCAGGATCTCTCAGACCATACTGGCTGCTAGATTCTGAGACTTCTAGTCAAAAATGTAATTTTTCTAAGCTCTTTTCATAATTTCCTACCAAACACAGAACTTTTACCATAGAATTGGAAAAGGACTGAAGGAAGAGGTGAACAGCAGCTTCATACACTATTGCCTCAAGAGTGATGCTCAAACATTATCATTATCTGTAGTACCCTTCTGAAAGCTTGAAATGAACAAGTTACAAGTAAGGAGCTTCTTGTAATTAATTCCCTTTTGCAAAAGATAAGCATAACTAAGATCACGCATGTAACACAAAGAGGTATAACATCACTCTTTTTGCAGGGTAACAGGCATACTGAAAATTAATTACAATAAATCTGGTCTAGACAGGAAAAACTTTTGGTTTTTCCTCTGGGGAATAATGTGGCCCTCCAGATATTGTTGGACTGTACCACTCAGCATTACCCACCATTGGCTATGTTTGCTAAGATTGATAGGAGTTCCAGTTCAACGATATGTGGAAGACAACATGCTTCCCACCCTTGCTTTAGCCCATAGCTAGAAAGGGTAAATAGCTTTACTCCTGAAGCATGTTTTATACCACAGGTCAGTGATACAGCATTATGCTTTATAAGTAAAAGTAACTATTTTAGTTACTTTTGAAAAATAGGAAAGAAAATTCTTACTTTTAAAAATTAACTGTAACATTAATTGTAACAACAACTAAGGGGCTGAACATGCTGCTCCTAAGGGGCGACCTGCAGCCACTTCTTTCCTAGCTGGATTGGGGCTGCAGCAACTGCATGCCATGGCCCCGATCTGGCCTTTCTGTGGTACAAAAAGAGCTGCAAAAAGTGGCTCCTTTTTGTGCCATGGAAACTCCTGGGTTGTGTCATCCTGCAACTCCTTGGCACTCCTTTTGGCGTGTGTCATCTAGATGCAGTGCCAAAGGACCGCTGCAATGCTGCCCGCCGTGGCGTCAGGTGCACAGCATGATGCCAGCATCAGGGCAGCATTGGGGCGTGTGTTGTGCGGACACCACGCCTCGAGGCACCTTTTCACATGTAACCAGATAGGATGTGCCTGTTGTGTGTACCTTAACTGAATCAGGAAATCCAAAACTATGCTTTGGAAAAGACTGTAGCAAGCAATTTAAATTGCTCTTCTCTAATTATTACATATTGATGGTGCACTGGTAGCACAGTGGTTATATGCTGGTACTGCAGCCACAACGTTGTGAGTTTGATCCCGCAGAGCCCAAGCTTAACTCAGCCTTCCAACTTTTTGTAGGTCAATAAAATGAGTACCCAGCTTGTTGGAGGCAATTGGCTAACAAATTGTAAACCACTTAGAGGATGCTTAGTTCACTATGAAGCGGTAGAAATGTAAAGTGCTTGCTTTTGCTATATTGTATAGGATAATATTGTTCTCTCCCCCCCCCCCCCGCCCCCCAATTATGCTATGGACTGGCACCAGATTTGTGCCCATTGGCTTACTTTCCTAGAAACTTACTATGGGTTGGCAGCCAATAGCTTGCAGGCTGGCACTGGTCCATGGACCACACCTTTTGAGTAGCACTCATGCAGAGGATGGACAGTCGGGGTCCACAGGAATGGCAGAAATAACAGTGGAACCTGTGGGAAGCGCTGCTCCCAGGTTACCATTGAGTCCCATTGAGATCATTCCTGGTTTCTTGACTGTTGGAGGAGAGGAGACACCGTCCCTCTTCCAAAGTACTGCTAGTCCATGAGGGCCAAAAACTTCTTAAAGGATAGAGCCAGAACAGTGTAATGGTTTGAGCATTGGACTACTACTATGGAGATCAGGGTTCAATTCCTCGTCCAGCCATCAAAGCTCACTGAGTGACTTTGTGCAAGTCAACACACTCTCCGCCCCAGAAAACCTTAGGCTTGTCATAAATTGGAAATGACTTGAAGGTATGCAACAAAAACAACAAAATGGAATCCATCTGTGGCCATGGGTTATTTTGTATAACTGGAGCTGTGGCAATGCATTATGTAACCACCTTATTATTACCATCTCTGAAATCAGCAGCTTGCATTTCACTTTCCCCAAAGTCGATGTCCTCCAGGGGGGTTGCAATATAACCCCCATTGTCTCCCAAGTCGGCACAGTTACAGGATGGCTATTCCTACAGAAAGCCCAATGTGTGTGTGTTGGGGGGGGGGAGGGCTAAAAAAGCCCTGAGGGAGAAGTAAATCTGGGACTGCAGATTGGCAATCTAAGTGAGCTACTTAGACAAATCACCACTGCCCTATTACTGCTTCTCTGCGCCCTTCCATTCTCAGTGGGACTGTAATCTCCAGCCTCCCCCTCTCCAATATATATTCAGCTCTGACTGTAAGAGGCTTAGCCTGTCAAGTAAAGGGGATCAGGGTTTGCGTCTCTCTTAATCCTAGTTGCACTCCTTAGAGAGCAAGACGATTTACTGCCCTTGAAACTCCTATGCTGCTGTTCCAAAAGGACAGTGCCATGACACAAGAGAACTTCGGCATGCACAAAGGTTGGAAAAGGGAATGAGCAAGTGGGGAAAGGTGGCTATAAGTTGCATAGAAATGCTGTGTGGCACTTGGACACAAAATTCTTGATTTTTTTTGCATTCCAATTTTTTTTAAAAAGGGATTTTAAAAAAAAGCCGTCCTAATTGAGGATTGTTGGTCTCATAACTGTTTTTTGGTATGATGGAGACGGAGTTTGTAAGGCCCGCCCTCCTTATTGGCCCGCCCACCACTACCTCCCATCAGGCTCCTCCCACCCCTTCAGCTTACCTGCACATCTGGGTCTGCCATCGCACACTACCTTATATAGACTCAGCCCGCCAATCAGAAATGAAGAATGTCAACCAATGAAGACAGAGAGGCATGGCCTAGAGGTTGCGGGCAGTAGAGGCAAAGCAGTTAAGCTAACAAGACAGCAGCAGAAGCTCCGGGACTTTAGCCAGAGCTTGCCCGAAGGCATTTGGCCACCTGAAGCAGAGCCCATTGCTACCCTCCCTTGCACCCCTAAGGACAATTTAACCACCCTCCAAAAGTTTTTGTGCACTAGATACCAGTTCTAGGCTTTGCGTACCCCTCCCAGCCAATGGCATAGTTGAGGAGGGGAGTAAAAGTTGACCTCCCTCTTGCCAATGGAGGCATGGGTTTGGGGCCTGGTATGGATAGCAAATATGGCCATGGCCCATGATTCCAAGATTTACTTCCCCACCGTGGCCCAATTTCCAAAGAATCCCACTCACCTGAAGGAAACACCGCAGCCCAACACCTTCAAAGCACCGTTTCATCTTCAGCATTCTAGTTGCCAAGGTGGCACATATCCCAGTAGTTAATACTTTCTCTGCATGGGGCCTCTTAGCTGCCAAAGAAAGCACAAATCACATTTTTGTATGTGAGAATGGGAGTGAGAATGGGATGGGACAAACAGGGAACATACTTGGTTGAGCCTGGCCTACCACTTCAAGACTTTCCTCGTGCCAGAAACACACACACTTATACTACCCCAATTCTCTTCTCTAACAGCTGTGATTGTTGCTTCCAGATTTGTTCATGCATTCTATTGACTTGTTTTTCCACATCTCTTTAACAGGGTACCCTTAAGGGTCCTAGGACTGTACTGCTGATGGTCACCATATTCTTGCTCAAAATTGGGAAACATTATTTTTTTGGGACTACATCTCCCAGAATCCACCAGCCAACAAGTCCACTGTGCATATTGGGCATTGTTTTCTATCTACAAAAGCCAACAGGTTGGTTAGGCTGGTCTACACTGGTTGCGAGTGGTTTGCCTGGTATTCAGACAGTGGTCTTCTTCCCTGCCTAACATAGATGTGCACTGTGTGTGTGTCTGAGAAGTTGTGATCTTTTAAGCACAAAGCATGTGCTCTACTCACTGAGCTATGGCTTCTCCGTGTCATCTCCCTAGAATCAACCCATAAGTCTATAATAGGGGGAACTGAGACCAGGTCATCCAAGCTTCTCAAAAAACAGGAGAATCCTCATTACCTGCTCAAGTTGTCACGGTCAGGAGCAGGTTGCCTATCAAGAAAGGTTGCCCAAAAGGCTGTACATGCTCAACAGATGGAATGCTGCAGGACTGCCAGTGATGTAGCCTCATATCAAATCTGGCACTTCTGGCACTGAGGATTATATAAACAGGCATTCACTGCTGATTTGTTCCAGCTATAAACTCTTGAGATCTGTACAATTTGTACAACGAAAGGGTGTCTTCTTTTACTACCTTCTACTGCCCTCTTGTGCTCAGCAACAGTAAAAAAACAAGGAAAATCAATATGATACACTGCAAAATCCATCCAGGAAGGGATGGGTTTGCAACTTTACAGAATGCAACCAATCAGTACTACCAGGTTCTGCTGCAAATTTACAGAATTATCTTCTTGCTTGAGAGGAACACTGTAGAGTACAAAAAGTGTTTTTCAGCAAAGACACACAAAAAATACAGCAGCGCTAGCATGACAAATCTACTACACGAGGAGCCAGTTGACCAAATAACTATCAATGGATCATCAAGAAGTGGGGCCTCACCCAACACTGAACAGGCCAGTAGGCCTCAACATTTGGACCTCTGGATATTTTGGACTCCACTGAATCCCTGCCCAATGGTCGTTTCTGGCTGGTGCTTCTGGGAGTTGAAGCCCAACTGCATCTGGAGCCTGTGAACCACTGAAACACATCACCATTACATTCTCCCCAAATCATTAGGATCCATTAGGACCTAATGGATAGCTGGTGCCAAGGCTCCTAAGGAAATAAACATTTCCTTAATCATAGACTATATTGTGGAAACTATATAGACTAAATCAAAATAGCCAAGGATGAAAGGAACTGTAGTCCAAAACCAGTTAGAGGCTCACATGTTCCCCACCCCACCTTGTGGTGTAGTGGTTTGAATGCTGGACTACACCTCTAGAGATCAGGGTTTGAATCCCCTCTTGGCCATGGAAATCCATTGGGTGACTTTGGCTAAGTCAAACTCTCAGCATCAGAAGAAAACAAGGGCAAGTCTCCTGTGAACAAATCTTGCCAGGAAAACCCCATGATAAAGTTGTCATAAGTACACAACAACAACAATTTTGGTATTAAGTCCTTGGACAGGAGTTATAGAGAATAAGGAATTTATTCTGGAATATCAGGTTTATGTGAGAAAAACAGATATGGATTAACAACAAAGGAAAATATGCTTTGATATCCCCACTTGAACTGTACCACCCCAGCTATGATTTCCAATAGTTCAACATTATCAATCTAACCCACTCCCCACAAATTATACCAGTGATATGAAGAAAGGGTGGGAGAAGCATCACTCAGTTCTGGCACTGAAAGAAACTTCGGGGGGGGGGGGGGCTCAGAAATTTTTATTTCTACAATTTTGTATGCCTACATCTTTGCTATTTAGGTGATGCTCAAGTTGGTGGAAATTGGAATTCTAATAAAAAAAAACTGTAGCCCCCCCCCCCCACAAAACTGAAACCTGATCACCCCCAATATTTGGTTGCATTGAAGCTTGAAAAGTTACTTCTTTGGACAGCAAATCCCAGACAGCTGGCTGGGAGATACTTGGTAGTACAGTCCTCCCTCCATTCTCGCGGTCTTTGGATCTGTGTCCCTCGTTTATGCGTGAGGGACGAATGGAGGGAGAATGAATGGGGTGCATGCCCGTGCTTATAAGCCAATGGGGCTTGAATATAGGCAAAATTCCGTTTTCACGAGGGGGTCCCGAATGGATCCCCCATGAAAAAGGAGGGGCAACTGTAGTTGTTAAAAGTGTAACTTTTTGAAGCTCTGATTATGCACCTCAAACTATACAGCCAACTATGGCTGGAGATTCTGGGAAGTCTTCATCCAAAAATTTAACATGCCAAAGATCACCTTTTCCATCTCAGACTGTATGCTCCAAACCATCAGCTTGCCTGTCTTTTTCTTTCCTTTTTTCCTAAAAGGAGATTTGATTACTTCTGCCTTCGCCTTATCTGTATAGTTTTCACGATCTGACTAGTGTGAAGTTAAAGAGAAATATTCATTGAAACGCTTAACAATTTAAGATAGACGCACAGATGAAAGAGAGAAATAAAAGTGACTAGGCTCAGCTCTAAAATTTGCAGGCTGTCATCAGGAGGGATTAACTCAAGGCTATTTGCAGGCTGCCACTGCAAAGTAAATAGCAAACCAGACTAACCCTTAAGGCAACAGACCTATCTCTCACTGTCTGAATCTCATGAATGGGAAAGTAAATCATGGAAAGAAAAAAAAAAATATCTACAAAAATTGCTGGCTGAAAAGCCACTGCTGGGATATACTCAGTGGGATTCCTGTTCCAGCAAATGGCATAGTTCTAACGCTAGTAAAGCCGGAGAATTGGTCCCTGCCCCCTCCTTCTCCTTGTTTCACAGGATGTTCTCTGTCCTAAGCTGGCCCCAGGCTTGGCAAGTGCAACACAGAGCATGTGGGATGTGCCGAGTCAGCAGTGCCACATGCTACCAATTAAGCACAGCAATATGTGGCCACCAGAAGCAAAGGGGGAGTATTCTTTATTGGTTGGGGACAACCTGAGCTAGTTGGACTTTTTGGGAAACTGGCTAAGCCACAGGCAGCTATCCACGTTGCTCAATTAACTTTCTTCAAAGAGGAGACAGAAGGCTAAGGTAGGGCAGCAATCTCTGCACCACGTTCACTCTGACACGTAGGGAGAGAATGACACGGTGGCATAGATCAATGCAAACTGGCCACTGAGGCTAACTTCTAAGAGAGACTGTTGTGGTCCAGCAATCTGGACTCTGATCTGGATTCCTTTGCAGAGCTTGGAAATGCTGGGGGGTTTGGTGGGGGGAAGGTAAAAATGACTTCCTAAATCCTCTGGCCATCTGTCTGGGGAATTCAGGGAGTTATTGTCCAAAATGGCAACTCCCTGATCTTCCAGTTTCAGCCAACTCTGCCACAGGTTCATGGCACAGTTTGGACCAGGGATGGGAATTAGGCAGTCCTGCAGATGTTATAGGACTGCAACTCCCAGCAGCCCTTAGTCAGCATAACCAATGGCCAGGAATGCTGGAAGTTGCAATCCAATGTCTGCAGGGCTGCACAGTTCCCATTCAGCAGATAAAAGGAAGAGAGGTTTTTTTTGTTTGTTTTTTAAAAAACTTACTGCATGTAATTAAGTTCAGCTAAATTCCATAAGGATTTTATTTTTACAACACCTGTAGGTCAGTTAAGCAAAGCTTTTTGTTATTTTCCGGCAATGCATTACCCCCAAGGTGGGCAACTCTATAGTTTTTTGAGAGGCGGAACAATCTGCTGGCCACAAATGTCAGGAGATAATACCTCACACCCCACACGGACCCTGCATTTGTCATTCCCACTGAAACGTAGTGGCAATAGCATGCCAGAACATCCTCTCCCACCAGACTTCTGTAAGACTTAGGGCAGGAGACAACAGAAAGTAGGAAGGGACAAGCCACATCAGCTGAAAGCTTCATTGATTTTACCACTGATTGAGTGATATGGGTTATGGTTGTCCAAGTTGCTACCACACGGGGAACAAAGGGTGTAGGAAAATGAGAAAAGGTAGGTAAATGAGCAGTTGGCTTATGGCCACCCATACATCGAAGAAAGAAATTATGCTACTGGTTCTTGTAGGGTACATGGATAAACCCAGAACCCAATCTCAGCATGTGATTACTTTAACACTCTTGCAGTAGAGATCATAGAAGAGCACCATGCTCATTAAGATGATGGGTGGGATGCACAGGAAAGTAAAATTTGGGGGAACCACCACATTATGACTACTGAAATACATTAGACATGAGACTCTCTTTAAAATGGGTTGGAAATTATAGCTGGTCGTACACAGAGCTGCTGAGAGTATAAACTGGAATTTGGTGGTCTGACTTTATAAAAATGGTGCTTTTTTCAGAGGCTCCATTTTAGAGTCTAATTTAACCTGCTAGGTTTTAACCTTTTGAATCTCAAACAGCTTGAAGCTCAGTTATCTGAAAGGCCACCTTCTCTTAGCCTAAAAACCCCGTAAAACATGTACATCCTCCTCAGTGCTCAGATGTGGTTCAGTGGGTCTTATCACAACAGAGCAGGCACCCAGACTATAGGACAGCTTTTCCAGAGAGGTTAGCCTAATGTCACTTCATTGGCCATGCTATCCTGAGGATTCTGGGAATTTTCACCCAAAGTAACTTTTCCAAGCTCTGCTAAGAGAGATCCATTCCCTGTGAAAGATTTAAGACAGTTGCCCTTTCCAGGACAATAATTCCGGGATGAAGGTTTTACATTGCTTCTTCCTGTAAGATTCATGCCATCTCCCCAAATCATTTATTCCTAATTATACATATTTATTCCATTTAGCTCACATGCTTTGGATAAAAGCATTGGCATGTAGCTGTGTATGTGCCTTCATGTTGCATATTGACTAATGGCAACTCCAAGAAAGGGTTTTCTTAGGCAAGCAATACAGATACTGAAATGCCACGTGGGTTCAGTTTCTTAGTCAGAGAGGCATACTGTTGAGCTATGAACAGAAACCTAGGACTGTTGTGCATATTTTAATCACACTGTGCATGGGATGTGAACTCTTTGTCCTGAGACACTTCAGATTATGAATAAAAAATAGGATTTCTAGCTCTCGTGGCTGTAGAGCTGAAAATGAAATAGCAATGTGGCTTGGCTTAAGGCTGTGATGTTTCTATGGCACCTGGAATCCTAAAAATTTATTTTGTTAAAAAAGGGGGCTTGCTTTATTTTTGCCACATTTTCGGCACAGAAGAGGCCTTTTCGAAAAACTGCAAGTAGGTAAATAGGGTTCACACTTTATGAAGAGTGTAATAAGAGGTATCTCCTAGGCTTAATATGGCCAAGAGTGCCATAAACATGGGGAAAATAGGCCCCATCCCTCTTTAGAGGGCATTTGGAGGTAAAAAAAAAACAACTTTTTAAAGGGCTAAGACATCTCTCCAGCCTCCCGCAGTCGCCCACCTAGGCTATCTGATGGAATTTATTCTCACATGCAAATCTGCCTGGCTTCAGAAATCTTTGGAGGCAAGCCTCTGAACAGGTTTGCCACCATCCGAGGCCGATTTGGTGAAAACACAAAAGTGGCCTCCTCGGTTGCTACTTTTGGGCTATGGAGCTCCTTGTTAAGGAGTTTAGATTGATCCATACCTGTCGTTCTTCTGTCTCTTTATTCAGGTGGGCTTCCAGCAACTACACAGCTTTTGAGAAAGAAGCTTTCAGCAAGTTGCTGCTGTACTTTTAAAGAAAACCAAATAAACAAAGGCCCAAGGCTTGGAAAAGTTACTTTTGGACACTGAGATTATGAATGAAAATCCAGGGATCCTTTACCTACCATGTCCTCTGTTCATGGTGGTTGCGGAATTCTGAAAGTTGTAGTCCAAAAAGTAACTTTTACATCCTGCTCATGTGTACTGTAAATGTCTGAATTAAGGAGGAGGAACCTGATCATAAATGCCAGGGATTGCGAATGCAATTCTTCACGTAGCCAGCATTTATCTTAATCTACAGTAATGATTACTAGCCAAAGCTAAATAAGCACATACATGCATGCTGAAGGTCTACATTTTCTCACAGGTGCCTCCCATGTTGTCCTGTATGATCTTTGGATCAGACTGAAAGTCTCTCTTGGCCAGCAGTTTGTTGTCATAGTGGTCAAGCAGAAGTCTATGTAGAATCCACAAACAGGATTTGAATAGAACAGCACCCTCCCATTTGAGTTCTCTACTACTAAGAAGCACACTATCTCTAATCCTGGAAATAATATACAGCCCTCACGAGTGACAGCTATTGATAGGTGACAAGGATACGACACCTATGGACCACAGTTTGAACATGTTAATTTTTAGGAACTACAAGTACAGGAATCTGGGAGTTTGTCCAAAAATGTCATGTTGCCAAGCTCTGACTTTCCAGGTTATTCTAGCCGTTGCTAGAATCCAAAGATCTAGCCATTGCTAGAATAACCTGGTTAGTCTAGCGATTGCTTTCCTGTTCCGCATGCATGCCTTTTTCATTAGAATACTAAGGCATTGAGTACGGTGGCTTTTTAATGGTGGTGCCAACCCTTTAAAACTCCCTGTTTAATTACATGTTGTTTTTCACAGCTTGCCAGTTCTGTGCAGTGGTAGTCCACTGCTTCTCGATTTCTACAGTATCCAGAACTTGGTAAAGTTAATCTTTTGGTTACAATTCAGAATTTCCCAGCCAGCATCTTGCGCTAATTCTTGTTGTAGCTTTTAATTACACTGGCATTATGTTGTGGTTTTATATTTCTGTAGGTGATTTTACTTAGCGGTTAGCTGTCTTACATTTTTGTTGGGCAATATTTTTTTGGAAAGAGCAGATGGGGAAAAACGCATTTTAACTAATAAAGTGTTTGCATTAGTTGTAAAGAAAATAAATTCAGCTTCAATGCAGAACTTTGACTCTTCTTTTGTTTGAAGTGGAGTGCATGCCCAGCATGATTCAATGTTTCAACTTCTCTATAAAAGATCACAAGATCTTGCTTTCCAGAAGAGGCCTACTGCTGCAACTCTTTCCTCTCTGTCAAGCATTACACAACTCCAAATGTTTTGAAACCTTAGAACAGCTGCTGTCAACATTCAGCACAGCTCCCTTCTTGTCTTGAGTTATATGGATGCTTTCACAAAAGGATTCATGAAATGTGAACAATTATCTGGAGAAGATGTTAGCTTTATGGGGACTCTTCCAACTTCTATAAACAGCCATTTTTTAAAAAGGAAGAATTCCAAAATTAAAACTAAGATTGGTATCTGAAGCCAACATGGCTGAGAGAGAGGAAGAGAACAATTTCTATATTAGTTTTAAAAATAATTTTAAAGCCTTTTTATCAGTGAAGCAATTATGGTAAGATGTATTCTGCCTTAGAGGTGGAAAAGATCCAAAGAATTCTTGTATGTCTTGCTTGGCTCTTAGACTGGGTCTCTATACTAGGATTGGGGAACTTATGGGCCTATAGATATAATTGGACTATAATCCCATCAATTGCAAGCATTGGATGTTTTGGCTGAGGGGACTTCGAATCCATTCCTGTCCTACCCTGAAAGTATGGTGCCTGTCATCTCTACTGTTCTTTCGGAATGCATGTCTCTCTCTCTGTGTGTGCATATACCTTTAAATCACCTGTTGACGTACGGTGACCCCATGAATTCCATAGGATTTTCTTAGGCAAGGAATACTCAGAGGTGGTTTTGTTAATTCCTTTTTCTGAAATATAGCCTACAGCACCTGGTATTAGTTGACAGTCTCTCATCCAAGTACTAGCCAGAGCAGACCCTATTTAGCTTCCAAGATCAGATGGGATCTGGTGCTTGTAGGGTATTTAGGCAGCTACTACCAGGAAATAAGTCCCATTATCGTCTCCACTGGATTTACATCTAAGTACAGAATGATGCTGTAAGTATGTCAAGAGCATGGCAAACTATCCCCTTTGCCAATAGCACAGGGGAAAAAAGTAACGTATGCTCCTTGCCTTCAAGACAGAAATAAATAGCACTCCAGTTTGTTAAATATGCAGGAAATTAGGCAAACTATAACAAACTCAGATCATAGCCCAAGGCAGAGTTGTGACCAGACTTATGCCAAATTATTTTGCTACCTGAGTCAGAAGCTGTCCTCACAGTCAAAATGCTTAGTAGCCAAAACCAACCAGCCACATTGCTTTGGCACATGAGATAGAAAATTACACAGGCACCTCTTCCTATTCCTGGCAGTATTTTAAAAAAAGAAAGAAAGAAGCAGCAGCAGCAACATTTGAAACCATGAACACTTTTCAGCCTTTACCTGATACCCTAAGCCTGCTGTTTTTTTGTGTAATAGTTGTGCCAATCTGAACTGCCACTTGCACACAGAGCTTCCATGTCCCACATCCAAAGCTGCTTCTTATTTTGTCACTTCAAACTTTGTCCTGACTAAATTATGAAGCCAGATGAAGATCACTTGGGATGAATCCACACTGCAGAATTAAAGCAGTTCTAAACCCCTTTTACTGCTGTCACTTTATCCTACAGAACGCTGGGATCTGTTTTAGTGAGGCACCAGAGCTCTCTGACAGAGCAGGCGGAATACCTCACCAAGCTACAAATCTCAGTAATCTATAAGATAGTCATGGCAGTTAAAATGGTGTCAAAATGCTTTAATTCTGCAGTGTGGATGCACCTTCAGATACAATGGGATGGGCCCTTCTCTAAGCAGCTTCTTCATTGAAATTCTTCCACGTAGCTCAGCACGAAGCTGTTTGCTGATCTGAGGAAGCAAGGGAAGAATTGCCATTCTGTGCTCTGAGCATTAAAAAATGCTTCAGATTTCAGAATGTCTTCCTGTCAAGTGACTGTGGCCATCTCGCCATCTCTGTGGTGAGAGTCACATAGGAAGACACAGTGTCCGTAAGCGGCTGTGTGTCCCCGCTTAACCTATGATGAACAACTGCAACGCTTGCAGGCCAAACACAGACTAAACATGAGTGAATTGTTTTGCACGGCTCAGCTGAGTCATGTCAACATTTGGCACAGCGGAACCTGGCTGGGGGGGGGGATGTTGCTGGAGAGGAGAGGAAGTAAGAGATCCTGACACTTTTTTAAAAAATGTAGAAAAAGATGACATGAGATGAGTCAACAATCCTTTTGTTTACACAGAGCATGAGAACAGTAGCAGCAAGTGTGCAACTCCCCCCAGCCCAGTCTGACCACTAGCCACAGAAAGGTGGATGCTTCAGGGAGCAGTTTCTGGGCGTGATTAAAAGGCAGCACATTGGACCCAGCATGGTGTAGTGGTTTGAGCATTGAACTATGGCTCTGGAGACCAGGGTTCAAATCCCTGATCAGCTATGAAACCCACGGGGTAACCTTGGGTGAATCACACTCTCAGCCTTAGAGGATGGTAATGGCAAGCCCACTCTGAAGAAACTTGTTTAGGGTTGCCATAAGTCAGAAATGACTTGAAGGTAAACAAAACAACATTGTTAATAGAGATATACAATTAGCATACCATTGCCTTCCTTTCTGGCTGTTGATGTTCCCAGAGCTATCTGGCTGACCAATGTGTGGAAACAAGATGCTTGTTTTGGGAGCAGGGTGACCTGACATCCTCCTTTTCCAGGACAGGACTTACATTTCAGCCTTCTGTCCAGGAGGAATTCCAAAATTTGAGCATGACTAAAAAGCATGAATTTATATTTATTTGAGTGTTTTCAGCCTTTATTTTGTAATGGACCCACATTTTGCCGTGCCATGTCCTCCTTTGTAGTTATGACATCTGGTCTCCCTCTTTGGGATCCTATGACTTTTGGCTGTCAAAGCCAAAGCCTACAGGTCCTCACCTGTCAAGCCCTCACATCCTTCTCACTGGCATTTCCTGGGAGGAAATGTGGATACATTTCTGGAGGTAAAAGAAACATGCACTGGAGTGAGTAGTAGGGTCCAATACTCTCACAAATATCATCTTTCTGGAAGGCAAGCACCCAAAGCTCTCACCAATCTAGTCTTTTAAGACAAGATGGGATGGCACTGTAGGCTGTTCATCAGCTTCACGCTATAGTGTTCATCATTCTCCCCTGACTTCCTTTCCTATTCCCAAGCACGAAAATGACACTTGTTTCAGAAAGGGTTTGCTTTTTGGTACCTTCACCCCATTGCTGCCAAACAACCCCACACTGTGTCCCCCCCCCCCTATTAATTTTGCAGCTTTCAGGTTGGGGTGCCATCCACCTACCATTCTGACTAAATGGTGGCACCTCATTTGTCATGGCATATATACTTACTGAAGCAGGACTAGACTAGACAGACCGGTTTTCCCCCAAGCTGGTGCTTTCTAGATGTTTTGGACAATGACCAGGAGTGCTGAGAAGTGTTAATAACTAGAAGGCACCAGGCTGAGCAAGGGTGAAAATTATTTTTCAGGGTTTTTAACAATTCCTCCACAAACCTATTCTCAGTCTCTACACAAAATACAAAGAGAAACTGGCAAGGCTGGGGAGGTGGAGGAAAATTAAAGGAAGCGGCAAAGCTGGGACAGGAGTCAGCAACCATGGTATTTCCCTCTCCCTTCAAAGAAGCAGTCAAATCAGTTTGTTTGAAGTTGTCATGGCGCGCCGGTATGGATGCTGCCATTTTTAAATAGCGGCATCCCTACGGTTTAGGGTTAGGGAGGATGTGGATGCTGCACCCTCCTAACCCTAATCGTGCAATAAAGAGCCCTAAAGGCTCTCTTCAGTGCGCGTGTAGATCGGGCCGACGTGACTAACTGGAAAAGATGGAAATGCTTGGTAAGATAGAAGGCAATAGGGAAAGAGGATGACACAGTTACAGGTGGACTCATTCAATTGAGGAATGCATGGTTTCCCTGAGTTTCCAAGACCTGACCAAGGAGGTTGATAACCAGGACTAGAAAAGTGTTTTCTGGAGGGAGAGTGTGGGTGCAGTGCCTTTTCTATATATAGAACACACATTCCGCATTTTACAGAATCCCTGTCTGGAAAGGCCAACATTGTTAGGAAGAGAAGGGCAGGCTTTGCTGTCACCACCAGCACCTCCAAGCATAGCATTTTACAGTACTTCCCCCTACTGATCTGGACTAGTTTGGCTATGGTGGGCAGAAATACTCAAACCCAGAAGCCCCTGTATGGTGTATTGGCTAGACTATTGGACTGGGACTTAGGAAATACAGTTTCAAGAAACTAGATAGCCAGGAAAATCACTGGGTGACCTCTCAGGCTCACTTATCTCACAAGACTGTGGTGACAATGAAGTGAGGAAGAGATCCATGTACTATGCCGCCTTGAGATCAAGAAAGGAAAGGTAGAATATAAATGTAAATGTAATAAACAACAAAAATAAACCAATATCCTGCTTCTCACATTAGCCTGCCAAATGCTCCTAGAATGCTCTTAGAAACCTAGACAGGGGACATAAAAATGATCATCTTTTCTTATTTTTGTTCCTCAGCAGCTGACATTTGGTAGCATGCTGTATATAAACATGGGATTCATTTGCCATATAGATATATTAAAACCTCCACAATGAAAGTTAAAATGTTAGGGAGAAAAATGCTGAGACTTCACATTGCTTTCTATATGTATGGAATAAACATATTATTGTGAGGAGCATTCATTCATACAAACCTTTACACACAGTCAGAAATACAACCCATACACAGGCTTACCACTTCCATGAGAAGATGATCTTAGTCACAAACAGAATGAGGAAACATTGAAAACTGACTGCTATTGAAAGATCATTTCTTCCAGGCACAGCACTTTCCCATGTACAAAACAATTTGCCATTCCCATTTTATTAATCCCCCTAACAACCTTGTCAGGTAGACCTAGAAGCAGGACACTGGCACACCTTTGTATAGCAAATATCACCTTCTGACTTGCCATTCTAGACCTAGGGTCAATCTTCTTAATGTACAATGGTTGAGACTCACTTTGTTGAGAAGGGCACAGATCTCTGAAAGGAATGTTTGCTTCATTTTAACTGAACAGCTTTAATTTAGAGGGAATTCAAAAAGGTATTTAGGTAGTTTCTAAATTTAGGTTTTACTTTTGATTTTTCTTTAAAAGAACTGGCATAGTTTGAAATCCCTTTTCCCACTGACAGATAAACATATTATTTGCCTGATGGCAGCTGGTCTGTGGGAGTCCCTCAGAAGGGAAAATCACCTAATCTAGAGAAAAGAAAGAGAGAAGCCAAAGGAAGAAGAACAAATAAGCAAGCAACGGGGGGGAAAAAAACCCAACTTAAAAGGGCATGAAATAAAGCTTTGTATGGACAAACCTGTATTTAGATTGGAAGGTCCTTCATCCAGAAAAAACAGTTCACTTGTTTGGGGAGGATTTCCGTGAGGCTATATTTGAAGGTGTCTAAACCACTCTTTCAAAACATGCCCTAAATTTAATGTTGCTCTCTTCTGCTCTGGCAGACTATGAGAAGGCGGATGTCAGAACCTTGCAAAGTATTTGCTATCTGCATATATCAAGGTGGGATGGGGAAGGTCAGGTAATTGATAAAGGGATGTGCCAAGGTCAATTAGATGAGAAGATACTGATCAATGAGGAAGTTAAACTGGAATGCTTAAGCTGAAAAGTTAAGCTGGTACCCAGAAAGATGTGCAAGAGCAC
Organism: Urosaurus nigricauda; assembly: GCA_034509955.1. Lineage (NCBI taxonomy): Eukaryota > Metazoa > Chordata > Lepidosauria > Squamata > Phrynosomatidae > Urosaurus > Urosaurus nigricauda. The sequence goes on along the minus strand of JAOEGL010000006.1, from coordinate 25,418,764 downwards.
AGAGATATCAAGGAGGGCCAAAGTATTACTTACTAAGATGATGTAAAGTGTGGCCAACTATGCGGGCAACTATTTGGTAGTAGATAAATGATGCCATGTGTTTTTAACAGGTGTTCTGTGTCTAATCTGTTGTTGCATTTTAATCTCATGTTGTTTCCTGCCCTCATCCATAGGGAGAGGCAGGTAAGATTTACTTTACCATACACTTACACCAGATCCAGGTCAGAATCCAGGGCAGGCTTCTTTTATCTAATGCTCTTTGGATGTTTAAGATGGCAACTCCCAGAATTCCTGGATACTAGTCATTTCTTCACCAGCCTCACCTGGTTTCTTCTAATTTACAGGAACAGCTATGTAACAGATAGCCCAACCTGGCAATTTATTAATCCAGGCTTTCCTGCTAAACTTACAAAGTGCCACCAACAGTATCAACTCACATTCCAATACCCTAAACACATTACTCTCCTTGTTCTCTCTACTAATCTTTCTAAATTCTGGATAACTGGTCCTAGAGCCTTCCTAGATACTGATGCCTCTTTCTGGATTTTGGACTATTAACTGCCATACCCCACTTCCCCTGGTAGTATTTATTTATGTGAACATAACATAGCCACACTGGCTTGGAGACTCTGGGAGTTATACATAAAAATGTAACTTTCCCAATTTGCTGTCATGGCAAATGATTTCTGGCCCAAACTTTCCTGTCCCTTTTGCAGTCTATTTGTTTCATCCACATACCACCTTTTCCCTCTGGAATTCAATGCAGTCCATTTAGAGTCTCCAAGCAACTTTCCATCTAGTAACATGCATCTGAGGAAGTAAGCTCTACACTACAAAAACTCATGCTGCCAACTTCTTTTTTTCAGTTAGGCGCAAAGATGCTACAAGATCCCTTTTGCATACTGATCTCCCAGACTAACATGGCTATGTCTCTGAATTTCTACATACTTGTATTGACAAGCCTGCTGTGTCATGCACCTAGCCTCCTCTTATCTGAGAACATCCAGATATTGTGAACTACAAGCCCCATCACCCACAACCACTGGCTGTGCTGATTGTGGCAGATAGAACTTGTGGTCCAAAACACCTGGCAATGCAGGATATATCTTCAGATAACTACCTACTTGGTGCCTCCTGTTCTCTGCTCAGGAGTTACAGAGAGTTTCCTCAAGCCAAAACAGTGGTCCATGCTTCCTGACATGAGAACAGGTCCTGTCTACAAATGTTAAGAGTTCCTGACCCGTCGTACTTTGTTTATATGTGAACATGTGCATGCACACACACACACACACACATGCATGCACCCTCCTGTGGAATAAATGAGAAAGAAAAGGGAATGTACTCATGATTGTTTTAAACTGCAACAGCAAAACAAAAATACATTAAAAAGAAAAGAAGAGAAAAAATGCTAGTGGTTGAGGGGGGGGAAATCACTCGAAAAACAAAAACAAAAAAAAACCAAAAACCAAAATGCAAGGTGGACATGGAAGTTCCAGGCTAAGATGGCATTTGGAGAAGGGTCAGGCCAGGAAAAGCCTGAGGGGAAAACCTTACACTGCATATACCTCTGTTCTAACCTACAGTAGGCCAATGCCAAAGGTATTGAATAATCACAAACAACACACATATCCTCGAATGACCAGAGACAGGCAGACTCTGGATCACTGCCACAATCTCCTCTATCTATAACCTATGACTCTACTCCAAAAGGGAAATTTCCGCTGCACATTGCTCTGCATAGAGGGGAGCTCACACATTCCTGGCTAAGATGTAACCTCCCCACACTGAGAGAGGCAAGCAAATAGTCCAGATTAAATCCTGCACCTCTGGTTTCACTTACCCCAACCCAGTACCAATTCTTGTCCAATCACCCCCTGAATCCTAGCCCTCCCTTTCTGGCCTCCATTCCCACTTTCCCAGCAAGTCATCCTCTAGAACCAGTGGTTCCCAATCTTTGGTCCTCCGGGTGTTTTGGACATTAAACCCCAACCAACAGTCAGGCAGTCTGGGAGATGAAGTCCAAAACATCTGGAGAACCAAAGTTTGGGAATCATTGCGTCTAGATCAGTGATACTCAGACTCTGGTCCTCCAAAGAATCACTGCTCCAGTGATTCCCAAACTCTGTTTCTCCAAGGTGTCTTGGACCTCAGCTCCCAGATGCCCCAGCTAGTTTGGCTAAGAGTCAGGAATTATGGGAGATGAAGTCCAAAACATCTGGAGAACCAAAGTTTGGGAATCTCCGAGTCTAGATCAGCGATTCTCAAACTCTGGTCCTCCAATTGTTTTGGACTTCAACTCCCAGACGCCCCAGTTAACTTGGCCAACAGTCAAGGATTCTGGGAGATGCAGTCCAAAACATCTGGGGGAACCAAGATTTGGGAATCACTGCATCTAGATCAGTGATTCCCAAACTCTGGTCCTCCAAGGTGTTTTGGACTTCAACCCCCAGCTAACTTGGCTAACAGTCAGGACTTCTGGGGGATGAAGTCCAAAACATCTGGAGGATCAAAGTTTGGGAACCCTGGCTTTAGATCAGAGATTCCAAACTCTCTATTCCTCCATAGATCTCTCTTTCTCCCAGGGGTTCAAAAACTCCTGGAGTCCAAAACCATTCTTCCTTCACCCCCTGCCCCGTTTCCTGCTTCCCCATCTTCTCTTGCCCCTCCACATCCCTTGGATCCCCCCAATGCAACCTTAAACTAAAGGGGACCCCATGCAACCTTCCCATCCCTTCTGGTGTGTCCCCATTGCCCTTGGCTCCTCTGAAACTCCTTCTCCCCAACCTGACAAAAGTGCTGCAGACTCACCTGCCTCCTTGGCCTGGATCTTGGCTGTTAGAAGAGGAGGAGGAGAGGAAGAAGAAGAAGAAGGGGGAAGGGGTTGACTTTCAGATCAGACTTCCAACTTTGCTGCCTGCATTGCTCTTTGGAGGCTTCCCCCTTTCCTTTGACAGCAAGGATCAGTTTTCTTGTTGTGTTTTTCCCCCCTTTCCCCTCCTGGAAAGGAGGATCGGTATGGAAAGGGGGGGGGGGAAGCCCCCAAACTGGATCTGGCTCCCCTTGCCTTCTCCCTCTTTGCCCCAGAGATAGATCGAGATCGATCCCCCCCCTTCCCTTGGTGTTGTCTGGAAGGAGACGGAAACTAAGCCGGGTGCTTGAAAAAGACATAGGGACAACCGCAACCTCCCAACGTCACAAGGGAGGCAGCCAATCAGAAAAGCGCCTGGGTTTAGATCAAGGAGGGGGGGAAGACCCGCAAGAGCATCCCCAGAAGATCCTGGGATCTCTTAAGGACATTTCAGGGAAGAGAGAAGGAAAGCACCCTTTGGGTCCTGGAGCTCTTTTGCAAGCAGCTTTTGCAAGGTTACTTCAAATGTAGCAGTAAAGAGATTCTGGAAAAAACAATCCTGTATATGATTTCACTCACAAGAATCAGCCTGGCACAAACTTGGAAATTGGCAAAGTTTCCTTCCTTGGAGAGTTGGCTATATAAAATGAGAGAAGCATCTGAAATGGATAAAATATCTTGTGCTGTTGGGGGAGAAACCATAAAATAAATATAATGAAAGTTGGGACACCTTTCATTACATGTTCTGATAAAATTTGGAGTTGTGATAATTCAACTTATATAAATGTACAAAAGCATGCCATATATTTCTTTAGGAGCATCAATAAAGTGTGTTCTTTTTTTGAGTTCCACATATAAACAATTCGCAAGAAGTTGTTAATGAGATGCTTTGTTCTGTTTGTTATCCTTGGAAAGCTGACATTTATATTATTTTAATAAATAAAGGTTTATTTGGGGAAAAAAGTATGCGTACATAGAAATAGATAAATTTAACCTTTCTCATCAGAAGAAAGTCAATGGTAGACTTTTTATAAAACTTGGGAACCCTTATCAGTCAATATGAAGGAAGGAAATGTAAATTATACAGGAATAATTTTTGAATTAATTGAAGATCCATGGGTAAAATTTTAAGTATGGATTCCAACATAACCGGTACGACGATGAAAACACATCAACAGAATATAAACACGGAAGAAGAGATAACTCTGAACTGTATTAAACACGAAGGCAAGATTATTATTGTATGCAGAAAAAGGAAAGCAGAGCGTATAGGGTGATAAATACAGACTCGGAGATAAATCAAAGGGAGCAATGTTGTTAAAATTTTACGTAAATATATTGACAAATATGTTTACGCCATATAGTACTATGGAAAATACCTGTATACATTTATGTTACTCATATGTTATATATCTGGAAAATTAATAAAAATAGTTTGGGAAAAAACCCAAACAGTCTTTGCACGCATTGGAGTCTGACCCTTGCAAAGAGGACAGGGCTCAAAGAATAGGGGAGACAACTACCACCATTCAAAGGACAACAAGATCCCAAATTCAGCTATGAAAGAACCAGAGCAGATCCTAAAATGGAAGGATATACGACCAAGCACAAAATTCAGAATCCTGTACAAGCCATTGCATTCCCTTTTGCCACGTATGGATGTGAGAGCTGGACAGTGAAGGAGGAGGATAGGATTCAACTCATTTGAAATGTGAGGCTAAGGATTCCATGAACAGCCAAAAAGACAAATAAATAGGTCCTGGAGCAGATCAAGCCAGAAGGTTGTCATACTTTGGACACATCATGAGAAGGCATGCATCACTGGGAAAAACAGTAATGCTAGGAAAGGTAGAGGGAAGTAGAAAGAGAGGAAGGCCACATGCAAGATGGATGGAGATCACGAGTATGAGTTTGCAGGAGGACAGAGGGTCTTGGAGATGTCTCAGCAGAAGCAGGTTCACCTTGGGTTGAGATCGACTCGAGGGCAGTTAAAAAGAGATCCCTTTAATTGACCAGCCCAAATGCCCCCAGGACATGGTGCTAGTTTCCGAAGCTCCACCGGTGAAGCTGGCACCATGTCTTGGGGGCATTTTGGCTGGTCAATTAAAGGGATCCCTCTTGGGTGGATTTGGGATCTTGTTGCCCTTTTGCCATAGGGCTTACACAGCTACCACATGGATCTGTAACCAAGAGAAAGGAATTCAAAGATATAGTCTGTAGAATCAGTATGTAGAGAGATCATGTAGCACTTTTGAGACTCACTGAAAGAAAGAAGTTGGCAGCATGAGCTTTCCTAAAGTCTGCTTCCTCAGTCTACTTCTCCAAATATATCTGAGGAAGTAGACTGAAGTCCATGAAAGCTCGCGCTGCTAACTTCTTTCAGTTAAGCCTCAAAGGTGCTATAAGATCTCTCTATGAGATACAAAGGAGTTGCAGAAACCTACCTTTGCCTGGGGTGTTGAGGAGGGAAAAGCCACACAAGGGGAAGTGCCAGGGCTCTCATAAACTCTCAAGTGGGTCAACTGGTGATGTTTTTTACACACTTGCACACATATCACTCTGCCCTCCCATTACCCTGTCAAGCAAGAACTTCTTGCGCCATCCTTGGCTGTTTCCAGTCACCAAAAGCCCCACAGAATCCAGATTTGGAAGATCTTTTTCTGATAGGTTTCCCAGCCTTAGCAAAGTGGTTTGAATATTGCACTCTGAAAGTGGTTATTGTTGTTATTGTGTGTCTTTGAGTCATTTCTGACTTGTGGCAACCCTAAGGAGAGCCACCAATCATGGGGGTTTTCTTGGCAAGGTTTGTTCAGAGGGGATTTGCCACTGCCTTCCCCTGAGGCTGAGAGTGTGTGACCTGCTCAAGGTCACCCAGTGGGCTTCACAGTCCAGCTGGGAAACAAACCCTGGTCTCCAGAGTTGAAATCCAATGCACAAACCACTATGCCATGTTGGTATTTGCTCCTCTGCCAGTTGGGGATCAAATCCTGGTCTCCAGAGTTGTAGTCCAACATTCAAACCACTGTGCCACAATGACTCTGGAGATCAGAATTAAATTCTTGGCCATGGAAACTCATTGGGCGACCTTGGGCAAGTCATTACACATTCTCAACCTGAGTACAACAACATGCAACACCCACAAAACAGTGATACCTTTTTTGGGTCAACCAAAGTGCATAAAATATATGTTGCAAGTTTTCAAAGCTGAACTGGCTTCTTCATCAGGCAAAGCGATGGCATGAATTTCACGATTTTCTAAGGCAAGGAAAACTCAAGAGGTGGTTTTGCCATGTCCTTTGAAATATAGCCTACATCACCTGGCATTTGTTCGCCATCTCCCATCCAAGTGCTAACCATCCAAGTACAGCCCATCGGCTGTCTCCTATTTCATTGGTAGTCTCCCATCCAAGAGCTAACCAGCCAAGTACATGCTTAGCTTCCAAGATCAGATGGAAAGCAAATGTATTAACAAATAATCTACTAAAAAAATCCAACCTCCCTGCTATTCATTTTAGGACAGCTTGTTGGTCTAGTCGTGAATGGGTAATTAAGACCCATTGGTTTTACAAATGCCTTGCTCCTGGTAGAAACAAAAATGCTAGAACCGGTTTGTTGGCCAGCAGCACTTTGAAAATTACCAGCCCTCTCAGGGCTTTGTTTACCATCTCTCCTTTGTGGAAGAATTCTGAAGAGCCTGAAAGCTTGTGTTCCCCCCCCCCCCCCCCCCGAACCCTGGGTTTCCAGGAACCCCTGGAAAAGTTCCAGTCTTCTTTTGTTGTCTGGAAAGAAGTTTAGCCCTCTCTCTTCCTCATGAGATCTCTCCAGACAATGTTCTCCATGCTGAGTTCTACACTGCTTACTGCCAAGCTTTATTCTATTACTATTCACTGATCTTTTAAAAAATGAGCAATGTGTTACTGCATAAAAGACACACAGGCATGGATCAAGCTAGCCACCTGCCCATCTCCTTAGAGGCATGGCCATGGGCACTGTCATGCTGAATGCCTACACCAAGGTGGGTGTTTCCTGCCCCTTGAATTCTCCTGGGGCCATTTAGATTATCAAAACATGAACAACCAAAAGTGACTGAAAGTCTACTTTGGGTTTTGAAAAACTCGTTTTTTAAAAATGTTAAACAGGACAAAGGGGGAATCTTTGTTGTTATGTGCCATCATGTCAATTCTAATTTTGGATTCTCTTGGCAAGAATTATTCAGAAGAGGTTTGCCATTTGTCTTCCTCTAAAGCTGAGAGAATGTGATTTTCCCAAGGCCACTCAGTAAGATTCTATGGCTGAGTGGGATTGAACATTGGTCTTCCAGGGTCCTAGTCCTACAGTTAAATCACTACTCCACACTGACTTCCAAAAGAGCCCTATTTAAAAAGTGAACTGCTTTTCCCTGAAGGCTCTTAAAGAAGCAATTCACATCTCTCCTGCTTTTGGCATAAAAACGGTAGTTGGTGGACCCTGGAGGAGTCAAGGGCTGCAAAAACTGCTGAGGGGTGGACTGAATGAGATCCCAAGGCAACACTGCCCATCCTTAATCTACAACAAAATGTGCCACATCACCACGGTAGCTCCCTCTTCTCACAGAAACCTGAAAGTTATACAGTTCAAATACTATATAAATGCATATTAAGGAAGATTCTTGCACTGGCCCTACTAACTCTCGAATCATTTTCTCCTTCTAGTCTCAGCCCTTTAAAGACTCCAGAACCATCATACAGTGGTCCCCCGGGTTACGAATACCCCGGGGTACGAAAACCCCGGGGTACAAAAGAGCCGGGGCCGCAAAAACGGCCCCGGCTTACGAATAAAACCCCGGGATCCAGAAAAAAACCCCACGCGACCCCTTTAAATTTGCTGCGTGGTCCGTCAAATAAAGTGGACCCCGGGTTACGAAAATTTCCGGGTTACGAAAAGTAATCCGGAATGGATTACTTTCGTAACCCGGGGGACCACTGTATTCCAAAAACCAGGATGGGGATGGGGAAAGAAATTTGTATTTTCAAACAATGGCACCATCTCCAACCTTCACCACTAGCTCAAGTATAACCCTTCAAGTACAATTGTATTAATTCCTAAAGTTGTAAGAGAGGACCCCCTTGTAAAATGAACCAATATTTTTTGTGTGTTGTCCTAACTACTGCTGAGGAAACCAAGGCAGACATATTTGTCCTGGTATCAAAAATACTCTTAAGATAACTCTGTTGAACTCAGCTTGGAAGCTTAAGTTTGTAATGCATATATGCACTCAGCAATTCTACATTTTCTCTTGCCTCTCAAGAGACTTAAAATGTTACCACAGAGGAATAGTGGAAGTGTTCTTCCATTATTTTTCCACCAGATTCATTTATAACATCAGAATTTTCCAGCTAAGTACCTATAGCATATAAGCAGTTTTCAATTCACCATTGGTGTGACAGACCTGGAAATCAAAGAAACAATAATAGACCCTTTGAAAAAGGTTGCTACAGCTGGAAAACATCATGTTGCTAATGGCTAACTACAGAATTCAAACTCGGCCACATAGAACATTAGATTACAGGGTTCTAAGCAGAGGGTGGCATGTTAAACAAGCCTACCTCCACCCTTAAATCATGGGAGGCAGTTCAGTAAGGCAGCACTTCAGGCCCTAAAAGTATCTTTGGTTTTGCTGAGCCTTCTAATTCAATACCACATGTTTCAGAAAGATAAGGTAAACAGGTCATTAAACCCAGGGTGTGGTCTTTGCCCAAACTATTTCAGTATACTGAAAGTTGCAGGCTTTTTTTGGTTTGTTTCTGAACATTTACTGAGGAATGCCTAGAGTCTGCCCTAAATTTAAGAGAACCTCTAAAATGCTGCAGGGTCAAAAATTTTGCCCATACCAGGGTTTTCAGAAATTCTGCTCTTTATTAAAGGGACTTCTGTGTCCCTGTGAGATGTTACTAAGTCTTTAAGTTAAAAACTATATTGTTTAGGGAAGCATTCCCAGGATTGTGCCATCTGCCCCAGGTTGCCTCCTTTTAACTATTTAACTAACTAGGTATTAAGAAGTCAAGCCCTCCCTCCAGTCCATCTGCCTTGGTCCAGGCCCCAAAGGAAGAGAATCACTGGGCCTCATCCCCCTTCCCACCACCCTTTCCTTCTCCTTCTGTGTTGTCTCTTTTAGACTGTAAGCCTGAGGGCAGGGAACCGTCTAAATATAAGATTCTATGTACAGCACTGTGTAAATTTACAGTGCTATATAAATAAAGGTTAATAATAATAATAAGAAGAAGGTTATATCCCACCTAACATACATATGGGTGCAAAACACATAGAAGAAATAATCCAGTTTGTGACCACTTTAACTGCCATGGTTCAAAATTCTGGAAACTACTTTTGTTAGACAGTGAGCCTTCTCTGTCAGAGGGCTCTGAGGCAACAATAAACTGCAGTTCCCAGGATTCCCTAGCGCTGGGCCAGGGCAGTTAAAGTGCTCTCAAAGTGGATTGTTTCTGCAGTGTGTTTTGGACCACGGTATATCGCAGGATTTTCACAAGCTATTATGTTTAAGCTTGTATAAGTAATTTTTCCCTTTTCACTCTAGCTCTTAAGATGATTTTGGGGAGACAAATTGTTCTGACCAAGAGTTACTGAAAGCAGCACAGGATTAAATGACCAGCTCATTACAGATTTCAATAGGCTGGATTGCAAACTGTATCTTTACACCACTGTAATGGTTTCATACAGAAAAGGACATTGAATATCACATATTGCCTTATTAGTGAACACTTCCTAATCTGTGCATACTGAACAGAAGTTCCATAAATAAAACTAATTTCTACCTATTCATGGCATTCTTTGGATTGATGGCAACATACTTACTGGTTTGAGTGTTGGACTATAACCTAGAGACCAGGATTTGTTTCCCAGCTTGGCCATGAAGCCCACTGGCTGACCTTGGGCAAGTCACATGCTCTCAGCCTCAGAGGAAGGTAATGGCAAACCTCCTCTGAACAATTTTTGCTGAGAATACTCCATGACAGGCTGGCCTTAAGTCAGAAACAACATGAAGACAAACAACAACAACAATAAGAACCCAAACAGTGGCATTTTATCAGCTCAGGGAATAAATACATAAAGTGGGTTTTCAAACTGCAATAGCAGGTAATCAATAGTTCTTGATACTTTAACCTTATCACTGACACATGTCTATTAATTTGGAGAACTGGAGCAGTCAAAATGACTGAGGTTAGATTTTCTCAGTTTGTCCAATGTGAAAACTTTATTTGGATATCTTCTTGTCCAAAGTCCAACTAAAGAGTCTGAATTAAATCTCAAATTCTAGATGTGGAATTAGAGTAATCAAATCTTATTAGTATGACACCTATTGATCATTAAATCTGATTTCCATAATTCAGTGCTTCCCAACCTTCGATCCTCCAGATGTTTTGGACTTCAGTTTCCAGAATTCCTGACTCTTGGTCAAGATGGCTGGGGCTTCTAGGAGCAGAAGTCCAAAACACACGGAGCACCAAAGTTTGGGAACCACTGCCATAATTGATCACATGCCCTTGGCAATATTATCTTTGTAGTTCTTAAAACTGCAGTCTGTGGTTCTTACAGCAATAACAGGACGAGACTGCATAATTAAGGCACAGGCCTACAGTATCCTTCCCCATCATTGTCTAGCTGAGTCATATATAAAAAGCACGCCATTTTGTTTCAGCACCATAGTTTGGAGTTCAGAGATTCAGATTTCAGCATCTTTTGCTATAAATTACATTTCTGTAGCAATAAAATCATGTGCCCCCTAGGCCAAGGATAATTCATGTTGCCTTCACATTCCTCCCAGATTCCTCCAGAATGTCCCTTACCCCTCCTTTTTGGTTCAAACAATGACAACCTCCAGTGCTGAAAGCTTCTAGGAGTAGAATTCCTCCTTAAAACATGCATTGGTTCCCCTGTGCCTTATTTCTCCCCAAATCTTCAAAATGGGATTCTACTGGAAACAGGCTTGGTGTAACCTGCAGTGGGTTCTGAATTTCCATGCCTTTTCCCTCACCCAGTTTCATTTTGTCCTTCATGAAAGGCCTCAATAGCTTTCATAATAGCCCAAGTTTCTTATTTTTGATGTGTGCCTTCAATTATTTTCCATCTTATGTTGACCTAAGGAAAATCTATCACTGTGTTTTCTTGGCAAGATTTGTTCAGGAGGTTTGTCTTTGTCTCCAAGGCTGAGAGGTATGACTGACCCAAGGTCATTCAGTGGTCTCCATGACCGAGGAGGATTCTGAACCCTGGTGTCCAGAGTGGTAGTACAACGCTCAAACCGCTACACCATACTGGTTCTCTAGTCCAAGCTCAGCAAACTTTTAACATGTGAGAAGAGCATAACATTTTCTCTCTCTACCTTCTTTATGGCCACGTCTCTAAAAAGCTGACTACATCAACAGATGGTTCACTGACTTCCAATAAGCAAGTCCTTCAAAAACTCTCTACTAGCCCCACAGTCTATTAGCTGTTCCTCAGATGTCAGCAATTTCATCAAGAAAGCAATATTTGCAAAATTCCTACTGTTCCACCAGGATCACACTCCAACATGAGATAAGGCTTACAGTAGTGGCATCACAACCATCCTATATATCTACAATAGTGAAAGAGGGATTTTTAACAAGTACAACTATATTCATTGTGTGGACAAAAAACAATTGATGGAATTTGCTCTTCTCTACAACTTTTGCACTGTCATCTTTTTCTACCTGGCTACCCCGAGGGGAAAAAGCTCATTGAAAGATGGTTATATATTGTTGCAAAATGAGGTTCCTTGTTGTAGATTTTATTTCAAGGTGAGCCCTAATTTTGAAACAAACAAACAAACACAACTGCAGCTATATGGGCTGCTTTTCCTCTTTCCTATACATCCTTGTGAGTTGTATTTGATCTGCTCAGGATAAAGTCATGGGTAGTTAAAATGTCTGCAGTGTTCAGCTGTTCAGCACTGTATAATAGGGAAAAAAAAGCAACAACCCAACCCTATGATACTTTAGACTCTAATGTACCACAAACATAGCAAAGGCAGAGTGCCCCATGCCTTAGTTGGTTATCATATTTCATTCCAAAGAGATAAACAATCAAGGTCATTTGCGTCCAAGATTACACTATGTCATAAAATAATTCTTCAATTAATAAGATACCATCTTCCCTAACACACATTTATGTTTCAAGGAACAACACCAAGATGTATAATGCAATCTCAATTTAATCAGCCCCAGAGAAATCATATTAGAATCCATTTGTCTCCCTTGAAGTGTAGCAACTGTATATTTATCAAAATAGTCTTTCCTTTGGATAACAGGAAGCAACCAAGGACATAGTGTAATGCAATTTAACATTTTAATTTGCATAAAACTTGTAAGGGAATCTCTATTCAAGCATCTTCTACACCCCAATCTTCTATTTCCTTACAATATAATATGCAAATAGCAGAACAGTTTGTTTCTGTCCCAGCTAGTTTTATACTGTATTACATATTTTACAGGAAAACAAAAGAAAAAAAGAGCCTTTGTATGGAAAGTCAGTTGTTTAAACACAGGACAAGAAATGTTACATTAACTGGCAACTGTTGTGTTGGCTCAAGTCCAAGAACTATAAAAATGTTGAAGCCTTCATTTTAAATATAAAGGAATATTACTTCAGTTACAGCAGACACAAAACAAAACAGGGACGGTACCAGCGCCACACCTCCAAGTCAACTTGAGTTCAGTTAGTATAGTTTTAGGGAACTGGTTAAAGCTAGAGAGGGAGTTAGTGTGTAAATGTACTTTCAGTCACACAAATGAGGAAATAATAGACGGTATGTAACTGTAGCCTCTTTATGCAATGTCACTGTGAGTATGCCATTATGTGGTGGACTGGACAGGCTCAGAAGAAAAGCATCCTAGCTGTGCTCCTTCTGACTCCAAATTGTACTAAAGGTTATGTGCATTATCTAAATGAGCATGATCCATACAGTTTAACAAAAAATATTTCAGTTTTAATACTTGACCTTCCACCACCCTTGTACTATCTTGGCATGAATATAGAAATGCAACTGGAGCCCTAGAACATATAAGCGTTACAGAAGGAACTGTGCACTACTGTCGTCCATATGCTCTTGGACTCTGAAAGCAACATCTTTTCATTTTCAAGACTTCAGAATACTTAGTGGGTGGAAGTGAGAAACCTCTGTCTTTGCTCCACATGTTTTGAATGTCAACTCCCACAGTCTCTTACTACTGGGTAGGAATGAAAAGAAATGATGTTCAAAATATCTGAAAAGCCAAAGGTTTCCCATCCCTGTTATCTAGGGGTGTCCATTCCTTCTTCTCTTAGTCTAGTAATATGTCTCCCTGTTTACTGGTAGTAATAATAATAATAATAATAATTTATTTGTATCTTCCCCCCTCTCCCTGCAGATCGAGGCAGGATTACATCATAAAATAGCACAATAAGATAAAAATACAATTAATAAAATATTAAAACAGTAGTTATTAATTACAATTAAAACAGAACCTTCTGAAACCATCTAGCATTCAAAGGACATATATCAATTCAGAAGTAAGCATCCTGTTTTCAAGATCTTTTATAGGAGGTCTGGTGGATAGGCCCACCGGAAGAGATCCATCTTGGGTGTCTTTTGAAGGCCTCTAAGGGGGTAATGAGATGGATCTCTTCTGGCAAGCTGTTCTATAGTTTAGAGGCTACGACCGTGAATGCCTTATCGGAAGTTGATTTTAACATGGGTACCTGGCATTCCAACAAGTTCTTCCCGGATATTCTGAGAGTGCAAGGCAAATTGTGAAAGGAGAGGTGTTCACTCAAGTAACTCGGGCCCAAGCCATAAACATTTAGCAACTCAGTTTGTACAGAAAGTATTAGAGATACAGTAGGTGCTATGAGGAAACGACAGACTTAAATCAAGATGGGATCAGATGCTACCTCTCTACAGGTTTAACCACTACCCGGAAGAGTAGATGGAATGTGACACAGGAAACTTCAAAGGGACACAGAATGTTGGGCTGTTTGACAGGTATAGGCAGACATCACAAGTGTCTTGTTTCCGAGAATGGATGGGGGAGCAGTCATGGATTTCAAGCTCAGATGCACTTAAATTTCATCAACTGATGACCATTCGACATAAAAGCAGCATCCCATACACCAGAGCTGGGGAGTTGTGTCCTTAGATGTTGCTGAATTCCAATTCCAGCAACCTTGGACACTGGTGAAGTGTGATGGAAACAGTTGTTCATCAACATTTGGAGGATCAAAGATTTCCTAGCAAACCCATGCAACTAACAGTACTTTTAAAGATAGCTCAAGGAACAGATGTGATAACCTTTAAAGAGTTAATGCAGGCACAAGGATAAAAGGCAGCAACAATATCAAAGTAGCCCAGACTTGTCTGCCACATGGCAAGGAGCTTCAGTCAGTCTTTTTTTCTCAGATTAACCTTTGCACAATTATTTTCTTAACCCGATAGGTAGCTTAGTATCCAGCAATACATAATAAAGTGATTTTGGAAAATTATTATTGCAAAGCCTTAGGCCAAAAAGACATTAAGACATGTAGTGCCACAATATTTTAAAAACAGGCCACCAAAATATTCAGTCATTTAGTTATATAAGGTTCTTAGAGCTGGCTTGTGCATTCTATAGCTCTCCAGAGCTTGTTAATAACAATTGCTACAGAGCTTGACAGGAAGAATTCCAGCATGACCATGAGGAAAGTCTTCTATTCTCAAAGTGTCTGAAGCAATGTTTTGTTTTTATTTTATTTTTTAAAATATGGAAGCAAATAAAAATGAATGACAGGAAAGAAACAGCAGCGCCTTTATTCAGCAGTCCAGAGTGGATCTGCCAAAGCAAAGAGGTTTCTTGTTAGAAAAGAGCACTGTGGAATCTGTTCTATAACCAGCAACTTCACAAGTTTCTAATTTTGCAAGTTTGCTTAGAGTGCCAGCCAACATTTGGGTCAAACTGAACAAAATCTGCACAGAGAGAAATTGGTATGGCATATTTCTAATTTTAAGCACAAACACAAAACTATTTTTACTGCAACATTATAACAGAATTATAACATGCCACTGTCAACTTACCTCTCAATTCCATTCTCCATGATCTCTAGGGTGCTACTTGTTGTCTCCTGAAAGCCAAACTGTAAGGACATACCTGTTTTCAGAAGAGTTTCATTCAAAAACCTATGTTGATTCAAGTTGAAAGAAACAACATACAGATTTCAAATCAGTATCACAGACTATAGGATGGGATTGGTGGAGGGAAGGAAAAAATAATGGCTTTGGCAATATTGCACTAATGTTTAACAAAGTGGATGGAGACATTTTTGGACCACAAGTCCCAGAATCCCCTGGCTCAAGCATGGCCAAAAAAGTAATGTGTCCACTAAGTTTTGGTTAAATAGCACTATCTGCTTGCTTATTTACTTCCAGTCCTTTTTGTTTGTTTGCCTTGTGTTATCTTGAGAGGCAGAGCACACAGTGATACAGAAATTGAAGAAAGGAGTGGAACATTCAACACAGGCAAATAAAGATGACTCATATACACGGAATAATTTTTCAGAAAGGAAAAACATACTGCAATTTACCATTCAGTCATGACATAACCAGACAAATCAGTGTGAAACACAAGTTCAAGAAGGCAAATAAATAAATACTTAACAGTGAGAGTACAGATTTCATCCCTTTTCCAGAAATCATTGATTTGATGTAGAGACATATTTACTGTTAATTCTCAGACCCCCCAAGTTAAATGAGATGGTAGATGTGTATGACTGAAATTAATGATTTTTAAAACTGTCAGGTACTTAGGAACATCACTTACTGCAGGCGTTGAAAGAAATTTGTTTTAGAGTTCCTTGGTAAAGTTTTGCAAATAAGAGCCAAAGCCTTTAAGTGATAATTTGTTATTCATAATGTACAGTATGTTGTTTTTGTTTCAGAAGTGCTGCCTTTTATTTATTTATTTATTTTTGCTTTTATTTATTTATTTTTACTGATATTGTATGTAAATACTGCAGTGTTATATTAGGTCAAGGATATTTTTTTTTTCATTTCAGAAAGTGCTTGGCTTACATTCTCATATATTTCATAGTACAGGTACTAGGGCCGCTGCACTATTAGCATGGTTTTGTATGCTACTGCTAGCTCAAGTAATACAGTATCTTATATATTTTTCCTTAAATCACCAATATATAGCATTTGTCAAGGAGCAATTTAATCCTTTTGTTCTTCACACAGAAAATTCCCACACACTTTGAAAGACTCACTGTGCAAGTCATTCTGACATATACTTTAAAGTGAGATTACCACTGGTGTTTGCAATCTGAGAAAATCTACTTTTCTTTGCAAAATTGACATGTAGCCAGCAACTGTTTTAAAAAAAAATAAAACAAAACTGGATTGAATGTGAAATAGATCTACAAGCTTCAGAGCTATATTGCACTATTAGCATCTACGGATTCGAAAGCAAGTTGTACTTTCATCCCAAGATAGCAAAGTAGTGATATAGTGGAAGCAAATTGCTAGGTGTCTTTGATGTTTTCAAAACATATTATCAATTCATATTGGAAATAAATTGGTTGGCATTGCTTCTGTTAGAACCAGTACTGACATTGGTTCAAACATGAAAGGAAATCAGCTGTCCTGTTTTACTAATTGCATCTTTCATTGCCTTCTGAAAATTTCTGGGATGAGATGCAACAAAACTGGATTATTCTGCAGTTTCCTTAATGTGTTGGTGTAACCATCAGCTGCATATCCTTCACAGATCTGATCTATGTGGATGCCATTTCCCTGAGGCAGGACATTCAAAACTATCAGCAGCACAATATAAAATTGTGAAGAAAAAGGACCTCAGGGTTTCTTGAACCTGAAGACTAAAATCTGAGTATATTATCATGAAATTACAGGTGTAATATGCATTGTGTATATACATACAGCATTATGCCATTAGTGAGTGCCCCCCTCTTTCTAACATTCTGAAAGGACACACACAACTATAAGGTCCCCAATAATGAGGACAGGCCAAATCTACACATATACCTGTTTGCTCAGGAACCACTGGCCTAAATCTAATTGTTAGTATGTAGAGAGATCTTGTAGCATCTTTGAGACTAACTGAAAGAAAGAAGTTGGGAGCATGAGCTTTCTTAGACTTTCTTGCATGCATCCGAGGAAGTAGATTTATTCTACGAAAGCTCATGCTGCCAACTTCTTTCTTTCAGTTAGTCTCAAAGATGCTACAAGATCTCTCTACATACTAACAATCTCTCCACATACTAACAATTAGATTTAGGCCAGCTCTCTCTACATACTAATTCTACAGAGTAACACAGCTTTATTTTTGAATTCTAATTGTTAGTCTCAGCTTCTACCTAGCTGGTTTTATTATAGCAGCATTGGAATTGGGAGTGTGGTGGAGAAATAGTCTTTTGGAATCAGGTTACAGCCTGTATGCAGTAAACAATCCAACAAAAGCTTCAGGTGGGAAACTACAAGACTCTAACTGATCTTGAAGCATGTAAAATCATCTCCATTGTTCAGAAACAGAACTTTCTAGCGGAAGGGGAAAAAACACACCCATCTCAAGTAGTAGGATTCATAAATAGCAGCCAAATACTGTAAATTTATTGAGAAAACCATTTTTCGCAAAATTGAATTACAACTGATTTACCAAGGTGGTGGTTTTTTTGTCTTATCCTTTAAATGTATAAAAGTAGATTTAACAGGACAGATTGGTGACCTGTAGCATATCGACATAGAATTGTGGATTTGCAAACATGACATGGAATGTATAAAACCATCAGGGTAGTAGATGATGGCAAACCTTTAAATATTAATGATTCACTTTTATAGCTAGATTTACTACCTACAAAAGAGAAGGAACAAATAAATGTTATTACAACATCTTTAAAATACTTATTTTTCGGAAAAAAAGAGTGGGGTTAAGAGATTTTCATTCAAATATGAATAGGTATCAAAAAGGCCTAATACTATTTTTAATGCAAAATCAAAGTTAATCAATGGTTGAAACATAATCAACAATCTCAAGAGTACAATGGTGAGGGTTTTCCCATTTTCTCTGATATAATATCCATCCCTGAATTAGGTATAAAGTCTATTTTTTTAAAAAGAGAATGCCATTCTAGAGATCAGCATGATGGTGTTTAGGTGGTGGAATTAAATTTAGGGAAAATTAAACTCCTTAATTGAGTGGATATCTCTGTGCCTTCTCCTCAAGGTGCCAACAGCTATTCCAGCTGCGTAAACAGTGCTGTATTTCAATGGCCGTTAACTACATCTGAATAAGACCCATAATGCAATGTATTCTAACTAGTTTGCCACAATTTATGCCACTGGAGATGGAGAAAACACAACTAGAAACTTGCTTAACTTTTAAACATTTCTTTTCTGTTTTCCTGTGAAACCTAGTCAAATCTGAAAGAAGTTATCCTATATAATATTCATTATTATCTATACAGGACACAGCTTCAGTCTGTGCACATACTCTGCGGTAAACATTTTTCAGCCACCATAACAACTGTTTTCCCATCAAATCCCCCAAATCCAGTTTTATTTTTAGTTTTTTACAACTCCAGCCAAACAGTATGTTATTTGTGGCTCCCACTTATCGCTCAATTAACCGAAGAAAAAACAAGCAGCATCAACTATGATTCCCAAATTAAGCCACACCTTATACACACTTCTATATAATGAACTAGGTTCTAATGTATGTCGAAGAAATGATAGCACACTAATCTGAAAATGCCAATGATGGTTAAAACTCTCCCTTGCAGCTTTCAGATCTCTCCCTCATTAAGAGTAAGTTCATTCTGAAACGTTTCACACCTCAGTCCAGCAGAGCTGACTGGAAAATATTTGTGGGAATTCATTGTGGGAATACAGTAGCTTAATGTCCTTATCTAATTCCCCTCACCCCCATGACACTGACAGAAGACAATGGTCCTATTAAGAAACCCCCCCATGAATAAGTTATAAAAAATTCTGAAATCATCTCTACTTCTGAGGCAGCCTGACCAGAGACTTCTTGGGTTCTTTTCCTTCCCCTTCAAAGCACCTTTTTAGAGTAGTACAGATGTAAGAATAATTTTTACCATAGAAGTTATTTGCATCTTTTTTTCTTAAAGAATCACATTTGAATGATTATAAAAATTATCTATTGTAACAACATAGGTCCAGCTACACTGAAAAAAATTACACCGCTTATTCGAAATACATTTCATTTTAGAAACAGGCTACTAAATAGGTCTATACAAAAACTCTAAAATAATTTTTCTGTATTAAAATAAAGAGTGTGTTAGGAGAACTACTCAAAATGAGATTAAGTTTTGTTTACTGTCCTTTTGCTATAATGCTTGATATTCTGCGATCGTGTGGCTGGCTCACTCCACAACCAGCACACCCATCCACCCACCCATACCCACACACGCGCACACACAAAAAGCAGAAAAGAAATTAATGATACACAGTGATAATTAATGCTCTGGGATTTAGTCTCACAGTCTTTCTGATTAGTACAAAGGAAACCAGGACCATCCCCTCTTTGAGGAGAAAGTCCAGGATATAAAAGCAAGCATACCTCATCAGCTGATATGAAATTATAAAAAAATCCACAACTGTCAGTCATTTTGAAATCTATAAAAGTCAACAGTAAAACGTGCAAGCCAAACTGGGCATCTGTCCTATCAGTTCCCCTTGGGTTTGATAACCACTTTTCCAAACAGCCAGATTTAATGTGAAGTTCTTTCACTTATGGCTGCAAATGAAACCACATGATTTCTTGGGGGGAGCTGCAAATGAAACCACATGATTTCTTGGGGGGAGCACATG
The DNA here is from genome assembly GCA_034509955.1 of Urosaurus nigricauda. Taxonomy (NCBI): domain Eukaryota; kingdom Metazoa; phylum Chordata; class Lepidosauria; order Squamata; family Phrynosomatidae; genus Urosaurus; species Urosaurus nigricauda. Next base: position 25,399,043 of record JAOEGL010000006.1, on the reverse strand, counting down.
TCCAAGTTCACAAGTCCAAGAGAATGGCTGACAGAAGACGAAAGAGTTAGTGGTGCTGTACTGAACTGTTCTTTTCTGCTAGGTGTCGCAGAAAACTGTCCTCACCTTGGCCCCTATGATTTAAAGGCTCACTCTTAAACAGAGCAGGAGGTGGAGGTAAATGTGCGACAGGGGGGACAGGAACAGGGAGGTGATGTGGATGGAGATGCAGGTGAGAATATGGATGGCCAATAGGGCGGGGGGGAAGCGTGCTCACTGGGTTCATATTGATTGGTGGAGTCGGGGCTGGGGCATTTACTGTGTTCACAACAGAAGGTACAGTGAGGGCAGGAGAGGTTGTGGCAAGTGGTATCTGGGCAGCAGGTGGCACATTAACAGGACTGGTAACACGGAAGCACTTCTCCTTGTGTGCCTTAAGCATGTTGGAAAAACGGAATCGCTGGCCACACACGTCGCAAGGGTATGGCTTCTCCCCTGTGTGAGTTCTGCGGTGTCTCTTCATGTTGGGGCGACTGGTGAAGCTTTTGCCACAGATTTCACAGATAAAAGGCTTCTCTCCTGTTAAAAATTAAAGATGTTACTCATCTGATGCCATTCTTTAGTGTGTTAACATCACCTCAATCATATTTGGTATTTTTATTTCTGTAACTGTAATGAAAACAACTGAAAACAGGTCTACTACTTCTAAAGGCTGAATAACATACAGAGGAATCAAGATTTACAATCACACACACACATATACACAAACCAGTGATGATATAATACTGCTCTATCAATTTTTGAGATAAGCAACATTGTCATACTACTCTAAGAATTCTTGGAATTTCTCAGTTTGTAATATCCCAATTGTACCTCAACATTTCCATCTTCTTGATTATATATATAAAAACTGGAGATATCTACATAAACTTTTCCTTTTTCCCCCACATGTCCCTACATTTTCTGTTCTCTATTCTTCACTGGCTGACGACCACACTATTGTCTAAATCTGCCCCATGATTCTTCTACTTGTCATGTGCCTTCAAGTTGTTTGACCTCTGTACTGAGTATAATGTGTTGCATAAATCATTGTGTCAGCAGCCTGATAGCAACACTCCAAGATTTTTAGAAGAAATCTTTCCCAGCAATGTTGACAGGTCTCAAGACCCACATCTGAATCGTCTTCTGTCTTCATTGGATGGCCCTTGTGGTCTCTTCCAACTCTATGATTCTATGATTCTATACTGGGAGTTCCTGCATGGCAGGGGGGTTGGACTGGATAGCCCTTGTGGTCTCTTTCAACTCTATGATTCTATGATTCATTTTTTTTCCTTTCCCTTTTCTCACTTTCTCTTTTTCTCACCTCAGTATTTCCACCTCTATCTACAACTCAGTTACCTATATTAACAGGAATATGCATTTTCTCTTTTCAAGTCCCCATACTGTTTTCTTTTATTATTCTTCAATAACACATACCCTCTTCCTTCTATCAAATCTTATCAGTCATGCCACTTCCCCATTTTCTTTCAGCATAATGGATGAAATTCCTGTCCCTTATGAATGGAACTCCATGCTCTTTGCCAATAATAACCCTTTTGTTGTGATTCTATAATCTTAATCTCATTCTTAATAGAAATGAAGCCTAAAGACATGTAAAATCATTTTTTGAAATGTAACTCTTGTCAACTCTGATGTTTTTCCCAACCTGTCCTAATTTAGACTAGAGTAAGGACTTAACATTTTCCTATGTTTTTCCTCTACCACCAAAATTATTTTTGAAGAAAGAAAGGAGTTACATGCTTCCAAATTAAAGCTGATCTCTATCTGATCTGTTGCCAACTATAACTGATCACAGTAAGCCCAGTGTACTTTTTGATGTTGCCAAAGGGTATTGGTGGGTTGGTGGGAGCAACACATCCTTACCAGTGTGGGTTTTCATGTGCTCATCAAAGTACTGTTTCATGTTGAAGTCTTTACCACACCACTGGCACATAAACTGCTTGTGTCCAATATGTATGCTCATATGGGAACGAAGCTGATATTTGTACTGAAACCTTTCATCACAGTTCTGTAAGAGACAATGAGAAATAGATCTTTAATTTGTAGAAATCACAGACAAGGACACCATAATACTGCAACAGTATATTCCATAGTACAGAAATGTATTTGTGCCAAAACCTTGCCTTATCACCCTGCATTTCAAGGTTACTAACCATATATAATAAAATAATTACAATAACAACTATCAAAACTGAATGGGAATCCTCTGTAATTCAGTTCTGGGAATAGTGAGCATATTGTCTCAAAGTGAGACACACAATCTATGTGATGATTTCACTAGATTATTATGTTGGTAGAAATGAAATGCAATAATTATTTTTCAGATTTATGGATCTCAAGGCAAGATGTAGACACCTTAAGCGAGTTGGCCAGGGAGAAGAAAAGTGAATTTATTTCAAATCCCACCACTCAAGAGATAAGTTTTAAAAAGAATTTTTAGAAGAATTAGATTGCCTTAAGATCGCCATAAGTTGGAAACAGGCACATAACAGCAACAAATACTGATATACATTTTGCAAATACCAAACTAAGTACAATATGCAGGTTATGTGTGGGAAGAATAATGTGCTGCTTCATGCAGCCGGGCTGCTTCATGCAGCCACCCATTCAATGCTATAAATGACAAAAGAGGACCTTGCCATTCCATGAACCATAGAATTTCTTGTCTTATACATTCACACTCACATTTTGTTCTGTTGCTGCCTACATTAAAAGAGGATATAGTCAAAATTGGCAGCATGATGGCTACTTAGAAATCCATTAATGGACACTACTAAAGCAGCATAGACAGTCACTTTAGCAGCTTTGTATGAAGGTAGCTTCTGCTACCTCTCACTTTTAATCAATTCATATGCTCAGAAACAGCTGAAGAAGTCACCATGAAGTAATCACCAGCAGCAATGTGCAATGTGCCATTGTACTTGTGTCTTGCTTAAGGGTCTATCATGAGGTTCTGTCTGTCTACTATGGGAAACAACACTGGACTAGACGGGCCTTTGGTGAGATCAAGCACTGTTGATGTAACCAGTCTCAGGGTTAAATCATGACTATAAAGTTTTCGAAGTCAAAATGGTGCTTAATGCCACATTGAATTGGCAGGGTTCATACCTCACATCGGAAAGGCTTCTCTCCAGAATGCTGCAGGGAATGAACCTTCAATGACATACTGCGTTTGAAGGATTTTCCACAGGTTTCACATGTAAATGGCATGTCCTTTGTATGTGCTGAAATATCAAATTATGAAAGTGTTTATATGTTAGCATAAACAGGCAACTTCATTTACACCATCACTTATACAATATTGTATCGTAAGATTTATTTAAGATTCTACAAAAACATGTGTGCTGGTACTTTTCAACCCTTTACTATGGTGAATTAAAGAAAGAGACTGTAAGGGACTCAAAAATCATGTAGTCTCATCTCATACTCAGGCAGGCTCCTTCACAAAGTACTAACAATCTAACCGATGTTTTTATTTGATTTCATTAACCTCTATAGCATCATTCCCAGGCTTGTTTACAAAAAACATAACAATGAAATCATTGTGATTTATTAATAAAGAAATATTGCAATATATTGCAGGGAGTGGGCCAATTTTATTCATTATAAATTTGTTCTTTTATCCTTCTCATGTGCCTTGCCTATGGCAAAACAGAATTACTATAAATCATTGATCTGCGCCAAAGATCATTGATCTGCGCCTATGTTTGTTTGTTCTCCTGCTTCAATACACTGCTAAAACCTTCCTCTTCCCCTGTCTTCTCATCATTTTCCCCCACTGACTTTGCCAACTACTTCCTCACAAAAGTCACTACTACTCGATCTGAAATTGTTCCTCCTGATTTGCCCCCTACCACTAATCTCCTGGTACCTTCTACTAATAAACTCTCTGTGTTTCCACCTCTTTCTCTGGATGAACTCTCTATTCCGCTAAATTCTTCAAAACCTACAACTTGTTCTCTTGATCCTATCCCCTTCCAACTTCTAATCTCTATTGCCCCTTCTTTTCTACGCTCGCTCCTCTATATCTTTAATCTCTCTCTCTCTGTGGATTCCTTCCCTTCGTACTTCAAACATGCTCTCGTTTCCCCAATTCTGAAGAAACCCTCTCTCAACCTCTCTTCTTTGTCTAGCTATCATCCGATCTCTCTTCTTCCTTTTCTTTCTAAGATTCTGGAACGGGTCATTTATTCTCACTGTCTTGAGTTTCTCAAAGCCAACTCCATCTTGGACCTTTTTCAGTCTTGTTTCCATCCACGGCACTCTTCAGAGACAGTCATTACCAAGATCTCAAATGATCTCTTGCAAGCCAAGGCAAATGGCCTGTACTCTATTCTCATTCTTCTTGATTTGTCTGCCGCCTTCGACACCATGGACCACTGTCTCTTGCTTGACTTACTTTCTGACCACAGTTTCTCTGACTCTATTTTCAACTGGTTTGAATCTTACTTGTCAGACAGATCTTTTGCAGTGGTCACAGATGGTCAGACTTCCTCCTCTATTCCCTTATCTGTTGGAGTTCCTCTTGTCCTGGGTCCCCTTTTGTTCTCTCTATACACATTGTCCCTTGGTAAACTCATCAATTCTTTTGGTTTCTCCTATAATCTGTATGCTGATGACACTCAGCTGTATCTTTCCACCTCTGACCTTTCGCCGGGGCTTGAACAGCAAGTTTCATCATTTCTGACTGCTGTCTATCAGTGGCATTGGTGCTTGAAGTTCAACGTGCCTAAGACAGGGCTTCTGGTCTTCCCACGTAAGCCCACCCTTTGATACTCTTTTTCTGTTTCTGTTGACGGCACTTCTATTCAACTGGTTCAGCAAGCCCACAGTCTTGGTTTCATTTTTTATTCTTTTCTATCATTTATTCTCTAGATTCAGGGCCACCGCCAAGGCCTATAAATTCTCTCTTTACAACATTGCTAAAATCTGTCCATTCCTCTCAGCCTCCACTACCAAGACTCTGGTCCATGCCCTAGTGGTCTCACGACTTGATTATTGTAACCTTCTTCTGACAGGGCTTTCTCTCTCACCTCCATCCTTTAATCTCTGTCCAGAACTCAGCTGCACATATTATCATATTCGCTCGCTGCTTTGACCATGTTTCTCCTCTTTTATCCTCCCTTCATTGGCTTCCCTTTCCCTTCCGCATCCAGTACAAGCTTTTGTTGTTGACTTGCAAAGCCCTCCACGGACTGGCCCCTCCTTTCTTGTCTAAACTTCTCTCTCCTCACACTCCTTCTCGTACCCTCCGTTCTGGTAGTCAAGGTCTCCTGTCCTAGCCTGGGATCTCCACTGCCCTGTCCCGGATTCGCCCCTTCTCACTTGCTGCTCCTCACTCCTGGAACCTTCTTCCCCCACATGTGCACCTCACCACGTCTCTAACCAATTTCAAAATTGAGTTAAAAACTATATTGCGTTTCCAGGATTGTGCCGTCTGCCCCAGGATGCCTTGTCTTAACTATGTATTAAGAAGCTGAGCCCTTCCTCCAGTCCATCTGCATTGGTCCAGGCCCCAGAGGGAGAGAAGAACCCTGGACCTCATCCCCTTCCCACCACCTTTCCCTTCTCCTTTTGTGTTGTGTCTTAAGCCTGAGGTCACGGAACCATTTAATTATAAAATTGTATGTACAGGACTGTGTAAATTTACAGCACTATATAAATAAAGGTTAATAATAATAATGATATCTTGCAATTAAAACTCAAAAGCTAAAAGCCAAAAGGAAAAACCAGAAGATCAGAGTTATCTTTTGGGGGAAGGAGGGGGAACCTATGGTGCTCTAAATCTTTCAATTCCCAGTTTGATCAGTGATGAGGTGGTCCATCAGCATCTGGAAGATTGATGGTTTCTTGCCCCATCTGACTGCAATCAATTTGGCAATACCCTGTATGAGTTTACCTCACAATGAGAAGACAAGGACTATCAATCTAACTATAGAAAAACTTTTCCATTCCTGAATTATTGCATAAAAACAAAGAGCTACATATCCCAACGTCTCACTATCAAAGAGGAAAACAGCCATTAACTATTAACCCACCCTACCCAACATCTCACCTCTGAGGTCAAACATTCGATCTTACTGGGTCAAATCAATGGTTTCATCCAAGCATTAAATGTATCTTAAACAAAGAGACTCAATTAAGCAGGGCAATCATCAGCTTCTATGACTCAGCTACAGCTACTTAAACCAAACAAAGACTATCTCTCTTAAATTACACTGAGCACATTTCTGCTAGACCATCAGCTGTAGGGCAACTCTTGTGCCTACCTGTGGATGCTAGGCCCTGAGGCAACAAAGGGTTGTCAGCCCGAACAACTTGCCAACCCTTAGTCTAAGCTGCAGTTAAGATACATATTCTGGTGACAGACCACTTTATACAATTAGGAGAGAACAGCATATAAAGCTAAATCAAGGTGCAATATTCTTTGGGTGTACACAGACTGGAGTATCCCAGCTGCCTTCTCTCGGGAAGCATTTGCAGCTTTTGTCTATCACAGCCCCAAGTGCTCCTGCACTTGCCAGTTCTTATAAAGAAAAAAAAAAGTAAAATCTTGATATTAAAAATCTGAAATTGAGTTGCCAAGATCTGTTTGTCTGCCCTTTTGACACATGGACATTCGGCTGATGTAAGCATTCATCCTGACATTAGGGCTTTGGCGGAAAATAGGGATTCACTGGCTAACTAGAATCAATAAGGGACTAGAACTGGAGAGAAAGTTTACAAAGAGCATTTATCTATTTATAACAGAACCTGTTATGTTATGACTATAACCTGTAATCAAGAGGGGGACTTTGAACAGCCTTAGAAATATGGAATAGAGACACAATGTTGTGGGGGGAAAAAAGCAGCAAAAACTCACCAACCATGTGCTTTCGCACGTGAGCCATTGTGTAGAACTTCTTTTCGCATATCTCACAGGAGAATTTTTTCTCTGCATATCCATGGACAATCTTGATATGCTCATGGAGGGACCACAGCTTCTTGAATGATTTATTACAGGTAACACACTGAATGGATGGATGGGACAAAGAGGCATAATTCAAACAGAGCTCGTTTCTGTTACTTCAAGGCAGCTATAGCCAAATCGAAGTAAATACACATAAGAAAAGAGATCACAATCCTGGATGTATTATTTTGGGGGCAATTAACAAAATCCACCCACTGTCATTTTATAAGTTATCAACGTGAAAGATAACAGCTTAATTCAAAGAAGGGAATGTTGGTGTACTTAGAACGCCACCTGCTGATTCCTTAGGGGATGAACATGAGATTTCAAGAATCTGTTAGATATACAGTGGCTCAATCCATTGGTTTTGAGGAAAGCATGTAGCACTGGTGTTGCAGAAGAATTTAGCATGACTTCTGATGAGCCAACCCCTTTTTGTGATTAAATCCACCTTGCCCTTCCTGGCATGGAACCATGATATTCTAACTCTGAAAGAAGACAGCAGATTTGGCTGATCAGTACTTTGGAAATCTAGAACGCCACATATGAGAACAGAATAAATTATTCAGAGTGAAGTATACAAAAGTTCAGTTATCCAGATCAGAAAAATCTAGCAGTTTAGGCAGGAACTGAGAGGGGGATGGAAGCAAGGAAGGTATCCAAAGGCTTTTTTAAAAAAAATTATGGATTTATAGAAAGTTGCACCTAAGCAAGGACATACAAGTTTGCAGTAATAATATCAATGCACGTATCCAAAAATAAATGCTGTGTCTGAGTTAAATCCCAATATTTCATATCTATAGACTTTGGCTTGACAAACTGTAATAACTTATCCCCTCTTATTGTTTGCGAGTCTCCAAATCTGCTATAAAGAGTCCCCCAATCCTGTGGAGTAGATTAATGGCACAAGGCACAGAAACTTGCAGGAAGAGAGGAAACTTAAACCACTAACAATTCTGTTTGCAGAACACCACCAGTGGATGCAACATAACATTCATTAAATACAAATACAAACAAAAATACAAAGATACAATTTACTTCAACTGCTGGACAACATGACACAAGTTAGAAATGTGAATAACCCCAAATAATTCTTAAAACAATCCCTAATGTCCAGTCTATGATCAATATGTGCTCAAAAATTAAAATTTTATGCCAAGAATTAGCAAAGTGCAATGTTGTCATTTGTATCAATTACATAAGCATAATATACATAGAAGAGCTAACAATTTTGGCCCCATCCAGACTAGCCCATTTGCCCTGGTTTGATCCAGATGAGATCGATCGTGGCAAACCGATTCTATCCAGAGAGGAGTTCATACTATCTTTTGCCCCCATTGAGGCTTCCCGGTGCATTTTACCCCAACGAAGTTCATACATGCAAAAGTACCGATTAAAGATGGAGCCTCTTGGTTGTCAATCAAATGATGTCATGGTGACGTCTGATGCGGCCATTGGCCGCGCGAGATGCTTGTGTTTTTTTTTTAATATTTTTAAATATTTGACAGCTTATGCGCATGAAGCATTTGGCTGGGAGCGGTGCGGATTGAGGCGATCCTTTCCTCTCCTCCTCCTCCTCCTCCTCCCAGTACTTTTTAAATTATTATTTACTATATGTTTCAATATTTTTTTTTATTTTTAAATTTAATATATATTTTATAAAATAAAATATTTTATTAAATATTTTATTATATTATATTTATAATATAATATAATATTTATATATTATATTATATTATATTTATATATTATATTATATTATATTGTATTATTTTATTTTATTAAATAAAATATTTTATTAAATATTTTATTATATTATATTTATAATATAATATAATATTTATATATTATATTATATTTATATATTATATTATAATATATTTATATATTATATTATATTATATTTCATTGTATTATTTTATTTTATAGTTATTTCATTTATTATTTATTTCATTGTATTTTATTGTATTTCAGTGTATTTTATTGCATTTCATTTCTTAGTAATTTATTGGATTTTTTTTTGTATTTTTTTGGTATTTTTTAAAATATATTTTTTTCTTTTTTTCCCCCATTGACAGCTGTAATTCGCTTTGGCTGTTCCGTTTTTATGAATGGGGCAGAGGGGGAACCCCTGTCCATATATGGACTGGGGTTCCCTTTAAAAGGGCCCCATTCATTCCCTTCCAGTTTAAAGAATGAATGGGGCCCTGAAAGGGAACCCCTGTCCATATATGGACAGGGGTTTCCCCTCTGCCCCATTCATAAAAACGGAACAGCCAAAGCGAATTACAGCTGTCAATGGGGGAAAAAAAGAAAAAAATATATTTTAAAAAATACCAAAAAAATACAAAAAAACCCAGTAAATTACTAAGAAATGAAATGCAATAAAATACACTGAAATACAATAAAATACAATGAAATAAATAATAAATGAAATAACTATAAAATAAAATAAAATAATACAATATAATATAATATAATATATAAATATATTATAATATAATATAATAATAAAAAATACATTAAAAATATTAAAAAAAATCAGGAGTGCCCAATTTTGCCAGGAGAGGAGGCATGTCCCCCCCCCCCTGGCTTTTTCCCCTCCCCTGAACTTGACCTGAGTCACTGTATTTTATTTTAGTATTTTTTTAAATGTTTTTTTTAATTTCTTATATATTTTTTTAATTTTTTTTTTAGTTTGACAGCTTATGCGCATACTACGAGGCTCCGTTCCCATCGAATTTTATGAATGGGGAAAAAGGGAAACTCCTGTCCATATATGGATTGGGGCTCCCTTTCAATTTTTAAAGGGCCCCATGAAAGGGAACCACAATCCATATATGGACAGGAGTTTCCCTTTTTCCCCATTCATAAACTTCGATGGGAACAGAGCCTCGTAGAATGCGCATAAGCTGTCAAACTGAAAAAAATAATAAAAAAAATAAGAAATTAAAAAATATTTAAAAAATACTAAAATATAATACAATTGAATGCAATTAAATTACTAATAAATAAAATACAATAAAATACAATAAATAAATAAAAAATAAAATAACTCTAAAATAAATAAAATAATAAAATAAATAATTACTTAAAAATACAGTTAAAAAAATATTTTAAAAATGCTGGAGTGCCCGATTTTGCCTGGAGAGGAGGGATGTTCCTCCCCCTGGCCTTTTCCCCTCCCCTGAACTTGACCCGATCGTGATCGGAGCCAAGTTCACATTCCCCGCAAACCGGGTTTTCCCAAAAGAAACGGGAAAAAACCCGCTTTGGGAAAACCTGGGTTATGGGGGATTTACCCCGCTACGGGTGTGCAAAATCCGGATTCAGTAGTGTTAAATCCAGTTTCAGTGTGAACTTCTTGATTTTAAACCGGTTTGCTAACCGGTTTATAACGTAGTCTGAATGGGCCCTTAGTTAGTAAAACAATTTTAATGAGACAAATAAATACAGGTTGAGTCTCCCTTATTCGGAATTCTGAAATATTCCAAAACCCAAAACTTTTTTCATGGCTAGCTGAGATAGTGATACGTTTGCTTTCTGACTGTTCAGTGTACACAAACTTTGTTTCATGCACAAAATCATTTAAAATATTGCAGAATATACAGTATTTATTTGTCTTTTTAAAATTGTTACCTTTAGGCTATGTATACAAGGTATCTATGAAACATGAATGAAAATTGTGTTTAGATCTGGGTCCCATCTCCAAGATATTCAAAAAAACACAAAAATAAAAATCCAAAATCCCAAACACCTCTGGTCCCAAGCATTTCAGATACAAGAGGCTCAGTCTGTATTATAAATTTATGGAATAAGAATCCTGATGGTTTTAATCCAATCTCTGGAACTGAGGTTAGGTCCTTCAAATTAGCCTACGACATAGTTCATAATAATACTACATACAGTAATACTACATTAGTGTAGCCCATTTGGAACTCTGCTTTGCTTTACTCATTTACTCTTCTCCATCCAAACTGGGTGGATACAGAAGGAAATGGGCTCTTGCTCCAACCTGAAGAGGTCATGATATTCTGGCTCACAGGATTTTCCAAGCTGAGACAGAGATTACGGTAATAACAACAAATTGAAAATGATAATATGGAGCAGAAGCAGCTTCTGTACCTCAACTATTCTCAACCACATGGGTGTCAGGACCACTACATTCTGTTCAGAAAACAGATTCAATATCAGAACCTGGAACAACAGAAGAGTACTTGGAAGACTAATCAAAACACCACTATAAGAACCAACAAGGCTATTGAACGTACAGAATGCAGCAACTACAAACCCATCATTAACACTTTGAGGTATCTTGAAAAAGCAATTTTTTTAAATGTTAGCACTTAGCCACATGTCAAAAGAATGCTAATAATAAGTCTTCAGCATCTTAACCACCAGACTTTGGGACTGTCATGAATTAACAGGCAAAAGGTAAAGAGCATCCACTGTAGGAATATTTGAAGGTTCCTCCATCTTTCTGTAATCCTTTGACAAATTATAAATATGAACAGAATTCAGATACTTGGCCCCAAATTATTGGCTTCCTCAGATCCAGAGTAGGAGGATGGTTGCTGACACACCTATGGAACACCTCCTCATCCTGCACCCTTTATGTTCATATCTGGGCTCTTTCTGTAGTAGTCCCTGTTCTAAACTCCATCACTTCTACAAGCTTAGAAGGAAACATTCATCATGATTTCTTGGTGGAATGGTTTTCTAAGGGGTCCCAGTTTTGAAAAAGTATATCTCTTTTTGATAAATATATCTTTTATCAAACTTTGTACAATATGTGTACAGTGTACAATATGTCTACAGTGTCCCAATTCAATACTTGCAGTAGTGGTTGTGCGAATGAAGAAAAATTTGAGAATTAAAGAAGAAGCAGAGTATGTAGATTTTTGGACTTTTGCAAACATTGCAGTGCAGATCTGATGGATTACAACAGGATATTTTGATCACTTAGAGATGCACTTTTGTTTTAAATAATGTATACAGAGGTAGTCCTACACTGTACCACATTGTCACTTTTAACTGTACACCATGTCCACAAATTCCAGTCACTTGCCACCTATATCAGAAATGGAAATATTACAATACACTGACTATAAGAGAGTAGTTCTTGAGTGAAGAAACTTTAAATTGAGACTATGGTCCAAAACACACAGTTTGAGACCACTTTAACTGCCCTGACTCAATGCGAGGGAATTCTGGGAACTATAGTTTTATGAGACATTTAGCTTTCTCTGTCAGAGACCTCTGGTGCTACAATCAACTACAACTCCCAGGATTCCTTAGCACTGAACCAGGGCAGTTAAAGGGGTCTCAAACTGGATTATTTCTGCAGTGTGTTTTGGACTTCTGACACAAATCAACTGAATTAGAATTTATCAAGTACAGTAGTTCAATTATAACAATTGTACCTTTAATTGACATATTTTTATGATAATATGTGCATTAATTAGTTTAGAATAATGAGAATATTTGTGCTATCACCTACACCGTTTTTTTAGTGATCACAGAAAAACACTTCTGTGGAGACAGACCTGTTAATCAGTTGCATCAAAAATAGTGAGAATCTTGCTGCACCTTAAAATTTAATATATTTTGTTATTATGTTGGTGGATGAATGAGTCAGCAGCTGTAATTGGTAGAGGCAGAGGAAATTGAAATGCAAAAGGTATGGTACAAAGAGTGATACCTTTAGAATTACAATTAACTAGCAGTATTTGGGTGTTGTCATAGACATCCTTGCACATAAAAATACTTTGTTCTTATTTAAGCTGCAGGGGATAGAATCAGCATCTTGGTGAATTCTTGTTTAGCTTTTTTATGTTGGAAGTTGAAGTGCTTAAAAATTCCTGAATTTATAAGTAGTAGTCATAATATCCTGGAAGACTGAAGTTTTCCTCTGTTGTGCACATATTACTGTTTTTATGTCAGATTAGCATACAGTTGCCTACAGAATCATAGAGTTGGAAGAGATGATAAGGGCATCAATGGAAGACACAATCAAAGCACTCCTGACAGATGGCAATCCAGTCTCCATTTAAAATCCTTGAAAGAAGAAGACTCTGCGGCAGCATTTTCCCCTGTTGAACAGCTCCTACCATCAGGAAGTTCTTCCTAAGTCCTAGTCTCTAGAGTAGCAGCAAACAAGTTTGCTCCATTCTCAATATGACATTCTTTCAAATATTTAAACATGGCTATCATGTCACCTTTCCCCAGGCTGAATCTACTGAGCCTCCCTAAGCCATTGCTCACAGAGCGTGGTTTCCAGACCCTTCACCATTTTGGCCATCTTCCTGCTTGTCAATATCCCTCTTGAACTGTGATGCCCAAAATTGGACACAGTATTCCAGACGAGGTCTGACCAAAGCAGAGTGGAATGGCACTGTTACTTCCCTAAATCTAGACAACCTAGGGTCATACTGGCTTTTTTTAGCTGTTGTATCACACTGCACACTATTCTTTTGTCTAGACCAGGGGTGGGGAACTTTACAGCTCTTCAGATTCTGTATGAACTACCATTCCCATCATGCCTTACCACCAGCCATGCTGAAGGAGGTTTTAGCCAAGGTCATGAGGTTGTAGCTCCTCCCCTTATGGTGATGCTACATCTAGTGCCACCATAAGAGGAGGAGCTACGACCAAGCCCTTATGACCCTGACTAAAACTTCCTTCAGTTTGGCTGGTGGTGAGGCATGTTGAGAATGGTATTTGTCAAAACCTGGAAGGCCATAGGTTCCCCACCTCTGGTCTAGAGACTGTTATGTCTGCTCTATGTAGAATGCAGTAGGGAACTGCTGGCAAATGACAGCATATATCACATTGGAACATGACTAAGTGTTCCAGCTGTGATGTTCTGGATAGCATTTATCCTGTAGCAAAGTTACCAAAGTAAACATGGAAAATCTAACTGCCATCTAGCTCTCAAACTGGATTACTTCTGCAGCAAGTTTTTGATCTAAAATAGCTATTTTGGCAAGATAAGTATCTGCTCTTTCAACATGTGTTCTTTAAGTCTTGGGGACTGGCCAGTTAATACTCATTGTTCACCACTGATAACATTTGAACTCCCAACCCACACAACCAAAGCACGAATGGCACCATAATTTGGCTTCCCACAATTTTGAATAAGGAGAAAGCCTGAGGCTTTGGAAAGGAGAAGAGAGAAAGGAATCCTAACAGTTCTTCCCTTGCTGTGGTTGGAGCTGAGGATCTAACTTGCACAGTAATCTGCTTCTTCTCATGTCACATTGGATGAATTACACAGTGGATGAATTACTACACAGTTTTGTAATATGTACACAAATGTGTATTTCACAACATGTACGTTTCAGCAAGAAGCTGCAATTAGCTATTCCATATATGTATGATTCAGACACTTTATCCATTTGTTATGCATTACAGTGTTCTTTACAGCTTTCCTACATAGAAACAAAGCCCACGTACACAGGGTGTAGTCAGGGTGAAGTAACACTTGGACCATTCTGTTCTCTAACACACAGCAAACGCAGATTTACATTTACATTCGTATTCTTCAGAAATTCAATTTGTTTATACTAAACAGTGCTCAAAGCAGATGTATTCTCAGCTCCTGTTGCGCTATTTCCATTGTAGTGCTGTGAAGAGAAATCCTGAATCTCAGCTGTTACTTCTTCCCACCTCCCCCATTCAGACAACCTGGTTTCCTTTAATGTGTAATAGAAAATGTTGATAGAAGCAGAAAGGCCAGGAACCTTGTTCATCGCAAGGATTTCCCCCCCTTTCAAATGTCCAGAAGAAAGCAGAAGGGGGGCAGACCTGGCAAACAGGTGAGAGAACCTACCTGGATATTTTTTTCACAGTCTGTTTGCTGGTGAAGGGAGAGCTCACTTTCTAGAACAAATTTCTTCCCGCACTTGTCGCAGATCTGCATGCGCCTATGAGTGACGTTCATGTGCTTCTCCAAATACCAGCGCGTGTTAAACACCCTGGGACACTTCTCACAGGTCAAAGTCTCCTTTTCTTCACACTTTGATTTCTGCACAGGTGCCTTGGGCTCCTTTGCAGCTTTCTTCTTACGCTTGGGGGGCTCAACGCTCTTTCTACGGCCCCTTGTAGTTCTGGAAGTAGGGGAAGTTGTAGCGGCTGCAGCAGATGCAGCTCTCCTTGTCCTCCTTTGTGCAACACTATCTTTCTCCTCTCCTTGCTCTTTTTTCTTCTGCCTCTCATTTTCCTCCTCATCATTACTGTCTTCAGTGGCCTCTTCCTCCCCACTGTCACCCTCCTCTTCCTCACTGCTGGTCTTAAGAACAGCAGTTTCTTTGGACTGGGAGGGGACCCCCTTCTCCCCTTTTGATACATTTAATGTTTGGTTGTTAAGGTTTACCTCTACTATTATCTGCTCCCTTTTGTAAGTCACTTCATCTTCCTCTTCATCCTCCTCCTGCAAGTCGTCAGAGTTCTCCCTGTCTTCTTTCACGGCTCGGACCTCTCCTACTGTTCTCTCTTCCCTGAAATATGGCTGCTCCTCTCTTTCATGGAGATGTGGCTTATTTGTTTTTGGGTCCACCAAAACAGAGTATGGACTTCCAGACTCCCTTTTGTACACTTTGGTGGATAAATCAAGTTCCTGGTTGGCACCATGATAGAAAGGGGGTGGCACTTGACCCCTCTCTTCTTGTGCCATCCCTGCTACATGCGTGGTGCAGTTTTTAGCCATCTGCTGGCAAGAGCTGGCTGTTTCATTCATGGGGGCTCCCGATTCATTGAGCACCTTGTATCCCAGAATACCAATGTAGTAACTCCTCTGGAACAAGATGAATTGTCGAAAATAACTAACACATGACTGCCTTTGGAAAGCAGAGCACCAAAGCATGTGTAGGTCATGGAATTCTGGTTTTACAGCACGAGGACACTGGCAGCCGTTTGCAGGAAGAAAGCTGCCAATCAACAGCTGAACATTTTGTCTAGAAAAGAAGGAGAAAATTAAGTCAGTGGCTTAAACATAACTGAAGGAACGTAGACTAATCTAAGCAAAGTACAGGATTTGCCGCACAAGTTGTTAGCTATTCCCAATAATAGACTATTCATCTTATTGCCTGGAGGGGGGAGAATTTTTTATTTTATTTTATTGCTAGCAAGGATGTGCTTTTCATCAGCGTTGTGGAAGAAATTTAAAATACAGTTTTAAAGAAGTTGCTTCATCTACCATAAAGTTGCTGCATAACAAACAGTATAGAGTCGAACTGAGAACACAAGCATCCACCCTGGCATTCTCTTCATTCAGTATTTAAATATAACAATCAAGACTACAACAGAATTGATAAAAAATGATGTTGCACAACTAAATTTGATTAACAGAAAGGATAACGTATGCCTCAATTTTATTTAAAACATTTAATCATGCAGATTCATTTAAATTCGTTTAAAATTTATTGAAAACTCCTGCAAATCCTACTTTACTCTCCAAATGAAAAAATGAACTTTTCATATTCAATCTCTAACAAGCCTAGATGGATTCTGTGATTTCGATTTCTGTTTCAGATCACAGAATCTGATATTCCACACAGAACCTTGCATATCCTAAAAATATTCTACCATTACAAGACCATTTTGAAAACTTGTGGGCAGTATCTAGTGAAATAGGAATGAAGGAAGAAGCTGTCTTGTTTCTGGTCAGTCTAGCTGTCCATCTAGCTCTGTAGTCTCTACTATGACAGGCAACTACGGTACTTCCTAGGGTTTGTGGCCCAAAATCTTTTCCATCACCTGTTACCTAGTCCTTCTAGCTGGAGGGGTCACAGATTCAATCTGGGACCTTTTGCATGAAAAGCATGCATGGTACTTTTGAGTTAGTGGAAGTTTCAAGCTACAATAACTTTAGCCAGCTCACACAGAATGTATGGCAAAACCCATGCATGCATGGATATGCTAAGTTCTCTATCTTCTAGAAGGAAGCAGAGTAATTTATAAGCTAAGGTAGCTACAAAATACTCCAAGTTACAAGTGGAATTTCAAAACTAAACTGGGTCCAGCAACACAACTGAACTGTAAATTCTCTTCCTACAGGAGGAGTGTTACTTTGGCTAAAACAGGTACAAAACCTGTGCAATGGATTTTCCAATTTTCCTGCTATCAAAAATTATAATATCTGCACTCAACTGAGGTTTGAATACTATCACCAAATCTACTATCGACTGCAAGAATGTGTTCAAGAACTGCAGCGTCACATGTGGGTTTGGTGAAAAGGAGAAACAAAACTGGATATCAGTGTGTAATGTGATGTCTAACTGACATAACTCAATAAGGCATGTTTCATTGATATACTGGGCCAATCTGCTTCAGCAGCTTTTGTAAATACCTCAAAGCTACAAATATAAACTCTATTCAGACATTTTCTTTATAGATATTAAGAATAAGGTTTGCAGCAAGGTGATAAGAAAATTTGATAGTACCAGAAAATAAAGGCACAGCACCTGCACTGACATTTAGACAAAGCCACTCTTCCTCTAGGTTGCAGATATGCACAAAAGAACAGCAATGGAAAGGTTTTGTTTATGTACTAGAGGGGAATTTTCCGGCCAGATTATTACTACAGTGCGCCGATGCCATACGTGGGAATGCCATACACGGCTTTCAGTTTATGTTGAAGTACCATTGAAGTTTGAGTACCACTGATGTAGCAGTTTACAGGTTGCTACATCTCTTCTGTTCAAAAACTGCAACGTTAGCAAGACGTTTACAGCCAAATTATTTCTACTGCTACTAAAATAAAGACATGCAAATTCACACAGATCAGAGGCTTTGAGATCTTTACTTTCACTCTATGTCTGGACTATACATCACTTTGCAGTGTGCCTATTTAGATATATAGAAGGACAATGTGGGACTTGTGTTTCAATCCAATGGCTATCTCAAATATAGCAGACTTACTGAATGAAATGAAGAATGGTACCGTAAATTAACGTCTATATACATCCCATTGGTTTAGTCCACAGATTCATTACATTTATCCATACGTCTTCTTTTTTTGATAAATCCAAAAAATATTTTTGGCCACACAGAAGTTTCTGTAAAGTTGCTTGCATAAAAAAACAATAACAACGCCTGTAACATCAGTTACAAGCAATGAACTCCACTGAGTGCAGTGGTCTTATATCTGGGTAAGCATGCACAGATGTGCTCTGCAAAACTGGGAAACACTCAAAGTAGGGGTTTTTTTGCCTTTGATCTTTGACCTTTGAAAATAAATAAGCCAGTAAACCACAATGTATGATATTCCTTTGTTTTAAAACTTAATTTTATGTCATAAAGTAAAGATCCTTTTCATGAACAGATTACAGATCTTAACAGCAATTAAAAAGCCCGCTTTTATTTTTATCAAACAGTTTTCCGCAATACATGTATCTGCATATTCTGTGAGAGGCAGTCATGTTATCAGTAAAAACGTGATGGACGACAGTGTTTAGAGTTGTATTAAGTGCTCTCTAGTCTTAAGCTAATACACATTAAAGAACAGTTAAACCAACTGTAATATATCTGTGTTCCATTAACAACCCACATTATCCCAAGATTTAATTATGATAAACAGTGGATAAGCATTTAAATCCAACTTCAGTGAAAATGATGCTTTATATGAAGGAGAATAAAATATGGCCTTTAAAGAACACATAAGGGAATTGTTCCTGCTGATCAGTTTTATGATAAAGAAATACAGAGTATGTTTAATCTACTTTCTTACTATTTTAAAGGAAACAAAAAAAAATCCATCCTTACATCAAACTCAGATTAATATTCTTTTACTTTTAACATAAAAGCAAAATAAAAACAGAGGACAAAAGTTTTCTGTCATCCGATTATCTACCCTGCACAATCATAGCATTATGAGCTATGTTTAATTCCCATGGTCCCCTTAAATGGAAGCCTGGGATTTGTAGTGTGGTGAGGTACTTGGAATTCTCTGCTACAGAGTTCTGAACTATAGCACTAGAGCCCTCTAACAGGAATGTCTAAGTATCTACCTAACTAGAAATCCTATAATTTCATAAGGAGGAGCTATGGCAATTCAAGTGGTAGCAAATGCTTGAATCCCACTGGTTAGTTAGTCCTAACTACAGCAAACCTACGGTACTGAATCAACTGTTGAATGACATTTTTTTAAAAAAAAGAAAGAAAGAAAAGTAAGTGGGCTCACTCCAAGCCAGACCACTGGCTCACCTACAGTAGGTCCAAAACACACTGCAGAAATAACCCAGTTTAAGACTCCTTTAACTGCCTTGGCTCGGTGCTAAGGAATCCTGAGAATTGTAGTTTACTGTGGCATCAGAGCTCTGTGGCAGAGAAGGCTAAATGTCTCACAGAACTACAGTTCCCAGAATTCTCTAGCAGGCAATTCAGGCAGGCCAGTTGCACTCTACCCCAGGCCACTAGCTTTCTCTCTTACTGATAGGCTGATCTGTGTGCAGAACACACAACTATTTCCCATAGTACTTGACTAGATTCCTTTTAAAGATTTATACAGCACTAATAGTTATGTGTTTTTAAAACTGTCCTTTAACTGATGTCAACCTTATGCTAGATGTCTGACGATCTTTGCAGTTGCCCAGGAAGGAGGCAGTAGTAGCAATGGGATGGGGACAAGACTGGCTCCAAGCTGCCTATCTCTTGAATGCCTGCTCCAAGGGGAGCCCTTGTGGGAACCTCAGGCATTCAAGAAAGAGTCAGACAGCCTCTCTGACTTTTTCTTCTCTTTTTCACAGACATCTTCTTTTACTTCCACATAACAGTTCCAGCAGACATATAGGATCTCAGCCTCTTAAGCTAAACAGCTGAAAAATTTCACAACCAAGAAACATATGATCATCCACATGATAGCTAGTCATATAGAAAGGTAAGGCAATGTTTGGAAAACAACTGGATTATCTTTGTGGATCTTACACCTCTACAGAGATCAAATGTCCCCATGTTCTTTCCCAAAGTGTTTGTCACATTTCTGACAGATGGGGTATACATTCCTTCACATTACAAGTATGCTCTTTTCAAGAATGAAGGTAAGTCATCCTTGAGATTTGGTATACAGCTGGCTTTGACTTCTGCAGCTCTGATAATTTGATTACTGTAATATGTTTTCTCTAGGTCTGCCAGGGTTTATCATAATCACACAGGAGGACCTAGAGATCCCCAGAGAAAAAAGTTCTCTAGGTTTTTGTAGGTCTTCCAGCTTCCACAAGATGTTGACCACAAAGTTGTGCTGGAGGACTGAGAGGTATTCTCTCAGGTTTTTTTTAAAAAAAGGTGTTTCTTTTATTTGTGGTTTTTCCACTTTCACAGGGGTCCTGTGCCCCTAACCCCAGCAAATGTGGATGGCCCACTCAGGCATGCTTTGTAGGTGTCTTTAGTTACCTCATGGTGCCCTATAACTTAGCAAAGCCTTTGGGAATTACTGCTTGACCACATGATATCAAGGGCATCCATGAGCATGAGGTAGCTGAAACTAATTTTATCTCACATTTATCAATGCTTCAGAACAGTCACAGAACAATTATTTGCTCCAGATTAAACAACTTAGAACTTTGAGAGACCCTTGTATTAAGTAACGAGAAACATACTCTTGCATTAGTAGCAGAAATGAATTTAATACATATTATAAAATCCCAAGTGTATGTGTACACTGATTTTATCTGAGGACATATTCAAATTAAGGAGGAAGCTACACGAATATTCCCAAATACAAAAACATCTACAGGACCAATAAGTGAGCATGTTCAATCCCGCAAGTCAGAGGCCATGATGCTATATCATTTTCATAAAAGATATGCCAATAAAATAAATGTAATCATAAAAATGATGTGGGCCCAAATAGGTACTGCTTTACCTGCAACTACCAGAATAGATTCTGTTCATCACATACTATACAGTTTAAATTCAGCTCAGATGTTAAAAACTCATGTCTCTCAGTTATGTAATAACTAAAATTTATTTCTCAGCTGTGAAGTTCATACTTCAATATTGACTAATCCTTGGCCAGATTTAAATGGGCATAATCAGACTAATTCTTTGTAAGAATTAAATTCTACTGAGGTCAACTGAGCTTATTCCACAAAACCAAAGTTTAGTCCTATATACTGACTTGCAATATGCCCTATTAAACTCAGTAAGATTTACTTCCAAATAGCAAACACGGTTGCATACACAATCCTATGTATGGCTACTTGGAAGTGGAAATGAATTAAATGGGATTTACTCATAAGTATAGGTAGCAATGTTTTAGAGAAGGAGATTATATAATCCTCTAAATCAGCAGTTCTCAACCTGTAGGTCGCGACCCCTTTGGGGGTTGAACGATCCTTTTACAGGGGTCTCCTAAGACTATGGGAAAACACATATCATAGGTCTTAGGAACTGAGACACTGCAATTTCATGGCTGGGGGTCACAACAACATGAGGAACTGTATAAAAGGGCCACGGCATTAGGAAGGATGAGAACCACTGCTCGACATGCTGTTGTTCTGCAACTCCTTTACTCTTTAGACTGCATAATCAATATGAAAATTAATGAGAGTGAGGGTCCAATAAGATTTGGAGAAGCACAGTTTCCCTATCCCTACTTTGCATTTTTAAACACACACCAAATTTATGACATAGCAAAAGAACCAATAACACTTGCTGATATAGAGGGCTTACTACCTCTAGTGGCAAAGCAATTCAGTCTTGAAAATAAGCCAGTAGAAACTACTAGACTGGAAAAAAGTGACCTCTCAAGAAGCAGGTAACCATTGCCATGCTAGCTAGAGAGAAAGAAAAGCTTTCTCTTTTGCAAACAGCACAGAAATGCATGGTACTAGTCTTTTATTAGACTATTAAAAAGGAAATACCCTCTGACAGGCAGACTAGTAGAGAAAGAATCCTCCCTCTGCCAGGAGAATGTGTTTCCCTGCAGGTCACAAAGCCTCCTCCCTCTTCGCACAAAAAACCAAGTGGACTGTAGAGGAGGGCTGGAGTATTCCATATCTCTTTTGCCAGTCTCCACAGTTGTCTTCATGAAAGTTCTGGTTGCCTTCAGCTGTTAAGCAAGTTGTTAGTACAAGCACAGTGTATTCGTAAGAATGAAGGCAAAATTATAAGACGCAGTAACACGCACTAGGACTCTGGAGAACAGGGTTCAAATCCAATCTGGGACATGTAAACACACCGGGTGACCTCAGGCAAACAGCACTCTCATCCTTAGAGGATGGCAATGGCAAACCCCCTCTGATGAAACGTGAAAAGAAAGCCCCATGATAGGTTCGCATTTGGGTTGCCATAAGTCAGAAACAACTTGAAGGCACAGGACAACAATAACAAAGTATGACTATTACCCAAAGTTAAACAGGGAGAATTTTTTTTTAAAAAAAGACCTTAGCAAACATGATCACGTCTTTAAAGAGGAGTAATCATACACACACACAAGCACATATACACAATTGTATAATTTTATACATAAGATTATACATAAACCAAACTTTACTTCCAGTGATCTTCCCACCCCAACACAAAAACAATCCTTTCAAGGAGTTGAGAGGAAGAATTATTGAGTCCACATGGTATTTGTTTTATACGATCTCTCAATATCCCTACTTCTTCTTAAAAGAAATAAAACCTGCTTCCGATGAAAGCTTTGATATGCCTACCACCCAGACTTCTCTGCTGCAGTTGGAACTCTCCTTCAGAAAAAAACAAATAAATGGAAACCCAGGTAAGTGCACATGAGCCAAATGACTCTCAGAAAAATAAAGAGACTGTTATGAGATGTTTCTTTAGAAAACTAGTAGTAAATTACATAAACTAACAAAGAGTACTACTATTTTGTGTCTCAATAATTTCATACACTCCCCTTTCAATCATAAAGGACCCTCCATCTGGTTTACAATAAAATAAAAAAGGAAGATGCGCAATTGAAAAGTAATATAAAATACATGGAAATTACAAAATATAAATACAAAAATATTAGAATGGAAATGGTTCCAAGTGTTGTCCCTGACAGAACCCCTTCTGTATCTAGGTACCCTCTGAAAACCTATTACAGAGTTTCTGTACAGCGTGGCTTAGTGGTCTGAATGTTGGCCCATGACTTTGGAGACCATGGTTTGATTCCCTGCCTGGCCATAAAACTGATTGGGTGACCCTGGGCAAGTCACACACTCTCAGCCTCAGGTAAGCCAATAGCAAACCTCATCCGAACCAATCTTACCAAGAAAACTCCATGATAGGTTGCCTAAGTCAGAAACAACTTGAGGCACACAACAACAACAACACTGCAGAGATTCAACTACAAAGATTTAGTTCACACTAGAATTCCAGTATAACTGAGCAAGGCTCCTACCATAGTCATGTCCTTACAGGTCAAGTCTCCTTTACCCAAAATACTTGGAGCCAGAGGTGTTTTGGATTTTGGATGGGGGGGGGGGTGGCGGATTTTGGAACACTTGTATTTACTTATACATACATAATGACATATTTTGGTGATGGGACCTATATCTAAACACAACATCCATTTATGTTCCATATGTACATTTATACACATAGGCGGAACGTAATTTTATACAATATTTTTTAATATTTGGTGCATGAACCAAAGTTTGTGTACAGTGAACCACCAAAAAACAAAAGTGTCACTGTTTCAGTCACCCGTGAAAAAAGTTTTGGCTTTTGGAATATTTCAGATTTCTGAATTCCAGATAAGGAAGACTCAATCTGTATAAACCTTTTTTAAAAGACAAACATTACAATGGCTACTGACAGAAAGGCTGTAAATATACGAGAATACTTATTTTCTACAAATGTGAAAGAAATGTGTTATGCATGCTGCTTGGAAGGGTTCCCATTCTGTCTGATACATTCTGAGCTTATACTGTCAGACAGTGACCCAATAAAAATTATCTAAATGATTTAAGCAAAACCCTATGTACATAACCATACAAAACTAGAAAAAATAAAACAGCATTTTCTGAATAATACATTTAGATATTAGATTAGTTGAGATGATGTCAGAAGCAGGTATCCACAGAAATCCAGGTTTATCAATTACAAGGAGTGTGTATTAGCTCACTGCTTTTAAGTGATGAGAGAAGGTTCCCACAGATTCCTGGCCTATCCTATCATCCAAACCTGACTGTTCTTATGCTGAATATCTAATCACATGCTTCTGAAAAGAACACATTATTTTTTAATTAAAAGCATGATTATTTTCACTATACTTAAATTTTACATATTTAAGTTTAATTGTTTAAGATTCCCTAATTGGAATAACCTGTAAGCATATAATATGCTATAACTGTTTAAAACAGAAGAGGGAATCTGATGGAGGTTAGGACCCATACTGGCCTCTAAGGTATCTCAAATATCTCACAATGCATCCCTCAGATAAAGTCAAAAACATCCCCATTAAATCTGCCCTAGAGGGTGTCGGGTCAAATTTTTCATTTCCTCTTTGGTGCCCTGTGTCCCTTTTAAGACCAGGGGAAGACTTTTTACTAAATTAAGTGATCAAGAAAGGGGCATGAAAATAGGGTTGAAGTTTTCTGTTTCTATTACATAAGCTACCAAGTGTTAGGTCCAAAACACACCACAGAAATAATCCAATTTGAGAACGCTTCAGTTGCCCTGGCTTAGTGCTAGGGACTTCTGGGAACTGTAGGTTTTTTTAGATGTTTAGTCTTCTTTGTCAGAGAACTCTGGTGCCACAACGAACTACAGTTCCCAGGACTCCCTAGTATTGAGCAAGGACAGTTAAAGCAGCTTCAAATTGGATTATTTCTGCAGTGTGTTTTGGACCTTTGTTTCTTTAAAATTGTAACCTGACAAAAAGGTATCCATTTTTAAAAAGTCTGTTTGCTAACCTGAAATTTTATTATAATTAATTAGGCAACAGATTGCTGACAAGTAGAATTCCTATTTACCTGCTGCAACATCAGTTTTTCTGGCTACACAATGACTATTCAAGCAGCTTTATATCTACTTGGGGAGAAAAAAAAAATACTGCTTGGCTTTCTCTAGGTAAAAGCATGTATTTGAAGGCTCACTGCATTCTGATATGTACTGTATTTATTTGGAAGTACACGACATTGAAAAATGTTAGATTGGTTTCCAACTTAAGGATATATTGCAATAAGGTGATAATATAAATTGTAACATTTTTAAATGACATATGAAATGTGTCCACACTGTTTAGTGACCCCCCCCCATACATATCAATCTAAGAACTGAAGACAGACAATGCTCTGGTAATTGCTGTTGTTTTGTGCCTTCAAGTCATTTTCAATTTATGGAGCCCCTAAGGGGAACCTATCATGGGGTTTTCTTGGCAAGTTTCTTCAGAGGGGGTTGCCACTGCCTCCTCTGAGGCTGAGAGAGTGTGACCTGCCCAACGTCACTGAGAGGGTTTACATTACTGAGCCAGGATTCGAACCCTGGTCTCAAGAGTCCAAAGCTCAAACTACTATGCCACCCTGGCTCTCTGGTAATTGTAGGGCATAAAATAAGGTGTACAAGGAGGACACACATGTAGGATCTGTGAATGATGTGCATAATGTATAGGATAGCACCATTCAGACCCTAGGAGCTATAGAAATATGAAGGCCCAGAGGGAATATTATTTTCTAAACTGCAAGAGCAATGGAAATATCTCTAACCTATAGTTTTTATGCTTATTGCATTTAAACTGCAGACTTATAATGTGTCCAAGTTGGAATTTAGAGAATAAGGAATAAGAAATGCACTTCTACCTCATTTGCTGTTGTATGTGCTTTTACTACTTTACCTAAAGCTGTACCTTAACTGAGTGTCTTAACTGAAGCTGTGAAGTTCTGCTCCAGTGGTTCTCTGTATTAGAACCACAGGATGCAAAACAATGCAGAGCTGAAATCAATAAAACTGATGTGCATCTCAATATTTCAAATTCTGCAAACATGTCTTTATTCCACAGAAGAGGAGTCCATAATAATGCACCATGCATTATTTCAATTGGGAGTCTACAAAACCTGTCATAAAAGTGAATACAATAATCAAGTTTTTTGAACAAAGAAGACTGTGAATTTGCACAGCCACAAATCAATGTGTACCACTATTCAAATCTTGTAATTATCTATTATTGTATACTATTGCTAGCCTTGAAATAATGAAGGATACTCTTTGAGGGGAGAAAAAATATCCTTTGTGTCCCCTTTTCAACCACTAGTGTTTATGCAATCCATGAATCTCAACAGAAACTCAAATGAAGTGCAAAACAATGCTGCAATAGATTAAAGAGAAACATTATCTCAAAGCACAATCACTACACTCTCAATGTAGACGCTGCCAAAATATTTCCAACGACGAAAGCTGCTCACAATGCTCTCCCAAACAATCCTAGACATACACATTAGTATACCTTACTCTTGGGGTGACTATGGCTCTTGCTTGCACACCAAATAATATGAAATAGCATATCAACTCCAAGCATTTGTCCCAGTATACCCTAGTATACTTCAGACTGGGAAGCAACACTAGGACATTAACTGGGGCAGGTTACAGAGACTATATTATGCCCCTGCTGAGACAGCTTCATTGGCTGTCTGTTTCCAGGCACAATTCAAAGTACTTGTTACGACCTATAGAAAGCCATATATGGCTCAGGTCCAGGCTATTTCACAGGAAAAAGTGGCCTGAAGCTGCCTCTTCTGAAGCCGCATTGAAACCCACCAACAGCACCACTCACTCCCAAGGTGGCTGGATTGCACATGTCATGATCATACAGTGTGGCTTCCAGTTGCACCACTGGGTACTTTTTTTTTACTGTTTCTCCCATCATCCCTGCACACCTTCTCAGAAATGAACTGCTGGCAACTGCCATCCTGTTGCAGCGCTTCACCAGGACAGGGCATTGGAGCAGAGGTGTGCCCATGCAGATGCTGGCAAGGTACAATCATGCCAACCTTCATTCCACGCCCCCTCTCCGACTGTCTGTTTTGTGTATGTTGTACAATCCACCAAGCACACTTAGGTCCTCTGGGAGAAATCTGCTACAGCCAATAAAAACCAGGTTATCTACTACTGCCCAGAGGACCTTTTTGGTATTGCTCCCAGACTATGGAATGGTCTGCCAGATGAGATCCGTCATATAACCACTGCCCTCTTGATCCCTGCACATCTTGGCTGACCGCCCAGGAAGGGGATGCAGTGGTGACATTACTTCAACTCATTATTAATGCATCCCTCAGGGAGGGGAAGTTTCCACCTAAGCTTAAACAAGCTGTGGTTAGACCACTTTTGAAAAAACTATAGGCCGGTGTCCCTATTACCATTCCTGGCAAGGTGATCAAGAGGGCAGTCACCTTCCAACTCCAAGCTGTCTTGGATGAAGCCGATTACTGTATCTGGACGCACTTCAAACCATCTTCAGGGCAGGACACAGAGTGGAGACTGCCTTGGCCGCCTTGGTTGATGATCTCCGTCTGGGCATTGACAGGGGAAGTGTGACCTGTTAGTGCTCTTGGACATCTCAGCGGCATTTGATACCATTGACCACGGTATCCTTCTGGAACGCCTGAAGGAGTTGGGAATTGGGGCATTGTACCTCAGTGGTTCCATTCATACCTCTCAGGCAGATTCCAGATAGTGAAGGTGGGAAACAGTTGCTCTGGTAAAAGAGAGTTGACATCACGTGTCCCTCAGGGCACCATTCTCTCTCCCATGCTGTTTAACATTTACACGAAGCCACTGGGAGAGATCATCCGGAGACATGGGGCATGGTGTTATTAGTACATTGATGACACCCAAATTTATTTCTCTATGTCTCTGACTGATGCAGTGACCAAGGATGGCATCTCCCCTCTGAATACCTACCTAGAGTTGGTAATGGGCTGGATGAGGTACCTCTGGTCCAGGGATGGAGATTTGCCAACTAGTCCTGGATGATAGGGTCACACTTCCCCTAAAGGACAAAGTTCGCAGTTTGGGAGTACTCCTGGACTCATCTCTACAACTATCATCTCAGATGGAGGTGACAGCCAGAAGTGCTTGGTATCAGCTTCGGCTGATACCAACTGTGCTGATATGTACTGAGCACCAATTGCATCCCTACCTGGCCCAGTAGGACCTTGAAGCAGTAGTACATACTCTAGTAACCTCTCGTTTAGATTTCTGTAATGTACTCTACATGGGGCTTAGTACCAAGCCCGGAAGCTTCAACTGATCCAAAATGCTGCAGCCAGATTGATCACCAGAACATCTAGATCTGATCATATTACACCAATATTAAAATATTTACACTGACTGCCAATCAGCTTTCGGGCACAATACAAAGTGTTGGTCATTACCTATAAAGCCCTATATGGCTTGGGCCCAAGCTACATAAGAGATTGCCTCGCTCTGCATAATCCGCCCCGCAATCTCAGAATATCAGGAAAGAACCTATTGGAGCATCCAAGACCTAGGCTAAAAATAAACTTTCATTAAATATTTACCACCATGGCCCCCAGACTTTGGAACAACCTACTGGAAGAGATCCATCTTACTACCACCTAAGATGCTTTTAAGAAGACAATTAAGACGGATCTCTTCCGGCGGGCCTATCCATCTGATCTTGTGTAGCCAATTAAAGCCGGGCAGCAATACCGTTGTTGTTGTAAATTGTAGTTGTTTAATGATTGTATTTTAAATATTATTTTAACTGCATTGTACTGTGCTTTTATTGCTGTAATCCCGCCTTGATCTGTAGGGAGATATGGGAAATATAAATAAAATTTACTATTATTATTAGCTATAAAAAAAGCTGTTAAGATGGATCTCTTCCAGCAGGCCTTTCCTGAATAGACACCCAGACACCAAGAAAGAAAGAAATGGACCGATCCTGTTTGCCTGCCCGCTGTTGTTGTTTTATTGTCCATTTTTAACTTGTTTTAATTGTAAAATGTTTAATTCTGTTTTAATGGGAGGGAAAGTTGAGGGATATGGTATGTATAATTTTAATGTTGTAAGCTGCCCTGACTGCCTGAATGCAGACGGGGCGGGATATAAATTTTATTATTATTATTATTATTTCCACGAGAGATGTCAAGATTTCTCTGTTTGGCATTGCCAGCCTCACCACTTGGGTACAATAGCTTTGTCCCTTTTAAATGCGCTCCTGTGATGGGGCGTTCACATGCACAATTAGGGTTAGGTAGAGTGCCCCTTGGAGCGAAGGTGCGCACCTTCCGGGAACAAGAAGAAAAATCCAGCTCATTTTTAGTCCAGCTTTTCTCCTCATAGCATGGCTTAGGTGAGCCTTCTGGCCGGCTTCAAGGCATGCATTGTCTAAATGCCCCACCTCAAAGCCGGCTGGAAACCTGCTTCTTTTGACTGTCTGCTTTGCCCCTTTATCTCCTTGTATTAAATACCATGGCATAGTAAAATGATGCTCCCTTATATAAAAAAGCAAATCAAAATTAGTTTTTTGAAATTTATTTACATATTTTTTAATATTTTCAAGCCATGGATGTTTGAATTTGTGGATAAAGAATCCATGGGTACAGAGGGTCAACTGTATTACAATTTTAATGCCTCTGTCTTCATATGAAGCTTTTTGAGCCACTCTGAGTACTAATTGGGGGGGGGGGGGATAACAACAACAATGATACAGAATAATATTTAATGCCACTCCTAATTCCCCCCCAAGTTGCAGGATGCAACTGTCATCTCTCGGAAGTAGTCCCATTCAATCATTCAATTGTTTCCAAGGCATGCTTCCCTACCATGCACCCCTTGAAAAAAGTGTTCCAGTCAACAGAGATGTTCCTTAAAGAGGCAAAATGTACTCTGATGCCTCTGTCCCAGGATATCACACAGGTACATCCTTTCTTTCTCTTCCAAACTTTCTCTGGCACAATGCATTGGGGGGGGGGGGGGAGCTACAGAGACGACCATTGAAAGATCACATGCTTGCACCATTGCTTCTAACCCAGAAGTTGAAAGAGATTAGCCTTATTTTTCTAACACATTTAATATAAGCTGACAACACAAATGAAATGCTGTCCCACAGCCACAACTGCTTCTTGAAATCTTTCACCATTTCCCATTTCTCCAGACCGCAACAGTGATACCATCACTATGGTACCAGTACATATACATCTACTGTCACTACTCCATATAATAGTAGTATGGTTCATATGAACAGCTTCCCTTGGTAAGAGCAACATTCCATTCATCTCAATGTATTCTTTGGCCACTCATCGGTTATGGGAGGCAAGACTCTGTTCTGGAATCACTGGGCCCTCCTTTACTCTCTCATCCATCCAGCCATTAGGGTTCGCATGAACAGTTATAATTGTTGCAATTTTGCAAGTTCTTTGGCATTGTTTTTCTTTGCTTCATCCTTTACATCCTTTGTCACATGCCCTTAGGTTTTACTCTCTACATATCCACAAGTCATATCAAAATCCATAATTTTGGCCCCAAAACCTACCCTCAACTTATACATGAAGTCAACGTATAGTCAGGCAATTCATTTTCTAGTAATACCATGTTTCCCCGAAAATAAGACATCCTCAGAAAATAAGACTTAGTAGAGGTTTTGCTGAATTGCTAAATATAAGGCCTCCCCTGAAAGTAAGACCTAGCAAAATTTTTGTATATAAATATATATACAATATATAATAAATGTTAGTTTTTTGTTCAACAATAAATGTGAATTCTTCTTCATGGAAAAATAAGACACCCCCTGAAAATAAGGCCTACCATATCTTTGGGAGCAAAAAATAATGTAAGACATTGTCTTATTTTCGGAGAAACACGGCAATACATTTTGATCATTGGAAACTTCTGCCTTCTCCAACGGCTATGTCACCCAGTTTGTTCATTTGTTATGTATATATTTAGATGTTTATGCATAGTTCTGTCTCATCAGACATGAATATTAAGCTGAGCTGGGGGAAAGGCAGTGAGGCTATATTGAGGTAAGCTGGACTGTGTGGTGTCCAGACCTCCCCACTAGTTGTTATTCTGTTCTTTCTGTATAAAGTTGCTAGCTACTACCAACTACAAGCTATAGACCCTTAATACACATACCCCAAAACTTACATAGATACAACATCATTTCGTCTCAAACACCAGCCACAATCTACCAGATTTCAAATGGTGCGACATTCCTTGCAGAATGTTTTCAAATAATGCTGGAAATAAAAGCATTTTTCCCACCAGGAAAAAGTGGCTTATAAAAAATGACATACTGAACGGTTGTTAAAAAAAATCTTTCTTGAAATAATCACACATAGATACACTATCCAAATTGATGCAGCAAGGACATCAGTTACAAAAAGGCGTGCCATTATGTATCACGTTCGCAGCTTCTAACTAGAATATGTTGGAAATAAGCTTGTCTATAAACTCAAACAAATAAAGGATAGTTGCAGAAATGGGGAGAAGTGATCATTTTAGATACCTGTGGTGTTTTTTTAACTTCACCCACACAACGTAACTATGGATACTTTTGAATTAGCAGTGGTTTATACTGTAATTTGATGTACATGTACCTACAATGAATTCTACTGAACCCAATGGAGCTTACTTCAGAGTAGACATGTTAGGAATAGAATGTGACCTGGAAAAAAGGGGGCACTGTACATACAGAAATTGATTATTTTAATTAAAAATTGGGGGGAGGGGGCTGGTAGTATTTCTACACTTTGTAGCATTTCCCAGGCACAAGCATCCAAAACTATTCTAACTGATGGAGTTCTGAAAAAAAGGCTGTTCATTTAAGGGTAGGAGAACTAGAACAATGCTTCCCATACCCAGCTCCTTAGATACCTCAACACCAAAGATGCCTCACAGACTTTCCAACTCCTCCGTTTAGTCTTAACTTCTGAAAAAAATCAAGCAGATATCAAACTAAATGTTTTTCTCCCAATAGGGACAGCAGCATGTGGCAATCCCCATCAGCCCTGGATAGCAAAGGTAAAGGATGACAGGAGTGACAGTTCAAAAAACACCGTCTAGATCCACTCCTCCCTCCAAACATCTTCTCTCCACTCTACTGATGGTCTCTTTTTCTCTCTCTCACTCATGCAAAGATTTTGTTGATCTCTACCTGTTGGAATAAATAAGCAATTGTTCCCTTTGGGGCTGCAAACTCTCCCCACACCATGCAGTACAACAGTGGCAAAAGTCACCTACACAACAAGACCAGTCTCATATCTGCCAGAAACTAAAATAATAGAATCACAGAATCATAGAGTTGGAAGAGACCATAAGGGCCATCCAGTTGAACCTCCTGCCATGCCTGAAGTCACAATCAAAGCACTTCTGAGAGATGGCCATCCAGCCTCTGTTTAAAAACCTCCAAAGTAGGAGACCACCACTTTCCGGAGGAGTGTGTTCCACTGTCTAACAGCCCTTACTGTCAGGAAGTTCTTCCTAATGTTTAGGTGGAATCTCTTTTCCTGTAGTTTGCATCCATTGCTCCATGTCTTATTCTCTGAAAGCAGCAGAAAGCAAGCTTGCTCCATCCTCAATATGACACCCCTTCACATACTTAAACGGGGCTAGCTTATCACCTCTTAACCATCTCTTCTGCAGGTTAAGCATTCCCAGCTCCCTAAGTCTCTCCTCATAAGGCATACTTTCCAGACCATTCACCATTTTGGTTGCCCTCTGCTGTCAACATCTTTTTTAACTGTGGTGCCCAGAACTGGGCACAGTATTCCAGGTGAGGCCCGACCAAAGCAGAATAGAGCAGCATTATTATTCCCAACCCCCCCACCCTTGCAGGAAGTCACTATCGAGACAGCCCCAATAGTGACATCCTCCAGCCTAGACTACTAGTATGTTTTTCCCAAACAGAGGCACATAAGGAAAACATGGCCGCACTCTGTACACAGTCAAGTGGACCTGTGCCTATTGCACTCCAAGGGCTGCACTGTGCCAACTAAGGGAGAAAGACTTGGGGTAGTACTTTACTGTTTTTCATAGAATCATAGAGCTGGGAGAGACTACAAGGGCCATCCAGTCCAAGCTCCTGCCACGCAGGAACTCTCAATCAAAGCATCCCCGACAGCCACCCACCCTTCAAATCATTTCCAACTTCTGGCGACCCTATCCTACGATTTGCTTGGCAAGATTTGCTGTGTGTGTGTGGGGGGGGGGGGGGTTGCCATGGATATCCTGAGGCTGAGAGAGTCTGACTTGTCCCAGGTCATCCAGTGGGTTTCCATGGCTGGGCTGGAATTCGAACCCTGGTCTCCACATTCTTAGACCAATGCTCAAACCTATGTATTACTGTGAAGTTGAAGGCTTTCACGGCCAGTGTCCATAGTTTTCTGTGGGTTTTCTGGGCTATGTGGCTGCACTTTGTAAGAATTTATTCCTGACCCATTTTTCCTGCATCTGTGGCTGGCATCTTCAGAGGCTGATGGCATGGTACTTAAGTACTGAGGAAGTAGACTGAAGTCTATGAAAGCTCATACTGCCAATTTCTTTCTTTTAGTTAGTCTCAAAGGTGCTACAAGATCTATGTACTACGTACTACTAAGTTCAGGCAGAATCTCTTCCCCTGTTAGTTTGCACCCAATTGCTCCACGTCCTGTCCTGTGGAGCAGCAAAAAGCAAGCTTGCTCCATCCTCAATATGACATCCTGCCTCAGACTGTGGTATAGTCTCCTTCTTTGGAGGTTTTTAAACTGAGGCTAGCTAGCCATCTGTCAGGAGTGTCTTGATTGTGACTTCCTGCATGGCAGAAGAGGGTTGGACTGGATGTGGTCTCTTTCAACTCTGATTATATGACTAAAAAGGTTCAGGTAGTCCCTTGACATGAATGTCCAGTTGTAACTGACTGTAGGGGGTGATGCTCATCTCCATTTCTAAGCCAAAGAGTCAGTGTTGTCTGAGAACTGCTCTGGTAATTGTGTGGCCAGCATGACTGTACTGAACACTATTACTTGCATTTGCAAGCTACCTACCTACCTACCTACTTCCATTTGCAAGCTATCCATCCATCTATCTACCTGCCTGTCTATCTACTTGCATTTACAAGCTGTCTACCTACTTACTTGCATCTGGAAGCTATCTACCTATCTACCTGTACTTGTATTTGCAAGCTACTGATCTACCTACAAACTTGCATTTGCAAGCTATCTATATATCCATCTACTTGCATTTGCAAGCTAGCTAGCTATCTACCTACCTACTTGCATTTGTGATCTATCTACCTACCTGTCAATCTACTTTCATTTGCAAGCTATCTATTTATCTATCTACTTGCATTTGCTATCTATCTATCTACTTGCAGCTGCAAGCTACCTATTTATCTACTTGCATCTGCTATCTATCTGTCTACTTATCTACTTGCAGTTGTTATCTATCTACCTACTGCGTTTTCCCGAAAATAAGACAGTGTCTTATATTAAATTTTGCTCCCAAAGATGCGGTAGGTCTTATTTTCAGGGAATGTCTTATTTTTCCTATGAAGAAGAATTCACATTTATTGTTGAACCTAAAAAATGAACATTTATTATAAACTGTATATATATTTATATACAAAAACTTTGCTGGGTCTTACTTTTAGGGGAGGCCTTATATTTAGCAATTCAGCAAAACCTCTACTAGGCCTTATTTTTGGGAGATGTCTTATTTTTCAGGGAAACAGGGTATCTATCTACTTGCATTTGCTATTTATCTACCTATCTATCTATTTGCATCGGCAAGCTACCTATTTATCTATCTCCTTGCATTTGCTACCTACCTACTTACCTACCTATCTACTTGCATTGGCAAACTACTTATATATCTACTTGTGTTTGCTATCTACCTATCTACCTACTTGCATTGCCAAGCTACCTATTTATCTATCTACTTGCATTTGCTATCTACCTACCCACCTACTTGCATCTGGAAGGTATCTACCCACCTAGCTACTTGCATTTGCCATCTCTGTATCCAACCATCCACCTCTCTGTCTATGCACTTGCATTGGCAAGCTACCTACGTATTTATCTACTTGCATTTGCTATCTACCTATCTACCTAATTGCATTGGCAAGCTACCTATTTATCTATCTACTTGCATTTGCTATCTATCCATCCATCCACCCACCTTTCTGTCTATCTACTTGCATTGGCAAGGTACCTATTTAACCTGCCTGGATAGCTAGCAAGCAAGCAAGCTACCCTAGTTGCATTTACAAGCCACCTATCTATCTATATATCTCCTTGCATTTGCAGGACAGGAGCTCAGCATCCACGTTGGGTGAGTAACCCGGTTTGGAACCGCTTTGAGTCTTTCTGTGTCTCTTTGCTATGGAATTCTGGGAGTTGGAGTTTGTTGTGGGGCCCGGAGCGGAGCGAAGCTCCGCTCCGGGCCCCACAACAAACTCCAACTCCCAGAATTCCATAGCAAAGAGACACAGAAAGACTCAAAGCGGTTCCAAACCGGGTTATTCATCCAATGCGGACGCATTTCAGCCTAAACAGACTCACCCAGGTCTGGATGTGGAGCCGCAGCCCCATCTCCGCTCCTCCTCCTCCTCCTCCTCCTCCTCTTCCTTCTCCCCCTCCGCCTCCTCCGCCTTGGTCCATGCCGAGAGGGTGGAGGGGAGGGGGGAAGGCGGAGGGCGTCCAGGGCCCTCCTCCCTTCCTGCCCTCCCCTCGCGGAGAGTCCAGAGACCCCTCTCTCTCTCCTTCTTTCTCCTCAGGACCAGGCCTCGGCGGCCCTTCAGACGCCGCAGCGCTACGTGGCCGCGGAGGACGCAGCCAACCCTGTCAGAGGCGCCTGAGCCGAGCCAGCCTCGCCATTCTACCGCGCCTCCTCCTCCTCCTCCCTTCGCTTTCCCTCAAAAGCGTCGCGCTCGCTGCCTCGTCGACGACGACGTCGCCGCGCATGCGCGAAGGGGCGGGGCTTGTCGCCTCGCTCGCTTTCCTTTTTCTGTGGGAAACTCAGTCTCTCTTCTCTTCCCCCTCCTCCTCCCCGTCGCTCGACAGCGGCCAATCAAATTCTTTCTCCCCCGCCCCGCTCTTCCGCCATGCCTTGAATGATTCAAGCTCCACCAATCACCTTCTCTCTCTCTCTTTTTTTCCCCCTATGCAGCCTATCAAATTCTTCGACACATTCTCTCAGAATGTCTTTCGCAAACCCCGCCCCCTCCTGCGAGGGTCCATTAGGCAACCGCAGCCAATCAAATCCTTCGACACATTCTCTCTCTTTCGTTTTACCTCGCAAACACCGCCCCCCCAAAGCTTCCATTACGCAAGCGCAGCCAATCAAATTCTTCGACATATTTTCTCTCTTTCTCCTCGCAAACCCCGCCCCTTCCCTCGAGGCTCTATTACGCAAGCGCGAGCAATGCACTTCTACTTCGCCGTTCTTTTTCTCTCGCCTGTCGCCTCGTAAACCCCGCCCCCTCCTCGAGATCGCCTATATGACGGAAAGCTCGACCAATCACCTTCTTCACCATTCTCTCTCATGCTCTCCTATTGCAAACCCCGCCCCCTCACATAGTCACACAGAAACTAAACACAAGAATGTATTGGGATGAGAATAGAGGGATTATTCGCGCATGCGTAATAGGCCGCGCTCGCGCCCAGGAGCCCAGGGGACGCTGGGAATTGTAGTTTTTTGTGGCACCAGAGCTCTATTCTGACAGAAAAAGGCTCAGTGTCTAAACTACAGTTCCCATAATCCCTTAGCATTTTGCCAGGGCAATTAAAATGATATCAAAAAATGGTTTATTTCTGCAGTTTGTTTTGGACAAGTATCATAAAAACTGGAAGTCAGGCAACATCATGAAAAATGATATGAGAAATGTCAATAAAGAAAATCATGGTGTTTAAAAAGAATCCTTTACTATAAGGCTGTGTCCACACTGGAGAAATAAACCGATTTGGAACCGCTTTAACTCTTTGTGGCTCAAGGCTATGGAATTCTGGGAGTTGGAGCTTGTTGTGGGCCCAGAGCGGAAGCTCCGCTCTGGGCCCCACAACAAACTCCAACTCCCAGAATTCCATAGCAATTGAGTCAGACAATGAGTTAAAGTGGTCCCAAACCGGGTTATTTCTCCAGTGTGGACGCAGCCTAAGAGTCATTGAATAAGCAGTTCCCCTTTTACCTCACATTCAGACTTTATCCTGAATTATTTCTTTGTGAAAACATACTGAACGTATAAAAGACTTCATTTTACAGAATCCCTCAAGTTTTGGGCTGAAGTATATTTGAAGTCACCTAGTCCTATTTTTCGCTTTTGTCACTCATGTGAGGTAGTAAAGGTGCTGAATTTGCATCTGGAACCAGTAATAAACTAGATACCAGTATGTCCTGGTAACTGGAATGGACCAGATACTAGAAGATGCTGGTACCAAGTGGTTTTTGTTGCAAAAAACCATAGCCTTTAACCACAGGCTTCCATCTTATGCGAAATGCTTTTCGAAATCTCTATGTGAGGAATCATCTGGAAATCTGAGGCCTGATTCCCACTACCTTTTAAACCGAATCGCAAATCTGTTTGAACTGGTTCAAATGACCCTGGTTCCCACTTGAACCCGAATAGAAGAAAAGATTCAGAGACCATGCATTACACCTATTTAACCGGCATCTTTTTGACGCTGATTTTCCCCCACGCCTTTCTGGATAAATCGGTTCAGCACAAGTGTAAACCAGATTCGGATCAGAATCGATTTAAATTCGCCCTTCCACCAGCAGGAGCGGGTCCATTTTGAACCGATTCATTCATGAATGTGAACTACAAGTGGGTTATTTTACAGGGAAAAAAATGCAATCGGGGCAAACGTAGCGTGACCCATGCTCCGCTGTCAAATCGATCCATCGATTTAGATCGCAAACCGATTTATTTGTAACTGGGAATGAGGCCCAGGCTTCTCTTTTACCAGTATATAAAGAGAGACACACAGTTTTACTTTTCTTTTCTACTCAAGAATCGAAGGCTGAATTTGCACTGCAGAAATAATGCAGTTTGACACTTTAACTGCCATGCCTCAATAAATGCTAAGGAATTCTGAGATTTGTAGTTTTGTGAGATATTTAGCGTTCTCTGTGAGAGTGCTTTGGCAGCACAACAAGCTACAGATTCAAGAATTCTACAGCATTGAGTTACGGCAGTTAAAGTGGTGTTGAACTGCATTATTTCTGCAGTGCAGATGAGGTCCAAGGGAGCTGTTGAATTCTTGGAATACACCTGACTAGATGCAATAATGGGATGAATGAGAGAGCGAGATGAAACTGAATCTAAGAGAAATTGAGTTTTTGTAGGTTGGAAAGTCAGCTGATTTGGCCAGTAGAGGATGAGGTTGAACTCCATTTTAAAGATCAGGTGTGCAGCTTGGGGACACTCCTGGACTTGTCACTGTCTAGATTTATTGGTAATGTCCAGGACTGTTCCCCCCCCCCCCCACGTTCTCTATCTTGAATGGTAATGGGAATCCCATCTGATACGGCTCAGACGTATCAGATTTTAAGCAGTCTATTGTACTAAGTTTCATAGACTTATTTATACTATGGTTGAGCAAGAATTCATCATGAGGTTCTTCTCATATATATTTTGTGGTTTGAATGGGGTCAGAGGCTTTTTAAAACGACACATTGTATTAAAGCAGATCATTTACACAACAGTATCTGTTGTTACTCCTACGCAGCTACTGTGTGTTAATAGCCATTGTTTGTGATATCTATTTACATTCTCTTTGGCTCGCTGGTGACAACTTATTCCAGCCTTATGCATGAGAGCAATTTGCACAGGCAATTTTGTAAAAAGACTTGCTTCGGTATGATGCCTAATAGTAGTTAGTAACAGTAATTAATAACTACTGCTAACATCAGTAATTCACAGTGATTACCAACAGGCATTTGGTGTGGAAGGTGTAGAAATAAATCACTTGTTCGTTTCCCCTACCTTTTTCATAATGGCTCTTTGGACTAGTCTGCAAGTCTAGACTCTTTAGATTATGGGGAACCATAGCAAGCAAATGTTTTGAGCTGCAAGCCTATGCATAGCTGCCTAGCATAAGCCCTACTGAACTCAACAGGACCTATTTCAAAGTACTGTAGATTTCTTCAAAGGGAATGCATCTGACTGGGAGAACCTGATTAACAGTGGCTGTGATTAAAAATAGCATCCAAAATTAATTCATCTTTTGGAAGTATGCATCAAAGTATGCATTGGAAGTTTGGCAGCCATCCTTTTTTGGGGAGGAAACACACCCAGAGACTGAATTTTTTAGCATCATAAACACTAACAATTTTATTATGGCATGACTCTGATGATTTTGCTGCAGTAGACTAACATGGTTGGCCACTGGAATTTTTTGTACTTTCTTCAATATGATGACCACCAAAATATTGTGCTACAACTCCCTGTTCTCAGCCAGGTTGGCCACTGGCTGTGCTTCATTGGGACAATGAGCGTGCCAGTCCACATCTTCCAGTTGGGGAAGTTGTTCTTTTGAAGGGGAATTCCAGGTGTTGTTGGACTACAATTCCAAGCAGCCCTAACCAGCATAATGAGATCACAGAATCATAGAGTTGGAAGAGACCACAAGGGCCGTCCAGTCCAACCCCGAGCAAACCCATCTCACTTCTCATTATGGGAGACTTTTGCCCCAGGGGTGTCTTCTCAGTTGTCTTTCTGCAAAGGTACAATACTGTAGCTCTTAAAACCAATGGAGTGTATGTGTGGAGCGGTTTACAAAAATTGTATAAGGACACATCAGTTATTATTATTGTTATTTCTTACTCGCCTTTCCTCATGGATCAAGGCAGGGAACAACAACAATTAACAAACAATTTAAAACACACATAAATTTAAAAACACATAAAAGGATATACTGTACACATATTAAAACAATCCACATTTAAAAATCCATCATTTAAAATTCACAGTTTAAAAATCATCTGGATAAGCCTGTTGGAAGAGATTGGTATTTAAACTCAGATAGTGTATTCAGCTGTCGAATCTCATCTGGCAGGTCATTCCACAGTCTAGGGGCGGCTGAAGAAAAAGTCCTCTGGGTCATAGTTGCCAACCTAGACTTGGCTGATCGAGAGCCAGATGATCTGAGATGAGATGTGTGCTAGGCGGATTATATGAGAGGAGGCCATCCTGTAGGACTCAAACCATGTAAAAGTAGAACAGAGGAAAAAGAGGGTCCAACTTCTTAATGAATGGAGTGGAATGCTATATGTCCAAATCAGGACAACCAAAATAGTAAAAGAACAATTAACAGTTAACGAAACCGTGTGAGAAACCACTAAGGGATAGAATCATTGAATCGTAGAGTTGGAAGAGACCACATATTAATTGGAATATGGGTTGACCTTGTTTTCTGTTACTTAGATGGATGGGGCCACATCGACTGATACAAATTATGAGATTCAAATCAAGCATTAGGAATAATTACCCAATGGCAAGAGCCATTCTGCAGTGAACTAAACTAGCTCAGGATATAGTGGACTGTTCTTCCCTGGAGGTTTTAAAACAGAAAACGTAGGTGGCCACCGATGACAAATGCTGAATCAGTGGATTGCTGCAGTGGTAGGGAGTTGCACCCTTGGGGTCCCTTCCAACTCTATGGGTCTTAGCAATTCAACGACTTATGGAGTGCTACAGATTTCCCATCCCTCCTTTGTGCCATGTTATAATGAGTGCTAGTTATTCAGTCAGCCATGGAGAGGTAACAAATGGTCTCAGGAACATTTTATATTTCAGAACTAGCTCTGCATACCATAACCAATGTGGAGCTACTTGCAAGTGAGTTTTTTTTTTAAATAAAATAAATCATAATGATTTTTTAAATTTTTGGTGTTCTCTTTAATGTTTTAGTGCCTCTGTCTATATTTTTTTTATAAACCCTGCCTTCAAATACTCTTGCCTAGTGTGACTTGACAAGTTTCCAAACCCATCCAGGGACCTGTGTTGGCAAGATTACTGGGACTTTAGAACACACAACTTTCTTGAGGATTCAAATTGAATGCAGTTCTTTTTCACATCTGAGGGCTTAGATCCAGTCTTTAAAAATGACTGTTTACTCTGCACTTTCCTGGAAAAAACAATTTACAGTATTGTACATGTGTCTGAGTTGGCGCTGAGGTGGTGGTGGAGTTTTTGGTGCATTGTACAGGTTGGTGGTAGGCTATCAGGATCAGAGGACACCTGGTAATTCCCACTCGGAAAGGCTACTTCTCTTGTTTGTATTCATATTTTGCCAGCATATCGTTGCAATTATTTTTTGAAGGTGCATTTGTGTGGATATTTGGATATCAATTTTAGTGCACTTCCACCTACCGGTATTGGTATTTAACCTAAACATACAAGGTATAGGACATGGGGGACATGTATAGGACATGTGATCTTTTACACCAAAATGAATTCCCCTGCGGAAAATGTGTGGCTGGTAATGCCAACCTAACTCCATTTTAACATGGAAGTATGTGGCATTCCTGTTAAGTAAGATGTACAGTAATTTAAAGCAGCTTCTTTTTCACCTGTGTAGACAACCCCTTTGTTGTCCTTTTTTTGGCAAGTGAAGACTTGTTGTTGTTGTTAATTACAGCAGGGTTTTAGGAACTGAATGTTTTAGAAGAAAAGGTCTTTTTTAGTGTTATTTAGAGTGCTGCCCCATCAACTGAGCATTAAAGTCAGAATTATCCAAAATATGGTATTCCTTATCACCATGTATGGATGTGAGAGCTGGACAGTGAGGAAAGCAGACAGAAAAAAGATAAACTTATTTGAGATACGGTTCTGGAGAAGAGTGTAGAGGGATGGATGAATGGCCAAAAAGTCAAACAAATTGGTCCTCAAACAGATCAGGTCTGAACTCCCCCTGGAAGACAGGATAACAAAACTGAGCTGTTTTACTTTGACCACATCATGAGAAGGCATGTCTCTCTAGAAAAGACAATAATTCTAGGAAAGATAGACAGCAGTAGAAAGATATGAAGTCTGCAGGCCAGATGGACAGACTCAATCAAGGATGGACCTGCAGGGCTTGAGAAGCAGTAGAGAATCTTGGATATGTCTCATCCACAGGGTTGCCATGAATCATGGACAACTTGAAGGCAGTTAACAACAATAACAACAGAGTGAAGGATCCATAAGCATGGGTAGGAATAATGTGGCCTTTCAGATACTGTTGGGCTCCAACTCTCAGCATTTCTCCCTATTGGCTATGCTAGCTAAGACTGCTGAGAGATGGATTCCAACAAGATATGAAAAGCCACATGTTTCCCCATCCTGACACTCTTAGGAGGAATTCCACTGGGGGGCACGTTGCTAATGGCCTCAACATATATGGAGCTGCCCCTAAAGCCATGATGTGTGCAAGAGGCAAATCTCTCATTCTTATTCTCACAGGGCTGTTTCACTTGACTGCAGTCCCACTCCCCCAATACTTTGATCTTAGCTTTGACATGTAAGGGCATGCTACCTAGGCAGAAGAGAAAGTGCATAACAAACCCACACCTGTCCTTGCACCTTAACTGTTTGCCAACCCAAAGAATGACACGCCTGCATTTTAGCTGCAGATCTTATCAATCCTGTGTGATTTCCCTGTTGACTCTCAGGGCTGCAGATGCCTAATTCATCTTCTGTGAAGATGCTACCAGGCCCTTGAATGTTTCTCATGCTATTTTTTCTCCCCAGGCACTTTGGCCTGAGCCCAACAGATATTCTACTTTCCATATCCTCCCTGTGGTTTCATTTGCGTTCCAGTTCTTCTCCTAAACCACCATGTGTATTTGTCTGCCAAGCAAGAATTATCCAGCTCCAATGCAGATGAGATGTTGATGGGAATTTCTCTTCCTGTAAATGTATACGTTGGGATATAATTCTGGCTGTATTTTGGCTGAAGGAGGAGAGTGTCTGACTCCTTCCAACCAAACATGGATTCGTTCTCCTTTCTTCTAGAGCAGCAGTTCTCAATTTTTTGGGATGCCAGACATTTTGAACTTCAACTCCCAGAAGCCCCAATAAGCATAGCCAGATTCTGGGAATTGAAGTTTGTACAGCCTCTGGTGGGGAAAAAAGAGGTTACTGGTAATCCTTGGGAATATACATTCCACATAACATATTTTGCCATTCAGTCACCAGATAGGACAGAATAGTGGTAAGGGGCTTCACTTGATCCCACCGTCTGCGATTGGGTGGCAGAAGTGGTCAGGTACTGTTGTGGATGATGGGTTCAGTAAGGCAAGAGGACCCAGAAGAATTATTGAGGATTCAGCATTTATTATCTGCATGCAGAAATTGTCCTCAGTGGAATTGTGTATTCCAAAAGACTGAGGCCAAGAACAACATAAAATGACAGTTTTTATAGGTTTTACACAAAGGAACTCTGTGTCACAATCTCATTGGTCAATATGCATATTGTT
The DNA here is from genome assembly GCA_034509955.1 of Urosaurus nigricauda. Classification (NCBI taxonomy): domain Eukaryota; kingdom Metazoa; phylum Chordata; class Lepidosauria; order Squamata; family Phrynosomatidae; genus Urosaurus; species Urosaurus nigricauda. The sequence goes on along the minus strand of JAOEGL010000006.1, from coordinate 25,355,707 downwards.
TATAAGAAATTCATACAATCAGAGTCCAAAATTCTGCATACATTATAATCCCGTAATCCATGCATTAGTAACCTTTAGGTCAAATTCCAAAGATCTCCTATCAATCCTGTTATTTCCAGAATTCAGAATTCTACTCAGCAATCTTGAACCAACTCCACATTCTTATCTATATCTATTATTTTGACTCTAAGACAGATTCAAGCACCATCAACATCCTTCAAAATATGTCACACCAACCTTTTTAGCCATCTTGTTAAAATCCATTCTCAGCAAATCCCTTCCAGACTTCAACTCTGGAATTCTCTCTTATGTGCACAGTTTGCATTCTGTATTTCTCCCAGAAGCCTTCACTTCAGCCTTTCTCTGGAAATGTCTACACTTTGGTTCAGTTCCTCATCTTTAAATCCATCTTCTACTATAAATCCCAATATCTAAATATTGATTATCAAAACCTGTCCACCACAGTACATCTCTTACCAATTCAGTAGGTGAAACAAAATTTGGACATCCATGCTTTGCAACAATCCAAATAGGAGTTTCACAATGTAATAAACTACTTTTGAAGACAGCCCAGATACTGCAGATGTTCAGCTTGGCAACTAGTGTCCTGATGGGGGTAAAACTGTAAGATGATAAAATTTCTGTTATGGTATAGCTCAGGGCTTTATCCCACCAGCTTGTTGTCTCCCAGCGATCACGTTGTTTAACCAAATGGAAACATATCAGTATGGAAAAAAAATCACTATCACATCTTCTCTGCGATAGCATCATGGTGCTACTTTATATTTTTCTTTCTGAATGTTTATAGTGTTAGTTAAGAATTGGTTTGTATTCAATTTAATAAATACTGTATATACAGAATTTAAACAAGTGAAGGTGGTTTCTTGCCTATATGCCTGTGGGCAATCACCATACTACCAGATCAATTGTTCATTAAAGGGAGGGTACCTGGCTTTCCAGTCTTGCAGTATCTGTCACCTTGCATTTACAGCAGTCTTCCTAATCCAATCATTTTAGCCATGAGCAGATCCCAACTAGTTGGAACAATATTGATACTTGCCTTTAAAGCCCTGAAGCAGCCTGGATCTTAACGTAATAAGGCAGGGTTAGGTGAAGGTGGATTTGGGATATACAGTACTTGTAAATCATCAGATGATTTGTATTAGGTCACCAGGGTTTCCAGCTCCCATTTGTTTAAGCATAGCGACAATGAAGGATTTTATTCCTTCTCAGGCATGGAAGTTTGGGAGGAAACAAGAGCTATGTTTTGAAGTGATTTGTGGGCAACCTCCAGTTCTCTGGTAATGGCACTGCAAATCTGAGTTCATGATGTAAGCAAAGGAGAGCCCAAAGTCTGTTCCTGAGGGGTGTGTGTGTTGTGTGCCTTCATGTTGTTTCCAACTTATGGCAACCCTAAGGCAACCCTATCACAGGATTTTCTTGGCTGGTTTCTTCAAAGGAAGTTTATCACTGGCATCCTTGAGGCTGAAAGGAAAGGGGCATTTTTTGCATCTCTTTTTCATAACCTCTTGAGATGTGGGAGAGGGAAAGTGTTCAGTGTCATAGCTTTCATCTGTGGTGGCCCCTCTCTCTGCTCGAACCATGGTCCCACATTATTTTCATCTCATAAAAAAGCAGCATGAGCAAGGATGGGGCCTTCACCCTTGTGGAATTCACCCTATATGGACTATTTTCTGAAATGATGAGAACTGTCTGGCCAGCCACTTCCCTATTTGCATTCTGCTGACACATAACCCCCAGCCTCTTGTGTGTGTTTGTATGGAAATCAGCCAAAATAAAAAGCAAAACAAAAAACATATTGCAGTTTGGGGGAGCCTTTGGCTCTCCAGATGTTGTTGAACTACAGTTCCTATATAGGTCTTATCATTGGACAGTCAGACTGAGCTGATGGGAGTTGGACTCCAAGACCATTTTGGGAACCCAAAACACTGGCCTACTGGAACTATTTTTCCCCCTGTCAGTATAGATTTCCTGTTGGCTTTTGGTGTTTTATTACTGCTCTTCTCTTGGCAAGCCAAGGAAGCAGTTTTGGGAAATGGAAAAATGGAGAAATCACGAAAGAGGAATTCAAACAAATAGCCAGCACATGTAGGGGTAAAGTCAGAAAAGCTAAAGCGCAGAATGAACTCAGGCTTGCTAGAGAGGTTAAGAACAATAAAAAGGGCTTTTTTGGATATGTCCGCAGCAAAAGGAAGAAGAAGGAAACAGTGGGGCCACTGCGTGCAGAAGATGGCAAAATGCTAACAGGGGACAGAGAAAAGGCAGAATTACTCAACACCTTCTTTGCTTCAGTCTTCTCAGAAAAGGCAAAGGGTGCTCAACCTAAGGATAATGGAGACAGAATAGAGGAAATTCAGCACAGAATAAGTAAAGAGGTAGTACAGGAATACCTGGTTAGCCTAAATGAATATAAATCTCCAGGACCAGATGAACTACATCCTAGAGTATTAAAAGAACTGGCAAATGTAATATCAGAGCCATTGGCAATAATCTTTGAGAACTCCTGGAGAACAGGAGAAGTCCCAGCAGACTGGAGGAGGGCAAACGTTGTCCCCATCTTCAAAAAGGGAAAAAAAGAGGATCCCAACAATTATCGTCCAGTTAGTCTGACATCAATTCCAGGAAAGGTTCTAGAGCAGATCATTAAGCAGAGAGTCTGTGAACACTTAGAGGCCAATGCCATAATCACAAAAAGCCAACATGGGTTTCAGAGAAACAAGTCATGCCAAACGAACCTGATCTCTTTTTTTGATAAAATTACCAGCTTGGTAGATGAAGGGAATGCTGTGGATATAGTATACCTCGATTTCAGTAAGGCCTTTGACAAGGTTCCCCATGACATTCTTGCAAACAAGCTTGCAAAATGTGGGATAGACAAGTTAACTGTTACATGGATTTGTAATTGGTTGACTGGCCGAACTCAAAGGGTGCTCAAAAATGGCTCCTTTTCATCCTGGAGAGAAGTGACCAGTGGGGTGCCACAGGGCTCTGTCCTGGGCCCAGTGCTATTCAACATCTTTATTAACGATTTGGATGACAGAATTGGGGGCATACTTATCAAATTTGCAGATGACACTAAACTGGGAGGAGTAGCTAATACCCCAGAGGACAGGATCAAAATTCAAAATGACCTGAATAGACTAGAAAGCTGGGCCAGTGCTAACAAAATGAAATTCAATGCGGAGAAATGTAAGGTTCTGCACTTAGGGCGGAAAAATGAAATGCACAGATATAGGATGGGGGACACCTGGCTGAATGAGACCACATGTGAAAGGGATCTAGGAGTCCAAGTAGACCATAAGCTGAACATGAGTCAACAGTGTGATGCGGCAGCTAAAAAAGCCAATGCAATTTTAGGCTGCATCAATAGAAGTATAGTTTCTAGATCAAGGGAAGTTATAGTGCCACTCTATTCTGCTTTGGTCAGGCCCCACCTGGAATACTGTGTCCAGTTCTGGGCACCACAATTCAAAAAAGATGTGGAGAAACTGGAGCATGTCCAAAGGAGGGCAACTAAGATGGTGAAGGGTCTGGAAACCTTGCCCTATGAAGAACGCCTTAGGGAGCTGGGGATGTTTAGCCTGGAGAAGAGAAGGTTAAGAGGTGATATGATAGCCCTGTTTAAATATTTGAAGGGATGTCATATTGAGGAGGGAGCAAGCTTGTTTTCTGCTGCTGCAGAGACTAGAACGCGAAACAATGGATGCAAACTGCAGGAAAAGAGATTCCACCTCAACATTAGGAGGAACTTCCTGACAGTAAGGGCTGTTCGACAGTGGAACACACTCCCTCGGAGTGTAGTGGAGTCTCCTTCCTTAGGGGTCTTTAAGCAGAGGCTGGATGGCCATCTGTCAGGGATGCTTTGACTTGGAGTTCCTGCATGGCAGGGGGTTGGACTGGATGGCCCTTGTGGTCTCTTCCAACTCTATGATTCTATGATTCTATGATTCTATGATTCTATGAGCTATTTGTGATCTAGTGTTTTATGCAATTAAAGGAGATTATTAATAAATAACAACACTGTAAAGATTATTTCCTGTAATGGGGTGTTAGTGCCATTATCAAATTCACTATGTCACTGCACTTAGGGCCAAAATCCAGGGTGGCCATGTGACCTACTTTACAGTGGATGGCCCTTTACTTGAAATCATTCTCTGTTTCAAGTTCTGTACTGTTTGAAGATTAAGGGAAATGAGGAACCATGGAGTTATACTCCAGCAGTGGGAATCATGTACCCCTCTAGATGCTGAACTGCAGCTCTCAACATTCCTCACCATTGGTATGTTGGTATGGCTGCTGGGACATGCTGTCAAACAATATGTGGCATTCAGATCATTTAGGGCATTGCAAATTAACAGCCAGTCAGTGTGGTGTAATGGTTTGAGCACAGGACTATGATCAGGACTTGAATCCTTGCTCAGCTGTGCAAAGAAAGTGCTGAACTAGATGTTCCTGCCCTCCAGCCTCTTCTGAGCAAAGAAACTGCATGAAACATGTCCTCTTAACTTCCACCACAGAAAGCATGGCTGATGGTTAGAGATGGTGGGCATTTTATTTCAGAACATGTGGGGGACTACCAGTTCTCCATCACAAGTACAGATTATTGAAACAATATGGATTGTATGGTATAAAATGTGTATTTTTATACTATAAACTTATACTGTAAAGGATAGAAATGAAACTACAAAAATGATGGAAAATCATCTTGTGTGACGAGATTCTATCCGCATTACCAATTCTTACCCATCTACTGCTAGCATATTAATTCTGCTCCTAGAAATAAAACTATAGCCAATAGAAGTCCACAACAAGTGGGTAACCTATTGTGATTGGAACATTGGGACTTCCTTGGCATAGTGTATACCAAGGTACACACTGTGAAATTGACTCAGAAAAAAAAAACCTTCTGTAAAAAAAAAATCTAAAAAGTCTGCAGTTGGTGCATGCGCACAATCATTGGCAGGACAGTGTACATATACTTCACTTTTGGCATACTTCGTTGTTTATTATTTTCTTGAACTGCTCCAGAATTTTGTTTTGAAAGGCAATATATAAATGTCCAGCCAGTCACATATCAAGCACTAGACTTGGCTCTCTGTCAAAAAGCAGAACCCTGTGCACCGCTCTAGGTCTTTTAATTTTTATCCCATCCTTCAGACTATTATAGCTTCCTTAAGTGACTCAATTCAGTATGAAAACAGGATAGCCTGCTATCAGGCTTACAAACTAAGATAGACATGCTGAATGATTTCCTAAAAAAGGCAGCTTCTGGGGACTGGAAGAGGTTGTCTTATTGTGTGTTCTTATATGCACATGTGCTTGGAAGTCAGTCTCTAATGTGTTCAATGGAGCTTACCTTCTAATACTGTGATTTGTGATGGCAACAAATGGCTTAGCAACAGTGCAATACAATTCTCCTTTATGCGATATTTTGGTACTGAAGGATAATCAAATCTGTAGAGTTAATTGCTGCACTACGTGAAAGACAAATGGCCAGTTTTAAAGTGTGACCATTGGCTGGCAGATTCTAAGGGTGGTTGTCCCAATCTCACTTTAACCAGCTTTTCCCTGCAATATGGCATGGGGTGGGAGTGGGGGGCAGCAGCTCTTTTGCAGGAGGATAGTTTGCTTAAGGTCACAATGAATTCAAGGAGGAATCACTATTTGAACCCAAAACTGCCCCACTCATACCCTTGCTAAATCAAATGCAAATCACACTGGTAAGAAGGGACAATTTTATTTGTTCATTTGTTGAAGGTTGGTTAATACAATCTCATCTTCTTGCAGTGTCACTGCTAAGTGAACTTCTTTTGAAGTAACTAAAAGATCCCACTAGTTAATGCTGTTAACACCAGCTGATCAGTGGAAGAGACCTGTCATAGCCCTCTTGGGATGAGAATGTGAAATAGAGACCTGCTGTTTAAAAGAGCTGTCTTCTCTGTATGAGGACATGTAACCTCAGCTATAGACAGTCACAGAGGAGGACAGAAATATGGAGATTTACGTAGCAGTTTTAGCTCCATATAGAAATATTCTGTCTTCAAAAACCATCATATCCTATTGCAACTCAACACCTGCATTACTCCAGGGGTAGAAATTAGGTGGACATAGTTTCTCATACTGATAAACATTTGACAGCAAAGAAAGAGTTGAAAAAAGGACCGCCTCTTTCTTTTCTTTTCAAAACCTGGTTTAATGCTGACCATATGGACCTTCATTAGTCTAAAATAAAGTAATATGGTACGATCTTGTAAAAATTAAAGTTTCATCCAGAGGATCTTTTTAGGTTAAATTAGCCAGAACAAAAGTATGCAACACCCTAGTCTTTTACAACTTTTGTTCTGTATACTGATCAACAAAAAAATAATGTTCTAGGGGAATAAAAGGAAGAGTGATTGCCTTTATTAAGGAATTTCAATCCATTTCAATTTCTTGTATGTTCAACCCCAAATGGGGAAACCTCAGTGATTATTTTTGGCTAGAATCTCTTATTTTCAAAGAAACTGTAGAAAAAGATAGGCCTGGGGAATGAGAGGATGCTCATTGGGGTAGCTGAAGCAACACTGACTGTCCCGAGGGTAAATAGGTGATGTTACGGGACCGCGAGAGCTGATAAGCAATGTCTTCAGCTGCCTCAAGTTTGCGTAGTTCAATGAGGCCATCGCCTGCAGTAGCCAGAGAAGTGGCAATCAGCTCAGCTGCTTTTGAGTCCCCCTCGGCTGAGATAACAGCTGCTTTCTTCTGCTGTTCTGCCTGTGGAAGGGAAGAGACAACTAATGTAAGCAGAAAAAGGTTAAGACACATCCACAACACACCTAACCCGACCAACAGCAAACTCCAGCAGTGACTGCTGACTAGGCTGTAGCCAGAAGAAAAGAAATGAGAAAATAAGGGTGAAAGGATCATGCTCAAGAGACACTGAGGTTTTGCAGTGTAATACATTCATTAAAAAAACCTGAAGATTAAAAACAGAACAATCAAATGATAGTGGAGCACAGTGAAGTATCTATAGGACATTGAGTAACAAGCCTCATGTACACTTAAAGAAGTCGTGGAAAACATCCCCCAAACCAAAACACTATTTTAGAGCTCCCCAAAAAAGGATAACTGCCACTTCCAGAAGACTCCAGGAGCAGTGATTCTTTCTCACAAGGCACAACCTCCCACTCTTTCTTGGCAAAACCCTCACCAAAAGCAAGGTTTAGGAAACCAGAAATGGGTATCTAGCCACTTGAAGTTTAGTTTTTTTGGGAGGGGGGGCATGATGTGACCCAAAGTGGTACAAAATAGGCCCCTAGACTTTGCTCATATCTGGTGTAAAGGATCAAGGAGTAGAGGATCCAGATGGAGTCCATGTAACTTCTGCCCCTACTTTTCTTCATCCTCTAGAGCACAGTTGGGGAACTTGTAACACTCCTTATGTTGATGAAATAGTTGGTACTCTCTCCACTGGTCAGAGCCTAATGGGAACTGATGTTCAACAATACCAGGGGTGCCACCTGTTTCTTAGCTCTGCTATATTATTTGCTAGTCGACCCCAGCTGCTGTTCCAATCTCTTTATACCCCTTGTATTCCAATGTCCTACATTACTTACTAGGGACTTCCAAACTTCTGCCTGTGTGGATGTTTTTAACTTCTCTTATCCCTGCAGGCGAAAGGTTAAGGCTGTTTGGTGAATAAACTCAGAGAAGTTACTGATTTGTAGATTTTTTTTACTAGTCAACCTGGGGCTGGCAGTGGAGGAACCCAGATTTTTTTAAAAAAAACAGTGGGACAGTTGCCTCTCTATCAATCTCTACTTATCTCTCTTTCTTCATGCTTCATCCTCACAACAATCTTGTGAGATAAAGTCAGACTGAGAATATGTGACTGTCCCAAAGTTAACCAGGGAGTTTAATGACTCAGATAGGTCTAGAAAGTGGACCTCATACAATCCACTATTGTATTAATGCTAATACAAGCTAATGTTTAGATAAAATAAAATATACCCAGGATAATAACTTGATTTTTATTTTTTTAATTTTTGTATCCTGCCTTTCTGCCTGGGCAATCAAGGAGGCTTACATAGAATAACTAGATAAAAAGAGAGAACCCTCCCTTGAAATAGAATTAAATACAATACAATTTAAAAGAGAAAAAAAATCATCCATTAAAAACAGCAACATAATACTAATATTAAAACAGAGATTTTCTGCTAACAGTGTTGGATGGAGTGAGGAGAGCTCAGAGTGTGTTGGATGCTTAATTCTAGGAAGGCCTGCTGGAAGAGACCCATCTTGACAGCTTTTTAAAAGATGTCTAAACTTGATATTTGATGGATCTCTTCCGGCAAGGCATTCCATAGCCTGGGAGCAGCAGTGGAAAATGCCCTCTGGGAGGTTGCTGTTAATCTGGTTTTCATAAGCTGCAGTAGATTCCTCCCAGAGGACCTGAGGATATGGGAGACTATATTCAAATTCCCACCTGGATGAGATGGCTTCAGAACAAGCTACTAGATTTTGTAACACAGCTTATTTAAATTTAAAAAAAAAGCTTAAAATGATAAAGAAGGATTAGCTTAGATGGCTTTAGAAAGGGATTAGACATATTCATTGAAGAATAAGGCCATCAATGGCTATTAATCACAATGGCTATATGCTGCCTCCATTTCAGAGGCAGTATTTCTGCAAATACCAGCTCTTAGAAAACCCAAGCAGGAGGACACCACTGTACTCATATTCTGCTTTTGAGCTTTCCAGAGGCACAAGTCTGGCCACTGCAAGCACACAAGGTGGTGGACAAGATCATCCAATGGTCTGATACAGATGAGCTTGGAAAAAAGACTTTTATTTGGATGACAGCTACCCACAATGTTTGGGGGATTTTGGAATTAAAGTTCCAAAAAAAATTATTCCAGGCTCTGTGAATCAGTTAGTCTCACTGTCCCAATGGCTCTTAAACTTTTATACACTGTGGGCAAAAAGTGCACTATACCAATGAATTCTGAGCAACATGGAACAAATGGAGAAAAAGGTGAAAACTCCTCAAGCAAGAAGTGAATGCCTGCTGAGGCCATCTGGCAAGCATACTAATACTCACCTTTTCCACTATGAATCTGGCCCTCTCTGCCTCTTGCTGGGCTACCTGTTTCATTTCTACTGCTTCTGTGAACTCTTTCCCAAATGTCAGATGTGTCTGAAAGGGAAAGAAGTGAGACTATAAACTGAAGATTTCCACTAGGTCTCAGGATGCTAGTCAATAATTCATATCCAAGATATAGTTGTCTGAAAGTTGCAGTGTTTCATATAAGTTCAGGATGCAGGAAAAATATGGTAAAATCCAAATTCTCATATCCCTCTTCCTCAAGAGTTCTCCTTTAGAAACAGATCACCTCAGGACTACACAATACCTTAATTCTTTTCAGTTATGAGTAAATATGACATTGATCCTGAATCCAGAAGACAAAAAATAAAATAAAATAAATACTGGCATATTTTACTTTGTTTAATAACAGGAGCAAGGATATTGATTGCAAAAAAAATTGGAAGCTGGAACATCCCCCAACATCAGTTGAGTGGATGCACAAAAAACAAACAAACAAATAAAATCAGGGAACTAGATAGATTGATATTTATGGTGAATAATAAAACGATGACAAAAATAGAAAAATATTGGCAACCAATTTTAAAATACTGGGAAGGAATTTGGGGGATAAATAAGAAACTTTTACAAAACTAGAAATGTAGTTAATAACAAGATAGAGACAAAAAAGAAAGTAACTGTGAAATCAATAGCTAGATAGAAGAGGAGTAGGATGGGCATTGTACTTGAAATAAGAAAAAATAGATAGGAAAGAAATATTAATTAAAAATTAGTGATTATTTTTGTAATGGGTTACATTTGGAAAGAAAGAAAAGAAGTATAATTATAGTTCAAAAAGGGAAACTAGAAGAAGAAAAAAGGGAATAGAGTCTTTATAGGAACAGTGATAGAAAGAAGCATTATAAAGAAAAAAATTACTATAACGATATAAACTTGTGTTGAAATGTTTTACTGTAAGAATGGTGATGATAAAAAAACAAATAAAAATAAAAAAATCATAACCCTGGTGTTGATCAGGATCAGGCAGACATTAGGTTGAATTTATTGGTAGATCTCTAAGAGATTTCCAGTACATCAGAGAGGCATTTTATTCCACAATTCTATGCCTGCTTTCCTGAGCTGCTTATTTTGCAACTGGGTCCAGGTAGAAGCCCTCTGGGTTCTTGTGAAAAACAAAGCAGATACCATGCACATCCCAAATATGCTCATCTCCAGTGTAGATTACACAGGCAGACTGTGTAGATTGGAACATTCCCTTTCAAAGACATCCCATCCTCTTTGCACTTTACTAAAACCTGGATCTATTTAACTGCTTGGGAAAATTAAAGCAGGAATTTATGAGGTTCTGAATCAAGACAGATTACTGAAGCAGTGAAGTGTTCCTGGCACAGAACTGCTTAGTGCATCTAGACCCTCCTGCTGCAGCCTTTGGACTCCAGGGTCTTATGAGGGGCATTACTATCTAAAGTGTGTGCATACACAAACACAGAGAGGGAAGGAAGAAATAATAAAATGAAACTATAAAATATAGCTATTGCATATGCAATACAAAACTATACAATTCAATATAAAACAAATTATTTAGGTAAATACAAAAAAATACAATATAATATGAAACAAATTGTAATCAATATCTAGAGGCCAAAGGTTCTTTCTCCTCTAGTTTAGGCTTTAATCTGTCTTCTATTAGCAAAGTGAGATTTCTTACCAAGGAAACGTCATCCAGGATGAGTCCAAACGTCGCTGCTCTTTCCGTGAGGTCTTCGCTTACTTGACGTGAAACTAGCTCTCTCTGGGTGATTAACTCACCAGCATCAAAACGAGCCTGAAACAATATGTTGTGCAAAAAGCAATTGAGGTGGGGGGCTGACATTGTATCTCCCACTAAAGGACCATGGAGGGCTGCACCACAACCAGTTTTTAAAAAGTGTTTAAAATTACACTCAGATGCTCCACGGTCCCTTTAGAGAATGGGGAGGGAATTTTAATTTAATCTTGTTTTTAGCTTACCTGGGGATGCCTTAGGCCAGAACACCCCTTTTTAAAAATTAAATCAGGAAGTAAACTAGAAATCAATTTTAGTTTTCAAATGTAGGCCGCCTCCCAATTATATCCAGGCCTACTTAGATGCTTTTGCAAGATCAGAAATCCCTAAACCGAACAAGATGCTGGGTTTATTGATTCTCTCATTCTACCCCATCGGGCACCACACTCAATAAATGCTTTTGGCTTACCACTACAGATTTTAGGATCTCTGTTGTAATGGAAGGCAACACTCGCTCATCATAGTCCTCGCCAATAGTGGTAAAAATTCGGGGAAGCTGAAGAGTCACTGGCCTGAACAAGATTCGCAATGTGATGTTCACATTCTGTAAATCTACCAGGAAGACAGGGAGAATATTAGAGCAAGAATTCAAGGCATCAAGGGAAGGGTAAGTTATTCTGGGTCTACTCCACATGTTTTCTGAGGGTCTATAAATGAGAAGTTCCCAGTCCTGGCCCCTTCTAAAGTCCCTCCCATTTCTTCCCCACGTATTGCCTCTTCCGTACCAGTCTCAGTGAGAACAGACCCAATGTTGAGGGATGTTAATAACTCCAGTTCCAGTGTCATCTGCAGGACCATTGGTTCTCCAATGCCCAATCTGCTCAATCCCGGCAAGGTTTAGGAGCCAGGAGACCACCACTAAAGAGCAAGGGTTTTTTAAAAATCATCCTCAATAATAATTCCCTATGCCAGTGGGCTTGTTTTGTCTTGGTTTGGCTGAAATGTTTCCAGGAAGATTTGCTGCTGAAGAATATCTGTATGCCTGGAATGGAATCCGGATGCATTCTGGGACATTTTAGGGTACAATGTCATTTCTTTTGTTGTATGTTGGCTTGTTCACATCCACCATTGTTGGAAGAATGAGCGGATACCTTTTCCTAGGAAATGTATGTGCTATTTATGATTTCCCCATTTTGGAATCCCATTATGATTTTTTGGAACCCTGAAAATGACTCTTGTATGCCAGGAATGGAGAAAAGCTGGATCTGGAACTAGTGGTACATCTTACAATTATTTGTAATTGATTGGCAAGGGTTTCCGAGTCCAGTTTATTTATTTGTTTGTAAATACTTGCATACTGCCAAAATTCCAAAGCTGTCTACATCAAGAAAACATAAATACAGAGAAAATACCACACACATTCTTCTGAAGTCCAATAAATATATGCACATTGATGGCACTAAATAAATAAATAAATAGATGTTGGGTTGGACTAAACAAGGAAGGCTTGTTCAAATACATTTTTTGAACGTGTGTTGAAAACTAACAACGATTGGCACATATCAAATTCTGGTCTAATTTGTCCCCACTGATTTAAAATGACCAAGCTTTCTGCATAAATTATACTGAAAGGTGAAATGAAAAAAATCTGGAGAGAACCAATTAATCTGGATTTTTAAGTGGAGGGATTGTGAATTTGAATTCAGTGCTGGTACTGAACATAAATTGCTTTTACATCAGCGTAAGTTGGATGGAATTAGGGTTCTACATTCTTTATTTCATTGGTATAAATCAGGGTGGTAGGTGGAGGATTCATTATGTTGCTGCTAGAAAACCCCTCAAAGCAAATCTTGCTAATAAAACCCCATGATTTGGCCTTAAGGTCACCATAAGTCAGAAACAACTTGAAGTTAGAGAATAACAACAGACAGTTAATAAATGATGGGCTGAAAACTTTGCAACTCTATTGCAACTAGCTCAAAGATCTATCAGTAAATCCTAATCTACCTTTTACTCCCACTGTTTTAGGTATTAAGGATAAAACCAAATTGTATCTATCATTTTATTACCTTTACTCCCAGTGATTACAGGAACATTACGTGGTCGAGAGCGGCAGTCAAATATGATTGGCTTCTGGACCCAAGGGATGAGAAAATGGGTACCTTCTCCCACCACTACGTCCTGAACACCTCGGAATCTGTCAAAGATGACAGCCCTATGGCCTGCATCCACTAGAGAAGAGGAAGAGCAAACAAACAAAAACTCAGCTACATCACATTGGAAGCACAAGAAAAACAAGTAGTATTGAACAATGATGCCCACATGTTAAATCAATTTGGACTCATATGTGACAAATATAGTACATTGACAAACCTGTTGCAACCTATGACAGAGTTCCTTTTGAGCAGAAGTAGAAAGGTACCACCTTTGTGCAAGTACACATAGGACACTGCCTTACGTTTCATACCTGTATTGCCTATTTGAAATAGAATTACCTTTCCAGACAGGCATATTCCTTCCCCGCCATCCAATTCAGCTGCAAATGCTGGGGGACTGAACCTGGAACCTGCCATAAGCAAATCATGTGCTCGACCATTGAGTCATAGTTATGGCCCCAGTTCTGTCTACACCAGATTGCATTAAGCAAATTCAGTGGAGTTGCTGTAATTCAGTGGAGTGTCTCCTGGTTTAGAATGTCATGGTTTATTCAAACATTCTATTTTAGATTGTCCCCACTCCTATGGGCACTTGGTCTTTTTATAAGCACCACCTTGCTGGTCTGTCCTTTGAAGGGCCAGTGACAATTGTTTATACGTGAATACCATCGGAACAGCAAGAAAATAATGCAGTGTGGAGTGTTGGAAAAGTTATTGTTTTTGACTATAACTTTCACAATCCCCAAACCAGCATGGCCAGTTGCAGTCTAGCAATTAACTTTTCCAACTTCTAATTTTGGGTTCTCTCACAGTAGGGGTATGGATCTTGTGGCCTTGCAATTCAAATGTTGTTGACTACAACTCTCATAATCCTTTGACATGATGTTTGGGGCTGACTAGAGCTCAATAACATTTAGAGAGACACAGATTCCCGATTTGTCTAATGGGATACTCCATTTCATGACTTCACTCCTGTAATTGTCACAGAATATTATTTCCCCTCTTAGCAGGCAGTCCTATTTGGCTCTTTTAGATTGGAGAGAGTCTCCACATTCCATTACTTCTGTGATAAGTCCATTGCTTCTGTTCAGTGCCTGGTTTTTAATATAATTGTGGGCCCTATTCACAATATGGATCAATCTAGATATTACAAAACTATTAGTACATAAACTGAGCCCAAGAGAGGAGAAGGAATTTCATAGGCTCTTATCTTAATAGCTATTCTGCAGGAAAGTATTGCGGCAAGTTATCTCTGCCTAGCAGTCCTTCATGTTCTACTGAAGAGTTCTAGACAAATGGAAATCACTAAAATCAACTGCAGTCAGTCACAATATTTCGTGTAAGAAAAGGCCTCCTCACCATTATAAAGAGCAGAGTTGACAACCCCACCAGCAATTGCTAGGCCAAGGCCAAGTTTACCAACAGTCTCAAAGATCTTGGCAGCCATCTGGTCAGCTTCAAGCCTACTTCCGTGTCACACCTGCATACAAAACAAAGAAATGTACCATGACTTTAAAATCTAGAGGCATTAAAACAGCTTCCCTCATTGGGAACTAACTTAAAACAGCAATCTGTTTTCCAGCATTACCAAGTTACAGTCCATCCATACCAATCTAGGAGTGAACTCTGTTCAGTGCGGTGGGATTTACATCAGAGTGAACATCAACAAAAATGCAATATTATTCTGATTTAAGGTTCAATCTTCTGCCTGCCGATATACATTATTGTTTTTTAACTACAGGTTGCACTCTCAGCCTACAAGGAGTGTGTGGGGGGGAATGGGGGGAAGCAAAGGAAAAGGGACAAGAAAACAAGGCTGACATTAAAACTAAGCATCATCATATAACCAAATGCCTGGTTAAGCCTTCAAAAGCAAACCAGAACTGAGAAAGAAGGAAATTCACAGATTTCCTTGGGAAGGCATTCTACAATTTTAACTGTTAGTGCTCTTTTTACCATTTGTGTATTTTAAATTCATGTTCATGTTTTTAACTGTGTTATGTGCCTGTTTGCTGTTGTATTTTAATCTGTTGTTCCCTGCCTTGGAGGCAAATAAGAAACACTTATCATCATCATTATTTTTATGCCACCATTAAAAAGGCCCTGTCTCTTGCATGTTCCCTTTTCAGCATGTATAAGACTGAGAACAGAGGAACTTGTTCATTCACAAGCAATTACTAAACCCCCACATCATTCTCACTGAACTCAGTGTAGTTCTCAGAATCATGAACTGGATTAAGTAGCTAGTGACCCCCATCAGAGGATCACAGTCTATTAAACTACAGAAAATATGAAACAATTAATGCACAGTAGACATGGTTGGGGTGTGAATGAAAAGGAATTTATGAGCTCTCAGACATGAGCACAACTAGATGTCTGAGCAGCTCCCAGCAGTCACTATGGTGTTAGAGGGAATACTTTTCTTCCTGTAGGGCAGAATTGACCCTCCAGATGTTTTAGACTTTGGTTCCCATAATCTCTTACCACTGGTGAGGCAGAAGGGGGATGATGGGTCCAAAACCTGGAGAGTCAAAGCTTCCCTATCTCTTCTCCAAGGCAGCAGTTTATTTTCAGAGGACCCTGCTTGCATTAACTTCTGCTGAGAGCCCTATGGGCATGTTTTAGGGCATATATATATATATATACACACACACAGTCTCTCCAGGGCAATGATCAGGCTTGATGGACCATCAGGATCAATGAGATAAAAGAAAGCTGGAGTAAGACTTGGGATTGGAGTTCAAGTCCCCTCTAAGCTCTGTAAGTCACTGGAGGAACCATAGAGTTGGAAGAGACCACAAGGGCCATCCAGTCCAACCCTCTGTCACGCAGGAACATATACATCGTTCTTCAGCCACAATGGCTATTATTTATTATTTATTAATTTTTAGATATTTTCATTTTTTATTTATTTAGAGTATTTATATCTGCTCTTCAGCTGCAAAGGCCATTATTTATTATTGATTAACATATATTTCCATATTTATTTATTTAGAGTATTTATACCCTGCTCTTCAGCCACAAAGGCCATTATTTATTATTAATTAACATTTATTTATTTCCATATTTATATATTTAGAGTATTTATAACCCCACTCTTCAGACACAAAGGCCATTGTTTATTATTAATTAACATTTATATATTTCCATATTTATTTATTTAGAGTAATTATACCTTGCTCTTCAGCCACAAAGTCTATTATTTATTATCAATTAACAATTATTTCCATAGTTATTAATTAATTTAATTAATATATATTAATTAATATATATGTCTGAGCAGCTCCCAGCATTTTTATATATAAATATATAAAATATATTTATATATTTATATATTTAAAGTATTTATACTCCACTCTTCAGCCACAAAGGCTATTATTTATTATTAATTAACATTTATTTCCATATTTATATATTTAAAGTATTTACACTCCACTCTTCAGCCACAATGGCTATTATTTATTATTAATTAACATTTATTTCCATATTTATATATTTAAAGTATTTATACTCCACTCTTCAGCCACAAAGGCTATTATTTATTATTAATTAACATTTATTTCCGTATTTATATATTTAAAGTATTTATACTCCACTCTTCAGCCACAAAGGCTATTATTTATTATTAATTAACATTTATTTCCATATTTATATATTTAAAGTATTTACACTCCACTCTTCAGCCACAAAGGCTATTATTTATTATTAATTAACATTTATTTCCACATTTATATATTTAAAGTATTTATACTCCACTCTTCAGCCACAATGGCTATTATTTATTATTAATTAACATTTATTTCCATATTTATATATTTAAAGTATTTATACTCCACTCTTCAGCCACAAAGGCTATTACTTCTAATTAATTAACATTAATTTATTTCCCTTTCTAGGCAACTCACCTCCTCAGGCAGCAGCAGCACTGACTGACCTCCACATGAATTCCCAGCCAGAGCCAGACCACCTGGTCTCTCGACGGTGACGCACAGTCTATGCGCCCGCAACGCCTCGCGCAAAGCACGACGGGATTCGCAGTCCTCCAGCTCGCAGCAATGCCAGCAACAGCGACTCTGAGAAGGCTGAGAGAACTACAAACCCCGAAGGCACTCAGAACAAGGCACCTCCCCTATAGGATGTCCGCCGCAAAGCCTCTTGGGATTTGTAGTCCGCCGCATATAAGGAACGTCTTGCTCTTGGGCCTCCTCCTGAGGAGAAACAAAAATTGTGCATCCCATTATTATTATTATTATTATTAATTATTATTATTATTATCTTGTTGTTCTTATTGTTGTGTAACTTATGGCGACCGTCAAAGATTCTTTAGAATATTTTTTTTAAAATCTAAATACAGTATTTAATTATTTATTTAAATTTAAATATCGTTACTATTTAATTATTTAAATAATTATAATAATAAGTATTATATTTAATTATTGAAATTATTATAATAAAGTATTATATGTATATATATGTAATATAATATTTTATAATAATATAATATATAATATATAATATAATATATAATGTTTATATATTATATAATTATAAAATTATATATATATATATATAAACATAGTAATAATAATAATATAATTGTAATATATATATATATAATTATATAATATTTAATAATAATAAAACATATATATATATATATATATATATATATAATTTAATATATAATTATATATTTATAATATAAATTATATATTATATATACTTATAAAGCGCTGCAAATTTCCACAGCACTAATCTTTTAATTAGACAGTTCCCTGCCTTCATGCTTACAATCTAAATATGTTGTCAATATATATATATATATATATATTATAGTAATTATAATAAAATATGATGATGTTTTATATATATGTATATATATTCTCTAGGAATATCTAGGTCCTCCAGTGCAACTCTATGGTCAGGTTTAACCAAAAGTTGCATTGAAGGACCTAAAGATTCCTAGAGAGAACACTCCACTAGGGATTTGTAGCTCCTCCTGCACAATTCTATGGTCAAAGATTCCTAGAGAGGTGTTTTCTCAGGTAAAAATAATTAAAACATAGTGTTTTTGTTATTTGTGGTTTTCCCACATTCATGGTGGTCCTGTGCCCCTAACCCTAGCGAATGAGGAGGGACCACTGTATATACTGTTAGTAAAGAGGAAGCAATTTACATGTTAATCTGCGTATTGTTCTGTTATTGAATGGCAAAGTCTCAAGGTGTTTATATAATTAATGATCCATTGTCTTCTGGGAAACCCCCCTCACCCCGGGGGGGGGGGGAGTTTTCATTTGCACTTGCTGGGTCTTAATTTTGGTGTTTTTCAGTGAGAATCATGCAAGCTGTTGCATTTCCCATCACCATTGTATTTCCCATCACCAGTGAAAGTTGGATGTGAATAAAAAGAAAATTCATTTGAGATGTGGTGCTGGAGAAGAGTGCTGAGGATACTGCGGAGGGTCAAGAAGGTAAACAAAAGAGTCATTGAACAGATCAAGCCTGAAATCTCCCTGGAAGCCAAGATGATCAAATTGAGGCTGTTGTACTTTGGCCACATCATGAGAAGGCACAACTTATTGGAAAAAAAAAATAATCCTAGGAAAAGTAGAAGATAGTAGAAAGAGAGGAAAACTGCATGCCAGATGGCTAAACTTTATTAGGGAAGTGACAGTCTGAATTTGCAGGACCTAAGCTGAGCGACAGAGGACAGAGGGACTTGAAGAGTTACCTCAATAGTGTTGTAAGAATAAAGTGTGGAGGCGGAAAGATATGCCACATATGTGTCAGCTCATCAGATGAAAAGCAAGGATCTAAATGTAACTAATGCATGAATTTTTAAAATAATGGTGGAGAGAGCGGAAAAACTATTTGCCTCTTCTCATCCTCAGAACTTGGAAAGTCACTTTCAAAAAGGATTTCATTGCTGTTTGCTTGTTGTCATGATTTTTCTTTACAAAGGCAATGTGTCGCTATACTTTTTACATCATAAACATGGTGACTCATTTTGTTCCGTTACTTTCGTTGTTCTTTTTTGTGTATGAAGTGGGGCTCATCAGAGGATGGCATAAAATCTGAGAAATTCCTGTCAATGTGCCTCTACAAATGCCCCCAAAATGTCACTTTTTAGAAAGTTACTAGAAAGCATTAGTCATTACTCCAAGAAAGGGACTTTGTTCCCATCCCTTAATGCTACTTTTGAAATGTAAATTCATTTTGTCTTTGTCATTTTCTCCCGCCTCCACCTTCACTGCAGGTAACTATGAGCCAGCATGGTTTCATGGTTTCAGTCTTGACCTACAACTCCTTACCCTCCAACTGTCCTGATTAATACTTCATTGTCCCACTTTTTCCATCTACTTTTGAAATATCCCAGTTTCTCTCTCCTCCTCCACTTTTTCCCACTGTAACTTACTTAAGTTGCTTTCAACTGTGTTCAAAACCCCAAAAGAGTTTGCAGTCAACTCAGCAGTCGAGAGAGAGGAAAGGAGGGGGAAAATCTTGCCTTTCCCAGTAGACTTGGCAAAAACAAACTGCTGCAAGCCCTCCTAGTCTGATTGCTCTTCCTCATTGATAACCTTTACCACCTTGACCACACTCTGATGTTCCTTGGCCAAAGGTGTCCAGGTTTCATCTGAGCTAGTTTACACTAGAGACAAAAGTTAGAATTTATTTAGAGTACAGTGGGCCCTCCCATTCTCTGGGGTTAGGGGCTCAGAACTCTTGTGAAAGTGGAAAAACTGCAATTAAAAACCCACTCTTTTTTAATACCTGAGAAAACAACTCTCTAGGAATCTTTAGGTTTTCAAGGGCAATTCTACGGTCAAGATGCCAGCCACAGATGCTGGCGAAACGTCAGAAAGGAACTCTTCTAGAACATGGCCACATAGCCCGAAAGCTCCACAAAAAACAATCTATGGTCAAGATCTGCCAGCAGTTGACCATGAAACTGTGCTGGTGGATGTACCAAGGCCTAGAAAAGATTGATGGAGCAGCTAAACAAACAGGCTCGAAGCATCGGAAATCTGGGTTAACGTAGATTTTTCTGGGGAACTAGAACAGCTACACTTTTGCTTTTTCCACACATCTACATAAAATTTGGAAAGATAGTAAACTCTAAAGAGGAGATTAACCCAGACAAATTTCAGGCAAATAAGCTTCAGTGTGTGTATTATGCGTATTTTGTATGTGTTTGTGCTAAACACCTGGAAAAACAGCCCTTTTTTAAAAGCCAAAAACAAGTTTTAAAAACAATAAGCCACTCAGTGTTGGCAACTGGTGTTACTTTTTCCTGGCACTGACACCACCTGCTTCTTTCTCTCCTTAAGGACACTGTATATTACTGCTGTAGAAATGGCTCAAGATTAAGTTAAACTAATGATCATGTATAACAGTAATAATAAATAATTTCTAAAATTATTAACTTCAAACAGTAAATTATATATAAGCCTGTATATGTATAAGTTTAACTTATAATGAGAAATGTAATACAGTGATTTTCTTGCTCAACCAAAGGGGAAATAAAATAATTGTGTTTGCTTTGCTTCACAATATGTACTAAGGATGCAATATAATAGTAATACATGCACTTTTTCAATTAAATATATGTGATTTTTGGCACAGCAAAACTGCACACAGGCAGAACAAATAGATGGTTTTAAACAATGAATAATACTGATATAGTACTCCACAGTTAAGGTGGATGGGGTGAGTGTGGAATATATTTTACTACCTAATAATATATAGGCTCCTAAAGACAACTGCCCAAATCCTCATTCCAGTAAACTGCAACTAAAAGCTAAATCTAGCAAACTAGGAAGAGCTAATTGATTCTATAACTTCAGTGACTTCACATAGTCCCTCTGGTTAAGAAATGCTGGTGAATATTTTTTTACCCCAGATTGTATATGTTCTGTTAATAAATAAAGCCATGGCCCTCTTCTCCCCTCAATATCACACTACATTGGCATTTTCACAAGATCATTTTGGAGGCCCTTCCTCACTTGTTTTGATATCCGGATCACCAGACTTTTGTCTCTTCATTTCAGACTCTGTTGCTCTTCTCTGGAACTAAATTTAGCTAATGTGGTCCAACTCAGAGCTGGTACATATTTGTCCAACTTGCTTTAGGATTGGGCTGAATCAGTTGCTGATTCTTAGCAAAGCCCTCCTTTTGCTTCTAATACTGCTCAATGCTTACAAAAAAGATTTGAGAGTGGGCCACCTCTCACTTGTGTTCCATTTCCAAAAATAGTGAGGTAACAAGCCTGCATTTTCTCTCCTTAGATTACTTTAAGAGTACTGTTGTTATACTAACAGTAGGTGGTGGTGTTTCTAGAATATGGCAACCTACTAACTACTCTAGGTTTATCCAAAGAAACGAAAGCATGGTTCTGTTCAACATCCATCCATTCTTGTGTGTGTATGTTTCTGCAAGTCACCTGTACTTATGGTGATCCTATGAATTTCACAGGGTTTTCTTAGACATGGAGTCCTCGGAGATGGTTTTGCCAGTTCCTTCTTCTGAAGTATAGCCTACAGCCCCTGGTATTCATTGGCAGTCTTCCATTCATGTACTAACCAGAGCTGACCCTGCTTAGCTTCAAAAATCAAGATGGGATGGGATGCTTTTACTCTCAATCCATTCTTCCTCGTCCCTTTTTGCCATAATCAGAAACTCAGTAAGTACAGTATATGTGTGTGTGTGTGTCCATCCTACCATAACATTTCTAATTTCTAATTAAATAAAACCAAACAAACCCAGTAGCAACTGAACTGGTTAAATCTCAGTTCTAAATCTCAGAGCCTGCAGATCAATGTTACTTGCTGGAGGATTTCTGGAAGTTGTACATAAAATAAATTAACTTTTCCCTGCTCAGTTTCAGTGCAAAGGCTCCACAGCACTGTGAAATGTATTGCAGTAATAAAGAAGAGGTTTGATGTTAATTGTCATCATCTCACCTTCAGTTTATTGGGAATGAGATTGGCATGGTAGGGGGTTGGACTGGATGGTCCTTGTGGTCTCTTCCAGCTCTATGATTCTATGAAGGATGCATCCGAATTGCAAAAATAAACCAGTCTGACACCACTTTAACTGCCATGTTAAATGTTGTGGGATCCTAGGAATTGTAGGTTGCTGTGGCACCAGAGCTGTCTACAGAGAAGGCTAAATGTCTTACATAACTACAGTTCCAGAACACTATAGCATTGATCCATTAAAGTGGTGTCAAACTGGATTATTTCTGCAAAGTGGATGCAGCCCAAGAGATCCTCTACTGAACAGACCTGTTCAAGTCTTGCAGATTCAGGACTCTGACATCCTTGACTGAGTCTACTCACCTGTAATATAGTCTTCCTTTTTTCCTACTGTCTTCAACTTTACCAAACATTATCATTTTTTCTGATGAGTCATATCATCCAGAGATGTGTCCAAAGTATGAAAGCCTCAGTTGAGATATTGTGGCTTCTAGTGAGAGTTCAGACTTGATTTGGCCCTGGATTCATTTATTTGTCTTTTTGGGAGTCCATAGTAACATAGAATCATAGAATCATAGAGTTGGAAGAGACCACAAGGGCCATCCAGTCCAACCCCCTGCCATGCAGGAACTCCCAGTCAAAGCATCCCCGACAGATGGCCATCCAGCCTCTGCTTAAAGACCTCTAAGGAAGGAGACTCCACTACACTCCGAGGGAGTGTGTTCCACCGTCGAACAGCCCTTACTGTCAGGAAGTTCCTCCTAATGTTGAGGTGGAATCTCTTTTCCTGCAGCTTGCATCCATTGTTCCACGTTCTAGTCTTTGGAGCAGCAGAAAACAAGCTTGCTCCCTCCTCAATATGACATTCCTTCAAATATTTGAACAGGGCTATCATATCACCTCTTAACCTTCTCTTCTCCAGGCTAAACATCCCCAGCTCCCTAAGTCATTCCTCATAGGGCATGGTTTCCAGACCCTTCACCATCTTAGTTGCCCTCCTTTGGACCCGCTCCAGTTTCTCCACATCCTTTTTGAATTGTGGTGCCCAGAACTGGACACAGTATTCCAGGTGGGGCCTGACCAAAGCAGAATAGAGTGGCACTATTACTTCCTTTGATCTAGACACTATACTTCTATTGATGCAGCCTAGAATCGCATTGGCCTTTTTAGCTGCTGCATCACACTGTTGACTCATGTTCAACTTATGGTCTACTTGGACTCCTAGATCCCTTTCACACATAGTTTCATTCAGCTAGATGTCCCCCATCCTATATCTGTGCATTTCATTTTTTCATCCTAAGTGCAGTACCTTACATTTCTCCGCATTGAATTTCATTTTGTTAGCGTTGGCCCAGCTTTCTAGTCTATCGGTAGAACTCTTTTCCAGAAGATTCGGGAAGCAATGTTCTATTTATTGACATCTCTTTAAAAAACTGTTTCTTTTACATGGGAACAAAATTAAAACTTCTTATTTAATTATATGGGTTGTAGGTTATAATAAAAACTTTATATAGTTAGAAATGAACAAATGTAATTCAAATAAGAAAAGACAGCAGCAGGACTCTTAAATGGGAAAAAATTGAATTTGTTTGTTATACGCTTGGGATAACAAGAGTTCAAGAGACAGCATAACCATACATCTTACTAAACATATTAAAAGAAAGTACCAGTCATGACAATCTAGAAGTATGTAAGCCTACATTCATTTCTTTAACTAGAAGGAATTAGGAGTATTACATTTGCCAATTTTGGAAATTATATTATAGCTCATGATGTCTTTTTTCAGGGAGGAAGAGGGAAGTAAGAAGGGAGGAAAAGACAGAGATATAGAGAAAAAGTTTCTGAGACTTGCAGAAGGCCACAGGATTGCTTTCTGTCCTAGCTGGGGCTGAATGGAATGGCAGCTGGTGGCTGAATCTGCACTGTGTTTTAGTATGAACCTGTGGCCTTATTGCATGAGAAAAGAAACTGGAAACAACCAGAAAGTAGCACTTTTGTCGGTGCCTTACCATATGATGCCAATAGTGCTTCAGTTCTTTTCCTGTGGGAAGTGGTTTTAAAAGTGTGTCTTTTGTCTAGCTGGAAAAACCCATTTGACAAAAGATACACTTTTATGACCATCTCCCATGGGAAAAGAACTGAAGCGCTGCGACGTGTGATAAGGCACAGAGAAAGTCAGTACTCTGCAGCTGCTCCGCTTTCTTTTCTCGTGCGATAAGACTCTTAGAAAGAGGCATCAAAATCAAAACTGCTAAATGCTATCCCCACCCTACCAACAGGTTCAGCACGTTGGAAAGCCACTTTAAAATTCAAACTGAAACCCATCATGGATTCAATGTCCCACTGAAAGGAAAGTCACTAGCTACCACTGGTGTATGTGAAAGTTCTCCATCAAACAAGCTGCTGAACCTCTGACCAAATTCCACTTTCTTTCTCTTCTCCGCCAGCCTGCAGTCATGTTGGCTCTTTTCCCAGCCGACAGTGGCATCACCCCCCATTAACCACTAACTAAGCAGAATCAGAGCAATCAGCCATTACTTTTTTATATATCTTCCATTAAAAACATGAGGAAAAAGCACAAAATTGCCTTTCTTTCCTCTAAGACGCTGCTGAGCAAGCAGCATTTCTAGGAATCGAGGTATATTGAGCAGAGACAGATAGAGCAAGGGATCTGCTGAGAAGGCAGTTTCAGAAGGCATAATACACTCACCTGTCTAGCCATTGAGTAAGAGTGATTGATTCAGGGGCAATATCCATGATAATGGGCTTTTGTTTCACTGCCGTGCTGGATTTCCCATTTGTCCTTTAAATGGTGAACAAAAAAGAGATAGGAAGAACTGAGGATCAAACAAAAGGGCTACTTAGTTCAGTATTCTGTTTCCCAGTGTGAAGCAGATGCCGCAAGGAGGCACACAAGCTAGACATAAAAAGATGTAAAGGAATTCTCTAACATCTTTGAGACAGATTTTTATTCCCAAGTAAAAGCTTACATTGTCTCCTATCTGCTCCATTAAGTGTATGGAGTGAAGCCTCTGGGACTGACATATACTGTACAGTTTTTGTGGACTGACATATACAGTACACATTTGTGGCTTTGATTATTTGCGGATTTGATTAATATGTTGTCTCTGGGAATCTCTAGGTCCTCCAGTGCAACTCTGCTGGAAATTGACCATAGAGTTGCACTGGAGGACTTAAGAGCTTACTAGACAACACACTTCTCTAGGGTTTTCTAGGTCCTCCCCTGTGATTTTATGGTTGACTTCTGGCAGATGTTGGCCATAGAGTTGCGCCGGTGGACCTAGAGATTCTTAGAGAGGTGTTCTCTCAGGTAAAAAATTGTGGGCTTTTTTGTTTGCGGTTTCCCCACTTTCACGGGGGCCCTGTGCTCCTAACCCCGACAAATATGGAGGGCCCACTCTATACCAACAAGTGGCAGGAGAAAAAAGTGTGAATTATAATAGAAATTCAAAACATTTTCATAGTTAATCTCAAAAGTGCTACAAGGGCCCGTTTTAGACGGGCAAAAAAAGGCTCGTTTAGGGCTAAAAAGCCCGCTTTTAGGGTTAGGGAGGGCGTAGCTTTTACACCCTCCCTAAGCCTAAACCGCGTGGAAGCCGCCATTTAAAGATGGCGGCTTCTACACGGTGGCGCCGTACAAGCGTCATCATGTGCACAGCGTTTTGACGTGCTGCGCACGTTATGACGCTTTTGCGCCGCGGGAGGGCGCCAATCGCGCCCTTCCCGCGGCGCAAAAAAAGAGCTCCTTCTCGGAGCTCTTTTCTTGCGGCGGGTCTTTGCCGCGGCCTTTAGATGGCCGCGGCAAAGACCCAGGGAGAAAGGGGCCGCGGCGGCGGCCCCTTCCTCCCTTGAGCCCCGCCGAGGGAAGCGGGGTGCAGCGGGTGTCCAGAGCACCCGCTGCACCCCGCTTGGAGGCTGCGGGGAACCGGCAGTTTGCCGGATCCCCGCAGCCTCCAAAAGCGGCGGGAGGAGGCCTAGAGGCTGCCCGTGCGGCAGCTAAAAAGCCCCAAGATTACTTTATATCTTTTTTAAAAAAATGCTGAAACAGACCAACACACTATGTCTTTGAAAACTACTACTAAGCAAGACATGAATATAACAAAACATTCCTGATGGTGCTCCCCAGTAGATGGCAATACAAGTCACACACTCTCAGCACAGAAGAATGTAGAGGCAAACCTCCTCTGAACAAATCTTGCCAAGGAAACTATGTGATAGGTTCAGTTTACGGTTGCCATAAATCAGATATGATTTGAAGGCACACACAAAAAAGAAACAGTTTCCTATAACACTAGAGGAATTACACACCCATCCTGGTTACCTAATAAACAATGATTAGCTGGCCCAATGTATAAATAATTGGTAGGGATTGTATGGCCCTCCAGATGTTGCCAGATGATAACTCTCATCAACCCTGGCTGACATACCCAATGGGTATGTCTTAGAATGTGTATATTCTAAAGATAAGAAACTAGTTAATTACACCAGATTATCCCACATCTTCATCTAGTGTAAGATGTGTCAGGGCCTGGGAAAGGTACATTTTCGATGACACCTCCCCGAATCCATGGCCATATTAGCCGTCCTGTCAATTCTGGGTGTGGTCCAAAAAAGTATTTCTTTCCAAGTTCTGGATAGTTGTGACTGGTAAAAGTGTGTGAAGATTAAATTACACAAGATGTGTGTTCTGTAAATGGGGCTCTCAACATTCCTCTTATTTACAAAAATGAACTAAACCCCTTACAATGTAATTGGTGGAGTGAGTTTAACTTCCTTCATTCTGTTTTTCTAATCCACAGTCATAAACATATACGTGGCTGGATTAAAAAATTGGTCGTTCAAATAAGGTGCAATAATAGGCAAAGAGAAAATGCAGCAAAGATGGGCATTCTCTTAATTCTTATTTATGAAGGTATTAATAAGTTTTATTTGGGTTGGAAATCATGGGGTTTCCAGTCTGCTAGGACTTGCAATCCAACAATACATATGGGAGGACATATGATTCCCACTTGTAATTGATATTTTATTTAATTTTAAAAATTTATTCTTATATTACCCAAACCTAAACAAAGGTGCATTTTTAAAAAGCAGATGGACATATCAGATAATTTATATAGTTACATTTTTCCGTGGAAGTTGTGTATATACTTTAGTTGCTCCCATACTGTCTTGGCTCAGAGGAGTTTTGTTCTACCTCCTTAATAACTTGGATTTCTAAATTTATGCAAATACTTTCCGGTTGGAGCTGACTCACACGCTCTTTATATTAGAAGTTAATGAAAGGACTACAGTCTGGAACAGGAATGTGCTTCCCATCTCTGGTGGGTTTGGCAAGCATCACGGTGGTGGGAAAGGATGTTCATAATAACTACAAGTAAGAAATACAGAGATTAGCTGCAGCCCTGCAGCTTTGTCAGATGTTTCCAGTGCAACACTCATTGATTAACAAACTGCCTACCTGGAACCTGGAAATGTTACTTTTTGGATTACAACACCCAGAATCCACTAGTGGTCTGCAATCTGGGGGTTATGGAAAATGATATCCCAAAAGGTAACTTTCACAAGTTGGAGTCTTCCATCCTCTCTGAGCTGTTTTTCACTCAAGTGCTACTCTGAAACGTCCACTGGGAGGCAACATTGTCCTCTCACATCAGCTTGTCAGTGGTAGAGTAAATGGATCCAGTTTGCTGAACATTGGAGGCAAGGATTGGGTTTTTATCCCAAGACTGTGTCTGGCAGGGAAGGAAATATAGCCTACCTCCATCCAGATTCAGCACATATCAGCTACCCCTTGGCTAAGCCCTTTCCACAGTCCTCCACCACAGCAAACTCTTGTCTTGTGCACTTTCAGGTTTTATTTGAGAGTCTTGCCTTCAATTTCCTACCCTAAAGCCACAGAGCTGGTGATTTGGTGGAAGCAGCTTACATCTTGACATCCATCTGATATCAGATAAATATAAGAGAGACAAGAGGGGAGAGAAAGGGGGTGGGATGGGGTCAGGGAGAATCAAGCACTAATGGAGGGCTCTTCTTGGCTCAATGGCTGCAAGCGCTGATTTACGAGCTCCAAAATAAATCATTTTTATTGCTGTCTTTTTGTCTTGCTGTCTTACATTTAACCCAAAAGATCAGTCAGCGACTGCGGAGGGTCTCTGTTTGTGTCAAGAACCAAGTCTGTGTTTCTCCATCACCATAGCCTATTCAGTGAAAGAATCCTCATCTTTCTTGGGTCTTTTCAAGTCTCTTACAGACGGATTCATTAGGGCCAAAGCTTTGTCAACAGCATCTAAAAATTGCTACGAAGCTCTATGCTGAAACTTCCGATCTGGATTTGCCTGGGGGAGACAGACAGCACCCATGGAACAGCGGCGAATGTTCAAGCATAGTTGGTCATCATGACAGTCCCTGCAGACATGCATCCAAAGAGAGTCCAAAATTACAACAGTGTTTTTGATTCATATCAGCCAACCAGTTCTGGCTGATCATATCTTCACCTAGAGCAGGTCTTTTTAAAGCTAAAAGTTCTTATTCATTCAACATCCATGCCAATCCAAATGCAGTAGGCACTTCACATTCACTGGGGTTAGAAGCGCAAAATCTGTTGGCTCTGAGCAACCTTTTTTTCCAATGTCTTCTTTATTTCATGGCTGGTGTGTAGCCTATTTCCTCCCGCCATCACTATCTATGCTGGGGAAGTTACCCTGGTGCAATACAGAAATATACATGTTGCAAGCTTTTGAAGCTCCACTGGCTTCTTCGTGGCTTCTTTGTCAGGCAAAGGTATTAAAAAATCACACAGGAGAAAAGAGGAAAAAATGATGATGTTCGTCATAGGGCTGCATTTTGTCAAAATGTTGTGGGCGTTGTCCTCAGTTCAGATGATATGGTCCAGATGGTAATACCCCTTCATATCATCGGAACTAGGGACAACAACCACAACATCCTAACAAAATGCAAGCCTATGATTAATATTGTCAATTTTTTTCTTTCTTTTGTATGATTTTTAACAGTTTTGCCTTATGAAGAAGCCAGTGGAGCTTCAAAAGCCTGCAACATGAATATTGTGCTTTTTGGTTTGCCCAATAAAGGCATCACTGTTTTGTGGATTTTGGATGTTATTTATACTTAAATACCTAAAATCAACAATATCTTAAATAGCTAAGATTCTACTATCTTTTCATAGCACAGATAATCACTTGCCTTAGGCAGCTGGCTTACTGTGCTTAATGAGTAAACAGGCCTAGACTACACACAGCACAACTCAAGTGGAGGTTTCCTTGGATAAATGCCATTGACATGAATGAGACCTGTGCAGGAACATTACTGTTGAGCGATTGTTTCAGTGTGGCTTTGAATGTATCAAAGCTGTGGATGTGTCTCCGTTCCAAAATATCCCTGTGAAAGAGCAAAATTAAAAAAAATGTGGAAACTGTGTGCTTTACTCTGCCTTTTACAATTGTTTTCTGACTATCTATAAACTTTCATGATCCATTTTGACCTTCTAATAATGTAACATAAACAGAGATCTGGACTCTTGGGTGGGGAGGCTAGCAGCAGGGCACAGGTTGGGTAAGAAAAGCAGGTGGGGTGGCCAGTGGTGATGTCAGTCACATCAGGCAACAAGTCCAAACATTAAAGGAGTAAACCAAGGTGCTAAACCCTAACCCTCAAATAGTGCACTTGGATAACTCCTTTAAAGTGCAGATTAAAACCCAGAGCAGATTTATTGCTCCCTTTGAGAAGGAGGACACCAGCTGTTGCTGGGGATGTAGAAAGAGTTTTCTGAGGAAAAGAAATAACCTGATTTGTGAAGTCGAAGGTTTTCATGGCCAGAATCTATAGTTTTTTGTGGGGTTTTCTGGCTATGTGGCTGTGTTCTGGAAGAGTTTCTTTCTGACATTTTGCCAGTATCTGTGGCTGACATCTTCTCTGAAGATGCCAGCCACAGATGCTGGTGAAACGTCAGGAATAAACTCTTACAGAACACAGCCACATAGAACCCCACCAAAAAGAAACTAATAACCTGATTGTTTCTTTGCCGTTCATTATTCTTGCTCTAGTGTAGTTTGATTCCTCACTCAGCCATGGAAACCCATTGGGTGACCTTGGGTGAGCACACCGTCTTAGCCACAGAAAACCCTGAGATAGGTTCACCTTAAGGTGGCCATAAGTTGGAAAGGTCTTGAAGGCACACAACCACAAGTTTAATTCTCAGAGCCTAGCAGTCATTTGTTGAGCTTGTCTTCTGAGGCAACATATTTTTTGAGATAGACAGAAATCCTGTGGAGCGGAAGGCACATGGAACACGAAAGGAGAATACTACAGTAATATTAGGTAAGGCTGCATTTGCCCTGCAAAAATAATCCAACTTGACACTGCTTTGACTGCCATAGATCAATGCTATGGAATTCTGGGTTTTGTGAGATATCTAGCCCTCTCTGCCAGAGAGCTCTGGTGCCACAACAAACTACAAATCCCAGGATTCCATAGCAATGAGCATGGTGGTTAAAATAGTGTCAAACTGGATTATTTCTGCATTGCAGAATCAGCCTCAAAGCCAGCTCTGCCATTAGGTGGTTGATAGGAGGAGGCGATGGTAATCCTTCTCCCCAGCTGTTCATACTTCTCATGTGGTTGTTGTGTGCCTTCAAGTAGTTTCTGATTTATGGCAACCCTAAAGTGAACCTATCATGGAGTTTTCTTGGCAAGATTTGTTCAGAGAAGTTTTACCATTGACTTGAGGCTGAGAGCATGTGGCCAAGCTGGTCTCCAGAGTTGTAGCCCAATACTCAAACCACTATACCATTCTGACTCCCCTTGGCCTTTTGTCCTCTTTTAGAAAAGAAAGTTGTATTTGGCATACAGTCTGCCCTCCACCTTCTACACTGGCATGCAGCCCTCAGGTACACTGGAGGACATTCTTGCACCACCAGCATCAAAGAGGTGTTATGAATATAAGAATTGTCAATATGAATGATGATCAATCCCTCACTTTCTGATATACTAGAATTTTGGGAAGTGATGGAAATTTTCATTTAAAGGAGGCAGAATTCTTATTTTGGGGGCAAACCCCTCCTTTTAATTCTCCCCCGGTTGCTACACCAGTGCCCATCTCCAAGTTGTGATCCTCTTTCTATGCTGCTTTTGCTGTCACTTAACAAAACCATAAACATACATAAAATTGTGAATATAGGCATGTGGGGAGGTCACTTAATTCACTTTTTTCCTAGGTTACATAACCCCCAAACAAAAAGCTAAGAATGTGGGATGAATAGGCTACGTGCTTGGAGGAAAATATGATGGGAGGCTGTTAAAAACACGGTGAGTCATCGTTTCACATGACTGAGTTGGTCAAGTTCCAGCACAAATCACACAAAAATTAAGCTGAATTCAAACAACAGTTGTACATTTAGCTAAAGTGACATTTCAGAAAAACTGAAGGGATGACGATATCACAGTTTTTCCCCCCCCTTTTCTTCTGGATACGGATGAGTACTTTAAGCTATTTGATCAAATGAAGGCATCAATTCAGCCAGGGCTGAGCCTTAGTTGTAGTTGTTCTGTGATGTAAAGTAGGCTTCAACTTATGCCTACGAATGAGAGACTTCCAAAAACCCTAGTCATCTATTGCCTCCTCAGACTGTTAACTAGCAGGCAAACTGAGGACTATGACTTCCTTGACTGAATTTTTGGGAGAAATTTATGATACTATACTTAGGCAGAAAAAAAAGAAGAAGAAATACACAGATATAGGAAGGGTGACACCTGGCTTGACAAAAGTACATGCAAAAGGGATCAACAGCCCAATCTAGACGTGCCAAATGAGGCGCAATTAGGGCTAAAAAGCCCGCCTTTAGGGTGCAGGAGGGTGTAGCGTCTACACTCTCCCGAACCCTAAAGTGTATGGGCACTGCCAGTTTTAAATGGCAGCGTCCATACAGACATGCCATGATAGCATCATGATGCATGCAGCGTTTAGACATGCTGTCTGCGTCATTATGCCCAAGCGCGCCTTTTCTGCAGCGCAAAAAGGAGCTCCGAAACGGAGCTCCTTTTTTGGCGCGGGTATTTGCCGCGGCCTTTAAATGACCATGGAAAAGACTTGGGAAGAAAGGGGCCATGGTGGTGGCCCCTTTCTCCCCTCAGCTCCGCCGAGGGAAGCAGGGTGTAGCGGGTGCCCAGGGTGCCTGCTGCACCTCACTTTGAGGCCGCAGGGAAGTGGCAGCCTCCAGAATCGGCAGGATGGGGCCACAGAGGCTGCCGGTGCGGCAGCCTTGGCCCCATCTCGCCACTAAATGGGGCGAGTACAGACCGCCCCTTTTGGGCGGTATGGAAAGCCCCAACGTGTCTTAGTAGACCTTAAGCTGAACATGAGTCAACAGTGTGATGCAGCTAAAAAAGCCAATATGGTCCTAGGCTGCATTAATAGAAGTGTAATAACTAGATTAAGGGAAGTAATAGTTCCACTCTATTCTGCTTTGGTCAGAACTTACCTGGAATACTGTATCCAGTTCTGGGCACCACAATTCAAGAAAGATATTGACAAACTGGGGCATGTCCATATAAAGGATATTGACAAACTGGAGCGTGTCCATATAAAGTGTCCATTCGGTGTCCATTCACCAAAATGGTGAAGGGTCTGGAAACTATGAGGAGTGGCTTACAGTGCTGGGTATTTTTAGCCAGGAGAAAATAAGAGAGATTTCACCTAAACATTAGGATGACCTTCCTGATGGTAAGACCTGTTGGACAGTGGAATATGTTCCCTTGGAGAGTGGAGGAGTATCTTTATTCAGAGGTTTTTATACAGAGGCTGGATGGCATCTGTTGGGGGTGTTTTGACTGTGTCTTCCTGCATGGCAGGGGGTTGGACTGGATGGTCCTTGAAGTCTCTCCCAATTTTGTGAAACTATGAGTCTATGATCTCTTCAGGAGAACCTTCTAATCCCATGTTTCATGGTAGGGAGTCAGAGAGAGAGAGAGAGAGAAGCATGCAGATAGGACAGGTGAGCACAAAAGGATACCCAGGGACTCAGGAACAGAGGGTGTATGTAAACGAACTGTCAGGAAGTGAGCCAATAATATGCTTTTCCCAAAACTGAGCCATCAAAGGTTCTGGTTGAATTTTATTCACAAATAGATCCAGCACCTTAGAAAGCTCCTTTAAAGTTTGGACTAAAACCCAGAATGGACCCACTGCTCCACTGAGATGGCAGCCACTGACTACCGCTCATTAGCATGAATTTTGTGCTAAGCCTTCTGAGAATCAACTTGAGTTTAAAACTGCTGTGTGCTCAATTGATTGTAAACTCTGGTGGATGCAATGGGACTTATTTAAAGGAAATGTGCAAAGGTTGTACTTTTTATGTTTCATGAACGAAAGAGAGCTAAACTTTACAACCAAAAGCCCCAAATGCGAGGATTTCAGAGTCATTTCATTATAGAGAGAGAGGATAATTATAAATTCAGGAAAATGTATTGTGTGCATATATTCTTCATTTACAAGAATACCAAATTGCTTAGAGGAAAAGGACACAGAGAGGGGATTAAAACTTTCTGTTTATGTCTGATTATTACATGAGAGTGGAATACCAGGCACTGAAAAATCTTTTTTTTTATTATGAAAGTCTGCAATGCACCAGTAGAATCTCACAGTAAGACATCAAAATATCTTGGGACAACCCTGCCACCAAAGGTACAACAGCTTCAAGCTTCTTTAGTGAGCTGAGTCTTATTCTGATAACTCCATCCCCAATGTGCAAATCCGGTAAAACCCCTTAAGACGAACGACCTGTTGTTCCCCCCTTTATGATTCTACGGAAGTGTTTTCTGGGGAGAAACAAACAGCTGCTGTTATTCATAAATAGTCAGAAAAAGATAGTGGGTGGGCTCAAAAACAGCTGGAATGAACATGCATGTCTTCAACCAGCACCCTATCTGGAAAAAAAATTGTACCCAGATGTAGAGGCTTTCAACCATTGGGTTCTTCCACCCCCATCTCCACTGAACATCCTAGAAATGACTTCCTTCTTCCACTCTGTGTGAAACTCCCAGAGCTCTGAGGACAAGTTCATGGCTGATCTACTTCTGGCTAGAGTTCTGTTCCTGTCTTGGTTTAGTTGTGTATGTATGTGGAAAAAAATGATAAATATAAAATGCACACACACACACACACAAGGCCCTCCTCTTTGTGCCGGAGACCAGCTGCATGAAACAGATGTGTGGTAGCGTGGTTGGAAGTAGAATTTGTGTTTCTGGCAAATCCTTTTTCCCTGTGTGCACAAAAGATCTTTTATGTCTTGACAGCTCTGGGAAGCAGAAACTTAAGAGGGAAAAGGAAGAGAGGGGGAAGGTGTTTACAGGTGTGTGGGATTGTTCCAGTGTCTTGTCTCCTGGGATGCAGGAAGGGAAGGAGACCCTGACGTCATGAATGGAGGTTCTGCAAACGTTTCTAATAATCCATTCATGGGAATATGAGGAAAAGCGGTGAAGGGATAGACTGAGAAAATTCTCAGAGGGACTGACCTGTGGTGGGAGAGAAAGCTGGGAGATGCCAAAACTTGTTCTTATGAAACAGGGAATTGTGAATCATAGGGGGCCTTTGATTGCATTGTTCTGGCACTGAAGATTGGAATGGAACAGCCTTCAGGGATAAGCTGTTGGCTGATAAAGCCGTGTGGAATTGAGCCCATTCAAATATATATAACACATGAGGGACACAAGATAAGCTCAAAGATCGGAAATAGAATGGGTGTTGGTTAGTAACACAGAACATCACAAGAGACCTGAACACCTGAGACCTGAGCACACAACCAGACACCAGCTCCAGTCCCATCAGGATTAACACAGAATGACTGCTATGAGGGCAGGCATTGGCACCCAAATGATATTGCACCTGACATATTACTGTGCCTTTTCTGGTGTTTCTGGGGGATTCCACCATGGACGGACAACAACTGGGATCCTGTACATGTCTCAGGACAGATGTGGTGCATGCCTTCTAAAATTTCACATATAAAACCAGGACAGATGTGGTCAATCAGAATGTGATTAAAATGGCAAAAATACATAGGTTAGGAGAGACTGCATCAATTGGGAAGGGCAAGATTCCACACCACCTTCTCTTTCCTCTGCTGACGTGGCAAAGTGCAAATTACTTTTGCACTTTAAACTGTTTTTGACCATGGATGTAAGCCAGAGACAAAGGGGGAAAATGGGAGGAACAGAGAGAAACATGGACATTTTTAAAGCATATGAAAAAGTGGGGCAGCAGAGAATTAATCAGATTAACCCTGTCAAATTGGGAAAATTGGAGGGTATGCATGGTGTTAACTATTTTACAGAAGCAATTGGACATTCATGTTTGATGTCCAATGTCTGCATTAATTTCAGGTTCACAGAAGTATAGTTGTACAAGTGGTGCCATTATACATGTGGATGAACCTTTTTAGGCAGCATATATTCCTCTGCCCCTGCAAAAATGAGCAGTAGTACTTCTTCAGCTGTCTGTTTGGTGGCACAGTGTTACAATTCAACACAAGTGTTACTATCTATACTCAAATGTAAGTTGACCTCATATATAAGTCGACGGCAGGTTTGGGGGCCAAAATTATGGATTTTGATATGATCTATGAATAAGTTGAGAATAAAACTTAGAGGAGTGTAACAAAGATGTAAAGGACAAACCAAAGGAAAATGATGCCAAAAAACTTACAAAATCCCACCATAACTGCTTGTGCTCACCCTAAAGGCTTAAATCCACATACTGTATAGCAAGTCAGTGGATAGCAAGGCCCCACCGTATAACATTTAACTTTAATGTGATTACTTTGTCAGATTTTAACCCAGAAAAGCTGACAAACATACACAAATGTCTTATTCAGATACTTCAAAGCCCAACGTACTGTGCTCTTGCTTTTTGCCACTTTACTCAGAGAGGGGGATGGTTCCTTTAAAAAAAAAAAGCGTTAATGTACAACACTTACATTGAATCATGGATAAATTGAATCATAAGGTGGAATCTTGCTTTTCTCAGTGGACCCATGCACAAGCTAACTGCTGCAGCCTTTCCTATCTTGGATGCTCTTCTGCATTAATAACTTTTGCTCTTTTGACCATACTCTGATGTTAGGGCACATGTATCCTGGGTTGCATCTGTAACATGTTGCAGGGTATGTATCACTTGTGTAAATGTATGTTTCTTCTAGACACCTGCTGACTCATGAATTTCACAGGGTTTTCTTAGGTAAGGAGTATTTAGAAGTGGTTTTGCCAGTTCCTTCCTCTGAAATTTAGCCTGCAGCAACTGGTATACCTTGGCAATCACCCATCCAAGTACTAACCAGGGCTAGGCCTGCTTAGCTCCCCTTTAGGTTATTTAGACTTAGTTTATATGAAAAGAAATATAACAGTGGTAATGAGCACCTATCTGTTAGCTTAGCCAGAGCAAGAATGTGGATGGGGGGCATTTTTAGCCAACTGAGAAAAAGGATATGATTGTTTTGAATTAAAGAACAAATGGATGAATCCCAAAGGTATGTTGTTTCCCAGCCAACTTATTAAAAGTCCACTAGGCTGCTGACATCGTCAGTCTAGTTCCTTGGCTGAAACTTCCTTCTGCACATTGGTGTATTGACTGTGGTGGGAATCATCATGTGCCCTCCCAGTCATCGCCCGGTCACCATCTGGTGACATGTTCCAGAGAGTGAGATGGTTATGATTTCTGGACTAGCTGGGGAAGGGAGGCCCGGGGAACCAAAAAATGGTCCCATTGTCCGAAGAATATCTCATGAGTGAGTTCAGCCAAGACTGACGCCTGAACGACACATTTTTCTCTCAATTTGTCTTCATGATTGTGGGGTCTGGACCCTGCATGTTTATACGTTAGACTGGGGAATGTGTATATCTCTCATGAGACGTACATATTTTTACTAATTAGGTAGCATCGGGAGCATTGTTAGAAGAAGAATTTTGGGTCAGCATTTTCTTTGCCTTTTTGAGAAACAATACCCTATGGATAGAAATGGCAAAAGATATTTTGAAGGCCTGAGGCAAAGATTACACCCACATTCATGCTAATACAGGGGTGGACAACTTATGGAGTGGGCAACTTTTGACTTGCTGCATTCACTGTTTCAGTGGCAAAACATCTACAGTTGGCCCTCCACGTTTGCGGATCTGACTATTTCTGATTTAGATTTATATATTCTCTCTAGGAATCTCAAGGTCCTCCAGCACAACTCTGCCAGACGTTGACCATAGAGTTGTGCTGGAGAACCTAGACGCTCCTAGAGAAAACACTTCTCTAGGCATTTGTAGATGCTCCAGCATGTTTCTATGATCAACTTCTGGCAGATGTTGACCACAGAGTTGCACTGGAGGACTTGGGGATTCCTAGAGAAGTGTTCTCTCAGGTAAAAAAAAATAGTGTTTTTTTCTTTGCAGTTTTTCCACATTCACGGGGATCCTTGATTCCTAACCCCAGAGATTGTGGAGGGACCACTGTACTCTTTTCTACTTGTGAAGAAGGTATGTGGTAGTCATGCACATTATTTTAAAGAAGAATTGTGCTCCTGGAAGAAATATGATTTCCCTTAGAAACAAACTGCGCATCTTTGCTTAGAAGCTTATAAGCAACATAAACAAAGATGTGCAGCTTGTTTCAAAGGGAACTCTTACTTTTTCCAGGAGCACAATTCTTCTGTTAAGAAAAAATTCTTCTTAACAATAAGGAAAGTTGTTCCTTGTATTTTATAAGCAAGATAAGCAATGATGCTTCTTTGTTTTTCTTTGTATGCAAAGAAGAAATTTCGTATCCAGTACTTTGTTTGCAAGAAAGAATTGTAGTTCAAAGATGATGTCTTTTAGCTATGACTGTCAAATTTGCTGTTAGGGTAACAACATGTAGCCCTTCCACACTAAAACAAGGAAGGTGAAAGGCATTAAGGAAAATCACATGTTCTTGGCTAATTCTGGGGTCTGTAATTTTTCCTTAAAAACAGTGGTCCGTTTTACATTGGCAAAAAGAGGTGTTGTGAAGGCTGCTTGAAAACCCAGCTTTTACATTAGAAAATGGGAAAGTGTGCCATGAAAACGCCATTTTGGCATTTTAAGGGAAAAAAACGCGCCTTTAAAAAGTAGTTCGGTTGACCCACTACTTTTTTAAAAAGTGCGTTACAGCGCTAGTACATCTAAAGGCTAAGGTGTAGTTGCGCAGTTAAATGGGGCTCTGTTTCCTTAAGGCGCCCATTTAAAGGCTGCGCTGCAGGTGTGGATCAGAATGGATCGTGGGTTGGGAGCATGCGTGGTGTGGACTTCACTCCTAATTAAAACGTTCTATGCCCTCCAGGTGTAAAAGCTGGGGTTTAACCGCGCAGTTTTTTAAAGCTCCCAAACCCCCTTTAAATCATTTAAAACTGCGCAATTCGCAGCCGCAAACAGCGCAATAGCGCAGTTCAAGCCTCGACCATCGCAATAGCGCTGTTCGTGGCGGCACGAACAGCGCAACAGCGCAATTCGCAGCCGGCAAGGAAAAAAAAAATTAAATCCGCCTGTATTTGTAGCGTTCTGACAGCTTCCCATGTAACTGCTGAGCCACAGAAAAGACCACTCAGATAAGTCGTTCCCACACCCCTCAGTGTAGCAGCTCTGCACTTTTTTAATGCACACCTGGGGCTTGCTATGTAGCTGCTAAGCATTAAGATAAAGGCGACTTCAGATCACACTTTCTTGCCAATGTAAAAAGCACCAGTAAGTCTAATGACTTGGATGTGGGATGTGTCTATGGTTTTTTAAAATATATATTTATATTTGTCTGTTTTTTAAAAAAAATAATAAAAATTAATTTAAAAATATATGTTTTCCTTGCAGACCTGGGTTACAAGAAAAAGGAAGTTGTTTTTCCACCATAGATAGGTAATGGAGACCCGATTGGGCCCTGAAGGAATACACGAAGAGCTGCATGCAGCCTATGGGCAGCGTGTTGCCCAACTATGCTCTAATTAATATGGCATGAAACTTCCTAGTTTTATGTTTAGCACATTGTTGTTGTTGTGTGCCTTTAAGTTGTTTCTGACTTATGGTGAACCTAGGATGACTCTATCATAGGGTTTACTTGGCAGGGTTTGTTCAGAGGGGTTTTGCCTTTGCCTTTCTCTAAGAAAGAGAGCGTGTGACATACCAAATTCACACAATGGGTTTCCATGATCAAGCAGGGATTTGAACCCTTGTCTCCAGAGTCGTAATCCAATGCTCAAATCACTACACCACACTCACTCTATGCTGCTACCGCAACTGTAGATTTAATGCCGTTTGACACGGCTTTAACTGTTAAGGTTTCATCCTATGGATTTCTGGGATTTGTAGTTTGTTGTGGCACCAGAGCTCTCGGACAGAGAAGGTAGATATCTCACAAAACTACAGATCCCACAAGTCCATAGCATTGAGCCATGGTAATTAAAATGGAGTCACTGCATTAATTCTGTAGTGTAGATCCAGCCTCTGTCTTACACAAGCCCAGTTGAAATAAATGAGAATTGTGCAAGAACACTGTTCATGTACAAGATTTCCCTTATCGTCTTGTCAACCATTTCCATTGTGGCAACTGTACTGCAAGCTGGATAGTTGGGCTATATATCAGGCATGGGCTAAAAATATACCAGGATTTAGTGGAATATCTCTATGTGATTTGTGGTAGATCAGAAAATATTTCTGACTTCCAGTTGTTCCTTGGAATTTAATGATGGAATGGAGATGTTTTGAGGCAAAGCTGCAAGGAAGATGAAATTGTTAATGTTTTTTTAGGTTTGGGACAGGTGAAATTTTAAAATTAAAATGAAACATTTAAAATGATGTTAATCATGATAATTGGAGACAATTATCCAGCAATCCCAGCAATCTTCTCTACTCAAAATTTCTTTTTGTTTGTTCTCTATAACTGTGGTGAAATAGCTTTTTAAAATAACATTTCTAATTATGTTTCTCCAAGGAAAAAGAATACATCGATAGCATTGATATGAAACACACATATGCCTGCCTGTTTTACTTTTCCTATGGATCACAATGAATGCTTTCTAAAGAAAGAAAGAGACAGTGAAAGAAAGAAGGAAGAGAAACAAGAGAGTCATCGTCATCCCCCTCTATGTATCACATGTACTTGGATTGCATTTCTCAGCATTCTTTCCCATTGGCTATGCTGGCTTGGGTTTTTATGGGACCATCTGAAGGACTTCACAATTTCCGCACTTTGGCCTAATGGTAGGACCAGTCTGATGTCCACAAGGCACTATTTTGCACTTTAGATCCAGTTGGTGTTTTTTTTTTTTTAAAAAAACCTGTGTTTTATTTTGATTTTTACCTATATCTTCATTGGATATATTTTTTAAAGCTACATCTTGCTGTGGGTCTTCCTATGGAAGTAATGAGGGATAAAAAATAGTACAGGTACAAAATAAAACACACCAATGAACCTCACAATTTTAGCAAAAACAAACAAACAAACAAAAAAACAAGAACAAAAAGACAACCTAACAAGCCAAAGGTCTCCCCATTTAGTCCTACTGCATATTTAGTCATGGGGAAAACCTTCAAGATAAGCATGCATGTGCTCTGAACTGAATTAAAAGAATTAAAGTACTGAAAATCTGTTCCTGTTCTATGACACTAAAAATCTACTGCTTGAGGTGACTGCCTCATTCTGCCTCACAGCAGAGTGGTTGGCCATACTTCTTAAGTAGAAAAGTTATTTTTTGTATGACAGTTCCCAGAATCCCCCAACCAGCATAGTCACTATAGTGGTAAGACCTCTACCACAGTGCCACAGCATTGAAAGGTGACTTGTTGATTTATGATGACCTGATAAATTTCATATGGTTTTCTTCAGCAAGGTGGTTTTGATAGTTCCTTCCTCTGAAATACACTTGACCCACCACATTTGCAGCTTTGACTTTTATGAATTTGTATATTTGCAGATTTAATTAATATGTTCTCTCTACAAATCTCTACATACTTCAGAGAAATTCTGCTGGAAGTCGACCATAGAGTTGTGCTGGAG
The DNA here is from genome assembly GCA_034509955.1 of Urosaurus nigricauda. Classification (NCBI taxonomy): domain Eukaryota; kingdom Metazoa; phylum Chordata; class Lepidosauria; order Squamata; family Phrynosomatidae; genus Urosaurus; species Urosaurus nigricauda. The sequence continues at coordinate 25,314,635 of JAOEGL010000006.1, read as the reverse complement.
GACCTAAAGATTCCTAGAGAAAACACTTTTCTAGGTTTTTTTGTGGGTTTTTCGGGCTGTGGCCTTGTTCTAGAAGAGTTTATTCCTGACGTTTCACCAGCATCTGTGGCTGGCATCTTCTGCCAGCCACAGATGCTGGTGAAACTTCAGGAATAAACTCTTCTAGAACATGGCCACATAGCCTGGAAAATCCACAAAAAACTATGGATGCCAGCCATGAAAGCCTTCAACTCCACTTCTCTAGGCATTTGTCAGTCCTCCAACATGATCCTACGGTCCAATTCTGGCAGAGGTTGACCACAGAGTTCTGCTGGAGGATCTAGAGATTCCTAGAGAGGTGTTCTCTCTGGTTTAAAATGTACTGTTTATTTATTTGCATTTTCCCCATTTTCACAGGGGTCCTGTGCCCCTAACCCCAGTGAATGTGTAGGGCCCACACATTCCTACATCACCTGGTATCTGTTGGTGGCCTCCTACCCAAGTACTAACCAGGACTGAGCCTGCTTAGCTGCCAAGATCTGAGCCTGGTGTATTTAGCCGGGAAGACTTTTCATTTTTAATGACCTCCTGTGGCCTGCAAGAAGCAACGCTGATGACAACTGCAATTTACAGCACTTCCCAGCTTGCCTTCTGGTCCCTGGAGGACAGCACAAGCCACTTGGATCTGGACTGAGAGTCTCAATTACACTCAGCAGCACCCCAGTGTGCTCAGATCTGGGCTGTCTAAACAGCTTGAAGTTATGGAGAGCCGATTCCCTGGGGCAGCTGCTAATTAGCTGCTCTTCAACAATTGATGAGCTGCTAATTGCTGCTCATCTCAGGGTGAAATCTGGACGTTTATTGCAAAGCTTTCTGTAAGTACTCAGTGAGTGTGCCATGCCACTGGATAAGCATCCTCTGTTTGCGGAATTCAGGTTTTCCCAGTAGTCTTTGGATCAAAGTCGTGTAGTAGAGCCAACGCTTGGAGAGCTGAAGAGCTGAGACTTTTTATAACTAGCATTTTAAAATAATTAGCAAGGATAATGACCTCAAAAAAAGCATCTCATAGTTATTTCATTGTTGGACTAGGACTTTTGGAGGCTAGGTTTTGAATCTTGCTTGGCCATGGAAGCCCATTGGGTGATCTTGGGCAAGTCAAACAGTCTCAGCCTTGCAGATTGAGAGATAGACTCCCTTGACGTATCTTCCCAAATGACAGGGTCATCTTTTGTTGTTGTTATCCACCCTTGAAGTAGATTGCGGCCCATGGTGATCCTGTAGATGAGACATCTCCAAGATTCCCTGTCGTGTATGTAGGGTGTCCCTAAGTCAGAAACTACTTGAAGGCACGCAATAATAACAATAATGACCTCAGATGCCACACACTGCAGCCTTCATGTTCCTGCTGAGCATAGCTTTGTTCCTCTTTGGAACTGGGGGCAGGAGATGTAACAAAGATGTGGCCAGCATTGTGGTGTTATGTGTATAACATGATGGTTATTTTATTCTTGAAATCTAATTTTAAACTCAGCTAGTTTAATTCTATTTTAAGGGGTGGGAGGTTTGGAATGGGATCATTGAATTATTTTAATTGTAATTGTTTTTTAATCTTGCTGTACCCCGCCTCGAGTGTTTTTACAGAGGGGCGGGTAAGAAATAAACATTATTATTATTATTATTATTATTACTATTATTATTAACAATGTATCACTGGGTTTTGGTTCCATGACCCTCCATGGATAACAAAATCCGTGGATGTTCAAGTCCCATTAAAGATATTGGCATAGCAAAATGGTCCCTGATATAAAATGGAAAATCAAGGCTTGCTATTTGGAATTTATACTTTTTTGGGAATATTTTCAAACCGTGGATGCGTGAATCCGTGGATTAAAAAATCCATGGATAAGGAGGGCTGATTGTACTGTTGTGAACTATCCTTGTTGCAGTGCAAAATATTTGGGGGTATGTTGTTCTTCAATTGAGAATTAAAACCCATTAGTGTTATAAAGATATAGTAAAGATGCTACCTTTCCATTTTAACCAGGACTTGTTTCATGGATGAAACAAAAGCCCTTGGAATCTTCCCCTGAAATGGGTCCCCAACGTAGGACAGTGGGTTTACCTAACAACAATGACAAGCAAGAACAACAATGATACTCTAATATTTCTTACTCATCTCTCTCTGTGGATTGAGGTGGGGAACAATGGATTAAAACACAGCAGCAAATAACCATGTAACACAGTTAAAAATACAAACACCAATTAAAAATACATGATCAGTTATAAGAGCATACAATCAGTTTTAAAAGCATACATATTAAAAACAAGCAATTCATAATTTAAAAACCATCTTGATGGACCTGCTGGAAGAGATTGATTTTTAAAGCTGCTTTGAACCAGGGAGTTTATCACACAGGGGAAATTCCATGCAAAAACAGGGCTTTAAATTGGAAAAAAGCGGGTTGAATTTCACACAACATTATTGCTAAACTGTTAACCTGAATGGAAAGTGGAGGGAAAGTAGACAAAAGCCACTCCTTTTTACTTTCAGAAAATCCTGAAAGTAAAAAGAAGCGGTTTTTGTTTACTTTCTGTTCGGGTTAACACAAGTTTAATGTGAAAATTTACCCGCTTTTGCAGGGTTTTTCTACCTTTTAAATCCTGTTTTTGCATGGTATTTCCCCTGTGTGATAAACTCCTTAGACACTGTTGAATCTCTTCTGTTAGGTCATTCAACAATTTGGGGGCATCTGAAGAAAAAGTTCTCTGGTTAACAGTTGCTGGTTTAATCCTGGCTGACCTAAGCAGTGACTGACGGGAAAGCTACCAGAATAAATCTTCCACATGGGCAGAGGAAATGTTACTTTGTTAGGCTACAATTTCCAGTATCCCCTCAGTTAGCAGAGCCACTGGAGGCCTTGCCAATGTTTTGGACAATTTCTCACCTCCTTATGTTTGGTCACAGAACTTCTGGGACTTTAAGTCCAAAGCAACTGGAGGTTCAGAGATTCCCCATTCTTGATTTACTTGTAAGATTTTGTAAAGATACAGAGAGTGTTATAAACCTGAGCCCTGCTGTCAGTCCTTGGTTTGCAGTCTTTGGCCCAACATAGGACTCAAAATGGTTTACAGTGTAATTTAAGAAAAAAAAAGCAACTAGTATCAATTCTCCTCACTCTCTTCTCACACATATCTGCATTCCTAACAACCAACATACTTCAAATTTGGGAAAGAGAAAAGATGCTTCCAAATTTGAAAGTGGGTACACATGTGAGCCAAAACAACTACAGCAACTCTGCTTTGTGGAAATTCTTATCCTCTGATAGATGTTTTCTCTTAATCCACCGCAGTAGCCAGCAGGCATTCACACCCTTGCATTTCAAGCTTGTCAGTTCCAGTGCAGTTGCAAATATTCAAAAAGCTTGACAACCTTTGATGTGTTTGTCCTCAAGGCCACCTTGGATAGAGCACAGTTAAGATCCTAATTTTATAGAGGGAGAGCGCTAAGGCCAAGAAGAGGCCACACAACTGTGTATGGTTGACCTAGATCTGAACCCAGGCTGCAGGTCCAAAACTTCTTTGAGAAATGCCACATCTTTCTCTAAATTATTCTATGGATGCAGACCTTGGAAAAGTGACTTTGGGGGACTCTTTCTTCCAGCATCCCCCATGTAGGTTAGGGGATTCTGGAAGTCGTAGTCTCCAAAAGTAACTTTTCCAAGCTCTGTGTAGCCTGTAATGGCAGTGAGGGCAACAAAAGGTCATGGCTAGTGCTGAGTTAGGCCTTCAGAATAGCAATGATGCTGCTGACTCAGGACAGAGAGGACTGGCGCTATCAGCTTCCACAGACACACGTCTGACCAAAGCTGCCTTTGGGGCTGAATTGGCTGCTTTCTGCTCTGTGCCGATTGTCACTGGGAGCTTTGATTCTGTTTAATGAGGCTGAAGTGGAGTGCTTAGGAAGGGGGTTCTCAAAAAGAATCAACTCAGGCAGATTCACTTTTCAAATTGAGCTGCTGAAGCATTTGCTTATTCAGCAGACTGGATCCCTGCCCCTCTCCTACTGCCCCGAACATTATTTTTGCAAGAAAGCATCAAGTGGACAACACTTTGCTTTTTCAAATTTGTTTTGCTTCAAGGAGATAACCAGTGCGTCAACCCTAGTACTCTCCATTTTCGTAAAATGCCTGTACATAGATCCTGAACAAAAAGTTTATTAGCTTAAGAAGTGCATTCTGAAAACAGAATGGATGTGATAGAGTTTATTTTATTATTTAAACCATCTATTGCACTTTTTATTTGGACGAAACCATTCCTACGAGCATTGACTGGCCTTCTCTGCTGTTCCATTGTATTTGAGATCTGCCATGTGTTTAGAGCTTGGGGAAATTTACTGTTCCTTTTTGGACTACAACTGGCAGAATCCTCCATAATGCATGGTAAACTGACCCTGAGAACTATATACCAAACAAGTCACATATTAAAACTTGGTGCTAGAAGGCATACATCAAGAATTTTAAAGTTGGAAAGGACCCTAGAGAATATCTGCTCCAACCCATTGTATAGTAGTTTGTGTGGGAAACTGGTAGAGATTGATGTGGATTTAATTTCAATTCATTTTTAATAACAATTTACCCTAACTCCCAAATTTCTTTGTCAGAATAGGAAGAACTTGAGATTTTAAAAAATTCAAATGCAGAAGAAATCATTGTAGATTTTCCATCCAGGCCTAGAGCTTTGAGTGGTTAATTCATCTCAGTATGAGTTTGACTTCCCCTATGTTGCCTCTCTTTCCCCTCCAAAAGATTAATCTTCTTTAACACCTTTATAACATGCAGATAGGTACAAGTGGGTCTCCCCAAGCTGAGTATAGATGTAACTACTGAATTTTGACCACTTCAGATGGGTAAAATGAACTGGAAGTTTTGGTTGTTGTATTACAATGTAAGGGCATCCATTGCATAGTGTTGGGATGATGAATATGTCATGCCCTGATGGGCACTGATACACATCTGGAAGCTCCCCAGAGCAGATCTGGACACCAGCTAGGAAGTGCCAGAGCACAAGGGGAATTTCTGATGTGCACCAGAAGTGCCCAATTCACCTAAGAAGTGCCTGGTGTTTATTGGAGCACTCTTGACAGTACCTGAATGGACATCCGCACAATTCACTAACAGAATTTCATTGCAATACTGCAGTGTAGTTACAAATTTGTAAAGTTACAAAATGTAGATGGTGATGTAGGATCTCAGCCAATATTTTAAATAATATCATTATTTTTAAAAAGAGGAATCCCTGGAAAAGCCATGAGATGAGGCTTGTAGATTCCATTAAGGCCTCTTTGTCAGACCCACGCTCAGGTTGAAGCTGAGTAGTATCTTCCTTTGGATATGCGCAGTACAATAGTAAATCAGTAGTAGCAGGCAAGCCAATGCTCAGTGAAGTTCCTGAGCTTGTAGAACAATAATTCTTAGGGAAAAGAAAGGATAATTTTAGCAGTTTTTGGGCCAAACTAAATTGTTAAGGCAAGAAGACATTTCCAAGTACCTTTCAACAACACCTGCTGAAATCCCCTCATCTGCACAACCATTGGAAGTACAGAGGTTGTTTTCAGTTTTCCATCTGACTTACAAAGTTACAAATCACTGGAAAACTGTGAGATAAAAATGTGGAGGAGGACACCAATGTATGCAGCCTTGAGCTCATTGGGAAAATGTGGGATATAAATGTAACTATTAAAGTAAGAGCTAGTGTGTTGGAGTGGTCTGAGTGGTGGACTAGGACTCTGGGAGATCATGGTTCAAATCCTGATTGGCCACGGAAACCCACTGGGTGACTTTCAGCAAGTCACACTCTTTCATCTTCAGGAAGGCAATGGCAAACTGCCTCGGAAAAGATCTTGCCAAGAAAATCACTGTAAAACGGCCATAAGTTGGGAATGACTTGAAAGCACACAAAACCAGCACTTTTAAAAAAAAATAAATAAAAGTGAAAGAACAAAATGCGGTCAGTGGGAAGCCATGTGCATGGGGGAGAGGGCCTCCCCCCCCCATACCTTCCCTTGTGCTGCAGTTGTTCTTGGTGCAACTGGAAGTCATGTAATATGGGGCTGCAGCCATTTCCCCTCTTTGTTGGGAGGGGATAGTAAGGGATAGGGGACCAAAAATGGCACCTTTTTTGGGGGGGGGGGGGAGCTAGAGTGTTTTTGTGCCAAATTCAGCTGAAAAATTGGCCAGCATCTTTTGCTGGGTAGGCTTTGGGCTGCAAACCAGGGTGGCTTAGGTGCTGCAAACCAGGGGTGCAAGAATACATGCAGCCATGAGGTTGTGCTTTACTCACTCTTGAGAGAGAGCTGTGAAAATTTGGATGGAAGAATGATTATGAGCAGAGGGAGACAGGAGCTACTTAATCTTTCCTCCTCTAGCAATTTTCCCCTGTAGTAATCTCTCCTCCAGCTGCTTTTGGATCAAAGGGGACAAGGGGGGAGTGGAGAATATCAGTATCTTTTTGGGGAGGCCTCCAGCTGGCTGTGTGTAATATATTCTGAGCCTCAGTCTGTAGTGCACCTATGCTTTTAAGAAACATAAGCAACAGCATGAAGGTTTGCAGAGAAGCAACGGAAGGGGCAGAGTCAGGACCAGAGACAGAGACATTCTAAACCAACTCAAGAGGGAAAGTGCTGCAGGAAGGAAAGCCAGGGCCAAGAAGATTAAACTGGCCTAGACAAGAAGACACAAAAATTGCAAGTACGTTGGTCCCTTGGTATCTGCTGAGGTTTGGTTCCAGGACCTTCCGTGAATACCAAAATCTGTAGATGCTCAAGTCCCGTTAAATACAATGGCATAGTAAAATGGTGTAAAATGACAACATCAAGGTTTGCTTTTTGAAATTTATGTTTTTTAAACATATTTTCATACCATGGATAGTTGAATCCGTGGATATAAAATCCATGGATATAGAAGACCAAGTGTAGTTGTATTGGTCCATTGGGGGAAAATGCACAAATGAAAGTAAGATAAATGTTTTTTTAATTAAAAAAATTACACCTGAGTGCCCTTTCACACTACACATTACAATTATAGTACTATCAGTCCACTTTAACAGCCATGTCTCTGCCTTGTAGAATCCTGCAGTTTGTAGTTTGGTGAGGTGCTAGAGCTCTCTGGCTGAGAATTCTAAATATCACTCTCTAAGCTGCAGATCCTAGGATTCTATAGAATATTTCCACGTTAAAAGGGAATCATAGTGCTATAACTTTGCAGTGTGAAAAAACTCTAAGTAACAATGTGTTCATTGCTTTGTAACATTCTTGTTGGTACCAAGGAAGGCACACGCTTATAAATCCTAATACATCCTTCACTTCCTTTGTCGTCACATTACTGTATTAATTATTGCATTTAGATAAGAAAACAGCATCTAAGATTTGCTCGGTGTTCTAGTCCTAACTTTAAATAAACTATGGCAACATTAAGGAAGGTTTTCTTGCAAAATTCGTTCAGAGGGGGTTTACCTTTGCCTTCATCTGAGGCTGAGAGAGTGTGACTTGCCCAAGATCACCCAGTGAGTTTCCATGGCTGAATGGGATTCAAAGCTTAGTTTTCTAGTGTCCTAGTCCGATGCTCAAATCACTGCACCACACTGGCTCTCTGGACTAACAACAAACTTTTGAGCATCATGAGATATATCTCCAGTTTCTTCGGTGACTTGCCAGTTTCTTACAATATTGTATTGGCATCATTGTCCTTCTCTTGCTCCTTCCTTAAACTTCTAGCATCATGGGTCATAAAGCTGGGACATCAGGCTTTTTAGGAATGTGAAAGGATACATCTCTGTGCCCTGCTCTGACTGGGCTAAACAATGAGATTTCGAAGAGATGACGACTTGCAGAAACAAAGATAAACTTTGAATCAGGGCTCTGTGTGGGAATGTGGTATATTTTGAAGATCTATTCCAAGATGGGGGCAGTGCCACAAATGGGCAAAGCTATGGCCTCCAAGTCAAGAAGCGTCCCATTGTATTTCTCTGCTGGGAGTCTAGGCTGGCTGAGACATCTTGCTCTGAATGGAGCAAGCAGGCCAAGAAGAACAAGGAAAACCCTTCTTCTTCCCCAGCCCTTCCCAATCCATCGACCAAAGACAATGGCATCCAAAGTCCACCCCAGGGGAAAATTTATGACATGAAATTTGCAAACTCTGGAGAATTTGAAGTGCTTGTCACTGCGTGACCCCAGAGATCTTGTCAGCTATAAAGACGGCCATTGATTATCTCTTCCCATCTTGTTTAGGGAATCCTGGTAGAATCATGTGTAACTTTGGCTGGGTCAGTGGGAGGCAGTGGTTGGCAACTAAGATGTCTCAAAATGATGCAGTTTTAGAAGCATGGTGGAGAGCCACAGGTGCCTCCGCAGAAGCTTTACTCCAGGGGATGAGCACCTTCTGGAGATGGGGAGATAAAAGGGATTTCAGGGTGGAAGCAAACTAGTTGCTACCAAGACAATACTGAGGAGCCACCTGCCTCTCGGATCAGTGGGATTCCAGTAAGGATCTGAAAGAGCAGGAAGAAGTTACTTTTTTAGACCACTTTTTTGACTTCTAGTGGCCAGGATGACTGGGGGATTCAGTGAGCTGTGTGTGTGTGTGTGTGTGTGTGTGTTAAAGTAATGTTTCTAAATTCTGGGAAAACTTGCAGTTTTGATTTTTGTTGCATTTCTGCAAATCCCACCTGCATTCCCATCCCAGTCCTTGTTTGTCTCAGTTGGTGAAACTTTAATTCCCACATGGAAATTCATACACATTCCATTCACATTTTCTCAGATGAATGCATTCTTTTCCCATTGCCTAAAGTATATTTGGTATGTATTTATATTTTATACATTTTTATTTGTTTGCATATGTGTGTGTGTGTGTGTGTGTGTGTATGTTTTGTCCATATTTTATTTCTTTGAAAGGCCATGCAAGCCTTCCACATGTACAAATCCACTGCTCCCCCTCAAAACAGGAAAACAAATCTCTCCACTGAATTTTCCATTCATTCCTCCCTGCAAGCCTTCCTATTTCTAATTATCTATCTGCTGGCAAATGGAAGACTCTTTCACTCATGTGAATCCTCAGATTCTGAAGCAGTGCCATCCAAAAACAGGTTTATGTTTGCTGAGTTAGAGACGGGTTCCTGAGGTATTAGTCCCTTTAGGGAAGGATGGAATCTGTTAAGAAGCAGACTTGTTCACAAGAGTTTTGCAGAGAAATGTGCTGAAACTTTAGAAAAACAGAAAGCACGGAGGCAGCATTTTGTTTACACATTTGCTTTATAAGTATATTCTAAGCCTATATTTGAGTTTTCTAATTTCAACTAACAAAGACAAAGGCTCTTTTCAGGCCGGCCTGAAAGGCCCGCATAGGGACAGAGTCGGGGCATAGGGTTGTCATGATGCACACCTGACTCCATCCCCCAGGGAAACCTAATGCTGAGTGCCACTCCACACAGAGCACAGCATCATGGCATGCCTCCAGTGCTGCATACATATAATGCAGCGCCGAAGGAGTGCCATATAGCTGCACTGCCACTATATGGCAGAGTAAGTAAGCTGCAGTTTAAGTCTGCAAACTATCTGCTTTATCACACTAGGGGGAAAACAGGATTTAAACGAGAGTTAAACAAGAGTTAAACAGGAAATCATAGAATCATAGAGTTGGAAGAGACCACAAGGGCCATCTAGTCCAACCCCCTGCCATGCAGGAACTCCCAATCAAAGCATCCCTGATAGATGGCCATCCAGCCTCTGCTTAAAGACCTCTAAGGAAGGAGACTCCACTACACTCCGAGGGAAATTTTAATATACCCTATGTTTGCCAGAGTGAAAATAGGAGAGGGCTCCTGTACCTTTACATGTTGTGTAAATGAGAAAATTTCAGCAGGCATGGCTTGTTATCTGGTTGCATGACAAACAATACTTGCTGATATCCCCTCTTCTATACGACCAGTAAAGATCCTGGAGCTCTCTCCACTTTTCATTCTGGAAACCCTAATATGCATAGGCCCAGACCCCCACACACTATCTCCTCTCACAACCAGGTTAGAATAATGCACATTTTTGTAGTGCTATTAAACGTAAGTTATGGCAGAAGTGGGAACCATGTTGCCCTCTAAAGAAATTCTGAAATTCCCAGCGTTTCTCATAATTGGCAATGCTGGCTAGGGCTTGATAGGACTTGCAATCCAACATTTGGAGGGTCACATAATTTCTACCCATGGTTGAGAGGCTCAGCATGTGTTAATCCAGCCATCTTAATCCACCAGTGCTAGGCTTGAAGGTTTGTTTCTTTCAAGCCGCATAGCTGTTCTTATGTTCCTGAGAAGAAGTCATCCCTACTGTCCAAACTGTTCCCGAGTGAAAACAGAGACACATTCACACTCAGACTCCCCACCCTCCTGCGTGACTTCAGCGATTGGCTGCATTTCTTTGTTCAGCATTGGTTAAAAATAGCTCCCTGGCAAGTGGTGGTTTGTGGGGTTTTTGAATCATTCACATTCACAAGGCCTACTGTGATTCAAGCTGTCAATGGCAATGCAATTACAAGAAGCTGTTAATTTAAGAATGGGAGCAGCACAGTTATGATAAGAAAGATGATACAGTAGTAATCATGGTGTGAGAATGAGGCACAACAGCCAGCATCTGTCCTGACACTTGTTTTTTTTTTAAATGTTGGTTGGAAACTATCCTGAACCATCAGGGTTGGAGGAAATGGGGAGAGGAAGTCCCATAGAGGATAAACATCTGGATGGATCAAATCCCTAATGAAAACATTTGGCCTACAAAGCTCAATGCAGCTCACTAGCTCTACACAATAAGCTGCTAGGTGCATGACAGTCATTTTGGTTTTATGAAACACCATGTGGGCAACAATACAATAGCAAAGAGATGAATCAAGCACCTTGTGTACAGTCTGCCATTGCCTTCTGTTTAGAAAGTTACTTCTCCTTCTCCTACTACTTCTTGTTTCTCTTCTCCTCCTTTCAAGGAAATCAGATTAGCACAGTTTAGAGATACAAAAGATGAAATCAAAATGGAAGAACAAAAGACCTCATTCACAAGATCCTAGAAATAAAAGAGAAATTTAAACTAAGAGTGGGGATGCTATATGACCAGGAAGATAACACATTACATGCCCAGGTACAATGGAAAAAATACACTTAAGAACTATATAAAGAAGATGAAAGGATGACAGATTCATTCAAGAACCATTTGAACATGAACCTACAATTTTAGAAAGAGAAGTGGAAGATGCACTAAAAGCATGTGGGAAAAATAAATCAACAGGAGCAGATGGCATACCAATAGAGCTTCTTCAAGCTACAGAGACAGAATCTATTCTAGTTCTAACTAGAAGTGTCAACAAATATGGAAAACAAAAGAATGGCCCACATAATGGAAACACTCAATATACACTCCAGTCCTCAAAAAAGGGAACACTAGGAATTGCAGTAACTACAGTGCCATTACATTTGTCTCCCATGCAAATGATGCTCAAATTTCTACAACAAACACTTTTACGATATATGGAATGAGAAATGCCAGCTATCCATACTGGGTTCAGAAAAGAAAGAGGCACTAGGGATCATATTGCAAATATGCATTGGATAATGGAGTGCACCAAAGAATTTCAGAAGAAAATCAGCTTCTGCATTATAGATTATAGCAAAGCCTTTGACTGTATGGCTCATGAAAAACTATGGGTCACTCTTAAAGAAATGGCTGTTCCACAACATTTGACAACAGACTATCATCTCTTTGAGCTCAGTTTGCAGCAGTTGATGTACCGTGAGAACAAAGGGGGAAAGTGGGAGGAGGAGAGAGAAACTGGGCCTTTTTAGAAGCTGCTGAAAAAGTGGGACAACAGAGGATTAATTTGACCATCTATGCCAAACTGGGACAGCTGGAGGGTATGTCAGCTTGCTCTGTCATCAAAACAAAAGTATACTAATTCCAGCATTCTAAGGAGTCCTGGTGACACAGTGGTTAAATGCCAGTACTGCAGCCACAGCATCGTAAATTGAATCCCAGAGGCTCCCAGATCCACTCAACCTTGCATCCTTTAGTAGGTCGGTAAAATGAGTACCCAGCTTGTTGGAGGCAATTGGTTTATACATTATAAACCAGTTAGAGAGTGCTAGTACTAGCACTGATAAATGGTATAGAAAAGTACTTGCTATTGCTATATTCTAGTCCTCACACATGGAGATACTTCTGTAGTCTTGACTAATTTTCTGCCACACATTTCTTTACAATCAATGGTCCCTTTTCCCCTTTTGGGTCTACCTCACTTTAGTAGCTGTCATGTGTTTTATAAAATTTGCTTTTAAAATCTAAAGAAAATCTGTAGCCTGCAATACTAGCTCCAGCATCTAACAGTGCTGCTTCCTTTCCTTTCCTTTCCTTTCCTTTTCCTTCTTTTCCCTTGGTCAGGGTGACCAGATGTAGGACATTACAAACCAAAAAAAAGCTAAAACACAAATATAAATACAAATTCATTTCATATGGTTTATTGACAGCTATATTAGATGTATTTTATTATCCTTTTATTATTTTTATTTTATTGTTTTATTATATTTTATTATCCAGTTCTTGCTGCAAATAGGAGGATATGATGGATGGCAAAAGGGCAGCAAATGAGGTGTTACCCAATGGGCTTCTTGAGATGTATTCAGCAACTGACTCCACTGTATTGAAAACTAGCTTTAGCAGGATCATCCTTCTGTTGCAAGCAGCCCATTGCCCAACATATCTGCTGTCCTCCCCCCCCCCCCCCGAGTGCTCCAAGCAATGGGGGCAAATCTTGTCTGTTGCTCCTCCTAGGAAAAAAGAACTTTAGAAGGATCTTTCCTCTCCTCCTATTTGCAGCAAGGATGGGCTGCCCTGTAGATGCATTTCTCAAAAGGGAAGAGCAAATGTGGTGTTACTCAATGGGCTTCTTTAGGGGTCAGTCACACATCATTTTTTTTTAGTGCAACAATATAAATCATTTCACTCATGCATTCCGGATTTGTTATTCACACTATAGAACTGCATCAATCTGCATCTTTGTGAGTTTGGTAGTTCACACATGTAAGTGTTTGCATAAAGATAGACCCGAGCATGAGAATGCATTCGCAGTTTGGTATGCAGCATTTTATCCTGGGTCTGTCTGGGTCTATTCACATTGGTTATTCATGCTATTGATGATGTGCATCTTTTAAAAAAATCAGGGAAAACTCTGATATCAATTATCCTTGATTAAGTGGGTTTTTTGGCAGCCCCTTCACCCCAAACTGAATCAGGTGCATTTGGGATGTGTGTGAACAATGGAGATTTAAGCCAGCTTCATCCTGGATCATTTTTTACTGGGTGAATAACCGTCATGCTCAAAATGGAGGACATTTTGGAATCCCTCCTGGACAGAAGGTTGAGATGTAGGACATGTCCTGGAAAAGGCGGATGTCTGATCACCCTGCTTCAGGTGCAATATCTTCCTATCAGAGCTTGAAAATATCTGTATTGTGGGTATGTAACTCCTAGAATCCCAATGGCCATGCAAGTAAGGAGGGTTTCTGAGAAATGCATTCTAAAAAGTAAGTATGCCAGGGAAAGTCTCCTGCCATTGTGTACATTTGTATTTGGTCTTGAGGTAAAACAGATAGTGGCCTTACCATTAACATGCAGGGAGTTTATTGTCTCTAATCCATGTTGTAATCCATCCTCACCATGTGCCTGATTAATCTGGGTTCACTTGTTTATTTTAACCTGGAGTTAACAACCCCTTTGCTATTTAACAGCTGGACACAAAGCAATTAATGAGCAAAGCCCACTGATTGTTAACCACAATAATGAGTCTAATGACTAATTCACAGACCCTGCAGACATGGGAAAACCTCACTTTACAACTGCAAAAACATATGATGCATTTAGAAAATGTGTGCATTTTAGAGATTTTCTTTTTACCCGACAATGAGTAGAAATGCTTTTATGTCTGCAATCCTAATATATACGTTATAGGGAGTAAGACAATTTAAAGAAATCTTGGGACTAGTGTTCCCAAGTCTTCAAGCCAAGACACTCCTCTCCAATGCTCAAGGTGAGGAATCTCTGGGCAAGAGCACTATTTTAAAAAATGTGTGTCTTTATATTTTTCTCATTTGTTAGATTTGGGTTGGAATCAAGTCCAAACTACAAATGTAGACTAACAGAATGCCATTGATTCAATGGCACTACTCTAGTTGAGACTGATAATAAGATTGTGTGCCTTGAAGTGGTTTCTGACTTATGGCAACCTGCACTACTACTTCTGGCTTTCTTGGAAGGTACTTTCTGGGAGCAGTGATTTCGCTCATAATTTCCAAAGAGGAAAATGTGTTCTCTATATGTGTATATTTTGAATGGCAAACTGCAATTAATGGACAAAACTTAATGACATCATCAGGGGCTGTGCCTTAGGACCTTATCACATGGGCTTAAAAGAGTAGCTTGCTTTTCCCGAATTCAGTATATATTTGGGATGCAGCCAGGTCCTATCACACAGAAATCGCCACCGAATTGCCACCTGGGTCCATCCTGGATGCAGACCAGGTCATCTAAACCGCTTCTGCAACCCCTTTCGAAAACGGAAGCTTTCGACTTCTAAAAATGGACACCAAAATGGCACAGACGACCCAGGCTGTATCCAGGATGGACCTGGGTGGCGATTCAGCAGTGATTTCCGTGTAATAGGACCTGGCTGCCTCCCAAATTAGTACTGAACCCAGGGAAAGTAAAGCGCTCTTTTAACCCCATGTGATAGAGTCCTGAGTCTCAGGTTCTGGCCTGGAAATCTCCGTTTCTGGGACAATCCTGAACTGTCAGTCCTAAGGACCACACTTGTCATGTTTGTGGCAGATCCATTCCTTGATGGAAGCCAAGTTTGTTAGGATGTCTTGGGCATCTACTCCCAATTTTCTTTTGGGTATCTGGGAGGGCTAGAGCAGTTGGCTTGTGGCTTTGGACAGGGGAGAAACCACAGAACTGTAAAGTCTTCATTTCCCAATATTTGAAGAGTCTACATTCTTGCTTCTATGAACTCCAGGACACTAAACACAACACTTCTGTTTCAGATTATTTCTTGCAGATACCCTTGGGCCCTCAATTAACCTCACGGCTGAGGGAAAAATCAACTAAAAATTGCAGACGGGGGCTTCCAGAACAGACCTTCTTCCCCTTAGTTTTCTCCTGAAAATGCCTTCTTAACACCCACATTAATGCTGTTTAATAGACATAGTTGAGAACCATATGTTTTTTCAATAACATAAAATATAAGCCACCATGAGTCCCTGTACTAGGGGGGAAAGGCAGGATATAAATGAATATTATAGAAATAGTACTTGTAGATTCAGGAAAAAATACAAAACGAATGGAACCCAGGACCAAATTTATGGAAAGAACAATAGACAAATCTAAAAGGAATAATATGAGTGATAGGAGAAGTGATTAATACATCAATAGACTAGTAAAGAGACAGTAATAGGGATAGAAAAGAATGAGAGGAGTTAAAAAAGAGTGTAGAAGACACCACAAATAAGTAATTAAATAAACAAGTAAAAGGGTTAAAGTAAAATGAACAATTATTTTTGTAAACAGAACAACGTGGAGAAATGGGAGTTATGGAGGAACAAAATCGTACTGAAATCACTGACAAAACTGTTGGGAAAGTTAATATAAACAACCATGAAGATGTATAATTAATAATTATTTTATTTATGTTGATGTTTGTTGGTAGATTATATAATTTGTGTTTATTTTATATGTGTGGTTGTTACATTTATGTTAACCAAAACATTAAAAAAAATAGTACTTGTAGTTTAATACTACTACTACTACTAATAATAATGGCATTGTTGCTGTGTGTCTTCAAGTCTCCTTGGACTTATGGTACCCTAAAGTGAACCTATCACAGGGTTTTCTTGATCCCCCCCCCCCAAGATTTTTTAAGAAAAGAGTTTGACATTTACTTCCTCTGCGGCTGAGAGAATGTGAGTTGCTCAAGGTGACCTAGTGGGTTTCTGTGGCTCAGCAGGGATTCAAACCCTGGTTTCCAATTGTAGTCCACTGGCTGCCGATTAGTTTCCGGGCGCAGTACAAGGTGTTGGTTTTAACCTTTAAAGCCCTACATGGCTTGGGTCCATCTTATCTCAGGGACCGCCTCTCCCCATATGAACCCCCCCGCATGCTTCGGTCCTCTGGGAGAAATCTGTTGCAGCCCATGAAGACTAGGTTAGCGCAGACCTCCCAGAGGGCCTTTTCTGCTTCTGCTCCCAGGCTATGGAATGGCCTGCCGGACGAGATGCGTCTCATTACATCACTAGACTGTTTTAATACAGCCTTAAAGACGCATCTCGTCCGGCAGGCCTTCCCTGAAACTGTATAATCTACCTGGCTCCTAAAATCTTTCAGCCAATTCCCAACTCCTTATCCCCCCCCCCTCTGTATTTTGTCGCTACCCATGCTGTGGCTAGCATTGCTGTTTTGTGTACTATGTTGCATTGTACTTTTATTGTTAGTAATTTAATTTTAAACTCAACTAATTTAATCCTATTTTAAGGGGGGGAGGTTGGGATGGAATTCTTGAATTATTTTAATCTGTAATCTGTTTTTAACCTTGTTGTACCCCGCCTCGATTGTTTTACAGAGGGGCGGGTAAGAAATAAATACTATTACTACTACTATTATTATTATTATTATTATTATTATTATTATTATTCCAATGCTCAAACCACTATACCATGCTGGTTCGACCTCAGATGAAATAATGGCCCTAATAAACTCCTTTTTTTTTTTTACAGATTACCTGAAAAACTGTATTCTCTCATACAAGCCTGACTTTAAGTCATTTGGAAAATGTTATTTTTGCCTAAGTAATACCTGAAGAACATCTGGTAGGGACTTGAGCAAGGGCCTCTTCGTGGTTGCTTCCAAGCTTGAAATTCCCTGCCAAGAGACATCTCATGGTCTTCCATATTACCTGCATTCTCTTGTCCTTTTCTACCTAGACAATAAATGAAGGAGAGGTTCGTAGCAATTGTTGTTGTCTTCCTTCAGGTCATTTCCACCTTAAGATGACCCTAGCTAAAACCTATCACAGGGTTTTCTTGGCAAGATTTGTTCATATTAGGCTTGCCATTTCCTTCCTTTGAGACTGAGTATGACTTGTCTAGGGACACCCACTGGGTTTTTAAGGATGAATAGGGATTTAGTCTTCTGGAGTCCTATTCCAGCACTCAAACCACTACTCCATGATGGCACTCCTTCCATATGAAGGTAAAGAGGATTTTATTTAAACAGGCCTTAGGCTTCACACACGACTCATTATGACAACTGTAGAAAGTTGCAATTTCATCAATTGATGATTTTAAAATTTATTTTACTGATATACTACCTACCTGTTTAATTTGTATTTCCAGGGAGGTGTGTTTGTTTATTGTATTTGATATATATCTCACCTTTCTCCCAAGAAGAGATTCAAAGTGGTAAACAATCAACCATCCATATTCATGGATCTTTTATCCACAGATTCAAGCATCTACTGCTTAAAATATTTTTTTAAAAAAATTCCAAAAAGCAAACCTTGATTTAGCCATTTTATATAAGTGACACACCATTGTATTAAATGAGACTAGAGTATCCACAGATGTTGGTATCTGTGTGTATGTGTGTGTGCGCTAGAACCAAACCCCAGTGATACAATATTTTAAAAAGTAGCTGTGCTGATCGTCATTGCAGTGAAACAAAAGAGGAGTCCCAGAGAACCTTAAAGACCAGAACATATGTTATTGGGAACTGTGGTCCAATTCATTCAATATGTATTGCTTATTTTTTTAGAGTTAATATCCTTGGGCAGCATTTGATGGACACTTAGGCTAAACATTTAACGAATCACACACACACACATATACACTAGAGTTGAGACAGCTGATTTTAACCATAAAGCTTTGGACAGTTTGGGCCAGCATATATTAAGAATACATCTGGATGATTCATTTTTCATATGATCTGCTGTTCATAATTGCCGAAGGAGGCAATGAAATCCATTCTGGATTCTGTTACCTGTCACTCACTGCTCCTGTTTAGTGTTCCACTTGTGCAAATTTATATCAATTCCAACTTTTCTTAAAGGGGAAAGACAGCAGGAGATGCCGGGTGCTTTCATGGTACACAGTTATGGCACTATGATATCACGTTAGCTGCTATGATAACGTCTTATGGAATCCCAAGATTTGTAATTCAGAGAAGGGATATTTAGATTTCTCAGCCAGAGAACTCCAGTGCCTCACTAAACTACAATTTCCAGGTTTCCATGGGATGCAGCCATAACTGTTAAAGTGGAACCATAGTGTTATAATTGTGTAGTGTAAAAAGGCCCAGAGAGCGAGAATGAAAGAAAAAGATGGATGGATATGGTATACAAAATAAATGGCTTTTTTCATTGGGAGGAGTGGAATGGATGAGTACATAGAGTGGCGTTTCCCAAATTTTGGTCCTCCAGATGTTTTGGACTTCAGCTTCCAGAAACTCTTTGTCAGTTTTGCCAACAATCAGGAACTCAGGGAGTTGAGGTCCAAAACATCTGGAGGACCAACGTTTGCCCTGGGATGTTTTTCAGAAGTCGGTGTCTACTAGGTAGGAGCAGTTGGACTCGTAAATGATGGAGTTAATGGACAGACTCTCCTCGTTCTAACAAATGAATGAGATGAATCAGATAACCAGGAAAATAAGCAAAGGCTAGATATTTATTTTATTTTCTTTGCTAATAGTCTAGCTTCCTTCTAGCAGTTTAGAAGGCATCACACTATTTTACAAGATTATTTGCAATTTGAATTAGAATTCCAAAGTTGCACTGCAGCTGGATGGACATCTTTTGTTAAGGTTCAGTGAGTTGAACTCCTGTGCAGTCAGAGGCATCACTAAATGCAGAGAAACTCAGTCTCCTGTAATGATGAAGAGAAGTATGGTTTTATTCAGTTCACTCAACTTTATGATGATTTCTTCTTCTTCTTTGTTCTGGTTGTTCATTTTGGCTGTCTTGAGTTTTATTGTAGGGTCTCTAACCAAAGTATAAATCTGCTGAGTATAAACACCAGAAAAGCAAATTTCATATTTATATCTCTTGTGATGATTAAGTGAAATAAAGGAATCCAGTAGCACTTTTGAGACTAAAAGGGAAGAAGAAATTTCTAGCATAATATTTTGCAAGTACAATCCCACTTTCTTGTCCACAAAAGGTTATGCTAGAAATTTTCCTCTTCCCAGTTAGAGTGAAAGGTGCCATTAGATTCCATTATGGGGTTTTTTATGCTAAAACAGACGAACATGGCTCTCTTTCAATAGTATGGTATTTTCTGATTCAATATATGAAGGCCGGGGGGTGGGGTGGGGTGGGAAATACACCCACATCCAACTATGGAGTTTTCTTGCAGAGAGAAGATAAGAATGAAAGCTTGTTATTAGGAGTCTCTACACTCAGAATTTACCATTTCGCTCTGCTGTTTAAATAATCTTCTCAGCAGGGGTATAGCTACAAGGAGGGAGGGCTATAATAGGGAATTGCTCCTAAGTATGAATTATGCCCTCCCATTATATTTTTCTTCATTTCTTGAATTTCTAACATTTCAAAGAGGGAGACGCTGAATATTATAAGATTAAATATATCGATCAAATAAAAATGAATAAGCAGAACTCTTATATTTACATCCCTTGGTAATTTTAGAGTCCTTTTTTCTTTAAACGCCTAAACAGTAGTTCCAAATTTTCAACTGAAGTTTTATGTTACTGCAATTTGGGGACTGAGGAAAAACTCATTGGGGAGCAGAATTTGTATTTGGAGAAGGGCATTGCCCTTATTTTGCCTACCCTGCAGCAACAGCCAGATGTTAACTCACCTTATTCCTTTGCAATAGAGCATGTTAGATAAACATATAAAAGCGCCAATAATTAGATGATGAATATGGAATCTCTTGCCAGTTTTCAGCCAGATATTGTCCACTGAGCCATAAACTCTGAACTCCATTGAGGTATTATCTGAAAAAAAAAAGGAAAGGAAAGGAAATGAAAGAAATCCAGCTTCTTCAGTCTTCTGTCTTCTTATATCCTTCCTCCATGAGAGAAATTGCTTTTTGGCAGCAAGAGGCATCAATTAGAACTTTCATTGTCTGCTAAGCTCCACTTTCATTCAGCAATCAAAGAATGGATAAATATTAATGGGAGGAAGTTATAGGGTTTGTTTTTGATCAAAGCACTCCAGCCACAGAAATATGGGCCAAGGACCAGATCCTGGAAATATTGATCATGGATATTTCCCAAGGGCCCATAGGGTGACAGCTCCATGATCTATGAAAGCACCTAAGAAGAATGGTCATACCATTCTGGGCAGCTGGCCCCTTGTCTCCATGCCAGATAAGGTTCATAGTTCCATATGCTACTCAAATCATTTTGTACCTAAGGCAGAAAATTCACCAGTAACTCTCCTCTTCTTTGGTAGGGAAAAAACCAACTAAGGATAATAAATGAACAATTTACAATTTTCCACCTTTTCGTTATGAAATACCTCATGATGAGGATTAATTTTAGTTTAATGTCCCCCAAGTCTCCTTCATGTAAATGAATAACATTATCGAGAAGAATGCTATAGTCAATAGCTGCCTAAAGAAGGATGCTAGTGTTTGTTTGATGTGGGGCAATATAGAAAAATAGGATACTCCCCACCACCACCTGAACCATGAGGTCAATCATGGTTAGCTGCCTTGGATCCCATTTTGGAATATAAATGCAACAAATAAAGTAAATAACAGTCTAAAATTAAATAACTTCATACACCATAGGAATGTTCACACATTATCCAGGACATACAAGCCATGCAATATATATATATAAACACGTTCAGATGGTTGTGAGAATCTGTCTAGATATATTCAGACATTCTACCAGTACACACACCTGCATATTCAACATGCTTTGGAAGAGTCTGTCTTTTCATATTGCTGAAGCACATGGAACTCCTGACTACCACAAAGGATTCTCACAGAATTATATTGTTGGAAGAGACCTCAAGGGCCAGCCAGTCCAACTGCTGCCATTCAGGAATACATAATCAAAGCACCCTTGGCAGGTGGCCATCCAGCCTCTGTTTAAAAACCTCCAAAGAAGGAGACTCCACCACATTCTGGTCCAGTGATGGTCTCTCCCATTCAGGGAAGAGCATGTGTACTGATGCAGATTCAAAGACATAGCCATGTTAATCTTTATCAGCATAAAAAGATAGAAAGGAATCCTGTAGTACCTCTGAGATTGACTGGGAGAAATAAATTTCTAGCATAAGCTTTCATGGACACCAGCTTGACTGACTGCATCTGATGAAGTGGACTTAAGTCCATAAGAGCTTGTGCTAGCGATTTCTTTTTCTCAGTCCCAAAGATGCTAATGGTATCTATGTACAGCAACTTTCAATATATATTAAGATACCAGTACCATCACTAGGGTTGGTGTCACCCAATGAGGTCCATGGGTTGGTGACACCCAACACATGCCCAACTCCTGAGATACTGCACCCATTTTTTTCTTCAACTCATAATACAAAATGCCTTGGGCTAGCCTTGCTAGCCCAGCCTGGTACAGCAGCAAAAAGGACAAATATATAAGATATGTCTCCTCTCCTGCTTCTCTCTTTCCTGTAAATCTTTTTCAGCTCCTCAGCAGACTTTCCTTTGGAATTATGGTGCTCAGCAAGCTGCACAGAATTCAGAAAAGACTGTTTACTGCAGAGTTCCTAGACAACTATATTGACTCTTCTTTATTTCAAGAAACCCAGTGTCAAAAATTTCCATGCTGTGTCCTGTTCAGCTTGTAGTTTGACAGGATAGCACCCCAGTGGAGCACACGATGCCCCTGCATTGGGAGCCATCCATTGCCCTCTCTGTCCCACTGCAGTTGGCACAGCTTGCTTCACACAGTCTGCTGTGTTCTGTGTGGCAATTCTCCATGAGTCCCAACCCCCATTAACACTTTTCTTTTACAGAGAGGTCCAACGTGGCCTGTGGTCCCCAGGTGGAAAATCTGTAGCTTCTGAGGGAGGGAAAGCAGATTCATGTGATGGAAAGAAAGACGGTGCAGGGAAGGGCCTCCGCATCTGGATAATGTCCTGCCTTCTCTCTTTCCTTTCCTTTAATGCCACTTCCAGATCCCTATCATCATTTTAACAAAGTTGCCTCCTCTGCAGACCTGGCTTGCGGTCTGAAATTTGCAACATTCAAGCCCGGTTTTGCTCTGTGGAAGGCTGTTATGGCCGGTAATTGCCTGCCGACAGTAGTACCGAGGCCAAGAATTGGAAAGCCAAACTGCAGGTGTCTGCCCTCCTCATCACATCACACTCTCTTTACCTCCTCCCCACCACACTCTTCTCCATTTCAGGGTTCTCCCACTCCATTATCTCCTCTCTCCATTCAGCTGCTAATCGCTCTCCCATTCAAAGAGCTGTTTCTCATTTAGGGGCAATTATTGTGTGCATCTGGGCCCCCATTACAGCCTTCTCTCTGGGCCTTGGTGAACTGAGTTGAGAGTAAAGCCCATTGTACGGTTCTTCTTCTTTCTTTTTTTAAAGGACAGAGCACCTTTTCTTGTGCTTGATAAAAACATTTGTTGTGATGGGAAGATCTGCAAAGCAGGATTTTAAAAACACCTTGGAATCTGGAATGTTTCTGAAAAATCAGAAGCTCAGCTTAGCTTAGCTATCTGTTAACAAGATGGGCTTTCCAAGAGGTCATCTGCAAATTAATGATATGTGGGGGTTACATATGGTTTTGTTGAAGTCATTGCAATGGTAACAGAATTATTTGAACAGAATGATACTTGGAAATGATCTAGTTCTAGTTGAACTCCTTGCTCAGTATGGATTCTTCAATGCTGAAGGTACTGGTGCTACCACAAACCTAACAGATCACTGTTTGTCCCCTGCTTAACTTCCCAAGGCAAAAGAGAATTTACCCCCTCCTGCTTTAGACAACACATACATTGAGCAACTAGTTTGTGGGCAAGGTTGAGTCAACATGTGAAGCAAGATCTGAGCCCAGTCCAGAATCTGGCTACATAATTAATATAGTAGCAAGATCAATGGCAGTCTATGGTCAAAACACAGAAATAATACTGAAAGTGAGGCCAGGAAGCATCTGAAATGTCAAAACATCAGGACAAGGAGACAGTGATCAGCTAGTTGATGGTGGAACTACAGGACAGAGCAGGTATACAGGAACTGATGCAGCATTCAGTGTGTTAAACTAAAGGCTTTTAAGTTAGAGCTTTCAGATCTTCACCCAGCACATAGCTTTAGTTCATTAGTGGGATCTACTGTGATTATCACATGGAGGCTTACCATCACTAAATTGTCCCTAAAATACGGTGGTGTGAAGTAAATAAATAAATAAATAAATAAATAAATATCAGCACATGGGAGAAAGTGTCAAAAAAGATTGATATGTATGAAGAGGCACTGGTTTTGATTCATACACAGGTTTTTCAATACTATCCTCAGGACTAGAAAATGTTCCCTTTTTTGTTTAAAAATATGAAAGCTAAACAGGTGAACATGGGGAGCCCTAATATTATGAAACTCATTGGGTGACCTTGGGCAAGTCATACTGTCTTAGTTTCAGGGGAAGGCAGAGGCAAACCCCTTCTGAAGAAATTTGCCAAGAAAACTCTATGATAGGCCTTAGGGTTGCCATAAGTCGGAAATGACTTAAAGGCACACAACAACAACAAATTGCTTATTTGCCACATCTACATACGGCATGTGGGATCAGAATCTCATATTTATTTAAGATCCACCACAGTGGTAGGGTAAGCAGACATCAGATTAGAACTGTGGTTCTGGAAAAGGAGCATTTAATCCTTTCACCTGAAGGAGATTGCTGTCTCTCTCTCTCACACACACTCTCCCAACAACCTACCATTTATTATCGCAGTATCAGTGCATGCTTCTCTTCCTTGGAACAAAGTGAAGCTTTGCAGGCAAGAGATGGACTAGATTGCAAAGACTTCTTTTTCCTACATGCCTTCAAGTCAATTCTGATTTAGGGCTTTCTTGGCAATATTTATTCAGAGGATGTTTGCCTCTAAGACTGGGAGAATGTGACTTGCCCAAGGTCACTCAGTGGATTTCTACGGATTCAAACCCTGGTCTCACAGTGTCCTAGTCCAACACTCAGCCCATTACACCATGGAGATTATCACACAAGAGATGTCCCATCCCTCTCTTGTCATTGTCCTGTCTTTTCCGCTCGATCGTGGGAAGGACTTTCACATATTGTTTGTGGTTATCCCATCTGGGAAGCGCAAATGACAGCGATGGCACCAAAGGCTTTCACATGAAGTCACACCAATCCTGTTAATAACCCATTGTTAAACTGTCATTACATGACATTGGCTGGCATTTTGTATTAACAGAATTTCCTATTATCACAATGCCATTTTAATGACAGGATGGGCATTGCCAGTGTGAAAACCTTTCAGTGCCAGTTGTCACTTATGCTGTCAGAAACAGGATAAGGGCAGGATAAGGTTGGGGGAGCGATCCTGTCCCTATCCTGTCCCCATGTAATAATCTCCCATGTCAGCTCATTACAGCCCTTCTCCGAATACTCAAAACCTGAAAAATGCTAGGGGAAAGATACTTTTCACTTCATACTCCCTCCCCCATCCAGTCTCAAGAGATTTTTATCATAGTCTTCCTGCATCTTATCTAGTCTGAGTGTCTGTAACAGAGAGATGGAGAAAGAGAAAAGAGTGAAGACCACAAGAAAGCAGATAATAATGAAAGAAATGAGGAGGCTGAAATGAATAAGGAAAGGAAAGGGATTTTTGATCTGATTTTTTAAAAGCAAGAAACAATGACCCACTGCAAAAACAATCTGTTGTTTTCCCCTCTCTCTTTGGCACACATGTTTTAAAGAGAGCTGGTTATCACATTCAGCCTTTTCTGGGATCTATTAGTGTTAACATCACAGTTGCCTGGAGGCAAGCAACACAGCCCTTCAGTTATTAGCTGAATAGGGAAAGAAAGAAAAGAAAAGAAAAGAAAAGAAAGAAAGAAAGAAAGAAGAAAGTGCAAGAAAGCTACAGAATGCAAATGCAATTTGGAACTTTAGTCAAAGTTCTTGCAAGGAAGTACCTCAGCTCTCTATCCACAAAACAACAGACAGCTAAGGAAAGCAAATAGGAACTTACCAATCAATGCAATTTACACTTGGGCAACTCTCCATTTTGGTATTCAATTCCAAATAATCCAAAGTGCGTAAAAAGGGGAAAGAGCTTTTGTGGATATTGATCCACTTCCTTGGACTGATTACTTCACAAAACTACAAGTCCCATGTTTCCAAAGAATGGAGCCATACCAGTGAAAGTCTAATCAAACTGCTCTAACAGTGTGAATCAGCTTCACTCATATTAGACATGTACACAATAAGCATGCATTATGAAAGCCAGTGTGGCGCATTGGTTTGAGCATTGGCCTATAACTCTGGACACTAGCGTTCAATTCTCCACTTGGCTATGAAACCCATTGGGTGACCTTGCTCTCAGTTTCAGGGGAAGGCAATGACAAACATCCTCTGAACGTCAGGAAAGAACTCTTCTCAAACATGGCTTCATAACCTGAAAAACCCACCAAAAACTATGGATGCTGGCCATGAAAGCGTTCGACTTCACATTCTTCTGAACAGATCTTGCCAAGAAAACCCAATGATATTTTTGCTTTAGGGTTGCCATAAGTTGGAAAGGACTTGAAGTCTCACAACAACAATGTAGAGAAGATGGGAAAAGGATAAGGTTTTTTTGTTTTTATATTTAGTCTCATTGTAATGGAAGAGTGGGGGATTGGGACACAGTGGGAAATTTAGGCCTCCAAATATAATTACATTTTGGTCAGCTTAAAAACTTGATCAGGCAAATTCATAGAAGGTAAGGATATATCAGTGGCTGCTTGTCATGACTGGCTGAACATGATTTTCTTCAGTTAATGAAGTAGATGTGTTCCTGAAAATTTGGTAACAGAAGCATATTAACATTGGGGGGTGGGGAAGAAATAGGTTCCTACACTGTAGAAAAATGAATGGTACAATATGTTTCAACAAACTTTATTCATCCTTTGATAATATTCACTTGGGAGGGGGGAAATCACTATAATAGATGGTGTACCAATGGAGCTGCTTCAAGCTACAGAGACAGAATTTATTCTAGTCCTAACTAAAACCTTTCAGTAAATATGGAAAACAAAACAATGGCACATGAATTGGAAAGGTTCCATATACATTCCAATGCACAAGAATTGCATTAATTTCCCATGCAATCAAAGAGATAATCAAAATTCTACAACAGACTTTTACCACATATGGAATGAGCGGTGTAAGATGTCCAAGGAAAGGACGAGGCAGTAAGGATCATATTGCAAACATATGTTGCATAAAGGAGAACACCAAAGAATTTCAGAAGAAAATCAGCCTGTGTTTTATAGATTATAGCAAAACCTTTGATTGTACAGCTCATGAAAAACTATGAATCTTAAAGAAATGGGTGTGCCACAACTTTTGTTTGTCTTAATGCATAACCTGTATAAGAGGCTACTGTCAGGACAGAATATGGAGAAACGGAATGGTTTCCAACTGGCAAGTGGATCAGGCAAGGCAGCATTATACTTACCTTATCTGTTTAACTAAGGCCGATATGGATGGGCACTAAGGGGCGTGGCAATGGCGATATTAGGGTTCCAGACCACGTAGCAATTACATGGTCCGGAATCCTAATCCATGGCAGTGCCAGCCTCATGGCAGCCTCCCGTCCACACAGGTCCACCATGATGCCGCCGCAGCACAGCGATTAAACATCATGCACAGGAAGTGGCATCATAACGGCTTCACTTCCTGGTTGTGGCGCTGCTCTAGGTGGCTCCTTTTTGGTACACAGTGCATGCATTGTTCCCACGGCAGCTACACTGCCATGGGAACAGTCGAAGGAGAAAGGGGCAAGGTGGCTCCTTTCTCCTCTGGCTGTGGCTGTCGGGGTGTCTGGGGGCATGAAGCCCCAAGGAATCTCTTTCTGGGCCATGGGGAAGTGGCATTTTGCCGCTTCTCTGTGTTCCTGAAAAATAGCAGATTGGGGCTGCCGGGGTGCCGATGAGGCTGCCCTGGCCCCAATCCTCCGCGGAAAAGGACACTAATAATAATAATAATAATAATAATATTTATTTCTTACCCGCCCCTCTGTAAAACAATCGAGGCACTACAGACCCGCCCCTGAAGGGGCAGTCTTTATCAGCCGTAAGATATCATATGTAAAGCAGGATTAGATTCATAGTACAGAGATGTGAATATTGGAGGAAGGAACATTAACAATTTAAGATACTAGCAGAAAATAGCAAAGGCTTGGAAGGATTACTGGAGAAAGTAAAGAAAAGTGCAAAGGGTTTACAGCTGAACACTAAGCAAGTACTTGATGCCTTCTCCCATAATGCATCTACCGTGAGTACCGATGGCTTGGGTCCATCTTATCTTAGGGACCACCTCCCCCGTATGAACCTCCCTGCACACTTCAGTCCTCTGGGAGGAACCTGCTACAGCCTATAAAGACCAGGCTGGTGCAGACCTCCCAGAGGGCCTTCTTGGCTTCTGCTCCCAGGCTATGGAATAGCCTGCCGGATGAGATCCGTCTAATTACATCGTTAGACTGCTTCAAAACAGCTCTAAAGATGCATCTCTTCTGGCAGGCCTTCCCAGAAACCCTATAATCTTCCCGGCTCCAAAAATCTTCCAGCTGATTCCCTGACTCCTCCCATTCTGAGCTTACCCTATGCTGTGGCTAGCACTATGGGTTTTAATATGTGTGATATGTTGTTTTATTTGTATTTTTATTTTTAAATAGTAACTTGATTTTAATTCTTGTTAGTTTGATTCTATTTTAAGAGGTGGGTGGCTAGGGATGGGATTCTTGGGACATTTTAACTGTAATTGTTTTTAATCTGTTGTACCCCGCCTCAATTGTTTTGATGGGGGGGGGAGAAATAAATATTACTACTACTACTACTACTACTATTATTATTATCTAGGGATGATTTTTCCCCCCAGAATTCTTCACTTTTCTTTTGATTCCCTATTTAGGTGGCTAAACCTGTAGATCTATGCTTTTGAAACATGCTGCAGGAAGCTGGTGACACAGACTTATAAGCTTTCCCCTTTTCTTTCTGTTCTGCTGTTCATTACTGCTCAGTATGGAAGCCTGTTCTTTATCTTAGGCCCAGTACAGATGGGCTCTGTGTGCCTGTCTGGGGCCGAAATTAGGACTAGGTAGGGTTGGGCATCTACATCATTAACCTGTCTGTGACTGCAATAGCATGAAAGTATTTCAAATCGTAGCGCCAATCCTGCCATTAACCCGGCATTAAAGCGGCATTGCAATATCATTAACTTCTGTTTATGCAAAATGCTGGCTGATGTAGCTTTAATGATGGGATCTGCATTATGTCATCTGAAAGTCTTTTGCATGATAGCTGTCATTCATGCTTCCTGGATGGGTTAATGAAGGGATCTGTGCGACATCGTCTGAAAGTCCTTCCTGCAATTGTGCAGGAAGGACGGAACAGGATGTGTGATAATCTCCCTAGTTTATTGCATTGTTTATTGCAGTGTAGTCTCCACTCCTGGTGTCACCTGGTGTGTGTGTGGGCTGCCTTGGCCCCCGCGGCAGAGGTCTCCTTGTGGGGAGACCACTGGCATTGGAGCAAGCCAAGCAGGCCCGAACACGTGTAACCCCTCTTGAAGGGTGACCAGACATCCTCCTTTTCTAGGACATGTCCTTTTCCAGGACATTTCAACCTTCTTCCATTTCAAGCATAACTAAGAAGCATATACTGATATTTATATATTTGTAGTTCATTGTAGCACCAGAGCTCTCTCAGAATAGAATAAATATTTCACAAAACTCAGTTACATATAATTCCATAGAACTGAGCCATGGCAGTTTAAGAGGTGTCAAAGTGCATTAATTCTCCAGTATACAGTAGATGCAGCCCCGGTGCCAATGCTAGACAGCTAGACTTTTACCTAGGCAAAGGATAAAGAAGAAAAGTGATGAGTGCTGAGGCAGATGTATAAAGGCTTTGTAAAAAGGAACTTCACTATCAGAGGCTTTGTTAAGTGAGGTATGTCTGCATTACCTCCAGCGTCAAAGGCAATTGCCTCTCAATACCAGTTGCCACGGAAGAAAAACAGGAGGGATATTCTGTACTCTTCTC
This sequence comes from Urosaurus nigricauda, assembly GCA_034509955.1. Lineage (NCBI taxonomy): Eukaryota > Metazoa > Chordata > Lepidosauria > Squamata > Phrynosomatidae > Urosaurus > Urosaurus nigricauda. The sequence continues at coordinate 25,285,326 of JAOEGL010000006.1, read as the reverse complement.
CAGGGTGACCAGATATCCTAACTACAAAGGAGGAAGGCAATGCAAAATGTAGGACATTCAAGAAACACGCGTTACAAATTAAAACCTAAAACACTAAGTTAAAACATAAAGTCATGCTTTTTAGTGATGCTCAAAATAGAGGACATCTTGAAATTCCTCCTGGACAGAAGGTTGAAATGTAGGCTGTGTCCTGGAAAAGGAGGACATCTGGTCACTCTGTTTTTGTCCTGCCTGTGGGCCTCTGGGTAGCCTCAGTAGAAACATAATTCTGGATGAGACAGGACTTTAGTCTCCTCTACCACATTGTTAACATGCTTAAGAGCCACCACACACACAGAGAGGCACACAACAAAGAGGGTGGTATATACAGTAATTTGTTTTTGGCAGGCAAAAGGACTCTTTGTTTCCTGTCTCCGCAATGGTAGGTCCTCCAAATGAGAGGTACAACATTCAGCCAACTCTTAACTTACTGTAAAGCTCATGGCGCAAATGGAATTGCCATTAGACGAGAGTTTTCCTCTCTCCAAGCAGAGGGCCAGCCAGCACAGTGAGTGAAGCAAGTAATAAATATAACATGAACAGCAGTGCAAACGCCATTGATCTGAAAACATCCCTTCTCGCCAAGTTCATTTGTGCTTTTTAATGGATCCTTTTTTCTCCTGCAGCTGTCTGAAGGCTCAGAAAGAATGAGAGAGGGAGGGAGAGCCCCCCCTTTAATAATTAGTTTTTTGAGTGTGCGGTGCAGCTATTTGGGGAGAATTGCAGGTGGGACATGAAAAGTCATTGTTGACTTGGCAAATGAACTCGATGGCTGAATAGCTTTGGTACTCTTGATTGTCACCTGGGATTGAAATAGAGAGAAGAGAGACACTAAATATGACAAGGAAGTGTTGTGCCAAGGGACAATCCTGAGTGGCATTTAGACCCTGTGATAGTGGCTTTTTAAAGAGTCTGCCAGGAAGACTCTTTTTAAAAAATCCACTGACTCAGTGTCTAAATGCCATTCATCACTGGGTCTACTGAGACTCTCCTGAAATTCTTCAGTTTATATGTAGTCTTTAAAACTGGTTTTAGGTAGGGCTTGCCTTAAGCCAGGTCTGGCTGATTTGGATTGACCTGCATCAGGTCTAAACAGAATCGGATCTGTCCTAACCCAATCCAGATCAGTTTGGACTAATTTGGATTCTAAAACAAACAAACAACTAAACAAGGTATCTCTACAATGGTGCATAACTAGGGTTCCCCTATTTCAATTCCTCAAATTCAGGCATCTACTCTGCATATTTTGCAAATTATTATACTCTAATTTGCATCCCAATTATGCAAATTGGACAGATTAATTGTTGTGCTTTTTTTCCACTACGTTCAAAATTTCATGTCATTTTTTCTTACCATTACAACTGATAAGAGGTAACTAGTATAGAGTAATTTTTAAAGTGCTGCATATTGACCCAAATTCAAATCTCATTTCATCATGGAATTAACTATATAGCTATCCACCAGCATGACCTGTCAACAAACCTACCTTACAGTATTGTTGTGGGGATTTAAAGAGAGATGGAAGCCATATGAAATGAACATGTACATTCAGAGTGCAGTACAAATAAAAGAACAACAATATTAACATTGTACATGTCCAGACACTTCCAATAGTATGCTCATAAGACCACTAATTTTGCCATCAGTTTTTCAAAGATGGCAAAAAGCTACAGATGCATGAAAATACAACAGAAAGCCCATGAGAGTGACTGTCACCTGATTCACAGGTCAAGTTGCAGAGGAAAGAAAAAGCAAATAGCAATACAGTAATTGCAGGAGAAAACAGTATGGTCTGATTTCCATGGGATACAGAATAAAATTTTGTTATAAGTAGAAAATACTTATTTTCTTACTCCTATAAGTAACACTCACTAATTGACAGTTCATAAACAATAACTAAGCACCCAGTTATTGTTTGTTGTATATAAATATTGGCCAACCAGTTAAGGTAAGGCTAAATATTTGTTCTTTTTACATTTACATTTCCTTTCACCACACTCATTACAACCTTTCCACCTCAACCATGTATATAAATACTGGCCAACTGAAGCATCTCTCCAAGCATCTGGTGACATGGGCTGCAGTCAGCAAAAGCTTATGCCAAATAAAACTTTTAAGTTTTCAGGATATGTACTGGTGGGTAGATAAGGGCAGATGCTAGAACCTGGGTTTTTTTATTTTGCTTTATTTTGTTGTTGTTAGCTGCCCTTGAGTAGACTTTGACTCATGGTGATCTCGTGGAAGAGACATCTCCAAGGTTCCCTGTCCTCAACCTCTCTTTTCAGGTCCTGCAGGTCCAGGACCATGTCCTCCTTGATTGAGTTAACCATTTGGCATGTGATCTTTCTCTCTTTTCACAGCCTTCCACCTTTCCTAGTATCATTGTTTTTTCTAATGATCAATTTTCCTCGTGGTATAGCCAAAACATGATACCCTTAATTTAGTCATCTTGGCTTCCAGAAAGAGTTCAGGCTTGATCTGTTCTAGGCCACATTTTTTTTTTATCTTTTTGGCCACCCACAGTATCCTCTTTGGCGGCACCACATCTCAGATTAGTTGATTTTCTTCCTATTGGCTTTAGAATAATAGAATCTTAGAATCATAGAGTTGGAAGAGACCACAAGGGCCATCCAGTCCAACCCCCTGCCATGCAGGAACTCCCAGTCAAAGCATCCCGAACAGATGGCCATCCAGCCTCTGTTTAAAGACCTCCAAGAAAGGAGACTCCACTACACTCCGAGGGAGTGTGTTCCACTGTCGAACAGCCCTTACTGTCAGGAAGTTCCTCCTAATGTCTAGGTGGAATCTCTTTTCCTGCAGTTTGCATCCATTGCTCCATGCTCTAGTCTCTGGAGCAGCAGAAAACAAGCTTGCTCCCTCCTCAATGTGACATCCCTTCAAATATTTGAACAGGGCTATCATGTCGCCTCCTAACCTTCTCTTCTCCAGGCTAAACACCCCCAGCTCCCTAAGTCTTTCCTGAAAGGGCACAGTTTCCAGACCCCTCACCATTTTAGTTGCCCTCCTTTGGACATGTTCCAGTTTCTCCACATCCTTTTTGAATTGCGGTGCTCAGAACTGGACACAGTATTCCAGGTGTGGCCTGACCAAAGCAGAATAGAGTGGTGCTATTACTTCTCTTGATCATTCTAGGCACTATACTTCTATTGATGCAACCTAAAATTGCATTGGACTTTTCAGCTGCCGCATCACACTGTTGGCTCATGTTCAATTTGTAGTCTACTTGGATTCCTTGATCCCTTTCACACATAGTTTCATTCAGCCAGGTGTCCCCCATCCTGTATCTGTGCATTTCATTTTTCCGCCCTAAGTGCAGTACCTTACATTTCTCTGTGTTGAATTTCATTTTGTTAGCTTTGACTCAGCTTTCTAGTCTATTCAGATCATTTTGAATTTTGATCCTGTCCTCTGGGGTGTTAGCTACTCCTCCTAATTTATTCACTGTTCAGCCTCACATCTGTACATGATGATGGGAAATACAATTCTTGGATAAAGACTAATATAGTTGCCCCCTTCAAAACTTCTATATAGGTTTTCCTTGATGTAGGGCAAAACACTCAATATGAATGTCAGTCTGACACAATGCCCTGTTTTCCCAAAAATAAGACATCCCCATAAAATAAGACCTAGCAGAGATTTTGCTGAATTGCTAAATATAAGGCCTTCCCTGAAAGTAAGACCTAGCAAAGTTTTGTATATAAATATATATACAGTATATAATAAATGTTCAATTTTTTTGTTCAACAATAAATGTGAATTCCACTTCATCCCCTAAAATAAGAACTAGCACATCTTTGAGAGTAAAAATAAATATAAGACACTGTCTTATTTTTGGGGAAACATGGTAGATGTGTTCTTCCTCTTAAAACATACTTGTACATCTCTTCAGCATAAGTCCTTTCTGTATCTCAGTTATGTAGCTACTGTTTGTTTCCCTGAGAGAGTTGACTCTGGAGACGTAAATGGTTTCCTTCTGCTGTGCACATTTAATAGGGCATACGTGTGAGTAAACTTTTCAGTTTCCCATACCATATTCCTTCCCCACAAAATATGGAATTAGTTCATCTGTAAAATATTTTTATCTTTTCTTCACAATTGTTTGGATCCATTTCACCAAAACCTGAAGTTTCACATCGAGTTTTTTCTTTAAGAAGCAATTGGGTTTTGCATTTCTACCCAAGGCTTACACTGCAGTACTGCCTTGCTTACATCTCTGCAGAATGTCTTATTCTTCTCTTAAAACAGGATGCAGATCAGATGCTATCTTTGACAATATACCACTGCAGCTTCAGAAATGTGAAATTTGTTCTCACTACCCCAGACTCCCTCTTTGCTCAAAGTGAAGCTGAAATCGTCCTCTCTCTTTATAAATCAGAAACTCTTCTTCACCTCTATGGCTTGACTGACAGCAATGAAGATATCCGGGATGGGTAGCCGGTTGCCATGGAAATAAGCAAAGAGGGTCAGAGAGAGGTCTGGGATGTTTCAGTCTTCCTGTAATATCCTTAATTGCTCATTTATTTAGTGCAATTAGTCCCAGGTGCTTGTTCTCGTTCCTACGACCCCCAGGCGAAGCACCATTTGCAACCTTGCTGCGCTATTCCAAGATGTTCTATTGATTTCTTCTCCCCGTCAGCTGAGTGAATGGTAATATAGGCATCAAATTGTATGGGCAGGGGATACATTCTTCTTCTGCTAAGTATAGAACTCTGGACTGGAGGCTGGTTTGGATAATCAAATACAATGTTTAACAGACGATTCAAAATATTTATTTATTTATTTATATCTCTTAAGATCTTCCTGTAGAGGCCTCTGCACAGAGGTCAAGTGAGTTCTTGCAAATGAAGAAAGCTTTTTTGGTGATGGCTGTACCAAGAGAGGTGCATCAGGGCAGGACTTTGGGGTAAATGTCTGAGATAATATGGTACAGCTGCATAAGAGCAGTGAAAACCTCTCAGGCCAGGAATCAGGCTACAAGGAAACTAGCAATTAAAAACCTGCCATCCTGATTCAACCAGATAGGAGGGAAAAGCCTGTGAGACCAAAACCATGTGTGTGTATGTGTCTTCAAGTTGTCAGTTGGCTTATGGCAACCCCCTGAATTTCATAGGGGTTTCGTTGGCAAGGAATACTCAGAGGTGGTTCTGCCTGTTCCTTCCTTTGAAATATAGCCTACAGCACCTGGTGTTTGTTGGCAGTTACTCATCCACGTACTAACCAGAGCTGGCCCTGCTTAGCTTTTAAGAGTAGGCTGTATAATATTGCTAGTTGTGCCCCTGGGTTGAAGTCTTGAGACTTTTTAACTAAATGGCATGGTGTGTGGATTTTTCCAAATAACAATATATGGTTATGAACTAGCCTTGTTGTAATGCAAAATATTCTAAAGTGGCTTGGCCCTGAATGGGCAATTAAAACCCATGAGCTGTATGTAGTCACTTCTTCCAATGAAAGACTGGAAGAAGTTAACAAAAACCTCTTGTTGTTATGTTTGTTGGTATGAATAAATACAGCAGCCTGAATAGCTTGACTCTCTTGATCCTGCTGAGAGCCTTCATTTTGAAACTTACCTGAACTGTTGTTATGATTTTGTCTTCCAGTCCTTTTTGAGACCTTAAGGCGAACCTAACAAGGGCTTTTCTTGGCAAGTTTTGTTCAAAGGCCTTAGTCTTCCTCTGTGGCTCAGAGAGGGTAACTTGCCCAAGGGTCACTCAGTGAGTTGCCATGGCTGAGTGCAAATTTGAACCCTGGTCTCCAGAGTCATATTCCATGACTTGGAAGCACGCAACAACAACTCCAGAGTCATATCCCAATGCTCAGATGCTGGCTCTCCTGTCTCTTGTTTTTGATATTAGATCTGTAGTGTACTCAGTTGGACTCTAGGGTCTGTACAGCTTGTCACCGGTTGTGAACAGTTCTTCTTAACCTGTAAATAGATTTTCATGAGGGCAACAGAAGCCTCCAGTGCTCTGGTCTCTAAAGGAAACAGATATGCTGACAGCTGCTCTGAACTTTGCACAGCTCAAGAAACTAGGAGCAAAAATCAAGGAGGGGGGGTTGGTTGGTTTGCTTTCCTCTAAGGGCCAATAGGCTGACAGGCCAAAGGGGGAAGAAAAAAAGAAAGAAAGAACAGTAAGAGCCCTTGTATATATATGTGTGTGGTGGGAGTTGTGAAGGTAATCAAGAAGGCCTCTTTCACTTGACCCATGATGTAACTAATTTGGTTAATTTCTTTTCTTAATCTGGTGTGGAAGGCACAAAGGAATCCATATTGCTCTCCTCCCTTCAGCTCCTTTTGGCAAAAGGCGCTTCCCACCCACGCAATGGCCTTCACTGAAAGGAGGCGGGAAGAAAAGGCTTCAGATAATAGACACTCATTTTGACCTTTATCTTAAAATGGTGCGTGAAGCCACAAGATAAAGGGCAAAAGGCACCGAAATGGAGGCCGAGGAGTGACTCACTCCTTCCCATCAAGGTGGTTGCCTCAATATGGTGTGTTGGGCAGAACTTGGAAATAAATCGAAGGAAGCATTTGGTCTTAGAAGCAATTTATGAGTACTCTGGACAGAGCAAGGTTGGTTTTTGGGACTTTCCCCCAACTTCAGTTAAGGGAGCCCTAATGTTGTAGAGCTACAAGACCAGCCCTACCATTAGGCAGAGTGGTAGCAAATTGTAGGTGTCATGGAAGAACAACTTATTGACATTTGCAGTACTTTGTAATCATGTGTTTTCACATGGTCAGATGAAATGGGGTGGGTGGGTTCTTACTGGTGAATAATAGCAGGAAAGGTTTCTTGCTCTTCAGTCTTGCATGCTGGCTTCCAAGAGGCATCTGTTAGGTCAGAGTAGGAAAAAGGATACTAGATTAGATAGAGCTTTGGTCTGATCCAGAGCAAATCTTCTTATGATCATGTACTCATTCAAAATGAGTGTGCATATTGCTGAATTCTAAGATGGCTTCTTCTTTCTTCTATCTCTATACCTAGGTACCTTTCCTCTACCCCTGTAGAAAAAAAAAATTAAAAAGGGGAAAAGGAAATGCACAGATACAGGATGGGTGACACCTGGCTTGAAAACAGTACATGTGAAAGGGATGTGGGAATCTTAGTGGATCACAAGCTGAACAAGACTCAGCAGTGTGATGCAGCAGATCAAAAAAATCCATTATGATTTTAAGCTGCAACAATAGGAATTCAGTGTCTGTTGCTGTTTTGTGCCTTCAAGTAGTTTCTGACTTATGGTAACCCTAAGGTGAACCTATCATGCGATTTTCTTGGCAGGATTTGTGCAGAGGAGATTTGCTATTGCCTTCCCCTATGCTGAGAGGATGTGACTTGCTCAAAATTACCCAGTGGGCTTCATGGCCGAGTTGAGAGTACCTTTGTCCATATGCCCAGCCTAGGATTTTTTGACTAGTATCAGAACTAGTCAGTGTTGTGTAGTGGTTTGAGTATTGGACTAGGGCCCTGGAAGACCAGGGTTTGAGTCACCACTCAGCCCTGGAAACCCACTGGATGACTTTGGGTAAGTCACATTCTCTCAGTGTCAGGGTCTCTCTTGATCCTTCTTGCACAAGCTATTTGAGTACTTTCCGTCTCTGTGAGGGATTTCCACCAGAAAACAAGTGGTGAGTGGATGAACATATAAGTTAGGTTTTGTAGCATTTATGAAACATCTAGAGTAGACCAATCTACATTCATTTGGCATCATTATCGCAGGGAGGGGTATGGAATTATCCACTATCCACTTCCCTGCCTCTCTTCCTTCCATCTACTTACCTGGTTTGTTGTTTCACTATTATGTAAGATTTAGGAAACGTCTCTCTCCCTCTCCTGTTGGAATCTTGATGTGGTTATTGCTGAAAGCCAGGTGCTAGGATCATTGGGAAATAATGTATAATTTCTCCACTACTGCCAACAAATGGGGGTGGCAAAGTGAATGGGAGCTGAAGAGAAAGCATTAAAGTTTTGGTTTGTTCAGTTAAAAATCTGACCCAGAGAAGAATGTTCAGAGTCATAATGCTCACCTCATATTTAAGTACATATTACAAATTGCTGTGATTCATATTCCAAGAAATACCACTACTAAAGCGTGCTTTAAAAAAAATCTTGAACTTTCAGCAATAAAAACAAAATGGATGCCAAGATTTTGTAGCAGACAAATTCTACACTAGGTACAAAACTCCACAGTGACCTTCCAAAAGCATACCATGGCTCAGATTGAAGACAAATGGCATATCTATGCAATAAAGTTTTCTGATTTAACAGGTTCAAATGTACTGGCTTTTATTCCCACATTGCCCCCCACAAATAAAAGGAGCTCAATTTTCATACCCTCCAACTGTCCCCATTCATACCCTCAAACTGTCCAACTGTCCCCATTTGTTATCAACTTACTTCAGTTGCTGCATGCTGACATCGGTGTGCAAAAGTAGTTTGTGCTGAATTAACTTATCAGCAGAAGAGGACTGGAGAGGGCAGAGTCTTGCCATTCCCAGTAGACTCAGGCAAAAGCAAACTGTTGCAATCTCTCCTAGATTGTCTGTTCTTCCTGATTCTTAACTATTGCCATCTTGACCACGCTGTGATGATATTGCTTGGCCAAAGATTTTCATCTGTAAATTGCTGGAAAATATGCATTTTAGATGAAGATGCTTGCTAGACATATTATCCTCCAACACTAGTGATCTCCTTCACAGAACTTTAGTTTTCAGCTTGCCTGAGGAGAATGAATGACCATTAAACTACTTCAAGTTTGTTGTGTAAATAAATCTCAATATTTTTAAAATACAGATGAAGATGGTACAAGTCATAACTACACTATTTTTTCTTCTCATGTTATTTTCTCTTGTCAAGCTTATTTTGAATTGCTTTGGAAAACCACAGAATGTTTTCGAGTAGGTACAGTGGGTACAGGGCCACCCTACAGCATTTTGCTCCCTGAAGCAAAGCAATTATACTACCTGCTCATCTGAAGCCAAGTGCCTGAATTTTATTGGCCATTCCCATTACAGTAGATCTTACACTTACACAAATCCCTTTGGTACAACAGATTCACACATGGGATGATCAAGACGATTCAGGCCAAATCATATATAATACCTAAAGATGAGTCTTGTTATTGTGCCTGAGGCAGAAAATCCCTTAAATCTCTCTCCTTCTCCCTGGCAAGTAAAATACGATAAATATATTTATTTATTTATATCCCATCTTTCCCTTAATATGGGACTTATACCTTAAGTTAAAACAAAATGGCTAAAACAGTATGTGGTAGAAGAATTTTAAAAAAGTATTACAGTATTCAAAACATTATTAGAAGAATAATTTATACACATAAGATGCCAATTCTGATGATCGGAAGATCAGAAGATTGGCAGTTTGAGGCCTGAGTGCTGCATGACGGGGTGAGCTCCTGTCACTATTCCCAGCTTGTTCAGAGCAGTCATGCTGGCCACATGACCATCAGAGTAGTCCTGGGACAATGCTGGCTCTTCAGCTCAGTAACGGAGATGAGCACCACCCCTACAATCAATTATGAGTAGACTTTCTCATCAAGGGATTACCTTTACTTTTACTTAGAAACATATTACATATAAAAAATAGGATGCCCACTGCACATCTTTTCACTCCTTCTAAATAACAATTTCCTTCCCTTCTATGATGTCTAAATCCAGCTGCTAAAGCAACTGTATTCCCTTTTACCATGTACAGATGTGAGAACTGGACAGTTAAAAAAGCAGATAGGAGGAGAATAGATTCATCTGAGATGTGGTGCTGGCGAAGAGTGCTGAGGATACTGTGGGCTGCAAAAAAAGATAAACAAATGGGTCCTAGAACAGATCAGGCTGAAATCTCCCTGCAAGCCAAGATGACAAAAATGATGCTGTTGTATTTCATGAGAAGGTACGACTCATTGGAAAAGACAGTGGACTCTTTCAAACGGGAGGAATTTCTCCCAAATCCGAATGGAGCCCATTCGGATTCACGTAAATTCACTAGTTTAGTGAATTTACGTGAATCCCCATTGCGTTCGGAAGGCGTTCGGAATGTCTTCCTATTACCCGGAAATAACCCCTCCTTGCCCGAAATCGCGTGAGAACCTTTAATGTGCAATAACGCAAAACCCATGATTGCATTCGGAGTGGCTTCCCTTTTGCCCGAAATTGCGTGAGAAGAATTAATTCGCAATAACGTGAAACCCCAGGATTGCGTTTGGATTGCCGTTGCATTATACTTCCAATTTCCCACATCTGAAAGAGTCCAATAATGCTAGGAAAGGTGGAAGGAAGTAGAAGAAAGGCTGCATGCTAGATGGATTGATTCTATTAAGGAGCTCACAAATTCATATCCTATTAAGGAGGGTATGAATTTACAGGACTGAAGCAGAGCAGTGAAAGATAGGGAGTTTTGGAGCTGTCTAATCCTAGGGTTTTGAGTTGAGATCAACTCAAAGGTAGTTGACAACAACAAAGGCAGCCACTGCTGCCCAAGAGTAGGGCTGGCCCTGCAAATAAGGAATATATTATTTGTATGATGCTTCTCATATAACCTTCAGCTGTCAGAAACAATTTGTGTTTTCTTCAGCTGAGTCTCTTATTTCTGTCTCTGATACCTCTTATTCCTAAACTATTTTAGCTCCTTGAGCTGTGGAGTGTGTGGAAGTGGTTTAAAAATGAGTGTTTTTCTTGAAGTCCTTCAGTGTTATATTGTCAGATATTCTGAACAAAGCTAAAACTATGAGGAAAACATTTTGTAGGAAAGAACTGCAAAATATTTTGTCTGATACACTCTTGCGTGCTCATTCGTACCCTCATTTCACTGTGGGATACCAAGAAGAAAGGTGGTTTTTAAGACTTGTAGTCTGTTACCTTTCTCAGAAACGAGGAATACTCCAAGGGCTATGTGATCTAAAAAGAGGCTGAGGGCACCTGGTATTGATCAACAAAGTCCAGAGGCTGTGCACTCTGGATTTTTTCTTTTTTTCATTTTAAAAAATGCCTTCCTTCTTTCACGCTGCTAAAACAATCCCAGACCTTTTGTTTTCAGTAACTGGAGAGATTCTCTTAGCAGCTCCTTCACAGGTCTCCAAGGCCTACTTTGGGCCATACTAACAGCTTGTATGTTGTTTGTTTTAAGTGAAATGGTGAAAATCTAATGTTAGACGAATATATGGTAGGGCTCCTGATTCTGTTTCTCTCCTACCCCCTATTGCTGCCACTTTGTGCTTCAGACCCTTGGAGTTAAGGAAAGTGGGGGAAAGCCATTAAAAAAGACTTGTGGGATGGAAAGGAACCAGAAAGATGGATGGATGTTCAGTCATGCAGAGAAATTATGTAAATAAACTGAAGTAAATATCTAAAAAGTTCCTATGACAAGTAGGGTGCTGAGAATTTTGCAAAGCAAAGAATGGAGGCCTTGAAACATCTGGTTTTCAGACCATGAAGGCCTGAATGCTACCCAGCGCCTGTATGAAGAGCCAGATTTCACAGGGATTGTGTTTACAGGTTTGGTGCCACAGCACATATTCCAACACATCCTTTGATCCTGTTACAAAATGTATTATTTCAGAGAGCTAATATTATATTTTAATACTGAAAATCTGAGTATTTGAGACAGTGCCCACAGAGGGCTTCACCACACAAAGCTGAAACCTGGAGACACTGAATAGGGATTTTGCTCTTCTTTGTCCTTCTAAGTGCAGACTCAGGTGGAGAATGCCAACGTATTCATGGCTGAAGTGGAAGGAATATCAACACTCTTAGGAGCAACATGCAGAATTGCATAAATACAAAACATCATTAAGGGTGGTGGTGGAATAAACAAAACTATTTAAGAGGCAAATTCTCAAAACTGTCTAGTGAGGAGTGAGCATGAACAGCAGCCACAGCATGCTGTTGACTGCCTGGCTGGTGTGTGTGTGTTGTTTGCCTTCAAGTCTTTTCCGAATTATGGACCCTAAGACAATCTTATCATAGAGTATTATTGGCAAGGGCTGTTCAAAAGAGGTTTGCAATTGCCCTCCCCTGAGGCTCAGAGCATGTGATTTGTTCCAGTGAGGTTCATGACCAAGCAGCATTTGAACCCCGATCTTAATTGTCAAATTCTCAAACCACTATGCCATGCTGGCTCTCTTTCTGCACAGCTTGAAAAGAGAAAAAACAGGGTGAATGGAATGACACGACAGAATAGCATGACCAGTAAACTTTCAAAATACTTCTTCTTACTGCCAAAATTAGCCAAGTTATGTGCAACATATTTACTTATAATGCAGTATTTCCAAGCTGTGATGTCACCCATTACAGTAGATTTTCCCAGAGTCCATTCCACATCCACCTCAGACCCTGATGCAAACTTGGAATAGAAAGAAGGATGGGCCAGATCATGTATAAACATTATTAGTTTAGCATTGTACTATAAACAAATATTTTTGGAAGGGTGGGTTTTTTGGTGTATGAATGGGTGCTATTAATTGGTTAAAGTTTCTTGCATTGCTGATTATATTTTTACTGGGGCTGAATTAGGTTGCCACCTCTTTTTTCTGAGAGGCTTTTCATCTTTAACAGCTGCATAGAAAAGACAATGTATCTTCTCTATCCTAAAAATAGAAGTGGCTACAAAATTTGGCCACTGCAAACAGTTGAAATTCTCATTTCAGTTTGTTACTGAAGAATGCACCAAAATTTGCACATTTCTTCATATGGAAAGGACTACAGTTCCTTTAAATGATTCAAAATGCACAAGAAACCAAACTACATACATTTCTCCCTCCAAGCAATGCCTGCACATCTTTCTTGCTCCCTTCAGCACCACAACCATTCATTTTGAAGTCTTGGCAGGTGGCTTGTGTTTGCGATTTGCTCCAACTTTTACTGAATGCCAGTGAGAGTTCTGCAACAGACCCAAAGGGGAACAGGATTGGACCATAGAGGCAAAACAGTTAAATGAAAATGCATCAGGCTTGAGTGGATTTTATAACCCTCATTGTTCACCTTGAAAGCTTCTAAGAGCAAACTGGGACTGTCTGCCAAATGGATTGGCATCAGTCCCCAGATATTTCCCCTCACCCCCGAATTTCTTCCTCCTTACTTCCCATCCATCCATATCTTTCTCAACTCTGACACTACCAAAGAACAATAGATCTTTGGCAGATTAAACCCTTTCTGCGTGTGTCTCTCCCCCATAAAGCAGGATGTCAGCATGTTTTAATTGGCTACCTATCAATGCATATCAAGGGGCCATGGAGCCACATTTAAATTAAAGGTACTGGGAATAAAGGTTTTAGGGCAGATGAGTAAGTATGAGAACAGGGCTGGGCAACTATAGTAAAGTGGAGAACAAATTATCTGCCCTGGGATGCTGGTGGGGATGGGGGAGGCTCCTGGGTTGCCAAAAATGCCACTTGCCCCAGAAATGCTAGGAAAATCCACCCCTCTCTCTCTCTCTTTTAAATTGGAGATTATTGCTCCAGCTTGATCATGTTACAGATTTGGGAATAGTACTTATTTGGGAATAGTACTTATCCCTGCCCTGTTGCTCTACCCAGCATGCCTTCAGTTTTTTAAAATTTAAATTTATCTTTTCAACTATTTAGCAATGTGAAGGGGGGGAGGAGAAAAGAATAGAAAATGTAAGAAGAGGGATAATAGAGGGGACTGAGCCCATAATACTGCCCAGTCCTGTAACTGCAGCTGAAAATTTATCGCACGGGAGGGCTAATGCAAGAGCAATGCAACTGGCAGCTAGGTGTACACCCTCTCTCTCTCTGGCTTTTCTTCGCTAACGAAGATTGAGGAAGGACTTATCTCACGCTTACTACAAGCGCGTTGATGACTAAAAAGGCCGATCCGAGATAAGCAAGTCCGGTTACAGAAAGCACAGCAGAAAGTCTCCTTGGGTGATCTTTCCAAGTTGTGGTTCTTTCTGCGTTGTCGTTTCTCTTAGAGACTCGTTCGGTATGAGTTCTCAAAAGAGGCTGCAGCATTGTGGATAGTGCGTCTCCATGCCTCCCGATGTGAGGCCAGGGCAGACCATTGTTGGTGATCAATTTGGCCAAGCTTGAGATGTTGTTTCAGGGAGTCCTTGTATCTCTTTTTTGGGGCGCCCCTCTTTCGCTGACCCGTGGCGAGTTCACCGTAGAGTACTATTTTGGGGAGGTGGTGGTCCTCCATCCTGGAAACATGCCCTGCCCAGCGCAGCTGCGTTTTCAGTAGCATGGCCTCAATGCTGGTGATCTCTGCTTGCTCCAGGACAGCAACATTCGTCACATAGTCAGTCCAGTGTATGTTTAGGATTGTGCGTAGACAGCGCTGATGAAAGCGTTCAAGGAGTCGTAGATGTTGGCGATAGGTGACCCATGATTCAGACCCATAGAGGAGGATGGACAGTACAATGGCTCTGTACACACTGATTTTGGTGCTTCGCCTCAGGTGTTTGTTACTCCAGACTCTTTTGTGAAGCCTTCCGAATGCACTATATGCCTTTGCTAATCTGTGATCGATCTCTTTGTCAATCTTGGCACCTGAGGAGATGATACTTCCTAGGTAGGTGAACTCCTGTATGGACTTAAGTACAGATTTGCCAATGGTGACATGGGGGTGATAGTGCTCTTCCTGTGGTGCAGGCTGGTAGAGGACTTCCGTTTTCTTCAGGCTGACTTCCAGCCCAAACAGCTCTGCAGCTGTTGCAAAGCAGGATGTTAGGCGCTGCAGAGCTGCTTCTGTATGGGCAACAAGGGCAGCATCATCAGCGAAAAGCAGCTCACGTACTAGATAGTTTAGAGTCTTTGTGCGAGCCTTCAGACGGCTTAAGTTAAACAAGCTACCATCAGTACGGTAACGTATATAGATGCCGTCTTTTTCTTCGAGATCTGCTGTAGCCCTTTGGAGCATCATGCTGAAGAAGATTGTAAATAGAGTTGGAGTGAGAACATAGCCTTGTTTCACACCATTAGTTACAACTGTCATTACAAATAAGCTACAGGTTAGTCATGAAAAAGTGTCCTTTTTAGGGCACCATTGGAATTGCATTTTAAAAGTTTGAAGTAAAACCCTATTGACATGGAAGCCACCAGCTCCCACTGCTTTAATGTTGTTGCTAAGTGCCAAGTCAACTCTGGCTTATAGCAACTCTAACATGTTTATTTGTTTCAAAGATTTATATCCTACCTTTCTTCTACAAAGGGATTCAAGGCAGGTTATAATAATGTAAAAAGAGAGAAGTAAAAAAATGATTAAATATTATTAACATTAAAACATAAATTAGGACATTAGTTTAAAAATTTACTGTAGGAAATCTTTGCTAATCAATGACATCTTATTATGAACTTATTAAAGAGAAGGATAAGCTATAACTTCCAGTCTCCTAATATGTAGAGGATATTTATCCTCCAGATAAGATATAAGATAGTGTGTTTAGGAAGATATGGATAACTTTGGTTGTTAGAGTGATATGATACCTTTAAGTGACAGAGTCTTACATTAGAAGGGATTGTTTAAGATATAACAATTTAAACAGATGAGATCAACAATAATTTAACAACAGTTGAAAGTAACCAATAATGGGAATGATAAATTGGCACAAGATGGGAAGGGAGTAAGGTATGAATGAAGAGTGAAGGTTGTATAAGTATGTGATTGAAGGTCAGAGTAAGTGATTAGAAGGTGTGTGATGTAGAAAGAAGATAATTGAAAATGTAGAGATCTTCAATTATCTTCTTTCTAAGATGTAAAGAAGGTAGTGAAGAAAGATGAGAAGATCAGGAAGAAGAAGGACAGTTGAAGGAGGGAGGAAGAGAGTAAGAGCTAAAGGATGTCAAGAAGTAGTAGGAAATGTAAGGAGAAATAATGTAGATGGCCATCACTGCCAATTGACCAACTTAGGGAAAGAAAGGGGAGGGAGGGCAAAGGGAGGGAAAAGGGGTATAGAGTTGATCAAAATGTGTGTATGTTGGTATATGTGTATGTATAGATTATGATTGAAAACTGTGATAAGTTTTGTATGTCTTTTTATGAATCTTTAATAAAATTTTATTTAAAAAATTAAAACATAAAACATAAATTAATCAATTAAGATCAGAGGGATGGCAATGTGGCTGGTTTCTATATGATTAAATGAAATCTAGATTTAAAGTAGATAACAAAACAATTGGGATAACCAAGGAAAAAAAGCAAAGAGAGAAGAAAACATATGGTCAGAAAAACTAGCTTTATTATCAAGTGTCTGGGAAAGCAGCCAAGAGTGCTGATAGCCAAAGTTTAAACAAAATACAAAGGAAACTGCTCATGGAGCTTTGTGCAAAGTCTCGTGCAAACATAGAAGATACAAAGCAAAGTCCAAGGTGCAAACCAGAATGTAGTTGAATGGGGTTGGACTGGATGGCCCTTGTGGTCTCTTCCAAGTCTGTGATTCTATGAATATGACGTCCAGGGTTCCAGCTAGGCAAGAAGATCAGGCAGGCCAAAGTCAAGGGTTCCAGAAAGTCAAGATGATTAGGCAGTCTGATAGTCAAAGGTCCAGGCCAAGATGACAAGGAAGGTCAGGATCAAGCATGCTTTCACCAGCAAACTCAGATGTTCTTTTTAGGGCACCATTGGAATTGGTATTCCTTTTCTCCCCACTCAACTTACTGTAAACCCCTTGAAGCCATCCCACAGAGGCAGAATTGGAGAAGCATCTGGCTACATCCTCATATGGACCCAGATGGATGGCATCAGTGGTAGGATCTGTGGTGCTTTTCTGGGGATCTCAGTGTTCTGTAATCATTGTGAATGTGGCAATGGGGAGCTTACCAGACACTTCTCTGATTCTACCTAATTGCTGAGAAACATGGAATGGCCACATGGAGCAGCTTGAGAGGCTTTACATTAAGTCATAATCTTTGACAACTGGTCTGGAGTTCTACACCTGTTTATATTGCCAGCTCTCATGAGCTCAGCTGTTTGTGGATTAATTGGCGTTTCTCATAAAGCCTCCTTGAATGCTGGAGGCACGTCCTTTCAGCTCTTTGCTGGTTGACGGTAGGTATGTTCTCCTCCCTGTCTCCCATTCCTGAAGGCTTTGCTGCTGGGAGGCTTGGTTGCTGAGCCTCCTTGGAGATCACAGACTCTGCTTGAGCTGGCAAAGCAGAACTAGGGCCAGGCTTGGGTTCAGGCTCAGTTTCAAACTGAGGCTCTGGCTCAGCCTCCCTGTTCTCCTCTGAGTCCTCAGGCTGGCTGAGCGTGACATCAAAAGTATATAAGAATTATACACCAAAAAGGACTTAATAAAAGAACACATTAATAAATGGGTACAAAACTGTGGACACACGATCGAACTAAGTCAATGAGAAAAGTTATGGGTAACAACAATTAAATATTCAGCCAGCCAGGAGGTTAGAGAAAACTATTACAAAATCATATACAGATGGCATCTCTCTCCAGAAAGAATAAGTAGAATATATAGGGCTGGGAATGGCAAATGTTGGAAATGTGAGAAGCAGAAAGGCACTTACTTCCATCTATGGTGCTCATGCGTACACCCAAAAAGATTTTGGAAACAAATTCAAAAAACGGTAAATGAAATGTTAGGAATGAAACTAGAGTTTAAACCTGAGATTCGGCTACTGTGTATGATAGATAGTGACATAGAAAAAGTATATGGAAAAATTATTTTTTATATGCTGACAGCAGCCAGACTAGTGTATACTTGATTTGGAAATCAAATAAACAAGTGCAGATAGATGAATGGTTAATAAAACCTTATGAGATGATGGAACTAGATTTACTTCCTATTAAAGGAGAAAACAAGAGAAGATGCAATAAAATAATGGGAAAATCTTCCTATGTCTTTAAGTGGAAAATGGGGGTAAAGTAGTATTGATAACAACATAGAACAAGCGAAAGTTTAAGAAAGAAATTAACAGAAGATTGGAAAAATCGACTAGATAAGTGTCAAATGGGAAAAGTGTTAATTGAGAAATAGGAAAAATAATTGAAAATATTAAGGAAAATATAACTAGACAAATAAGATAAAGAGTAAGATATTCTTCACAAGAACAGGAAAATGGGAAGGAAATGAAAGAGAGAGAATTTAAATAATAACAATATATGAAAAATATTATGAAACATAAGATGGAAGTAGAAGGGTAGAAGAGATAGTCAATGAAGAACAAAAGAATATTCAAAGTTAAAGAAAGAAAAACGATTAAAAAGAAGTGTAAAAAAAGAAGAGGTATTGGGTGATCTATGGAAGTATAGCGCTGGTTTGTAAAATATTATGTAATGCAAAGATATGCTTTGTTTGTTTGGACTTCTTTTGTTTGGAAAATTATGAGAAAAGTGATGATAATAGAAATAACATGTATATTATGGTATTTTTAAATTAAATTAAATAATTTAAAAGACATTAACATTATTAACATTTATTAATATTAACATTATTAATATTAAAACATAATAGTAAAACATAAATTAAAAACATAGCTTTTAATGTATAGGCCTTTTGGGGCAAGGAGGTTTGCTATTGCCTTCCTCTGAGGCTGAAAAAGTGTGGCTTGCCCAAAGTCATCCCGTGAGTTCCCTGGGGCTGACTGGGGATTTGCATCCTGGGCTTCCAGAAGACTGGTCCAACATTTAAATGAATGTCATCTGATAAGACAGGCCCAACGCCATCGGGTCTGGCCTCAGTTAAGAAGAACCCTCCCTGCTGTCCATCTGCCTTGGTCCAGGCCTCAGAGGGAGAGAAGAACTGCTGGACCTGATCCCCTTCCCCACCACCAGTCCCTTCTCCTTTTGTGTTGTGTCTTTTTAGAGTGTAAGCCTCAGGGCAGGGAACCGTCTTTGTAAGCCACTCTGAGAGCCTTTAGGGCTGAAGGGTGGGGTATAAATACCATCAATCAATAAATATAAATAAATATAAATAAAATAAATAAATTCAAATGACTATACCAAGCATAAAGTATCAGCAGGCATATGGAAGCACCAAAGTTTTAAGAAGTTTTTTTAAAAAAAAAACCTTAGGGAAAAAGACAGAATAATCACAGTAGCCCCATAATACCATTTGACTTCAGGGATGGGCACAGAAAATCAGGAAGAAAGGGAGATAATAGGATGCTTTCTGTATAACAGCATTCCATGCTGTAAGATTTTGCTGCAGGTCTCTTTTATAAATCAGGCTTAATCTGCTCTTGGACAAAGCTGATAAATATTTGACTCTTACAAATTGCTGACCACTGTTGCTGCCTCGGACTGGCCTCTTGAGACTCATTGGGCAACGTCTGGCCTCTCTCCAGGAAGCTGAAATTGAAAAAAAATAAAATAAAAGACAAGTTAAGTATGTGAAAGCACATTTAAAATAGCTTCTGTGGAGAAACAAACATGGCTCTTGTGTTTATTGGTGACACATTAAGGCCCAAGAATGTTGTTCTTGTTTTGAGACTTGACAGAACAATTGGAAATCTAGGGAAGCAGGGAAGAGCTGGGATTTCTTATATTTTGTCCTTCAAAAAGTTAGTTTTTGTACTGAAACTTCCAGGATAGAATATCCTATCAAAGGAAAGCTTCTGTTGCCTTCTAAGACTGAGCCAGCGTTGTACAGTGCCGCTGGGAGACACTCTCTATACCTCAGAAGAAGAGGTATAGGCTAACCCTCTCTGCAGAAATCTTGCCCAGCAAACCTTGTGAAAGCATTTCCATAGTGTTGCCATAAGACAGAAATGACTTGAACACATACAACAACAATAAAAGCTCATGATTTGTCTAAGGTGACTTAGTGGTTTTCCATGACAAAGCAGGTACTTGAATCCTGGTCTGGATTCCTATCCAATACTCAGACCACCACTGAATGTGGTTTTTTACAAATTTATATGAGAAAACAACATAGATGGACGAACATTGTCCTTAAATTTTACTTACATTTTATTTGAAAAATAAGATGAAGGCCTGAGTCTTATTAATCCTAACCGGTGTAGACTCATTGACTCAACTGCTGTAATAGTGAAACGCCAATCATATAAATTCCTTTGATTCAAGAACTCATCTGTAGTTGAGACAAAAAAACAGGTTTCATCCTCAAATATATGAATAAAGCATGGCAACCAACATTACAATACTTAAATACAGAGCTTGGAAAAGTTACTTTTTGGACTACAACTTCTAGGATCCCCAGACAGCATGGCCCATCGCAGCTGTAATCCAAAAAAAGGAAAATGTTCAAGCTCTGATTAAAAATGCATATTAATCTTTAAAATTTAAAGCCTGGGAGAATATAATTGTCTTTGTATGACAGCAAAAGGAGAACAATGTTGGTGCCAAGAAGGCTCTGCTAGGGATGTGTGAGAAATTCATCTTAGGGACAGGTGATGTATCAGTTTGTAATTCATTTTCAATATTACGTTACAAAAATTACACTTCCTAAACATAAACACCAACCAGAGTATTCTTAGATTTCGACATGCATTATTTCCCAAGGTTTGCAGTGCACTTTGCAAAAGAAAACAGAATAAAAATCACATATCAAAAGATGGGGAAAAAGAGGGAGAGGGAGGGAAAGTGTATACTGTATTTGAAAAATGAATGCATGTTGAAAAATAATGTGGAAAAATGTTTATTTCAACAGCAAAGATATCTGAAAAAATGTATGTTTGAAAAAGTGTATGCAAATACATATAACAGTTTG
This sequence comes from Urosaurus nigricauda, assembly GCA_034509955.1. Lineage (NCBI taxonomy): Eukaryota > Metazoa > Chordata > Lepidosauria > Squamata > Phrynosomatidae > Urosaurus > Urosaurus nigricauda. Next base: position 25,264,618 of record JAOEGL010000006.1, on the reverse strand, counting down.
TATATTTGGGAAAAGCACAGAAGATATGTACAGAGTTTTAGGGCAGACCAGAAAAAAATTTTTTTTGCAGCCTGATGTACAAAAAGAATGAAGTTGACGCTGAAAAATGAGAATCTGAGATATCAAGCTTGACAATTTCACCCATTCCTTACTATTCTACGTTTTCATATTACAGGAGCAACATAATTCAAGTGATGCCATAATATGCAATCAATCAATCAATCAATCAATCTTTATTGTTACAGTCAGTGACCAGCAATACAATATACAATATGCAGTGACATGGGGAGCAGAAGAGATATGAGAGAGAGAGATGTGGGGGTGGTTGGTTTGGTAGGGAATATCTGGTATAGACAACCCAATTCAAGGAACATACATCTCATCTGCTACTAAAACTGTCAATCACATCTGTTCCCTTTCTGTAGAAAACAAACCACCCATTCCTTGGCTGCCAAGCACCTATCCAGGCATGAATTTTGAGAGGAGCAGCTGCTTTTCAATGCCTAACAATAATTTACTTGGCCTGTAATGAAAACTCAAGCAGGTGATGAGTCAGATAGTGCCAGAATCATTCATATATAACCTAAAATAGCATGAAGAAACATCAAGGTGTGCACAGCATTAAGAATTAGGCATGCAGGAAATTGCTGAAAAACAAACAAACGAATGGATGTGTTATTTCTCCTTTCTTAATGCACCTTTAGAATGTATCTCATTCCATGATGTCTCACTTAAATAGCAGAGATGCCAAGCAATAAAGCTTATGGTAGATGTTTCAACTCTCTATTTATCAGAGCTTGGACAAGTTACTTTTGGACCACATCTCACAGAACCCCCTTGCCATCACCAAAAATGGCATTTCCTGCACAGGCAACAGCATTTTTCATACAGAAAATGCTGGTCTCTGCACACACACAAACAATTGTCAGGTTTGTCTGTACTTGTGGGACTCTAAAGATCAGGAGTCAATTTCCTTCTAGGCCATGGCAACTCACTGGGTGACTTTGGGTGAGTTACATACTCTCTGCCCCCCAACTCCTCCCATGGTAGTTTTTTCTTAGAGACACCATAAGTTGGAAACAACTTGAAAGCACACAACAACAAGGCTTTTTCACTACAGGCCCTATTTCAATCTCCATGAAGACTGTGATGAACACTTCTGTGCATTGGTCAATAACAGTGACAAACTAATAATCAGTCAAAGGCCATCAGAGCATAGTAGTCAGTGCAGTGGGTGGAAAAGTTAACTTTCTGGACAATTCCCTTAATTTTCTAGCCACCATGAGCAATCTAGTTCTCATCCCCCAAAAAAGGAATATTTCCAAGTTCTGAGCAGATGTGGGTGGTCAGTTAAATCTTCAACACCACTATTATTTCTTAATAGTGCTTTTTCTTAAACAATCAGATTTTAGCAATGTTCCTTTCTGGAGCATTTTCTGCAGAAACATGCCTGTTTTATTATTTTTTCCTTAACATTGTGGTTTATATGGTATTTATAAGTGCAAAAAAATAAAATGTTTCTTTTTTGTTTGCCGTGGGGATTGCGTTCTATTTTCAGTTTCTTCTGTGTTATTTTATTTTATTTTTCTATTTGCCAACTGGCAAACAAATAAGCAATGATTTGGTTCCTCAGAGTACAGTGGTTTGCAGCTCCCCTCCCAACATAGGATACATCTGTAGTTGTTGTTTTGGTGCTGTAATTAGTCATTTCAGTGCCTTAGGCTAGCTCCCAATTCTACGCCCTTCCAATAACTGGCAATTGGACAAGCTGAGAATTCCAAAATCTCTCTGCTCATAGAAGCAGCCCGTTATTCAAAGTTGTTGAACAGAAAATCTATGGCTGCTGCTATTCCTCCAGTTTCCCATGTGTCCGGTTTAACATTTTTTCCTTACCTGCCACTCTTACTAAGGCTCTCAACAAGCTGAGATCTGACTCTGCACTTAGGACTTTATCACATGAGCCCATAAAAATAGAATTTAACAGGACACATCTTTGACCATTATTTATCTCATAACGTCATGACACTCCTGCTGTTGCTGCCTTGCATTCTCTTTGCTACTTCAGTGCACCTTTTCTTTAATGGGCAAAACCTGCCAATAGGCTCTCAATCTTGTTGCTATTCTGTTACTGTCTTTGTGCAATAGGTCCCTTCCATTACAGTTCCACTTCTCAGGCAGTCATGTGTTGTGAATCGGTGTGATTCTGTTCCTCTCCTCTCTATCCCTGCCTCTTTCAGTGACCACAGCCACCAACAGCTTCCCAAGTGTGCTGCTGTGTTGGAGCCACAATTGCTCATTTCCTATCTTCCTCATGGAAGCCTGCGTTTGTAGTGCAGAAAACAGATCATGGCACCATGGATCACAAAGCGCTATCATAGGGAAAAGTGTGATAAGAAATGATCCCAAAGTAGTATGCTTCCATTCTTAAACTATCTTGACTGTGATGGAAAAAGCAAGCTGGTTTCATAAATGAAAAGAGTACACCAGTATTGGGCAATATTTTTGAAGCCTAGGGTTGTATTCCCTTGGCAGAAAGTGTTTCGGGTCTGCTGGCAGATGGTGTAAAGTGGGACTTAGTGGTAATCAATGTCAAATCCAAGGGTGAGATGGAACACCCTCTTTTCATTCCTCCACAAAAAGAAGTACTTCTTTATGAAACATGTCGTCCTTAACTATCAAATTCACTGCCACAAGTCAGAAAGATGACCATGAACTTGGACGGCCTTAAAAGGGATGCTTGGAGAACAAGGTTACTAGCCACAGTGGCTATACGTTACCTACAGAATCAGAATTAGTATATCCCTGAATACTGGTTGCTAGGGAGAATAGGAAGGTGCTTTTGCACTTGTGTTTTTCTTGTGACTCTCCCAAAGGCAGCTAGTGAACTACCAGGATAACAGAATGCGGGTTTAAGTAGGCCTCTCATCTGATCCACCAACAGTCTTCTTTTGTTTTGATGTGTGTTGGAAATCGAAGGATTTCATGGCTGTCATCCATAGATTTTTGTGGGTTTTTCAGGCTGTGTGGCCATGTTTCACCAGCATCTGTGGCTGGCATCTTCTTCTCTGATGCTGGTGAAATGTCAGGAATAAACTCTTCTAGAACATTGCCACATAGCTCCAAAAACCCACAAAAATCTGTGTTGGGCATCCTGATGTGTTCAAGAAAGCAAATTTTATTCCATAGTAAGTGTTTTTACAATTGCAACCTGCTCTTATTCTGTAGAAAAGACAATAGTTTTACTTCATAGGTCTAGATAGATATCTGGAAATGGTCCTATCTAGAAGGTATTGGCTGTGGAGAAGAGTGTTGGTCATTTGGGAACTGTGGCAAGTAGTGGATTCCATGTCAGTGAGGCAGTGAATCCACAGCAGGGTTTGGTTTCCACTTTAAATGAGCTTTTTAGGGTGCTAAACCTAATTTGGAGAGGGGGTGCACATCATGGACAACCCTTTTAAAGTTCTGACTGAAATGCACAGTAGACTTGAGATCCCACTGACATAGAAGTCATCACTGCTAGGGCATGGCCTAATCTGGGCTAGGTGCTGGATTTAACTCCTTATCAAAAAAGACCCAGTGTGCTGTAATGGTTTAAACATTGGATTATGATTTTGAAAACCAGGATTCAAATCCCTGTTCAGCCATGGAAACCCTTGGGTGAAGCTGGCAAAGTCACATTCTCTTAGCCCCAGAGAAAGGCAATAGCAAACTCCTTCTGAACAAATCTTGCTAAGAAAACTTTGAGATAGGTTCACCATAAGTCAGAAACGACTTGAAGGCACACATCAACAACGACAAAAGATAGACTTTGGGTTATTTTTATTTCCTTAAATGTTGACACTTGCAACCTCAGTTGTCTCTGCTGCATAGATCTGACCATAGTAAAAGCACCGTGCGCGTAGTTCCCTTGCCCTCTCTTGCCATCTTATTTCAGTGGATTGTATGCTGGGCCCCAGGGTTGTGTTTCCAATTCTTCAGGAGCTGCAGAGTTCATGCCCCCAACCCTCTTGTTAAGGCAAGACCAGCAACCAAAGGCAAGGGCATCTTCTTGTCACTCTCAAACTGCCCCTTCTTCAGCAGCTGATCAGAGGAACGTCAACAGTGAAACTCAGGAATAATGAGCGAACAATGAAACAAAGATGAAAAAACAGCCCAGCTAATGACTGGCAACCAAGGGGAGCTTTGAAGTTTTATTATAGCCAGATTTGAAGAGCTCTATCTTAAAAGATACATTAACCCCAGGATGCAGTCAGCATAATCCTTCCAACATGATTTTTTTTTTGCCAGTGAGCACAGGCAAGATTATCCCAGTGGGCCCTCTCCAGCCAGGTGGGATTAGTAGATAACCAAACATTTCTACTTATTTACAGCTCTCTTCAAGACAAAACCTTAATAATCATAGTCCCACCATAAAACAGATAATGAAATGCATAATAAGAAAATATGGAGAAGGAATTAATACATCTAGGTTAAAATCCACACAAAATAATCATACAGTTTTTGATTCTCTTTTTGCATCTTGATAGGTTCCTGTGTACTTACATATACTCCAATTCTATCTGTTGTTATGATGGTTACCCTTTGAGTAATTTCTGATATATAGTGACCCTGAGCCAGCATGGGGTAGTGGTCTGAGCACTGGACTATGATTTGGGAGAGAAGGGTTCAGATCCCTTCTTTTTACTTGTTTTGCTCTTTTAATTGTCATGTACTTTGCCTTGTTAATTGTATTGCTACTATCATAGAATCATAGAATCATAGAGTTGCTATCTATTGAGATTTTCCTTGTTTTGCAGTTTTGTGTTACCAGTAATCTGGCAGCAGTCACCATATACTGTATGAGGTTAGTCACCAGTATTTTCTCTCATCATTTTTGTTCATCTTGCCATATTTAACATGTAGATCTGAGAGCCAGTGTGATGTAGTGGTTTGAGCGTTGGACTATGACTCTGGAGATCAAGGTTTGAATCCCCTTTTGGTCATGGGCCAGCCACTGGCCGATCATGGGCAAGTCTCAGCCTCCTAGGATGGCACTGGCAAAATTCTTTTGAACAAATCTTGTCAAGAAAAACCCATGATAGGTCCATGTAGGGTTGCCATAAGTTGGAGACAACTTGAAGGCACAACAACAACAACTTCCAGGTTTATGGGGGCAGGGTTTTCCCTGACAGGTACACTGCACTTAAACTCCTCCTCTTGAAGTATTCCAGAAGAGGAAGATGATATTTTTGTCATTTTTGTCCATTTTTTTGTGAATCAAATAGTCAACTATTTCTTTCCAATGTTCCAAATATCCTAGCAATTTCAATCGGTTAGGTCAGGCTGGGCCACGTTAGGTCAGACGAAGCTTTTCACCATACCCCTGCTCCTTCCAAGTCGAGTATTATTTCCAGGTTGCCTGGGAATAAAAGCTTTCCTAGAGAAGTTAATTGCCCATTAATCAAACTTGCACTGCCCCCCACCAATGGTCCCACGCCATGTGCCTGAAAGAAAGGAATGCCTCCCTGCATGGCACAACCCAAACGTATAGTCACAACAACAAGCCTGTGGTGTTTGGAGGCAGGGTCAATAGCTTTCCTTCTCTGGCTATTGATTGATTTCTCAACCTTTCTGAGTTTCTCAAAGCAGATGACAATTTAAAAGCTTGAAATCAGTTATATTGCACTATATATTCCTCTGTTAGTTTCAGTTTTGACAGCATAACTTCCAGGTAGGGATGGATTGACCAGATGATTTCTGGTTCATGGGAGTTTTGCAAGTGTTCATTCATGGAAAGGCCATTGTGTCATGTTTCTGCACGAATCCTCATGTTTTGTATGTAAATAGATATATTTTTTAAAATGTATATTCGTATAGACTGTGGGTGGCATTGGAACCATGGGTTTGCTTAAACTAAACATCTGAAATAAAGGAAACAATCAAAATAGGGTTATTTAACAATATAAAATATAAATAAATAATGACAACAAATAACAATAGATTCCTCCTCACTATTCAGTTTGGGTTTGTCCTTTCTTGTGGTTCCTTAGTTCCTATTGTTATATGGACACACAGGGATTTTCCCCCTTTACGCCAAAGATGGGAAATGTAGGTCTCTCCGGAAGCTACATAACAGCAGTTCCCATCAGCCCTAGCAAGCAAAGGCAATGGTGAGGAATGCTGGGAGCTGTAGTTCAACAATATCTGGAGTGCTTCACAATTCCCACCCCTGCTTTACCAGTTCAGTTTCTAGGGTTTCAGCTATCTGCTCTCTTTAGGGATGCCAGAATGGAAACTGGAGACAGCTCCTGTACCTTTGGTGATTGTATAGAGGTGGGAAGTTTAGCAGATGTTGTTTGTTAACTGGATGTGTGAAAAGCAACACCTGCTGAAAATTCCCTCTCCTGCACAATCAAGTGCAGTTGATCTGTCTCCACTTTCCATTCTGTGAATCCCCATTGTTTAACAGGCCACCTAGACTGCATCTACACTGCAGCTTTAATGCAGTTTGACACTATTTTAAATATCATGGCTCAATGCTATGGAATGCTAGGATTTGTAGTTTTGTGAGATATTTAGCCTTCTCTGTCCTTGCACTACCCAGTTGGGCTTTAATGTTTTGCCTGTTGAAGAGTTCTGGAGTACTCAAAAGCTCACACAAGAATTTGTGGACTTCCGGTTGGTCTCATAAAAGACAATACTCTAATATGGAATTTAACATTTCTAGCTAGGATTGTCAAAGTTTCAACAAGTCCCAGATGGCATGACTCATGTAAAAACTATTGAAGAAAAGGAGAGTGTGGGGAGAAGCAGACAGCTGGGAAGGAGTGGTCAGGGGTTGCTCCAGGCCAGGACCACAGCAATTGCACAGCCAGCTCCCAAAGCAGGCCACTGCCTGTGGTCTCAAACTCGTGCCACCAGGAGTCAGTTTAAACTGACTCCTTTTTGATCTGGTCCTTTGGACTGGAGGGAGGCGTTGGAGCAGTTTCCGGCTGCTTTGGGGCCATGTGTCATCTAAATGCCACAACCCCAAAGCATCTGGAAGCCGCTTCTTTTGGCCCATGTGTTCCGGGCCTAAGATGCTACCAGTTTAGAAATAACTAGCTACACATAACAAGTTACTTATAATGAATTCATTTGCCCTGTGTCTAAGGTATGGGGTACCATAGCTTAGTGACCATGAAACCCACTGGGAGATCTTGGGCAAGTCACACACCCTCAACCTCTGGGGAAGGCATTGGCTAACCTGCCAAGAAAACCCATGATGTGGCCTGAGGATAGCCATAAGTCGAAAATGACTTGAAGGCACACAACAATAATAGCATAACTGAGGTATAAGCATATTACATGATAGCTACAACTTAATGATGGACAACTTCACTCCCTCTGGGATTTTACTGTAAATTTAATCTATTTACTTTTATGGTTATGCAGCTATGGCCTCACTAAACTGAGGAGGAAGAACATCACATGGGTCAAATACTGGCTTGTGGCTTGTCTCGTGTTGCTGCCATGTGTTCTGTTGTGGGTTTTGAGGCAATGTGATGTGAACAAGAGGACAGTATGTTTTGTATTACAGATTTGTTGCTTATAGCATCCATATTTTAAAAGGAACTAAAATAATTTTAGATACTTTGAGAAATAGTAGTAAATAGTTGTTTTTAAAACAAATTATAATCATAATAGTGACTTTACAAATGGGGTGGGGTGTCCTTGTAATAATAACAGTAACCATTTACTTCTAAAGAGTAACACTCCCAGTTTTGGATGAGACATAGAACTAAAATGGAGAAATCTTGCTCTCAGTTACATATCATATCTTTTGGGGACTTGATCTACCGTCCTTAGCATCTGGCAATGTTTAGTGGTTTGAGCATTGGAGTATGACTCTGGAGACCAAAGTTTGAATCCCCACTTGGCCATGGAGACTCATTGAGTGACCTTGGGCAAGTTACACTCTCTCAGCTTCAGTAGGGGACAATGGCAAACCTCCTCTGATGAAATAATATCAAGAAAACTCTGAGTTGCCATAAGTTGGAAATTACTGGAAGGCACATGACAATGTTTATGCCCATGCAATGGAAAATTTCACTAGCTACAGATCAAATACAGAGGCTAACCTGGTTTAAAAAGAAGTTGGCAACCTTATGTATAGCAGGAAGAGATGCTCTTGGGGAAATCTGTCCTACAGGAACTTGAGAGAGAGGGAATGTTGATTAAGTGAACCTTTGTGAAAGAATATGGTTTTGAAAATAATAAGGGAGGCAGTTTTTCATTTTGTAAAATACTGGAGGGTATGCAACAGCCACAGTTAAGCATGCATAATTTCCCCTCAATTTAATTGTATGCTATTTATTTATTTTACGCCAACCCTTTAAAAAAAAGGTTTGCCCTTCAGACTTGAGCCTCCGAGATGGCTGACACAAATTAAAACCTAACAATTCGACCCAATAGATAAAATATGAAGCATAAAAACATTTTTTTAAAAAATAGTGTGTTCTGTGAATTTTTCTGCTTATGCTGCTATTACACTTCCTGAGCCTCAAGGAGAGAACGAGCTTTTAAACCCCATCTGCTGATCTTGGAAAGGTTACTTTTTAAAGGGAAGCATACAGAGTCCATAGAACAGTATTTTATAGAAGGTGGAATCACAGTGGTTTTTGTGCCTTTCCCTCAATGCCAACCCAAGGCATTGCTGTTGTTGTTATTGTTGTTGTGTGTCTTCAAGTCATTTCCGACTTATAGTGATGCTAAGGTAAACCGATCATGGAGTTTTCATGGCAGGTTTCTTCTGATGGGGTTTGCCATTGCCATCCTCTGAGGGTGAGACTATGTGACTTGTCCAAGGTCACCCAGTGGGTTTCTGTGGCTGAGCCAAGATTCGAGCCCTGGTCTCTAGAGCCTTACCACTGAGCCATGGTGACACTCATCCAAAGTAGCAAATGGCACCTGTCAACCCTTGACTCAACCAAGTTGCTACCCCAAACCAGTGAAGCTATTTGGGTACACAACACAGAAAATTCTCTCACCACTCCTAACAGTAAAAAAGATACAATAGTACCAAATTGACTAAACTGTATTTGCTGCACTCTCATGACCTTATCCCATGGATAAGGAATCTGTGGATATGGCAGGCCTACTGTATATGGTTTGTCTATTTCCCCATTAAAATCTTACCTTTTAGGGGGGCATTAATTACAACAAATAAACATTCCCAATTCACTTCAAAGAATGTTGATTTTTGCTGTTTGGATGTCATTGCTTTGAACTAACACAACAGCTGGGGAAAGTTTCCTTTTTGGATTACAACTCCCAGAACACCCTAGCCCACGTTTCCCAACTACGTTCTGAATCTGTTCCACTGAAACATAGTTATACCTTCCCGGTTTTGCAATTCCTCAGAAGCCACAAGACTGGGCATTCCTGCAAAACTGACCAAGAGCACCTCATCCCAGATGCTGTTTATTCTAAGAACCTGGCTCCGAAGATGCATTTGGGCTCCCAGTTCTGCATACAGAAAAATAATGGAACAAAAGATTTGGGGAGTTGGAGGGAGAACAAGAAATGTCTTTGGGTGTCAGTGTGAAAAGCAGACCAGTTTCCAAGCATTACAGATCATTGTTTTTTTCTGGACTTGGCACCCACAGCCTCCTTAGAAAGGTGGAAAAGTGTCAGAAGGCATCAGTATTTGAGATCTGGATGAGACCAGCTGCCTGCGTGGGATTTATTAGGGCCTGGTTAGAAGAATATGGCGTGACAGGGTCCTTCCTCAGGGGGTTGTGCATTAGCCAGGGAGACTCAGTTTTCAAGAGGCTGCTAATTGAGCAATCTGCCACACTAATGGGAGAACTAATGAGGGGGACTGTTCTGGGGGAAGGTCTCCTTCCTGCGTAGACCAAAGGGAGGCTGCAACAGCCCTTGTATGGCCTTTCAGGGATCAGAAGAAGTGCCATCAATTTTCGTCCCATAACCTTTAGACACCTCAGCCCTAGGGATACAGCAGGCGGGGTGGGATCAATTTGCAAAGCAGAGAGAGAGGCCAAGGAGAGGTTCTGTTGGTCAGGAAAAGCAACCTCTGTCAGGCCCATAGCTATGCCTTTAGGGGCCCAGGGCAGAAAGTACATTTGGGGGCCCTATATTTTTTAATGTTCAAACATACGTATATGTTCTTGTACTTTTTTAACCGATGTTTTTGCGGAAAAGAAAATTAGGTGAGCCTGGGGCCGATTCTAGGGCTCAGTAGGGTGGAGCGTTCGCACACTCCTGAGTCCTACCATGAGCCGTGGGTGCCATCTTGGCACACTGCCATTTACACAGGGCGCACATCAATGACATGGCTCAAGCGCTGCGTCCAAATGGTGTGGCGCACAAGGGATATCACAGCACTGCTCCAGGGCGCTTATGGAGCCTCTGTTGCAGCAAAGGAGCCGCATCTCTTTGGGGCCCCTTTGGCTGGGGGCCACGGGGCGGTTGCCCCAGGCTAGCTACAGCTACAGCCCGACCTCTGTGCTCTTGTTAGGTGATGGCTGGTCGAAACTTGGGCAGATCTGGGTACATTGAACCAGCAACAGGAGCTGGGTTCTGGCTTGTGCCCAGATCATGATTCCCAGTGGCCTTAGCTCTTCAGTGTGTTTACAGAAACTTGTCTTTTTTTGATTATTAATAGTACTGTACCTATTTTATTTACCCATCTCTCTCTCTCCCTCTCTTTCTCTGTTTATCTTTGGATAAATAGCATCCAGGATGAGGTGCTCTTGGTTAGTTTTGTAAGACTGGCCAGTCTTGCGGCTTCTGAGGAATTGCGTGCCTTCAAGTTGGTGATCCTAAGGCAAACCATTGCAAGGTTTACTTGGCAATTTCCTTCAGAGGAGGGTTGCCATTGCCTTGCTCAAAGTCACCCGAAGGGTTTCCATGGCTGAACCGATATTCGAACCCTGAGCTCCAGAGTCATTGTGCAACACTCAAACCACACATGAGAAAATTTATTGTTACTTTAGAATTCCAGCTCTAATGCTATCTAACTACTTTCCCCCCAAAATGGAAGAAAACCACTTAGGTTGTGATAAATAAAGTTCACATGAACTAACTGCTGTTTGGAAGTACTGTAACAAGGTATGGAAAAACAGTAAGTTACTTGCAATTAGTTATTTTTGCCATAGCTAAGTAATAGGATGACTATAACACAATACTAGAAAACATTACTCCTTTGGTAGAGTAAATATGGCTCTTTTAGTTACTTTTATACTTGCAGAAACTACTTGTTCTACAGGCAAGTAATTTGTAATATCTGAATTTTAAAAAAGTAACTAGAAGTACCTTTTTAGTTATTATTGCAGGATGAGAAACTGAATTGTTATTTTAAAAATTGGACCTATAATGACAATTATTTACTTCTGGGGACCTTGGAACTAATGACTTTCAGAAGTAATCTTTAGTTATCTGAGCAATTGTTGTTAGGAACTGACCAAGATTTTGGGGTGAAAGTATGGATAAAGAGTTAATTTATTGAAAGAGAGCAAGAGTGATGTTATGGTAGGAATTAATTCTATCCGGAAGAACTAGTCCTAATTCCAGATGTGTGTGTATGTGCATGTATAAGAAGATGCTGTGGTTACTTGGTCGTGTGGGACAGACATGTCATGTACATTGAAACACTTTCTCTCTGATTATTACATTACTTGATAGATTGCAGGCATGCTGTCTGGTCCAAATGAAACCCACTAAGAAAAGCAGCTCTTATAGACCAGAGGAAGAAAGGGAACACATGTTGGGTTTTCAAGCTGGGTGCTTTAGTCAAGGGAGGGATGAAATTGCCTGCTGCAAGGCAAAACAAGGCAGCAGATTCAGAGTGCTACAAGTGAGATCCGCAACCAAATGTTGCAGCATGGAGTACTTCTGTTTATGGCCACGATCCTGGATCATGGACATATAGTATAAAGTTCCACCAGGCAGAAGAACTATGTTACATACTGTCTCCCATTCCTCCCAAACCTACGTTTTACCTGCTGCAGTCTTCCAACAAGGCCATTTATTGTTTGGTGGAGATCAAGGTTGGAGGCTGTGGCAAAGTGTTTGGCTATGTTCTTATAGCTGGATGCAGAATAATGCAGCATCCCCCAGGAGTTATCCAGAGATAGTGGAGGTCAGGGTGACCAGATGTCCTAACTGCCAAGGAGGACAAGGCACCACAAAATGTGGAACATTCAAGAAAAATGAAGGACATTACCAAAGAAAAGTTAAAAACACTCATATAAATATAAATTCACATTGCTTAGTCATGCTCAGAATGGAGGACATTTTGGAATTCCACCTGGACCGAAGGCTGAAATGTAGGACATGTTTTGGAAAAGGAGGTCTGGTCACCCTGATGGAGAATGACACACTGTTACCTCCAGAAGGTCTGGTTTCTTCCTCCCCTTTGGCTGATCCTGTTGTGGATTTATTTGTTCATTGTTTTCTTCACCTGTAAAATGGACACAGACAGTGAAATTTGCTGTGAGGAAGACAGCTCAAAATAAAAGACAGTAAAGGAGATTTCTTATTTAAAAGTGGTAAAGCAAGACTATAAAAAGGCAGTTGCACATTCTCAGACATCTCTACATTGGAAGCAGCTAAGAGGAAGGAGAAATTCCTACCCTAGATGTATGCCTCTGGCCTAATTGGCCTCAAAACAGCTGGATTTTGGCCTGGCTTTGGCTTTTCTCCCCTTGGGAAAGTAAATGGGATGTTCCAGTCTCCCAGTACATCAGCCAAATTGTGACCGATCCTTTTCCAGAGATCACACTTATCATAGCTGCTTCTTCCGGTTGGGGGCTCTGCTCTCTTTCTTCCTCCCCTGGGCTATAGAACAAGCCTTTACATAATTTAATTCAATTGGGCACTGTGGTCCCTGCCAAAGAAACTGACAGATGGCAAGACCTTTGACCTCCCCACTCCTCTAAGGCCGCTTTGATTTTTTACAAAAGTGTTTTTCCAGGATTGTTCTAAAGGCCATAGAAAACATATGAGCCTCAGTGCTTCCCAAAGATCTGACAGCCAAAACACATTATTTTTCTGAATTAACAGTGCTCTTGCACCCCCGCAAAAGATTTACATTTCAAAGTTAGTAAGAATGACTTGTCTCCAAAATAGCTCCCTCGACTTATGTGCAAGCCAGTTTGGGGGGAGTTCTCCCCAAGAAGCCAGATAGTGAGTATATTTATTAGGTGACTTATGAAATTCTTTTGGAATTATACACATTAATTAAAAGTAAAACAACAATGCAATTCAAACATCCAGATCTTGGAAAATTAATTTTTTGGGGGACTATCATTTCCACAGTGCTCTAGTGGCCATGCTGGGTAAGGGATTCTTGGAACTGGATTTTTAAAAGGAGGCTTTGTACGGGCTGGAGAAATCCAGCAACATGCTATGGTCATTTTTAACACTAGTGTATGAACATACTTGTGAGTTGGATTTTGGTTTGTCTCTTTTTAAGTTAAAGGTATTCAAGAGTGGTTTACCATTGCCTCGTAACTCCTTAAGAGTTAGCCGCCACGACACTGCTCCTTGATAAGACCCACAAGTGCACAAATATATCATGAAATTGTTGCGTTGTTGTTGTTGAAGTGGTTTCTGACTTATTTCAATCCTAAGGTGAACCTAGCACACAGTTTTCTGGGGCTGAGAGTGTGTGACTCACCCAAAGTTACCCAGTGGGTTTCCATGGCTGAGCGGGAAACTGAACCCCGATCTCCAGAGTCGTAGTGCAATGCTCAAACCACTACACCATGCTGGCTGTCTCTCTGTCATTAAATACCAAGGTTAAAGGCTGGGCAGTTAATAAAGCTTGTAGGAAGAAAATCAACTCATTTGAAAAGTGGTGCTGGAGGAGAGTTCCACAGATACCAGGGACTGCTAAAAAGAAAAAAAATGAATGGATCCCAGAGCAAATCATACTGGATTTCTCATGAGAATCAAGAAAACTAAACAGAGGCTGTGCTACTTTGGATATATCATGAAATGACATGGCTTATTAGAAAAGACAACAGTGCTAGGTAAAAGGAAGGCAGTAGGAAAAGAGAAAGACCAGATGGATCACAGATGGATTGTTTGAGGAGGCCACAGTCCACAGTTCATACCCTCCATTATTTCAGAGATGAAAACCAGGACCAAGCAAGACCAGATTATGGTAAAGATGGCAAAAGTTATTGGTGAGGAAGAAGACTCAAGCCAGGTAACACTGCAGCATTTTGCTTTTGCCCAAGCCTATTGCGGAGAGCAAATTTCTGCCCCTCTTCTCCTCTCTATGCTGAGTTAACTGAATGCAAACTACTTTTGCCCTTTGAACTCAGTTTGCAGCAGTTGAAGTAAACTGAGGACAAGGAAGGAAAGTGGGAGAAAGAGAGAAAAACAGGCATTTTAAAAGCAGCTGAGAAAGTGGGATGACAGAGGATTGATGGGTACTATCCCTCCAAAACTGGAGCAGTTGGGGGGATATGGATGTTTGCAAACCTGAGCAGAACTCTTAAATAAGAAAGTCCTTTGGAAGTCTCATTCATAAGTTGAATGTATGTCAAACAATAACAAACGGGAGCAGGGGAAAGGAGCTGACGGTTAACAGATCTTTAAAGGGAAAGGGGAGAGCATGGGTCCTCACACCAAACTCTGGTTCCTTTGAAGAGTAAGCAGCCCTCCCCACCTTGCATGCAAGATGGAAACAATTAAAGCTGAAATAATGAGTGGCCTCTTAAGGCACAAAACTAGCCAAAGGCTACTGCCACACTGCAGAATTAATGTAGTGTGACACTGCTTTAACTGTGATGGCTCCCTCGTGTGGAATCCTTGGATGTGTAGTTTGTTGTAGCACCAGAGTGCTCTGACAGAGAAGGCTAAATATCTTGCAAAACTACGCATCTCAGAATTCCATAGCATTGAGCCATGGCAGTTAAAGTGGTGTCAAACTGCATTAATTGTGCAGCGCAGAAACAGCCTTGTGGGAACCAGTGGGGCATAGTGCTTTGTGTGTTGGATTATGACTCTGGAGACCAGGGTTTAATTCACAGCTTGCCCATGAAACCTATTGGGTGACCCGGGACAAGTCACAGTCTCTCAGCTTCAGGGGAAAGCTATGGCAAACCTCCTCTGAACAAATCTTGGCAAGGAAATGCCATGATAGGTTCACCTTAGGGTCGCCATAAGTCAGGAAGGACTTGAAGTAAATGAAGAACCATGACAATTAAAACAGTTTCAGACTGTGCAGTGTGCAGTGTAGATGCATCCGTTTGTTATTGTTGTTCTGTGTTTTCAAGTCATTTCCAATGTATGGGACCCTAAAGGTGACCCTATCTTGGGTTTTATTTATTTATTTATTTATTTATTTTGGGCAAGATTTATTCAGAGGAGGTTTGCCATGGCCTTCCTTTGAGGATGAGAGAGAGTAGTACGTTTCATGGCTGAGCTGGGAATCAAACTAGCCTGGCCAGGCAGTTCTTGAATATGAAATTTGGTGCAAGATCTTCAAACTGAGGAGAGGGATTGAAGGGACTCTCTGGTCCTCAGCCTCCCCTGTCCATACCATACTTTCTTTTCAATTGAGGCAGAGATGATCTGAATTGTTTTTAAAAACCGTGTTCCAAGTTGGTGGACTGAAGTCTGGGCCTGTTCTGTGAGGGGAGCGCTTGCCCTTTCTTCACCTGAGGCCTCCTGGAAGTATTTACTGCCTGCCCAGCGTGGAGGAGGTTTCGCATGGGGTAGAATGTCTCCTTTTCCACGCTGTAAATGTTGCCTCTTTCTCTGCCGCCGGCTGTTTCCCGCCACATTTTTCCTATTTTCACGCTCATTTCTCTTTACGCACCTCCAGTGACCCATCACAGGCTGTAAACTTTAATCTCCACTGGCACGAGACTCCAGAGCAAGGGCAGATGTTCACTGAAGGCGCTTGGGCCGGTTGTGTAATGGTGGGGTGCTGTGGAACAACAACCACAACCATACACCTCCTTTGTCCCTCAAGATTTCCCTTACATACACTTGTGTGTGTTGGATGTGTCTAGGCCTCTTGAGCAGGGCATACTTAAGTGTTGTGTGTGTGTGTGAAAATGAGGCCATTGTCCCCTCAAAGAAGACTTCTACCTCCCCAAATGAAATGTCCTTCAGTCCCCAAATTTGTAGCATTGCACTGACATTGTGATGTAGTGGTTTAAGCCTTGGACTATGGCCGCATCCACACTGCAGTAAAATCCAGGCAGACATCACTTTAACTGCCATGGTTCCGTGCTATGGAATTCTGGGAATTGTAATTTGTTGTGGCATCACAGCCCTCTCACAGAGAATGCTAAAATATTTCACAAAATTGTAATTCCCAGCATTGAGCCATGGTAGTTAAATTGGTGCCAACCTGGATTATTTCTGCAGTGCAGGTGGAGCCTATGACTCTGGATAATAGCATTCGAATCCCAGTTTGGCTATGAAACCTGCTAGGTGAATCTGGATAAGTCACACTCTCTTAGCCTCAGAGGATGGCAATGACAAACTCCCTCTGAAAAAACTTGTCAAGAAAACCCCATGATAGGGTTACCTTAGGGTTGCCATATGTCAGAAATGACTTGAAGGCACACAACAACCCTTCATCTTCAGTGAAGGGTTTGAACGCACAATTTGGGCATCCAAAGAAAAAGTGGCAGATGAAATTCTGTAAACATAGCAAATATAAGAATTCTCAGTGTTTCATTCTCTGTAATAGAAGAAGATTGCAGGATAGTTTCATTGTGGTGGGCAGAATTCCCTATCCTCCAACTATCCTTAATAACTTTTGCCATCTTGACCACACTCTTATGTTGCTTGACCACATCTGTCCCAGTTTTCATCTGTGAAAACGTGGATGGTATGGAATTCTTAAGGAGCCAGTGTGGTGTGGTGGTTTGAGTGCTGGACTCTGGAGACCAGGTTTTAAATCTCAACTTGGCCATGAATGACCTTGTGCAAGTCACACACTCTCAGCTTCAGAGGATACAATGGCAAACCTCCTCTGTAGAAACTTGTCAAGAAAAATGATAGGGTCGCTGTAGGTCGGAAACAACATGATGGCACACGACGACAACAACGTCTGTATCCATACTGCAGAAATCATCCAGTATGACACCACTTTAACTACCATGGCTCAGTGGTTGGAAATTCTGGGAATTGTAATTTTGTGAGACATTCAGTCTTCTCTGTCAGAGAGCTCTGGTGCCGCAGCAAACTACACATCCCAGAATACTATAGCATTGGGCCATGGCAGTTAAAGTGGTGTCAAATTGGATTATTTCTGTAGTGTGGATGCAGCCTATAGAGCTCTTATTTGGGGGCAAATGCACAGATCTCCCCGCACCACTACACTTCTGTTCTTGAGAAAAGTGAGATAAGGATTTTCAAACACATTGGAATACAAACAGCCAGAACTTGAGGAAGTTACTTTTTTCTTAAAACTACAAACTCCAGCATAGATTCTGGTAGGTGTAGTGTTTCAAAAGTAAATTTCCCCTTGCTTTTCAAGCATCACAGATCTCTTTCAAGTTCTCTAGTAGGTGAATTAGAGACTTTTAAATGGACAGTCATGGGAGGACCAGGCTATTAAGGCTCATTATGAATATAGTCCCTCCATTAATAAGGACAATATGCCACTGGATATTAATTGCTATATGTGTTAGTTGTGGGGCATTTGGTTGGCCACTGTGGGAAATGAATGCTGATCTTGATTGGCTTTTGATGTGATCCAGTGGGACTCTTCTAATGTAATTGAGCCTGATGTGTGGATTGGGACATAGCTATCTGTCAGATTTCACACTTTCCATAATGTTGTGGTCTATTTCTCAGTGCTTTAATGGTATAAATACCCTAAAGACACCTAGTCCAATTGGATCTTGGAATCTAAGCAGAATCAGCCCTGGTTAGTACTTGGATGAGGGACTGCCAACGAATACCAGATGGTGTGGGTGTAGGCTATCTTTCAGAGGAAGGAATGGGCAAAAACTTTTCTAAGTAATCCCTGACTAACAAAACCTTTTGAAATTCATGGGGTCGCCATAAGTCAACAGGCGACTTGAAGGCACATATACACATACATATATTTCTCAGGTCAAAAACATGTCAACATAGTTTTTAAGAAACAGTCTGTTGGCATAAAGTAACTATAGTAATACAGAAGAGCCGACTGTACTTTGACAGAAAATATGTCTAGGAATGTGCATCCCCCCCACATCCCCCTGATATCTGGAAATGTGTTTTGACTTTTTGAGAGAAATAGTTTTTTAAAATAAGAATGTAAATATATTTTAAAATATGCCCCTGAACATTAGTTACTTTAAATATATTTTAACTTTTTATAATATATTTAAATCCTTTTTAAATTAGAGATACCGAAGAATTTCATTCATATTTAAAAAAGAAAGTTGCTTGATTTGCACCTCCGGAACTAGTATCCTCCTCCAAATTTGCCAGTGCTGCTTTCAGCTTAACAAAACATGCTTCTTTAAACAATAAAATGCATATAAATAATGCTAGGAAAGGTAGAAGATAGTAGAAAGAGTGGAGGACCACACACCAGATGGATAGAATCAATCAGAGAAGTCACAGGCCTGAATCTACAAGACCTAAGCAGAGCAGGGGAGGATATGGGATCTTGGAAATATCTCATCCACAGGATAACCATGAGTCAAAGTCGACTTGAGGGTATTTTACTACAACAAATTTTATCAAATATATACTCAGTTGACATGAGATGATAATAAAATGTATACACGACACCGTTTAACTGCCACAGCTCAATTTTATGGAATTTTGGGATTTGCAGTTTTGTGAGGCATTTCACCTTCTCTGTTAGAGTTCTGTCACCACAACAAAGTAGGATCCAGCATTCGAACCACTACACCACTCTGATTCTATTACACTGCGGTTTAAGAGGACAAAAAGGTCAGTTTAGCTAGGGATGAGATCTTGGCTGTCAGACCAAGGAACAGGAGGAGATCCATTCTGCGGATAAACTACGGCGGTTGGAGGTGGGTTGAGAGACAGGGCAACTAAAGAGACCGAAAGAAAGCAGATGGTTTTTTTTTTTTTTTTTAAGTGTCCCGGAGGCTCTAGGGGCAGAATGTGCTGCTGGTAAGGAAGCAGCCTGAAGAGGTGAAGGAGACTGGATTTCCCATTGCTTCACAATCACCAGCCAGAACCTTGGCTGCAGGTCTCTTGCATATTAGCCATGAAATGCCTAGCTTTCCCCTCAAATTGCTTTTCAATATTGCACTCCATCCAAAATGTTTGCCGTTTGCCAGTTTTTTCAAAAATAAATCTAAAGGAATGCACACACTCATATATATATATATATATATATATATGTATGTATATCTGTCTGTTGGTTTATGTCGGTTTCCAGGCAAAGTTGCAGCAGGACAGAGTTTGGTTTCTGCTGCTGTGTGAACGCCATGGGTTTGGCATAATGTTTGCCCCCCCCAGCCCCCTTCCCACCTCCATCCTGGCTGCTGCGACCTAGACAGAACCCCGTGGCATTGACCTTTTCACATCTAGAAGGGATGTAGGTGGGAGGAGAGGAAGGGGGAGAGAAGGAGTGGAAGGGATGGAAGTGCCCCCCTGCTGGTATTTCTTACAAGGGGGACATTTCCTGCATGGATGGGCTTTTAAGCAGGAAAAGAGGGGCTAAAATTGTCTTGATGCCTCTGATGGCAGCTGGTCTCTGTGGTCTTAAAAAGAGAAAGAGAGAAAGAGACTGTATATTCTAGGGGTCTTTCCCCAACAATAGCTTAGTTGTCCCAGAGTCATGAAAGGCCAAGAAAGAAAGAGAATGATGATGGAAGGAGACGCTCGAAATCCCTCCAATAGAAGGCCGTAAAATGGTTTTACACCAAAACAGTTTAGTTGTCTGTATTTATATCTGTATCGGTCTAATAAACTCACGGATGGCAGAATCCTGAACCAAGCTGTACTGGAAAGGATTCATAATATGTCCTTCCTAATACCCCACCCCCCCTTTCGTCCCTGCAACCTCATGCGGTCGCCATATGAGTACGGAAGTTCTGCTTTCGGTATATTTGTTCCCCTGGGTTTAGGAATGGAGATTTTATTGCTACTAATAAATATATGATTACATTGTAGCACAACACTCCCCCCGCCTTTCTCTCTCTCTCTCTCTCTCTCTCTCTCTTTCTCTCTCTTTGTACATTATTCCTATTTATAGAACTGAAACTGGACTTCAGCAAAAAGGCGGGTCACTGTAGATAGATCGCATCCCTTTCTTTAGAGATACAGACACACAGATCCCTGCAAATTTTAATTTTTAGATCCATTTTATAGCACTAGTTGCAAAAGCCTGCTATGCTCTTTAAAAGGAAGAAACCAACAGCCACACCAATTTATTCCCCTTTTCTTTAGTTAGTGGGATGTTATCATAGTTGCTTTTGCAAAATAATGGCAATACTCTAGCCCAGTAGTTATTCCCACTCTCATTTTAGGCTGAGGGTCTCCCCGATCTTGATATCCATCCATATATATATATAATGATACTGGTATTTGGACCTTTAGAGCCAGCGTGGTGTATTGGTTTGAGTGTTGAAATATGACTATGGAGATCAGCATTCAAATCCCAGCTTGGCCACATAACCCCCCTGCGGACCTTTGGCAAGTCACACTCTTTCTGTCTCAGAGGATGGCAGTGGCAAAACCCTTCTGAAGAAATTTGCCAAGAAAACCCCATGATAGGGTCACCATAAGTCAGAAATAGCTTGAAAGCATACAACAATAACATTTGGACCTTTAGATTCAAGAACCAGGCTGCTTTAATGGGAGGTGGCTAGGCTTTTCCATAATCAGACCTGCTCACAGAAGTGCCTGTTGATGCGTCAAAAGCTTGGGTGTGTGGTTTACTCAGAGACAGACTGTCCATCATGTCAAGTGTATTGATTTGCAAATGATTTGCAAATAATAACCCCCAGCTTGACATCACAAGTAGCATGAATAGCAGAGTACTGGAATTGATGGGGGCAGAAGTAGAGAGGAACAACACAAGGCTGATACTTGTTTACATAATGCCAAAGTGTGGTTTGTGATAGTGTGTGAACTCAGTGTTCTGCATTCTGCTTTTTATGTAAAGTCTAATCTAATGGCTTGACATCAGGCCTGCCTCCTTTTCCAACTTGCTGAGAAATTAGGCCTTCTGGAGAGAGACAGAAACATAGGAAGAGAGGCAAGCAGAGAGACAAGACATATAGGGCACTCAAACCATTTTGCTTTCACTAGCTTATGCTACAACTTCTTTTGCACAGTTAGTCTCAAAAATGCTACAAGATCCCTTTGCATACTGATATTCCAGAATAACATGGCTATATGTCTCTGAATTCTAGTTTAACATGTTTTGTGGTGCTCATTCAGTAGCTGAGCTGAATTCTTCCAAAGCAGCTCAGTTTTTGCAAAAGTACTTTTGTTTACTGAAACATGCAAGGCAACTAAAGATCAATTAGTATATATTATGTATTAGAAAAAGTAGCAGAGGGTAAGATGGTATATGTCTGTAAAGAAGCCTTTCTCGTCCTCTCAAGGCCAAGTCCTATTTAATTCTTGAAATGCCTTCCACATACTAGCAGAAATCTGTTCCTGAAATGCAAAAGAGTTCTTTTTAATTATTAGGATTAATTTAATTTTCTGATCATACAGATTAAGTGATACCCTTGGTAATATTTCTTAGGGACATATTGAAGGTTCTTATCTTCCCTGAAGATCCAGCGGCCCCCATGGCCCAGTGCCAAGTTCTCCTGGAAAAGAAATACTGCACAGATACATTAGTGGTTTTCTCCATCCATGTCTTTTAATAGCATTTATCTGGAGATGGTATGGAAGAGTGAGGCAGCCAGATCTCAGATGCTTGTGTGGACAAAGACAATGTGGAAGGGATGAGTGAGTAAGAAAAAAAAAATAGTTAGTCAAAAAGAGACTATACGTGAATGTATTATGTACTTAATTACAGATGTATATTCATTGTGTACTACATATACTTAGTATATTTTCTTTTAAATATCACTAAATATAATCTACAGTATAGAGGTTTGAGTTTAATCTATAAATGCTGCCATTGAAGAGTCTTTGTAGAATTAGATTAACCTGTATGGGATTGGTAGATGAGGGGAGAGAAACCATATTCTGACATTTCACCAGCATCTGTGGCTGGCATCTTCAGAGAATGCGTGTCTGGAAAGAGTTGGGTATATATATATATATATATATATACTGTGTGACCCTGGGAAGTGGAGAGTGATTTGCATGTGCTAATCACTGTTGCTAATGGGTAGGAGGATATGCAGAAGATGATTAGTGTCTGCTAATTGGTGATCATTGTCAAGCTTCTGGCCCTGGGTGGCTTCTCATTCGCATTTGTTGAGTCTTCCTTTTGTTTAAGCACAGGTAGCTGTTTGTTGTTTACTTTCAGGGTTTCCTCTTTCCTGTTGAAATTGTCCAGGTGTTTGTGGATTTCAGTAGCGTCCCTGCGCATTCTGACATAATAGTTGTTGGTATGGTTCAGAATGTTAGTGTTTTCAAACAGCATTTTATGCCCAGGATGGTTTATAACACATTCGGCTACTGCTGATTTTTCCAGCTGACCCAGTCTGCAGTGTCTTTCATGTTCCTTGATTCTTGTTTGCACACTGAGTTTGGTGGTCCCTATGTAGACTTGTCCGCAGCTGCATGGTATGCGGTAAACTCCTGCGGCTGTGAGAGGGTGTCTCTTGTTCTTGACTTCACATATTCTAACTATTCCTGTTTTTTGTATGCATCCTTTCAAACTGAGAAAATGGTGCAAAGCAGTCAGGTGGTGAAGGGGATTCACTTCAGCATCCCAGGCACAATGACACACACATTGTGGGTTCTTATATGTACTTACCAGTGCATCTTTGTCACAGTTTTCATTTTTTTAGAATCAAAAATATAATCTCTTATTTGCTTTAAAATTATGTGAATAAACTCATGCAGTGAGCAATGTTGATTCTTTCTTGGTTATCTCAGTGTGGTATAGTAGTTTGCGTGTTGGATTATGAGTCTGGAGACCAGGGTTCGAATCCCAGCTCAGCCATTTAAACCCACTGGATGACCCTGGGCAAATCACACTCTCTCAGTCTCAAAGGGTGGCAACGACAAACCCCTTATCAAGAAACTTGCCATGATAGGTTTACTTTAGGGTCACCATAAGTCAGAAATGATTTGAAGGTACACAGTAACAACAAATGGATCCTACATGTATTCAAGATGATAAGTCATGGCTTATGCTAACTATAGTTTAATGCTTGAACTACATATTGCATAGGAGATGACCAAAAAAACAAAAACAAACATGGCTGAGCTTCCCTTTAACCAGTTTGTTTCTGCTTGTTTCTTTCCAGTCTCTTTTGTCAGCTTTTCTTTTAGAATGGGTAAGTAATGTGGAACAAGCTACTGTTGTAGGTTGTCACAACAAGCCATGCTTTAACAAACCAGAATTTGTAAGTTAACAAGTAGTTTGTGGCTGACTAACCAAGTACAACCTCTTAGCTGGATTAGATTCAGCCATCACAATAAATCAGATTTGATCAAGTCAAAATAGTTTATTGTTACGTGTGAACTCAGTGCTCACAGACACTTGTGCGATCCATTATCATGCTCTTTTATGTGTTTATAGCTGTATCTGCACTTTAGAAATAATCTGGTTTGATACAACTTTACATGACATGGCTCAATGCTATGGAATTCTGGGAATGGTAGCTTGTTGTGGCACCAGAGCAGAGCTACCATTCCCAGAATTCCATAGCATTGAACCATGGCATTTAAAGTAATATCAAACCAGATTATTTCTGCAGTCCAGATGCAGCCTATATGTGCTTACTGTTTTGTTTAAAAATTAAAACAGCCCACATGGAGATTCCAGAACTGGGGTGTGACCAAACCAACGATAGAGAACCTCCCAGAATCTTTTAATATTGGCTGTGCTGGCAGAACAGTTCCTTCTGTTGTGCCAAAGGGGGGTTTAAACTATTTCCTCCTTACACAGATTCCTTGGTTTAAATTCCCTACGCCATCCATTTCCCCCAGAGGGGAAATGTAGTTAGAGGATATCTCTTATGTTTTCCACATGGAGCAAACAGCACGTACATGGGGGTTGTTTAAAACAAGGGAAAGGGTTTTTTTTAAAGACTTTCTCCAACCCTATAATCCCAGTTCAGTTCCCCTCTCTGGCTTATTTTTCTTCTTCTACCACAGGACAGGAGATGCTAATCCCAGATCTCCTGTATCACATCTCAGTTTGTGCCGAATGTGTTTGGGTTGCAGCTGTCTCACAGCAAGAACAATCTAATGCATTGTGGGATAAAATTCTGTTTTTGAATTCTTAAGGTCTTATTTCAAAACAAACAAACAAATCTTCTGTTTTATCGATATACACAGTGGTTTAGGAAGTGGTAACAGGGCAGCCTTTTACCAGCTAAGTGAGTTCCACACATCAGACATAAAATATGTAGAAGAAACTTCGGGAGGTGTATTTACTGAGGGTAGTGGTGGAAGACTATGGGCCTCAACAGACCGGCATCAATGGCTGGCATCGGGACAGAATGGGGGTGTGGCATCTGCACAACGCATGCCCCAACTCTGCTCTCATGCTAGCGTGATGCTGTGTGCCCCACCACATGGCGGGCAGCTTCACAGTGCTCCTCTGGTACTGTGTCCAGATGACACAGTGCCAAAGGAGTGCTGAAAAGCTGCAATGCCGGTGGCTATTGTGCTCTTTCTGCAGTGCAAAAAGGAGCTGCTTTTTGTGGGTCCTTTTTGTGCTGCAGAAAGGCCAGATTGGCCAGTCTGTACCACCCCTTAGTGTCAAACAGCCATGCTTCCTTCAACTGTGATTTATTGGACATGCAAACAACATCATTGTCTAATCCTTACATGAATAGGAGCTTCCTGATAAGCAAATAATTGATTTTTTAAAAATTCCTTAGTCCCCCCCCACAAAAAAACCCACCACTCAGTTGAATTGAACCATCCCTATCCCACCACAGCTAGCTTATTGCTCCTAGAGTGGTTCACATGGGGATGAACAAACAAATAATGTATATTAGGCCTGCTAGGATAAAAAGTCTTCTTACAGCGGAGGAATTGTGGTTTATTAGCACTAAGAGCCACTTGTCTGAAAGGAGCTAGAGTGAATCCTAGACAGTGAAAGAAAAGTTACTGGATGGTGTCAGTCTGCGTGCAATTGCTTACCATTTAAGCATTACAAAGTGCTTCCATTTCCAACTCTATAAAACCTTCTGGGAACACATCCCTGCAGTTTATAGATGTGGGCGCTGCATGGGTGTTTAAACATATTGTAAAACTACATGCCATTCATTTTCTTACTCTGTTTTCTACCCTACTTGGCATGTAAAAACAAAAGACTGAATTCCCCTAATAGCTTTAACTTCTCCCTCCAGTCAACCATTCCCAAGGCCACTGCTTTTCAAAAGAAGAAAGAACGGAGGAAATTAGTTATAGATATAGAGTGCTTTGTATGGCAGGCAGAACTGTGTCTGAGAATTTAAAAAAATGTAAAGAAAAGAAAGAAGAGGAAAAGGGAGCAAAACAGCTGCACGCCCGTCCCTGCAGTGCCTGTCCTGCCAGACTCACAGCATTTGGCGCCAAGTAGCATCAACCTCTGCTATAGGAGAGCTAAAGCAGACCCTCGGTTGGCCTATTTCAGCCTAGCAGATCTGTAATCTCTTCCACGCACCAGCCATTAGTGGGAACTGTGAATCTTTTGTCATTTGTGCCTTTAAAAGGGCACTGCTGTTCAGTCCTATGCGAGAAAAGATGGTCATCTGCAGATAGCTGCATTGTGTCAATGTCATCTTCCTTGCTCTGTGAAATGGAGATAAGCTTTGGCTTCTGTGTAGGGAGGTTAGAAAATGTGGCAGGCTCATAGCTCAGAGGAAACCTGCTAGAAAAATGAAATTCTACTTGTAATTATCTCCTTTCCCCTCTAGGCTCTAGATCAGTGCATCTCAAGCTATCCAATTGTTGTTCTGTGTTTTCAAGTCAACTCTAACTTGTGGCACTTCTATCATAATTTTTTTTTTTTGCAAGATTTATTCACAGGAGGTTTGTCATTACCTTTCCAAAAGTGTGATTTGCTGAAGGTCTCCAGGTGAATTCCAGTGACTGGTCTCCCAGAGTCCTAGTCCAACACTCTAAGTCAGTGATGTTCAAACTCTGGACCTCCAGGTGTTTTGGACTTCAGCTCCGAGAAGTCTCAGCCACCTTGGCTAATGGTCTGGGAGTCTGGGAGCTGAAGTCCAAAACACCTGGAGGGTCAGAGTTTGGACATCATTGCTCTAAGTGCTATACCACACTGGCTCTCTTATTTGATGTGAGGGACTTCCCCTCAATGTGCCAGGTACTGGTATCTTATTTGTGCCCATTGGTTACAATTTTTTTTCTTCCTGGAAACTTGATAGGGACCAGCAGCCAATGGCCTGTGGATCAAGTGTAGTGCCAAATTCTAGTAAATGTGAGCAACTTTTTTCTCCAAGTACCTAGCAAATTTTTCATAGTAGGTAGCCATGGATTGCATACCTGAGCTCTCTGGGCCTGTACGCAAAAGACTCATGCTGATTTCTGATCACATACGTTCCGAGACCTATGCCACCTGTACATTGGTCCTTGTTCAGACTGCTTCATTGCCAACAGATCTTCTGAAAACCAAGGTGAATTACGGGCTCCACAACACTGGATTAGGCACATAGAAGCAATTGTATCTATAGCCCTTTCCATCTCTCCATTCCATAGCGAAACCAAGACCTTGATATAATCACCAGCCCTTTCAATGGGAAAATCCCCTAAAGCATTCAGGAATCCTTTAGATTCCGTAAGTCGCTGGTGAAGAATATTCTTAATAAGTCTCCTACCCCTGCAGAGAGGATCTGCTACCACCAAACCAAACTTCATGATGAAATTATCTGGTCATAATAGGGTTGTTGAAATCTCGTCTAAAATCAGATCTGCAAACACCAGATCCAGGGCTGTTTTCCAAGTGATTTACCACTTTGCAATGCCATGTACCTCACCTATGCTAACAGTGCTATATACAGCTGATGACCAAGATTGTCTCTCAGTTACTTAGTTAAGTATACAGCCTCCTCATGGGTGACCAAGGACCTTCATTTGTGTACTGGCATCCACAACATGGAAAAAATTGCCTTTCAAAGATTCCATGCCATATCTTGAGAACAGGAACAGCCAGCCCTATCATTAGGCTGCTAGAAACTGTTGGAATACAAGCTGTGGGTGATATGTAACGTCTTTTTAACTACTTTGCTGGCCTCTTGGTGGAAGCCACTTTCCTGCTAGCAGTGTTGAAGTAAGAGTCAACTATAACATACAGTTTATTTCTGTATGTAGAATTTAGATGAGTGAGACCCTTGTTGAAGTTGTCATTCCTTAACCTCCCAATGAAATCAGAAGGTCATCTCATTTATAGTTCAAAATTGCATCCTGCTGGTCATGGCAGTTAATGCTGGCTCTTCGGTCTCATTCAGGGTCTTTTATTGATGGAGTAACTGCCCTGTCAAACAGTTTCCACATCATTGTCACTTACTGTGCCCAGCTTTACCAGAACGCGTCTTGAGATGCCTCAAAATGCCTTGAGCACGAAGAAGGAACATTTCATCAACTAATGTGCAATCTGTGGGTAATGGATCCTGACTGTCAGTTCTGTTTTCACATGTCCTTGTGAGAATGAACTTATCATTTGAAAGTATGGCTGCACTGAGGTAACACAAAGCAAAAGGCATGGGGTCAAGGGATGCACAACTGTATCTATCATCTATCTGACTATCTATCTATCTATCTATCTATCATCTATCTTTGTCTGTGTATCTGTTAATGGCAGCTGGTGTCTTCTCTGTCACTGGTGTAGCAGAATTACTCTAGGTTTTAGTCTGAATTCAGTCTGATTGCTATCACTGCTATGGTTTGATCCACCTAGCTACCCACCCATTCATCTGTTTTTGTACAGAAGTCAGTTTATTAAATCTGTCATTTTGACACCCACTCCTTCTCTACAATGTTTTCTTCACCTTTTAAATTTTGTTCCTTCAAAACTTGTTTGATGTCTTAGAATTTGTTGCCTGTCATGAACTGTTTGTCATGAATTTCCTTTCCTTTGTGGAATGTCTTCATCAGGAAATCCTCTGTAGTAGCTGATGAAACTTTCAGAGAGTTTATTTATACTGAACAACAGTGAGACGTTGATGTTCACATGAAATTCATTTCAATTTTTTTTCAAGAACTTCTGATGCTGATGTTCAGCTGTGTGTATTTTTCCTCATATGGTCAAATTGCAGTTCAGCCATAACATCTTCATTTTTTTTTAGGCTGCATCTGTACTTTGGAAATAATACAGTTTGACATCACTAACTTCCATGGCCCAATGCTCTAGAATTCTGGGATTTGTAGTTTGGTGGGGCACCAGAGCTCTCTGACAGAGGAAAGCTAAATATTTCACAAAACTATAAATACCAGAATTCCATAGCTTTGTGTCATGGCAGTTACAATGGTGCAATGCTGCATTATTTCTGCAGTACAGACAAGGCCACAGTCCAAATTGTTTGTCCATATTGCTCAAGAAAATGCATGTTCTTATGAAATGACTTTGTACTCATTGTTGTCTGGCAGATATTGAATTGATGAATGCTAAAATTCCTTTGAGATGCCTTATGGCGTTAGCATTGACTGCTCAGTAGTTATGTCAATAGCAGACAATCTTCAGAAGATCTGTCTTGTTCAATGGATGGTCAGACCCTTTTGTCTCAAATTGGTTTTAGTAACAGGGTGAGTGTCCTCCATAGGGATGTGAAAATCTCTCCATTTTATTTTTGTTACATTTCCCAGAATCCCACAACATTCTGTTCCTGCTCAAATATACTAGATTGTGAAATCTTTGTGTGTGTTTTGGTATCCAGTTCCCCCCCCCCCCCCAGTTTATGCATTTTAATACATTTTTCTTAATGTACATGTATTCACACCTTTTCTACATAAACTGAACTTTGTTTCTGATCATTTTTCAAATGTACATATGTGCGCATTCACCTGCGTATTAAATTTATGAAGAAGGGAGAATGTTACTCATTTTCCCCCCAGTAAGAGGAAGTAAATGATAGCATGTATACTTTCATCAATAGGTGTACAGACCACAAATAGAATAAATTTGGGTGTGGGAATCTTCACTCATATGAATTTCTTTTCCATTATGACTCCTCTATTTTCATTTTGTTTTGCAGCCAGACAACCCATTTGAGACAGCTTGACTCAACTGAAGTGAGAGAAATCTGGAACTGTGACCAAGGCAATAGACAAACAAGTTGTGTTTATGCCGTAGGATATGAAGAATACTCACATTTTTTTTCAAATATGGCCAAATGCTGTGACATTTTTCATATTGCAAGACTTTTTGTGAACAAAATTGCTTGTGTAAAAAAACCTTGAGTTGATGACACCCAGTTCTCTCTCTACTTTCCATTTATTTCACCGAATTGGTTTCTATACTAAACCAGTGTCTGCTGCCAGTAATGGACTGGATGTGGGTGAACAAATTGAAACTTAATCTAGACAAGAGAGAAGTGCTTCTGGTCAGTCAGAAGACAGATCCAGGAATTCAGCGTGTGCTGGATGGGGTTACATTTCCCCTGAAGTCTCAGGTTTGCAGTTTGGGTGTGATCCTGAATTTGGATCTGAGCTTGAATGCCCAGGTTTCGGTGGTGGCCAGGAGTGCATTTGCACAGTTAAAACTAGTGCTCCAGTTGTGCCTGTTTCTTGAGAAGTCAGATCTGGCTTCCTTTATTACATCCCATTTGAACTACTGTAATGCTCTCTACATTGAGCTGCTTTTGGAAACTGTTTGGA
Organism: Urosaurus nigricauda; assembly: GCA_034509955.1. Taxonomy (NCBI): domain Eukaryota; kingdom Metazoa; phylum Chordata; class Lepidosauria; order Squamata; family Phrynosomatidae; genus Urosaurus; species Urosaurus nigricauda. Next base: position 25,234,720 of record JAOEGL010000006.1, on the reverse strand, counting down.
AACTTTAACAGGTTCAAAATGCTGCACCCAGGCTGATTGGGACTGGCTGCAGGGATTGTGTGAGTCCTTGTTGAAACAGTTACATTGGCTACCAGCCTGTTTCTGGGAAGAATTAAAAGTGCTGGTTTTGACTGTCAAAGCCCTAAACAGCTTGGGTCCCTACTATTGAAAGGACTGTAAGGCAGTACAGACTGACACTTTGTGCTGGCCTGACTGCGTTGTAGGGATGAAGAAGAGCCGAGCACTTACACACTCAAAGCCCTTCTTCCTTCCCCGGGGGCACCATCTTGATGCACGCTTGTTTACACGGGGCCCACCATGATGACATCCCTCATGCGCAGCACCCAAACAGTGCTGTGCACAAGGGATGCCATAATGCCATGCTGAAGCAGTTATGGCACCCCTTCTATGGCGCAAAAGAAGCCCCTTCTCAGGACTTCTTTTTGCTCCGTGTGCAGGCCGCACCATGTGGTTGTTGCGGCCTGCTTCTAGGGCTCAAAGGGGCAATATTGAGCTACCCATCTGTCAAACCCCTGTATCTCTCTATATTAGCTAGCCTGAGTGTTAAGATCAGCAGGGGAGGGCTTTCCCGCAGTTTCAGACTGCTGCTACAGATACAATTGGTGAGGACTTGGGAGACAGCCTTCTCTTTGGCTGCTCCTGGACTGTGGAACTCCCTTCCACAGGAGGTCAGGTTGGATCCCTTCCTGCTTTCTTTTTGCAGACACTTGAAAACATTTTTACACAGGCTTTTTGTGTATGGATTTTATTTATGCACTCTGTGTGTGTGTAATTGGTGTGCTGTTTTTAATGCTTGAATGTTTTTTAAAAATGGTTTTAACTGTGCTGTGTTTTTAACTGCTGTGTGTTAATACGAACATTATTTAATTTTTTATTATTATTTATTATTATTTAAATTTTGAAACTTTTGTGATTAATGTTTTAGTTGTATCCTTTTTACATTATTATAAGTCACCTTGAATCCCATTTTGGAAGAAAGGCAAGATATAAAGTCAATAAATAAATAAATATTGTGCAAACAGGCTCAGTTCTATGATACAGGAGCAGGAATAAGCTATAGGGGTGAAAAAATATTATTGTGGGGACTAAGGAAGGACAGTCAGGGATGGTAGCTGCTGGAGTGCCTGGAAATGCATTCCATGTGGTGGCTGTTACCAAAGGTCAGTGCCCAGGTCTTAAATCACAGAGGCATCTCCTGGGTTGAAGCTGTTGATCTCTAAGTGAAAGCCAGGATGCAGGGACCACTTGTGGGATAGAAGGGAGAAGGAACACAGGCTTCGCTCACTAGGGTTGCTCAAATATTAGTACAAGCTGCTTTCCTGCTAAGATGCTTTAACTGTCATTGGGCCTTCTTTTCTCCAGGAGAAGCAACAGAGAGAGCAGCAAGGAAAAACATACGAAAAAACATGTGTCACCCCATGCTCTTTTAATGTGGTCTTCTTGTCCTCCCACCCCTTCTGTTAAAAATTAAAGTGTCAGGCCTTGTTGTGGAAATAAAATATCAATAGTATCAAAAATATCAAAGCTATTAGGAATTTGGGGAAAGGCAAGATCAAGTTTGCGGCATGTAGTTGCCATGGCCCTGATTTGGTGCTAAAAGGGGTGGTCTGTACAGCCCCTAACTCACCATCTAAGTGAACTGACAAGACAGAGGTATAGGAGGAGGAGAGAGATGAAAGGGGCATTTATTTGTGACGAACTACCCAAGGATTTGTCTTGGGCAACATGGTCTATTCACTTGGTTACAAAAGGTGTTTACGATTATGCATTTCAAAGGATAGTAAGAACAAAGAGGAAGGTTTAGATGAGGGAAAATAGAAAGATTTATTTAGTATGCAGGAAATGCTACTAAATAAATGTATGTATTATATACATACAGTATATAATAAATGGAAAAAAAAAGACATCCCCTAAAAATAAGACCTAGCATATCTTTGGGAGCAAAAATTAATACAAGACACTGTCTTATTTTCGGGGAAACACGGTATTGCTGTCTGTCCTCAACAAGACCATCCACTCCAGCACTCTGTTTAGAGACAATCGTGAGCCAGAAAAACAGAGATCCCAAAGTCTATAATAGGGGATGCAGACCAAAAGGGGGCTGGACTGGAGCCACAGTCCAGGGTTTGGCAAAGTTACTCCTTTGGGCTACAGCTCACAGACCACTCCAGCCAATATGGACAATAGCCATGCTGGTGGTGGAGTCTGGCAATTGTAGAGCAGAAAGTAACTTTGCTAAACTCTAGAACTACCACATGATTTCTCTTTCTCTCTCACACAATCCATATCCCCTCCTCATCTATTCCATTCTGGTTTCTGTCTTGTTTTCTTTCTTTTCCCTCCCCCCCCCCCCCTTTATCTATTTTATCTATTTATCCCATCTTCTTCTCTTTGTCCTATTGTCTCTCATTCTTTTTCTCTCCCTTTCCCATTCTTTGATCCACTACACTGTTTCTCACCTCCTCTGTCTGCAAAGCTGCCTCTTCTGTTCTTTCTCGCCTCCCAAAGCAACTCAATTAAAAGAAAAAGAAAGCTTGGTTGTGGGTGATTTTCTGGAGTGGTGATGGTACAGTCATCCATAGGTCGGTTACCATTGCTCTCTGAAGCAGCATCCCTCCGAGAGGAGCCCATAGAAAAGTCAGGCTTAAACAACAACAACAACTCCATTGCAAGAATGGAAGTTTCAGAAATCTCTGTTTGCTTTGTAGGTGTGGGGTGAGGGACATAGTACTGGGCCAGAGAACTGGACGTTCTGCACACTTGGTCTAAGCCAAAACCAAAGTTACTTTTTCAATTTTCATTTCTCAGAATCTCACACCCAGCATGGTCAGTGAAAAATGCTGGCTGGTGGAGCAGGGGGAGGGGGTGAGAGATTGTGGGAGTTATTGTCCAAAAAATAAATTTTGCCAGGTTCTGAACAGCATATTGAAGTGGGCATGGATAGAAGAATGGCAAAGTTAAAGTTAAATCTCTCACAAAGCTACAGATCCCAGAATTCTCTAGAATTGAGCCATGGCAATGAAAGCAGTGTCAAACTGTATTAATTCTGCAGTGCAGATGCAGCCTCTGTCTCTTACCTTAAGCTTCCTTCTCTTCTGCTACAAGTTCTTTCTTCCTTAGGCTCCCCCCACCTTAAAGCCTCTCCTTCAACAAGTGTGCCTCTGAGCTCCCTACCCATTAGCTTCCACCTTCCTAGGATCTTTTTCAAGTGGCCAACCTGCTCTACAAACATATTCTTCCTCAAGTCTGTGCTAGGGTTTTAACACCAGCCATACAGCCATCTTTCCTAGGAGCAGGCATAGGGAATCCATAACTCTCCAGATTTTGTTGGACTAGCTTCCATAATCCCCTGCCATAGGTCTGACGGAAGGTGGAATCTAACAACAGCTGAAAGGCCAAAGGCACCCCAATCCTGTTCTAGACAAATTGAATTCCCAACATACTAGCAGCTTTGTTCCCCAGCATTGTGGAGTGTTTCAGAATATTCTGTACCACCATTGTAGCTCAGTCAATCAGTGCCAAAAGCTTCGTTTCACATAGGTATAATAACAGCAGCAAAGATCACTAGGTTGGGACTTCATAATTGTGGCACAGATGTGCAGAGTATTGGCCAGTACCTTCTGGCACCTCCTTTGTTCTTTCAGAGACATAATAATTATAATAATAAAAAAACCAGTTTCCAGGGATGCCTGGACTTAATCACACGTTCTTTTTTCTTGGATTTAAAAATAGCATAACTGCAGCTAACACAAAGAATACTCCTGAGGTTTATTAAACAATAATTTAGCAATGGCAATGTATACCACATACATTTCCTGTATGAAAAAAAATTACATATTGCCTGCATGATGTAGGCTCTCAGCACAAGAATGATGCAAGGCCTCTGGCCTTTGGTACAAAATACACTGTTCTCATGTTCAGCTGTCATTGTCGCAACACTCACAACACAGCACAAGGCAATACCATGAGGAAGCCACTGAGCCAGGTGATATTCCTCTTCTATCATTTAGTAAGATCATATCCCTGTAGTGATAAAAATAAATCAAAGCTAAAATTGCATATGAAGATACTCCTTGATAAATCACCATAACAATGCAACTAAATCATACTTTTGGTATTACAGAAAGGACTTCGTTACAAATAATTTGATGTTTAAACTAATACTCCCCAGCTCTATTGGTTCCATTTTCTCCCCAAACCATTTGCTTTTCAGACTATCTAGGGACACGTCAATAAACTGATTCAAAACTGTGCTAACTATGGCCGAGTACAGAACTTACAGCAGAAGACCCACCAGTAAACCGGAGATAAAATGCCAGTGGTAGCATACCCATCATGCCAAATGGGCCCATAATTTCCACTGCATCTCTGGCAAAGGCACTGGAGATTTTTTTTAAAAAGAGGAGAGAAGCTATCTCCGAGTAGCAAATGTGTAGAGGATAGAAGGAGCCAGCCAAGTCCTGCTTGAAAGCCATAAATTAACCTCATGAGCTTCCCTAATGGGAGCATGATTTATCTCTAGCCTTCTGTCTCAACTAATTGAGTTCATACTATCCGGTGATTCATGCCACAGAAAAGGGTTCCAGAGAAAATGGGTCCTCCAAAAGCAGCTTTTACTCCCCTTTTCACAAAAGCCCCCAAGTGTTTCCTCCCTCCTCCTTTTTCTTTATTAGCCAGGGACTCATAATGCTTTTAAAGCCAAGAAGTCTTTGAAAATGAACATTTAACCCAGAATCAAATCAATCACTGACAAGGGTTGAATTTCAGCCCTGATGGGACGACGGCAACCTAGGTTCTGTTGAGAAAAGTGGTTCCCTTCTCCATGATTTCCCTCACTGTGCTGAATACACTGCCTATCAACCGCGATGGCCCCGACAGTTGTAAAATGGGGGTGGGAGAGATTTCTGTGAAATTCAAAAGCTTGCATAATGCATGGCAGCCTCAGCTTGCTGGCATCTACATCAATGTTAATTTCTTTGTGTCTGAAAGGATACAAAACAACTATACTGTAATAAAGAAAGGGTAATTCTCCTTGTGTAAGTAAATCCTATGAAATTAATGGGATTGCCATAATTTGATAGGCAATGTGAAGGCACATTCACACACAATCAGGGGTCATTGCAATAAAGAAAGAGCATGTGAAATAAAATGCAAATGTAATAAATCAAAATATAGGATGCCATTTAGGGTTGGGGTGGTAGGACAAGAATGGGATTTCACTTCACAAGTACATAACATGGAGAGGTTTGCACAAATGAGGTTCAAATTAAGTTTTGCTTCTTGTCCAGCATTTGTGAATGATCACAGGATTATTCACACATGGCCTCTGTGCAGAGTTAATGGGTATATGGATCATGCAGGATCACACAACTCTCAGTGCCCATCGTGTGTATTTCCCACACAGACCAGGGATCGACAACTGTGGAAGTCTAGGAGGCTGTATTAGCGCCATAAGAGAATTTAGAAGGCTGCATCTTCCCCAAAAATAAATAAATTAATTAATGAATTTGTTTTTGCCCCTCTAGTGGATACGGGGAATGTTTTTTGGACAACCTTGGGCCATTTTAGGCCAAGAAAGAGGCCCTTTTTTAACAACAGAAAGTTGTTCCTGATTCAAAAAAGGTCCTTGGGATACATGGTGAATATACTCCCATATTTCCTAAGGGTATTGGGGGTATATTGGGGCAACCACATTTTTGACCTTTGCATGGGGTGCATATAGCTCAATGATGCCTATTGTCTGCCCTCACATAAAGTGTTAATCCAACCTAATTTTGATGTGCTGAGATACAGGGAGGGAGAGACTAATCCTCCAGTGTTACTTTCCCCAACACCTAGTCTCCATGCACTCCTCCACTTGCTCCTGTGTGACAGTTTGACTCTTTCCAAGTTGACATATTTTTAACATCCCTATTACCCAACATACTCTGCCATATTTATTTTTGCGAGCAATTAAACTTTTTATGAGCAAACTGAACTGCCATTTTTAGTTCTGTGAGCAACTCTGCCAGATGTTTTACTGCTGCTATCTACAAAAGAGTATAAATCACAGAACTGAAGAAGTGAGAGCCAGTGTAGTGTAGTTGTTTGGGTGTGTGTCAAACTGGGAGACCAGGGTTCAAATCCCACTTGACTATGGAAACCCATTGGGCAAGTCGCACTTTGTCAGCCTCAGAGGAAGGCAGGGCAACCCTCCCTCTGAACAAATTCTGCCAAGAAAACCCCATGATTAAGATCACCATAAGTCAGAAATGACTTGAAGGTATACAGCAACAAGAATTAAAGAAGCCTCTGTGTTGACAGTTTAACCAATACTTTTTCCAATGGGTATAGCTTGGTGGGGACAATGATAAAATGAGGGCATTATTGCTCCAGTAAAAATTCTTCCCCTTCCATTAATTTTTATACCAGCTCCAAAATTTCTAGCACTGCAGTAACCTAAAACATCAGTTGAGCATTTGGAAATATAGTTTGGGCATCCAAAGAATGGGGACAGACAAAGGGGCTGTGCACACCAGCCATAAAGGCTGCCTGGTGGCACAGTCAGGGCATGGTGTCCACATGACACATGCCCTGACTGTGCCTTCAGGGTGGCGTGACACCACGTGCCGCTCCACATGGCGCATGGCACTCCTCTGTTGCTGCATTCACACAATGCAGTCCCAAAGGAGCACTTAAAACTGCAGTGCTGTGGCTATTATGCCCTTTCCAGGGTGCAAAAAGGAGCTTCTTTTTGCCGCTCCTTTTCGTGCCCTGGAAAGGCCAGATTGGGGCCGCGGCGTGCAGTTGCCTGAACTGGCACAGATGGAGGTGGCTTCAGGCCATCCCTTAGGGGAGGTCTGCACAGCCCTGTAGTTACCAAGGGAATTTGGACACAGAAAATGTGAACCATTTTCAATGACACACATTTCCCCACATTACAATGGGGTACAATCCATCATCAAATTTCCCTGTCTCATTAAATTCAGTATAAAGTGTTCAGGAGTATGTAGTGATAGATTATATCCTATGAGTTGGATCTGAGTACAGTACTGTACTTCCCAGCCTCTAAAGATGGGAGAATCTGCCACCTGAAACAATAACTGTCTCACCTTGTCATACCCTAACTAAGAGGACCATCTTTCTGTGATATTGGAGCCAGTCTGTTGGGAAAAGAGAAAGGGAGGGAGGAAGAGAGGCACATTTAGATGCCAAAGCACCAATCATTACTGCAAAAGCCACACTTCATAAAGGCTTCTCAAACCTTCAACACCTGCTCAAAGGGAGGAGTGAACCCTTCATAAAATCATCTCCCTGCCTTCTGGAGGACCGCAAGTGGTCCCCTGAGCAAAACACGTGGCTAATGAAGAATTTTTATTGGGATCTCTCACTCTTCAAACACACTCCTAATCGCTAAAACAAATAAACCAATTCTCTTGCTCTAATCTGGCCTCAATGGGATATTCCTTGCCAAAATCAAATGAAGAAGGAGGAGGAAGAGGAGGAGGAGAGGATGGGCTTTTTGCTATTCCCTCTTGTATTTCTCTCTAAGGTTGGTGATGTCAACATTAAAAATGAGAAGAATTAGGAAGTGGCAGAGAAGGGGAGAAATGAAAAGCAGTTTTCAAGCAAGCTGGAATGGAAGGAAGCAACAATGGTTGTTTCTAGGAAATGACTTTTGTGAATACAGTGGTCCCCCGGTTTACGAAATTAATTCGTTCCAGCACCCCCTTAAACCAGCCCCCGCACCATTTGAATTTCCCGCAGCTTTCTTTTCTTAAACCGGGTTTTTTTCCGTAAACCGGGGCCGTTTTTCCGGCCCCGGCTCTTTCTTAGACCGGGGTTTTTGTAGGCCGGGGTATTTGTAAACTGGGGGACCACTGTATAGGGTCCCTTTCACACAATTATAGCGCCATGTTCCATGACTGCCATGGACATGCCATATTCCAACACCTGCCATGACTACATCCTATGGGATCCTGGGGTTTCCAGTTTGGTAAGGCATTGGAACTCTCTCTGATTGCAAACTCTAAATGTTTGCAAACTCTAAAGTTCAAACTCCAGGATTTCATAGAGTGTTGCCATGGCGGTTAAAATGTCATCATAGCGCTATAAGTGTGTAGTGTGAAAAGCCCATAGAACTAAGGAGCATGGGCACAATTGGCTGTGCTGACTAGAGCAGCTGGGATTTGCAGTCCAAGATCTGGAAGGGCACATGATTCCTGCTCCTCTTGCAGTGCAGTTATGTTTTACTAGTGGTTCTTCTGTTCTTTTCTTTTAAACAACAACAACAACAACAACAAAGCAAATAACATTCAGTGTCTGATCATCTATTGTGATCTTTAACTAAGGGTAGGACTATTGCTGAGTAAATGAATGCAGAATAGTATATGTTAGGAAAAGGGCTTTACAAAAGTGTGTCATTGTGGGTGTCATAAAGGGGCAGTAAAGACCGCCCAAAAGGGGTGGTCTGTAGCCGCCCCAAGAAGCGGCGAGATGGGGCCAAGGCTGCCGCACTGGCAGTCCCAGAGACCCTATCCCCCCGCTTCCAGAGGCCATGGGGAAGCGGCAAACTGCCGCTTCCCCACAGTCTCAAAGCGGGGTGCAGCAGGTGCCCTGGATGTCCACTGCACCTCGCTTCCCTTGGCTGAGGCGGGGGAGAAAGGGGCCGTTGCCGCGGCCCCTTTCTCCCCAAGTCTTTGGTGTGGCTGTTTGAAAGTGCCAAAGACCCAGCACAAAAAAGGAGCTCAGTTTCTGAGCTCCTTTTTTGCGCAGTGGGAAGGGCACGCTTGGCGATCTCCTGCGGCACAAAGTTGTCATGGCACACGCAGTGTTTCTAAATGCTGCGCGTGCCATGACAACATCATGACATGCCCGTATGGATGCTGCCATATTAAAATGGCGGTGCCTATATGCTTTAGGGTTCAGGAGGATGTAAACGCTGCACCCTACCAAACTAAAGGTGCCCCTTCGAGCCCTTATCGCGCCTCTTCAGGCACTTGTAGATCGGGCCAAAGTGATCTTTGATATGTGAACAGAAGTGTTACAAGTACAGGTTGTGCATCCTTTATCCAGAAATATGAAATACTCCAGAATCCAAAATTGTCCACATGCATGGCTGAGACAGTGACACTTTTGCTTTCTAATGATTCAGTGTACCCAAACTTTGTTTCATGCACAAAATTATTTTAAAACATTGTGTATAAAATTTATTTCAGGCTGTATGTATAAGGTGTGTATGAAACATAACTGAATGTTGTGTTTAGACTTGGGTCCCATCTCCAAAGATACCTCATTATGTATATGAACGTATTCCAAACTACAACCTTTCCCCAAATCCAAAACACTTCTGTGCCAAGAATTTCAGATAAGTGAAATTAACCTGTTTACTGTACAGTCAGCCTTCTATATCCATGGATTTTTAATTCATGGATTTAAGCATCCATGGTTTGTAAATATTCAAACATATAAATTCCAAAAATCAAACTTTGATTTTGCTGTTTTATTTAAGGGACACCCATTTACTATGCCACAGTATTTAATGGAACTTCAGCATCCACAGATTTTGGTATCCATGGGGGCTCCTAGAACCAAACTCCAGCAGATACCAAGGGCCCACTATATTTCTATTTTCATCTGTGATGTGCTTGAGAGCTATGGACATTCTATACCCATTTCAGAAATAAGCATAAGTCTTGCATTACAAAAACCTGTTCTGCTTCCTGAATACATCATGCAAATTAAGTATCTGTACATATTTGCATAATTTTGCATGCTCTGTTCTGTTTCTTATTAGGCTTCAGGTCAGCCCCCAAGCCCAACATGGCAATTCTCTTTACCTTCCTACTACCATTTCATCTCCTCTCGTACCTCCACATTTTTGCATTTGTAAGTGTTGTGTGTTTCTTAGACTGTCATGCTTTTCCCATTTACTTGGCAGAGGAAGCCACACTGAATGCAATTAATTTTATTTCTGATTTGACATATACAGGATTTCACTGCTAGCATGCTATGAAGAAACTTAGAATTAGTGCTTTAATGCTGTAGTTCAGGGGAGGATATTAGAGAATTCTAGTATAACACCCAGCTGCAAATCCCAGGATTCCATAGGATAGAGCTAAGACAATTAAAATAAGTAGGGGGGGGGGTTCTTGGCATCTCTGCTATGTAGGTAAACATGCATAAAATTATGCAGTACACTCATCCCTCCACATTCGCTGGGTTTAGGGCCACAGGACTCCCCATGAATGTGGAAAAACTGCAAATAACAAAAACACTATGTTTTTACCTGATAGAACACCTCTCTAGGAATCTCTAGGTCTTCCAGTGCAACTTTGTGGTCAACATCTTCCAGATGTTGACCATAGAATTGCACTGGAGGAGCTACAAATGCCTACTGGAGTGTTCTCTCTATGAATCCCTAGGTCCTTCAGTGCAACCTTTGGTTAAAGTTGACCGTAGAGTTGCACTGGAGGACCTAGATATCCCTAGAGAGGATGTATTAATAAAATCCATGAATAATCAAATATGCAAATGTCAAAGCTGCAGATGTGGAAGGATAGGTGTATAGGCCATGAGACAGAATCCAATGGTGATGAAGATGATGTTGTTGATGATGATAATTTTTATATGTTTGATTATTGCTTACAACTCTGACAATCAAGCATTTTTACATGCTTGATGTAATCACAGAGAATATCGAGTTAACACAAATAGTAACAATAAACAGATGGACATTTTCGATTCGAAGAGCTTCAAAAGACCTCAGCAAACCTTTTGAAGTTTTCAGCACCTTTTACTTGAAAACAGCTGATACGCTCTGAAAATGGATGTCCTTGTCCAGGAACCTTAATGAATATATGCCAGCGACAGCTGAACCTCCCCCTCCCCATTATCACATTTGTTCTTTTGACCTTGAGGAACACTTTGTTTCTGAGCCTTAATTCAGAATGTCTTTTCAGCTTGCAAAGAGATGGATTGAAATTGCATTTACCAGAACCGCATTGCTGCACGATAATGCATCCAACATGGCTCAAAGTGGACTCGGCATTTCTCTGAGGCTCTGACCACCATCTCTCTGAGAGGAGAAGCTGAGGAGCTTGTGGGTTTTCTGGAAATCCAGCACAGGAATAATATCCTTGTAGGGAGGCAGTGGAGAGATGGAGAGCACAAGTGCTGCTGGGGAAATAGGATGATGATGATGAATGATGATGATGATGATGATGATGATGATGATGATGATGATGATGATATAATGCCTATGTTTATGATCTTTTATTTACCACCTTCCCTTCATTTGCTCAGGATGGCTCCCCTTCTCTCTACTGTAGCCTTACTTGGTAAGATAGGACAGAATGAGAGGAGCCTAAGATCACATAGGTGTTTATCAGAGAGGAGGAATTTATCTCTATTTTGAATGGAGCCAATTTGAATTCACATAAATTCACTAGTTTAGTGAATTTACGTGAATTCTAATTGCATTTGGAAGGCATTCAGAATGACTTCTCATTGCCTGAAAATGACTTCCCATTGACCGAAATTGTGTGAGATACTCTAATACACACAATAATATGAAAGACGGATTGCCATTGGATTATACTTCCAATTTCCGTATGATAACGTCCATAGTCAGTTCCACATCTATTTGGGGGCCTGAACTTCCAAATTCTAGTCCAGCATTCTCAGGGATAAATGGATGGAAATGGATGCAGGGAAAAGAAAGGAACAATGCTGGAGACATAGTTTTTACATTTTTCTTTAAGAGGTTTTAGCGAAAAGGTGTGTGTAGATGAAAAAGTAAAACCACACTTCCTGAAACCACGAGCTGAGTAGGTACAAAAGCAGTAAAAAAGAAGAAAGAAATGTCATCAAGGCCCCTTCCACACTACACAATCACAGCGCTATAATCTCACTTTAACTGCCATGGCAATATCCTATGGAATCCTGGAATTTAGAGTATAGGGAGCGGCATTTAGAATTCTAAGCCAGAGAGCCCTAGTGTCTCACAAAACTATGGATCCCTCAGAATGCAACCATGGCAGTTGAAGTGGAATCATTGCACTATGTGTAATGTGGAAGGGTTTCTTCATTTGAAGATACAAAACTCCCTGGTCTGAGAACTGTGCCAGAACACTGGTTCCATTCTGAATATTGGCCTGGGAGTAGCAAATCAGTTTGCATTTGGATAAATCAAATCTGCAATCATTTGCAAACACAGCAACACATTGGGATCTGTACTGATCCCTCAGTGGGACTGATGGAAGACTGGGATCTAGCAAGATCAAGACAGATGGGGCATTCCAAGGTAGAGTTTTTTTCAGGACACCCGCTCCTTTCTGCTAGCTGGTCCTTCTTCTCCACAACCGGTTTACCATTACAGCCATAGGGAAAACTGCTACCATCTGGACAAGTCTTTAGTTCATCAACATAATATTTGATCTCCTAGGGGAGGGAAAGAAGACAGAGGTCAACATTTTGACCCAGAGTGTACTAGTAAGCATGATGTTAAGCCTGGCCATAGATACCTGAAACCAGCTTTGTCCAACCTGACATCAACCTGGATGAGCAGGCTAGGAATGATAGGAGTTGTAGTCCAACACAGCTGGAGGGCATCAGATTGTGAGAGGCTGGTTTAAGCAGAGATTCGGTTGTATTCACTGGGCCTGGGAAATTACTTTTAAAAGTCAGGTGGAACCAAGGATGTAGCTATAGTGGAAAAAATGAGGGCACAGTATACTCAAATAAGAATTCTGCTCCCCAATGAAATTTCCCTTCATGTCCAAATTTCTAGCATTCTCAAAAATAAAGTGTAGATATCCAAAGAAAAGGGGGAGGCACAGTCATGAAAGGAAGGAGAACACAGCACATATCAAGACTTCTATGTGTGAATGATTTTCAGTATCTTACTCTTTGCAATGCTAGAATCTGAGGACTGATGGAAAATTTCATTTGGGAAAAGCAGAATTTCTATTCTTATGAAAAATGAGGGAATGTCTTCATTTTGACTCCACCCCAGCTTGACTCCACCTTGCCTGCCCTGCAGTGGCAATATTTTAAAAGTTTTAACAAACACCTTTTATTTCTGGTTTCTAAAAAGTAATTAGAACAGTACTTTTATTACTTTTTTTTTTTTTTTTACAAAATGAAACATGTCAAGGCTACAGACCAATGGATAGTGGTAGAAAATAATCTCCCAACTCCTTGCCACTTCAATGGCTACAACAAAGCATGAGGATAATTACTGAACAGAATTACAGTATCTAAAAAAATATTAAAGAGTCAAAAGGAGATCAATCAGAAGAGTTGCCTCTTTGGTTACTTGAATAATATGTTTGTGCTGAAGAAACAGTTGGACTTGCAAAATTCAATCAGTTGTTCTGCTGCTTCATTTCTTGATTCTAGGATAAAATTTCCTATGATCTTTGATTCTGCTCTGTTTCCCATTTTTGCAATCCAATAGTCAAACGATTAACTAGAAGTCTTGTTCTTGTATGTGATCAGTCTCCTCCTGGACTCTATAGAATCTTTCAGTTTCTTCTTTTTCTCCCTCTGTAGTTGGAGCATAAACTTGGATTATGGTTAATATCAATGGGCTTTCTCTGAAATCTTATTGATATAATTTGGTCACACTTTGCATTGTATCCTTTCTGCTTTATCACACTAGGGGGCAAACAGGACTTAAACGAGAGTTAAATAAGAGTTAAACAGGAAATGTCCTGTGATAAACCTAGGACATATCCTGTTTAACTCTTATTTAACTCTTGTTTAAATCCTGTTTGCCCCCTAAAGTGATAAAGCAGTTTGACTGCTTTTGCTACCTCCCTCTTCCCTATTAATGCTACCCTATTTCTTCTTAGATTGTCATTTCCTGAGTAAAACATAATGTAATTATCAGACTCAAAGTTTCCATTCCTCTTGCTTACCTCAAGTATTGCAATTTCCACCCCCAAGCCCAAAATGAGCATTGAAAAAAACAGCATGAGGCAGCATTTGAATAATACCACATTCCACATCCACCATTTATAGAGGCCACATTCCTGCAACTATCAAAGGAACTAAAAGTTACAGTTGATATCTACTTTACTTTGTTTAGAGTGAGAGGAATTAATTCTAAGTAACTAGTGATTTCTTGCAACTGGCTTCCACACTCTCTGCTTGCCTGAACAATATGCTTGCTTCAAGCAGCACTCCAATGTTTCCCTCCATTAATCTTCTCTGATAAGCAAGGGTCAGGAGCAGTCTTCTTCCCAGCACTTCAGCAAAGTGAAAACTAATGTCCTCCATTAATAACCCTGCAGGATGTAAACCAAGCAACCAAATACAAGGGGAACAATCATCAAAACCAAGCATAGACACTCCCATAAAGGGGGAAATAAAGAGGGAACAATTCTAAATATTTGAATTTATTTTCTGCTTTTAGGGATATGTTTTTCCCTCTTTCTTTTATATAAGAAAATTTTAACAAGCCATACAATGTGCATGTGCATTTTCTTTTATGCATCTCTTTTTCCATAGCATTCTGGAAGTGAATCACTTGATTTAGGTTGTGTAAGTGTTCATTCCCCATCATGTAGGGAAGGCAACAGGAGAGAGACGATGATGAGCAAAACATGGGAAAATAATGGGTTTTTCACCCCCTACCCCCCTAAATTCCCCTACTGACATGGTCAGCAGGAATTTGGGGACCTGTGATTTTTTAACAAAGAGGAACTTTTCCAATTCTGAATGGACCAATATAATTGAAGTGATGTCCTTCTCCACCAGTGAATCTACACATGTCACATATGGATTGTGGAAAATATATAGAAAAGTGCCAGTTGTTGACAGCATTTGTTGTTGTTGTCCTGTGGCTTGAAGTTGTTTCCAACTTATAAGGTTTTCTTGGTAAGTTTCTTCAGAGGGGGTTTACCAATGGTATCCTATGAAACTGAGAGTGTGTGACTTTTCCAAGGTCACTCAGTGGGTTTATGTGGCCAAGTTCGGATTTGCGTTCTGGTCTCCAGAATCACAGTCACAGTCAAACAGTCAAGCTCAAACAGCTACAGTACAATGGCTCCTGTTGACAGCCAGGGATATATTGAATATCCCATACCCTCCTATAATTCACTGATGAAAACTGAGATTCGTGAAGAAGAACACACAAACTTTGAGAAGCTGCAGCAGTTTTCTTTTGATGAGCCTATAGGGAAGGGCAATATTCTGCTGCTCCACTCCTTTCCTCTCTCTTGAGTTAATGGGTGAAAACTACTTTTGCATTTTAAATTCAATTTGCAGCAACTGAAGTAAACTGAAGATAAAGCGGGGGGGGGGGCAGG
The DNA here is from genome assembly GCA_034509955.1 of Urosaurus nigricauda. NCBI lineage: Eukaryota > Metazoa > Chordata > Lepidosauria > Squamata > Phrynosomatidae > Urosaurus > Urosaurus nigricauda. The sequence goes on along the minus strand of JAOEGL010000006.1, from coordinate 25,219,406 downwards.
ATAGTGGAAGCAGGAGGAAAACTGGGGCATTTTAAAAACATAGTTTTTTTGTGAGGTATTTGGGCTATGTGGCCGTGTTCTGGAAGAGTTTCTCTGAAGATGCCAGCCACAGATTGAAACGTCAGGAATAAACTCTTCCAGAACACAACCACATAGCCCGAAAACACCACAAAAAAACTATGGATTCCATCCGTGAAAGCCTTCAGATTCACATTTTAAAAACAGTTGAAATAGTGGGATGACAGAGGACGAATCAGGGCTATCCCTGCCAAATTGGGACGGTTGGAAGATTTGTGACAGAGAATATGGCATCAAGAACTAAGAGCTCCTGCACTGTTTATTGCACTGGTTCCTTCTCTTTGGTTCTGTTCTTTCAGCACTTCCAGATAGCCAGGAGAGTGAGGTCAAGCCTCCATGCTCAGTGGCAATATGTACAGAGCTACCTGTTGTTGAAAAACAAACAGTAGGAATGGGCCTTCCAAAAAGAAATTGATGGAAAGAGGATTCCTTGGTCTATGGCAAAGGTGGGCAAGATGCTGAGCTCCAATTTCGTACGCCCCTCCAGAAAGCCCACTGAGGGTCATGCTGTCCTCTCAAAATGTAGATTTTCCACCCCAAACTAGAAGTGGCTTGTTTGTTGCGTGCCTTTGAAGTCATTTCCGACTTGAACCAACCCTATTATGGGATTTTCTTGGCAAGATTTGTTCAGAAGAAGTTTGGCATTGCTTTCCCCTGAGGCTGAGACCATGCAACTTACCCAAGGTCAACCATGGTCTCTAGAGCTGTAGTCCAACATTCAAACCACTACGCCATGCTGGCTTTCTAGAAGTTTTGAATAAAATGGAAGTAGTATCTCTCCCGTTCACTAAAGTTAGGCCCCTTTCCTTGCTTTGGAGGAGAAAAAAGCCCTCCTAGAGGCTTCCATAAGCAGAAATTCTCCATTTTCACTGGGGCCAGTGGGCAATTTCCACTTAGGCCTCTCTTCCCATACGACACTCTCCCACAGCAAGCCCAAAATGCCTCCATTTTCTTCTGCAGCACTTCTCAAAATGGCCACTTCCTGTCACCATTTTGAGAGAGATGGCAGAGGAAAATGGAGGTGCTTCTATCTTCAATAGGAGATGCGTTCAAACAGGACTGTCCCACCTGTCCTATCTCTTCCATGTTCTTATTTTCTTATCCAACCTGGTCTAAATAGTAAAACTCCAGTTGTTTTCCTTACTCTGCATGGGAACTTACATCTGCACTTCTCCTTATACTTCAAACGCCTTTGTTTCACAAGAGGGGCCTACTCTAAATCAACCATCTTAGCCTTTCAAAGCAGAAAGGATGCATAGCCAGAGAAGAAGAAGGAGATGATGGAGGGCAGAGGAGAGAGGATGCTGCCACTGAGGCTGGGTGGGGATGGTTGCCATGGGGATGATATTTCTGAGGGACCGCTTGGGTTGTTTGGCTGTCTTTCTCCATTTCCTTTTTCATTTATCTTCTCTTTGGTATTTGTAAGGGACCAAATTCTTCGCTGGTGCCAAGAAATGCAGCCTAGGGGGCTCTTGTAACCGAATCTGCTGCATGCAGGACGTCTCGGAGAAGAGCGCTCTTTCAAAGGCTAGAACTGGGACTGATGGGAAAGAACAAGGTGTTGAGCTCCAGGGCATTTGTGTTCCAAAGAGGGGAAATCAATCTATGACATTGATTAGAGCTTTAGTGCTGCCAAGCTGATGAAGGGGAATGTGTGAAGAAGAGGATGGGAAATGAGCATGGACAGAGGGACAGAAACAAAGGGGGGGGGGAGCAAAGAAAAAGGCTTGTTTAATGGAAGAAAAGCAAAGTGAGCAAGGGTTGCAAATAATCAAATTTCCACGAAAATGGCAACCACATCTACTGTATATATTTGACTATAAGTCAACCTCATATATAAGTCGAGGGCAGGTTTGAGGGCTAAAATTATGAATTTCGATATGACCAGTGGATAAGTGGAGCATAAAACTTAGGGGCCTGTAACAACAGATGTAAAAGATGAAGCAAAGCGAAACAATGTCAAAAAACTTATAAAATCCCAGAAGGCATAACTGTTCGCACTCACCCTAAAGGCTGGATGGATGTGAGAATAGAGGAAGGTTAGAGCTTCCAGAATAGATTACATTTTTACCTTTCACCAGAGGACAGTTCCTTTTTAAAATAAGAGTTAAAGTATAATATTTATATTGACCCATGGATATGACAACTCAGGTTTTTTGGGGCAATTTTTTGACTAAAAGGTCTAGACATATACATAAGTATCTACAGTAGTGTGCACAAAATATATATGTTAAATTCATATGCCCACCCACCCTGAATATATATATATATATATATATATTCCACCTTTCATGGAAATGTTTTGAAGAAATTCCTCCAGAAAGGGGTGGGAAGACAAGGGCCTCCCTGTGTGTGTGTGTGTGTGTGTGTGTGCATGCATGTGTGTGTGTGGTGAAATCATTTTCCAAAGCTTCAGCATTATTTCAATTTTTTAAAAAATATATATATACTGAATCTAGCATCAGCTGCAACACTTTATTCCCACCTTCAAGTTTTTTAAAAATAATATATTCAGAGATATGTTGGAGCAAACAAGTCTCCTTCTTTTCTCTTCGTTTCTCACTTTTTTTTCTTAGCGCTTTTGTGCTCGCATGCATTGGTGCATAAGTGAAAGGGCACTTTTGCACTATAAAATCCTAAAACCAAGAATAATAACTAAGAAATACAAAGAGGAGAAAATTTGCCTTTCAAACCAGCGACTGGAAAGCTCCTCTTTATTCACGGGATAATGACTGGATTATTGTGATACCATGCAATGTTGTCTGATAATCTCTACTCAATTAGGGGGAGGGTTGTGGACTTTGGAATTTTAATGTAATTCTCTTTTAATCTGTATCCTATATTTATTGTTGTAATACGCTTGGATTCCCTGAGATTAAGCAGAATAGAAATTAATAATAATAATAATAATAATAATAATAATAATAATAAATTGCACAAAACTGAGGGGAGCATCCCGCTATGCTCCCATCACTTTCGCCCATCTGAAAATTTCCAAAGAAAGAAAGAACCAATGAAAATAAATGGAGAAGTAAAATACAGAGAATCAGGGTGTTTTGGAATAGTGAATGGGAGTGGGGACTGGGGAGGAGGGGATACTGACAGCACATGTCTGGCAATTGTGCACCTGTGCTGGGAGCAACATTTTGCACTTGGGAACTTGAACGATTGCCAGTTCATTCATTGGGTTTCCCCCATGAATGAAAAGGAATGGGTGGGAGCCAGGGTAACTGTGGGTTGGAAGCATCAGCATGTGATGAGTATTGCCAAAGCCACTTCTTTCCTGGTGTACTTGCAGTTTAAAGGCCACGTGCTGTAGTGTCCTATGAATTTTTGCTTTCCACAGGTGAAAATTGTTATGTAACAAGTGACACTTCTTAAACTAACCTCTTCTACACAATTCTTAAAAAGAAAAAGGAGCCATATTTTATTCTGTCCCCCAACCACCATGTGGCCACTCTTACTGAACACTGCAACTTGGAAGGAAAGAAGAAAAAAACACTTACAGACAAAATAAAACACAATACCTTTTAGACAGTGATAAGAGTGTGACAACAAAGACTGTCCAGAGGTAAAAATCATTGTAATTGTTTCCTTAAATGGATATCTGTACTTTTGTGTTCCCAGTCTGCAGGGCTATTAGAAATAGGTGGGATGATTTTTGAGAAGCCAGAGACAAATTTTGGATTAAATTATAGAATAATATGAGAAGATGTTGCGGAGCCTGTAAAAGCTCAACTGAGTCACCAACAGGGTTAGGGCTCCTACTGTCCTTATTTACCAGGGGCCAAGAGCTTGGAAAAGTTAATTTTGAAGATTGCAACTCCACAAATCCCAAAGTAGTCTAAGAAATTTAGTTTAAAAAACATTAATCTTTGCAAGGTTAGGGCAGCCTGTATTTTCTGGTCCTTCCCTGGAAAAACATACCTGCTTATTCTGGAGAGTTTGGGTGTGACTTTTAAATCAAACCCTGGCACACATGCACATGGACGTATGTATTCTTTTTCCATCCCCAAACAGCTCCATAGCAGGATAGTCAATGGTATTCACTGCAGTTGGTAGTTGAATTTTCTCCCCAGGGATAGCTGGTTGATTCCCTACCAGAAGGACAATGAATTCACACCATGCATGTGGAAGTCTGAATGGGAGACCACCAAGGATATCAAGTGCTGTAGGCTATATTTCAAAGTATTGAAGTAGCAAAATCACTGAGTATTCCTTGCCTTAAAAAAAAAACCCTAAGAAATTCATGGGATTACTGTAAGTTGATAGGAAACCTGAAGGCACATATACATGCATATGTCCAGAATTTACAGGATGTATCCAAGGTGCTTTATAGACTAAAGCAAAGCATTTGACTGCATAGATCATGAAAAGCTATGGAATGCTCTTAGAGACAGAATATGAGAAAAAGAATGGTTCCCAATTGGTAAAAGAGTCAGGCAAGGCTGCGTTTTATTTCCCTACTTGTTCAATTTGTATGAAGAAAATATCATTACAAAGGGCAGGTTTAGACAAAGCAGAAGAAGTGAAGACAGGAAGAAGGAATATCAACAATCCAAGATATGCAGATGATAGCATACTTCTAGCAGAAAACACCAAAGACTTGGAACAATGATTACGGAAGGTCAAAGAAGAAAGCGGAGAGACAGGCTTAATGCTGAACATAAAGAAAACAAAAATAATGACCATGAAGGAATTACATAAATCCAACCTATACAATGAGGAAATCCTCCTCTTTATGTATCCAAGCCTGATTTTCTTACATTATGTTCTGCTGCAGTATTTTAAAAAGTCTTAAAAGAAGGTTTACTGATCAAATTTAAAAAGAAAAAAAGCCAACCTCCCCTTTTGTTACAGCTCACAATTAGATTCTAAAATGGTTAAAAATAAATAAATATATTAGTGTGTTTTTGGTTTACAATAAGTACAGTACCAGTTAAATAATAGAGATTACAAATAAAGAATAAATAAGTTGCTATGATATAGATTTAACACTTCTGTTGTCTTCCTCTCACATTCTAGCCCCTGGAATAAGTACTGAAGAGAGTCAAGACTAAGGTTCAAAAGTAAGCTTACAGCCAAATGTTAAGAGAATAAAAATAATGGCCACCGATGAATTGCATAACTTTAAAGTAGTTGATGAAGGCAGTGAATAGTTCAAGCAACTCAGTTCAAGCAACTTGACTCTATCATTAATCAGAATGAAGACTGCAGTCAAGAAATCAGAAGACAAGGCTTGGAAGGAAATAAATTAAGGAATTAGACAAGATCATGAAGTGTAAAGATGTATATCATTGAATGCTATAGACATGACTATCCAAACCATCATATTTCCCATTTCTGTGAATCCATATATGTACACACACAAATCAGTACATCTGTATTTGGTGCACATTTTTATTTTATACACATTTTTATTCCTCTCTTTTGGCAATACGTAAGCAGCTGCTCTAGCCAACAGCCACCTATTGTCAACAGACAAGTTGTCTCATGGGGCTGGAAGTTATGTCTGAAAACTCAGTGGCACCTATTTTAGTTGAGGTTGTTAGCTTTTTGTTGTTGTTTTTGGAAGTCAGAAAGATAATTAAATATTTAGAGTTTGAGTTAATTTGAAAATGGCTGGAAAAGCACTCAGCCATCAAATGAGGGATATTAAGGCCCTCTGTTCCATCATCAGAAATGTCATAAGATTGCAATAACAATGTAATATGATAAACTTTATTACAAACACTTAATTGCTTGGGAGAAAATTGCAGGAAGGATCATATGCTGTGGTGGATACTTTCCAAAGCTCCCAATGCAAAACTTCAGAGGGGAAAAAGAGAAAATACAAACTAACTGGTGTATGTCCTTTTTAAAATAGCCAGGGAGTTCCTTTCTTGATCCATCAGCCTTGAAATTTCTTTCCTACCAAGTTGGGCCTGGCAATAATCACTCACACCTTTCCAACTCCTACTAGATTTGCCGTGCTTAAAGTGCTTTTTGAGGGCTGTCTTTGAAGACCACCCAGAGAATGGACAAAGTGGCTCATTCCTCATGATTTGAGATTGTAATGGTGGGTGCACAAGATGCTGTCTTATCCTGAGGTGGGAAATGTGTGGCCCTCTACTTGTTGTTGAACTACAACTCCTAGCAGCCTGAGCCAGTTAATCAATGGGGAGGGAGCCAATGGAAGTTTGGAGTCAAATAACATCTGGCGAACCAAACACATTCCCTGGTCTCTTGCTCAGATCATTGCCCCACTCCCAAAGAGGAGGACTGGGTTACAGTGGGATCCCAGGAAAATGCCCATTACTGTAGGTCTGGTTTGGAGTGGGAAAACACCCCTCCTGCTCTGATGGCCCCCAAAAGCTGGTAAAAGCAAACCTTTGAATGAGTACGGGTTGACTTAGTCCTATTTTAATCATTCATAATGCCTCTAACTTATACAGTTGTCCCTCAGCATTCACTGGAATTAGGGGTAAAGGATCACTGTGAATGTTAAAAACAACAACAACAATACACACACACACACACACACACAAATTATTCTTTTTACCTGATAGAATACCTCTCTATGAATCTCCAGGTCCTCAGTGCAACTCTATGGCTAACATCACCAGAAGCTGATCATAGAATCCTGCTAGAGGACCTACAAATGTCTAGAGAAGTGCTTTCTCTAGGAACTTCTACCTTTTCCAGCACAACTCTATGGTCAACCTCTGATAGAATTGTGCTGGAGGAACTATTGATTCCTAGAAACAATCAAAACAGCAAATAATCCAATCTGCAAAAGTCAAAGCCGCAAATGTGGAGGGCCAACTGTACTTTCTCTTCAGAAGATTATGAGACATAGATGGGATAGGGACAGGATTGCTCCCCTGTCCTTATCTCATCCATGACAACAATCACATGAAAGCCTTTCAAAATGTAGTGCTATTCCTGTCATTATCCTGTCATTGAAGCGGCACTGCATGAACACACACACCCATTAATGCAAAATGCTGGGCAATGCCACTTCAATGACAGGACAATGATGGGACAATGACGGGATCAGTGCAATGTCATTTGAAATGCTTTCGTACAATCACTGTCACTTGCACTTTCTGGATGGGACAATGTCTGGATAAGCACAATGTCATTTGAAAGTCCTTCCCACGATTGCGTGTGTGATAATCCCCTTTAGAACAGAACTGTGTTGTGCTGGGCAGCCCTTCTAAGAAAGGATATCTTGAAATAGGGTACTGACCAAGGACAGCCTTTCAAATAGAGGACTGTCAGGGAGGATCCAACCATAGTAGCATACTGGGAGCAATAAGCACACTCCCACTCATGCTCCAGGCAGGCTGTCAGAGCTGGCTATTTTGATGAGGAAAAACCACCAAAGGAGCTTACAGAGACAAGGTAGCGGAAGAAGAAGAGTAAGCACCTAGCATCCAGTCATTGTTTCAATAATCTCTTGCTTTATGGTGTCTCCAGAGCCAAGGCACTGTACAGGTGAACTGGGAAAGTTGTTAGTCATTTTCCCACCGTGCTTATTTTTGAGGATCCCTTGGATTAAAGGCATAATTGAAAGAGCTAGTGCTATGGCAAGCCTGCTTCTGTAAGCAGATAAGTGTGTGTTTGCTGTGATTGCAAACACACTCCAGGCTGCTCTGGTGGTGGAAAGAGGTACCGACATTGCCTATTTCTTGCAGTCACCACTTCTTTGTTCTTTCTCCTTTATGCCATGGTATGGTATGCCAGTGAATGATAGGATATGTAATCCCAGAGGGTATGTGTTTGGGAAAAAATGGGTTTTAATTCCTCTAGACATTTGGGATTTAACTGAAACTGTAAGTTAACTGTTGTTTTTGAAAATTTTTATTAAGATATTTTTCTAATTTAAAACAATATTTCTGGATAAAACATACAAGAAAAAGCATTTTGGGGCAATAAATCCATCTGTTTCAATAGAGAGAAGACATTTGTTGGAGACATTTCTGCTAGCATGCAGTGTAGGAATGTGGCAAATAGATGCATATGTCAATACCTGTAGATACCTAAGATGTTATTGTCCCATGTCAAGAAAGCCAATTTAAACAACTAAACTAGGCAAACTGGTAGTTTGGAAGTTGAAATGAATGTGAATGAATGAGAGGGGAAAAGCAGTAAGTCCCGAGATAGCAAGAGGAAGGATGGTAATAAGAAGGGTTGAGTAGATAGATGGATGGAAGAGTAAGTGTTTAGGGTGTGAGGGAGGGAGGGTAGAAGGATTTTGGATATGGATGGATGGGGAGGGAGAAGAAAGAAGGTTGAAGGAAGGATGAGAGTACAGAGGAGATGGAGGTTGAGAGTGAGAGAGGGATGTAGGAGGATAAGAAGGTTTTATGAGAGGAGAAGTAAATTGGGTATCTCCAGGGGAAGATATAGAAAATAACTTGTGATAGTATTTTTAAGAATTATTTTTTTCTTTGTAAAACCAATACAATTTAAATTTAAAAAAAAGATGTTATTGTCCCAGGGTTAACACCTTTTGACTCAAGCTTTTGACAAAGGGTCAGGCAAGGCTGCGTACAGTTATAAAGAGGGGTTCCCAGGGTAAAACGTTTGAGTACCACTGTCTTAGAGCAAATCAAGCCTGAAGACTCCCTAGAAGCCAAGACGACTAAACTGAGACTGTTATACTTTGGACATATCATGAGAAGATATTACCCCCCAGAAAATAAATAATGCTTGGCAAGGTAGAAGGCAGCAGGAAAAGAAAAAGACCACATTCCAGATGGATAGCCCCAAGTCTGCAAGACCTGAACAGGACTGTTGATGACAGGATTACTTGGAGGTCTCTCATTCAGAGGGTTGTCATAAGTTGAAGTCAACTTGACAGCAGTTAACAAGTTGTCCTGTTTTGTTCAAAATACAGGGATCTGAAAGACAATGTCTCAACAGATGTTGGACCACAACTCTGATCACTCATGTCCATGCAGGGCGGGCTGATGGGAGTTGAAACCCCATGACAACCTGCAGCATCTGGATTGCCAGCCTTGCTCTGAGGTACTGAAGAGTTGACAGGATTGGCGAATGTAATTTATAAAGAATAGGATGCAACAGGATGAAAGATGCAGCTGTGATAGCTGAATAGAGCTCCTTCAGTGTCCAACCAAGCACGCTCTCTTGTCAGAAACAAAGGAAGTGGCTGCTTTATGAGATGGACCTGAAAACCACCCCTGAATTTTAGGCCTTGGGTGCACCTGGAACCTGGATGGTCCTTTCACACTGCAAGGCTGTGCCACACAGATGTTGCCCTGACCTGTTAACATCTATGGTCCTTCCTTTTTTCCTGCACATTTCTGCATTATCCCTACCATGTCAGAAAGGCCATTGTAAGCCTTTAGGAGAAGGACTGAGGAAACAGAAATAAAACTGATTTAAGGATGAGGAACCTTAAAAGGCCATGGACCTGAAATGCAGGATGACAAACGAGGCGGCAGCACTGTGACTGACTCAATGAATCTTGCTGTCCAGACATCAGCAAGTCCTGAAAGTGCCCTAGCAGCAAGGGTGTGTGTGTGTGAGCACACCGATCGACACAGCTGTCCAAAGAAGGGATGATGGCCTGTGATTTAACGGTGCTCTGGAATTAACGATTCCAGGGATGGGATTCCCATTCACAAACAGGAATTTGAGCCATTTCCTGGCAGCCCAAGGAGAGTCAGAGCCCTGCTCAGAGTCTGATCTTAGTGCTATTTTGCGACACCCCTTTCACTAACAGATGGGAAATCAGTTCAGAGTTCAGCAAAAATGGTCTGCACAAAAATAGCTATGGAAAAGTTACGGGGGGTGGAGGTGGACTCAATACAATGCCCCTGACATCATTTTGTGGATGTGTTTGGCTTGCTCTCAAAAAGAGGGGTCAGGACAAAATTTCCCCAAGTGGGTTTATTTGGCCAGAGTCAGGGGTGTACCTATTGGGTAGGGGTACAAAGAGAGCACTAAGAATTCTGCTGCTCCTCATGAAAATTTCCTTCACTCCTCATATTTCTAGCATTGTAATAACTTAAACCATCAATTGAACACTTAGAAATACCATTTGGACACCCAAAGAAAAGGGGCAGGCAATGCATCAGAGTTCTAAGTGTGAATGATTTCAGTGTCTCACTCACTCACTCACTCACTTTTGCAACGTTAGAAATTTGGAGGCTGAAGGAAAATTTCATTGTGGGGCACAGTTATTTAGGATCCATTTTCACATCCAACAACATACCTATTCTGCTCTTATAGCTGATCATTGATAGGTTTATTGCTGGATGGGGAAATTTCTGTAGGCTACTTCTAATCAATGGAATGGCAGTTCCTAATCCCCTAAAATACTGTAGATTAGGAACTGCCATTCCATTGATTAGAAGTAGCCTATAGGAATTTCCTCATCCAACAATAAACCTATCAATGATCAACTATAAGAGCAGAATAGGTATATTGTTGGATGTGAAAATAAGATCAGAGATAAGATCTTATTAACATTTAAAATGCCCTGCATGGAATTGAGGGAAGCTTTGCAGGCAGATAACCTTTTTTTCTCCTAGCTCTTTTTCCAGTGTTGTTAAATACGAATCAAAATTCACAAAGTTCTTCATAATTCAGTGGCTAGAACTTGAGATCTGAAGGCTTTTAAAGTTATAGAAAGCAAAGCAGACAGCTTCAGTCACTGAGGCAGAAAGAGAACTTTGAGTCTGTGGCAGCCATTGGCTTCCATGTCAGTGAAGCAGTTAATATACTCCAGGTTTTAGTTTGAACTTTAAATGAACTATCCTACAGGCTGAATCCAACTTGAGAATAGAGTTCAGCACCTTGAATAGCCCCTTTGTGGTTTGGACTAAAACCCAGAGAAGATTCATGGCACCACTCATATGGAACCCACCAGATGCCACTGCTTTGAGGGCTTAGGAGCTGATAAATCAGTTTGTTGGATCGGCATGTGTTCAGCCATGTTTGGGGTACTGAATTGTTACCTGCTCTTTTGTTTTGATTTCTTCTTCTTCTTGGAAGTCTCTCATCATTATCTGCTGCACAGCTGGTAAATAGAATATGACACTCCCCATAATGGCACCACCTGAATTTGGCTGGTGAAAGTAGCCAAGAATTGCATAAGAGAATTACATAAAAGCGCAAGAAGAGCCATGTTGGGATCTGACCAAGGTCCTGTCCAATGATAAACTCTGTTTTCATGGTGGCCAACAAGTTATCAGTGGGATGCTCACTAGCAAGTCATCGGTGCAAGTATGCCATCTGCCTCAAAACTGAAATTTTATTCATTTTGCCTTTGGTAAAAATGCATTCAAATTTGTAAAGATCTTCAGGAAGTGGACAGAAAGAACTTGAGATTTTAAAAGAAAAGGGGGAAAAACCCAGTGTGAACAAAAATCTGACAGATTCCTCCATACCTAGTAACCAGAGAGCTGATAATGTCTTTCTGCATGTTTGCCTATGCAAAGTTGCGTGCCATACCATCTGCAGCAGAAAATAAATTGCACATGGAGAGCGAGGCTTCTCTTTACTTTGCCACTCCTCCTCCATTCCTGCCCTATAAATGCTAATATGATGAGATTGCCCTGACTGCACCTCTTTCCCCCCTCTTCTGTTTCCCTGATATCCACGGCAACCCAGTGTTTGAAGTTCATTTCCTCTGAACAACAGAAATCCTGTTCCATCAACAACATAAGTGGATCAATCGAATCCTAAAAAACCTGGCCAGTGAGAAGAAAGCATGCCGGGCCCTTTGCATGTGGAATTAATCAATATTTTAAGCAGAAAAATATTGATAATGCAATCCACAAGCAGTTGCAGACATATTTATGAGCCTTATTATATTTGGCACAACGAGTCTGATCTCTTTGTAAAGCCTTTTCTGAACGTAACAGTGTGGACACCAGCACTTGGAATTAACTAGTTACAAATAATGAATTGCTTGTAATAAATTTCTCCCCCGCCCCTGAATTATGGCATAATGATGAGGGTTAGCTTCACTCCTTTTGTGTTATAACTTTACCTGTTATTATTTTAGTTAATTTTATAGTTACAGCAGGTATATCATCTCGCTACTAAGATGTGTTTTGTTGTGAAAAGAACAGTTTACCTACTTACTTTGGAATACTAAGAAAGTGAATTTCTAAGAATTTCTAATGTAATTACAGTAATTGACTACTTTTGGGGTGGTGGGATGACAATCACAAGTCAAAATATTTTCAAAGTAACTTTTCTTGAGGGTGCAATCTGAATTTCTTTTGGCACCCCCCCCCCCCCTTACGCACATGCACAAAAACACACACAGGCATATACCCACTTGATACATCTTTCTCTAATTCAGTACTTTTGCTGTCCTTTTACCCTTTTAAAAGATCATGTTTCATGGTCATTGTTGCATTTAGTTGCGCTGGGTTCCTTGTAAGAAATCAAAGCCTTATTACATTGCTTGCCCCCTTGGCCTGTCATTCTTCAGACGGAGACATCCCGTTGAAAGGACACTTTGTATGGAAAGAAAGGGAGATAGGAAACCTTTAACTAAAAAAGATTAACAAGTGAAATGGGAGGTGGTGGCAGCAGAGGCGGCAGGCGGGGTGGGGGCACTTTAGGAGAAATTATAGGGTTGTGAATGTAATGGAAACCAGAGAGGGATTCTTTCACAATAATAGAGATCAGACATTGTGAAGAACTTTCAGGAGGATGGAAAATGTTTTACCCCATTTACTTTGTAGAAAATTAAGGGGATCAGGATGCCAACAGCTTGCACCTTTAAATAAAAACATATTTGCAACCCATTCCAGTTTGAAAGACCATAGTATTTCTAGACATGGGTGCAAGATTCCATCTTCATAACAATATTGCATTAACAAATACTGGCTTTTTCTTTTGAAAAAGGTTAGCCAATTTGGATAGTGTTATACCTTGAGATGGGAAAAGAGTAGTAAGAGGAAGAACACTTACCACTTTGGAATTCTCAATCCCGTTTTTGATATTATTATTATTATTATTATTATTATTATCCTTTATTTATATAGCATTGTAAATTTACACAGTGCTGTATATACAATCTTAAATTAGACGGATCCCTGCCCTCATGCTTACAGTCTAAAAGAGACAACACAAAAGGAAGAGGGTAAGGTGATGGGAAAGGGGGTGAGGTCCGGTGGTTCTTCTCTCCCTCTGGGACCTGGACCAAGGCAGATAGACTGGAGGGAGGGCATGGCTTCTTAATACAATGTTAAAAGGAGGCATCCTGGGGCGGATGGCACAGTCCTGGGAATGCTTCCCTAAATAATATAGTCTTTACAGTTTTATTGTTGTTTGCCTTCATATCATTTTTGACTTATGAGAACCCTAATGTGATTCTATCACAGGGTTTTATTACAAAATTTTAAACACAAGAAGTTTGCCATTGCCTTCCTCTGAAGCTGAGACAGTGTGACTTGCCCAAAGTCACCTGTGGATTTCCATCATTGTTTGGGATATAGAGTTTGGTCTATCAAAGTCCTAGTCCAACAGTCAAACCACAACACCACACTGGCTGTCTTTCCCACATTACACAAGGGTTGTTAAATTGCTTGACACCCTTATGCACTTGTTATTATGAAGAGGCCATGATTGCTTCTTTGGAGCTCTCTGCTAACAGCACCCTATGAAGCATGAAAACTCACTCATAAAATCAGTTTCTTCAGTGACCCTAAGAATACATATATGTGGGAAACACATTGTTGAAGTCCTATATCAGTGTCGTGTAGCATGTACCTCTGCATGCACTCGTGCATTGCAGTATGCAACCATTGCTGTTGGCTGTGCTTTGCAGCATGCAAAGCACATCTGCGAGTTCTGTGGCTCATATGTGCAAGTATTTGAATGAAGATGGAGTCAACAATGCTAACGCATTCGGAACCCCCCTTTTTTTGGTATGCAGCATTTTATCCCAGATCTATTTGGGTCTATTCCCATTTGTTAGTCACACTATCCCGGATTAATTGGGTACATTCAGGATGTGTGTGAACAACAGAGATTTAACCTGGTTTCATCCTGGGTTATTTTCACAGTGGGAATAACCTTTAAGAGTTAAGTCTCATCAATTTCCACAGGCGTATTAACACAGAAATGACAGGACTGCATAACTACTAAAAAAGAATAGTGGGCATAAGTATAATTTAATATGGATTTCCGGAAATGAACAGGAACTTAATCTAAATGCATTGGAGTTCAAGCACATATTGCAAAGGGTGTAAATCATTTAAAATTGGGTTTGCTGAACAATTACATTTTTAGCAGATTGAGTGTGCTGCTTTTAACTCATTAACCAGCGAATTAATCAACCAAGTATTAAATTGCTGTAGATAGTCAATCTATCTCCCCCATGCTTCTCTTATTCTCTCTCTCTCTCTGACACACACGCACTCACATATATATATTATAATATTTCCTGTTCTGCTACTGGTAATAACTAACCTCCACCTGGCATTCTATTTTATTTTTATATTTTAACACCACCAAATCCTATGCAAACTTAGAGGTCAGTAGCTCCTATTAACTCCCTTAGGTCACATTACTGAGTGAACTTGCAATTACAGTGACATTCTCTCTGTGTGTACTTGGAAGTAAGTTCCATTGCATTCAAATGGGTTTGCTCTACAGAAAGTAAGTTTGGGAATGCATTTCAGTGGAGCAATTATTGGCCAAATAATTGGTTGTGGCTTTCTTCTCTCTCTCTCTCTCTCCCCCCCCCCCCATTTTTGTTAAAATCCAAACTGATGCTAAGTTAAGTAGCATTTACTGCAGATACAGGGTTTTTGACTTTGACCAGGGGCTGCCTTTAAGCATGTATATTTTTTGATCAACCACTTTGGGCCTATCCATTTGGGACAACACTAAGCAGATATTTCTGTTCTCAAATACAGGGCAAAAGTCACAGCCCTTGACTACAGTGTGCTTTTGCAAGTTCTAAAACTTCCTCTCTGGGGAAGTACAGCTGGCCTCCTCTTTGGGAAGCGTAATAGCACTCCCTGACCTGGTGCCCTCCAGATGTTTTGGGACTGCAGCTCTCATCAGCCCCAGTTAATATGACCAATGAGGGATGACGTGAGCTGGAGTCCATCTGGAGGGCACCAGGGGAAACTGCTTTAGAAGATAAGCCAAGTCCTTTCCCATAAAAACCTTTGGTTTGCTGGAGTGAAGTGAAGTCATCTATATTCTTTAAAAAGCTCCATGGACTGTCTGCTCTTGTATGCTGGCTTCTTCTTATTTAATTGGCTTTTCATCATTTTCATTGCTTAAATGGTTTTAAGTGCATTTTAAAAAGATGTAAGCTGGTATAAAAGCCTTTATACTGGGATTTTGTGTAGTGTATAGTGTAAATAATAATAATAATAATAATAATAATAATAATAATAATTTTTATTTTTATTTATACCAAGCTCTTCAGCCCTAAAGGCTATCATAGCAGGAGAGAGAGAAGAAAAGAGGGCAGTGATTTGCATAAATTATACAAATGTAAATTTATATACATAGGTGCAAATTTGGAAATAACTGCATTTGCATAAATACATTTATCATAATGGTAAATTTTACTGATATCTCCCCTCTTACATCTGTGCAGTGCCATAAGCAAGGACATTCAGAATCTGAAGATGGAGGGCCTAATTTTCCCCAACATGATTCAGACAACTTCCTGCAAGGTGAGATTATCACTTTCAGCTCCTGTTCCCCCCCTTCTCCCCACTCTTTTTCTAGCACATTTCTTTCTTTTCCAACTCCTGTGAGCAACACTTGGCTGCTCAAGGATTACAGATGTTTGCTGGACAGTGGCTGACAACATAGGTGATATAAGACTAGTTTCTCACTCTATGCTTTTTCCACTTCTTAAAATAAGTTTTTCCGTGGCTGCACATGTCCCCAAGGTTTTGCTCATATCCTTCAACATTTCAGAGTCGAACACAATAGAGACTAACCTGTAAAATCCCAATTTTCATACAGTCAGCCCTCTGTATCAAGATTCTTCATCCAGGGATTCATCCACCCACAGCTTGAAAATATTTTTTTAAAAAATCCAAAAAGCAAGTCTTGATTTGCCGTTTCATATAAGGGACACAATTTTACTACTCCATTGTATATAATGAGACCTGCACATCCATAGATTTTAGTATCCACAGTGGGTCCTAGCAAGGGCCCAGTGTACCAAGTAAAACCAGCTCTGAGCCTTTTTTGCATAAGAAAACTCTATGAAAATTCAAGGAAGTGACTTGAAGGCATGCACGCATGTGTGTGCGTGCACACAAACACACACACACACTATAAACTGAGGTCTCCCACTATGGCCTAAGATGATTATATGTTCCATATTACAAAGCATAGTCCTTGATTTGAAGTAGCATTAGCCAAATGGCCTCCATTTGCTAGAAGTGGATTGGCAACTCCTTCCAATTGTCTAGTGCTAATGATCAAGGTGAGAGTGTGGTGTAATGGATTGAGCGTGCATCGTGCAACCTGTCTGCATCCCATTGAGGTGCAGTCGGGTTTTTTGTCCATGCAATAAACTCCAGGGTTGCCATAAGTCTGAAACAACTTGAAAGCACATGACAACAGTAATCAAGGCTATTTTAGACAGCTGTAGGAAGAATGAGGAGAAGAAGTTCTACGCAGCCAGAATTTAGGAAAGTTTCTTTTTTGGACCAGAATTTCCGGAATTCCCCTGTGAGCATTAATCATAGTGTGAAAAAGTAAGTATTCTGTATTTTCTGTACACCTGAGAAATCTTTGGACAGTTTTTATTATGACTCACTCTCCAACAAGCCAGATGCATTGTACTACAACCCCCATCACCTCCAGCTACTCTTCCCCAGGGGAACAGTGATGTCGTCCCATACATTCAGAGGGCACCTGACTGGGAAATACTACTGTACCTGATCCTCCTGTTAGGCAGGTAAGCCTTCAGCCCTGGTGGCGCAGTGATGAAATGCCTGTACTGCAGCCACTCACTCATAAACCACAAGGTTGTGAGTTCAATACCACCCAGGGGCTCAAGCTCGACTCAGGCTTGCATCCTTCTGAGGTCGCTAAAATGAGTACCCAGCTTGTTGGGGCAATTAGTTTATATATTGTAAACTGCTTAGGGAGTGCTTAAGTGTACTGATAAACAGTATAGAAATGTACTTGCTATTACGATTTGCCTGCTCAGCCCAGGTGACTGGCTGCACTAACAATGGTCAGAACACCTGGACCAGAATCACCACCCTTAGGTGACAGTTGTCAGAGTTCTCCAAGATCTCTACAGAGCAGATAAGCCACACTGGTCCTATATACATACTCCTTCAAGAAAAAAAATGAGGCAGCTAGTAGCTGCCACATTGACATTCTCTCAATGCCCTCAATATTATGCTATGTCAGGGCATTGTGGAAAATGGCAAATGGTCCTCAGTCAGTCAAATGTTCCTGTAAAACTATAAAAGCAAATACTATTTTTAAATTTAGTGCCACCAGTGCATTCATTATGCTATATTTTTTTCTATGTCTCAAAAGTGTATTCCTTCTATCTTTTTTATCATTTGCCAAGAGAATCTATTTTTAATCATCATGTAACTTAGGTAAACCTTCATTACTGGGAAAAGAAATTACAAGTAATTGATTGTTATCAATTACTTCCAAGCTCTGGTGTATTTGGGCCACAGTAGTGTATTTCTTTTTGTGCATCTTCATAGAGATTCTCATGGCGAATGATCAAAAATGTGTGTCCTGCTTTTAAACCCAGCTAAGTGACGTATCTTTTTTGGTTTGTCATTACATACACTGGAAATGAATAAGTGGTTTTCAAAAGTTCAATGGACTGGGAAACAGTTCCAGATTGTTAGTAAGGCTGCCAATGTGATAGAAATCCGCAAAAGCTTATGCATATATAGGGCTTCCCTACTTTATGCTCAGGAGTGTTGACAACACATTTGTGGTTTCTGTTTTTGGCAGAGATTTTGCCTCTTTTGTTGTTGCATGAGAAAATGTTCTGCCTGCTGAGCAAGATTATTCATCTATTTGCACATTTTGCATTGTTTAAATTTAGGGATGTTTTTATTTTATTGTTTACAAAAGAGCCCCATGGATTTTTGTACAATGTTGGGAGGGTCCCCCCCCCCACAAAATTAAATATTTTGGGGGGGAAATGCAATATTTTGGGGAAAATACAACAGGTTTTGTGTGAAACTCAGTTTTTATATATAATACAACGTTTTTGTGCAAAATGATTTTCTGCAATTGCTGTTGCGCATGAAATAATCAGACCATTCCTCACTAATCTCTCACATGACTTATGTCTCATCGTTTACAGACAAAGTTCTGAAAGATGAATGAATGATGTTCACATTAATTGTGGCAGGGTGAGAAATATAGATACAGTTCAATAACAAAGCTTAATTGAACAGGTTGATTTAAGACAACTTCTCCCAACCTCAGATTTTCCAGATGTGTTGGTCTCCCACAGTCCCCAGGTAACAATCATATTGTGTACTTTTTAGTCCATCTAAAAAGAAATTCAGTTTGGGGGCAAGAAAACTTTAAAATGATAAATGTTATTGAAGGTGGCAAATACAAAATGACCCTCTATGGGCAGCAGTGGTAACTTCCATTTTATTCTCAATAAATCACGTGTTCTGTTCTGAAAACTACTGGTCCAACCCAAGCAGCAAATCAATTAATGGTAATTCAAGATATCAAACTTTCAAACCTTATGTTCCAGCATTTGGTTAGAAGAGCACAGGAAATCTGGACTAATATAACACTTTTACTATTGACTTTCTCATCCTGAACCAGCAAATACAATGCATGTATTTAATGGAGTGATCAAGGGCGTTGTGCTGGTTTTCCAGTTCTCCTTTTTGCTTCCTTGGGCAATCAAGTAATGGTCTTTCAACCTCAACAAATCACTTGTAAAATGGGAATAATCACACAGAAAAAAATTAAATCACATCTCGTCAATGTATGGCAGATTGGAAAGAGATTAATAGGAAATCAAAAGGGTGAAATTTCTTGCCAGATGTGAGATCTGCTAATGGGATGAGCTAAAGCTATAATATCCTTGGGCTTAGGCAGTGAAGAAGATAGGCAATAATAATACTGTCTGAAAAACAGTATGACTTTCTTGATGGCACTTCCTCACTGAATGTACAGCTGCAAGACTGGATTTAGATATACCCACAGCATAGCTTTGATGTAACCTTTTACCTTTGCTAAATAATGTGGTGATGGATAAGGGCTGAGATTCTATTTAACCAAAGTAGAGAGGAAAGTTTCATTTGTCACATTATGCTCCAGCCTCCTGACAATAAAGTGAAAAGTCTCACCAGTGATATTTCAGTCCTGTCTCTTGGCAGAAACTTGGTTTATGCCGAGTAGGCAATTTCTTCAATGTCTGAATCTGAAGGGTTCCCACATCGCAGACACTATGGGAGAGGTGGCTTGGAAAATTGCCTATATCAAGAACTAGCCAATTCAGTATTGTGCTGGTATTCAAAAAGAGGGTGTGCCATGGAGACCACTCCTGCCAGAGGAGCATATATGTGCAGTAAGAGGAAAGACAGGGTCGTTCACCATCACAGGCCTACATTTTGTCTCCGATGTTACTTCTTTTGTCAGTTACAGTGGTCTGGAGGCATCTCAATGCAGGCAGAGGCTACTCTCCTTCTTGGCCATGTGGAGACTGGGACAAAGGGAGTAAAACTATAAGGTACAGTAGGATTCAAAGGCAAAATGCAACACAGCCTGGCTAAATCCCATATAAATTCAGATGTAGGGATAGTATCACTGTACATGCAGGGATATTATCACTGTAGATAGTTGTCACTATGTGAAACAGTCCTTAGTTGTACTTCAGGAAAGATAAGAGATTCCTGATAATGTTAATGTTCATGTTTGAGAAAGACAATAAACTTCTTGTCCAACTTCCTGAGTGATGTGCCCTTTGGCCTTCCATGGCAGTACTTTAGCTTGCATTCCAGAATCTTCTGCAACACACAGCATATGCTACAACATTTCATAGAGGAAAACCAGGACATGTGTCATCAAGCAAAGTGAGGTCAAGATGACAAAAGTTATTACTGAAGAAGAGCACACAAACTAGGAGAAGCTGCAGCAGTTTGCTTTTGTCTGAGCCTATTGGGAAGACCAAGATTCCTTCCTTCCAAACCTCCCCTCTTTGCTTCTGCCTGAGTCAAGTGAATGCAAACTATTTTTGTACTTTGAACTTAGTTTGCAACAACTGAAGTAAGCTTAGGACAAAGGAGAAAGTGGGAAGAGGAGAAAGAAATGGGGACATTTTAAAAGTTGCTGAAAAAGTGGGATGGCAGACAATTAATTGCGACTATCCCTGCATTGGGACAGTTAGAGGGTATAATATAGTGGTTCTGCAGCTGACACTTTGCTTTTCCACATGTTAAAAAAAAACCCAAGAAACTCTGCCTTTAATTTCACAATAAAGATGTTTATCTATTTTATATCCCAGCCAAGAGCTGAACACATTGACTTGTACTCTTCTGTCTTCCCTCCTTTTCATGTCCTACATTTATGTTCTCTGCTCCACAGACTTTGGAATAATTCTTATCTTCTGTCACGGTCTTATTTATGCATTGTTATTTATAACTTTCCACTAATGGGTAGCCATCTTCAAAAGTAATTACCGTTTGCTTTTTAGTAAAATCGATGGAAAGTTTAGTGAAGTGCAAATCATGCAGAGTATTTAACTTGATCTACTGCAAAAGGGTGAGGCATGGCATGAACTCAAAGTGCCATTTGTTGGGATGAATAGATAACAAAATTCCAAGGAATGCCAAGGGCAAGGATGTCGTGAGAGAAATTAACTCATTTCACAAACAGGTGAGTCTCACTGGCAACCTTCACAGCTGTATAAAATGACAAACAGCTGTGTGTTTATAACTGAAATATCTTATCTAAGACAACAATCTTAATCAAAGGGTTGGGAACTGATACTGGGTTGGAGTCCAAGATAACATGAGTAAGATCAGATTCACTATAATTTCTTTTTCTTTTCTCTTTTGGCCTGTGTGTGGATGCTCATTGTTACTGTTTAATCCTTATCCATTCAGACATTTTAGTTCACCACAATCATGTTTTGTTGGGGAATTCGCACAGCACTAGACCTACAAGCTAGGTTTTTTGTTTTTTTTACATTGTTGCCCAAAGAGATGTTAACAATTTCCCCACATTACAGCCACCTGACATGTACAAAAAGAAAAGAAAAGAAAATGAAAAGAAAGATGGTCAGGAAATGTTATGTTAACAGATCAATTGCATTTTGCCATTTGGATACTCTTTACTCCATCCAGCATTGTCTCAATACATTGGGATAGATCACATGCGCGCGCGCACACACACACAGTGGTCTTTTGTGGATGATTTGCTCTAAGATCCATTCATTTTTCTTTTTAGCAGGCCATCGTATCTGCAGAGGTATTCTCCAGCAGTACATTTTAAAAGATGATTAAACTGAGGCCATTGCACGTTGGGCATATCGTGGGATGATGACTCACTGAAAAAGATGACAATGCTCGATAAAGTGGAAGACCATAGGAAACAAGGGAGACTGCATTGCAGGGAGACTCAGTCAAGGAAGCCACAGTTCTGAGTTTGCAAGGGCTGAGCAGGGCAGTGAATGACTGGGGATCTTGGACATAACTCAGTCACAGTGTCACCATAGGTCAAAGGTGACTTGACAACAACAAGAAGAATTTTTTTTGGCTGAAATATGATGTAGGGAAGGCTTGGATAAGGAACAACCTCTTCCCTTTCCCCCAAAGAATTTGAAAGACCCCTGTGACCTGATATCCTATAATGTGCCTAAACAATCTATTGTTTAGTAAAATATTCAGTGTCCTATGGCACAGGCAAAACTGGAGTTCAGGATTCCCCAGGAGACAAAGACTTTCAGTGGAGACAAAATCCATGGCTGTCTTCTCAATAATAAGCCTGTGTGTTTGTACAAATTTCCAAATTGCTTTCCTGTGTTCTCGATAGTGTGAGTGTTTATCACATGGGACGGAACTGTGCAGAAACTGGATTTAAACTGGAAAAAACCCCCACAAAAGCGGATAGTTTTGCAGATGTTGTTAACCCAAACAGAAAGTATATAAAACCCCCCAAAGTGGGTTGTTTTTCAGACGACATAAGCATTAATGAGAATTAATATGACATTAACCCACACAGAAACTAGACAAAACCTGCTCCTTTTTACTTTCAGAAAATCCTGAAAGTAAAAAAGGGGTGGGTTTTGTTTACTTTCTGTTCCGGATAATGTCACATTAACCCAGTCGTGTGTGGAAAACAACCTGCTTTTGCAGGCTTTTTTTCCAGTTTTTAAATTCCGTTTCTGCACAGGATTTTTGCAGTTTGCCCTGTGTGATAAACTTGTATGACTCTACATTACTGTTGAGTAGAGTAGGATACCACTCAGTTCCCACTGAAAGAAGCAGGGATGGGGGAAAGTAGCAGCTTAGTGCACTTTAATTTTTTTCTCATTTGGTCTTCTGCACTCTGAATGTCAAATGAAAGCAAAATATTGTACTTTAGAGGAAGCTCTGGAATGGCACTTTCAGAGTGAAATTGAGAATGATTACTGAACATCAGAGGACAAAGGGACTGTGCTTCCTGTTGAATGCTGCTCAGACCCTGAAGATTAGTGTTTCCTCAGAACATCTGTCAAATATAACATAGTTGTATAGTTTAAGAGCATCCTGGATGCATCCAGCAGAGCAGCATTTATTTCTAACTTCTTGGATGAGGGTTAAGTATGTATAGAACAGAACTTGGGGAAAATGATATTTTGCATTAGAGGTCACAGAATCCCTTGACCAATGGCTATGCTGTCTTGGATACTGGGAGCTGTAGTCCAAAAATAATGCTTCTAATCTCTGGAAAAGAGTGCTGCATGAATAGTAGGGTGGGGGAAATTTCAGTGTGGAGAAAAGAGATGCAAAGAAAGTTGGCTCTGTTGAACAAAGAAAAGTATGGATCCCATTTACTTATTTATCTTCAAAAATTATATGCTAGTGCTCACATACATTTCACAGCCATGCATGAAATATTTATAAATAATGTTCAGCAACCTGCCAGTGAAATAAAACAGCAACCAAACAGAAGTACCATAGAGGAAGTTTAGCAAAAGCCAGCAGATCATCCATCAGTCCCACTCCCAACCTGAAGAGTGGGGTTCAAAGGTGAGTTCCAAGTTTTAAAAGCGTACTTACCAAAGGGACTTCAGCCCATCCAAACCCTAAATAAATTTTCTGTTACCTACTGTCAGCCCTTGTATTAATGTAAGGTGGGCTTTGTATAAAAATAGACTGAAATCCTAAATTCTAAAAAGGGATTTGAGGCTGAATGAAATCTATTCCCTTTAATCAAGGGATGTTTAACCTGTACCCTCTAGGCTGAATACTGCTTGAGGTGCTTACCTATCTTGGCTGTAAGATGCTTCTGCTTTTATTTCCAGTCAGTGATCAGTGATAAGAAACTATCTCAATCCTGGGAAGATTTGCAGCCCATAAAACTGTTGTAGCTTTTATTCTTGAGAAATCATGAACTGACCTCAGCTATTCTCTGCATGCTTGTGGAGAGTTTGTCCATACTGGTAATATTTAGATCTGACCCTGGATCTTTTGCTTTAACCCACAAAACCTGTGCCCAAAACAGGCTGATACCAGCAGCACTGTCTAAACACTCCTCCCTCCTGCCCCTGTCCTGGTCCCATTGAAATGCAGTATGCAGAAAATGCATATGGAGGAACCATACAAATTAGTGACAGTACTGTGGTGGGAGTTAGTATTGCTGGATGGGAAGAAGTCAGCAGCTTGTCTGGCCCAAAATACCTCCTCCTGACCTCCTCTGCCTGCCCATCAACATTGTCTCCTCTGTCACTGCACCGGCACATAGTCCGCCTTTTCAGGGGATTCTCCAAAGTTACCAGCCTGATTCAGAGCAAACAGGCTGTTTTCCTCTATATGGACACAGCTTTAGTAGTGATGGAGGGGCATAATACAGATGGCACAAAGCACTATGTTCTTTCAAGTGACTTTACATGCTTTGTGAACCAAAGAATCTGCTTCATAATAGGTCAGGCTATAGTACCCATCTATACAATTCCAACATTATCTATGCTGTGTCCCCAGAATCTACCAGTGACTCTCCAGGTTACAGGGAGATGTCTTCCCAACACCTGACATCAGACCTTTTTAAGATGGAGCCTACAATGTGTAAAGCAACTGCTCTACTTTCCCTTTGTTGGAATCATATGGCCCTGTATATATTGTTGAAATTCAAGTCCCACAACCCTGGGCAGGATAGCTAATGGTGAGGAATACTGGGAGTCATAGTCCAGCAGTATCTGAAGGGTTGCATGATTCCCGCCCTTGCATTATGGCATTGGAGGCAGCTTCAGTGACTAAAATTCTGATAGATTATGCTTCAACGCTAATTCAGATTTTCCTTAAACCATGGTGGGATCATGTGTTCCTCCAGAGGTTGTTGGACTGTAGTTCCCATCTAACCTAGACAGCACAGATGATGGCGAGGAATGATGGGAGTTAACAGTAATAAAATTATAGAAATGGAGGGAGCCCCATGGGCCACCATGTTCAAACCCAGTTCAGTGCAGAAAATCCAACTAGAGCATCCCCCAACAAGTAGCTGTCTAGCCTCTTTTTGAAGATGTCCAGAGAAAGAGACCTCACAATTTCCCTAGGTTTCAAGCTGCTCAGACTGTAAAGAAGTTCCTTCCGATGTTCCAATGAAACCTACCTTCCTGTAACTTAAAACTATTAGACATGAAACTACCTTCTGGGGCAAAAGAGAACAAACCTGCACCTTCCTCTTTGTGACAGTCCTTTAGATATTTAAGGAGTGCAATCATGTCATCCCTGGGTCTTTTCTTCACCAGACTGAACATGCCCAATTCCTTCAGTTTTTCCTGATATGTTTTGTACTCCATACTTCTTCTCGTTCTTGTTGCCCTTCTCTGAACCTTCTCCAACTTGTCTATATTTTTCTTACGATAAGGTGTCCAGAAATTAAAACGGTACTCCAGATGAGGCCTGACTAGTGTGGAATAATTATATTTTCTAATAATGCAGTCTAAAAACATCCCACCAAGAGAATAAATACTTGTGATAGAATAAACTGCTATGATTTAAATCCTTTTTTGTTTCCTTTCTCAATCAACCTTCTCCCCTCTCCTTTATCATTCCAGAAAGTGTGATGCTGACTCAGCCGTGGGGCTGCATATCTGAAACATCATGTATCCATAATGGGGAGCTGCATGCTTTAAGGTTGTGACAGTTCTTTAATCCAGT
Organism: Urosaurus nigricauda; assembly: GCA_034509955.1. Lineage (NCBI taxonomy): Eukaryota > Metazoa > Chordata > Lepidosauria > Squamata > Phrynosomatidae > Urosaurus > Urosaurus nigricauda. The sequence continues at coordinate 25,193,994 of JAOEGL010000006.1, read as the reverse complement.
TGCCAGAACCTGATCCAACAAGGAACACAAGGACAGCTCCTAGCTCTTAGCAAAGTGAGTTTCTTTTCCTCAGCTAACATGAAATGACTTATCTAAGATGAATCCTACAGCAAGAGCCCAGGAGGTTCAGCCTGTCCATCTGGGCTGTTCTAGCACTTTTTTGAGCTGTCCACATCAATGGAGTAAGCCTTCTAGAAATAATATGTCAGATAGTCACACAGATGAAAGAAGGATTTAAACCTTTCCCTCCGATTTCTCAGAGGCATTGAAAAAGGCAGCTGGAAAATCCTGTCTTCTGTTCCAGAAGCCCTTAGGTCTCACATGTGCAGATGTATGAGGGTTTTTTGTTATGCACCTTCAAACTGACTCCAACTTAGGCTGACTCTACTGTAAGGTTTTCTTGGCAAGATTTATTCAGAGAAGGTTTGCCATTGCCTTCGTCTTAGGCTGAGAATGATTTGCCCACGATCACCCACAAGGTTTCTATGACTGAGCAGTGATTTGAACCCTAATTTCCCAGAGTCCTAGGCCACACTGCAGAATTAATTCTGTTTGACATTGATTTAACTACCTGAGATGTGTAGTTTCTTGTTGCACCAGAACTCTCTGACAAAGAAGGCTAAATATATCACAAAACTACAAATCCCAGAATTCCATTGCACTGAGTTAAAGTGGTATCAAACTGCATTAATTCAGCAGTGTAGATGCAGCCCTAGTCCAACACTCAAACCACTAAACCATACTAACTTTTGTGCAAGAAGGGGGAAATTGATCAGTTTGTTGCTCTCATCTTCCTCTAAAAAACAAAACAAAACAAAACAAACAAAAACAGGGTACAAGTGAAGAAATATGTGAGTTTTGGCAAATTCTTCAGAAACTGAAATTAAATTATTACCCTTCTATACCATGACAGTTTTGCCCTATGTGGAGAAGATCATTTTTCATTTAGAGATTAAAGGTGGTAAAGAATTTGTCAGGGGGAAAAAAAACAGGGTAAAAATAATTCAGTGTTAGCACTGGGATTAATAACCTTAAAACAGGAATTCATACCCAGACTGTAAGCACTTAAAACACTCCATGGTGGAACTTTATGATACATCCTCCAGTATAGAATCTGGACCAACATTTGATTGATTGATTGATTGATTGAATTTGTACCCCACCATCTCCTGGGGTGGGATCCAAGGCAGCATGGATTTCCAGATAATCCTGTGTCAATTACAACTCAAGATTTAAATAAACATCTCAGAGTAAAGAGAATGCAGTAAAGTTAAGCAGTCTGATCATAGTATATGCTAAGATCGAATTCAATGGAAATTAAGAATGGAAATAGCACTAATAACATATTTTTCCAAAGCAAAATGTTGCCCAGGTACAAGTCTTAAAAATATCACATCTCCATAGCTTCTAGGGACTTTCAGGACCAGTAGTAGAAGCAACATTCTTTGTAGCGGGTGTCTGTCCAGTCTCCATCCTCTCAGGTGAGGTAGAAATAGGAACAGCAAAGTACCAGGATCCGGGTCTTGCATGATTCACAGCTACAACTCTTATGAAGAATGATGCTATTGTACATAGAATAGCACTGACAGACTTCAGCAGTGCCTCACCAGAGTACTTTGGGAATCTTTGGGAAGGAGATGACTTTTATTTTTATTTGGGATCCAAGGACCTGTTGTCTCTGAATATGTGCAGAAGGTTTCTCATATTTGGCAGAAAGTAACTTTCTGTTTAAAAGGTCTGTTAGAGATACAGTTCACTCTTGTATCTCTGCTCAAGAGTTAAGCATCATTAAGTGCAACGGGGCTTACTTCCAGGTAGCTAAATTTCTCAGATCTCAGAGTCTGGCTTCTCTTTGGTTCTCAAGATACAAGAGAGGAATCCCAGGACAAGAAAGCTTCATTCAACAGCAGAAATCTTCATTCTCCTTTCCTCTTTCAATCTGAGTATGTATGTATGTATGTGTGTATGTTCAGTAATATATGTGTACATAAATAGATTACACATACATGCATGTGTATGTCAAGAATAGGAAAGGCAACTGAGTTACACAACAGTAGAATCTGTTTCTTAGAGGAGAAAAAGGACCAGAAATTGGGGTTTCCATAGCTTGGACCTCCATAGTCCCACTTGATAAACAGCTGCTGCCATTTGGACCAAACATCTAGGTTACTTCTTGTTCAGGAGACTCCTTACATTTGAGTGGCCGTCTTACATTTGAGCAGTCCTCTTAATCCCAAGGAGTTTGATGGCTACCTAGTAACCTAGACGTCTGAATCTCACCTAATTCACATAATTCAGTATGGTACTGAAGGCTACAGATAATTTTTTGAATTAATAAAGATCAATTCAATCATTTAAAAAACAAAATAGCTCTGAGAGCACAGCCTCCAGGCCTTCTTGGTATGCAGGTGTCTACCTTTCCCAGTTTTTAAGCTATGATGTGTGCATACCCACACAGAGAAACATACATGCACACACTTGACTCATTATGTTTAAATCTCCCGTTCTGTCATGATGGGGCATCAAGAGGGCACAGAAGGTTTGAGTCAGAACAGTCTCATGTCTAGGCACAGATAGACCTCCCAAGGTTAGCTTCTGCAAGGCTCCTGCATTATGCATATCCCCACCGACTGGCTGCTGGTCTTCACCATTACTGCTAGGATTCAAGGACTCTGCAGCCCTGCCCTTGAAAAGAGGTTCTGAGGGCGAGCCTGCAGGCAAAGAGGTGAACCACCTCTATTTGCATTTCTTCCTCCCATCCTCACAATCTCACGTCTACCCTCTTGCCACCCCACCGCCTCTTGTTGAGTATCTATAATGGAGTTAGTCCACCATCAAACGGCTGAAAGGGAAGGGGTTCATGGCAGGGAAGAGGTTAATGGGAAATTATATCAGGTCCAGGGGTCTTACCCACTCCTTTCCCACATATCCTGGGCCCAGGGAAAATCTGCTGGTAGTGAATCCACTCTGGGTTTTACTCTGAACTAAGATACTGAACGTATTGGGGGAATAAGTCTGAGTCCCTTAGATTGCTCCTTTGAAATTCGAAAATGTATTGTGTAGAGTTACTCAAAGAAGCAGAAGCTTTCACTTACCTTGGATGGCTACCTGCCAGACTTGCAGATGCAACCCATCCCACCCAATCCATTGCTTCTCTCTCTCTCTCTCTCTCTCTGTTTCTTTTTTTCTGTTGCCAGGAGTTTTGTGTGTGCCTAAAGTATGTGTATGTCCACAAGCCACACAAAATTGGGGCACTTTGTCATGCAACACTATGGCTAAAAAGCTACAGTACCACTATGGCAAAAAAGCAGAAACATCTGCTGCTTGTGATAGCTGCGGAAAGAGGTGCAAACTATTAGCATTTCAGGAGTAGAGACTCATCTTCAGCCCAGCTCAAAAGAGATTCATGCTTTTGATTGTGTTCCAAACAGGAATTCCATCACAAAGCAGGAATCAATCATAGCATTCCTAGGACAGCGGGTGGTCATAAGCTGAGGCTGGAGATTTTAACTAACTTAGTGCTACTGTAAACACACACACAAAATGGTGGCTTTCACATCCATGGGCTGAGTCTTTTCTGGCTTTTAGTTTGTTGTTATTGTTAGCTGCCCTCAAATCGACCTCAACTCATGGCGACCCTGTGGATGAGACATCTCTAAGCCCCCCTGTCCTCCACTACTCTGCTTAGTTCATGTAGATTCAGGCCTGTGACTTTCCTAATTGAGTCTATCCATCTAGTGAGCTGTCTTCCTCTCACTGGAGTTTATCACATGAAGGGAATTGGAAGTATAATCCAATGGCAATCTGAATGCAATCATGGGGTTTCGCATGATTGCGTGAAAGCTGATCACACACATTTTCAGGCAAAGGGAAGTCCTTCCAAACGCAATCATGGGGTTTTGCGTGATTATGTGAGAAACTATCACACACAATTTCGGGCACTGGGAAGCAATTTCAGGCAGTTCTGAACGCAATGCATTGTAAATACGCAATCATGTAAATTTGCTGAATTCCGAACTGGCCTCACTTCCATTTCTTTCGAAATTGAAAGAAATTCCTCCCATGTGATAAACTCCTTTCTACTGCCTTCATCCTTTCCTAGCATTATTGTTTTTCAAATGACATGTGCCTTCTAATGATGTGGCCAAAGGAGGATAGCCACAATGCATCTTGGCTTCCAGGGAGATTTCAAGCTTGATCTGTTCTAGAACCCATCTCTTTGTCTTTTTGGCTGCCCACTGTATTCTTCACGCTCTTCTGCAGCACCACATCTCAAATGAGTTGATTTTCTTTTTATCCATTTTCTTCACTATCCAGATCTCACATCTGTACACGGTAATAGGGATTACAATGGCTTGGAAAACTCTACCTTTAATGATATGTTGTGTATCTTTGCTCTTTATGAGCTTGTGTAGTTCTTTCATAGCTACATTTCCCATTCTTAGTTTTCTTCTGATTTCTTTGGCCAGTTTTTAAGCCAAACCACCAAAATTGGTGTGATTTAAAAAAAAAATTGTGTGTGTGTGTGGGGGGGGGGGGGTTCTTGGAGGCTTTGTGAGGGCTTCTAGAGAGATTCAGCAGCCACACTTAGTTGTAAGGGCCAAATGCAGCACTTCTTCCACATCAAGTTCCATGCCAAACCTGACATTAAAAAACAATAATTACCAATTGATTCTGAACTTTTACAGAAATATTTAGAATGTGACAAATGCAAATCTTAAGCTTGAACAAAGTTCATCTAGACAAGAGCAAAAGAAACAAAACAAAAAAAAAAACCCCTGAAAGTGTTTCTTCCAGATGCGGACAAAGCATTTAATGGATTTGGTCTAAGACCTTTTGACAGTCTTTGGTCCCAATTGGGGAGACTCCAGAAACTGAAGACACATCTCAAGATGTTTGAAAGATGGCATTATTATTATTATTATTATTATTTAAAAGGCCAATGCATTTCAGCCTGTGTATGCTGTTTAGCTGCTATTCAGTCACTGAGTCAAAGCACCAGGATTTTGTTGATTAACAGGGACAGTGATATCATTTGCCAGGCATCTCAGTTTTCTCTGTTCCCTCTGAGCTTACCTGCATTTTTTCATAGGAGTTTATCATACGACGGAATTGGGGGTATAATGCAATGGCAATCCAAACGCAATCATGAGGTTCCACGTTATTGCGAATGAGTGTATTTCACGCAGTTTTGGGCAATGGGAAGTCATTCCAAACTCAATCATGGGGTTTCACGTAATTGCCTATTAGAGTATCTCACACAATTTCGGGCAATGGGGGGGGGTCATTTTTGGGAAATGGGAAGTCATTCTGAATGCATTCCAAACACAATCAGATTTCACGTAAATTCACTAAACTAGCAAATTCACGTAATTGCGAATTGGCTCCATTTGCAATTGAGAGAAATTCCTTCCATGTCATAAACTCCAGAGTCAATGGAAAGGATGAGATGGATGTGTGTATCTTGTTTCTCAGCAACAATATACAGTATTGTTATGAGGTATACTTGCTGTAATGCAAAATATTTCAATGAGAAATGACAATGGTATCCAATGAACAATTGAGACCTATTAGTTTTACACAATCATCTGAATTTTAGGATTCTATTTCATGGGAGGGCAAAGTTACGAGTTCTGGCACTTCAAAATTTACCACTACACCACATTTTGTCCTTGTGCACGCAAAGCACAATTTATTTTGTTTAGCTTTTTTTCTTTTAAACTTTCATCTGGAGTGAGGTCCTTCTGCTCTGAAGGCAGCCTAGTTGGTTGACAATGATGTCACACACTATAACAATTAAACAGAAAAGACAATCAAAGGACAATATCTTCTCCCACAATTTACAAACAAAACAATACACAAAGAAACCACAATGTTTCTAAGAGCTGGGTAACTGTTCAAAAACAATCTAAATGGTTGAAAGCAACTAAGAGTTGAAAGCCAGAGAGAACAGATGTGTCTCTCATGGATGCCTGAGGGGGAGAGCCAAACTAGATGTCAAACACAGATGTGTACAGAACCTGGAAGTTACTTTTTGGGTCTACAAGTCCCTTAGTCCCCAGCTGGGGAAGTTCTGGGTTGTAGTCCAAAAAGTAACTTTTCCAGTCTCTGTCAATAACTATCCAAGGTTCAAGGGCCGGGGTGGTGTAATGGTTTGACTGTGCTCTATGACTTTGGAGATCAGGGTTTGTTTCCATGAAACCCACCAGTTGACCTTGAGCAAGCACACTTTCTCAGCCTCAGGGGAAGGCAATGGCAAACTTCCTCTGGACAAATCTTGCTAAAAAAAAAAACCATGATAAACCCTAGGGCCGCCATAATCTGGGAACGACTTGAAGACACACAACAACAACAAGTCCAAGTTTCAGCCTAGGTTCAGCAAACTGGATAGCTCTTTTAAAGTTCACAGCAAAATCCGAAGCAGATATATTGACCCACTGATATGGAAGCCACCAAATCCTACTGCTGGTCACATAATCCCAGTCAGAACCATTTTAAAGTGTAAAATCCTCCAGAACAGGGAGGTGCACAACCCTTTCCTTACTACCACCTCCTGACTTCAATTTGCTCCTTGTTATACACAGACCACAGGAAAACACATGTATATAAGCCCATCTGGTGTGTGTGTGTGTGTATGTATGTGTAGTTGGTAGTAGGCAATCTGTAGCAAGGATTTAAATATCAATTGCTACTCAGTTCTTCTCTGCTCCTGTTTATCCCTCTTGTGGAAATGAATTGTTGTTTTACATGCTATTAGTTTCGTGTCACCTGATGGAGACCTTGGAGAGACTTTATTATTAACAGTGCTGCTCAGGTCTTGCAAACTCAGAGCTTTAGCTTCTTCCGTCAGTTTATCTGTGATGTAGTCTGCCTCTTTTCCCACTACCTTCCACTCTACCAGCATTTGTATGATTTTCAATTAGTCATGTCATCTCATAATATGTCTAAAGTAACAGCCCTGCTTTAGTCATTTTGGTTTCTACAAAGAGTTCGGGCTTAATTCACTCTTGTGATTTGTCTTTTGGGTGGTCCATATTATCTACAGAGCTCTCCTCCAGAATCATATTTTGAAAGAGATAATTAAGTTTATCGCACATGGACAGATTGGTAACAGAACGGAGTGTGGAAGGGGCCGGGAACGAGTGTGGAACAAGTAGAGGATGCATTTCACTGCACGCAGAAGTCCCCATTCCATTCCATCCATTCCCTCCCACTCCCAATCCATTCCAGAGGAGTCAATTTTTGAGAACTGTTCAAAACAGTTCTCAAAAATCGCCTCCTCTGGGACGGATGGGGAACAGAAAGGAAGGGAATGGAACAAGTGAGTGACATTCCTGTGTGAAGTAAATGAGTCCCCCACTCGTTCCATCCCCATCCTGGACCCTTTTGTAATGCACAAGGCACGTCACAGGGGCCTGTGCGATAAACTTATATATTTTCCTCTGCCTCTGGTGGCATTACAAACTACAGATCCCAAGATTTCATAGGATGGAGCTTTGACAGTTAAAGCAATGTCAAACTGCATTAATTTTGCAATGTGGCAGCAGCCTAAATTACGATGGTATACATTTGCCTTACAACATGGCAACTCAATTTTTCAGTCATCATACAGAATGGAAATCTATTCCAGACATGCAATAGCCAAAAGACTGCCACAAAGTAATGCTGCAAACTGTGGAGCCATCCCTATGACACAGCCATTTCCAATTTGTTGGAGAATGAGGAGATTGGTAGTGATGCTGATGCATGCAGATGTTTTACTTTAGTGCAAGAAGGGCATTCTCTGTGGTAATATCCCAAGGGCTCCCAGAGGTCCCTGCCAGTTTCTTTCACAGCTATGGCAGGGGTGGGCAGAGTGCTGCTGATGGCCCTTTGGACCCCTGATTCTCCTCAGAAGCCCCCAAAGGACCTCAGACTCACTATTTAAAAAACAAAACCAACATTCAAGCTGACTTTCATGTAGTTTTTAGCACCAAAACCACTTGAAGTTGTTGCAGCTTCTCTTAACCTCCTTGAGGTTAACCCCTTAACCTTTCCCCAAACCCACAAACAAAAATGTTGGCCCTGAAATGGCCAAAATGGCAGGTGGAACTTATGTCATGTCACTTTTAATATGCCCGAGTAGAAGAGGAGTAAAAGGAACCCTGCCTTCTGTGCTGTTGCTCATCCTTGTGCTCCAGTAAAGAGCTGGATTTGTCACCATTGATCCTTTCACTCTTCAACAACATGTGAATGGTTGTGTTGGTGAACTGTGTGTGTGCACACTGCACAGTTTACAAGGTGATTGGGGGAGGATAGCATTGGGATGTAGCTATATGTGGCACATACGTCTCCTAATGCAGGATCTCAGCCCAAGAGTTAAAGCCTGATGGAAGCAAAAAAATAAAAATTAAAAAATGAGAAAGTATGTACAAGTATGTGTGGGCATAGTAGGGAAATTGCAAGTGGATCAAGTGTTAAGCCTAAAGATGAATTTACTAGCATTTGCAAATTTCTTCAGATTCATGATGGAAAGAATTTTAGATTTATTTATTTTTTTAAAAGTTTCAGAAGTTGAAGAAACAAAGTGGGCAGATCTAGTCATCCAGGTGCAGGGATAGTAAAAATCTAGGTTCAAGTCCCTATCACTGTCTCTTTTTTCCTGGGGAGTGTCTCCTCTTTAACATATAAATAGCCAGCAGGAATAGACCTGGAACAATTACTGAAATAAATCAAGGTGGAGGTTAATGTTAAACATTAAGAAAGCAAAATTTATAACCATAAAAGACCTACAAGAATTCATCCTAGACAACAAGAAAATCCAAATAGTCAGTTGCTATACCTTGCATCAGATATAGACCAGAATGGAGACTGAAGTCAAGAAATCAGAAGGAGACTAGAAGAATGGAAAGGGCAACTATGAAAGACCTAGACAAGGTCCGAACGTGCAAAGATATCACTCTGAACACTAAAAAGAAGATAGTCCAAGCCATTGTATTCCCCATCACAATATATTGGACAATGAGGAAAGCCAATAGAAGGAAAATCACCATAAGTCAAAGTCAACTCAAGGGCAGCTAACAACAACAGCAACAAGAGGAATGATCCTGGGAATGGCTCTGCTTATCAGATTTGACCAGTGCAGATGGTGGAGAATTTTGTTACTGCTCATTTTTGAAAATTTATCCCCGTTCCTAAATTCCTTTATATCTGAAACATAAAAAGTATGTTTTAAAAAATTAAATAGAGGAGAAAATGAAACAGAAAGCACTTCCTTATTTAATTGACCCCTTCAGCCCCTTCTGTTTTTCCCTCAGTTCTTTCCCCACCCCACCTGTTTTCCAAAAAAGAAAAGACAAGACAAGTCACTGGGGCTCAAAACTTCATATTGTGTGCATTTAGCCCCTAAATCTTTCTGATTGTCAAAAGACTCCCAGAAATCTGCAGCACATTCCAGGAAATATAGACACTGCAGGAAATTAACAGGGGAGGCATGAGATCAGTTTCTTTCTGTAGTGTGTCCCATTCTTTTCTCTAATCTTGGCATTTCCTTGGCCCAGCTGGGTTTCCCTCCCATCCCTTTGCCGCCTGGGTACCTCTGTGTTGGGGGCTGCAGTGTGGGATCCCAAAGCATCTCTTCCCAAACCAGATGCTGATGTCTGAGCATCCCACCCCCACCGGCCTCTCTTTCCCTCCTCCTTTGCACCTAAAGAGGCACTGGATTGAAGCCAGAAACCTCCAAATCATATTCCAGAGAGGCATAACCATGTGGGACACACATGTCTGTGTAGTTTAGGAGCTAGCTACAAGATCAGCCTCCCAAAACATTTTCAGGCAGGGGTTTATTCTTCTCAGGACTGTGACTAAGATCCTAGGCATTGATGGTTCAGAAGGAAGGCCACCATGCCTGTTTGGGAAACCATAGGGCTAGAAGATTCCTTGACACTATTGTCTCCATCCTGCCCACTGTTACATTAGTTTCTTTTATGTAACAGAGATAGCCTGAATCTGTAAGAGAAAGAAAAGGAATGGAACGAATGCTTTAACTCAGTTTCCTGGATACCATGTTCTTTCTCCTGGAAGTTCTGACCTCTCGTCCCAGATGTGTGGGAGCCATGTGTCAAATTAGTCACTTCGCACACGATTAGAGGAACTTCTAGTATTTCCAAACAAGAGGCAAGAGCACCATTTACAGGTCCTCATGTTTCACGGGATATTATTTGACCCTTCTCCTTCTTCTTCATGGATGTAAATCCTCATGTATTTTTTTCCTTGCATGTGTGGACAAATAATTATGGTAGTTTCCTTCCATCTCTGGGAGAAAATGAATATTCTTCTGCAGTATTCTCTGCATTATTTGAATGTCCTGAAGTGTTGTAGGGAAATTATTCCATGGAGGATAACACATGGTTTTTTATGCTACAACCTATTTTCTCCTTAGAAAGGTTTCCTGTTCAGGAAACAGGTTTCTGCATAAGAAATCCATTTTCTGCTGAAGAGAAAACACGGAGATTTACACCAAAAGCTGTGTTTTTCTCTGTAGAATAATTCCTCTGCAACACTATGGGACATTTGAATACCAGGAAAAATGCAGATAATTTCCTCTAGCCTGTTTTAATTTTCAACTGTTTAGAAACCTGTTTTTGAAACTGAGAATGAAAAATAGCAAATTTTATTTCCATCCCTGTTCCCCTCCTGCTCCTCCACTTCACTCCATTGCCTTATTTTTTTATTTAGTTCATTTATATGCCACCTTTCTCCCAGAGTGAGACCCAAGGAGCCTCACTGAAGGAAATCAATTAAAATTGACAGTGCAATTTAAAGATAATCACAACAAAAACAACATAAAAGTATTTTAAAACATTAAAAGTTTTTTTTTTTAAAATGAGTAAAGCACACATCCCAATATAAAAGCCTCCGTGGCATGGTTACATATTAAAAGCCTGCTGAAACAAAAAGGTTTTTGCCTGCTGATGAATGGAAAGTAGGGAGGAAGCCAGCCTAGTCTCCCATGGATAGTCTCTACAAAGGATAGGAGCGGCCACTGAGATGGCTCTCTCTTGTGTCCTCACCAAGTGAGCTTGTGATGGTGGTGGGACTGAGAGAAAGCCTTCCCCTGAAGATCTTAAGAGTTCTATCAGGTTTGTATTTCAGATAGTCTGGACTCCAGCTCTTCTCCTGTTCTTCTTTTGCTGCTATAACTCTTGGGCAACCTACAACATCCTCTCCCATTCCATGGAAAAAAGCTGAGAGTCAGTGGTTTGGCTGTCAAATTTTCCTCCAAGAGTAGCACTGGGGATGCTGTTCAACAAGGTGGTACAAGGCAGGCTATACATCACCCAGTTCACTCATCCACACTGTCTAGAAGCAGCCAAATGGCTGATAAGACCAGCTCAGTTCCCAAACAAACAGTGCAAAGCAGGTCCAGAAGCACAAGAGGTATTACCAAGAGGATTAGTCCAGAGGATGTCTGAGGTCCAGGGTATCAGATAGGCAGGTCAATAAGGCAGTCCAAAGGTCAAGGGTTCGAGAGAGTCAAGATGGGTCAGCAGTCCAAGAAGCAAGTTTTCAGTCCAAAGAGCAATGGGAGCCAGAGCCAGAGTAGTTTCCCCAAGAAAGTAAGATAATCACTGGCAGCTAGACAAACATCCCACAGCTGCTTATATGGGCAGGCTACAGATGTTCAGATGTGTCTCATAAAGCCTTCACAACCTCCAAAGGCACTCCTTTTCGCTTGACACTGTCTGAAGGTAGGTACACTTCCTTGATCCTCCTCCATGTCCAAAGACTCTGCCACAAGCAGACTTGGCTGCTGAGCCTCCTGACTAATGTCATGTCTACTCTGAAGGCCTCTGAACCACCCTGTGAGGGGGGTAGCTGGCCAGTTGGGTGTTACCAGGTACCCTGTTTCCACCCTTTTGGGCTATGCAAGGGCCTTCAGAGCCAGCGTGATGCAATGGCAGGTAAGGGATGTATAGTGACAGTGGATCCTCCATATGGTGGCAGGCAGGCATGTGAACATCTACCCATCACTGAGCCAGCCCCAGGAGACTGACCCAGGTGGAAACTGGGGGCAGGATACTATGAGATTGATTCATAGTATCCTATCTGATTAGAACTAGTGATCAATAACAGAACTGGCCCTGGGGCAGACAAGGAGCTTAATTCTCACCCTGTCAGCTACTTTCATCCTGAAGTTCCCTACAGCTGGCTTCTTCTCCAGCAAGTCCCAAACCCAAGTTTGTGAAGTAAACACATGTCTTAAAAACTACTGGTTGTTCAAGTGCCCATTTGCCCTGCTTCACAGAGGACAGTTCTCAATATCTGAAGTGCTATTAGAAAGCGGCCCTCTTTTTGAAGACACCCTCTGTTTGTCCGGTCTAAGTCTGGTTTAAAGACAAGGCACTATACAAAGAAGAGAGGATAGATTCTTTCAGCAGTGAGTATCTGGACAGCAAACTTAGCAGGCATGCAGGTCCTCTGGCTCACTGTAGGGAGATGTGTATGGTATTTTATTTTCTTCCCCTAAATTTGCATCAGGACGTATAAGGTAACCTAAATACTCCAAAGGCATAATCCCAATCTAAGATCCTACTTTCTGCTCCCCCATCTTCAGAAGAGAGATGAATTGGCACAAGGAACATTAATTTTCAGAGCATGACAACATATAGTTGGCCCTCCATATCCACAGATTCTGCATTCACAGATACAACTATCCATGGCTTGGAAATATTCACACACACACACACACAATTCCAAAAGCAAGCCTTGATTTTGCCATTCATCATAAGGGACACCATTTTAGTATGCCGTTGTATATAATGGGACTTGACGAGCATCCATGAATTTTGGTATCCACAGGAGGTCCTGTTACAAATCCCCAGTAGATGCCCAATTACAAATTTAATTGTAAAACATCTTCCCAAGTGAGATCTGCAGTAAAACCCTATTAATTTGGAAAACTGAGGACAGCATTAGCATTAGAATGCTGTGGATATGTGTAATATTGATATCTTTGGCGTGGCACTCTTTAATCTTATTATTTATGTTTCTGGATTGTAGAGCTTTCATGGCTTTATATATATATATATATATATAGTTATTCTTTCTCCTAAAAACTTATTTTGCTTTGTTTTTAAAATTCCTTGTAAAATGCCTTGAGAGGCCCCCATGAGAATGAAATGTAGAGATATTTGAAATAAAGATTTAAAATAAAAATTCTCAGGTCGAAGTGAAATGAACTCTGTACTTGATCAGAAACTGTCATCTTTGTGATCATTTCACATGTTCAAAAACTGAATGATGACAATGAGGAATGGTTGGTGAGGAGGCCCACTCATTAATCTCTGGCCTAGTTTGAACTCTGAATAATTGACCTTATCTGCAGCCTGAATAATAGGGGAGGTCTTTTTACTTTGTCAAAATTTATTTCATTAATCTATTTGGTTAATTTACTAAATGTTGTATCACTAGCTGGAAGCAGCCCCAATATTATGTGGAGGAAATTATGAAATAATACACTACACAGTGGCCGGAGGAGAGATGCCTCTTATCTCCATCATCATTGCATTCCTTTTGTAGTTGCTAATCAGAGCAGATGAAGATCCATCAGAAATATAATAAAGGCAGCAAAGCAATAGCCGATCCCAACAGCTGACCCCACAAACCTCAGCGAGTCAATCATTCTTGTTTTTGAGAGAAAGCCCAGTCCGAAGGAATCAATACAACAAAGTCCTTATTCCAGAGAAAACGGTTAACTCTGACAAGATGGGCACCCAATGCCGCCTGAGGCGATGTCCAGTCACTTCATAACTGCATCCACAAGGAAGAAAAGAGCTGCATGACCCACGGAAGGTCAGCTTATATCTTCATTGTCCCAGGGGTTTTCCTTTTTCTTCTTTTCCATCCCTCTTTATTGGGACATAAAGATTGACAGACTATATAGTGCCGCGTGAGCAGCAAGGCCCGGGTAGTAATGAGGGTTATAAAAAAGTGGTTTTTTATGATCGGCATCTGAAAAAACACACCCGCCCCTTCATGCTACTGCAGTGGGGGTTTAGGGCCACCTCATTACTGGAAAGATATTGGCTAGCTGGAGAGAGTTGAGAGGAAAGATAATCAAAGAAAGGTTGAGGAGGGCAGTGGGAGGAGGGATGGGTTTTGTGAGCAAGGGGAATAAAAAGGACAAAGAACAGAGATGCTGGGAAAGGGAAGAACAGCTCAACGACATCTTGTGGAATACTCAAACTGGACTGGGGAGTGATTTGTCTACCTCATTGTCTGGTTTTTGAGCCAGCCCTTTGCCCTTCTGCTGCCACCTGGCTCTTCAGTTTACCAGTCCCCAGCTTTAAATTCAAAGTTTTTTCATCTCAGCCTTCCCAAGACCCACCGTATTTCACGCAACCTGCAAGTCTCTTCTCGAGGTGTAACAAAATTTTTTCTCCATTTGCTCCAGAATATTGAAGGGGGATTATTTACTCAGTTCTGCACCTCCTGAACTTAAATATGGAGATGGAAACAATTTGGGGTAAAAAAATCTGGGCTTATGACTAACTGCGTGAAATTAAAATATGTGTTTGACAACATATGCGCATTTGTGAAATGTGCCCACACCAACACCATTGCATATATTTCTAAAATGTGCACACATTTTTTATCTAATAAAGCATGCATCCATTGTATGATTGTTCCCCCCACCCAATTAAAACAATTTGTACAGAATTCATACAGAGCAGACTTTGAGGGTGAGCAAAGGAGGAAGTTCAAGGAAATGAACTTGAAAGATCTTCCCATCCTTGGTCTCTTCATTGATCTGTCAACTTCCAAGGACAGTTCCTGAACTAAAGACAAGCTGTGAAGCAGTAGAAGTAAGATGCTACAATTAATATGGTTCGCCTTGGCCAAATACTCATCATCATCATCATCATCATCATCTGCTACTACTACTACTACCTACTACTACTACAACAACAGAGAATTTGGGTTGAATATTTGGATTCCATCACTTTCAAATCTGGGATCTAAAAATAATGTCAGTCATTCCAAAAGCCACTGAGCATACTGTGTACAACATGTTCACTGTTCACTTGCAACATTGGCTTAGGATCCTTCCAGACAAAAGACGTACCAATCAAAAAGTGCTGTTCCATCTCTTCCATTTTAATGGATAATTTTCTTTTAAGGAAAAAAATAGAAGAGGTGGTGGGAGGAAAATGGGAGGGCTAGAAATGGAAGAATGTACAGTCTTGCCTTTCTCTCTGTTAAATTATATGAATGACACAGTGTGATTTTTGTGGTTAAAAGTTTGTCTGGAATAACTCTCACAGAAACAGTCAAATAAATTTTTCACCTTTTGATAATAAATCAACTAAGATCTTGTAATATCCCATTTCATGCCAAGACATCCCAGTTCCTGTGGGCAAAATCAAACCATCTTGCCTTGTGTTCTTGAGATTAAATTATGCATGCTTAATTATGCAATATTCTGGGCTACGGAAGTTTAAAACTATAAACTCCCTGGTGTAGACTTCACATATGTGTGAAAGCATTTGGCTCCTTAAATGATATAAAATGTTGAACACAAGTGACACACAAGTTGAAAACATCTCACCAACCTAAATTTGAATTGACAGCCATGTTACCCAGGGAAATCTGTTGTTCAAATTTGAGAAATGGAAGTGCAAAGTAAAATTTCTCCTCTAGGTTTCAGTCATGTATACTTATCATAAGCAAAGACTCAGTGTCTGCAAACAACTGTGGAATGAATTCTGAAAAACATGAGTTTCTTGAAATGCCCCAGTGCAGCCAGGCTTCATCATGACAACTCGATATGAAACAGAGGATATCAATCAGTCCTTGTGCCAATTTCATACGCCAGTGTAGTTATGGTGGTAGACTAACACTGTGGAAGCAAAGTTCAAATTCCTACTTGGCTAGGATGCTCATAAAATGACCCTGGGACAATTACAGTGGCCATGTTAACACATAATGACAAGTCAGAAATCCTGGCTTAGTAAAATACAATATAGATGAGCTACAACCTGTTGCATGCACCATGTTTGCTCCTTCCTTCATGCAAACAGTTTATAAAACAGGGATAGCTTCACGTGAACCTGAGATTTTGTCACCCCCCTGCAAAATAAAATAAAATAAAAAATATGTTGTGCCCAAACAAAGAACAAACTATGGTTTTAACATTAGCAACACAGTTTGTTTGGGTGCAACAAACCAAACTGGATTATTTACCCCCATGCTGTAGTGAAGGTGCAAAATAACTGCATGTACAGACGTGCTGCCCATTAACATTATGGTTTAACAAACTAGGATTCTTGCCTCTTTGCTAGCTTGCTTTCAGCCTGCCCCAAAGATAAAGTGAGGGAAGGGACACATTAAGATTGTTGTTAAAAGGTGAAGAAGAAAGTAAATTAATTAAATCAAAATAATCAGTTTGATTTTGCAGGGAGAGGCCAGATATTCAAAGGGAAATATAAAATAAAATGAAGTGGACATAATGGAAATTTTCAGTAGGCTGAAATGTCTATTTGGGTTATTTCCAATTTGTGACAAGAGTGTTTTTAGGTCATCAGACGCCCAAGCACATAGTCCCTATAAAAGCCAGTGTGATGAAGTGCAGAGCACAGTTTGGAAAATTTGCTTTTTTGGACTTGGATGCCCAGAATGCCGGCTGGAGAACTCCCCTATAACTGGGGGAGTTGTAGTCCATAAAAGCAATTTTTCTAAGTTGTAGGCCTAAATATTTGACTACAGTGGGAGAGCTCCCACTTAAAATCTCATGGAGACATGGGGTAACACTGGGCAATGTTAGGCAGATCAATATTTCTCAAACTAATTTGCCTCCTGGCCCTCTGAACGCAAGGAAAAGCCTCACAGATGAATGATCTCAGCCCATTACAAAGCATTGGGCAAAAGGCAGTGATGTACATGTGAGTTAAACACCTGTGTGAGTTCAGCAGCAGAACAAAGACAGCGAGGCAATCATTCTTTCCTTAACTTTCTGCTAATAAAATACGTTAGTCTTCAGGTTAAACAAGCCAAATAATTATATATAAATATGTTTTTAAAAATCCAGACTTGCAGCTGGAAACAGAGGTTGGAAAAATCATCCAAAATGTATCTCCCAGTGTATGCCTTCCTTTGGGTAAAAATGTGCCAAGTAAAAGTGTGGATCAGCCTTACAGCTACCTCTAGGATAGTCTGTGCAAGCCAAGAGTGCCCAGCTTCTAGAGTGTCCCTTGGAAAAGATATCCTTGTGTTCAGATGTGTAGGTTGTTCAACCCACACTAGTCCCTTTTTGACTGTGCAGCTCTGTAGGGGGTTGGCATATGTTGAAGCACTCCACATTTCTAAACTGGGATGTTTGGAAATTCTGAAGCAACCACATCCAGTGCCCAAATTAGAGCCATCTGAGTGTACAGTGCCTCCTCGAATCCACTTCCCCATAGCACATCCTTAAAATGCAGACATCGTTCAGCTGTAACACAACCTAACACTTCCACATTCTTAGGTATATCACCAATGCAAGAAACCACTTTCTATGCTTTTAAAAAAATACCTCCTTTGAACTTTGTTGTTGTTGTTATGTGAATTCAACTCAACTGTAGCTTACAGCAACTCTGTCATAAGTTTTCTTGCTAAGATTTATTCAGAGGAGGTTTGCCAATCCTCTTAGACTGAAAGAGTGTGATTTGCTCAAGGCCACCCAGCGGGTTTCCATGGCAGAACATGGTTTCAGACAGTGGTCTTACAGAGTTCTAGCACTCAGGCCACTGCACCATGCTGGCTTCTGTTTGACTACAGCTCCCAAAATCCCCAGTCAACATAGGCAAGGCTTGGGAAAGTTAGCTTTTGGGACATGGCTTAGATCCACACTATCTGAAAGACTATATCCACGGGGGAGGATTTTCTTTCAGTCCTGCCACCGACACAAGCTTGTTTGGTGAGGACAAAGAGGAGAACCTTCTCAGTGGCTGCTTCCACTCTCTGGAACTCCCTTCCACAGTGGGCTAGGCTGGCTCCCTCCCTGCTCTCCTCTTTTGTTAAAAGACTGTTGTTGTTATAGTTTTTGTGGGTTTTTCTGTTCTATGTGGCCATGTTCTGGAAGAATTTATTCCTGGCATTTCACCTGCATCTGTAGCTGGCATCTTCAGATGCTTTCTTCACATTTCACCTGCATCTCTGGCTGGCAACTTCTTCTTTGAAGATGCAGGCAAAAACGTCAGGAATAAATTCTTCCAGAATTCTACATAGCCTGAAAAACCCACAAAAAACTATGGATGCTGGCCTTGAAAGACTTCAACTGTTGCTAGATTTCTTTGTTCCAGCAGGCTTTTAATATGTAATTGCTTGCAGGGAACTTGTGGGTGCTTTCATTTTTACTTTTATATAGATTAAAAATTATTTTATATTGCTTATAATCTATCATTATAATGTGATTTTAAAATTCAAAACTTATTGTGAGCTTTTACCTGGTTGGTGTTTTTGTTTTGTTTTGTTTTGTTTTGTTTTTGTGAGTGGCTTTGGGTCCCATTCCAGGAGAAAGGCAGCATATAAATTAAATACATACATACATACATAAATAAAATTACAATATCAACACAACCACAGTTCCCAGATTTCCATAGGCAGCCTTTGCAATGAGCAGTCTGGCTAGGGGAGTTTCTGGGAGCTATAGCTTCCAAAGGCAAGTTTACTTCATCCATTATTAAAGGATCCATTATTAAAGCCACAATTAAAGCCATCAGAAGCCTAATGAACAACCAAAAAGTCTGCTGAAGCCAAGTCATGCTCCAATGTGCTACTGAAGTACTAGAGCCAGGATCTCCACTCTCTCCAGAAATGCTTTGGATGAAACACAGAAGTTGTGGTGTTCTAAAATATCTTTCCTTAAACAAGTAGGCATTTTAGTCATTCAAGGCCGCAGGACTGGAACTGAGGAGGTCGTTGCTTTCATGAACGAAAGACACAAGGCCAGGCCAGATCCAGTTAGCTCTAAGTCTGCGCATAAAAGAAGGATAATTTTGTTGAGTCAGACAATTAGATCTTTGTTTCTGTTATTATTGATCTTATGGAGGATTCAGAAAGAGTTGTCTGAGATCAGGGAAGAGAAAAAAAATCTTGAAAATGCTATGAGTAAAACAAAGTGATTTAAAAATAGGGTATGTCTTGCCATGAAGGACCATGAAGCAATTGCTTCAGGCAACAGATTCTAGAGGAGACCCCTTTTCCTGCTTTTCCTCCATCAGTGTGCATATAATTTAAATGAATGAACTCTACTTCAGAATATTTTGACTTTTTTTTTGTTCAGGTGCAAAAACATTTACAACATATAGTATAGACAGGGCTATGCTCCTCCGCATGTATGTGTGACTGTGTGCATGCATCTTCAGGTCGCTTACGTCAATTTATGGTGATTCCCATGAATTTCATAGAGTTTTTATTTATTTGTTTTTATTTTTACTCAAATCTGGTTTTGTCAGTTCATTCCCCTGAAGCATAGCCTTCAGCATCTGGTATTAATTGGAGGTCCCCCATCCAATTACTAACAGGGGCTGACTCTGCTTAGCTTCCAAGATCAGATGGCATTTGGTGCCTTAGGGTACTTAGGCCCCCCCACTTTCCTGCATGTATCATGGACATATTTTGCCTTGGTTAATTTACTACATTGTTCTTAAATGTTGTGATCCAGGACAAGGAAGGTGCTGTTTGATGGTGGAATATCCAAATAGATTTTCCCCTCCTACTCTTGACCTTTCACAAATTAACATTCCAGTAACTGGTCCAGCAAATGAATGGAGAGGGCAAGTACTATTGCAGTGAAGAGGCGCTGTATGAAGTTTATGCAGGAGAACATCCTGACAAATTGTAGCCCATGGTTCAGATTTGTTTGCTTTTACCATCTGCCTTCACGATGCCACCCATGATGCTGACTCCCGGTAGGTCTGGCTCTCTTATGACATAATTTGGGACTTAGGGCAGGGTGTAGAAACCAATGGAAGATTGCCCCTTTATTGCTCCCTTGGTTAATGCAGTGGTCACTTTCTCTCTGGTCAATTTTACGTTCCTCCCCACCATTGTTCCGCATTTGTTCTTCCATTCGTTTCTTGGGTAGAGGGGTACCAATGAATTCTGATGAGTGACAGGACAATTGGTGGCATCCATGTGCAGGGATGAGTGAATCCGCTCTGGGTTTTTGTCCTGACTTTTAATGAGCTAGGCAATGGTGCCAAACCTCTTCTGGGGAGAGGTTTTAGCACCTAGGATAGTTCATTTAAAGATTGGTCAAAACCCAGAGCTGATTCACAAATGCACACACACTCTAATAAGGAAGCCATCAGCAGCTACTGATGAAGAAAGATCAGGAGGGAGACACAATCACTGTTGCTGTGTGCCTTCAAGCTGTTTCTGACTTATTGCCGTCCTAAGCTGAACCTGGGATAGTTAGAGTGGTGCAGTGGTTTGTACATTGGACTATGACTCTGGAGATCAGGTTTCGATTCCCTGCTCAGCCATGGAAACCCACTGGGTGACCTTGAATGAGTCACACACTCTCAGCCTCAGAAAACCCTGTGGTAGGTTTGTCTTAGGGTCCCTATAACTCAGAAATGACATGAGGGTGCACAACAGAAGTAACAAGTTCAACCAGTTATATAGTTATTTTGACATATTTCTTCAGAGGGAGTTTGCCACTGCCTACCTCTGAGGCTGAGAAAGTGTAACTTGCAGGAGTGTGACCTAATGTCTTTCCATAGCTAAGCAGGAATTCAAACCCTGGCCTGTCAGAGTCCTCATCCAGTACTCAAACCACTAGATCAGGCTAGTTGTCAGGCTGCCTCCGCACTGCAGAAATAATGCAGTTTGCCACCATTTTAACTAATGTGGCTCAACCCAAGAAACTGAATCAGACATATCCAGGGGCTGCCTAAAAGCAGCCCAAGGGCCACGCAGTTCTCATCCCTATATAGCCAATATGGCACAGTGGTTAGACTGTTAAGTCTAGGGCTGAATCTGCACTGCAGAAATGATGCAGTTTGAAACCGCTTTAACTGCCATGGCTCCATGCTAAGGGATTCTGGGACTTGCCATTTTGTGAGATATTTAGACTTATCTGTCAGACAGCTCTGGTGCTGCAACAGACTACAAGTCCCAGAATTCCATACCTTTCAGCCATGGCAGTTAGAGGTGTTGTTATTAACTGCCTTCCAGTTGGCCTCAAGCTTGTGTCTGTATGTTGTGTGCCTTCAAGTCAATGGCGACTCTAAGGAGAACATATCATAGGGTTTTCTTGGCAAGTGTTGTTCAGAGGAAGCTTGCCATTGCCTTCCCGTGAGGCTGAGAGATTGTGACTTGCCCAAGGCCACCCATGGCCCCACTGGGAATCAAACTCTGATCTCTAGAATCCTAGTCCAACACTCAAAGCTAGGTTCTGCAGATTTAGACCTGTGGCCTCTCTGATCAAGTCTAAGCATCTTGTGTCTGGTTTTCCTCTTTTTTTACTACCTTCTACCTTTCCTAGTATTATTGTCTTTTCTAATGATCCATGTCTTCTCATGATGTGGCCAAAGTATGACAGCCTCAACATTGTCATCTTGGCTTCCAGAAGAGTTCTGTCTTGATCTGTTCAAGGACCCATTTGTTTCTCTTTCTGGCCATTCATGTATCCTCAGCACACTGAACCTGGTCCAAAACACACTGCAGAAGTCATCCAGGGCAGTTAAAGTGGTCTCAAGCTGGATGATTTCTGAAATGTGTTTTGGATGCTAGAGAATTCTGCGAAAATGTAGTTTTGTGAGACATTTAGCCTTCTCTGTCTGAAAGAGCTCTGGTGCCACAATAAAGTGCAATCCCCAGGATTCCCTAACATTGAGCCAGGGCAGTCTCAAACACTGGATGGTTTCTGCAGTGTGTTTTGGACCCCTGTCTACCTGACAAACAAACAAACAGCTTCATTTATATACTGCTTCATACCGCCTAAGGAGTGTCTAAGTGGTTTACAACTGTAAGCTACTTGCCCCCAACAATCTGGATACTCATTTTAGCAACCTCGGAAGGATGCAAGACTGAGTTGATCTTGAGCCCTTTTGCTGGTCTTGAACTTGCAACCGTATGGTTTGGAGTGAGTGGCTGCAGTACAGGCATTTAACCACTGCACCACCAAAGCAGTGTCAACCTGGATGGTTTTTGCAGTGTGTTTTGGACCCCTGTCTGCCTGACACCCAAAGCAAAGTCAACTGGGATTGTTTCCGTAATGTGTTTTGGACCCCTGTTGGTCTGACACCTGAGGCGGTGTCAACTTGGATGCTTCCTGCAGTGTGTTTTGGAGGCCTGTTTTGCTGACACCCAAAGTGGTATCAATTCATGTTTTGGACCCCTGTCTGCTGACACCTGAAGCGATGTCAACCTGGATGGTTCCAGTGTGGATGCAGGCTCATCAGAGGCAGTAGAATCATAGAATCCTAGAGTTGGAAGAGACCCCAAGGGCCATCCAGTCCAACCCCCTGCCATGCAGGAACTGCAAATCAAAGCATCCCTATTGACAGATGGCCATCCAGCCTCTGCTTAAAGACCTCTAAGGAAGGAGACTCCACTACTCTTCATTGAAGGAGTGTGTTCCACTTACTATCAGGAAGTTCCTCCTAATGTTGAGGTGGAATCTCTTTTCCTGCAGTTTGCATCCATTGTTCCGAGTTCTAGTCTGTGGAGCAGCAGAAAACAAGCTTGCTCCCTCCTCAATATGACAACCCTTCAAATACTTAAACAGGGCTATCATATCACCTCTCAACCTTCTCTTCTCCAGGCTAAACATCCCCAGCTCCCTAAGCCGTTCCTGGTAGGGCACAGTGCACTTTTGCATGCAAAGTGTCTCTTTAGGCATGCCAGACCTGAATGTTTCCCCAACCTGTTGTTGTTGTTGATAATAGTGATGATGATGATGATGATGACGACGATGATGATGATATTTTTTTAAAAAAGGATCCCACAGTTGCAATGAAAGGCAAGGCAATCCTCACTTCCTTCTCTCTGTTTGCCAAACTGGCTGACAGGAGGAGGGAGGCTTTTAAAAGGGAGGCGCTGTCATGCCTTGCCTTGAGTTTGAAGCCCAAGCAGCCAGTGGGAGGAGAGAGCATCGATCGCTTTAATCATCATCATCATCATCATCAAATAAATAAAGAAAGAAAGAACGACCAGAAGGGGCTGAGCTGCTTCCTCGTTGCAGAAAGCAGGTGCTGCCAGCCTGCCCGGGTCTCTTGCAGTTTGCCAGAGGCGGCTCTCCTCCTCCTCCTCCTCCTCCATCTCCTTTTCCAAACCTCCCCAAAAGGAGCCAAAGAACAAGGGAAATATTTCCAGGAGACCGAAGCTTCAGCCTTTCCTCTTGTCGATCTCCTTTCTCCCCTCTGCTTTGGAAAGGCGATCATGGAAGAGGACAAGAAGAAGAGGAACAAGAAGAAGAAAGTGGCGCTTTTCCTGGGCATCTTGCTGCTTTCTGGGGTGAGCGAAAGGGAAAAGGGGAAAAAAGGATGGAAAGCCAGGCTGGGGATGATGATGGGGAGGCATCCACACTGGAGGAATAACCCGGTTCCATAGCGCTTTAACTCTTTGTCTGGCTCTTTGCTATGGAATTCTGGGAGTTGGAGTTTGTTGTGGGGCCCTCCGGGCCCCACAACAAACTCCAACTCCCAGAATTCCATAGCAAAGAGCCAGACAAAGAGTTAAAGCGCTGCCAAACCGGGTTATTCCTTCAGTGTGGATGTTACTTCGACCCTTAGCATTGGCAGGTTTCTTCAGAGGAGGGTTTGCCATTATCCTCCGAGGCTGAGAGAGTGTGACTTTCCCAAGGTCACCCCATGGGGTTTCTAATAAGGCTGAGCCGGGATTCGAACCCTGGTATCCCAATTATTCTGGTTCATGAGAGGCTTATGGAGGGGCTCCAAAGAAGAGGTCCTCTTTTTCTGGAGTGGAGAGAGGGAGAGGAGTTCATGAGGAGAAATAAAACCATAATCCCATTTCTTGGTGTTGTTTCTTTGGGAGTGGGTTGGGGTTGGTGCCTTCAAGTCTTGTGAAGACTCTATGAGGCGGTTTTTATGGGTTTTCTGGGCAAGTTTCTTCAGAGGAGGGTTTGCCATTATCCTATGAGGCTGAGAGAGTGTGACTTGCCCCAAGGTTTCCGAGCCTCCCAGTTTAACACCACTCGAACCATGACTCTGGTCCTTGTGAGGGGAAGAAGAAGCCATGAAAGTGAATCTAGGGAGAGAGAGACCCCCTTTTCCATAGGTGTCCTCCTTAAGGAGGACATAAAAATGGGGGTCTGGGGTGAGGAGGAGAGGGGCTTCTTGAGGGAAAACAATAATCCTATTTCTTGGTGCTGCTTCTTGGGGTGTTGTTGTTGGTTTTTGTGAGCCTTGAAGTCGTTTTCGACATAGGAAGACTTGTTTTATTTTTATCCCGCCTTTCTCCCAAAGTGGGACCCAAGGCGGCTAACACATTGAAGACCCAACAGTTAAAATTGTATAGTTAAAATCATAAAAAAATATAAAATTACAGATTAAAATAATTAAACTTTAAACTTAAGTCGGTTTATTGGGAGGGGGGGGGAGATTTATAGAGACCCCTTTTTCCTTCTTTCCCTTAAAGAAAGGGCAGCAATAGGGCTGAGGGGGAGAGACAGTTCTTGAGGGAAAACAACCCCATTGTTGGAAAGTGGGGTGATATTTATGCCTGCCTTCAAGTCCTTTCAGACTTAGGAAGACCTCTAAAAGGCAGTTTTCATGGGGTTTTCTTGGTAACTTTCTTCAGAGGAGGGTTTGCCAGGGCCACCCTCTGAGGCTGAGAAAGTGTGACTCAAGTCGGGAATCGAAACTTAGGCTGCGTCCACACTGGAGAAACAACCCGGTTTGGCCCCGCTTTCACTCTTTCTGGCTCAAGGCTATGGAATTCTGGGAGTTGGAGTTTGTTGTGGGGTCCAGAGCTCAGCTCCAGCTCCCAGAATTCCATAGCCTTTGACCACAGGTCCTCGATTCTCAAGACATGTCCTCCATTCCAACCTTCTCTCCAGGGGGAATTTCAAAACATCCTTCATTTGGATCATGAAACTTGCCCATAGAGCATCATTGGGGAATACTTGCCCATAGATATCATTGAGGAATATTTGCCCATAGAGAATCATTGGGGAACACTTGCCCATAGAGAATCATTGGGGAATACTTGCCCATAGAGAATCATTGGGGAATACATGTCCATAGGGAATCATTAGAGAATTCTTGCCCATAGAGAGTCACTTGCCCATAGGGAATCATTGGGGAATAGTTGCCCATAGAGAATAATTGGGGAATACATACCCATAGAGAATCATTGGGGAATACTTGCCCATACAGAATCATTGGCGAATACTTGCCCATAGAGAATCATTAATTCAATGGGTCTCCTCTATTTGGAATGACAATAATGAGCTAAATCCCACTGATTCAAACAGTTTCCTCTAGCTGGGATGACAAGACTGTGGTAAATTTCATTGATTCGTTGAGTCTCTTCTAGTTGGAATGACAACACTGAGGCAAATCCCACTGATTCAGTGGCTACCAACTAGAGGCATGCCACTTTGTTTCTACTTGTTTTCGTGGGGAGAAGGGGAAACATATTGTGAGCTGTCCTGAGTTCCAATCTCAGCAGGACAGTAATAAAAATTGTAAAAATATTTTCGGTTTGAAAAAGAAGTGTGTCAGGGCTTGTGTGGATAACCTACTTTATGCCTGTATTTAAGACTGCAGCCCTTATGCTTGGTTTAGTCCAGGTCAATCCCATTGTATTTGAAGGAACTTACTTCTGAGTAGATGTGTATAGGATGGCTCTGTAGTGTTGAAAATTTCACATTGTTCAGCAAGCATTGGGAATTATACACCAGAGGCTGGGAGGCAGATCTAAGAAGCTATTATGGGAAAAAGTCTTTGACGTTCACTTTTGGTGTTTATTACAAATGTCTGATACATGTGGACAGTTTCTTGAGTTGGGGTAATAAAGAAGAACTATTTTTGTATTCAGAAATAGGGCTTCAACCGTTTTTTGTTGTAATTATAAGGTGCCAGCATTATCACCTCCTTCATTGCCATTGAGGGTGAATCTACACTGCAGAAATAATGCAGTTTGACATCACTTTAAGTGCTGTAGCTGCATCCTATGGAATCCTAGGATGTGTAGTTTTACCAGTTTTACTTTAGCCTTCTCTGCCAAAGAGTGCTGTGCTGGTGCTTCACAAAATTACAAATCCCAGGATTCTGCAGGATAGAGCCATGGCGGTTAAAGTGGTATCAAACTGCATTATTTCTGCAGTGCAGATACATCCTGTAGCAGAAGCACTGTGGGATGACAGAAATAATAGAATGGTTATCCAGCGAGAAGAAATGCAAACATATTCAGTATATAAACTGCAAGTTAAGACCAAATTGCCACCCACATCAAGGTGGCATGAGTGGCATTTTAACTTCACAACAACCCTGCAAAGTAGATTAGGTTGAGAAGAAGGAAAAAAAGAATTGCACAGCAACATCCGCTGTTAAAAAGTATGTCAACTGCAGGGTGAGGAGCATTTTATACTGAGGCCACAGTTCTTGGAAGAGAAGGCATTAACCCTAATTGTCCTTGCTGTTTTTTCCTGATCAAAATCCTCCCCTAATGCTTTTGTCTCATAGGGAAAAACCTGTTTGTGATGCCTGCACATTTAATTTTGCAGGGCAAATAGTGGCTGAGATGGGGGATTTTTAACCAGGAGGAAAGTGGTTTAGAGAAAGCAACCATCACTGTCATTCTTGGCTAAGGACACCATGCCAGCAGCCTGCTTCATGCCTCAGGGCTGCTATAATCACTTTCTTTAAACTTTCAGAGATCACAGTCCCAGGTCTCTTGATCTCTTGTCTGGAAACTCTCCCCAAGTCCAAAACAAATACATCTTTTTTTTTAAGACCTCACATTATCTTTGAGCTTAAAACGATCATGTCTGTTACAAGCAATATCTAGACTAAATAGTCTAGTTCAGCCACCTGCTGTCACAAATTGGGAGCTGGTTTGAAAAGAGAGGGAGAAACATTACGGCAGGAATGGGATTACGAGTAAAAAACCAAGCTGGAGGAGATCTGAGATGAGTAAGCAAGCAGAGATGGGGAGGCTAGCTTATTTTCTGGTTTATTTCCTAGCTACAGTTATACCCTGTCTTTGCCAGGAGGAGGTCAAAAGGTTCTCCTCCTCTCATACAACAGTCCTGTAAAGTAGTTGAGAAGCAACGAATGGTCAAGGTCACCCAGTGAATTTAGATGGCTCAATGGGTACTAGATTTTCCAAGTCCCAGTCCAACACTAACCGCTCTAGCACACCGGTTTGATTGGGTTAATTTGTGAAAAAGTCTAAAGCAGGGGACCTTAGATCTGTGCTCATAACTCTAGCAGGAGAAGGACATCTGCCTATGATTAGAGGCTGTCTTTTCTTTGTTCCTATCACCTTCCTTTTTTCTGGATAGTTAACAGATGAAAAATCAATGTCTGTAGTTAAGGCTTTGCTCAAATTAACCCTGTTGGAAGGAAAGGAAACAATTGAGGGCCGTAGCGGTAAGCGGTGGACAATTTAAGGATTGTCATCATGGATTATAGGGATGATAGGCATTTGGGTCTGGGTAGCTGAATAGAAGAAATAACTTATAGGACTTGACTATGAGATCTGGCATTGCAGCAGGTGTTTTGGAGGGATATCGTAGTTCCATGCCAGGCATCCCTCATAATGCTGTATCAGGAGCTCAAACTACTTTTTTGGATTACAACTCCCAGGATCCCCCAATCAAGAGGGCCACTGAGTAGAGGATTCTGGGAGTTGTAGCCTCAAGAACATTGCTGTGATAACTGAGGGATTCTGAGAACTGTAATCCAAAAAGGAATGTTTCCAGGCTGTGATTTCATTCTGGGATCCATTTTCAAGGAGAGCTCTGAGACAAACGGGGAAAAAATGAGCATCCATGTGCATGTGAAAAATGTCATTTGAACCGGATGAAGAGTGTCTAATGAATCTAATTTTTATTTTGTTTAAATTATACCTTTGAAACCTGTATCACTGAGCTATGTGTGCACAGCATCTTACAGTCAGCTACATCAAGTCTACAATGTGATATTTGACTAGGCTGGGGGCAGAGTAAGAAGGACTGAAGCCGGATAAGGCAAGAACAGCAAGAAATGAATAAAAGGAAATGGCTTAGACTTTTTGGATGTGCCACTGAATTCCCATATATTCATGGGGACAGTTCTGCAAAGTCTTCATGAAGGCATGGGAGGCGGAAGTTTTGCTGTCTGGGGAAGGCTTTGGAGCAGACGTCCAAAGCCCCACTCAGCATAATGAGCAGGATGGCCCCCAAACGCAACAGGGCTGACTTTCTGCGTCTTACAGTAAGTGTAGTAATATATATTGC
This sequence comes from Urosaurus nigricauda, assembly GCA_034509955.1. Taxonomy (NCBI): domain Eukaryota; kingdom Metazoa; phylum Chordata; class Lepidosauria; order Squamata; family Phrynosomatidae; genus Urosaurus; species Urosaurus nigricauda. The sequence goes on along the minus strand of JAOEGL010000006.1, from coordinate 25,165,559 downwards.
CCTTTCACAAAGAGAGTGGTTGCCTGAAGACCATTAAGCCTGAAGACTAAAATCACTTAACTGCACGAGTGAAGAGAAGTGGTAATGATATGTAGGTTTTTCTGGAAAGGCATCCCTAGTATGAAAGCAGAGGCAGGCGTGGTTTCCCAGTGTTGTTAAACCCTTCTATCATGTGTATTTTTTATTATTATTATCTTTTTAACTGCATTAAACATTGTCTGCATCTTCTCTGCCTGTCTCCCCAGGCAGTCTCTGGCTACAGACAGTTGAGAATAATCCATTCCTTCCTATGCTGGGTCTACAAAGCTGAAAGTACCATTCTTCCCACCATAATTCAAAGCGGGGAAGGAAAAGGAGGAACCTCCTAAAAAGGATCCAGTGAAATATCTGATCCTGCAGGGCCGGCTCTGCTATGAGACAAAATGGGCCAAGCAATTCAGACAGCAGATGCTGGGAGTGGGGCAAAGTGTTGGAGGACAAAGCTGTGTGTACCAAAGAGTATACACCGAACACTTTGGTGGATGTAGTTGACAACAGTCTTCTTTTGCCATTGTTGAATTCAGGTCCAAAACACACTGCAGAAATAATCTAGTTTGAGATCATTTTAACTGTGCTGGCTCAATGCTAGGAAATTTGGGAACTTTAGTTTATTATGGCCCCAATGCTCTCTGACAGAAAATACTAAATGTCTCACAAAAAATGCCAGTTCCCCAAATTCCCTAGCATTGAACCAGGTTAGTTAAAACACTCTCAAACTGGATTATTTCTGCAATGTGTTTTGGACCTAAGATTCCAATTACCAGTCCTGTCAGCTTTTGGTCTTTCACTTCAGGCAGCAAAACATCTCGAGCTATCCCTTAAGTCTCTTGAACTCTGTCCCTTTGCAAGTATAGCTGGGTTTTAAAAACTTTTTAGGATTACAACTTCCAGAATCTCCCAGCAAGGGACTGGGTGTTTATAGTTTTAAAAAAATCAGACAACTTTCCCAGGCTCTTCTTGCAAGAAGGTACAAATAAGATCATAAACAGAAAATGATACAAAACATAAAAAGAAATATTCCAGGACTTAAAAATATCTTCCATCATGGAGAATGCAGATAAATATATACAATTAAAATGTTCCACAACATGTTCATTCCCAAGCTGGCACACACACACAGAGAAAGAAAAAACAGAGAAAGTCTAACGTGCATAATTTCCGGAAAACACCCTCATGCCAGAGGGGCATTGGGATAATAGACTCTGCAAAAAGAAGCATGGAGCAGAAATGAGAGCGTGTCTGTTATTGGGCTGTCAGTCTTTCAAAGCTATGCAGAAGCTTTTGATCTACACAGGATGCTTCTTCAGCATTCTGCTGTTCCAAGAGCAGAACATGAGAAAGAGTAGAAGTGGTGTGTTTATGAATCTGACTGAGGCTAAGCAAGGGCCACCAATGAAAAGGAGGAGGAGGAGAATGAGAACAAAAACTGCACTCCGATGGCACTTCTTTTTGTCATTAATTGTCAAACTGACTTCAGTTATTATGACCCTGTGAGTGGGCAACCTACAGCCCTACTCAGGTCTTGCAAGCCCAGGGCTATGGCTTGCTTGTTTGGGTCTATCCATCTGTACTAATGGCACCCCCACATACTAATTTGGAGGTGGGGGAAGGTTCCAGATTTAATCCCTGGGATTTCTTCTTTAAAAGAATTGTTGTTGTTGTACCTTCAAGTCATTTCTGACTTGTGGCAATCCTAAGGCAAACCTATCACAGCATTTTCTTGGCATGTTTCTTTAGAGAGGGCTTGCCACTGCCATCCTCTGAGGCAGAGAGAGTGTGATTTGCCCAAGGTCTGTGAGTGGGTTTGAACCCTGTCCTCCAATACCATAGTCCGATGCTCAAACCACTACACCACTCTGGCTCTCACTTAAAAGAATTAGGTAGTAGATATTGGGAAAGGTCTCTGCCCCAGACCAACTGGGATAGATTGGGGTGGAAAACCTTGGATGTCAGCTCCCAGAGTCTCTAACTATTGACCATGCTGGTCAAGGATTCATGGAATTATAGGTCTGAAGATTTCCTACCCTTGGAGCAGAAGACAGTATTCAGTTAGGTGGAGAAATATTCTGACCTGGCACAAGGCAGCACCCTCTTGCACCAGCTGTTTCCAGGCTGTGGTTCTCTTTGCACTGCCTGCCAAGTTAATGGTGAGACAAGATTGGGAAATGCACTTTATCTCAAACCATTCCTAGGTTCACAGTGCCCTGTGGACCAGACATGAATGAACATTTCAAGCTGGAGCTCAGGATGGGAGAAAATAAAAAGAATAAGGATGCTATTCTTTGTGCTAATATAGCTCAATCTACCATTATGATACAATATCCCATCCCTATGTTGTGTTGGGGAGGGAGGGGGACTGCAGTGCCAAAGAACATGTGTTACTATTTCACAAGGAGAGTATTTACTTTCAGTGTTGCTCTAGTGCAGTGTGTATGTGTTTACAAACATTGATATGTGTCTTAGCCTTGGAAACACATTAGGCCAGGTAGTTAATTTTAGGCCTTGAACTTAATGGATTTACAAGGGCCTCCATTAGATGGCCATGTGCATTACTTCAGTTATATGGCCTATAACTACAACTTGCTGTTCCATGCATCACAATTACTTCTACAGTCCTGACTGACTAGAGCAAAAACAAAACAAAACTTTGCCAAGCCTCATAAAAGAAAAAAGAAACAGGGGAAAACTATTTAGGAGCAGACTTCTGCAAGTTAGTGCCATTCAAATATTTTGGACTGCAGTTCCCACAATCCCTAGCCAAGCAGCAAAATACATAAGGATGCTCACATCTTAGGACAGCTTGCTTTCAACAGGTTCCATATTACATTTTAATCTCATGCCACACTTAGGATTCCAGGAACAAAAAGAACTAAAAACATTTGGAAACAAGCATTATTGTGTAGAAAACTACACACACACCCATACATACAAAACACAATGAGCATTTCTAACCCCCAGGCTACAAAATCTTGTTTAAAGATAAGATGCAAGAAAGCAAGCTATAGCCAGTGACACCAGTGGTCCATGACATACCCCCCCACTGGCCCAGGAAATATTATCAATGGGAAATATTATGAATGGGAATAAGCATGATTAGAAAAGAAAAGAGTTCATGCCATAAAAATATTTTGGAGGGGGGCATAAAAGCATAAAAAGAGCCCTGCTAGATTAGATCAAAGGTACACATAGTCCAGCATTCTGTTCCCACAGCTTCAGCAACAACCTGGAATACATACTCCATGGGGCCAGGATAAGTGGAAGTGACAGCTAGGGGTATCCATGTCAGTGAAATGATGAATCCATTCTGCTGTCCAAAGTGCTGAATCTGTTTTAGAGATGGGATTCAATAAATTAGATTGCTTCTTTGGACTAAAATCCAGAACAGAATCACTGCTCTACTAAGATGGAAGCCCCCAGCTGCCACTGAGTCCAATAGCATCTTCTGATGTATGTTAGTGTTGGGGACATGTGCATGCAAAAATAAAACTCATATGTTTCCTTTTATGATTGGCAGAAGGGACTATTTTCCCCATCATGCTCCATCACCAGCAGCTGTCATGACCTGAGATGGGCTGCTGCTGCTTCTTCACATTGAGAAGGGAACGGAAGGGAAGGGAAGGGAGGGCAGAGGCAATTCAGACCATGAAGTCAGGGTCACTCTGGGTTCCTGGTGGAAGGAAAAAGAGGATACTCTTCATTGATGAGCACACCCTCATTTTCCCCTCCCACAGTTCCACTGTGCCGGATGCTACTTCATGGCTTGAATCACCTCCTCTCCCTATCAGTAAGTAGTGTCAGCCACCATCCAGTGCTGGATCACTGTGAGGTGGGAATAGGAAAGACATAGAACTCCATGAGCGTAGTTATGCTCCACTGTAGGATTTCAGCCTGACTTGCTCTGTTCTCTAGCAACTGGTGTTCAAGGTACAGTACAGTAGCCATGCTATTTGAAGGCTCTAGAAGCTGTAGTCCAAAAAATGTTCAGATTCTGACAAGACAGCACCCGTTTGTGGTTGTGTGCCTTCATTTCCAACTTATGATGGCTCTAAGACAAACCTATCACAAGGGCCTCTTGGCAAGATTTGTTCAGAGGGGGGTTGCCTTTGTTTTCCTCTGAGGCAGAGAGAGTGTAACTTGCCCAAGGTCACCCAGTGGGTTTCCATGGCTGTCAGGGGTACCAACCTTGATCTCCATACCCATAGTCTAATACTGAAACCACTGCAGCATGCTGGCTCTCACGCCTATTTGCATTTGCTCATTTATCTGTAGAGATGAACAGTTTTGAAATTATTGTTATATAAACAGAAATAAAGTACATTTCACCATATTGATTCAGCCTATTGTCCAGAGGCTAGTTGTTACTGAGCAAAATTGAGGTCCCTGCTCTCTTTATGATTCTTCCAACTGGGCTTGGATTCGACAGAAAAATAGAGGTCATCTTTAGACAGAGGACTCTCCTCTGATGTCCCTTCAAAGAGAGGACTTTTCTCTGTAAAGGAGGATGCATGGCCATTCTGCTCTCCTAGGTGTAGATCAGGGCAATTACCTGGTGAGCTACATGGCTGAATAAGGATGAGCTTGGTTCTTACCCCAGTCAAGACTGTGTTCTCGCTCCAGTCAAGATAGTCTCCCAGTGACTGCTGATGGCCTTCATGTCAGAGGAGGAGGGAATTGACTGCGGGTTTTTGTTTAAACTTCAAAGAATCTATATTGGGTATATGTTTCAGCTCCTTTAAAGTTCAGACTAAAGTCCACAGTTAATGAACTGTTCCACTTACATGGAAGCCACAGGTAGGTGTTGTTGGGCCCCCATCAGCCCTACCCAGCATAGCTAGCAGTAAAGAATGATATTGATTCACCATGGAACTCTAAATACTCCATACCTCATCTGATTTTGGAACCTAAGCAGGGTCAGAGCTGGTTAATAGGTGGATAGGAGAACACCAGGAATTTCCTGGTTGGCTAGGAAATATTTCTGCCTAAAACCCCGGAGATGCCACTGAACTGGAACAGTGTAAGGAAGCATCTTGTCTTCCTTGGGGAATTGCAGTCCAAAAGCATCTGGAGGGGTCACAAGTTGCCCACTTCTGCTCTAATCACTGTATTGAACTTTCTTTGATAGAACAGCTGAGTCCATCTCCGTCCTTCCTATGTCATTTCCCCCAACTTCTCCAATTGCTATACCGCACAATACAGTACCAGCGCTTGTTAGATGATACAGGGTTTCCTCCATCTCCTGACAGAAACTGCTCCTGGCAGCGTCCTGACACCTGAGATTAATTTAAAGCACCTTAGAAGCTAATTGATTTATTGCAGCTAGAACTGTCAAAGGCAACATCTCACTTCCTCCAAAGGGTGAACACAAAAGGTGCTGGATATATAATTTACAGGACTTGTGGTACAATGGAGACCAGACTGTATTAGCAGGATGACAACCAGTTATAGGCAACTGGAATTCAGAAGCACACTTCAGTAGCTGAAGTGCTAAGCACCACAGAGCTATAATTTAAAATCTCTTCCAGGGTGGGTGAGAGAAGAGGTGAGGGTGGGTGAGGACAAAATTGCCATGGGAGAATGCAGTTGGGGAAAATGACCAGGACTCATATCCTATCCCTGAGAAATATAATCGAATCAGCAAATGTATTTCAACTTGGCAGGCTCCCCTTCCAACTGTTCTTGTGAATTCTTGTTGTTCAAGTAGAACGACCCTAAGGTCAGAAATAGTACATACAGAGGGGGAAAGTAGTTTATGAACACATCCTTTCCTGCACTTAAAGATCTTGACAGGGGTGGGAAATCACAGTGGGTTGTCATCTCAAATAGCAGTTCAACACATTGCTGGCTAAAGGGGAATTGAAAGGAAACGGAAGGGATGGATCCATCTGCGTTAGTAACAAGTTTGTGAACCCCCTGCTCTTGATAGAAAGGGAATAAAATTGAAAACTCCCCATTCTCAGATGAACCAAAATATCAACTTTTATTACTAGCCATTGTTCATAGGGTCTGCCATGCAACATGTTTTACAGTCTTTGTTGGCTGCACAACCCAGTGTTTCAGGTTCTCGTGTATGCCCATTTTACAGATGGAAGTAGGAATGAGAGATGGTGGTTCTTCCAGACCAGAACTTACATTTTTGGAGTACATCCTCCAGAATTTAAGTGTCAGCATGGCTATTACTGATGCTGGCTGGTAAGTTCTAGGAGTTGCAAAAAGTAACTGTTCTAAGCTCTGAGTTTGTCCAGAGTCTTGCAGTGAAGCAAAGGCAGAGATAGGACTTGATTTCCACATTGCTGCAGATCAGTAGAGAAAGAGGAAGAGGAGAATACATTGTGCTGATGTTGATTCCAAATTAGTTGAGCCTCAAGATGACTTGAACTCAGGCAACTTTGTAAGGCTTGACAGCATGGTGATTCACCCTCTCAGAAGCATGGCCCATATGTAGGTTGACACATTTATTTATTTATTGTACTTATTTATGTGCTGGTTTACACAAATGCCATTTCTGCATAATGAGCACAGCTTGTCTGTAAGGCTGCCAGCAGCTCAGCATGGTTCCATCAGCAAATATGAACCAGCTAGAGCTGACCCTAACATCTGACAGAGTTAAGCAAATGCCTCGGGCATCAGATGTCTGCTGGAAGCAGTGGAAGCCCACCCACCAATTCTTCCTACATCTTTTACACCTTTCCCTATGCTATTGTGGTGGTGGGGAGGCCATGATCTGTTCTGCACTTCCAAGCACAGCTTCCCTAAAGTAATCATAAGGAGACACTATTTCTTCTTCTCTACTGCAATCCATGCCTAAATTATTTTGTGACTTATGTCATTGTTGTTATCAAGTACTTGGAGATTGGGGAAGGTGGTATGTTTCAATGACCAGAAGATTGACAGTGCAGTCCCAAACAGAATGTGTAAAAGTTACATCTTTGGACAGATCCTAGAATCTCCCAAACAGATTTCCATTCCTGGGATCAGTGGAGTATGTTCTCTGGTCACTGTATTTCAATTTGCAGCCTGATCTAGAAATCAGAAGGCCTCAGTTCCGGAAATTATTCCCTCCACTGTCTAGCACAGGGTGGATTTCATCTCTTCATTCCATCTCAGTTTTACCTCCCCAATTGCAATTCCCTTCCTGTGGAGGAAACAAAAATAACAATATTGGCCTACCTTACAGGGTTGTTGCAATTAGCATTTACATTTCTATAGCACTTAATAGTGAACTCAGCACTCTGTAAGCAGTTTACAATCTGTAAGCCAATTGCTCCCAACAAGCTGGGTACTCATTTTACTGACCACCATAAAACAACAGTTGGATTGCATGGGCGTCAGGGGTCAAGATGTTAAAAATTAAGGGGAGAGCTTGACCTGGGATTGTCATTCTAGGTATATTCTTGTGTCGCTGTTTGTGTGTTGTTTCATATAGAGAAGGATGGTTTGGGTATGCTGGCTAGGGTCAATGATTCTGGATTTGAATTCAGGCTTGGTCATAGATGCTCATTGAGTGACATCGGGCAAGTTATACTCTCTCAGCATCACAGGAAGACAAAGATAAATCCCATTTGAACAATTCTTGCCACACACACACACACAAAACCCCAACCCTGTGATAAGTTCGCATTAAGGTCACCATAAATAAGAAATGACTTGAAGGCACATAGCAGCAACAAACTAACCAAAATCTTCTTCCTCGCAACATCCACTTTTAAAATCTAATTCTGCCATCGACTCAAGAAGTGGGAATCACATAGTTGATGGATTACAGGCTCCGGATACCTTCTTTATCCAAATCTGAAAAAAAGGAGGGAGAACTGAATTGTTACTGTAGGTGTCCATGATTCTTCTCTAAAACAAAGTTTCCCCTTTGATCATCTGATCCATTGCTTCTGAAGTACAGTGGCTTCAAAACCATATTTGAGGAACTGGAAGAGATCTTCTGATCTCTTCCAGAGGTACCAGAAATGGCTGGCAAGGCCCACAGTAGGTCATGGAGAAGGTGGAATGGTCCCTGGACATTGTAAGGTTGTCCACTTCTAGGCCTGCTCTCTGTTGATTTTTTTTTTAAAGATTTGTTTCTAGAATGTTTTTGCTTTGGTCTAAAGCATGTTTCCTTGTTCCTTTACACATCACCCAAACTTACATGTTAACTTTGTAGAGACAAATGTCAAAAAGCCTATACTATTTGTTTTCTTTTTTTAAAAAAAATCTGCAGAAGTGGAATTAAAGGTTTATCTTCCTCATTTACTGAATTTCTTCGAAGAAAAGTAAAGAAAAGGAGCAATCAAAACATGAACTCAACTTAAAAAGCAATTAAGGGCTCAGCAAAAGTGTCACTCTCTCTTTCTTTCACCCTCTCCATTGTGCTCCACCTGTCAGAATGCTTTATGAGGTTAATACTTGTGGCTTTGTCAACAGGAGTTGTGTTAATAGCAAGCACATTTGGATGGGACTAATGCAGAACATGTGCCCTCCCACAAGAGTGCTATCTTTTTTTGGGGGGGGGGGGAATAAAGGTGTTGTTCACTGTGGAAAGCCCCATGTCTGAAGTACTTGTAAGATATAAGTCCGTTTTTAAAACCCGGATGTGTAGAGGAGGCTACATCTTCCACATCATTGAACAATACAGATGATGTGTGTGTGAAATATAGAAAGAGAGAGACTGTGAAAGAGACAGCCTCTCATTTCTGCTGTTTTCCTCTTAGGATGCCCTTTCCATTTATACAGCTGTTACACTTCTAGGATCAATTTCAGTTAACAGGGAACCCTTAAACTTATTTTCAGTCCATCCCTGGGAAATGTGAAGCAGCTGTTTTATTTATTTCTTTACTGATAAGACCAATTTAAGTCCCACTTTTTTTCCTCCTGAAAATATTGTAAGACTAGCAATGGTCTCACATTTTTTAAAATGGATACAAAATTAACCAGATGGGTTGGGAAGTGGGCATATCAAAACAAACCAATAATAAATAAAAGAGGGTTGACTAAAACCTGCACTGAGAATAACCCATTGAAACCAAAGGGTTTTACATTAGTCATGATGAGCAACAAAAGCCCTATTAATATGGATTAGTCTACCCTAAGTACAACTAACTCAGCGTCCAACCCAATTTTGCTTCACATCATATGCAGATACAACTAGCCCACTGCGGACCTCTGTAGAGATGTACAAGCTTAGACTCTTTCTGACTAAGTTTTAATTTTAAGGTACTTTTTTTGGAATTACTCTGCCAGCTGAGTTTGATTCCTGACACTATGGTCTAAAACAAACAAACAAACAAAAACAAAACTTACTTTGTTTTTCAAGCTCTTTGCTGGATTTTTTGGTTCAAGGGTCCACTGTGGACTTGATAAACCTGTACTACTTGTCTAGTTTTTGACAGAGCAGGTCAAGATGACTGTGGCTGTTCTCTCTGCTTCAAGGGCTCAGTGGAGGTGCTTATAGTTTGCATGTAGATCCCATATTCAGTGCATGATACCTCTAGGACACCTTATGGCTCTCCAAGTGTTGTTGGACTGCAACTCGCAGCAGCCATAGCCAGCATAGCAAATAGAAACTGATGGTGGGAGACAACATCTAAAAGGTCTCACGTTGTTGGAGGTGGACAAGTATCAACATCTCTTTCTTTAGTAACTAAGGCTAAAGAGAGAATACTGAAGCATGCCTTCTCTCTATGCTCCTAGAGCTGTACTTCAAGCCTTCTCTACCTTCTGCCTCTAGAGGTCATTTCCTCCCCCCCCCCACCCCTTTTTCTCTCCAAAAGTAAGTATTAGTGTTTTACATCCCTTTGTCTGAGAAAGCAGGGTCTGTGAAGTTTCTCAACCTCAGGATGCCTCATACACACCCGAGAGTCAACATTAGGTGCTCTTCTACTGATGTATAGGCAATTTTCTTTTTTACCTATTTCCTTTGATAGTTTGGATAGTTTCCTACTTTGGATTAATTTCTTGCAACAATAAAGTATATTCTGTTTTTCACCTTACCAGAGCATCCTGCATATTTCTAACCTGTTTTATAACAGAAGCTCATGTTGCACTGGGATGCACGGCACACTGCTTAATATAAATACCAATGATTTCTCACTCAAGTAGCCCGACACTCTTCTGAGCATGGCCAGATCTCTCTAAGCATACATTCTTTCCATACCATTTCCTCATCATTCTGGAAATGTGTGTGTTTTTAATCAATCCATGTGCATTTAAAGAGATACGAAAATCTGCACACTTTTTTGTATACCTGTGAATCTTCTCTTGGTCTTACTCCAGATTTTAAATGAACTATCCCAAAAGTCTAAACCCCATCCCCAAGATAGGTTCAGCACACTGGAAAGCTCTTTAAAAGTTCAGAATACAATCCAGAATAGATTCACCACCAAACTAATATGGAAGCTGCCAACTGCCAGAGAACGCAATGAAAGCTTGTTGAATTCTTGACTTTGCACTGGAGCTACAGGAGCTTCCATTGGAAGGAGAGCTTTCATATTTTATGAAAACTCCTTTGGATTCAATTCTTTTGTCCCTTAACACATCAACACCCCAGTTGTGAGGTGGGGGGAACCAAGGTGAATGTAAATTCTGGAGTTTGTAAGCACATTGAGAAGAGGAAAAATTCTTTCTAATCCTTTTCACTGGGTTCATTGAGGTTAACCTAAGAAAGATAAGATTTCAGGTGAAAATGTACTACAGTTTGAGAAGTCAATTGACTGTCAGTTTCAACACATGGCAAAGAACTAGCTAATTCCACACTTCATCTGAAATGCACACCAGATTCATGGATTCCAGCTGTGACTGGAGCTAAGATTTATTGCAAGTAATCCCTTAAACTGTACAGGCAGGGACAGGCTGATGTGTTACAAGATAACTTTCAGAGTGTTGAAATAAATAAATTTCCAAGGTAATTAAAAGCGCCCACGAGTCCAAAGCGCATATTTTGCAGAACACAAGGTTGCCTGTTGTGTGTCTATCTTGATTCTCTGCTCTGATCTTGCCAGACTTCACCCACCTGGGTGGGTTGGTTTCTGCACTGGCAGAGTTACACCATTTAAACTGCATCTGCACTACAGAAATAATCCAATTTGACAGCACTTGAATTGCCATGGCTCAATGCTGTGGAATTATGGGAACGGTAGTTTTGTAAGAAATTTAGCCTTCTGTGTCAGAGTGCTCTGGTGCCACAACAAACTACAGTTCCCAGAATTCTATAACATTGAACCATGGCAATTACAGTGGTGTCAAATAGGATTATTTCTGCAGTGTGGATGCAGCCTTAGTCCTTCTCAGTGGTGATACTAAGGGATGATCAACCTTAAGAGGTGGCTGACCCTTTCTCTCTGTACATGTTCTTGCAAGAGAAGGGAACATGCAAACATAGGAAGATTCCTTATACTAAGTCAGACCTCTGGACTAAGCCAGACCATTGTTGTCAGCCCCAATTGGCAGTGGCTCTCCAGTGTTTCAGGCAGAATGCTTTCATAGTCTTACCTGGAGATCCCACACACACACACACACATCTCCCATCCAAGTATTAATCAGTCCTGACCCTGCTTAGCTTCTGAAATCAGATGAGATCTAGTATGCTCAGGATCATAAGGAGACTCCTTACTTTTTAGGTAGTTGTTATGCTGTGTACTTGGAAAGAGGATCAGACACAGGCTTATCTGCTGCAGATTAATTCCCCTCTGCCCCCATATTTGCTTATCAAGCAGCATCAGACATACAGATGCTGTTGTAGTTATTAAGTAAAAGTAGACCTAAATCCAGTTGTTGTTCCCATCTAGAATAAATCCATAGAACTAATTGCTGAATGGTAAATCAATACTCCTGTAAATCCCATTGATCCAATGAGTCTACTCGAATTGAGAAAAGCAGTACACTTCAAGCTGAGAATTTATTTCATTCTCATTCTAGCCAGTATGCCATTCTGGGCTGAATCTTTTGTGCACTTTTAAATTAGCAGGATTTTCAGCCAATGATTCCAAGTTGGCTTTAATGCACCCAAAACATGGATGCTTTTCTTGGTCAGAGCTGCACCTCTGTCACATTGTTGGCTCTCCTGACATTTTGGACCTCTAGCTCCCATCAGCCCCAACCAACAAGTCCAATGTTTAGGAAAAAAGAGGAGCTGCATTTCTAAAAACAAGGAGAGGGCAAAAAGGTGATCAAAATACCTGCTTTAGCAAGTCTTGAAAAGCACATATGCAAGTATGTAACTCCTAAGCTATGCTTGCTTATGTCATCAACATGATGCTGGCTGATGTATCCCTGCATTTAATGGTGGAAAATCAGAAATGCTTTACCATCTTTTCTTCTCTTTCCACAGGGGTCTGCATGGGCCAAGGAGAAGTGCCCCACCGGAAAGTTCACTGCCAGTGGAGAATGCTGCAAAGCTTGTAATATTGGGGAAGGGGTTGCCCAGCCATGTGGGTTAAACCAAACTGTCTGTGAACCATGCCTAGACAGTAAGTAATATATGAAAATCATCTGTATCCTGATGCCATGGAATGTACAATTTGAGATCAAAATGCCAAAAGATGCATTGCTGGTTCTAGATTAGGGACCAGTATCTTTGAGTAGAACCTTAATTTGAACCTATTTTAATTCTGAAAATTTTTAGATGGTCTGTGCGATCATGTTTGTGTTTGCACGCATGTGGAGAAAGTATCGATCAAAAGGCAATTCACAATTAATTTTTTAAAAAGTTTTTTAGTAGGTAGATGGCAAAGCAAAGACCCTGCAACTTGTAAAAGCATTGACTTTTAAACACTGCTTATGAGTAAGGTGATTTCACAATAGCCAAATAAACCCTAAGTGACTAAACTAAAATTGTCACACTCTGGACATATCATGAGATCACAACTCATTGCAAAACATGAGAATGTTCAGTAAAGCTGAAGACAGTAGAAAAGAAAACACACATACATGCACACATTATAGGTACATTGACTCAGTCTGCTGGCCTTGAGGTTGCAAGACTTGAGCTTGTCTCCATGACTGGGGCCTATGGAGTCTCTCATTCATAGGGTCATTATAAGTCAAAGCCAACTTGACAGCAAATAACTACAATCAAAAATGAACCCTTTCCTAAAATATACAGCCCATGTTTTTTGAACTCAAGAACTTCCTAATGGAGTTAGTTTGATCATAAGGCAATCACCTTCAGTGGCAGATGCTTGGGAAGTGGCAATGACTACTCCAGATGTTCTTCCTGAATCCCCTGGCTGTTCCTTTACCTTTCTCCAAAAATTAACCACCTTCTGATGCTTCTAGAAGAACTCAGTGGCTTTGGAAGACCACTAAGGATGGGAAGTTCTATTGTTACCCCAGTCTTTTGGTCCTCAATTTTCTTAAAAAGATATTATGGATTTGGGTAAACCTAATTTTGACTATTCTTTACCTAAAAAATATTATGAAATTCATGGGGTCACCATAAGTGCATGGGTGACCTGAAGGCACACACATGCACACACACACAGAGGATAGGCTCCTGTTTCAGTTATCCTCTGTTTGAAAGGGTTCCAGTCCAGATCTAGTTAAAGAGCAAGAATCAGTAGAAGGGAATAGCAGGGGTCCTTGAAATTGTCCATCAGTAGGAAGCACTTGAGCAGCCAGATGCACATATTGCTTGGTTAGAGTCTTCCCTAGTATGCGATATAGGGAACACACAGATGCATTGTATTTCTACTTCAGTTAGATTTATTATTTTCAAATTATACATTTCCAAGTCTAGTCTTCTACAACCATCCATTAATTAATACATATAGGTAATCTCTCTCAAATTTTTATATGAATCGGTGTATGCAAGTTTTGTGCAAATCAACGTCCACTTTTTTGTCCTCCCTTTTAAGAAATACACCTCCTCTTTTCTTCTAGTGATATATAAAATGGCTATGGGTGGGAACAGTTCCCTCCCAATGGAATTTTGTTGGTCCCAATTTGTTGGTACTTTTCCATTTACAAATGGAACATTTTCTGACAAAAGCAAAATGATATATTTCTAACCCACAAATTGGCGGGGTCATGGCCAAGTGTGTCAGTTAGCCAGCTGATCATATGGAATCTGCTTTGTTGGTTTGGATTGCTGAATTAGGATTTTCTTAATGTTAAATATGAGTGAGCCTGCTATGCTATGAGCTACAGCTAACATGAGAAGGCATGACTCATTAGAAAAGACAATAATGATAGGAAAGGTGGAAGGCAGTAGAAAGAGAAGAAAACCACATGCGGATGGATAGACACAATCAGGGAAGTCAGGGGCATGAAATTACAGGAACTAAGAAGAGTAGTAGAGGATGGGGTCTTGGAGATGTTTCATTCACAAGGACACCATGGGTCAGAGATGGACTCAAGGACAGTTAACATCAACAAGAAACAGTTAACATTGGGCTGTGATTATCAGAGCTTGGAAAACTTACCTTTTTGGACAACAACTCCCAGATTCTAGTATCCGTGCTGGCTGAGGGATCCTCACAGTTATAGTTCACAAAGCTATTTTCCCCTGCTCTAGTGATGATACCATGGTGTAATGGTTTGAGCATTAGACTATAACTCTGGATATCATAGAAACCCACTGGGTGACCTTGGGAAAGTTACACACTCTCAGCCCCAGAAAACCCCATAATAGGTTTGCCTTAGGGTCACCCTAAGTCAGAAATGACTTGAAGGCACAAAGTGACAAAAATAATCATACTAGGCTGCTTGGGTGAGAGACAGTGGCTCCCAAAACTTTAGGAGGAGGATAATTTAGGAATGAGAAAGGCTGGCTTGGGGAGACCTCAGGTCTGTTCCGCTCCTTGCAACACTAGTTGAAAATAACTAAAAATAACCTTCCCATGCAAAATCAATGGCTGCTACTTAACCTCAGCAGAGAATGGCAGCAGAGATGCTGGGTATCGAATACCAGTCTGATAATCTGACCTTGGAAGAGTTGCTGTATTGGCATTTGTCAGGGCAGGGAAAAAAGGAAGGAGAAGCTATTCTTTTATTTATTATTTTAAGAAATCCTGCAAACTTCTGCACTGCAAGCTCATATCAAATCTTTGGACACAGAGGAGAGTCATATGCAGGGCCTCGGTAATTTACCTAAGGTACATCATCTGTGCAACACACACCCATTTTTCTTTAAATATTTCTTCTATGCACAGATGTGCTGGCAGAAATGTATGCCAAAGAAAGAAAGAATGAAAAAAGATGGCAGCAGCCACTGGGAGATTTCAGTTGAAAGCTGACTCCGGATAGGGGGGAAATCAATAAAGAGAAATCAGCAGAGAGCCAAGAGAGACAAAAACCAACTTTCAGATGAGTCAGTTCCCAAAATACCAAACCAGGGCTGACAGTTGCATCTGAAACATAATCAGGACAGAGTACCTGAACATATCCCCAGTATCTTATTCTAGCTTCCTTTACACTTTGGAATTTATTAGCACTAAGGTTAGCCCCTCAGGGGCTAGGTTTCCTATGTTTTGCTGGCCTAGACACATGCTTTGCAGTGCCCCAGATGCACACCTTTTTCCTTTTCTGCAAACTAAGGTGGTGGTGGTGTGTGTTTTTTTTTTAAAGAAACCTGTGCTCATATTTTTATTTGATGTTTTTATTGGGATGTATTTTTATCTGATGAATTTTAATGTTTCAATTACAAATTTGTTGTTTTATTTGTATTTTATTGTTAACAGCCTATGGCATTAATTTTAAAGAGAGGAGTCAGAATAAATATTTAACAATGAAGATAAAATGCAACACAGGAATTTTGAGGTTTCTAAAACATACCACATGTACCAACCTTGTATAACCTCAGGCCCTCCATGTGGTTTGGACTTCAATGCTCATCAGGTTCAGCCAGGAATGGCTCGTGGTCAGGGATGATGGGGTGCCTCACCAAGAGAACCTTTAGTTCTCTGTCTGATGTGTTTCCAAACCTGCACAAGTTTTATTTCAGTGGGTCCTTTGTATCCACTGGCTGGGGTTTGGTTCCAGGACCCACCCACCCCATGGATGCTCAAGTCCCATTTAAAAACAATCGCATAGTAAAATGGTGTTCCTTATATAAATAGCAAAATCAAGATTTTGGAATTTATAGATTTTTTTGGAATATGTTCAAGCCGTGAACCCTTGAATCAGTGGATAAAGAATCTGTTGATACAGAAGCTGACTGTATTTTGCAAACCTGCAGGAAGATTTCCAGGGGTACAGTGGATCTGCTTATGGTTTTACAGCTCCTCTTGCTCAGCTGCTCCAGGTTGTGTGGGAGCTCTCCTAAGGCTGATCCTCTGCCAGGAGGACAATTGAACATCTGGATGGCTTCCTGGAGCAGCTGTGAAACTGAAAGTGGATTTGCCATCCATGTGATAACAGATCCACTGGCCCACACCAGTAAAGTTATTGCCACTTACAAGGGCACACCATGTTATGTGCTCATATTTAATTGAAAAAAAGAAAATCATAGTTTTACAGTTGTTTGGAGATTAAGGATAGTATTGATTCTTTTCCTTATGTATGGTCTCCGGGCAGCATATATTGTTCTTCCCCTTTATCTTGGATTACATTTCCTTGACTCTTGGCCATGCAAGATGGGAAGATTCAGAGAGTTGCAGTCCCAAGATCAGGCTTATTCCTTCTCCTACCCCATTTTTCAGACTGATAGACTCAAGCACAGGAATCTTATGCTCTCATCCAGCAGATGAAATCCACATGAACAAAATGGGCTGCTAGATTAGGATTGCAGATAGTCAAGGAAATCACCTGTACTAACTGAACCACTCATACTGAATTCTATGCTTAACTTCATGCAGATTGCCTGCATGTCTGGCTTGTGTTCTGGGGAAACATTCATTCCTAACAGCTCCAACCTCAGAATCCAAGATGTTACTGTATGGAGATATTTCCTGTCTCATCTGGGATATCTATTTGGAAAGAGGGTTTGGAGGAAGACTTCCTAGGAGCAGATTTACAACTTGTCTACCACATTGAAACTACCGCAGTCTGGGATGTATGTCTGATTCTGCTAAGCTGCCTGTGGGTGGTTGTGGACATAAACACATGTGCTCCTGCTTTATGTTATTAGGTACAAATCTGACCTAGGTGACATTCACTTCTAGTGAATCTGTGCTGTTCCCAGTTCTGGGTTGGTAAACTGGAGTCTTTGGCTTGGATGAGCATTGCCAGAAAAAAGAAATAGTTGCTTGAAAGGACTCCCCCTACTAAATCCAGATTTTATATATATATATATATATATGTGTGTGTGTGTGTGTGTGTGTGTGTGTGTATCACCAGAAATTATACAGAAAATAAAAGGAAACTTTTATGGTCTCTATGAAAAATTCCAAAATCCACAGTCAGGTAATGTCTTTTGTCTGGACTAAGCAAAATGTCATAAAAATGTATAAGTTTTAGATTTCTCTAAAAATTTTCATCAGGCTGCATGGGACTGGGGAGCTTATAAGAACAATCTTCGAGAAGTTTGTCCCTGAGAGTGCAAAGAAGAGCCTAGCTACACTGCAGATGGGTTTATTCTGTTATTTATGTGCACATGCAGGTCAGTCTGTACTCAAATGTAAGCCTCCACATAGTTCAGCTGCTCCCACCAAGCTGGTGCATATGAGATGGCAACCTTAGTGAGAGTGGGGGATATCTTGTACAAAAGCAATGCAAACTCAACCAGTGACATTTTAAGAGTTGTACTTGACATTATACCTTTTGGTCAGCCTTCAAGGGTTAAGAAAAGACCCAACTTTAACCTGAAGCACCTGAATCAGCAGACTTTCCTGTGAACAGAGTAGAATATGAACTTGGACCTAAAATGTCTCATTTGCCTCATGCCCAGACTTAGAATACAAATCTTCAAAAGGTAGATCACACATTTTAATTGCAGTCACATCAGGTTATCTGCATTGTAAGTCAGATGCTTTCAAATTAACCATGGGCACATTTTAGGAAATAAAATATGAGATATTCATAGTTGTAGCAGCCAATTAAGTTGCTGTCTGCAGCCAAGATGATTAAATTCATGAAGCTATGCCCCCGAGGAAGACTCTGCATGAAACAGGTTATTACCTAGAACCCTGTTGGTTGCTTGCATACCGTTGTCTGTTCACTTAATGTATTTACATGTTTTACTTACTGTATAGCACTATCTATTTACCTACTTCTGTCATCGTATCTTGTTGTAAAGCACTGAACACCTGCACATTTTCTCTACTTACAGTGTTTAGAATATTGGCTTCTTTTACTTGCTGTATTTGATTAGTAACTTAAGCATTTTGCACTGAACACAGATACAATGACAAAGTTGCTAGGTTGGGCATTGTTTTTTCAAAATTATAGCAGAAACCTGTGTCATTTTTTTTGGAGTACATCTATTACATTTTGCAACTCTTTGTACAAGAGTGAATGCAGTTAGTGCTTAGAGCTATACATGATTTCATGTTCTCTTAAACAATCACTGAATGAATCTTTACTGGTATTCTTCACATTCACTAAGGCAAGTATGCACTTGTTGGAACTGTTCTCAAGCTATGCTCTCACCTTGTACACCTCAGTCAGCCTTACATCCTTTTAAAACGATTTATATAAAACAACAACAGATCAAAATACAACACATGACATCAGTTAAAAACACATAAAACAGTTAAAACATGTGACACCAGTTAAAAGAACATATAAAACCAATACATATTTAAATAATCAATCCATACTTTTTAATTCATAATATAAACATTCGTAATTTAAAATCATCTGGATAGGCCTGCTGAAAGAGATTGGTCTTTAGTTCTGTTCTAGATTCAGACAGCGTATCCAGCTGTGGAATCTTTTGAAGCTGAATCTATTAAAACATTATATATGTTTTGTTGTTGTAAGCCTTTCAAGTTGTTTCTGACTTTTGGTGATTCTAAGGCCACCTATGGTGACATATTGTGGTGTTCTCTTGGCAAGATCTGTTCAGAGAAGGCTTGCTTTCCTTTGAAGCTGAAAGTGTGTGACTTGCCCAAGGTCACCCAGTGGGTTTCTAAGGCCAAATGGGGATTCAAACCCTGGTGTCCAGAGTTGTAGACCAATGCTCAAAGCACTACTTCACATTGGCTCAAATTTCACCTTAACACCAATAGCAGCAACTACTACAACAAGTGCAAAATCTGAATTTTAAAAAATACTATCCAAATGTCGGAAGAAACATAGTAAGATAATGTATGCCAAGTCATATTTTCTGTTCCATCTAGCTATATTGTCTAGCCATTTTCCCCAGGATTTTAAGTTCCTAGCCCTAGCCACCTACTGACTAAAATGTGTAATGACATTGTCCACATGGGAGTTTATCACATGGGAGGAATTTCTCTCAATTTCAAAAGAAATGGAAGTGAGGCCAGTTCGGAATTGAGCAATTCATGATTGCATATTGACACTGCATTGCATTCAGAACTGCCTGAAATTGCCTCCCACTGCCTGAAATTGCATGTGATAGTTTCTCACGCAATCCTGCAAAACCCCATGATTGCATTCGGAAGGACTTCCCTTTGCCAGAAAATGTGTGTGATCAGCTTTCACACAATCACACGAAACCCCATGATTGCATTCAGATTGCCATTGGATTATACTTCCAATTCCCTTCATGTGATAAACTCCATAGTTTTGTTAGCAGGTACACCATGGCTGTCAATGAAGCGTGTGAGAAGAACTGATTCCACCAAAAGATACTGTACTTGAAGCCATAGGGACTTTTATGCTGGGTTGTGCCATAAAAAAAATAGGAGTTTAACTTGAACCAAGTCTTACCTTCAAGAATGCCAGGAACTTACTTATGAGCCTTTGAAGTAACAAACAAAGAGTCTCTAAACATAGGCAGAATTCATTCCCCTTATCATTAAGACTACACATACCAGGGATTTAGGTCCAAGAGTTCCCTATAAAAGAACCTCACTGTCCATGAGACATGAGATTTCAAGCAACTTTATAGTCACCTACCATTTTTTAAATGGGAGACTGGATGAAGTGGGTTGTAGAATACAAGACTCTCTGCATGCTGAGTTCACCAGCACTTAAGATCCCATCCTGAGGGTCTGCCTGATCCTTGGCAATGGTCCACTGATGGTGGTGAAAGGATTCATTATTTATCCTGCTCCCCTCAACATCCATCATCACATAGAGTCTGGCTGGGTTTTCTGTCTGGAGAGTCCGTCTCTTACTCCAGACTGCTCCTGAGAGAGTACCCCTGTGGCCCATCCATTTTACTTTTCCAAGTACAGTGTCTTCCCCTCTCCTCTACACCAGTCTAATGGCTACCCCATTAATAATTCAGTTTGATGTAAGGATTTACCCAAGTTAATGGGAGAGTTTTGTTCCTGCAACAGACCTGAATATGGATGTAAAGCCATGATTATATTTAAGAGAGACCTGTAGAGGAACCTGAAAAAATGCTGGCCGGGGGGGGGGGGGGGGAGGGGGATAGCAAGTTGGACAAGCAGAACAGACTAGTATAACTTGGAAGAGGACCTGGCTTGCTAGGTAGTTAGGAAAGTGAACAGGAACACTCAAAAACAGGTGGTGACTTCCATCAGTAGAACAATGAGTCCAAGCCTTATTCCAGATTTAAATAGAGCTTTCCAAGGTGTTGCACCCATTTTGGTTCAGAGCTAAGCTGGACTGGATACACTTCTCTCTGACATGGAAGCCAGTTCAGACTACACTCTGACCATATTCACTGCTGTACTGACAGAGACTGCCAACTGCTTCTGAGAAAAACCTGACATCAAGTGCAGAGAAAGTGTGGCCCATAGGCTGCCAGCGATACTTCCACCCTGTTTTTTGTGCCTCCTCAAGCCCGTTATGAGACCCACTAGCATCCCTAATATCTCCAATATTTTGGAGACAACTCCAACATTTCTTTTTTTTAAAAAAAAAAATTAAGCAAAATATCGTCTCCAAATGCCACAAGGTGTTGCTCATAATTTTCAAACCTAATACTCTCAATCTCACCCCTCACCTACCTGTTGGCCAAAAGAAAGAAAAAGAAAGAAAAATGAGCCTGTACCCAGAAATAGAACTCCAGTTACTTCCAGGATTCATTTTACCACACTTATTACACTTTTTCCAGATGATATGCCCAGTCAGGCAAGGAGAGATGGCTAAATGCAATCTAAATGAGAAACAACCCTTATTTTCTAGTAGACAGGGAAATCTGGGTTGACATTCATTTAGTGACATACACAGGGTTAAATTGTACTAGGCATTATTATTATTAGTGTTATTATTATTATTATTTTGGACGATGTATAACAGATGGAGTTATGCATGTGAAAACATTTTACACATTAAAATACAAAGAAAGTAGCATATGAAACTAGCATTAGCTCTATGCATTGCCTTTGCACATTGTGCATTGCAGCTGTACAATGGGTTGTCAACCATGTGCATTGACCATTGATCCAGATCAGTTCTGCTATGTTGGTATTCAGTATAGGGGTTGTATTGATTTGGCAGATATCTGCTGGTAGATACCTATGCCACATGGACAGAGCATAGTATCCCAGCTCACCTGCCCTCTGTTTAAAGGTGCCCTCTGACACCCATCCCAGATGTAGTTAAATATAAAAAGCTGTAAGAAGGAAAACAAAGTTACTCAGCAACAGTGAAAACCTAGATAGCAGGTAGGCAGATCACCTGGTCATAGTCTTCCATCACTGTGGCCTGTACCCTCTAACATTTCACAGACTGAAACCATGACATGTTTGACAAAGCAACATCAAGATGTTGTTGTTTTGTAACTGTCCTCAAGTGGACCTCAACTGATGGCTACTCTATGGGTAAGATATTTCAAAGATCCCTGTCCTCCACTGCTCTGCTTAAGTCTTGCAGATTCATGCCTGTGACTTCCCTTATAGAGTCTAGCCATCTGGCATGCAGTCTCCCTCTCTTTCTACTACTCTCAACCTTTTCCAGCATTATTGTATTTTTTATTAGTCTTGCTTTCTCATGATGTGGCTGAAGTATGACAGCCTCGGTTTGATCATCTTAGCTTCTAGGTATTTTAGGCTTGATCTGTTTTTTTTTAATATAAATTTTTTATTAAGCATATAAAAACATAAAACACATCAAACACATACTTACATATATGCATAAATAGATAACAAAACTTACATACTAAAAAAAAACCTTTGTCTATCAAACAATATTGACATAATTTTCTTTGGGGTTTTCAGGCTCTGTGACCGTGTTCTGGAAGAATTTATTCCACAGTTTTGCTTGCAACTGAGGCTGGCATCAAGACGCTAGTCATAGTTGCAGGTGAAACATCAAGAATAAATTGCTTCAGAACACGGTCACACAACCTGAAAAACCCACAGAAAATTATGTCACTCCTTTCCTTTTTCCCACTTTCTCAAACCTTCATTCAACTTACTTAAACTTTATTTGTTTCTTACTTCCCATCAGTACTGGTCCTTTCCATTCTAAAGTTTCAGTATAGCTCTCTCTCTCCATTTTTCTTTTGAAAATTGAATTCTTTTAAGAATTGAATTTAAGAATTCAATTACTCTTAATCATCCCTTCTTAATTTTTTTCCAGTGAACAGTATTTTACTATTTAATATATTTCTATTATATCATATAATTTCAACGTCCAGTATTCTGTTGTGGGAATATACTGCATCTTCATTTTTGAGCATACAGCATATAACTCTTGCAATTGTAATTAAATAAAACAAGACTTTACCATTTTCCTCCAGCATGCCTAATAAATAAATTTCTGGTTTCAATTTTACTAATTTACTATTACTGATTGTATCATTTATAATTTTCCAATGTCTCTTTGCATATTTACAAGGCCACCAACAATGAAAAATGTTCCCAATGTTTCCAACACTTGTTATCTTTAATTTTCTATATCTTTTCTAATTTGTCTGGAGCTACATACCAACTAAACAAGATGGAAGATTCAAGATTAAGACACAATCTAACGGAGGATAAAAAATGAGTTGGCTCCCAAACAGACATCTAAACAAAAGATGAGAGACTCAGAAATGGTTTTGAAGACAAAAAAAAAAAATCAGATTTAGTGAAAGTGCTATGCAAAATACAGAGTAAAACTATTAGAATCTTTTATAGAATTTTACTAAAATGTGAAATAGAAGAGGAAATCATAAAAGACTCCATGTTAAAATGGCCATGGGATGTGGTACACCCAATACAGTTCTCCCGATAGGAAAAAAAATTCTGGACTAAAAATATCAAACACACTTTCCCCCAGAATTTAAAAGAAAATATCTATAGGCTTGATCTCTTCAAGGACCCATTTGTTTGTCTTTTTGGCTGTCCATGGTATCTTCAGCACTATTCTCCAGCACCATATCTCACATGAGTTGGTTTTCTTTTTATCCACTTTCTTCACTGTCTAGCTCTCACATCCATACACCATGATGGGGAATACCACAGCTTGGATGATTCTAACTTTCAGTTGTATATCTTTGTTCTTTAAGATCTTATCTAGTTCTTTCATTGCTGCCCTTCCCATCCCTACTCTTCTTCTTGTCTCTTGACTGCAGTCTCTGTTCTGATCAATGTTTTAAGTTTACCGCATTGCATTCTCAGAACGGTACAAAACGGGAACGGCCACTTCCAGTCCCATCCGCTTCCATTTTGTACCGTTCTGAGAACTTTCTAAGAACACAATGTGGTAACCTTATTTGATTCATGTACCTGAAATCTTGGACTATTAAGATTTCCTTATTATCTAGGGTGAATTTTTGTAGACCATACATGGTCATTATTTTCGTTCTCTTTATGTTCAGAAGCATGTCTGCCTTTTCACTTTCTTTCTTGATCTACCTCAGTAACTGTTCCAAGTCTATGATGTTTTCCACTAGTAATATGGTGTCATCCACATATCCTAGGTTGTTGATAGTCCTTCCTCCTATCTTCGCTCCTCCTTCTAAATATAATCTTGCTCTTCTTATGATGTTTTTTCTGCGTATAAGTTGAACAGTTATGGTGATAAAATGCAGCCTTGCCTGATCTCCTTTCCAATTATGTTATTAGTGGAAAAGAACAGACAAGTTGGGAGAAATTGCACTAGTTTGCATTTGCTTACTGGGAAGGGTAAGATTCTGCCTCTTCCTTTACTCTCCCCCTTGCTGAGATAATTGAGTGAAAACTATTTTTTCACTTGGAACTCTGCAGCAACTGAATCTGAGGACAAAGGAGGGAAAGTGAACGGAAGAGAGAAAGGGCAACCTCTTAAAAGCAGCCAACAAAGTAGGACAAAGAAGATTAACTGTCCCTCCCAAATTGGGACAAGTGAATAGTATGGTGTTAGATGGATTATATTACTATTTAAATTAATATTTCAAAAATTGCATTGTATCTTTCCCTGGATTGTCCACTGTGATCTGTCCCTACAATGGCCTTGGCAATGGATCCACTCCTCTGTCCCTTGGTAACCTTTTCGTGGGAACCACCACTATGGAAATGGGAGAGGGAGTGGAAGGCACCTTGCCCATGACCACCCTCAAACTGAACACCATCTCTTGATAAACCAAGAACTGACGAATCAATGCAGTATTTGAATGGGGCAGAACATTTTAAAACGCAGGACCAGAAGCCAGTATATGGCACACATTTTAAACACTTCCCCTGCTAGATCTCTTAATTAGGCAACAGTACCTAATGAAATATGTTCTCATCCGTTTTCACCTTGTCATCCGTGTTGTCTGTTGATGCTTTGCAATGAAACAAGCTCTTCCTTTTAAAGCCCTTTGAAGCATGTGACAAGTAGCTGTCAGCTCACGGATTTACAGGGAGAGATAAATGACAGGTGAAAGAGAGAGAGGGAGAGATGAGTTTAACAGCAGCAGGAGAGTAGGCCAACAAAAAGGAAACAGCAGTGGCTGAGCTGATCAAAGCACATCAGGGTTTGCTTTTTAATTTTAATTCTAAAGCAAGGGGCATGAAGATGTTTAAAACAAAGTAGAAGGATTGCTTTGGAGGCAGAAGTCTAGTCTTTGCTAGAGAGGCTCCAGCTCAGCCTTCCCCAAATTCTCCCCATACCCTCCATATGTGTTAGATTACAATTCTTATCATCCCTGAAAAAGTAGTGTCACTGACAGGGGATGATAGGTATTCAGCACATCAGGGGAATGCTGGGTCAGCAGGACTGGACTAAGACAAGCTGAAGCCCTAAGCTGTTGGAGGTCTAAGAGGCCTCATAGTATTGCCAAGTAAGTGCATTATATCATTATTCGAATGATATAAAAATTGATATTTAGTTTTGATTTATTTATTAGCCAAATAACTGGCATTGCATTAATAATTAAAAACTCAAAATATAATACTTATTTACCACCACCGCCATCCCTCACACACATCTGAATCCCTTAAAGGGTGAGGAAATATTGTTTTGGTATTTGGTTGAGATCAATATATTAAGCAGGGATTATAGTAATGGGGAGGCCAAATAATGGCATTGCCCCCTGCAAGAACTTCTCTCCCCAAAAAAGAAAATTTCCTTCATTCTCCAAATCGCTAGCATTGCAAAGAATGAGACACTGAACATTGTTCACACATATAGAACTCATATGTTTGCTGTGTCTGCATTCCCTTGGTTACTTTGTTGGCACTTGTCTTTGGAAGCTAAATTGTATCACTAGATGTTTGAGTTAAGTTATTAATTTGTGGAATGAAGGAAAATTTCATGGACAAGCAGAATTCTTAATGTTCTCATTCCCCCCTCCACCCCTGTACCTGCACTGTAAGCAAGTAAGTCTCCCCTCGCAAGCCTCCCTGCTGTTGATCCTTCTCTTTTTAATTCATGTCAGCCTAAACTATAGCACAATATACCCCTTTCTTTCTTTAAAGAGTCCTGATAAATATTTTTTGGCTGAGGGGAAGCCTGTTTGACATGTGATAGAAGCACAGATGGATTAGAGTGGCTATACACTCTCTTTTACAAAGAACTGTTCTCCATTTCAGGGCATGTTCTGTGCTGACATCTGGCAGTCCAAATCAAGTTAAAAGTTCATAAAATATTCCAAGGGATATCGAGTGATTTGAAATTGCCCATGATCCACAGAAAGTATTTAGACAGCACACTGAACAAGTAAGGCACACAGGTCCACCTGGTCACATTTTCTCCCCACTAGGCTACGACTACTATACATTTTTTAAAAAAAATCTATTTGTTTTATGTAATTAAATTTGCATCTGACTAGCCCACACAAATTTTATTTCCTCTACTCAGCATTGATCACATTAGAATCTGATGGATAAAGTTTCTTTATGCTGAATTATTCTATATTAGAATACAGCAGTCTAGCAGGGAGCCTGTTCCCTCTTCCCCCAGAAGTTGAAATGCCCTCAATATTGATCATGATGCATAGCATGATAGCTGGAGTCCACACAGAGACAGACAGACAAACGCACATCTGGGAAGTCAGCCTACTCCAGCAAACATCATCTCTTGTATTTTATGTGGCTGGCATAAAAACAAACCATGAACACCTTTTAATTAAATTTTCTGTAATTCTCTGTAATTTGCATTAATTGCTCTTTTGAGGGGGAGAGAGAAGTTTACATTCTGTTGCAGAGACTATAAAGGCAAGTGGAGACTTCTCAGCTTGACAGAAGATTCAGGATATGAGCTCTTGAATAAAACAATTCCTGTTCATGGATGGGGCCTGATGGAGGAGCTTCCTGGATTGAGATGAGAGAGAATCTAGGATCTGTTCACACTGTACAATTATAGCACTTTGATTCTACTTTAAATGCTCTGGCAACATCCTCTGAAATCCTGTGATTTGTAATCTAAATTCTCTCTGGCTGTGAATTCTAAATATCTCTCCCTAAATTGCAAAGTGCAAATCACATAACTGTAACATAGATGAGGAAGAAACTTAAATATTCAAAGATTTTCCATACCTTCGATCACTCATTGATCATAATGAAGACTGCAGTGAAGTAAATAGAGGACAAGGACTTGGAAGGGCAGCTATTAAAAAATTCAACCAGATCCAGAAGTGCAAAGATATTTCAGTGAATACTAAAGTTAAAATTGCCCATCCCATTGTATGTCCATGCCATTACTATGTATATATATGAGAGCTGGATAGTGAGGAAAGCTGATAGGAAGAAAATCAAATCACTCAAAACCAGAAGGTGGCGAGTTCAAGACCAGCAAAGGGCTGAAGCTTGACTCAGGCTTGCATCCTTCCGAGGTCGCTAAAATGAGTACCCAGATTGTTGGGGGCAAATAGCTTAACAATTGTAAATGAAGCTGTTTGTTTAACAAATTGTAAGCCGCTCTGATAGTCTTGGCTGAAGAGCGGGGTATAAATAAAACATTATTATTATTATTATTATTATTATTTGAGATGTGGTTCTGGAGAAGAGTTCTATGGATATCATGGATTGCTAAAAAGACTAACCATTGGTTCCTAGAGAAAATCAAGCCTGAACTCTCTTTGGAAACCAAGATTACTAAACTGAGACTGTCATACTTTGGTCATATCACGACAAGGCATGACTCACCCAGGATTCCAGAGGATGTACCTATTACAATTAAAGTAGAATCAAAATGTTATAATTGTGTAGTGTAAATGAAGCCTTCCAGCACGTCTTCTGGTCAAGTAGATGTAGAGTTCAGCATTTTAAGCAGGTCTAGGGGAGAACAAAGTGGTTTTAGTTTGGTTCACAGGATGACTTTAGAGTAGTCACTCTGTCTCAGCCTGACCTACTTTACAGGGCTGTTGTGGGGATAAAATGTGGAGGAAGATAGCCAAACATGCTGGCCCGGGCTTACGAGAAGAAATAATAGGATACATAAATAACAAACAAACCAGAAGAGTCAAGTTATAACTACCCATGCTTTAAAACCTATTAAACAGTACAAAAACAGCCCCTTTGCTTGGTTGGCAACTGGCCCACAAGCAAAGCAAAATGCTAGGCTGGAGAAGGGCAATATTTTCAAAGAGAGAGAAAAAGAGAGCCCCCCCCCCCCCAATTGTGGAGAAAACATGTATTGTTTCTATCTACCTCTGGTTAGATAATTTGAAGCATTATCTAAACAGCAACAGCACATCCTGATGGAAACATATGCACACATCCGATGCTTAGGGTTACTTGACAGAAAACTCGAAAAGGCTCCTGTACCTTCAATGGTTGGGTAGAAAAGGGAATTTCAGTAGTCAAGTGATGATCAGCACCTGTGGAAGCTCCTTCCTCTTCACAACCAGATATAGGGGCCGTCTCCAGTTTTTATTCCAGCAATCCTAGATATTACTGCTCAAAAACCTTAAAAATTGTGAAGAAAACAGCCACAACCACTATTACCTCTTCTCAGTCTTATTTCTGGGCTACAAAGGAAAAGAAGATCTATTACATGATAGATCTGTCACATGGCAAAGAAGATATTTCTTTGGGTTCCCAATTATTCCTAAAGAAAAAGATTAATTAAGGAGTTGCTTGCCTCCCCACCAGATCTACCGGATCTCTTTGCCTTTTATGGCTTGAATCCTTTTTCCTGATGTGACTGATACTGTTGAATAATTTATTATACCTCCTAAAATTAACTTCACAAGAATTTTATTTGCTTTTTTGAAAAGGCCTTGTTAGTTTGGCTGATTGTATGTTTTGGGCAGAGGGTTTCCTTGCTCTACGGAATATGAAACACTTCAGAGAAATGGAGGAATTTCCAGAGCATAGTGATGTTACTGTTTAGGATCAGAGTTCCCAGAATCCCCCACAGGCCATGCTGGCAGGGAAGTCCAAAAAATAACACTTCCAGGCAGCGAAGGTTGCTCACCTTATATTAGCCTTCCCCAACATTGGCCTTCAACTTAAAGGGAAAGTAAAAGGGCAATAAAACGTGTATTTCCTTTGCGTCAGTTATATTTTTCCCGTCAGAGGTTGGGAGACAAGTTTGTCAACATTTCTGCTTCAGTTGCTGAAACAATTTGTCTCACTTTGGGTACCTTGATTTTTTTGAGATGAGGTGCAATTTACAGATCCATGACAGGTTGCAAAATGCCTTTGCTTGGCCTTTATTTAGCAAGAAGCAGAGGCAGTAGTTCCACTTGAGCAGTAAGCTCTAGCTGCCATTTTAATTTCTCAGAAGGTCAGAGGTATACAGTAGTTACTGAGGCAGAAATGAGGGCATTGCCTTTCCAAATACAGTCAGCCCTCCACATTCTCTGGGTTTAGGGGTACAAGACCCCTATAAAAGTGGAAAAAAACATTAATACCTATAGTCCAAACCCCACAAACCATATGTAACACACACAAAAAGTATGATTCACAGATTCATTCATTCCATCATAGATGCCTTTGAGGCGTCGGGGTTCCTTCACAAGGCAAAAGCAGGCGGCTGGTGGGGCCTGCTGCTGCATGTGCTGCTGCCTATGACATTTTTAGTAGGGATTTACAAGCCTTGCCACACATTCAGTCTTGTGTGATTTGTAATCCCTATTAAAAATGGCATAGGGCAGCAGTGGCAGCGAATAATCTGTAAATAATCAAATCCCAAAAAAGTCAAATCCACAAATGTGGAGGGCTGACTATAACGTACCCTGCAACTGTCTGGATTTTGCAGGGACAGTTCTGATTAATCCTTTGTTGTCC
The DNA here is from genome assembly GCA_034509955.1 of Urosaurus nigricauda. Lineage (NCBI taxonomy): Eukaryota > Metazoa > Chordata > Lepidosauria > Squamata > Phrynosomatidae > Urosaurus > Urosaurus nigricauda. Next base: position 25,135,938 of record JAOEGL010000006.1, on the reverse strand, counting down.
CACTTTTTCAGCTGTTTTTAAAATGTCCTAGTTTTCTCTCTCCTCCTCCACCTTGCCCCCTTTGTTCTTAGCTTATGTCCATCCGTGCAAACTAGTTCAAAAAGCAAAAGTAGTTTGTGCTCAACTCAGCAGAAGGAAATGAGAAAAGAGGGCAGAATCTTGTTCCTCCCGTGCAGGCTTAGGGAAGATCAAATTTCTCTGACCTCTTCTAGCTTGTGTATTCTGCCTCATTAATAACTTTTGCCATCTTGACCACTCTCTGATGTTATTTGGCCACATCTTTCCCAGTTTTCATCCGTGAAATGCTGGTGAATGTGAAATAAGAATACTGCCCCCAATGAAATTTTCTTTCCCTTCACAAATGTCCAGTTTTGCAGAAAGTTAGACATTGAAACTCATTCACGCTTTGAACTCTTACATTTGTTATGTTTATTGTTTTTGCTAATTGTTTTGCTAATAAATTTTAAGTTACTGCTGTGCTAGAAATATGAAGAGTTAAGGAAAATATCATTGCAGGGGCAGAATTCCTTTTTGGGGGGCGGAGATGGCAGTGTCCCAAAATGTAGCACCCCGTGTTTCAAATGGAGCATCATTCTGGGCATTATGAGAAATTAAAGTGGTAGCTAGACCCAGCAGTGTTGTGACACTTCAATTATTGGATCATCTCTCTCTCTCTCTATCATTTTAAAAGGGATGTGACCAGTAACGTCATCAGTAGTGGGAAACCCAGCAGCTATGACAATACCCGTTTTTTTGATGCAGCCCTGTACCTGAGACAGAAAATTCCTCAACCTGACCCTAGAGATAAAAATACATTGACAACACTTAAGAAACTAAACATTTGTTTCTCTTCTATGAAACCACAAACCAGCTGCCTTTAGACAGATTCAAAACTTGCAAATGATGGACTAAATGTAACAAATTTACCCGTGGTATAATGAAATTATATTTCAAAAGTAATAACATATATAAAGTAATATAATAGCTGCTCTGATAACATTTAGGGCTAAAGAGCAGGGTATACATACCATAAATGAATAATAATAATAAATAATAAGTGAGAGGGACATTAATTTTTCTTTGGTGTAACAGGTGACTTTTTTTTAGATATTCTTTATATATAAAAACTAACTAAAAACTATCTATATTGTTTATCTATATCAGTATACAAAGAGATTTTGTAGCATCTTTGTGGCTGAGATAAAGAAGTTTGTAGCATGAGTTTTTGTGAACTCGGTCTACTTCATCAAAGGTTTTTGGTACAAAATTCTCTATTTCAGTTTCAAAGGAGCTTTGGTATCTCTTTGCATGCGGATAAAGTTTAACAAGGCCATATCTCTGAATACTGATATTCCATTAGTTACTTTTAAAGTGCATTTTGTCAAAACAGATCCATTCAGATAAGTTTTAGGAACATTTACTGTTTTATTGAGAGCATGTACATGTGGGGTTGCATTCCAAAAGGAGTGCTCCCTCCCCATTGAGGTAAGAATATCAAAGTCAGAAAAACATGGAAAACTTGTGGTTAAACCATTAGTGGCAGACAATGGAGAACTAGGTGTTTCACAGATTTAAGCAAGTTTGAAAAGCAGCTATGTCTGGTATATCATTATTTTTAGCAGAAGTCCATTGTCCAAATTCCGCTTTTCTCTAGAATTTTCCAGCTCTCTGTTTCCTTTCTCTCTTTGTCCCTTTCTCTTCTCCTGTTTATATATAAGACATCTCTTTGTTGCTCATGTTGTCTGAACTCACAATTTTTAAGCATTTCACAGGCAACCCAACTGGGCTTTTGGTTAAGTTTTATGCTACTCCTTTAATCTATCCAAAGACTTTAAAAAATTAATAAAAATGGAAAAATCAGTGAACAACAAAGTAAGCACTGCAACAGCTCACTAACATTTTCTCATAATGGTAACAGCAACAAATTACTTTTGTAATTGTGATTTTTTTTTTTTAAAAAAAAAGACTAATGTTTCACACTTTGGCAGCCTTCCCCCTCTTACCTAATGTTAGGGCAGGCTTTGCCTTGTTCTTTAACTAGAGAGATTATACCTAAGATCTTCTACACACAAAGCGTGCGCATTTCTATCAAACTGAGACCCTTTTGCAAGAGCTCTGAAGCCATCCCAAACATTCTTCTCGGTGCATAAGACTCCTAATATTTCAAAAATGCCTCCTTCTAGTTAACCTTTAGATTTCTTCCTGCAATTTAAACTTATTACTGCTTTCCCTAGAGTTCCAAGGGGCATCGGGGAGGGAGGCAAGGGCTGCTCTGGAAAGGGCCGTGACAAAGGCCAGGGTCTCATTGACAGTGACAGCAAAGGGCAAGTTTAAATGAGAGCCGCATGTTTTGATGGAGGCATTCAATCTGGGGAGTGACATTTTGCATCCTGCCATTCAGAAGGAAAACAGCTATTTCCCAAGAATGTCCTCAAGAGAATCACACAGCTAATTAAAGATTAATACGCTGCACTGGGTGGGAGACGGGGTGGAGCTGGGCTGCTCTGAAAGCGAGGCAGAGGAAATCAGTGATGGATTAGAGTTAATATCACAAGCACCCCCTGAGAAAGGCTCAACCCCTCACCTGAAAGGCTCAGCCCCTCACCTTTCCAGAGGGAAAAGCCAGGAAATGAATGGAGGAGCAGGAGGAAAGCTTGACTTGGCTAAAGCCACTGTGAAAACTGGATTCAAATGTCTCATATTTATTTGTCACTGGAAATTACCTGGTGACAGGCGAGGCTTTGGAGGGCCTTTCCTGGAGCTCTGTGTGTGTGTGAGAGAGAATGTTGTGTGCCTGCTGATGCATGGATGTGGGTGGGTGCGCAAACAGAACATGCATGGATGATAGTTTATGTGTGGCATGGGTGCAGAAAAATAGCCCTTCTGGAGGGAGAGGAAAGAAAGGGCTAACATTTTCCAAATGCGACTTTTGGTTACTGAAGAAATGCACCTCTTTTCATTGCTGGTATATATTTTCTTGGCACTATGTATGGAATGCAGATGACCACATGGAAGGTGGCCATGTATAATTCGGGCAGGGGGCAAGAACAAAAGAAAACACACATTTACAGTAACATTTCATATGTTTATTTCTATATGTGCATGGAACTTTGGAAATAATGACTAGGTTTTAAACTGGAATTCAGTGCATCTCAGTTTCATGGGAAAGTTTTGGGTCTAATAGGAATTGGTAGTCCAAGCAGAATTGTTAGTCCAAGTAGAGAGCCAGTGTGATGTAGTGGTTTGAGCACTGGACAACATCTCTGGAGATCAGCCGTGGAAACCCACTGGGTGATCTTGTGTGAATCATACACTCTGGCCCAGAAAACCCCATAATGGTTTCACCTTAGGGTTGCCTTAAGTTGGAAATGACGTGAAGGCACACAACAACAATGACAATAACAGTCTGGATTACAGGAGATCTCTTTAATCTATTGGTAGATGTTGAGTCCAAACCTATGAAAATCCAATTGACTGAAGGGGTCTACTTTAGTTGAAACTCCCAACTGAATTTAGCCTCTGCATTTTAACTGGTCAACTCTAAACTCTGTTAAGGTCTCTTTCACACTGTACCTTTACAGTACTTTGTTACCACTTTGATACAGATACTGCTATGGCTCCATCCTATGAAATTATGGAATTTATAGCTCTCTGACTGAGAATCTAAGTACCCTTCTCCTAGCTGCAAATTCCAGGCTTCCCTAGAATGATGACACAGCAGTTAAGGTGGTATCAAACTGCTATAATTGTCTAGTGTGAAGCCATCCCAGACCTGGGTGCATATTGGCTGGTTTTACTTTTCTGCTCTCCATCCTTTCACTTCCCATTTCTTGCAAAAAAAGTGGGGAAAAAGTATCCAAACACCAAGATTGGACCAATTTTTGCCCACCCCTAATATAGAGAGCATGTTGAGTGAACAGGATCTATCCCAAGAATGCCTTGTTTATACTCTGTTCAACATCAGATTTCTTACAGTGAAGGAACCACAGCTGTTGCACTGCATGGAAAAGACTTCTGATGATGAATCTTCTCTTTTTAATGACTTTAGTGTGAATAAATATGAATGTTCCAGACTGCACAAATGCCCAAGGGTTATTATGTGATGTTATTTAAAGAGAGTAGCAATTGTACTCCTGCAACACTCTGAAAAAGAAAACTTCTCCAACATTTTTGGGAAATGAAGGCAGGGGGGATCCCAAGGTAGGCAAGAAAGTTTGAAGTATGGGACAGGACACAGGAAGACCGATTTGCATTTGGGAATTAATCCCCTACAGAGTGTAGGGAAAACCAAAGAAGCAGGAATGAAGAATAAGGTCAATGGAAAGTCAGCAATTTTGGCATCACAGTTGAATGTTTATATTGGACACCACAATCCTAATCCTTTCCCATAGCTAATGGACGGAAAACAGATGCAACTGAATGTCTCATCAAATATGGTTTTCCCCCATTCTGCTTCTCTGGGAAGCAGTGATGGCAGCAATGTATGGCTGCTGCATCATATATTTGCTTGCTTGCTTGCTTGCTTTGTGGGGCAAAGCTTGGAAATGTAATGGATTTTTTCTAGATTACAACTCCCAAACTTTCTCAGATAGCATGGAAAATGGGGATGTTAACTGGATGATTCTGGAAGTTGTAGTCTCCAAAATATGTTTCCCAAAGCTCCCCTGGACCCCATTGCCACCATTGCAGGTCACATTGTTATGTTTCGGTACACCACAAATGATGCTACATTATTTCCAGTTGACATTTTCAGGTGATTCATGGCCAGAAATTAAGCTTTGGGGGAGTTCAGAGTTTGTGGTTCTCAAATGAAGAAGGTAACCACATATTTGTATGCATTTTTAGATGGTTTGATGAGAGCCACACCAGCAAGTCAGTGTGAACCAAAAGTGATGACATGTCATTTCCAACTGCCATTTTTTCAAGTGATTCATGGTAATTTTAGGAGGAAGGGCAGGTAAAGGGAGGATGCTGAAGAAAAAATGGTGCTGGTATCACTGTTTCCTGCATGCTGCTGAATGAGGAAGACACAAACTCTCATTAGAAGCAGCTATTTTATTTTATTATTATTTTGTATAGCTGGCTCTGTGAAGTCCTTGGAGCCAAGGCACTCTGGGAGGATTGAGCTGAAAATTGCTATGTCATGACACAGATGATTATCCAGGGGTATATCCACGCTGTAGAAATAAAGCAGTTTGACACCACTCTTACTGTCATGACTCTACCCTACAGAATCCTGGGATTTGTAGTTTGGCGAGGCACTGGACCTCTCTGACAGACTAGGCTGAATATCTCACTAAACTATAAATTTCAGGATTTCACAGAATGGAGACAGGACAGTTAAAGTGGTGTCAAATCGCTTTATTTCTGTAGTGTGAAAGAGTTTCAGGTCACCTCTCTCATAGTACCTTGTTCCAAAGATAAGGGCTGAACTATTAGTTGACCATTACACATTATAATTATCTAGACATAAAATTAAAAATAAACCGATTTTAAAATCATAGTTTAAAATTGACTGGGTAGGCCCAGCAGAAGAGATAGATCTTTAATACTGTTTTAAATTCAGACAGCATGATTTGCTGTTGAATCTCTCCTGGCAGCTCATTCCATAATCTATAGCTTTGCAAGAGCTGAGCTGCTACATCAAGTTGATATTTAATTTTCAAAAGGAAAGGTATTCACTCCAAAACCTCTTTCTGTAATCTCAGCTGGGCAGACTTTATTTAATTGGCAGATGAGGAAGCAGACAGACAACAGAACTGGAAAGGGAACTGATGGAAAGGGAACTGGCAGAAAGTCATGGCTGCCTTGTTTTCATTATTAACAGGATATTTAAAGATCTCACTCTCTTGTGCCAGTAGCAGCATTACATGAAAATTACTTGATTGTCATGTCTCTTGATTTACAATACAATTCTCTGAACAAATGTCAGAAAGCATAACTGTATTTAAAGGTGTTGACTCCCAGGCCAATTTTAGAATAAGGAACTATAAAATGGGAGAGTTGTGCAGATGCCTTAAATTACTTCTCAGTAGTTAGCATGTGGATAATAGACTGAGCAACATACTGGGTATTTTTGCGTGTATCTTTTTTTCCCTTTGGCAATCTTTGGTGCAAAATAATAATAGTTATCGTATGTCAATCAATTTCCTTTTGTATTTTAATACGAGGCATACCATCCTTTCTACTAATGCATAAATAATGTCGCTAACATTAGCAAAAACTTTATGGCCCTGCATCAGTCCCACTGGCACTGAGACACTGACCAGGGAGTGCTGATGCACATCAGGATGCTTTTGCTGGTGTCCTGTTATGCATCTTTGCCATTTACTAACAGATAGTGCCTCTACTAAATAACTAAGTATATGGAAAGCTAGACAGTTTACACTGTGATAAAGGCATCTGACCAACAACTGTAACTATTTAATTTTTTAATTAAAAACATCCAAAGTTCTGGAAGGGCCTATACATGGAGTTCTCAGTAAGGCAGCTGAGAGTGATCAGCCCTCAAAAACATTTAAAGGTGTTTGTGGGAGGGGGGCTTTATGTATAACTAGGCTATATTTCAGAGGAAGAAAGAATTGACAAAAGCACCTCTGAGTATTCCCTGCCTAAGAAAATCCTATGAAATTCATTGGATTGCCATAAGTCAACAGGAAACTTGAAGATACATACAGGTGCAAAGAAGGGAGATTTTTGCCTGCCTGCTTCAGTTTCTCCCATTACTGCAGGTTTGTGATGTGAAAAGCATGCAGTTGCAATATTCTCCTTTCTGTACTACTCTGACAGGTTCCAGGGCCTTTAAGGGATGGAGTCTGGCAATTCCAGCATTCAGGAACTGCTCTCTTCCAAGCCTCCTCCTTCATAATACACGTGAAACAAGAGATGTTCTGTGCCCTGCTTTCTACATAGACAGGCTCACTGGAGCCAAAGCTAAATCGAAATAAACTGTTTTAACCTGAAGTCAGCTTGTGCGCATAGCTCCTTCCGCTGCTTTAACTCCCCATTAAATCATAATATATTGCCTCTTTAGGCATTGCAGTGCACTTTATAATACTCACTGGTGTGTGAATCATCCTATGAGATCTTTGTGAAGGAGTCAGGTCAATTTTATTGTTACGAGCAGATTATAACTACACAGCAATGAATAGCGAGTGAATTTTGCCTTCAGGCATTGTTATGCAAACTCTAAACAGACCTTTCCCCCTTTCAGGAGTCACAATAGTATTGCTTAATTTGGGGAGGAAATGAGGGTGGGAAAAATGAGGACCACATAATTAGGGGCTTGGATGTATTGCTGCCTTCCCATTCCAGAAAAGGCCCTGCAGACAAAGATTTGGCAGGCCTTTTTGGAAATGGTGGTTGTAATAGATTTTGCTTTCCTATTCTCACTCACCTGAGAGGAAGTCCCATTGAACATAGTGGGGATTACTTTTGTGGACATAATGCATGAGGTTGCACTATTAGCTGATTTCGTCCACATATGGAATGCTCTCCTTGTGTTCTAAGTCAGCCTTCTCCAAACTGGTGCTTTCCACATATGTTGGACTACAGCTCCTACAATGGGGGCCTAATTCCCATTTATCTTTTAAACCAGGTTCCAAACCGAATCTATACATAGTTCCCACTATCTTTGTACCGGAACAAGGTCAGTGCTGGAGATGCTGTGGGAAGGGCCAGGAGGAGAGGCCAGGCTGTGCAGTGGAGAGGCCTGGGGGCAGAGGAGGCAGGCCAGGCAGGGAGGACGGAGGACATAGGCGGGAAAAAGGCTGGGGATGGAGGGAGGCATGGGGGAGAGGCTGGGGAAAAGCCCCTGCCATTGGGAACTAGGGCAAATTTGAATCCTGGCTCCCACTTGGGCTGAATCGATTTATTTCTAAATAAATTGATCCAGCCCCAAAACACCCCATTTTACTAGCATCTTTTTGACATGGGTTAAATCGGTAAAAACCATGGTCCCCCTTTCCGAATCGCTTCAGCAATTCAAATTAAGTGGGAACCATGGTGGTTTAAACCAAAACATTTGGAATCATGATCCGGTTTAAACCACTGTGGGAATTAGGCCGGGGATTGCAGTCCAGCATTTCTGGAAGTTGGGAGAGGGAAGTTTTCTAGAACTTACATGAGGTTCTTTACTTACCTACCATCTCCTGTTTCAACTAGGAATAGGTGAGGATTTGGCTGGTTCAGTTTTTATAAGAATTTTCCAGATGGCAATTTTTAAATGGATTTAAGATTTATTTGATTTAGTTTTGCCAAAAAATATGGAAAAATATGTCGTTCCCAAAAACTGGGACTCAAGGCAGCTTCATAAATTCAAGAGGGGGGAAAAATATGAGTAACAAAAAAAATGAATAAAAACATACATAGAAAAGTTCAATAACACCCCAAATCAACAAAACAGGATACCTTCATTAGAACAACCAAAATGCACAAAGTACATATTGCAAGTTTTTGAAGCTCCATGGGATTCTTCATCAAGCAAAAGTGTTAAAAATCATACAGGAGAGTCAGCCTATTTTTGTCAAGATGTTGCTGGTGTAGTTGTCACTCTCAGTTAAAATGGTAAGGAGAGATATTGATGCAGGCAAAACACCCCTCCCTCTGGCCATGTGGGCTCTAGGAGTCAAAGAGCTGGAAAGTCCAGGAAATAAAATTACAAATTCCATTAACAACACAAAAAGATACTTCTGTTGAGATCCAGGTTGTTTCTGTTGACCCCACGAAAAAAAGAGTGCTTCAACATGTTTTAGTATATTTTTTATCCAAAACTAATACTAATCACGTGTGAAATGAAACACATTGAATAAACACTGAGCAAGTAAACAAAATCATGTTCAGCCTTCTAGAAACTAATAGCAAGCTTCCTCCAAAATGCATGCAGGGGTGACTTTTTCTTTCACCAGCTCCTAGTTCTCATGAGATTTCCATCATGGTGACCAGACCTATACATCTTTGCTTTGAAAAAAACATTCTGGGGATAGATGATGCGGCAAGCTTATCTGCTGTTTCCTTTTCCTTCTGTTTTCCTGTTCACACATGCTCAGTAAGGGGTTCTGGAGACAGTTGCTGTTTACCTTTCTTGTAGCAGGCAGGAACACACAGCTACAGTAGGATTGGCTACAGGAGAATCCTGTTGTTTCCAAGCTCAAGTGTTATTGTGTTGTGTATTGCAGAGATGCTGCTGCAACTTGACACTGCAAATCTGTGTTTCTTTAGCCCTTAATCACCATCTTGCCAGTGGTGATGCTGATAAAAAACAACAACCTTCTAGCTAGACAGAGAACAAGAAGGGAAAAATGAGTGTAGAAACAAAGACTTCATTAAAAAGAGCTTCTTTGTCAGAAGTTTTGTTAACAGAGGTATGGCTGTATATTGTTACAGTCTTAGATGTGGTTCCAAGAAGTCAGATTTCTGTTTGAAAATATATATATATATATAGTTGTAGTAAAATATGCTGAGATGAAGAAGAAATTATGATCCCATCTATCCGCCTTTAAAAAAAACAAACATCGATCAGATCTTTCTGGATCTTTTAATTAAAATTCAACATGTGGAGATTTTTATTGGACTTTGGAGCCTAGGTTGGTTTTGCCTTGAGACCAACAACTGCACCTCTGCTGAAACACCAGCTTCACATAAAATGCATTAATCATTGCCCAAAACAGGGAAGCATTATCTTTTGTCCTACAACTCTTAAAAATCTCTATGAGAGTAATAGTAAAAAAAAAAAAAAAGGAAAAAAAAGCCAACTTTTCCAGGCTTTGCTACTGATGCACACAAACCAGTGGACACTGAGTTCTTTGAGGGATTGTGACTCACATCCGTTCTTCTTGTGTATTGCAGGTATTAGCTATTCTGACACAGTGAGTGCCACAGAGCCATGCAAGCCATGTAAGGAATGCGTAGACTTGGAGAGCATGTTGGTGCCCTGTGTGGAGTCAGACAACACCGTCTGCAAATGTATCTATGGCTACTATCGGGACAGGGTGAGCCACCGATGTCAAGAATGCAAAATCTGTGAAGTGGGCTATGGCCTTGTGTACCCTTGTGGGGAAACTCAGAACACCTGGTGTGAGAAGTGCCCATTTGGGACTTACTCTGATGATGCCAACCACGTGGACCCCTGTTTCCCTTGCACCGTGTGTGAAGAGGATGAGATCACAGTCAAAGAGTGCACTGCGACATCAGATGCCAAGTGCAGAGGTAATAGTTATAACAGTCACCTGCAAATTTTTAGCTGATGTGGAGGAAGGCTCAGTGATAGCTGTGCTTCTCAGGCTGTCTATGAGGATGACCAGAAATTTTTTAAAATGATGTGCCAGGGACTGGTGTCCATTAATTGCAACTGTTTCTTTCTTTTCTGGAAAGTTCCACAGGCCAACAGCCAATGGTTCATGGACTGGCACTGGTACATAGGCAGCTATTTTCAGCACTGAGTTTTAAAGTATTGCGATGAAGTCCTCAGTTCAATGAGCAGTGAAAGATTTTACAGTGTTGCCAAGATCTGGGGTTCTTTTGGACAAATCAAGGTTTATTCGGGGATATGCCTTAGGAGCTTATCCTATGAACAAATAAGCCGGTTCACCTCTTCTGGCTTGAATTCAGGATCCAGGATGCTCCCAGATGTTATCGTATTTAAATCGCCACCTATCTAGGTGGAATGCTACTGCCACCCAGATACATCCTGGGTTGAAGTCTCACTCACCCGGCCAATTTTTGAAGTCAGAAGCTCCCTGACTTTTAAAAAGTGTTGACTGAGCGAGGCTTCGACTCAGGATATATCTGGGCGGCAGCATCCCACCTAGATAGGTGGTGATTTAGGTATGATAACATCTGGGGGCATTTTGGATCCTGACTTCAAGCCAGAAGAGGTAAAATGGCTTATTTGTTCATGGGATAAAGTCCTTAGTTTGTTAATAACTTTTCAAACTGCACATAGTTGGAGACATACTGGAAAATGAAGAGTGTAATGTTTTCAAACTGAGGGAAAGGGAATTAATTGTTTCTCTATCTAGCTATTTAGCTATAATATTTCTGCATAATCTCACAGCCAATGAATCCTTTGAGGTATTGTGATTCACTGGAGCAATGAACAAATAAAAACAATCAAAATAGTACAAATATATAAAAAAAACATTTTACCCTTAATCATGTCAGGGGTTGTGCTGATTCTCTGAAAATTCAACCTCTGATTCATGCTTTGAAAGAATAAACAAGTCAGAGGTGGAAGCAAATTGTGAAGTTGTATAACTTTGTGCAAAGGCTTGTGGCCTTTGGCATGCCTACCTCACCAGCCAGGTGGCCTAGATGCACTGGTGTAAGAAGGCTGTGATGATAAGCTTTCCATCCACAATTTTTATTCTCTTAACTTGATCACATGGAGCCAGAGCAGAGCATATTCCATATTTCCAGCACAATCAATCCCCCAGTGCCCTCGTCTTTCTCTTCCTTGCTCATCAAAGATGAGAAAACAGAACCACCCAGTGTGTGTTGTTTTCTTTTCCTGCTGGCTTCCTCCATTCTCTTGGCAAAGGAAGTTCAAGTCCATCTTTTTACAATAAATAGGCACATTAGTTTTTCCTGGAACACACACAGTATGGATGCACTCCGTGGGGTGGCTTACAAACATGAACAAGCAACCTGTTCTCTTCCTGTTTCTTAAAAAGTGCCTAATTCTGAAGAAACTAGCAGGTGATTCTTTGGCATGAGGCATGAAGATAAATATGATACACTCCATTGATGGGACAGCAAACAGGCCAGTTCAAAATCAGTGGGAGTTCCAGATTTTGAACTGTTTTGACATATAAGAGTTTAGTTCACCTGTGAAGAAGACCTACCACTACCCCTTTTCATGACAATCCACACAGATAGCCGCTAGCTCTGCTGGCTAGAAAATTCTGGGGCTTGTTGTCCAAAACAGTAATATTCCCAACAAGCCTTGTACAACTGAGCCTCCTGTCTACCTGAGTGGGCACATGCTTGTGACATGATGACCACTATGTACTTGTTTGGCCTCTTGCTTTTGATCCAAACCACACCACTCCTCAGGAGGAGGCAAGGCAGTTTGTGGCTCCTTCTTACTCCTGTGACTCCCTGTTTGCTCTTTTTGGAGAGGAAAACAGGCAGCAGCAGTGAAGAGGAAAAGCAGGGCTAGAGTTTTGCAGGCCACCAATGTTTCCCCGCCACCACTGTAGGCCTTTGAAGATTCCTGCCTGTGCTAAGTTCTGATGCCAATCCTGTGGTCACCCTAGATTTCCTTTTCTTCTTACCTGTTGGAAAAGACCAAGCAGAGTCTCTCCCATTATGAGATTAAATGTTTTTTTTTAGTCCTTGGCCTCCTATAAAATCTATTCTCCTAGCTGCCTCTTTTATTTTTTATTTTTAGTTAAAATATTGACATATTTATTGGAATTCTCAGAAACCCAGTGGTTTTAAATGCAGAAGTCTTCATGATGGAAGGCAAAAACTTAACAATGTGGTAGGAGATGGAAGAAAATCCCTCTTTTCTTTAAGATGTAGTAAATAGCAATAGATTTTCAGCACATGCTTAAACAAGTGTGGAAAACGACTGGCGTTGAAAGGCATGTCTGGTGGACACCCCAAGAACCTGAAACCACAAGAATTCCATCACTGACTGGTAGAGTAAATATAAACTGCAATATAGTATCCCCTGAAGATGAGTAAGCATTGCTGTGATGTAAGTGGGATCCAGGTGGAGAAGGTCAGAGTTGCACTGGCTGCAGAGTAGAAGGAACAGCTGTTCCCTCAGGCATTGCCAGATTCCATAAACCTAAGCTGAGATGGGTCAGGTCAGCAGCAGTTGGGTGGGAAACTTGAAAGGTGTGGGATGATATGCGTGTAGGGGTGGCGGCAGCATGGGAGACTGCTTTGTCTTCACTTGGTTCAGTTTTCCTGACCAAAACAAAACAAACCCAGATTTAAGATGACAAATACAGGCATTTGCCATGCCTTTCATAATATTACTTAAGTAAAATGAGCTTGAAGAACCAGAGGTGCAGTGTGAGTGCTCATTCTAATCATTCGCTGAAGCAAAACCACAAATTCACAGCTGTCTGAGAGTGTCCTGAAAAAGAATAATAGGTTTCCATTCAGGCTGCAGAGAATAGTGAGAGGAAGCCAAACACAATCTTAGCCTACAGTCACGCTATTATATTTGAATTTTGAATTTAGGAAAACACCCTCACCCCTTTCAATCCACAAATTCAAAAGGCAAATCTAAACTTTCATTTTGAAATATCCCAAACCAATATTTCTGCATGGATACATTTTGGTTAAAAGGGAAGAAACAAACAAACATTAGAAAGACAAACACGGAACTCCTGGCATATGTGTAATTTGACCCTGAAAGAGTGACAGACTCATGGGTGGCTGGTGGATTTGTTCATGAAGAGTGTATATGTGTGTGTGTGTGTGGGGGGGGGGGGAGATGTCAATCCACCCTCAGTTTTACAACCATTCTGCCTGCAGCTGCTTTGGGTTGTAGCAGAACCCTCTTGGTGTTGACCACTATTGTAACAGAGGTTTGGCATCAATAAAGCTATCATCCAACTTGGAGCAGCTGTGGAAGGAGCAGCCATAAACTGAGAGTAGATTCACCATTCTCCCCACAATGAGTACACCGGTCATCCCTGTACAAACTCTGTGGAAGAACAGGGATTTAGATTCAGATTTCCCATATCCAATTACTGTTTGGCAGAACAGCCCTGGTTAATCTTTTGCCATTTCACTTTCTCAACTGCTTTTAAAATGTCCTGGTTTCCCACTTCTCACAATTTCCCCTTTTATCTCTTCAAACTACTCAGTTTACTACAGAGTTCAAAATGCAAAGTAGTTTGATACAAGTAGCGCTCTTAACTCAGCAAAGGGAAACAAGAGGAAGGTCTGGAGTTTTTTTCTTCCCAGTAGATTAAGGCAAAGGTCCATACTTTCCCCCCCTTGTAAACTCCCTTTATATCTACATGCAAACCTTGCAGCCCCCCCCCCACTTCAACATAAAATATTTTGTTTGTTTAGTGTGCATATTTTCTTTTGCACATTCATATATATTCATGATACTCATGTAGCAGTGTCTTGTCCCTTGAACCTGGATGGCGATGGGATGAGTGGGAGAAGAAGAAATGGGAGCTCAGGATGGGCCCTGCAAGAGGCCATGATCCTGTCTGCTCTCCTTTTCCTCCCTCAGGCAGAAGCATGTGCTCCAAATGCCTTCCTTACATTTCTCTCCCTCTTCAGGACACAAACAAGTTGGGGAGGAGGGGGAGGAGGAGGGGATCAGGGCCTCCAATCCTGCCCCCCTTTTGAGTAAGTCTTTTGCTTCTTCTGGAGATCCCATTCCTTGCCCCTTCTGGAGGTTCCATTCCACTGCTTTAAGGCTTTCCAAAACTTAGTACATTAATTCCAAGGTTTCTCTTCTTTAAATAGTAGTTTTGTGTGTTCTTCCTCATTAATAACATTTGCCCACTTGTTACGTGGATGCAACATTTTGATCACTTGTCTTGGTTTTCATTTGAGAAACACTGGTGAGTATGATATCCGCCTAACGTCCAAACTGCTGTGCTTACCATTCCTTTAAAAAATGGCTCCACAGTTCTCTTATTATTCTACCCACTTTTGTGTGTGTGTGTGTGTGTGTGTGTGGGAGATTTGGCACCTTCAACAAAAGTGCAGTGATGGCTTTTGATTATGATACACTTGGTTAGTTCTCTTCTGTCTTTTTGGCAGCACTTCATCCACGATGGACAATTCCACCGACTACAGCCATGATGGATTCCAACACTAGTGATGCAGTCACAGATATCAGACACGGTACTTTTGCATCTCATCGTGTTGTTCTATCTCCTGGTGCTGTTGAAACAGTTCCTAATTTGTTTAATTGGTAGTGTCCCAGCAAGTACCCTGCTGGGACATTCTGGATTGTTCATAGAAAGAAGAATTGAGAAAGCAGCAGTCAAGATGTTGCTGAACATTAGTTCCCATCTATCCCTGCCAACCTGGCCAGTGGTAGAACATAATAAAAATATGGGTTGGCATTCTCTATAGTGGTCTACATTACTTAACTTTACATATATTTAGCTTCAAAGCTGAGGTCCTAACTCTGTTAGTGGATTGTAAAGATGTGTAATGGGAGACCAGCAAGAGTGTTTTGATGTGCATTGAAGTGGTGATGTGCATCAGTCCTATTGTGTATCAGTAACTTTGGGGGCTTCCCTTTGTAACATAACAGCCATCCTGTTATGTTAAGAATATAGATCTTATAAAACTGCTCAGTTCTCTTTCCTGCAGATGTAAGTCTGCTTGCAAAGACATCAACAGCCCTGGTGGCGCAGTGGTTAAATGCCTGTACTGCAGCCACTCACTCAAAACCATAAGGTGGCGAGTTCAAGACCAGCAAAGGGCTGAAGCTCGACTTAGGCTTGCATCCTTCCGAGGTCGCTAAAATGAGTACCCAGATTGTTGGGGGGCAAATAGCTTACAATTGTAAATGAAGCTGTTTGTCTAACAAATTGTAAGCCGCTCTGATAGTCTTGGCTGAAGAGCGGGGTATAAATAAAACATTATTATTATTATTATTATTATCAGTCCCCAGCCATAATTTGTCAACATTTGGATGACCAAAAGCTGCCCACCTCTGTACCAAAAAAACACAAAAAACAAAACAAACAAACAGAAAATCTGGAACTTTCTACTGTTGGATAGTTTGGGGTAGTGGAAGTAAAAGAAATTAAATTAGGATTTAAAAGTATAGCAGAGCCAGTGTGGCATAGTGGTTTGAGTGTGGGACTATGGCCCTGGAGACCAGGGTTTGAGTTCCAGCTCGGCCAGGACACTCACAGGGTTGACCTTGAGCAAGTCACACACTCTCCTCGTCAGGGGAAGGCAATGGCAAACCTCCTCTGAACAAATCCTTCCAAGAAGACCCTATGATAGATTTGCCTTAGGGTCACCGTAATTTGGAAACAACTTGAAGACACAGCAGCAGCAGCAGCAGCAGCAGCAACAACAAGTGTAGCCTTATTGGGTAGGTCACACTCTCTCAGAGGATGGCAATAGCAAACCACCTCTGAAGAAACTTGCCAAGAAATCCCCCATATATGGTTTTAGGGTTGCCATAAATCTGAAATGACTTGAAGGCACACAACAATAATAACCAGAGTCATGATACCATTAATGGCTAGCAAGATAATCTGTCTCCCTGTTTCACAGAGAAAGAGATTCTGTTCCCCCATAAATGTTATTTTGTTGTTTATAATATTTACACATTCTGATTTCCTCCCACATATAACTCCAGTATGGGAGCATTCATTTACCAGTGATTCCCAAACTTTGGTCCTCCAGGTGTTTTGCACTTAAACTCCCAGAAGCCCTAGCCAGCTTGGCCAGCAGTCAGGAATTCTGAGACCTGAAATCCAATCAGTCAATTATTGACAATGGTATGCAACTTGTTAGGACACTTCCTGGTGATGCAGAAAACTAAAATTTGATATACACATGTTGGAAGATACCCTGATCACCATAAAAACTCTGAAAATGCAACATTCTTGCATCTTTTCTTTAAAAAAAAAAGGGATATTGTCACCTCAGATGGTTGGGACTTGCTCATCATTCAGAAAGTGAGAATTTGATACACAAGTAACCTGTTCAAAGCAGATTACTGGAAAAGTCTAAAAAGAGCAAGGGGATTGTTCATCCTTTCTTTTAAAGTTGGGACAAATTAAGTACATCATTCCAAAGTGACTGAGGCTGCATTAGTAAACACTTTCCTAAGAGTAAGTCTCATTTAACTGGATCAATAGGATTGCACTGTAGAGGTCAGGTACTATCACTCTGGAAGGTTCTGTATTCCTATCTACAAATAAACATATACATGGACTTGCCAAAGATATGAGTAATACTTCCATCAACACCATGCAAACAAATAGTCATATATAAGAATGAATAATTTATTGTGTGAAAGATACACAATTATACCTTGACTTTGGAAAGCAGTCCATCTATCGGACTGCAACATCAGCTTTTTCTAGAATCTGGATAGGTTACCTTTTGGACTGTTGTTGTTGTTGTTGTTGTTGTTGTTGTGCGCCTTCAAGTCATTTCGAAATTGTGGCAACCCTAAGGTGAAACTATCAAGGGTTTTTCCTGGTAGGTTTCTTCAGAGAGGGTTTGCCGTTGTCATCCTCTAAGGCTGAGAGAGTGTGATTTGACCAAGGTCACCAGTGGGTTTATACATCTGAGCTGGGATTCAAACCTAGTCTCCGGGGTCATAGTCCAATGCTCAAACCACTGTACAGCACCCAGTATTCCCGCAGAAATACAGGCATAGAAGCCCACGGATTCCAAGAGATGTAGTCCAAAAATTCCACAACTTCCCCAATATTTCAGATCAGTTATTCACTACTTTCCTTCCTTATTTTTGCAGATTTTCACCCAGGAAGTCCTGAAAGCCCCTTTCCTGTTACAAGTGATCCAGATACCCTGGACATTTTTGGGAGCACGGTGGCTGGCACAGCAACCACAGTTATGGGCAGCTCCCAGCCAGTGGTCCGAAGTGGCACGGCAGACAATCTCATCCCTGTGTACTGCTCGATTTTGGCAGCTGTGATAGTGGGGCTGGTGGCATACATTGCTTTCAAGAGGTAAAGAGTGCTGCTTGGATCCAGAAAAAAAGAGGGATGTATGGGCAGTCTGGAATCCTGGGCAGTCCCAAATGTTGACCTTACTCATTGCTGTGTTCTTGTTCCAAGAAGAATGAGAGACCATGAGGCTCAAGGCAACATTGTGGTCTGGAGGAAGGAATTTACCATAGTTTGTGTTTGTAGAAGGGGAGGGGGGTACCTTGAGCTTGGAAAGGTGGAGTGGAACAACTCTTAAGTTCAGCTGTGAAATGTTTTCGACCTCCAGGTGGAACAGCTGCAAGCAGAACAAGCAGGGGGCCAACAATCGCCCAGTCAACCAGACACCTTCACCAGAAGGAGAGAAACTTCACAGCGACAGTGGCATCTCAGTTGACAGCCAGAGCCTGCATGATCAACAGCCGCAGACACAGACAGCATCAATGCAAGGCAAGGGGACAGACTGTGTTCACAATACATGGCAAAAAAAGCCAAGAGGAGGAGATAGGTTCAGGAATAAGGGAAGCACATCCTCCAGAACATGGAAAAAGTCACTTCTCTAACAATAACTCTCTAAGGCCCTTATCAGATAAGGGTTTTTGCAGCCCCAATTCAGAGTCACTCCGCATCCATCCAAGTGAATTCACATGAATGCGCATTGTATTATCACATGTGAATTCTGTTACTATGAAGCTATTCCAAAATCAATCCAAAGTCACCCCAGAATTCAGTGAATGCGCATTGAATTATCACAAGTGAATGCTATTACTACTGTGTCTTATATTAATTTTTGCTCCCAAAGATGTGCTAGGTCTTATTTTCAGGGGATGTCTTATTTTTCCTTCAAGAAGAATTCACATTTATTGTTGAACAAAAACAAAATAAAAATAAAAAATGAACATTTGTTATATACATGTAATTATATACAAAAATTTTGATAGGTCTTACTTTTGGGGGAGGTGTTATATTTAGCAATTCAGCAAAAGCTCTACTAGGTCTTATTTTCAAGGGAAGTCTTATTTTCAGGGAAATAGAGTACAAAGCCAATCCAAAGCCAATCCAAAGTCACCCCAGCATTCAGTGAATTTGGTAACAACCAAATTCACAGAAATCAGTTCCAAGGTCACTTTGGATTCAATCCCAATTGGTCTAGTGTGATAACCCTCTAAAATCACCCTCCCAGTTTGGCCAATGGAGATTCTGGGAGTCATAATCCAAAACAAACAAACAAACAAAACAAACAGTTTCATTTATATACTGCTTCATACCACCTAAGGAGTGTCTAAGCGGTTTACAACTGTAAGCTACTTGCCCCCAACAATCTGGGTACTCATTTTAGCAACCTCAGAAGGATGCAAGCCTGAGTCAAGCTTGAGCCCTTTTGCTGGTATTGAACTCGCAACCTTGTGGTTTTGAGTGAGTGGCTGCAGTACAGGCATATAACCACTGCGCCACCAGGGTGCACGCACACACACACACACACACTTTCAGGCATAAGGCATACCATTGAAATATTGCAAACTCCCTTGCCTACTGTGAGGTATCAGCCTAGTAGACTCCATCTCTTCATTGCCCTTTCATGTAAATCAGTCCCATTAAATCCAGTAGAGATTGAGTAGAGGCAAACCATTATCTATAATGAGTAGTTCAACTAAACCCAACCAGTATACAGTACCAGGCAAAACAAGAGTAGGCGGGGAAGGCCCATCTCCCCACAGATTATATACCTCAGGGTTGTGGAGGCTTTGGCCCTTCAGATGGCTTTGACTTCACTTCCCAGAAGCCCCACCCTATATGGCCAATGGTAAGGAATTATGGAAATAATTCAAAACACCCACAATGTCAAATAGTTCAAAACACCCGCAGTGTCAAATATTTTCCATCCCAGCCATACCCAGTATAATATATAGGGAATTACTTCTTGGCTTTCAGACTGTGGACAGGATTGCTTGAAGCTATATTTGGTATCAGATGCAGCACTTACAAGATGAAAACAGCAAAGCTACATTATAAATCCAATGGGAGAGGCGGGAAATATAAATAAATTTTATTATTATTATTATTGTTATTATAAATATGCAACCACAATATTCATACGGCAGTACCCACACCCACAGGGTTCCACATACTCTTGTTAGGTATAACAATTTTTTGTATCTTGGCTCTAGAACTGCAATGATAGGTTCTACAAATCCAAATACTTTCAAAACAAAACTCACCATTATTTCTTCCTCTGGAAATCAAATCAGCTTTCAGTTTAATTGGATGGATTTCTGCCTTTTATTCAGGAAGACCAATGCTGTCATTAGTCATGTATACATAGTTATGGCTAGAATGATACTTTGCATGATGGTAGGTAAGCTTTTTTATTTAAATACCCAGGAAGAGTTAAAACAAAGTTGTTCTGTATTTGTGTAAACAAATGTATTATGTCCACTAAAATATTTTTTTAGGGGGCCGCTCCTTTTTACATGCCTATTTCATAGTCACTGTAGCATAACTTGAAGATGTTGGATACAAACTGATACAGCATTTTGAAAAAATCCATATATGGCCCTGAATGCGTTGCTGCTAAATTCATCTTTGGTGGAAGTACTATATAAATACATATAAAGTACAGTTGGCCCTCCTTATCCATGGACTTTTTATCCATGGATTCAAGCATCTACTGCTTGAAAATATTCAGATAAAAATATACATACCAAATAGCAAACCTTGATTTTCCATTTTATATAAGGGACACCAATTTGTTCTGCCATTATATTTAATGGAACTTGAGCATCCACAGATTTTGTTATCCATGGGGGATCCTGGGACCAAATCCTAGCGGATAACAAGGTCCCACTGTACATGTATAAGTATATATACATACTTAAATATATAAAACAAGATTCATTCTTGTTTTACTAGACATAATACATGGGGAGGCATTTTGTTTTTACATTTTGAGGAATTTAATAGGTGCCTTTTCATTACACTTCCTTTTTTCCCTTGCTAAGAATATTTTTCTTGCTGGTCAAAAACATTTTTATTCAGTACATGTCACCTCTGACTTTTACTCTGCCAGTCACCAACATGAGTGGTTCTCTCTCATACTGCCGACTCCCATATTCTGGTTTCTTTTCCACCAGGGCTGGCACTATTATGCTGGGCCATATCCCAACTGTTATTTGCTACAAGTCAGCTTTAACTTACAGTGGTGTATGAATGAGATACCTCCAAGAGCAGTCATCAGCATCCCTGCTCAGGTCTTGTAGACTCAGGGGGCTGTGGCTTTCTTTATTGAATCAATCCATTTGTCGTGTAATCTTCCTCCTTTCCTACTGCTTTCCACTTTAGTGAGCATTATTTCCTTTTTTATGATGTCCCCAAAGTATGATACTCTCGGTCCTATTCCATTAGGGGCCCAGAATTGACCCCTGGAATCTTTTGACTCTATTACCAATCTTTCTTGATAATATTATAGCAATAGCAAGTACATTTCTATACCACTTATCAGTGCACTTAAGCACTCCCTAGGCAGTTTATAGTGTGTAAGCTAATTGTCCCAACAAGCTGGGTACTCATTTTAGTGACCTTGGAAGGATGAAAGCCTGAGTCAAGCTTGAGCCCTTGGCTGGTATTGAACTCGCAACCTTGCGGTTTGTGAGTGAGTGGCTGCAGTACAGGCATTTCCCCATCTTTAAAAAGGGGAAAAAAGAGGATCCCAACAATTATCGTCCAGTTAGTCTGACATCAATTCCAGGAAAGGTTCTCGAGTAGATCATTAAGCAGAGAGTCTGTGAACACTTAGAGGCCAATGCCATAATCACAAAAAGTCAACATGGGTTTCAGAGAAACAAGTCATGCCAAACGAACCTGATCTCTTTTTTTGATAAAATTACCAGCTTGGTAGATGAAGGGAATGCTGTGGATATAGTATACCTCAATTTCAGTAAGGCCTTTGACAAGGTTCCCCATGACATTCTTGCAAACAAGCTTGCAAAATGTGGGATAGACAAGTTAACTGTTACATGGATTTGTAATTGGTTGACTGGCCAAACTCAAAGGGTGCTCAACAATGGTTCCTTTTCATCCTGGAGAGAAGTGACCAGTGGGGTCCCACAGGGTTCTGTCCTGGGCCCAGTGCTATTCAATGTCTTTATTAATGATTTGGATGACAGAATTGGGGGCATACTTATCAAATTTGCAGATGACACCAAATTAGGAGGAGTAGCTAATACCCCAGAGGACAGGATCAACATTCAAAATGACCTGAATAGACTAGATAGCTGGGCCGATGCTAACAAGATGAAATTCAATGCAGAGAAATGTAAGGTTCTGCACTTAGGGCGGAAAAATGAAATGCACAGATATAGGATGGGGGACACCTGGCTGAATGAGACCACATGTGAAAGGGATCTAGGAGTCCAAGTAGACCATAAGCTGAACATGAGTCAACAGTGCGATGCGGCAGCTAAAACAGCCAATGCAATTTTAGGCTGCATCAATAGAAGTATAGTTTCTAGATCAAGGGAAGTTATAGTGCCACTCTGTTCTGCTTTGGTCAGGCCCCGCCTGGAATACTGTGTCCAGTTCTGGGCACCACAATTCAAAAAAGATGTAGAGAAACTGGAGCATGTCCAAAGGAGGGCAACTAAGATGGTGAAGGGTCTGGAAACCATGCCCTATGAGGAATGCCTTACGGAACTGGGGATGTTTAGTCTGGAGAAGAGAAGGTTAAGAGGTGATATGATAGCCCTGTTTAAATATTTGAAGGGATGTCATATTGAGGAGGGAGCAAGCTTGTTTTCTGCTGCTGCAGAGACTAGAACGCGGAACAATGGATGCAAACTGCAGGAAAAGAGATTCCACCTCAACATTAGGAGGAACTTCCTGACAGTAAGGGCTATTCGACAGTGGAACACACTCCCTCGGAGTGTGGTGGAGTCTCCTTCCTTAGGGGTCTTTAAGCAGAGGCTGGATGGCCATCTGTCAGGGATGCTTTGATTTGGAGTTCCTGCATGGCAGGGGGTTGGACTGGATGGCCCTTGTGGTCTCTTCCAACTCTATGATTCTATGATTCTATGATTTAACCATTGTGCCACCAGTGCTTCTTCCCTTCCCTTCCCTTTCTTTCTTTCTCCAAGTGTAAAAGGAGTGAGAGGAACACAGAGTAAGATAGAGGAAGAATCTCCTTTAAAAAAAAAACCTGCATGGAAGGTGATACCAAATTTTTGCCCATAACTCCAGGCAAATGAATGAACAGTAAAGAGGAAGTGAGCTCCCTCAGGAGGAGAAGGAAGCAGTGAGAGCATCTTGCTCAAAGCACTCCTTGCACCTGTGTGACCCCAAAAACACTGATACTAGTACCACTCTTTTCTAACATGAATAACATAATAATTTTGCTTCCATCAAGAGCTAGTGAACTAGGTTTTGTGTGCTTTCTGAAACTTGTGAAGAGTTGAGAAGGAGAGTTGAGAAGGAGGATGATTGGGACATTGGTTTGGATGCCATTTTAAATACAACTTAGCATGATGAAATAAAAATTAAGGGAAATGCTGACATATGTTTTTGTGTAGGGGCAATTGATATAAGGTTGTTCTGGACAGGAGGAAGGGTGGACTCTTGCAAACAAAAAAGAGCCGATGATTTTGCATAATACTTGCATGTGCTAGTGTATGTGTGGACACACACACATATATATATATACATATGAGTTTGTGTGTGTGTGTGTGTATGTGCTAATATACAGGTTGAGTATCCCTTATCCAAAATGCTTAGGACAAGAAGTTTTTTTAGATTTTGGATTTTTCCACTTTTTTTGAATATTTGCATATACATAATGAGATAACTTAGGAGGATGATATTTCCAGCCCCTTCCTGCCAGCAAATAAGGCTGGAAAGAGGAATTGTAACAGGGCTCCTGCTTCTCACTGTCACAGACTTGCTCATTGGTGGGAGGGGACTGGAAATGTTATCCTTGTTGCCCCCATTTAGCAGCTGCACAGGCTGTTAGCATGAGCTTGGGGTGCATTTACAATTGTAGTAATAGTGCCACTATCTTAACTATATAGGCTTACTGAATATGGAGCCGTTATGGAACTGTAACTCCAGATTATGAATCTGTAATTCCAATGTGGAATGCCAGACAATATTTAAAACACATTAGAATTAAAAGCCATTAAAAGTACAGTAATGTGAAAGTATAGCACCAAGCTGCTTCTTTGACAATCCATCAGTTTCCAAAAGCCCATTTAATTTTTTAAAAGATCTTTTGTCTGCCAATGGAGGGAGAGCAAGGAGGGGGCTGGACCAGCTTCTCTTGGGGGGGAGTTCTGAAGGCTGGGAGCAACTACTGAAGCCCTCTGTAAAACCATCCCATTCTTTCCCCCACCCTACCTCTTGTCCCCAATACAGGCCTTAAAGGAGATGGGAACCTTTATACAAATCTGCCTGCGAACAAACGAGAGGAGGTAGAAAAACTACTGAACGGCTCCACGGAGGAGACATGGCGCCACTTGGCTGGGGAACTGGGCTACAAGGAAGACCACATAGACTCCTTCACTCAGGAGGAATACCCCGTCCGGGCCCTGCTCTCAGATTGGTCCAGCAAGGACAGTGCCACAATGGATGCCCTTTATTCTGCCTTACGTAAAATCCAGAGGGGAGACATTGTGGAAAATCTTTACAGTGAATCTACCGCTAGCTCACCGGTGTGAAGTGGAGAGAAGGGGCAGGGGTCCACTGGGCAGTTATGCTTCACACCCTGCTCTTTCCTCCTTGGTGCCTCTTGGGAGAAAACATGTGAAGGAAAGTTTTAAAAAACAGAGCTTATTCCCACACAGTCTACCATTTTGTGGGACACTGGAGCACTCCTGTAGGCACTGACTTGGTTTTATTTTTCATCTCTCCTGTATTTTCACCCATTACCTCTTACCAGTAGCAGAACTATATGCTGAAAGGAGGTAGAGGAAAGTGACCAGAGCAGATATTTGGATTTTGGATTGTTTCACTTTCCTGGACTGACCATATTTTCTTGCTTCTGATGAAAGTAAAGGATGAAGAACTGTGTCTGATCAATGCCAATATAGTTTGGCCTCCCTCTTTCAGGTGCCTCTTTTCTGCAACATTCATCCTGTGTGCCTCTCCTTTTCCCTTCAGGTGAATTCTCTTTCCATATTTACCCTTCAGTTACCGGCTCTTCTCTTTTGGGCACCAGTGTCCCTTAAGCTGAAAAGCAAAAGGAGGCCTGGCTGAATATGTTGCATGGATGGTGATGGATATGAGGAAAGCAGATGCTAATGAAATATTGAGCTTGCAGCAAGAGGATATCTGGCATGAAGAGGACACTGTGGAGACTTGTTTTGAAAGAGGTTCCTGGAGCATCTCTGAGTGGGAGGAAGAGGGATAGACAGAGAAAGCAAAGGACATGATTTCTGGCTGTCAAAGTGACACTGTGAAGATCAAATCCTGAAGTTTATAAATGGTACCAAAAGCAAAATAATCCACAGCTCCATAGGTGCATTAGATTGATGGCATCAAGACTGCCCTTTATCCCTGACCTCTTTTTTTCTTGCTCAGATACATTTCTGTAGTTCAAATAAGCAGTAGCGATCCTCGGACTGTAGCTTTCTTCCTGGGTTTGATCAAAGTTAGCAGAGTCACAAACTGGACAGCACTGATATAAAGGGTTATAAGCCATACTGGAGAGTGGAACTGGTCTAAAGCAGCCAAGCAACCAACAAATAGTGCAAATGGTGTTCGTTAATGGGTGTGAATTATTAATAATCACTGTGATGCTATAAATCAAGCCAAATACCAGCTCCAATGTTAGTCCAGATGTTGTGTTGGTGAGAGTTTAGAAGTTGTACTCTTACAAGTTGTAAACCAAACACTGTGGGTTATCAAAGCCATTATCTCTGTTGTATTAAAAGGGGAAGAGCAAAATAACCCCTGGGCAGCCTTAAGGCTTAAGGTGGAGAGAGAAGATTTCTTGCTTCTGTACAGACTTAATGAACAGATCCTCAGAGCTGAGTTGGGATTTATTCTTGCATCTTGTATTGCACCATTTCTAGGGTTTACTAGAATTTCCCATTTTCATAGATATTAAAAAAAAAGACTGAGAGAATAATACAGGGGAAGGGTGTCCATAAGTTAAGTGGAATAATTAGAAATCCTTGGGCCAACAAAAGTGAACCAATATATGACAGAAACATCTGTTTTTCTTTTTGTTTTGTTTTATTCTTGCTCTGAACAGTTATATAAACTTGATGAAGTACTTGTTGTTTGGAAGTTTTCAGCAATTTGACCATCTAACTGGGCCACCAGTGGATATTATTTTACTAGGCAAAGAAGCGTTCCCTAACACGCATGTGCACAAAATTCTAGTGGTTTATGGAAATGATGGAGATAAATCCAGAAGAATGCTAGAACAGAATCAAAGTTTGGAAAAGTTACCTTTTTTGGAGCACATTTTCCAGAATCCCTCAACCAGCAATGTTCATGTTAGCTGGATAATTTTAGGAAGTTTTATCCAATAATGCAATTTTTCTGGGCTCTGGACAGAATGAGATTTTAATTTCCTATCTTGCCCAAAGAGATCAGTTAAGTCTGATGAGTGATGTGTGATCAGTGATGGATGGAATACTGCAGGCTAGATGATAGCCCCTTGGGTCCTGTTCAAAATAGGAGATACACTTCTGGAGTTTATCAGACGGGAAGAATTCTCTTTATTTCGAATGGAGCCAACTGGAGCCAATTCGAATTCATGTGAATTTGCTACTTTAGCGAATTTACGTGAATTCCATTTGCATTCAGAATGCGTTCAGAATGACTTCCCATTACCCAAAAATGACTGCCCATTGCCCGAAATTGTGTGAGATGCTTTAATACACAATAATGTAAAACCCATTATTGCGTTTGGAATGACTTCTCTTTTGCCCGAAATTGCATGAGATACTTTAATACGCAATAACATGAAACCCCATGATTGCATTCGGATTGCCATTAGATTATACTTCCAATTTCTGTCGTCTGATAAACTCCTTAGTGTCACTAAGAAGATTCTGCCCATTTTGTTTCCTTCAAAAATTGCTGGGATGTTTTGTCTTAACAGGAACTTCCAAATTTGCCTTGAAAGTTTATTTTTGCAAAATTGAATGTCAGTTCCAAATAGATAATCATAACAAAGTGGCGAAAAGGGAGTACATTTGTGGCTTTGCCTTTTGTGGATTAGATTATAACATGAAAGATGCTTGAGCAGCTCTTACCTCTTTAGGTATAATACGGGCTGCAACTACAATGTAGAAAGAATGCAGTTTGGCACCATTTTAACTGCCATGGCTCCATCCTGCAGAATCCTAGGATTCGTAGTTTTGTGATGCAGCAATCTTTGGCAGAGAAGGCTAAAGGCTTTGTAAAATTACAAATCCCATGATTCCATTGGATGAAGCTACAGCCCTTAAAGTAGCACATTGTTTCTACAGTGTAGATACACCCACAGTAAGTCTATTTTTTTCTGTTGCCACAATATTTTCACACATAGAGAGATGGAAGCTGGGTATAATTCTAGCTGAATCAGAGATCATTCTGGATAGCAGTGAGCAGTGTCTGGTGGCTCAGTTTCTGCATTCAGCACAAAATACAAACCTCCTGAACTTTATTGTATGACCAGCTTTGACCATAATTATGAAACTGTAGTAATGAGCATTAATAGCCAGAGTGTGAAAGTAACAAATTGCATGTAAGATAGCTATTTACTTTTGGAACAAAAAGAACAAAAATCACATTTCAAAAGTGACATAATGAGTATAATGAGTAATGGTTTCTAGTTACTTCAAAAGTTACAATTTGGGGGGATTTTGACAATAATTCTCCACATTTGATGCCACTGTTTAGCAACCCTAAGGGTCCCCCCCTCAAAAAAGCAATGGAAATAATAGAAAACTACCAAGCAACAAGGTGTAATGTGACAAGTTATTCCCAATCCTAAATGTCATAACGATAAATAAAAACAACAGATTACTTTCCAGACATTACAAGAACTAATGGGAATGCATTGCTTCTTAAAAGGTAATTTTCTTTTCTGTGGATAATATAACAATCATGCTACATTGGAGAGACTTTGATTGTTGGTAGTGAGAGACTAGTGCCATAATCTCATGTCATCTTATATATTAACCCCTTCAAAGTACAGGAAAATTCTGTAGAAATACTTCCTCACCCCTGTTCCCTGATTCCAGGGAAGCATCTGGCTCACATTCTAGAACGCAATGAAATGCCAGGCCAGCTGCAACTCCTGGGTGAACCTATGTGTGTAAAAGGACTCCAGCAGGCTACATGCTTGATTACAACAGTGATTGTATGACACCCTGGCAACCTCTGCAGGTGTGTATATGAGTTTAGGGGATGTCTGGGACCACACTAGGCCTCAGTGCACATCTGCAGAATCCTGGCATGCTATATTGTCAGTGATCTCATTGACCATGGGAAGGAGCAAAACTTTAATATATGTGTACAGATGCCTAGAGAACCTTTGAATTAGCCAAGCAATTCCAGTAAGTCTTGATTTCATTTACGGACTTGTTCCACTGCAACCAGAAGAACAGCGCATATAACACATACTCTGATTGTAGCAAACTTTGGCACCAATCCTACCTTAAGGGAGAACAGCCACAACCAGTGCCTCTGATGAATACCTGTAGTAATAAATGACCACAGAACAGGTGCAGTTGTAATACTCTGTTTACTACCTCTGGAAGATCAGGGAGTTCATTGTCGTCAAGGTTAGATCACATTTAACTACCCGACAACAACAATATGCTTAGCACTTTGGGTTTGGATAGAAGTGTTGTTGTTGTTGTTTACATAAATTGTGTACCACCATCATCAGTGATGAATGTAACTCCACACTGTAATGGAAATGAACCTGAAAGGTCATCTTATGGAATGAAGTCTACTGGTATTAATGAAACCAAATGTTCAGACTGTTGTTAAACATATTCAGTGATGCAGGATACAACCATCCTCTTATTGTGGCAACATTACTCTTTCCATCACACTTTCACAGTTTTTAGTAGATGGAAAATAACATTATATACAAGGCTACTTAGCCATATAATAGATATATAGGCAGAGACAAGTGGGCCCTTGCCATAAACTGCTGCAGTTTCAATTGCTTCAGGGCTGCAGTCATTCCTGACCTTTTCTCCATCTGTCCACCCCTCTTTGGAATTTGTGGGGACACACTTGTGCTTAGTTCCAGCAGCTGTTGTTAATAGTTTTGATTTCTACAGTGAAATCTTTAATGGGCAGTTCTTACTTCCATCCCTGGGGAACACGTTGAAAGAGTGAACCAGTCAATGACTTGTCCAGACAATGTGCTGATGCTGCCTGCTGTTTTGTAATCTCTATCTGCCCTTTCTCCCATCCTCCTTTTCCTTGCTGTAACTGGCCCATTTCATTCCTCTTATAGACCATTTGTCTCTTTAGTTTTTCAACTGCTTCAAGCCACACATCCACCGGCACCAAGCACACACTGTTTGAAGAGGCGAATAAGTGCAGGGGCCCAAGCAACTTGGATGTAGACACTTGTCCAGACTATGATTCCTGACAAGACACACAGCCATCCCTGCCACTTGTGTGTAGTACTTTTTTTTGTAATTGGAATGACACAGATAAGGGACAGCCATATCCTTGATCAGAAGGAGTCAACTGCTTCTGGTGGCTGATGGTGGAGTAGAGCAGAGGCAGCTGCGCAGCCATTCCTTCTGAGCCCCTGGACTATTACTTTGTCAACATTCTGTGCCATTGAGGTATTCCTGGTTTGGTATATGGTGATTCCTCCACCCCTTAATTTTTTTCTTAAGACTTATACTCCTGAACATCTCAGTTCCCTTAGTATGCTGAGCCCTCTCTCTTATAGGTGAGTGTTGCAGTTTTGGGCTGACAAAATCCATGCAAACATAGTATTAAAATAAATGATAGATGGGTTCATTGGGTTCTCTCAGAACAGTTCTTTTTTTACCTTGTATTTCATCAATCTCTGTTCTGAGGAAGCAAAAGGGCCAAGAATTATGTCCTAGAAGCAGGCTACAGTCAGGGGGTTAAGGCAAGAATTTAGACACACCTTCACTGGAGGTCTTTCAGTTACCTGATGAAGGATTGTTCAGGATGTGGTCAACAGAATAAACAGTTGACCATCTTAGAGCACATGGAGTTTAGCTTAAAGTGACTCAACCATGAATCCACCAGAAGATCATAAGAAGGGCATGAAGGCAACCCATTCTCTCCCATTATTATTTCCCAGCAACTGGTATTTTGTGGCATGTTGCGTCTGAACATGGACTTGGCAAAGTTACTGACTTGGGAATTCTGGGATCTCCAAAAAGTATATCTCCAAAAAGTAACTTTCAACTTTGCTGTCACCCTGGACATTGCATATGGCCACCATAACCAGCATCCATATTGTTAATACTGTTCAGTTGGGGTTTTGCTTTGTTCTGTTTCGGTCAACAGAGAATCCCCAACGCACGGGGGTGGGGAGAGAACAAAGCCCTCCTCTGTAAACCCCATTTCAGCATTTGTGCAAATATAGACATATAAGTGCTATTGCTTCATCTCTCTCTGTTCCATCTTTTTTGTAGCTTTCATTACATGGATGTGGAAGCTTTGTTGCTTGAGATGTTTTGGCCTACAACTCTGACCAGTCCTATACAGCTCAGCCAATGATAAGGGTTCCTGGATGATATAGTGTAAAAGATGCGGAAGACCACATGTTGCCTGCCACTGCTCTACTATAATGTGGTGTGACCACACAGAGGAAGCTGCCTTGTACCAGGTCGACTATTCATTGCCTACTCTACTGTCTTGGTTCCTCAATGTCTTGGGCACTCTTCCATACCCTGCTATCTCATTTATTTTTAATGGAGAGGCCAGGGAGTGAACCAGGGGCGTTTTGACGGTAAAGCATGTGCCGTGCCACTGAGTTTAAGTTGCTTGTGCTGATGGCATCATGCTGATGCCATCGTCCCTTCTTTTGCCTGACATCATTGGCTGATGGGGCTCCAGGGGAACATACTCCATAATGGCATCATCCCACATGCTGGGAGATGATGCAAGGAAAGCCAACCAAAGAGGTAGGAAATGCTCCCAGTGCCAGATTTAGGCTAACTAATGTACAGGTTATGATCACGGATTATGATGAGGAGCCTCTATTAACATTTTAAAAAGCAAACAAATGCAAATTAGAATGTTTACATAATTGTTAAAATAACAAGCATTTTGAGTGATGCTTACATACCTCTTACATACTTCCAAATGTCCAGATTTGGCAGAGATCAATTCTCTGCTGTACCACTTTTAAAATGTGTTTTTAAAATGTCCCAGTTTCTCTTCCCGCCCTTCCACCTTAGTCCTCAGTTTACATCAGTTGCTACAAACTGTTGGACTCAGTTAACTTGGGGTGGGAGAGCAGGGGGGAGAATCTCCTTTTCAAGAGGCTCAGACAAAAGCAAACTGCGGCAGTCTCCCTAGCTTGTGTGTATTCCCTCATTAATATCTTAACAACACTCTTGATGTGGTTAGCCACATGTGCCCTAGTTTTCATCTGTGAAACTTTGAAGGGTATGCTTTTAAACCTGACGCAACGTATGGCCTCAAAATGTCTTAATCTGGACTTGCATGTTCTATGTCTCTTTTAACATCTACAGCCCTGATGCATGGCTTTGTGTAGGGAGAAGCAAATAAATAGATAAGAGGAATATAAAAGTATTCATCAAGATAAACACTTTGCACAATATCACTGTGGTACACTGTAATTCCTATGGACTGAAGCAATGTAGATCGATTGATCAGTACCGTTGGCCATTTTAATAGCAAGACTCCCAGTCATACATGATTAACAAAGACACAGTGCCAATGGAGGTACTTGGTAGTCCATATTGTACCTTCAGACCCAGGATAGAAAAATAACCTTAAAAAATTCTGTCAACAGATTAAAATGGGATTTCTGAATTCTAAGGGTACCACATTGAGAATTCCCTACAACAAGAATCTTTGTTGTTGGAAACTATTCTGTTTGGGAAAACCCACATGGGGCTTTTTGAGGGTGAGCAAAGAAAACTTGGTTTGCTAGACAGAAAATGATGGTTGGCATCCTGCTGAACAGTTACACATGTGCAAGCTAGACTTACACATTCATAACTTTTCAGTATTCATGCTTATGATTGTGGCACTATTGCTCTGATCAAAAATGCCCCCCTCAACCCAAACTTAACAGGCAGCCGCCACACCAAGCAATGGAGATCTGTTCTGCTGTTGATCAGGGTGCTGTGGCATGAAGTTTCCAGCCCCTTCTTGCCAATAAGTTGCAGGTCAGGAGACAATATGTAAGGGTCAGATCAGGAGATGATATGTGGTTATGCATTTACAATTACATTTGTGATGCAAGATTTTTTTAAATTTTATTTTATTTGCACAGAATAAGTGTCAAAAGGCTTTGATAAATGCAGTTTTCAACGAATTTCTTGCAGCAGGCAGAAAATTAGGGAAATTGTTCAGAATGCATGTCAGAATGAAATTTACAAATATTTATATCCCTCCTTCATAATTCAAAACGAAATGCTTTTCCCATCTAACAAGTACAAATATGGTCAGTTCTTTAGCTAGCAGCCACCTTAAGGAGAGATAAGAGACAAGAAGAAATGGGGGCAGGGGGAATGCAGATCAAAACATAGCTGTAAAATGGATTGTTATGAGTAGGTTAATTTAATAAGGAGAAAAGTGTACTATATCAGAGCCATGCTTGTTTTAAAATGTTTTAAAATGGTATTTGCATGAAAGAAAGAATAAACATTTGGAAACAGTTTCTCATAAAACTTTTCTTGGCCTGTTCCTGAATCTTACTCAGAATTTCACAGTTATGACAGTGAAGGAGGAAAGAAGGAATTCCCTGAAAAGATAAAAATAAAATAGCCAAAGTTAGTATCTTAAAAAAATCTTTTAAAATCTCTGTTGCCTTTTATATATTTTATTTGTTTGTCATAACACATAGGGATTTTTTATTGTTGTTGTTAATAATGTTATTATCCTGACCCATGGTTTGCCTGTAATACAAATGTAAATTTATTAGAACACTCTTACTGCCAATAAATATTTCTGTAACAGAAGCACTGGATCAGTCAGTAGGTTTCACCATGATTGTCCAAAGACTATTTCCCCTAGAGTTTCAATCTGCATGGATGGATGACTTGGAGTCAATGGGGACATTGCAGGACAGCAGCGGTGAGTGGGTTGGGGGAGATGGATGCACTTGTGTGATGGTAGATGATTCTGTAGTGGTTGCGTGGACAACTGTAACTGTGTACTGTTCGGATGTGAATAAACATGCATACCTATGCCCCATCGCATCTCGTATCTATTTAAGCAATTGGGTGAAGGAAGGGGCACAATGTGTTCAGTTTCTACAAGTTCCAGTCTGGCTTTCTTTGACCATATATATTGCTTTCCAAATGGCTAAAATATTTCACCCCTCCTCTTCCTTCCTTCAACAATGCCCCCTCCTCAAATCCTCCCCAAATTCTGCAGCCCTACAAAGTTTACATTGCAATCAAAATAGACAAACGAAGCAGGTTAAGGTAAACATCTGTAATGTATGTAGCCCTGTTCCAAATCTCCAGTTCAGACAACAGATGTTTATTTTTTTATGCAGAAATATACACACTGAAATACATTTGTGCAGAATAATGGGCCAGCATGTGATTTCCCAAGACTGGCATAGGGCTGCTTGCCGAGTGGGGATCACTTCCAGGGGGCATCCCATTTGTAGTTTCCTTTCTTTTATTGGTTGCATCTGTCTTCTTCTGTTCTTCTCACCCTTCCATGTATTCATCATAATGTGTAGAGAGTGGGTGGTATTTCCCCCTGCCCCACTTGCTTGTCAGGTTCCACGCTGCATTGCTTCAGAGGCCAAATTGAAGCTGGGGTGCATTTAGACAGATATCACTTCAGGCTCATAAACCTTTGGTTTCCCAACTATTGTGCAATTGCAATAGAATTTTCCAAATGATCAATATGCACAACATACGTGCATCTCAGTTTGTTCTGTCCATGCCAGTGTCCCTTAATGCTACTTGTAGCTTGTATGTGGACAGTGATTTATTGGGCAGCGGAACCTACCACAGCTAGTTGGCCTTCATTGTACTGTAGCAATAGGTGCCATTCTGAATCAGCCATTAATTGTTTATTGTCTCTCTTTTAAGTAAACTGAAAACACTTAG
Organism: Urosaurus nigricauda; assembly: GCA_034509955.1. Lineage (NCBI taxonomy): Eukaryota > Metazoa > Chordata > Lepidosauria > Squamata > Phrynosomatidae > Urosaurus > Urosaurus nigricauda. The sequence continues at coordinate 25,102,046 of JAOEGL010000006.1, read as the reverse complement.
GTGCTATTTTTAAAAAGCACATTGAAACATTGGAATGCCACTTAAATGCAGAGTTCTACAGTACTGCACCCATAACAATGCTATAAAAATATGTATGTTTTAAATATTTTTTTACAAAAAAACCACACCTTTTCCAGTCAGCACCATTTTAGTAACGTGGTTAATGGTTGTGTCTGGAAAGGGTTGGATTTTTAAATATATATATATTATGGGTATGTGGTGCTTTCCACCCTGTAATGCCCTAACACACTGTATCCTATAATGTATTAAAGAATCATTTAAAAAATTCCAGTCACTTCCATTAAGCCCCATCCAAAATGCAGTCACTTGAAAGGTTTGTTTCCATTATTTTAAAAGAATTTATATATAGTATGACATTATAGGGGTACAGTTTACTGCTTCTTTTTTAGATGTAAAGCACTATTTTGATATATATAGCTAGAAAAGTGCTTTGACAAAGTGTTTTAACACTAGTAAAAATGGATTTTTTAAAATATATGATAAAAATGGCATACATTGGAAAAGTGATACTTAAGCTATGCTGAGCTGTGAAAGGTTCATCTACTTGACAGATCAAGACCATACCTTTCCAAAATAAATAGATAAAGAAAGATTTGTACCAAGCAGCCAAAGGAGTGACATAATTTCTTCTGTATTTCCCGTGCAGAAAAGGGACTTTATTGTCCAAAAAAAAAGTATTTTCTCCATCTAATAAAATAAGACAGAGAGAGGGAGAGAGAGAAGATTACAACAAATGATGTGAGAGCTGCTACCACACTGCAGAAATAAAGCAGTGATGCACCACTCTAGCTTCCATGGCTCAATGTGATGGAATTTTGGGATTTGTAGTTTGATGGAACATCAGAGGTGCTCTCTGGCAACAAATATATCTACAACCAGAGAAACCCAAGAATCCCACATTACTAAACTATGGCAGTTAAAGTGGTGTCAAACTGCTCTGTTTCTGCAGTGTGATAGCAACCAAGGATTAGAAGTGAATTGTGATGTTAGACAGACCATCTGCAGAACTATAAGCAATGGTGATTCCAGAATGAATTCCCAGTTGGAGGCAGCCCAGGCATTTTAAGAATGCAGTCAAGACCTGAACCCAGTTCTCCAAACAAGAGAGGTGGTATCTGGCCTAGCTATTAGGGTGATCACATATTAATCTCTAACAAGGACATACTTTAAAAAAAATAAAGGACATAAATTTGCAAAATAAATACATCTGTTATATGTATGGGTGCAAACTGACAAATAAGCACCATAAATTAAATAGAAATGCAACACACTCCCTCCTAGGGAGAAAGCCAGAGTGGGTCCACGGCATTCAGTTGCCCACCTCAATCTTTCAGGGGTGGCGTCATGCCACTAATTTGGGCCAGTCTGTTTCAGCACTTCTTCTAAGTACTTGAAACACTGAGACTCTAAGGGTTTGGCTAGTACTAGCCACTCAAGGATAAAACAGGACAGCAACCTTTGCATGTTCCCAGTCGCTAATTGCTAGTTTGCAATTAGGCACAGCAAATGTTACTCTCTAGAAGTTTAGGCACAGCAAAATTTTATGGTGATTTCCTGTTTGTTTGCATTCTCTCCTGCATCTCTTCTCTCTTCCTACCTCCTGCTAACTTGCAGGCATTTTTCTTCTTCCCTCTCTAACCTCCATAAGACTCTGCATTTATGGCCAAGCACTTTAAGGAAAGCTATTTCATATGTTTTACAAAGAAGGCTAAGTTTGTTTCTTTTCTTTGCTAGACCCTGTGCATGTGTGCACGTGTGCACAAGTCTTACTGTTCAGCTTCTGCCTTTCCAATTTGATTACTGAGCTAGAGAGATCCAACATTTTCTCTCACATTCCCAACTTCAGTGTGGCCTTGAACCAAATGTAGGTGTTTCCCATCATACAAATATGTCAAGCCATTTCCATTGGGGAATTGATGCACTGATAAGGTTACAAGCAGCTTCAAACAGCTTCAACGTTTCAGCTTTGAACCCTAATATTAAAACGTATAGGTCTCTCTGCATGTGTTCACATACACATAAACATGTGTGTGCATAATTCTGGGGAATTGTCAATCCTTCTACTACCCAGACACTACCCAGACATTCACACTCATACACATACATTGCTTTGGGGAATGGGGTAGACACTAACCTTCTGACAATGGCCTGAATTATGTTTAGCAACTACTTATTTTAACCCATTTCCTCCTAAACCCCAAAGCTCCCACAGGAAGGGAATATAAACAGTGGCCACTGGCTGGCAGTGGGAGGAGGAGGAAGAATAAAAAGAGTGTGCCAGATGTTACTGATTTTAAAACGGTTTTGCCTTGTGTCTTGTTTACACACTGAGAGATAGCCAAGGTTGTTTAATTCATTGTTATTGTCTTGACTCAACATTTTATAAGCAGATCTGAAACTGAAAGTCTGTCATAATTCCAGATGTGGAGAAGGACTTGTAGGGGCTACAGTCAGGTGGCATGCAAATACACTCTCCACAGCCTCAGAGGCATTCTCTCTTTTATTATTTCTCATGGTTCTGAAGGCAGTCATGCTGAGTAGACATGGATCTCAGAAGAAGGGGCAAGGGCATTCAAGCCCCTGCTAAGATTAAGGATGGGTGAATCTTGTCTGAATTGATGTGGCAAAATGGGGTCACCAAGACTCATACATAGTTGGGGTTCCTCAGGAATTATCTATCAGAAGCATACTAACTAATCAGGTGTGCAAAAATATTAAGACAGCTATTATCGCTGACCTCCCTCACATATATAATAAAGGCTGCCTGCAATCTATCCCGAAGATCCAATGTGATATAGTAGTTTAAGCATTGGACTATGGATCATTTCCCTGGTTGGCCATGGATACCCATTGGATGACCCTAGGTGAGTCACACTCTCTCAGCCCCAGACCTTAGGGTTGCCATTATGCCAGAAACAACTTGAAGGCACACAACAAGAAATCTATCCTAAGCATTTAGTTGGGAGTAAGTGACACTGGATAAGAGCAGGGGACTTCTAGGTACACATAGTGCTTTTAAGAGCCTCCATATTTAAGAACTGGTCAGTTGAGATCCCGTGTGGTATAGTGGTTTGAGTGTTAGACTATGACTCTGGAGACCAGAGTTCAAATCTTGGCTCAGCTATGGAAACCCACTTGGTGACTTTTGGCAACTCTGTCAGCCTCAGGGGATGGCAATGCCAACCCCCCTCTGAAGAAACTTGCCAAGAACTCCCTGTGATAGGTTCGCCTTAGGGTTGTCATAAATTTGAAACAGCTTGAAGGCACACAACAACAACGTGAATGGGTGGGACCAATAATTTGCCCTCCTCCTGCAAGTACCTGCAAGGAAGCAAAACTGAGAACAACCTGCCTGCCAATGTTGAGGCTACACACACACACCCTCTGGTCTCTGTGGGCAGAACATGCTCATCTGAACTTTTGATCCATTTTACAAGTTTGGGTGTTATGATGATAAGTGTTGATATTAGAACCTACACTCAGCTATCGGGGACAGCGAGGCAGTTGCAAGCAACCTTGCAGGATTATTATGAGATTAACATAATCTCATATGTTAACATATATTAACCTCATAACAATCTTATCAGGTTGCAATTGGTGGTGATCTAGAGATATCATTCTCAACTTCTTCAAGAAGAGAAAAAGGAGGGGGGAAGAGGAGGGGAGAAGAAAGAATGAACCTTACTATGGATAGAAACTCTTGCCTATACAGCATTCAGCACGCTGGGGGCTAAAGCAGAATCCCATGTTTATACTCTCAGAAATTTCAAAACAGCTTTTGGTTATGTATGCAGCCTCTCATCATTTGCCAAACCACATGTTATGATAAATGCACTTTTAAAAACTGACATAGAATAAACTGGCCTGAAGGGAAAGCAGCCACAGGGTCAGTATCTGGAATGCACTCCTGATCTGAATGGGTGGGGGAGATGCCAGTTTCCAGGTGAAAATCCATGCCAGCTTAACCTAACAGTGCACTCTTCTGTAGTGCTGGACAACAGTCCCCATCATCTACAGGCAACGTGGGCTTTGGTTCGAATAGGAGTTGTAGTCCAACACATTTGGAGGCCAAGGGGCTGGGGGAAACTATACTACATCACCCCCACCACCCAGCAACGTTTTCTTCCTAAAAGTAATTGTTGCTCCATACTCTTATGAACTACACGCCCATTTGCAGCCAATATAGGCTGAGGAGGTAATAGGTGTGGAGTGCAACTCAAGAAACTTGGGTTCAGTCACTTGTCTACACTTTTATACTATTATGATTCCTGACAACACAGTGACCACCCTGTAACTATTGCACAACAATAATTTATAGTTAGAATCATGCCAATCCAGGCTGGCCTTACCATTAAGCAGAGTTATTCAGTTGCTTCTGGCAGCAGATTCTGTGGTAGGGTCATGGTCAGGGTGATCAGAGGTCATCCTTTTCCAGGACATGTCCTACATTTCAGCCTCCTATCTGGAAAAAAATTCAAAATATCCTCCATTTTGAACATGACTAAGAAGCATGAACTTACATATATATATTAGTGTTTTTAGCTTTTATTATTCTTACATTTTTATTGCATGCCCTACATTTGGAGATGCCCTTGTCCTCCTTTCTAACATTTGGTCACTCTGGCCATGGCAGCCCCAGCTGCTTCTTAAGCCCCTTGGTTGTGTCACTGTTTTGGTAGACAAAGCTGGTTGTGCCACTTAACTTATGCCCTCGAATCTAACCTACCTTGAGGGAAGTAATAGTTCCACCACATTCTGTGCTGGTCAGGCTTCACCTGCATTCAGTTTTGGGCAACTCATTTTAAAAAGTATATGGACAAGATGGATTGGGTTTAGAGAAAGGCAACAAGGATGATAAGAAGTACAGGGAACAAAACATATGAGGAGAAGTTGATGGAGCTGGGCTTGTTCCACTTGGTGAAGAGAAGACTGAACACTTTAAATACCTTAAGGGATGTCACAGAGAAAAGGGGAGGTTTGTTTTCTGCTGCCTGAGAGGGTAGGACCAGATCTAATGGTTTTAAGTTACAGGAGGCTAGATTTTACTTGAACATTAGAAGGAATGTCTTAACAATATGATTGGTTCAGCAATTGCCCAGAGGGGTGTTGGATTTTCCTTCTCTGGACATCTTGATAAGACTGGCATATTTTAGGCAGATTGAAGTGGTAAAACGGGGTTAAAAGCAGGGGCAGAATCTGGTTTTCACGTTGGTAAAGGTGGTTTTAGTCCCAACTGTAGGGGAGTTACCAGAGGTGCTGAAATTGGGGAGACAGTTCAGCACCATGGATAGCTCTTTTACATTTCAGGCTCTCTGCTGAAATGTTAAATTTGGGGCTGTGTGTTTGCTGGTGTGTATATAATGCCAGCATGGTGTGAGAGCCAGTGTGATGTAGTGGTTTGACTGTTGTACTATGGCTTTGGAGATCAGGGTTTGAATCCCCACTCAGCTATGGAAACCCACTGGGTGACCATGAGCGAGTCACACACTCTCAGCCTCAGAAAACCCTATGACACGTTTGCTTTAGTCACCATAAGTTGAGAATGACCTGAAGGCACACAATAATAACAATGTAATGCTTCCACACAAGACCTTTCCTGAGCAGTCACTGTGCCTCAAACATAGAATTTTAGGGAGCAGGGTTCTGTACACAATGAGGTCTTCCATTTGTAACTCATGTTTTTTCACCCCATCTTCTGCCTTTTGTCTTACCTCCAAAAATACATCAGAGAGGAAAAGACAAAGGTACAAAAATCTCTTGATTAGTGATACTGAGAGCTGTTTATCTAGCTGATTCTAGATTGTGTACCAAAATCATGATTTTGTAAATGTCACATCCATTCATCAATAAAAAATTCAAGGCTGTACACCAAACTTGTAAAGATTTTTTCCCATGAGAATACCTCCCACTTCACTCCCTTGCATTTCTTACACATGCATGTGCATATGTGCATGAAGACAGACAGAGATAGCCAGAATGGAGCTATACTCTTAAGCACCCCAGTTGTTCTTGGAAATCTGCAAAGGAAGTGAAGAAAAGGGAAGATTATACTGGAGTAGACTTAATGCTCAACCAGTGCACTTATTGGATCCTGACCCTCATTGTTCACATCTCCTTTATCTGGCTTCTCAAAAGCAAGGTTTCTGCAAGAAGAGACCAAGCGTTATGTATTGAGTGGAGATTCGTAGTTCCTGAGGGACTCCATTTCCCAGAATCCTCCAGCAAGAATGGCCACTGGGGAATTCTAGGAAATTATGTCCCACCAAAACTAACTCTGCCAAGCTATGATGATGAGACATGATTTAATGATCACAAAGCAGTGTTTAATAATCCCCCTGTTGATGATGTTTGCTTAAAATATATGAGGCTGTGAAGGTGTGGAGCATCATCACAGCATCTCAAGGGGAGCCGAGGGTGTTTCTCTCAATGGAGTGAAGAAGAAATCCTTAAAAATAAATGCTAGTAAACCCAGGGACCATCATGTGTAGAGCCTCATGATCCTGTGAGGTTGTTAGAAAGGAAAGAGAAAAGATTCTCTCCTAGATGCCCCCTTCATTACTTTCTATACTTTTGTGTTGGAAAAAAGAGGAAAAGGCGGGAAAAGGATGTAGAGTCTATGCATCAGAAGCTGGAGCACAGCCGCTTGCTCACCACCCTATGCCCGGAGGCGCAATCTGTCTGCCACATGTGGAAGAGAGAGCGCACATTCCCCAATAATGGAAAGCAGGTCGCCTGCAAAGCCCAGTGAGGCGGCGGCCTGTCGGCTGCATGCCAGACTGGAGTTAAACTTTGCTCTCCAAAGGCCTGGCTTGGTGTCTTTATAAACACAGGGGGCCACTTCAGGCAAGAAGCACTTGATGTAGTGAAAATCCAAGGACATAGCCATGTAGTCCTTGGTCGCTCTTTTGCCCAAGAAGTGGCAATTTCCCATGGCTCAAATGCAGAGCCTAGGAACATAATTTTTTAGACTTCAGTCTCTAGTGGTATGCTGGCTTGGGGATTATGAGAGTTGCAATCTAGGAAAAACAGAACAGGAACATTCTCAGGTTCTTCTTAAATGAAGCCTCAATGATCAATGTTTCAGAAGTTTCTGACTTACGACAACCCAAAGGCAAATTTATCACAGGGTTTTCTTGAACAAATTCTTCAAAGGCGGTTTGCCATTGCCTTCCTCTGAGGATAAGAGTGTATGACTTGCCCAAGTTCACCCAGTGGATTTTATGGCTGAGAAGAGATTCAAACCCTGGTCTCCAGCCATAGGCCAACTCTCAAACCACTACATCAAGATGGCTGTACCTGCACTGCAGAAATAATTCTGTTTGATACCATTTTAACTGCCATGGCTGTTATGGAATCCTGAGATTTGTAGTTTATTGTGGCACCAGACCTCTCTGACAACAAAGGCTAAATATCTCACAAAACTATAAATCCCAGAATTCCTTAGGATGATCCATGACAGTGATAGCGAACTGCCTTATTTCTGATGATTCTATATTCTCTTGAGTTGAACTCAATTTAATTATGAATTCCCCCAAACAGCTAAACCAAACTGAGCACATAAACAAGATACAAACAATAATAGCAGTAGGAATGCAATAATCACGTAATTGGCTAGATCAGTCACTTTAAAACCTTCTCTGTGACTACAAAGCTGCGTCTGATTAAGCAGGCACCATTTTTTTTAAAACCCAAACAATTATTATTTTTGTAATATAAAGACCATAGATGGCATTTTCCTTCACCTTCTCACAGGCTCACATGCTTCATGGACAATTGATGGTTGAGTCAGCCAGAGCCACAATTCAGTTATGAATGATTTCAATGTGTCCTTGTTTTCATTCTGCTTAAAAGAAACTTTCCAAACTCTTCCTTCCTCCTGTCTTTTGTCCAACAATGAACTGAACTTGTCACCTCATCACCATACCCACAAGTTTTTCATTTCTATTGCTATTCACACACACAGCCTGCTTATAACTGCCTGTTCCAAACTATTTACTCATGCATCTGAGGAAGGAGATTTAAGACTACAAAAGCTTATGCTACCAACTTCTTTCTTTCTCTCAGTATGCAAAGGGATTTTGTAGCACCTTTGAGACTAACTGAGCAAAACACATTGTAGCATAAGGTTTCGTAAACTTGCTCTACCTCCTGAGATGCATGGAGTGAAATACCTAGGAATAGACCTTTATAAACAGGCTGTGTGTGTGAATGGCAATAGAAATGCATAACCATGTGGGTATATATCTGAGGAAGTAGACCAAGGCTGCATCTGTACGGCAGAAGAAATCCACTTTGGCACCACTTTAAATGCACTTACTCAATGCCATGGAATCCTGGGAGTGGTGCCAAACTGGATTTGCAGTGCAGATGCAGCGCTTGTCTACAAAAGCTTATGCTACAATGTCTTTTGCTTAGTTAGTCACAAAGGTGCTACAAGATCTCTTTGCAGACTGATATTGCAGACTAACACAGCTATATCATTGAATTTCCAAACTCTGCTCTTCAGTAGCTCCTCAGAACAATATCTCCAGTGGGTCCTCTCCAGAGCTGACCAGCCCTCTGTCATCCTCTCACTATTACTTAGGGACCCTGGGAGGCCTTCTCCTGCAACTGGCAGCAAACTCTTCCTTTTCCATGATTGAAAATAATTCAAATTGATTAAGTTATAAACTATGTTGGATATGTTTGTGAAGAAAAAGGGATAATTTATTTTAATTGATTGACTTAAAGCCTTGCCTGAAGGAAAGAAGAGCCCTCCCTCCGGTCCCTCTGCCTTGGTCCAGGCCTCCGAGGGAGAGAAGATCTGCTGGAATTTGCCCCTTCCCCACCACCTCTCCCTTCTCCTTTTGTGTCATGTCTTTTTAGATTGTAAGCCTGAGGGCAGGGAAATGTCTAATTAACAAATTGTAAGTCGCTCTGATAGTCTTGGCTGAAGAGCGGGGTATAAATAAAACATTATTATTATTATTATTATTATTATTATTATCTCACTTAAGATATTTTTCGATTAAACAAGACATCACGGGGGACAGCTAACAAAGAACACAGCTAGCTCTTTAAGAAATGCAAATGGCCATAGAAATCTTCATTTATTTTTGTTTCTATTATAATATGACAGTTCATTCCAAAGCTAAAAGATTTTAAGCCAATAAATATAATGGACAGCTTGGAAGAAGGGTGCTCTTCATCTGTGCTGGACACCAAATAGAGGACCTTCATCTGTCTTGAGTAAGCTTAACACTGAAGTTGTTAAAGCCTTGGAATTTAGTTGAGATCTACATGGCAACCAGCAAGACAAAGCAAAGGGGAAGCTAAGTAGATGAGATAATAAGGGGTGGAAAAAGGAAAAACAAGAAAAGGGGTTGGAATGGGATGTGTGGGAAATGGGGCTTTCAAAAAATCATCTGGCTGTTTCCTTTTTCCTCTCAAACTCAAGACAGGGACAAGTTGAAGAGGTATGAAATTAGACATTTTTCAGCTTAATTGTGGTAAGAGTTTTAGTGCAGTGACAATAATAATAATAAATAATAAAAAATATTTATACATCACCTCTCCAATTAGATCGAGGCGGCTGACAATATTAAAAGGACATTAAAATACAATAAAACACAATATCCCACAAACCCACCCACCTACATTAAAAATAATAATCTGGGACACTCAAACATAAAGATAATAGTTACAATGCAATTGAACAATATTTTTGCTACCTTATTAATGATACCCCGTAGTTCTTCTCTACTAATTTGCCTGTGTCTGTTCCTTGCACTTGGCTCCGGTTGACATCATCATGATACATTTCCAAAATGCAATCCCTGAGGTCACACTACACCATAAGAAATATAACACAGTTGTCATCCAGCTCCTGTCCTAGAAGTGCCAAGCTATCCCATCCAAGGGAGGGATGACTTCCAGATACTGTGCTGCCAGGACTAGAAGCTTCACTTGCAGGGGCCAGGTGACAGTGGGGGGACAATGAGAGGCTGGAAAGTTGTTTTTGTAGACTTTGGTCCCTAATTGTCCCCAACCAGCATGGCCAGCAACTTTGGCAGTCTGAGAGTTGTAATTTACAAAAGAGGACTTCAAGCTCTGGTACTAGCAGCAGTGCTAGAGAGCTGCCGATGGCCAAGGCAAAGGCAGGCATGGTGTTGGAACTGGTGGGCCATTCAGGTTATAGCATCTCAGTTATGACAGGTATTGATGCCAGGCCTCCATATATCCACTCAGCCATGAATTTCCCTGGAGGTCCTTGGTCAGTCACCAATTGCTTACCATGGCTACCTAACAAGGCTGTTGTGCAGATTATATAGGGGATGAAGAAGAACTGTGAACATATTTGCCAATAATAATAATAATAATAATAATTTATTTCTAGCTCCCCCAATCATGAGGAATCTGGGCGGGTTACAACAATAAAATTCACCGAAGTTGCAATAAAATCAAACCCTAAAATTCCCCCGCCCCCCATTCCCAGTACTAAAATGGAATTAAACGGTAATAGTATAAAACATTAAAAGCATTAAAAACATTAAAAACATTAAGAACCTTTAGTTCTTGGAGGAAAGGTGGGAGATGTACCAAAGATCAATCTATCCACCCTTGCAATGCAGAAAGAGACAAATGAAGCCCTCTTGAGAGATGGCCATACAACATCTATTTAAAGATCTCCAAAGATGCAGAGCCCACCATCTTTGAGGCAATCTATTCCCCAGTCGAATAGCTCTTACTACCAAGACGGTCTTCCTAATGTACAGGTGGAGTCTTTTTTCTTGTAATTTGAATCCACTGGTTCATGTTCTGCTGTAATAAACAGTTAACAACAGAGCAGTAAAACCTGAGTCAGTATGTTTCTGAATCAAGTCCAGTGTCACAGAGAAAGCTCAGGGCATTCAAGGCTGATTAGTGCAATTGTTGCCACCATTTCCATTTTACTACACAGTGTCCAAAACTTTCACCATAAGAAAACAAACATGATAATAACCCCCCATTTGTGTTATGTAGGTCAGCCGTTTTGACATGTTCCTGCAAAACACCGAGCATGGCTGGACTAGCACAACTCCCACCCTCCTGCTGAGATTGAAACCTTTCAAATATTACACCCTAAGCATAGTTCTAATGATGACTATGCTTCATTGCACAACTGTTCTGAAAATTATCATTCTTTGACACACAGCATTTGTGCCCTGTGCCAACCGGTGTAGGTGTGTTTTCAAATAAACTCCTTCTCGTGATAGGAAACAGCCAGCTGAGTGGATTTCAAACAGCCCACATATCAGCTTTTGCTTTGCTTTTGTTCTTTTCCTCTCTTTTTCTGTCTCTTACCTTGCAACTATCATTTCTGACTGAATCATGATTAGCTTTTATGAATCACCTCTGGGCATCTGGCACAAACTCAAGAAGGAGTGGTTTCACAGGCTGGCATTTACATGGGATTTCAGGCAAGGTTCTGCCATGCTGGGGAGAAGGGTGGAAGGAGAGTTCTTTCCAAATTGCCTTTACTTACCTCTGCAGCCTTTGAGGTGGACAAACATCGTAAAGGGGGATAGTTTTGCTCCTTTCATTTCATCTTTACCAGTTAATTGAATTTTTATAGGGTTTTTTGTGGGGTTTTCAGGCTATGTGGCCATGTTCTAGAAAAGTTTATTTCTGATGTTTCGCCAGCATCTGTGGCTGGCACCTTCAGAGAATACTGGCAAGGAAGAGAGTGCCAGTATTCTCTGAAGATGCCAACCACAGATGCTGGTGAAACATCAGGAATAAACTCATCTAGAACATGGCCACATAGCCCCAAAAAACCCATAAAAACTATGGATGCCAGCCATGAAAGCCTTCGACTTCTAATTGAATTTTGTGTTTGGCTGGTCATCTGTTTTTATGTTATGCTCATCCCCATTACTTGGGGAAGTGTAGGCTGAGAATAAAGGCTTGTCCACGTGGGTGATTGACCCCAAATTCCCACTGGGCTCATAGCATCCTGTTTACATGACACAGGGCCAAACCCTGAATAGGGTCAGAACCGCCTTCATGATGGTTGCATCCAATTTGGGGCTTCCTCCTCCTAACCTGTATTCAGGTCACACCTTTGCCACAGGATTTTTGGCTCTCCTTTCAGTGATGACGGTGGGTAGCTTTTCACCCATGGTCCCTGATAAAAGGGGGCCATGTGGAAGATGATGCCAGCCATTGTAGAGGGCCTGATCCACTCAGGTTCTAACCAAAATAGGTTGAGGTTCGTTGTTTATAACTGCTCTTGAGTTGACCCCACCTCATGGTGACCCTGTGGATGAGATATCTCCAATACTCCCAATGCTCCACTGCTCTGCGTAGGTCCTGCAGGCTCAGGCCCTTGGCCTCCCTGACTTGGCCTCCCTGACTGAGTCTAATCATCTAGCATGTAGTCTTCATCCTTTTCTGGGGCCTTCTACTTTCCCTAGCATTATTGTCTTTTCTACCGAGTTATGCATTCTCATGATCTGGCCAAAGTACGAGAGCCTCAATTTGACCATCTTGGCTTCCAGGGAGAGTTCAGGCGTGATCTGTTCAAGGACCCACTTGTTTGTCTTTTTGGCTGTTCATGGTATCCTTAGCACTCTCCACCACCACCACAGCTCAAATGAGTTTATTTTCTTCCTTTCCACTTTGTTCACTGTCCAGCTCTCACATCCATACATAGTGATGGGGAATACCATGGCTTGGATGATTCTAACTTTAGTGCTCAGTTGTATGTCTTTACTCTTTAGGATCTTACCTAGTTCTTTCATAGCTGCTGCTCCCATCCCTAGTTGTCTTCTTATTTTTTGCCTGAAGTCTCCATCCTAATCAATTTTTGATTCAAGGTACAGGAAATCTTTAACTATTTCTGTTTCCTCATTATTTAGGTTGAATATGTTTATATCCGCCATTGTCATTATTTTTGTTTTCTTTGTTAATCAAGAAGCTTGCCCTTACACTTTCTTCTTTCACCTTCCTCAGTAACTGTTCCAAGTCTATAATGTTTTCCGCTAGTACTATGGTGCCGTCTACATATCTTAGATTGCTGATATTCCTTCCTCCTATCTTCACTCCTCCTTCTTCTGACTTTAAACTTGCTCTTTGTATGAAATTTTCTGCATACAACATGAACAAGTAGGAAAATAAAATGCAGCCTTGTCTGACCCCTTTGACAATTGGAAACCATTCTTTTGTCCATATTCTGTTCTAAGAGTAGTCTCTTGTCCTAAGTACAGATGTTTCATAGGACTATTAAATGTGGTGGTACTTCCATATCTTTAGGAGCATTCCATAGCTTTTCAAAGTCTATGCAGTCAAAGGCTTTCTACAGTTTATAAAGCACATGCTGATTTTCTTTTGTAATTCCTTGGTGTACTCCATTAACAATTATATGTTTGCAATGTAGTCCCTAGTGCCTCTTCCTTTTCTGAATCCTGCTTGGGCTACAGGGATTTCTGTCTACATATATGCTTGGTGTCTATGCTGCAGAATTTTGAGTATGGTATTGCTTGTGTGAGAAATTAATGCCATGGTCCCATGGTTGCGGCAATCATTTGCATCTCTTTTTTTCTGGATTGGGCTGTATATTGATAATTTCCAGACAGTTGGCAAGCAGGGGTTTTTTTTTCATATTTGTTGGCATATTTTAGCTAACACTAGAGGTGATTTGGTCTGTGTGGATTATAGCAATTCAATTGGAATGGCATCTGTTCCTGGTGATTTGTTCTTCCCGATTTGTCATATTGCAGCTTCCATGTCACTTTCTAGAATTTGGGGTTCATCTTTGTATGATTCTTCATTTCATGTGACATTCATTTTTTTTCATCTCTTTTATATAGCTCTTCTGTGTATTGCTTCCATTGTTCAAGGGTACACTGAAGTAAAATGAAGCCACTGGTAATTCAAGCTACTGTTTCACTGATTACAGTACAAAGAAATGATAAATGGATGGAGTAACAATACAAAAAGTAAAGAGAATTTTGTCATATTCCATCAGATGATGCTAGGCTGAAAACCAGATAGAGCACCGAGAAGTCTCCCATTGCAACGACAGCATGAATGGACAGCTCACTTCTCACAATTCAAATGCTGCTTCAGCCATGGAAGAGAGTGATAGGTATCTTTCTACTATTACACAGCTTGGAAAAGTAGATTACGGCTGAGCAACATTGCTCAGCAAGTTAAATTGGCAGCCAGACCCTTTTCTTTCATGGCCTTTCCTCTATTTCAGTTATGGAAAAATGGAAAGAGGTTATTTATAAAGTCCAGGATGTGTGTGTGTGTGTATTCATGAACAAACACACACACACACGACCCTGGCCCGGTTTTCTTCCCAGTAGAGTGAGTTATCCGTGACCTACAGAATCCTACCAGCTTAGCAGGAGGTGTAAACCTGGAAATGGTAGATATTATTTCTGGCCTTTTGCAATGAGAAAGTGCCTTACACTGGTACAATGTGGGAGTTTTATTCCCAGTACAAATTAAAAGACCAGACTGAGAAGGAGGCGAAAACGGATCCAATTCATGGTTCCTGTCACAGATGTCAACTCCTGCTCTTTCCAGAGAGCGATCTCATTCTGAAGCAAAGTTTTTCACAACATAAAAACATTACTGGGTGATACCATCACAATCCCAGATAGGTAATTCACACTTGGAAACTAGCATGCAAAGGGATCTTGTAGCACCTTTGAGACTAACGGTGCAAAGGAAGTTGTAGCATAAGCTGTCATAGGCTTGCCTACTAGTATTTACATGCCGGCCTGCTGCAACCAATGTATTAAATCATGTTGTAAATCTATCAGCAATCTACCACTTCTTTTTTGTTGTTGTTGCAAACCTTTGATTTAATCATCCCTGCCCCCTATCCTATCTGAACTTAAACAGGAATAACCTTTACTGAAAACAAAGAGACTTACTTTAGAATAAACTTCAAAGTTTGCAAGGTAAATGTGTGATCAAACTGAAGGACATGTAACTGAAACAATAGCAAATTATTTCCCTATTTAACTTGTTCTTCCTACTCCCATTTACTTGGTTGTTTTCCCATTTTGAATTTTAATGTGTAGGCTTCATGGGGCAGAGATTTGTCTTCTTTATTCTTTTATGCCTCGAATCCCATTTTTCGAGAGAATAGCAGATGGAATTCAATTAAAAAATAGTCATGAATGTGGAAGAATACTAAATTAAGATAGACGAATGGACTGATGGACAAAAGGAAGGGTGGATGGAGAGATAAACAGATATATGGGGAAATAATATGAAGAAGAGTGCCCCTGGGCATGTGCAAAGCATCCCACAACTCACTGGGTTGCAATTTACTACCTCAGCTAACATCCTGGATTAGAAGGAAAGGACTATTCAAGGTAGGATTCCCAGATCTCAGGGCTCTAGGCTCTCTTCTGTGTTCCTCAGAGCAAGAGGGAGGAATCTTAGTGAAAGAGTACTTCCTTTAAAAATGTGTATTCAGATATTTTATTCATTAGTTAAACACGATTTTTTTAAATTATGGAATTGAATGGAATAATCACCCCAACTTTTGTTGATGCTTAATGTATCATGCTTAATGGAATGACCAGGGCTGTCCATTGTATCTCCCATGAGATTACAAGGGGTTATTCCTACATTTCAGATAGTCTTGCAGACATGTTTGAGCTCCATAACTTTTCTAAGGTCTAAGGATAAATTACTCCACTTTCTCCGCACTTCACCACACACAAACCTAGAGCAGAGAGCTTCTGTAATTGAAAAGCTGCGCAATCTCTCCCCTCATAACAAGTCAAGTGGAGCTCACCGGTCTGTTTGAGAAGAGCCCCACCTTGCATGATTCATCGAAATTTAAGTTCTTCCAACACATCTTATGTTGCATGCCCTCCAGGTAAGAAAAAGAGCTGACAATCTATTATGCTAATCTGATTTCATGTAACTAGCCAACCCACAGAAGGTCTCACGCCCATGTTCCTATGTCTGAAAATGCCACCAAGCTGCTTGAGATTTTTCTTGCATACATGTGGGGAGAGAGCACAAAACCACTGAAGCAGAGAAAGAAAGAAAAAAAAGTATTTATGCTCATGCTTTCTTCATACACCCAGGTTTCTTGTGCATGAGTGCAGAATATCATGAGACTTCTTTGGGGTTGCAGAAAAAAGGGCTGGATGAAGACTAAAGTCAACTTCTTTCCCCACTCAAGTGGTTTTGTGCTCTCCCCCCCTCCCCATGTATTTTCCTGCAAAGCTTAGATGCTCTTGAACTGATGCCATGTACAGTCTCTCAGATGTGTACTGATATTCTACATTGGCTATTTAGTTACATATGTGTAACTAAGGCATCATTGGTGTTGGTGGTGCACCTTAAAGTCATTTCCAAGTTATGGTGGCCCTGTCAGGGGGTTTCCCTGGCAAGTTTCTTCAGAGAGGGTTTGCCACTGCCACCCTCTGGGGCTGTGACTTGACCAAGATCACGCTGTGCGTTTGCATGGTGAAGCTGGGATTTGAACCCTGGTCTCCAGAAAGGGAGAGAAGAACTAGCAGTATCTGGTAAACTTGATCCCTTCCCCATTGCTATTCCTTTCTCCTTTTGTCTTTTTAGATTGTAAATCTGTGGTCAGAGCTGTCAAATTAAAAATCTGTAAACCTAGACTGACCATATTTCCTTGAACATAAACGGGACATTGGGATGGCAGAAAAAGGATGGGGTTATGTAATATTCAGTATTCATGAAAAAGTAAGATGATAACAAAAGTTTTATTTCATGAACATACTAACATGAGCTAACAATTATTCTTCAATGACAGAACTCATACAAAAATTTAGGTAGACATAGAGGAGGACTATATTTCACCACCATTGTACCATGATTCTTTTTCCGGTGAAGTAATCTTACACAGCCAATTTTGGTCTTTCAACACCTTATCATAAAACTTCTCACACTCCATGACACTTTTTTTACAACCACAATGTCAAACAGAGATGTTCAAACCATTTTTGCAACATAACGGCATTTTTCTTGAAAACAGGACAAAATTAATTTTTAGATTAAAATAGGTCAGTCTGGAAATATGAAGAACATGGTACTGTCCCATTTAAAATGGTATGTATGGTCAGCCTAAGTAAGCCACTATGGAGTTTATTGTATGACGGAATTGGGGGTATAATGCAATGGCAATCTGAATGCAATCATGGGGTTTCACGTTATTGTGAATGAGTGTATCTCACGCAATTTCGGGCAATGGGAAGTCATTCCAAATGCAATAATGGGGTTTCACATAATTGCGTATTAGAGTATCTCATGCAATTTTGGGTAATGGGGGGGTCATTTTCGGGAAATGGGAAGTCATTCTGAATGCATTCCGAATGCAAACAGATTTCACGTAAATTAGCTAAACTAGCGAATTCACGTACTGTAATTCCGAATTGGCTCCATTCGCAATTGAGAGAAATTCCTCCCGTGTGATATACTCCTATGAGAGCTTTTGTGGCTGAAGAGCAAGGTATAAATACTCTAAATATAAATAGATAAATAACGAGTTGTTTGGAAACAGAGATGTCTGAGCCACAGGGCTTGATTTTGATGCTCTGAGCACTCCTGCTGCTCTCAGCTACAGAGCAGGAGAACAGGCCATCATAAGAAGCCACACAGCCCATGACTCACCCTATCTTTGAACAGAGGCACAATCTGGGGCCAGTGGAAAACCGAGAAATGTTGATTCTGCCCTTCCCATCCCCAGAGGCTACGGGATGAGACAGCAAGAAGAGAAGCAGTTTGGGAATGCTGCCTATTGGGCTCCAGTCCAGTGGCGCTTGACACTGGGAGGCAAGCCTGAGAAGTGCGCAGCAGTGTTCTGCACATGCAAACAAACACGCCAGTACATGCAAAGTCGCGCCGACCCATTCACATTCTGCCAGCGTCCGCTTGTAAAGTGGTGTCACCTTGACGGAACGGCATGCTTTTGAAAGCAGGCTTGAAGCAGACTTTTCTCCAAACGACCCTTAATCCTTAAAAGAAACAGTGAAAGCAGTGAACAAGTTAGCTGGGATTTCATTCATTGTTCCCTTTGGGTTAGTAAAAGTCCCCTGGCCACCCCACCCTGGTACATATGTCTGTTTTTAAGCCTCCAGAACTGCAAATGTGTAACAGCTTGTCTCTCAGCTTTCCATCACCATCAGCACCCCAGTGATCTTTCATGACTGCTTTCTTTGCTTTGCTTTTCTAAGTGGAAGGTGTGGGAATCTGTCCGTGAACTGCTTTCAACTGCCATTTCATACGTGGAAAGCCTAAGACATTTTTGGCATCTGAGGAGAAAAATCCAAAAGTGCCTTCCCCATCTATTGAATGGGATACTCCCCTATGTTTCACAGATCAAAACAGGAACATGTGGGGCCAGTCGACATCAGAATATGATCAAGATGGCGAAGGCTAGTAATAAGGAAAAATACACAAGCTGGGAGAAACTTCAGCAGTTTGCTTTTGCCTGGGGCTACAGGGAAGAGCAAGATTCCACTCCTCTTTCTTCCATCTGAATGGTGTGCAAACTACTTATGCATTTTGAATTCAGTTTGCAGCAACTGAAGTAAGCTGGGGAAAATGGTAGGAGGAGAGAATAAATGGGACATCAAAGCAGCTGGAAATATAAGATTACAGGGGATTAACAGTGACTTTGCTTGCTGGGTATGGGATAAGCAGACCACATGATCCAGGGAGAAAAACACCCCTGCACAAGCCTTTGTATCTTCATATGTATTGGACAGAGCTTGGAGTGTTTAATTTTTATATAAGAAGGGAGAATAAATTTTTCCTTCCAAACTAACTGGAGGGGCAAAGGTTTCCCACTAACAAAGCTTGCACTTCTTCCTGGGTCATCCTCCATGCTCATTCCGTGGGCAAGCCAAAGGTCCAGCCTTTCCAATTTTTCTATTATTTGTTTGTGAAATAGTCACTCAACACCTTCCTCTTTCCTTTATATTACTTCTCTAGAGTAATGGTTCATTACCTAATGGTCTGTTCCTTTCTGGGGGCGTGAATGTGGTGCTGAGGGACTCATGCTCAGCCCCCTGGCTATGTGGGGTCCCTCAGAGTTGAGTTATCTTCCCCATTCTGTTTAACATATACACAAGACTGCTGGGGAAGATTGTCCAGAGTTTTGGGGTTCAGTGCCATCACTATGCAGATGACACACAATTCTATTACTCTTTTCCACATCACGCAAAGGAAACAGTTTTGATCCTAACGCCATGTCTGTCATCAGTAATGGAATGGATGAGGGTGAACAAATTGAAGCTTAATCCAGACAAGACAGAGGCACTCTTGGTCATCTGAAAGGAAGATCTTGGAATAGTGCTGAATATGGTGTAATACTCTTCAAGATGCAGGTCCTCAAGTTGGGTGTGCTTGGATTCAATTCCAAACCTGAAAGCTCAGGTTTCAGCGGTGGCCAGGAGTGCATGCGTGTGCACCAACTGTGCCTATTCCTTGAAATGTCAGATCTGGCTTTTGTGACAAATGGCTTAGTTACATCCTGGTTGGTTTACTGTAGCACACTCTACATGGGGCTGCCATTGAAGAGTGTTCGGAAACTTTGACTGTTCCAAAAAGCTGTAGCCAACTGGGACTGGCTACAGGGAACACACAATTCCCTTGTTGCAACAGCTTCACTGGCTGCCGATCCATTTCTGGGCACAATTCAATGTGTTGGTTTTGATCTATAAAACCCTATGTGGCTCAGGTACATAAGACTGTATGCTCTCTTATAAATCAGCCTGTGCTTTGAGAGATGGGGGGAGGCCCTTCTCTCTGTCCCACCACCCTCACATGCACATCTGGTAGGAACACAAGAGAGCACCTCCTTAGTGGCTGCCCCCAGGCTCTGGAACTCTGTTCCTAGAAAAGTTAGACTGGCACCCATATTTTTTGTGGGTTTTTCGGGCTACCAGGGCATGTTCTAGAAGAGTTTATTCCTGACATGTCACCAGCAGCAGGAATAAACTCTTCTAGAACATGCCCTGATAGCCTGAAAAACCCACAAAAAATATGGATGCCAGCTATGAAAGCCTTCAACTTCACATGAGACTGGCACTGTACCAGCTTTCTTTATGCAGACACATAAAGGCTTTTCTGTTTTGACAGGCATTTGATAAATGTAAGCCTGCAATGTGTTACTTTGAACTACAATAACTTTTACCAAAGGGTTGACAGAGTGAGAACTGGAGTTGGTTGCATATTTGCTAGGGGATTGTGGGTGTCAGAGTCAAAATCAATAACATTTCCAAGCTCTGGATGAGAGGAAGCAATAAATTTAAAATAGTAAAAGCAGTGTTTGGAAAATCTATGCTAGCTTGGATATTCTGGGAGCTGTAGTCCAAAGAAATAGTGTTGGTAAGCTCTGAGTAAAAGTGAGAAACCAAATACTAAAAGGATTGTTGAAAGAAGAATGTTTTAATTTGGCATCTTAGTATATCTCATAAGGATACCAGGTGGATTTCCCTAAGGAGAGCATTCCAGTAAAGGTGGTGATGCTGGAATTTGGCACATGCTCAGAAACACTTCCTATTAATGACACTTCACACATTAAAAGGTGTGGAAAACAACTCTGGCAACCATGTTCCCACATTCCAAACGGAAGAAAAGGCACTTTTTTCCGAAGGGATTCTTACTTCTCCAAGAACCATTTCATTCTTTTCCTTTCCCGCCCCTTCCCTTGCTAAGCAATCAATGGCACCCTTCATTTTCTGGCAGGCCATCGGCACAAACAGGAAGCACCTCTCTGCACCTGACAATCCCCCTTAATAGCACTCATAAATTGCTTTTGGAAAAGGAAGCTAGGGAAAGGCTTGGAAAGAGCAAGAAACCATTATTTGGAGCCTGTGAGGTCCCACAAACCCCCAGGCACATGGCACTGCTGCAAGATAAACATGCTTGGTTGACAACAAACAAGATGAGACTGGTCTTTACAACGGATCTGACTTCCGTTAAAAAGAGAAGGAGAGAAAGAAAGAAATGCTCTTCAATCCAACATCTCCTCAGTGTAGCATAAATATGTGGACTTATGCTATATTGAGCCATATACCCTCCCCTTAGTTTACTGAAAAGCACTTCACTTGGCTTTTTTATGGTTCGTGGTGAGTAGGCAGAATCAAAGAAGGATCTGGCTACATCCCCATAGCCTGGTATATATTGATTACAGCAGTGCTGAGACATCCATAAGAACTCAATGGATCTCAGCACTGATGTTATCGTTTCATGTTTGGCTACAGAGGTGTAGCCAGTTCTCCAATCCTCCTGGCTCCCTGAAAAGCTCAGAATGGCTGTGTGGCATGGCTCCAGTTAAGTTGAGATGGCTGGGAGCTTTGGCCTTTGGAAAGGAAAGAAAGGAATCTCAGCCCCCACCATGCCCAAAACAGATCATCCACTTGAATGAAGAAAGCTTCCACATACATATGTCTCTAAATGAATGCCAGCCAAGAAGAGGGAAAATCATTCAGTCCCATTTTTTTTGTTAGGTTTTTTTTCTTTCTTTTATCTCTGAGGTCTTTTTGCACTACTGAATTATAGCACTTTGAAGACACTTTTACTGTCATAGGTCCATCTGATGAAATCCTGAAATTTGTAGCATAGAGAGAAGATTTAGACTTCTTTGCCGTACAATTCTAATGCCTAAGGAGTTATAGAAATTCAAAAATTCTGTTGGACGGCGCTATGGTCGTTAAAGTGGTATCAAAGGGCTATAATTGCATTATGTGAAAAATGCCTGAATCCTACTTGCACCCTTCTCCTATCTTTGTTTTGTAACAGTTTTCATATTTTTTCTTCTTCTTGCAAGGAAATATGTTCTATTTTTAAAAATGCCTTGGATGAGTTCTTGTTGAAATGCAAATAGATTTTAAATTTCCTGGACTTTGCCCAATTGCAGCATGGCCAGAAGAGGAGGGGCCAGCCTGCTAAGGATACCCTCCCCATACCATCTTAACTAAGGATAGAAACCACAAAATGCAGGCATTTTACTAACATCTCTAATTTTTCTCCTGTTTGGTATGTAACATCTTGCCTGATGAAGAAGCCAGTGGAGCTTCGAAAGCTTGCAACAAGTATATTGTGCATTTCGGTTGGCCAATAAAGTTATCACTGTTTGATGGATTTTTGTTGGAATTTACTAAATGGCCAACACAGCTACCCTTGCATGTTTTCTGAATAAAAATACATTTCAATGTTCCTTTAGCCCTAATTCCCTAGAAAAAAGAAAGAAAAGAAAAAGAGGAGCTGTGCCATTGTCCCCATCCTTGATATAGATATTGATGTGTTAGGAAGTCTCTCACTTAGGGGAATTTTAATTAGCTCAAATATGCAGAGAGGAAGATCCTAACAGTCTTACACGGGAATTGTGGTGCCGATATTGTCTACCAGAGGTCCACCAACAAACCCCAAGAGAAGTGACACTAGTCCAAATAAGTCCAATAAAAATACATAGTTTATTAGGGGGCATAAATATCACACAGCAAAGGGGGCACACACACATACACATTCATTCAATGCTAGAGAAAAGGGAGGGGTAAGAATGGGAGTTAGGTCTGAGAGAAAGAGACACTGCTGGAATATCTACCATAGAAGTCTTCTCCTAGAAACCGGATAGAGATGGATGTTGATGATGATCACAACCGCCGGGATGAGGGGGAGATTGGCGTGGACCAGCCTGTCCTCCGAGAATAGCATCGAGGAGTGATTCAAACTGGGAACCTTATATAGTGCTGAACATATCCTGAGGCTACTATCAATGCTAAACAAAGGTGTTGACTGCCTAGGCTTTCTTAAACCAAGAGCAAATAATCTGTGTACAATGCGCTTATGTTTGGACACAATTCGGAGGAGAAGCCGGCTTAATGGCTGAGTGGTTAAGTCAATCACTGACACATTAAGTGTGAAACCAAGGCTATTGTCTTTACTCCGGAGGCAGTGGCAGAACTAGTCTGGCGACTCCCAACTTCCTCTAGAGAGTTTCTTACTATGAAATCAATTTCTCCAAGCAGGGCCTGCCTACATGAACTTCTTGCTTGGGACTTATGGAGGGCCTTGGAATAGATCAAGCAGGGGTCATGATACAGTCCACATGTCTCCCAAAATTTTATATCAAATGTAGGTATCAAAACAGTTGCCCTTACTCCACCAGCTTGAAAGTCTAGAAATAGGGTACTTATGAGTGAGGACCTGAATGTGTGAGCACTGCATGTAGTAAAGACCCTCTGTAGTCTCCCCATACAAACCTGAGTTTTAAGATCTTTATGGGAAGGCTTTCTCCATCATCACAGGTATGTTTAGTGAGGACACAGGAGAGAGCCTTCTCAATGGCTTCTCCCAGGTTATGGCATTTTCTCCCATGGGAGGTTTGGTTGGCCTCCTCTCTGCTTCCATTTCACTGGTGGCCAAAGACCTTTTTATTCAGGCAAGCTTTTATCTTATAATTTATGCAGCAGAAACAATTTTTAATGAGGCTTGTGTTTTTAACTATTTTATTATGTCTTGTGTTTTATATCATTCTAATCTTCTGTCCAGCCATTCAGTTGTTTTTTTAAAAAAAACCTTTTGTATAAATAATATTTTAATTCTACCTTATTTTCTTAAATGCTTGTAAGATGCCTTGAGAGAACCAGCATGGTGTAGTGGTTTGAGAATTGGACTACAACTTTGGAGACCAGGGTTCAAATTCTTGCATGGCTGTGGAAACCGACTGGGTGATCTTGGGCAAGTCACACTCTCTCAGCCTCTGAAGAAGGCAATAGCAAATGTCCTCTGAACAAATCTTCAAAGGAAAACCCCCTAAGGTCACCATACATTGGAAATGATTTGAAGGCACGCAGAACAACAACATCAACAATAGTGAGATGCCTTGGATCCTATACAAAGAGAAAAGCAGCATATAAATAAAATAAAATACCACACACATCCAGCTGTTACTGTATATACTCACGTATAAGTCTAGAAATTTTAGTCAAAAAAGTGACCATAAAAACCTGAGTCGACTGATCCATGAGTCAATGTTAGAATCGTACTTTAAATCATATATATATATATATATATATGAACTATCCCATGGTGAAATGCAATAGAGTAATCTGTCCTAGAAGCACCGACTTCCCTCTGTTCTGTCACTGATCCAGCTTTTAATATGAGCACAAACAGTTATGCCTCCTGTAAGTTCTTTGGCATTGTTTTCCTTTGCTTCCTCCTTTACGTCCTTTGTTACATAGCCCTAAATTTTGCCCTTGACTTAGCCACAGGTCATATCTAAATCCTTAATTTTGGCTCCAGAGCCGGCCCTCGACTTATACATGAGGTCGACTTATAGTTGAGTATATATGCTAATACACAGACACCCATTTGCTACAGAACTTTTAGATTGTATGTTCCA
The DNA here is from genome assembly GCA_034509955.1 of Urosaurus nigricauda. Classification (NCBI taxonomy): domain Eukaryota; kingdom Metazoa; phylum Chordata; class Lepidosauria; order Squamata; family Phrynosomatidae; genus Urosaurus; species Urosaurus nigricauda. The sequence goes on along the minus strand of JAOEGL010000006.1, from coordinate 25,077,643 downwards.
GAGCCCAACCACCAGCAGGGCCACAAAACGTACTGGCTGGTGGATTCTGAGGGCCGTAGTCCAAAACAAAACTTTCTAAATTCTGATTGCTGATATTTACATTGAACATGCAGACTTTGCCTGGGAGGAGGGTAGCACCAAAGTATCAATGTCACAGATGAGATGAGTGATCCCATTCCTCCCATCTGCTTCTCTATAAAATAACTCTGATGTGCAGATAATGCACGAACTATATCAAGCACATTTGAGCATATTGTATAAAGAGGCAGCTTTATGCTACACTTGGAAATCACGATAGATCACCGGAAGAATTGGACCCCTTCATCCCCCACCCCACCCGACCTCATACACACATATACACACATAGATGTACACAAACCAAGCAGTGTTTCTGTTAATCTAAATGAGTGTTAGAAGGTTGCTCTTGAAACGTGCTGGGATTTTAAAGCCTTGAAAGTGTTGTAACAACTCGTGAGAAACCGACACAATCACTTGCTCCAGTTTCATAAAACCTTCCCATAGAGACTGTAATTTTAGAATGGCCCCCACTTAGCTCTGAGCTTCAGATCTATAGTACATGAAAAATAAAAGCAAAGCTAGGCTCTTAGGGTGTAACAAAACTCCCATTAATTCTTACCAGAATTCCTCTTGCCTTCTGTGTTCCAGACCTCCACCCCTTGCTACTGCAGCCATCATGTTCACCTTATCTTTAATTTCTTCTTCTTTTATAGAAAGCTGGGGCAGAAGAGGGCCGTGGTGTTGGGAAGACAAAATCTTTTAGCCAGCAGGTGCAACTGGTGTCAAGAGGCAAAAGGCTAACATCTGGAGAGGTCCATTTGCCAGGTCCCCTGGGATGGAGGGAGGAGGAGAGAATGACAAAACACTTAATTCTTCCCATCCTAAGAGGATATGCACAAGTCTTACAATATATGGGACTTTCAATCTGATACAAAGGCCGAGGACAAAAAATATGTTTTGAGTGCCTAATCACAGCCTGGGGACTCGTAAAGTAGTAGTAATAATAATAAAAAAGCCAACAACCAGAGAATTATTTCCGGGTGCATCTACACTGTAGAAATACAGTCAGCCCTCCGTATCCATGGATTCAACTATCCACACACATTTCAAAATATTTCAAAAATATATGCATTCCAAAAAGCAAAGCTTGCTTTTGCCTTTTTGTATAAGGGACACAATTTTATTATGCCATTGTACTTAATGGGACTTGAGCATATATGTATTTTCATATCCATAGAGTGGAGATCCTGGAGCCAAATCACAGTGAATACCAAGGGTCCATGGTAATGCAGTTGCTGTAGCTCCATCCTATGGAATTCTGGGATTTGTAGTTTTGCCAAGAGCTTTAACCTCTGCCAAAGAGTGCTGATGCCTCACAAAACTACAAATCCCAGGTGTCTGTAAGATGGAGCCATGGCAGTTAAGTAGTGCCAAACTGCATTATTTCTACAAGGTAGATGTGTTCACAAAGTGGTTTTAAGTCATCACAGAATAAACAACAGGACACTGTACATGTCATTTCTGTATTCACTTGAGCAAATTAACCGGCTTACCTCTTTCAGCTTCAGTTTTGGATCTGGGATGCCCCCAGATATTATTATAGTTAAATCGCCATTGATCCAGGCAGGATGATGCCACCTGGATGCATCCTGGGTTGAGGCCTTGCTCTGCCAGCCAATTTTTTAAGTCTGAAACTCCCTGACTTTGAAAAAGTGCTGGCTGAGTGAGGCTTTGACTCAGGATGCATCCGGGAGGCGGCATCCTGCCTAGATTTGAGACAATTTAACTATGATAACATCTGAGGACATCCCAGATCCAGAAATGAAGATGGGAGTGGTAAACTGGCTTATTTGCCCAAGCAATAAGCTCCTGAATCTTTCTCTCGCCATAGGAAGTGTTGTGCATATTACTGTGGTTTTAAAGTCAACTGTCAGAGACCCTCTGGAACAGGGGTGTGAACTATGAGATTCATCAATGAGTTTATCATGTGAGCTTCGCTTCCGCAATAGATGTGGGATGTAACTTTTAAGAAAGTGGATCTTATTGCATTTTCCCATTTCCAGGAAGTATGCAGCCCATTTGCAACCCAGGCTTCTTTGGGGTCCTCCTGAATCTTTTCAAGAGTGGAATTTTTCTCAAGCCTGAAAAGATGTGGCAGAAGCTCGGGTTGCAAATGGGCTGTATATTCCCCGGTAATGGGAAAATACAATAAGATCTGCTTTCTTAAAGTTACATCCCACATCTATCGCGGGAGCAAAGCTAATGCAATAAACTCCCATGTGTTGTTAAACTGCAGTTCCCATCATCCCTAGTTACCATAGTCAGTGGTGAGAAAAATTGGGAGTTTACAGTCCATATGATTTCAATTTCCTGTGATAGACAGTTGGTCTTAAGACAACAGTAACCTATACCACAAAAAGTGCCCTCAAAGTTTATCCAAGGGTGGTGTTGATACTGAAGATAGATGTATTGATTAGGGTTTCCTAAGGAATTGGATTTGTATGAATTCCTAGGAGAACAGGCCCAATAAATATCTCCAGGACTATTCCATGGATTGGAATTCAGCCATAAGCTTTCATATGTCACAAATGTTCCAACACATGTTTGGTCTCCAATAGCATATAAAATATCTTTTAAAATGTGCACTTCAGGAGAAAATACCTGAAAACATGTGTTTAAAATAGCGTATTGTTTTGTGTGCTTTCAAGTCATTTCCGACTTATGGCAACCCTAAGGCAAACCTATCAGGGTGGTTTTGGGGGGTTAACAAAACTTATTCAGTGATGGTTTGCTTTTGCTTTCCTCTGAGGATAAGAGAGATTATCTTGTCCAGAATGGGGATCTGAACCCTGTTCTACAGAGTTGTTGTTCATTGATCAAACCACAACACTATGCTGGTTCTCTGTTTAAATCCTATTTGAAATAGTATTTAAAAATAGTGGCTTAAAAATCATGCAGATAAATGCAGAAACAGGATAGGTTCATGGGAGAACAAAGGCAAAGCTGACACTGTTTGGGTAATAAACGTTTTCTCATGTCCCTAAAACCAAAACCAAATAAACAGAATACTATGTTCTATGGTGCCTCCAAAAGCCATTAATAATCTACTGAGTTAAATCAAGAACAGAATCCCCATCCAGCTTCAGATAATATTCTAAGGGGAATTTTGAGATTCGTGCTCAAGGGAAACAGCTAGGAAGTTCTCAGCAGTGTTAAAGATGTTTTGATCAGCCTGACAGCTGGTATGGTGTAGTTATTGGAATGTTGAACTAAGACTATGAGGATGTGAGTTTAACTCCTCAGGCAGCCAAGAAGCTCAGTAATGAACTCGGATCTTCTACCATCTCCCAGTCCAACAGCGCTGCTTCATACTGGTAGCTACTAACACCTGCCTGAAGTTCAGGAACTACCATTTTAAATTTCCCACAATTCCCTTAGAATGCCACTCTTTCAGTGTCATTGTGGGGAAATTTAAATGGTGGTTCCTAGCCAACCTGCTCTGATTCATAGTGCTTTTCCTGCAAGCTTATCATACAACGGAATTTGGGAGTATAATGCAATGGCAATCCGAAGGCAATCATGGGGTTTCAAAAATGGTGAAGGGTCTGGAAACCATGCCTTATGAGGAACAACTTAGGGAGCTGGGGATGCTTAGCCTGGAGAAGAGAAGATTAAGAGGTGATATATGATAGCCTTGTTTAAATACTTGAGGGGATGTCACATTGAGGAGGTAGCAAGCTTTTTTTCTGCTGCTCCAGAGACTAGGACCTGGAACAATGGATGCAAGCTACAGGAAAAGAGATTCCACCTCAACATTAGGGGAAACTTCCTGACTGTAAGGGCTGTTCGACAGTGGAACACACCCCCTTGGAGAGTGGTGGAGTCTCCTTCTTTGGAGGTCTTTAAGCAGAGGCTGGATGGCCATCTGTCAGGGATGACTGGATGGAAAGTTCCTGCATGGCAGGGGGTTGGATTGGATGGCCCTTGTGGTCTCTTCCAACTCTATGATTCTATGATTCTATGATTCTATGATTCACGTTATTGCAAATGAGTGTATCTCATGCAATTTCGGTTAATGGAAAGTCACTCCGAACGCAATCATGGGGTTTCACGTAATTGTGTATTAGATTATCTCACGCAATTTCGGGCAATGGGGGAAGATTTTTGGGAAGTGGGAAGTCATTCTGAATGCATTCCGAACACAATCAGATTTCACATAAATTTGCTGAACTAGCGAATTCACATAATTGTGAATTGGCTCCATTCACAATTGAGAGAAATTCCTCCCATGTGATAAACTCCCTGTCAATAGCCAAGCCTAGCAGGATCCTGTCTCACAGGTTTGTTGTGAGAATAAAAATAAAAAGAAGTTCAATGAACATTGCACTGTTAGTAACAGCAACAGTGGCCTTTATTACTGTCAAGAGACCATTAGGTGACACATTAAATACATAGACATATTAAAGGAACACTGTAAAAAACTGGTAATAAGATGGGGTTTAAATATAATAAACAAAAAGGTTAGAGGAACTTTTTCAGAAAGTACATGCACCAACAAACTCCACCTTCAGCAATATCCCAAACAAGCGTGTTCAAAGCATTTAAGGATGTTGAGGACAAATGGATATTGAGGAGAAATTGCTTGAGTTATGGACAATTTGGGGAAAGAAAGCTTCCATCTCCATTTCACCTACAGCAATTTTTTAAATTAAATGTAGAAGTGTACCTGAGAAATTAATGAGAGGTTTTTTTTTCAGATGAAGTTTCCCAGGGAAAGGGGTGGTGGTTTTGTGCATCTATTATAGATAAATATAACCAGGCTGACGGATGAGTTTCCTTGGGCAATGGAGACTGGGGGCTCCCATATTCACTGGGAGGTAAATCTACTCTAAGGTATACATATACAAAAGGCACCAGATCTTGTCTGATCTTGGAACCTAAGCAGGGTCGCCCCTGGTTAGTGCTTGAATGAGAGACCACCAATGAATACCAGGTGCTGTAGGCCATATTTCAGAGGAAGGAACAGGCAAAACCACCTCTGAGTATTCCTTGCCTAAGAAAACCCTATGAAACTCATAAGGTTACCATAAGTCAGCAGGTGACTCAAACACAAACACACACACACACCTGCTCTGGGTTTTATTCAACATTTTATAGGAATTATCTAACTTGTTGGACCTACTGGGGGACTGTTCAGCCCATTAGATAATTCCTTTAAATTTCTGGCTAAAACTTGGAGTGGATTCTTCATTCCACCAACAGAGAAGTCACCAGCTATAACTGTGCTCAAGGGTGGAAGCCAGGGCCAAAGTTGATTGTGGTCATCCAGAGGGAAAGAGGTACAACAATGCTGTTCCAATAATGGCTCTGAAAAGTGGGAGAGTGTAACAATAACCATTTCTTGGTAGTATATTTTACACATTTCCTGCCAAGGCCCTTAAAGTGGTATTCAGCCCCATGAAAATCGATCCACCTGAGAGCATGATTGCCCAGATTCAATGTTGTGCTTACAACTGGCCACTAGTATGATGGGAACTTGCTCCCCTTCCACAGCAACCAAAAACCTGCTTTGGAAGGTTCCCAGTTTTCTGGAGTAGATGTTAAGGTTGCAGAGGAGAGGAGGATTGCTCACCTCAGCCTGCTTACAGAAACAATTATGTCATGGGACAGTTCTATTGCATACTAGCCTTTGATATATCACTCAGATGGCGTCAGATCAAGATCTCCTCTACAGAGAATGATTCAGGTCACTATCAAGGCTAAGTGAGCACCAACCCCTAGAAAGGAGGTTTCTTTCCCTTATGTTTAGATGCAATTGCAATTCTAAACGTAGCCAGAATGCCTTTAGAAAAATAAGATTTCAAATGCTCTCACCCCATCGCATAGGTTTCCAGGAAAAGTGTGCCAGTGACTGCAAGCATCTGGAAAGACATGCTGGCTTTCCGCCTGCCAGTTTTACAAACCTGATGGACCACTGCCAGTACCTAATCAAAATGCAGGAACTCACTCTGCGGAACAAAATGCATCCAGCTCCCTTTTGATCATCCCAGCACCTGGCCTCCGTGGGTCATGCACAAAACCTGTCGTTGATATGTTTCCTTGGCAGGGAAAAGAAAGGAAGGATTAAGGTTCTATGGAGTGTGTCTAACAGCACACACCACAAAAAAGGCTGGACTTTTGTGAACTCACAAAATTTGAAAAGCTCTGGCTAAGTACGTCACCTTACCGCAGGGTGGATATCTGAGTGCCTTCAACTTGCTGGTGGAAGGAAGATTGAAGAACTGCTTTTGTAGACTTGAAATTAGGATGAATGAAAATTTCATTTAATAAAAGAAAACAATAACAACTTTCTGAAAAGAACCTGAGGTTTAAACATAATATGGGTGAAAGTAAAATTTACAGATTTGCAAATCTAGGAAGAGAATTTTGAACTCTTAAGTCTAAGAAGTCTTCTATGAGTCCCTCTATATTCAACCATTATAGTCATTGTGATGTTGTAGTCTGAGTGTTAGACTAGGACTCCTGGATACCAGAGTTTGAAATGAATCTCTGCATGGCTATGAAAACCCACTGGGTGGCCTTGGGCAAGTCACCATCTCAGCCTCAAGAGAAGGCTATGGTAAAACCCTTTCTAAAGAAATCTTGTAATGAAAAATTCATTATAGGTATACTGCTAGGGTTGACATGAATTGGAAATGACTTAAAAATCCACAACACCCAGTATTCAACCATATTTCTGATGCTTGATATGCATTGTCACCTTTTATTGCCAGACAGGCTCCCCATCTTTCATCGCTACAGGGCAGGAAGGCATGGCATGATGTTGTCCGTACTGGGAATAGCTGTGAATTTGCTGACTGCATCCAGAGCAGACAACTGAGAATTTTTCTCATCTCCTTCTGGTAAGAAACTATAACAATAAAAAACAACAATGTATTGTAAAGTAGAAGGCAGTAGGAAAAGAGGAGGACTCCATTTCGGATAGATAGACTCAATCAAGGAAGTCACAGCCCTGAGACTGTGGATCTGATCAGGGCTGTTAATGATAGAGTGGCTTGGATGTCTCTCATTTATGGGATCATCATAAGCTGAAGTTAACATGATGACAGTTAACAACAACAGCAAAGAAATTGCTAAAGTTTTCAAATTTCTTCATAATGTTTCCAGAAAAAAAGTGGAAGAAAGTGAAACTCGTCAATTTTTTTTTGTTCATATACTAAGATATATCAAGAGATTAATATGATTATAGAAACACTGAATTGTTAAAGATTTGAAAGTCTCCTAGTCAAAGGAAACAGAAACAAACAAGCCAACTCATAAAAGGAATAAGTGGGGAAACATATACAAATATTTCAACACAAATGTTATAATACACCATAAAGATTAAAAATGTAAATGAATCATTTAGAAACCAGTTTCTCAAGAACCAGCTCCAAGAATTAAAATAACAGCTACTCAACGGAGAACATTCAAGAATTCAAAGGCCTAGAAGGATTAAGGCAGCATTCTCTAACTACAACCACCATAATCCCCAGACAGCAAGCCTCTTTCTGCTGTCATGCAGGAAACTTTGAAAGGGTTACTGTTTTGGATCACAGCCACTGGCCATACTATTCAGAAAGGTAACCTTTTCAAGCTCTACAATTGGTAATTTCCATGGAGCAAAAATGGAAACTTGCTTATGAAAGAGGACTTGTGGGAGAAAGAAAGGATCAAAAACCTCTTCCATTCATCAAATTCCCCCCATGGTTGCTCTCTTCTCTGTATTAATGGTACACAAGAAAGTTGGTTTTGGGAAGCCTGACTTTGCCAAGTCATTCATCAAGAAAAATGGACCAGAAGCGAGGGAGATATATATGTATGCATATATGTAGTGTGTGTGTGTGTGTGTGTGTGTGTGTGTGTGTGTTTGTGTATTGCAGCTGGCAAGTGAAATAGCTGCTTGAGCATCATGCTGTGACTTTTGTGGGAAATAGTCTTGAAAGTACTTAAAAGTCCTTTGAAGATTGGGCTGCCTGTTTCATTTTTCAGAGTGTGCATTCTCTGGTAAATAAACAGATATTACAAAAACACCACTATTCCTCTGCTACTCTCTGACCCTCCAGAAACCCCCTGCTCTGCTCTGTGCTTGTCTAGAGATTCCAACTCTCTGGGAGAGTTGATCATGAAGCATTGTCTTAACCAGATCATAGGAAGCTTCTTTAAACTCAACAACCTATGGCCAAGATAAATTTAGTACCTTGGATAGCTCTTTTAAATTTCTGACTAAAATCCAGAGCAGAGTCACCACCATACATGGATGCCAACACTAGGGACACAGACACACTTTGTTGTTGTTGTGTACCTCCAAAACATTTTTGGCTTATTTTTGACCTAACGCAAACCTATCATAGAGTTTCATGGCAAGTTTCTTTAGAGGGGTGTGCCAATGACAACCTCTGAGGCTGAGATAGTATGACTTGGCCAATATCACCCTGCGGGTTTTTATACTTGAGTGAGGATTTGAACCAAAGTCTCCAGAGTCATAGTGAAATACTTAAACCACTACATCACACTCTCTATATATATCCACACTACTCAAATATATTTAACATTAAATTCTCTAGGGAAAGGAAGAAGAGCTTTGAGAGAGAATTTTTTTAAAAAAATAAATTTTCTCCAGTGGCAGGAGAAAATTCAAAGGACCGCACCAAACTATAGATCTCAGAACTCCATAGAATGTAGCTTTGATGGTTAAAGGTGGATGAAACTGATATAACTATGTGTTGGGAGTTGCATTGCCAGCCATAAAATGTTGGGAAGTTGGTGTAATGGGTTGTACCATAGAAAAGGCTATTATGAGATGTGGGTCCACTGCCAAAATAGTCCAGTTTGGGATGGCTTTAACTGCCCTGGCTCAGTGCTCAGGAATCCTGGGAATTATAGTTTGTTGTGTCACCAGAACTCTCTGACAGAAAAGGCTAAATGTCTCACAAAACTACAATTCCCAGAATTCCAAAGCATTGAGTCAGGGAAGTTAAAGCCGTCTGGATTATTTCTGCAGTGTGTTTTGGATCATAGTGATCTCAGACACAGCAGCTGAGATAACAACAGGAGGGAGGCAAGCATCAACCAAGCCTGTTCAAAGTTGTTTCTGTGAAAAGAACCTGGCTGTAATAACATAGAAGGGGTAGTGTGGGAACAAGAGGGGAAAATGTGTTTATTAATTATAACAAATAAGAATTAAGCCCACCAGAAATTTTAAATTGTGTACATCTTAATCAGGCAATGTTAACACTTGCTTGTCACTCCTGGCAATGAACATTACTGGACTGGATCTATAGTTTCTTAATGAAAGTTTTTCTGAGTTTTAACTACCGAAGCCTGGATTACTGAACCTGGTATCTGACCAGACTTGACACTGTGTAGTGTAATCACACACCAGGTCAGACCATTTGTTCATCTAGCCTAGAATGGTCCAATCTGCAAGGCAACAGTTTCCTCTGCAGAGTGTCAAGCAGAGGTTTTTCCCAGCCCACTTGGGACATGCCAAGAATTCTTATTTGTTATAACTAATAAGCACATTTCTCCCCTTGTACTCGCAACCCTTTTCCCACAAAACAGATGCCAAACTGTGAGAGATCAACTGCTATCTATGCCATATTGGAATTCAATACACATGGATGGCTCTACCATTAGACAGAACTGGGTGATCACGTCAGGCAGTAGATGCAAAGGGGCAGCAATTGTAGCCCTCCTGCTATTCTTCCTGAACTTTTTCTTTCTCCTTCTTTGTTGGAAGGTAGAACTGTGTATGCTACACAACCTGATCTGGAGAAACTGGCCCCTTCCTTTTGGATATGGTGAAGGATGCTCTCCCATCACCACCAATGCTGAAGTCAGATTTCAATTAACAGTCAAGCCAACATCCGTATAAGAACTAGAGACGGGGCATGATCTTGTTCCTTTGCCTCAGGTAGCAGGTTTCTTAGGTTTATCTAAGACAGCAGAGACCTCTGAAAATAAATTCTATAATCTCAGTGTTGTGCTTTCATCAGGAAGACACTTATGACGACATTCTTTGAGATGACCTTGGAACTGCAAGACTCTCCCATGTCCGAGTCTGAGTACTTTTGCTGTTCCAGTGAACTTTCTTATTTAGTCTGGTTCTTAAATTAAGCTGATATGGGGTAACTTTATTTTTGCATGCAGCATTTTAGAAACTGCTGTATATACTCAACTATAAGTCAAAAAATTTGTATGAGCTGAGGGCAAGTTTTGGGACTTGAAAACTTTGCGTTAAAAAAATTACCCAAAAAAGCTAACAAATATACAAATGTCTTATTCAGATCCTTCAAAGCCTGATTCCTCTAACTAGAGGGAGCTGGTGCTTCCTTTGGGTGATCTCAGGATGGATTAAGCTCTTGCCTTCCACTCTACTCAGAGAAGGAGATGGTTCCTTTTTTTAAAAAAATAAGAATTAAAGTATAGTACTTACGTTGACTTGTGGATAAGTAAACCAGGTTTATGGGGTCAATTTTTGACTAAAAGTTCTAGACTTATATATGAGTATATACATTACTTCATTTTGCTAGTTATTTTTCTGACTTTCCAATTTGTTTAAGCTGCATAAGATCCATCAAGAAACCCCCAAGGTGTACGACTGCTTCCAATGTTTTTGCACACTATTACTCACCTGGAGGCCTTAAAGAAGTTCTGATTAGAATTCTTAACAATACAATCAACCATGATGCTTCTTGGGAATATCTCCTTTTTTAATGACTGTTTCCCACGTTATAGGCCATATCAATCACATCAACATTTGAAGGGAGATTTTTTTTTGACACTTCGGAAAGCACAACGCACACGGTTAGCCTAAACTTTAGCTGATCAGCTAAATATCACCGACTCATCCCAAGGGGCTAGATTTCTAAGCAAAGGCAAAGAGTTTTCAGTTTGGGGGTTTTGCACTTGATGTGAAAAGGTTGAGACATTTATGATTGAGCCAAGGCTAAAGTTCCTGGGAAACACTGCTCCAAACCATATGGACTTTGCTTTCAGGGCAGGGGAAGGGGGGAAGCTCTAATTGCTTCATGGGCAGTGGGATGGAAGTGGGGAGATATGGGGAGGGGGAGAAAAGCTCTTTGGCATGTGTGAGGAGTTGCTGAACTCCTGGTTCTAATTATTTCTGTGATTAACTTTCTTCATTTTTATGAAGCCGTTCTTGATCTTTTCTCTCCTATGTTATATTGTAAGCAGCGGTGGCATAATGACTTGGGGTGAAGGGGTGTAAAGGTATCTGTGGGGAATATACATTGAGTAGTGGGTGAATAGCAGCACAAGAATGTCACTAGTGGCTATGTGCCCTCTTTGACAGAGAAGATTCTTCTCTTTGAAGGCATTCTTTGTTTTAGGGGTGCAGAAACGTATTAGTGCCAATATGCTGTAATGGTTGGAATGCTGGACTAGGATTCTGAGAGACCAGAGTTCAAATCCTCACTCAGGAAATCCACTGGGTGACCTAGGACAAGTCACAGTCTCTCAGCCTAAGAGGAAGGGAATAGTAAACTTCCTCAGAACAAGGCTCACCAAGAAAACTCTAGGATAGGGTCACCATAAGTCGGAGTTGACATCAAGGTATATAACAACAAAAGAGATCTAATGGTACTGTGGGCTGCATCGTGGGCATAATGATGAACAGCATATGCGTGTGCATGCCGCAAACATACATACACATATACACACACACACTAAATTATAAGGCCCATTTGGCCATTTCCTCACCAAAGCTCAATTCTGGGCATGCCAACAGTCCCAATACTATAAAACGAGAGTTCAGCTCATATTCACTCATAAGGTCAGTTCTAATGCAACGGGTCTTAGGCATACAAAATACAGTGGAAAGATATGAATCTCTTCTCATAAGCCACTTTAGACTTTAGAGGGAAATTTAGAGGGAAATTTAGACATTTAGAACACAAGCCTTTTATTTCCAAACGACCTAGCTTTAAGCACTCTGCTCTCTCAGTATGTTTCCATTTTAAAGGCATTTAAAGAGCAGAGATCTGAAAAGAACTCATTTTCCATTACTGATTTGAGATGTGCTCAACTCTCCATGTGCCCAAAGCTAGAGTTGCCAGTTCAAGATCATCCCAGTTCCTGAGTTTTTCGGGCCAAAACCAGAGACCCAGTGATGGTCCCTGGCGATGCCATTAAGCATTATGTATTATGTATTGAGTACCAACCGCTGTTATTCACATATTGTCATTCAAACACACACAGAACATATTTCCTGTTTGGAAATCTTAGCTAAAGAGGCTGTTCCCAAATCAAAACAAATTGAGGGGATTATTCCTTCCCACTTATTTAGGAAAATGGGGCAAGGAACATATAGTCTGGCCTACTCGCTTTTAGCTAGGAAGTGAATGCAGAGCCCTAGCACAACAACTAAAAGGAAAGGAGGAAGCTAACTAAAGAATTATACAGACCCTCTGGAGAGTCTTTGAAAGTTGCTAGAACATAATAGTTAAGCCTTGCAAACTGTAGAAAGCTTGTCCTCTAATGGCTGAGCTGGAGACTTGCACACAACTCTTTCCTCTTGCCAGGAGCGGTGCCCACCAAAACTGGAGAATGTGCATCCTGCCTGGAAATAACCCACAAAAATTGGAGAGTTAGGGCCAGATCCAACTCTATCAAAGACTTCGCTGTTATTAGTTTACACAATCACACAATTACACAAAGACTGAGTAGTGGTCTTTCATCAACAAGTTCCAGGCTTAAGGCCTTGACACAAGCATATTTTGGTCAAACAAACAAACCCAGAATATGAGATGTTGGATGGGAAAAACCTTAACATCAGACCAAGCCAATGGGTCTGTACATCAAATCAATTATAGCAGTGAGAGATGTGTTGAGGCCACAGAGTTTAATGGTGAAAGAACACCTTTTAGAGAAGAAGGAAGCCAAGCCAGATAGGTCAAGTCAGCTATGGGAAGCTGACTTGACCCTCCCCAAAGGACTAGACAAAAGCAATTAGGATCATCAATAAGGACCTGGGAAAATCTGCAGTCATTTAAGAACTAAGCAAAGTTCTCACCGTTTCCTGACTCCTATGCTGGATGAGATGAAGCTGGCTCCAGTGTAAAGCCTACAGGGATGAATTGGTGCAGTTTCACATATACATTCATCCTAGGGATGGACAATAATTTCAGTGGTTCAAAATTCTCACTGAAATTACCTATTTTGAACCTCCTGAGATTCATTGCGAGGAAAAGCACACCTTCCCACAGAAATCTGCAAATCTGTGAGACTTGCAGTATGCCCCATTTTCTTCTTTGAATCCTTTGGCAGGAGAAAGGCAGGATCCAAATTCACAAAATAAAATAAATCAAGCTTGTTTCTTTAAAAATGCAAACAGCTAAAAATTGTACAACTGAAAAATACATACAAATATACTTTAGTCAGCAGGGAGAATGCATACAAAAATGTATACATTAGGAAAAGTGCATAAATAGGTGCATACATTATGGAAAATATATATGGTAAATGTGCACACATTTCCACAAAAGAAAAAAAACCCACAAAAAACCAAAGGCACAAAGTCTTGCAACCCAATACAAATAAAGTAGATCAAGGGTGGGAATGCAGATGGGATTTACAGATTTACAGAAATCCAAAATCAAGACTGAGAGTGTTTCATCTCCTTGGTTCACTCTTAACTTCCCAGAAAGCAATAAAAATCTCCATGGCATTGGATTGTTTAGGATTCTGACAGATGATGAATGGTCTTGCCTTTGAGGTTAGGGACTAAGCTCATTGGCTTTTTGGAGCTTCCAATAACAGTAACAAGAAAATAAAATCAAAGAACCTGATAAACAGAAGGGAAGAACAGTTTGCAATACTGAGAAAGACCCATGCCCCCCAGATGTTGTTGGCTTTAATTCTTTGACCATTGGAGTTGCTCACTATGGCTGAGACCTGGAGTCCAAGAATACCTGGATTCACATGCTCGGTGTACTGCATATCTCATTCTTCTTATCATAGGGCAGAATTCAAAATCACCCAACTTTAGCAGGATCTACTCCAAGCAATTATTGACATCACGGCCATTCCTACCATTAGAGCCTGTCCCAGTGGGAACAATCAGGGGCATGATTAGGGGGTGCAGGAGGTATGAACTGCACCGGGCGACACTTCAACCCAATGCGCTGCTGGAAAAGGGTGCCCAAGTTCTAGGTCTGGCAGCGTTGCTGGTCAGGTAGGAAAGGGAGTCTCCTCCCTCTCCCATCCAACCAGCAGCTCCATCAGACCAGGAAAGTCTGCAGAACAACAGGAACATGTGCTGAAGTTCCAGGCCTCCAGGTCCCACAGTTTTGCTGGCAGGATGGGAAAGGGAATCTCCTCCCTCTCTCGCCCGGCCAGCAACTTCTCTTTCTCCAGATCTTTGGTGGCAGCAATAGCCTTGTAGCTTGGCTGGCCAGTGCAGACGCAGGCTGGGACAAGTCTCTCCACCTGCCTTCCTGCCTCGGAGCTGCCCTGTTGTGCCACCAGGCTTCTTTTTGATGGTGCCACTGCTACCCTAACCCTAACCCATCTCTTTGGGAGGATGTGGCACCCTAAACAGATGAGCATTAGTGGCAGTAGTGACAGGAATGTAGAGGATTCATCTCTATGGGGTGCTGCAGCCCCCCCCCCATGAGCATTGGCAGCAGCAGGGGTGGTGGCCTGAGTCCTCTCTGTTCCTGGGTGTGACAGTGGCCATGGCAGCAGAAAAAGGGAGGACTCAGCCTGCCTTCCCCACCATCACTGCGGCCTCCAAAGCTTATCTCTTGTGTTGCCCTGAAGAGACAAGCATTGACAGCAGTAGGAGTTACAGCCCAAGTCTTCCCCATCCCTGCCAGCAGTCCTGCTGCTACCGCTACCAATATTCATCTCATCAGGGCACCCCATACCCAAAGAGATGAGCATTGGAAGTGGCGGTGGCGGCAGCCCAAGTCTTTTCCCATTCCAGGTAGTGACTGTAGCAAGAATAAGGAAAAACTGGCCTGTGAAATCCATCACTTCCACTGCCAATACATCTCTTCAGGGTGATGTGGCCCCTCATAAAGACTAGCACTGTCGGAGGCATGGGTAGCAGGCTGAGTCCTCTCCAATGCTGGTGGTGGTGGCGGCAGCATGTGACAGGATCTTTTTGAGGAGTGTGGTACCAAAGATATGAGCATTCATGGTGGTGGCAATGAGGATGGTGAGCCAAGTACTCTTCATTCCTACTGCCCCCACTGGCACCAGAAATAGCGAGTACCACAGTGCCATGAAGAGACAAACATTGGTGGTGGCAGAAATGGAGAATTCAGTGGGTTTTTTTAAAAAACACACACCCATTTTTAAAAGTGTCCACATAAGGTGTTAAATATGCTAGGTATACCTATGGAAGCAACAACTGCTCTCTTATTCAGCCAACGTCTTCCAATTCATTGTGTGTGAGAGAGAGGCAACCATTTCTAGGCATCTCATGTGTGAGAGTCATATTGAGGTGCTAATATTGCTATTTATGAATCAGACTGTTTTAACCAAACAGTTGGTTTCACTACTTGTTTTGGCCCAAAATCAAAGGAGTGGAAAACTATGTCTCTAAAAGAAAGAAAAAGAGAAGACACATATGTCAATAAAATCTCTGTCTCTGTCTGTGTATGTGCCCTCAAGTCACCTGTTGACTTATGGCGACCCCATAAATTTCATACAGTTTTCTTAGCCAAGGAATACCCAAGGTGGTTTTGCCACTTCATGCTTCTGAAATATAGTCCAAAGAACCTGGTATTCATTGGTGGTCCCCCATCCAAGTATTAACCAGGGCTGTCTATCTTTTGCACCCAGATGTTTGGAAGCCAGTGGCATTCATTCAGATGAAAAGGAAAAGCGCTCTGCACATGTTCAAATTAAGTTTCTTCAGCTATGACCTTGTGTGTTCTAGGGCAGAGAATTGGCACAGCAAACAGGTTTGGGGTTTTTAGTTCTGGCTTCAAATAAACCCCAGGTTTAACAAACCATAAATTTACCTCTTGATTTCCAATGGAAACTTAAACTTGATTTGATTCTAATTTCCTTCTCTCAGCTCTGGTATGATCCTTTAATCCGACTCAATAAAAACATCCCCCAAGTTTATAGAACATTCATAGGCTCCATCACATCCAACTTCCTTTTTAAAAAAAGTCCTCCCCTCCATTCATTCATTCATGTCCTCTCTCAACAAATCAATCCCCCAATAACCCTTTTTTCACCCAGAACGTTGAGGCCAGACTAAGCATTCTCCTGATTAGCTCTGTTTACCATTTCTGGCTCCAAATGAGACAGATGGTCTTCTCTTTCTATAAATGGAAACCTGTGTATAATCCAGACAGACTTCATTGCACCAAGGCAAAACTGAAATGGGTTCTGAACGATTTTGAGATCCCACATAGGGACATGAGGGTGGTGGATTCTTGTCCTCTTTCTATCCAGACAGATGGCTTAGGACACACAATCTGGGCAGTGGTTAAATACACAAAGATGTAGCTATGGCTGTGCTGTAACCTAAGTCCTCAAATTCATGCTTCACATTTAGTGGACTCACACAAATTTTAAGACAGAGACCACTAACAAGCACAGTGGCCTTTTAAATGCACTGCTGTATGGACATTTCAAGGTTATCCGAGAGACTTTTTCTGTTCAAAAATCCTTGCACAAAACAATCTGCTACTATACCACCAGTTTTCTCCTTGCCCACCAGTAGCAAAAAAAATGTTACTTATCAACACTGAGGAGACATATATCCAATGAGAAACTGCAGAGACTGTAATCCTTTGAAAAAGGTGGTATCTCAGGGGTTGTCTACACTATTTTAAAAAGCCTCACTTGAATTGATGGTGATCCAGCCACATTATGTTCTGTCCTATTTGTGGTGGCACCATTAGAGGGGTACAGAAGATGTGGGTCACACCAGGTGAAACCCTAAAATAGGGGTGACACTACAGGTCCCCAAACATCTGCCTTTTAGCAGAAATGGGCTGTAGTGCTCACCTGTGTTCCTTTAGAACACTGAAAGGTTATATGAGTGGGGTAAGTCTCAGTGGGAAGAGAAAGGAGAGGCACCAGGTTTTTCAAAAAATGAATTTAATTTTTTAATTTAAAAATGTTTTAAAATTTTAAATGCTCTTTTAAAATTTTCTTTAAAAAATTACATCTTACCAAATTTTTACTTTGACCACATGAAACAAGGTACAGTTGGCCCTCCTTATCCACAGATTTTTTTATCCACGGATTTGAGCATACACGGCTTGAAAATATTCCAAAAAAGTATAAATTCCAAATAGCAAACCTTGATTTTCCATTTTATATATGGGACAGCATTCTGTTGTTCCATTATATTTAATGGGACTTGAGCATACAGGGATTGTGTTATTCACGGAAAGTCGCGAAACAAAACTCCAGTGGATAACAAGTGCCCACTATACATGCAAATACATTTAGGCTTTGCATATGATATTGTAATTTAAAGATAAAATTTTAATTTTGCTAGTTGTTTATGTCACATTCGGTTTTTAAACAAAGGCTGGGTGGCCATCTGTCAGGGCTACCTTTAATATGTATTCCTGCATGTCAGGGGGTCCAGTTACTATGTTCAGTAATATATGGGAATTATGATTTATGTGTAGCATTAGCACAAAAAACATTACTAAGGATTCTGTATGATGTGATATGATAGGAAGTCAGTGGGGAAGTGACACCATGAATTACCACACTGCGTGACGGAAACCATAGTGACTCCACCAGGTGCAGGGTTTTGAGGCACCTGGGGGCCTTAATCTACAGAACAAAAAAGATCTCTGTTTTCTCCAGATTTGCCAGGAAAATTTGGATGAACTGATGTGTGGCTAGTGGATTTGCATTGGTGGTAGAGGGAGGTGGGTGGGTGGAGTGGGGAAGAAAGGGGACATCAGTTAAATGATCATTCCTGCCAGGAAGTGACATTTTGCAAGGGACTCCGGAAGTTCAAGCAGCTAGGTTGCCATTTGTAAAATGTATTTGTGTACATAACTGAATACCAGTATATCTGCTTGGCTATATCTGTAGAAATGTGTATGCTCACATGTTTGACATGTGTCAATGGCTTGTGCATGCCATTTAACCAGAATGGAGGAATGTGTGGCTGCTTAAGCTGAATTTGTTGTGATTTGCCTCAATATCCTTAGTGATAGTGTAACAAAGCCCAAGGATGCTGTGAATCTGGAAAACCCATTGCCAAACCGAATATATGGCAAGTGTAGACATGCCTTTGGTTTCATCTATCACCTTGACAGCATGCATGATTATTCTACTCTCTTTTACACATGCTTTTGGTGTGGCAAATGCCTGTTTATATTTGTTAAGGTATCTGGCATGTTTACCTGTTTATCCATCCTCTCCAACATTTCACCACTGAAAACTGTGACACATGTGCCCCACCAACATCAGAGCCCTGCCAACTTCCAGATGGCAAAAGTTAGTAATGAGAAAGAGCACACAAACTAAGAGAGTTTACTTTTGCCTGAGTCTATCGGAACGGACAAAATGTCCCTTCCTCTCCCCTTCTTTCCTTTCCTCTCCCCCCACTGAGTTAATCAAATGCAAACTACATTTGCCCTTTGAACTCAGTTTGCAGCAACTGAAGTAAGCTGAGGACAAATGACGAAAGCAGGAGTAGAGAGAAACTGGGACATTTCAAAAGCAGCTGGGGAAGTAGGATTAATTGGAACTGTCCCTGCCAAACTGGGACAGTTGAAGCATGTGTTTATTTGGTGTCTTTTTACCATTTCTTCTAAAATTTTAGGGGAGCCATGTCTACCATATGTATAAAGAATAAAGTATGGTGTGTGGTTTTTTTAATCCAGTTTTTTTTTACCATTTGTCCTAAAATTCTAGTGCGTTCATGTCTACCACACATGTGTGAAGCATGAAGCCACAAGAGGATGTGGCTTCATGCTTCACACAAAGATCAGACAATCAGTAGCCGATGCAGCCAGCTTCTCACAGAAACAAGGAGAACCCAGTTGTTCCTGCTTTTGATTTGCTTAGAAAGCTTGTGCATCTATTGAAAAATAGATGGCAGCAGATCCACCGCTGGCTGACATGCTTGAGACATGCATATCTCTTCACAGGCTACATAAAGTATTAGATGTCCACTGAGACCGATTCAGTATCCCTGCACAAGCTTATGTCCAGGGCAGCAAATATCACAATGTTTTTCTCTTGCTTAGCCCAATACATTACATTTACTGAGAGGTATGGATGCAATTATGCCAAGTCAGAATGGAGAAAGAAGTAAAAGTAAAAACAAGGAACCATATCCTGTAGGTAGGCCATGTATCCTTAACTAAGACAGTCCTCTCTTTGAAAAGCAGTTAAAGGATAATACACTGTTGGGAGGCTTTTTTTTTCTTTGAAGAGCTGTTCAGTTCAAGCCTGATTTTAAAAAAAAGCCACCTAAGAAGGAAAAAAAGGAACAAGGGCCATGACATTGTCCATAAGAAGTTAGCAGCACCCACACAGCAGTCAGACAGCAGACACACTGGTCACCTTGTCATGGTCTTCCTCTCTGAGATGAGGAGTTTTTTCAGGTTTTTTCCACACTACCCAGTTAGAACTTTATGGTTCTGTTTTAACTACTATGGTAACATACTCTGAAAACTGAGATTTACAGTTAAGGTGAAATTTCTAGATTTCTCATCCAGGAAGCTCTAATGCTCACCAAACTACAAACTACTGAAGATCCACAGCATGTTGCCATGATAGTTAAAGTGGAATTGCAGTGCTGCAATTATGTAGTGTGAAAAGACCCAAGATGTCTTGCATTTCTGTTACAGTTTTAGATAATTCTAGCTAATGTTGATGGCAGGGGCTCCTATCCCTTCAATGGTTGTGTGGAAGAGACAATTTCAGCAAATATTGCTTTTTACCTGGTTGTGTAATAAGCAACACCTGCTGAAGTTCGCTCTTCTCTAAAACCGTTAAGGATACAGTTTTCAATCTGACAGCCCTATTTACACCGATATATGACTTAGGCTATGCCCACAATGCAGAAATAACCCAGGTTAACACCATTTTACCTGCCATGATTCGATGCTATGTAATTCTGGGAACAGTAGTTTGTTGTGCCACCAGACCTCTCTGGCAGAGTAGTTTATCACATGAGAGGGTAGCACCCAAATCCCGTGCATAAACAGGGAAATCTTGCAAGAGCAGGATTGTTTTCAGAGGATGTAGCTCGAATTAAGCTTTAAAGCGATGGGAACATCCTGAAGTTAAAAAGCAGTGTGATTTTGCTGTTTTTGTATGGGTTAATGCCACATTAATGCTTAATTCAAGTGACATGTTTGAAAACAATCCCGCTCTTGCTGGATTTTCCCATGCTTTAAACCCCGTTTATGCATGGGATTTGGGTGCTTTGCTTCCCATGTAAACTCCAGAGAAGACTAAATGTGGCTTTACAGACCACCCAGAAAGGGCAGTCTGTAGCCACCTTTTTTTGTGGTGCTACTGCACCGCAGCAGCTAGATGCTGCTGCGCAGTTGCACCACAAAATAGGAGTGGGTAAACCGCACTCCTTTCTGTTGTGCAGTTGTGGTGTAACAAGGGGAAAAGGCACCATTACGCGCTTTTGCGCCACCACAACTGCACAGCTCCATCCGGAAGCTGTGCAGTTGCAGAGGTGCCATTACGTACACCATGTTATGTAATGGCGCCAGCTCCATTATGTGTTAAGGGTCGGGAGCATGTAAATGATGCACACTCCTGAACCCTAAAGACTCCGCCACAGCGCTTCTTCGTGCCCGTCTGTTTCGGGCCCATATCTCACAAAATGACACATCCCAGAATTCCATAGCATTAAGCCATGGCAGTTAGAGTGGTGTCAATCTGGATTATTTCTGCAGTGCAGAGGCAGCTTTAGTTTATGCAAATTACACAAGTCTCCTCATTTTCAGAGTTATATTTCTTTTTCTTTTTTTCCTTCTTTTAAACATGGTCAGTCTAGAACCGTGTGAAGATTCCTACTGACATTTTACAAATAAAAGAAACAAAGTCATAAAGACTGCTGTGGGGATGTGTCACTGTGGAAAGCAGTACATGAATTAGAGACCCAAAGTATTCAAGATCCCTTTAGCTTTCCCGTTCTCCCTCCAGCTACATTATCCAACAGGGCATTCACAATGTCAGCAGGGTGATATTGATCCCAAAGGCCTCATGGGATGGGAGCATGAGTGCTTCTGGCCAGTCAGAAACAGAGAAGGGCATGTCACTACAATGTTTCATTTGGTGAGAGAGGCGCAAAATTCAGATGAATTCCACTCCCTCCCCTCCATCAATGAGGACACCTTTCCTCACCTTGACAATGTGAATGTAGTAATCTCTAAATCTCCCTCTGGCTTTTGTTTGGAATGAAAGGACATCTGATCAGCTTACAAAATTACACCCATTTTGCCGTCTCCATCCAAAGTCCCTTTTCTCTGTGGATATCAGGATATCTTCTTTACCAGCTAAGATTTCCCTTTGTACAATGGAGCTCCAGCTCACCACCGAAAGCTGGGTTTTTCTCTAATCAGGGAATGTCACCTTCATCTTCTCTTTGATCCATTCTGCAGAGAAGGAGCAACAGAACAGAAAGATCAGGGAGATATTTCTGACTGCATCAGCGAAGGGCAGACCAGAGGTGTATTGGTAGGAAGAAGCAAACTTTCATTATCCAGTAACACAGGATGGGATAACATTATTGCTATTACATTATAGATGTGGTTATTAAATATGCTTCAACATTTCACAGATCGAAACCAGGAGACGTGTAGCCAAGGGAAATCAGAGTAGGGTCAAGATGGCAAAAGTTGTTTAAAAAAGGAGAACACACAAACTAGGAGCAACTACAGCAGTTTGTTTTTGCCTGAGCTTACCGGTAAGGGCAAGCTGCTACCTTCTCATCTCCCTCCTGCAAACTACTTTTGCACTTTGAATTTGATTTGTGACAATGGAAATAAGATAAGGACAAGGGGGGAAAGTTAGTGTAGAGAAAAACTTGGACTTTTTAAAAAATATATTTTGTTATATTGAATCTTCATCTATCCTTTTTGGTATTTTAACAGGAAGTCAATAAAACTTACAAACAATCGTAAATCATATATGTATATAGGCTTGAAAAAGTTACTTTTTGAACTACAACTTGACCAGTGGCCATGCTAGCTGAGGATTTCTGAGAATTGTAGCCCAAAATGTAACATACCCCAGATTGATATGTGTGTCTCCTAACATTTGTGTTCTTCTTCATTCGTAACTTTTGCCATCGTGACCACACTGTGATGTTGCTTGCCCATATATGGCTGTCCCCGGTTTCATCAGTAAAATGTTGGAAGGTATACAAAAGTTACATTTGTTTAGCTCTCTATTTAATGGTACATATTCTCTA
Source organism: Urosaurus nigricauda (assembly GCA_034509955.1). Classification (NCBI taxonomy): domain Eukaryota; kingdom Metazoa; phylum Chordata; class Lepidosauria; order Squamata; family Phrynosomatidae; genus Urosaurus; species Urosaurus nigricauda. Next base: position 25,055,181 of record JAOEGL010000006.1, on the reverse strand, counting down.
TTTTTCATTGTGTCATTGCCATGTGTGAAGACTATCCTCCCATCATAACCGGTGGTGGTGGGGAAGAACCTACTAGCCTGGGCTATTGAACTGAAAGCAAAGTTTCCCAAGCAGGCACAGACCCTGGGACACATTTTAAAGTGCAGCAGCCAAGAGGCAAATATGTAGATCATCAAAGTCAGGGTGTAAGGCTGACAAATCCAACATGTTTGCTTAAAATGCTGTGCAAGCCTGCTTTTCTGCTGCTCTCTTGGAGAATCTGGTCCAAATTTAGAGCTTACATTAAACCCCAAAGTCAACCAACTTTCACATGGTTTCAGATTTCTCTGCAAAACTTTTAGCCCTTCACACACATATAGAGAAAATGAAAGGAGAACATTTTTTTAAAAAAAATCAAGAAGTAATTAATTCACAATGTCAGAAAAACTTTCAGCTACCCCCCATCCTCCAGCGTGACAAGTCCAGGGATCAATAAGGGCTAAAATGCACTTAAAGATTTAAGTTGCATTTATGCTTCACCCGTTTTTGAAAAGTATGAAATTTCCTGCTTTCAGGAGGGAAATCTTTTCTATCCAAGGCTGTGATGGATCAGAGGATCAGAGGAAACCAGCTTATAACAGTGACTCTAATTTCCTTGTTCTGCCTATGGCCTGGCTGCTCACTCTGCCACAAATAAATTGAGCATATTTTTTATGGCTTTATTCAACTTTTTGTTTGTTGTTAACTGTCCTCGAGTTGACCCCAATTCATAGTGATCATGTAAATGAGACATCTCCGAGACTCCCTATCTTCGACTGCTCCGTTTAGATTCTGCAGATTCAGGCCTATGATCTCCCTAATTGAATCTATCCATCTAGCATGCAGTCTTCCAATCTTTCTTCTACCCTCTACCTTTCCTAACATTTTTGTCTTTTCTAATAAGTCATGACTTCTCGTGATGTGGCCAAAGTACAACAGCCTCAGTTTGATCATCTTGGCTTCCTAGGAGATTTCAGGCTTGATTTATTCAAGGGCCCATTTGTTTCTCTTTTTGGCTGTCTACGGTAACCTCAACGCTCTTCTCCGGCACCACATCTCAAATCAGTTTTCTTATTGGCTTTCTTCATTGTCCATCTTTCACATCTACATATGGTGAAGGGGAATAAATAGCTTGTAAATGAACATACATACATTAGGGGGAAGTGCTTAAAAATGTGTATACTGAGGAAATGTCTGTGCAAAAAATGTGTATGAAATTTCATATGCTTGAAAATATGTACAATTTTTGTGTGGATTTTTAAAACAAATTACAAACTGATAAGAAGAATAGATAGACCCAACCTGTTCCTGAAATAAACTAAATGTTGCCAAACGTAACTCAAAATAGATTCATCCATTTCTGTGTTCTTCTCCATGTTGCAGATTATATCTGATTATTCTACAGTAGTGCATATATAGCCAGTGTTTCTGAAGCCACAACAAAGATGCTGCTTGGTTCAACAAACGGCTTTTCTACTTCCACCCCTAAATAGCTTGTTCTTCTTCACGCCAAAATTTGCATTTGGATCTTGTCTTGTTCATTAACAATGGAATCTGAATGATTCACTGGCCTCAGAAATGGCTGTGGAGCCCTAGAACATGTAGTTTCCAGGCTACTCACATAGTTTGCACTCAGTGCCCCGGAGAATTAGGTTTCCCATACTCCCTGGGATACTGCTGTGTAGTGCTATAGCAGATAAAAGTAAGTACCAGTATCCAGGTTGGAAAACAACCTTGTAAGAAAACTATACTCACTCTTTTATGTTGCTGAGCTTACCTTCCAAGATTTCACAGAAGAAAACTGGGGCATGTGTGGCCAAGGAACATCAATGTGTGGTTAAGATGACAAAAGTTTTAAATGAAGGACACAGAAACTTGGGAGGACCTGCAGCAGTTTACTTTTGCCTGAGTTTACTGGAAAGGACAAGATTCCACCCATTTCTCCTCTCCCTTCTGCTGAGTTGAGTGCAAACTACTTTTATACTTGCAATGCAGTTTGCAGTAATGGAAATAAGCCTATGATAAAAGAGGAAAGTGAGAAGAGAGAGAAACTGGGACATTTTGAAAAGCAACTGAAAAACTGTAATAACAGAGGATTAATTGGGACTGTTCCTGGAAATTTGGGGTAGTTGGAGTGTATGACAAATTCCTATTCCCAGAAAGTCAATTGTGAAGTGTGATTGTTACTTAAAATATACTGGCAGAGAATACTTTTTGACAATCTAATCTTGAATATATCTATGCAACCAGGCCATTGAAGCTTGCAACAAATTTCCCCTACTCCCAAGAAACATGAAATGGTTCTGCTCACCGATAAGATCTGTTCTATTAAAAATTAGATAAGTAACATTTTGGAACCTGAGATAGCAACTTTTATGAGACTTTTTTTTAAAGTAGCTTTTTCCTTTTGTTAAACTTTGGAGGAAAAATAGCAAAACTTGTAAAGGTTAAATGCACAAGTCCTATGGTCCCACAATATTCAGCTGCTGCTTACAATGGATTAGGTCCAGGTGTTGTTGTACATAAAACAGACCCCTTGGGATCAATGGAATATAATCTGAGTCAGAATCTTGGCCTGTTAGTCCAAATATATATATATATATATATATATATCAAGAACTTCTTTAAAGATTTGAAGCCAATGCTCATAAGACATATATTAGCATAAAATTGCATATGTTGATGCATATCTACAGTTGTGCACGTAGGAACAGACCTGGGATCCTGGGAAATAGATTTGGAGTTGGGATGTCATTGAGCCCAAGGTACAGTCATATTTCTGCTCTAATCCCTTTTTAAAGCCATTCAGGTTGGTGGCCATCATCAATCTATCTTGTGTTAGAGAAACCCATCCTTTCATTGTCTGCTGTTGAATTAGTGCCTATTATCTATCCAAAATTTTCTACCATTCTGCTTGGCTTTGAGGACAAAGAAAATAAAAATAAAAATGAAAGGCGGAACTTCCATCAATCCATAATCAAACTTTGTACGCATCCCCAAATGAAGGAATTAAAAATTACAAACTTTCTCCCTCTCTCTTGACTATAAAATGGACCGTGATTTAGTGCCCCCCCCACATTGATGCACCGCTGTTTGTTTCCCTATGTCTCCCCACCTGTCCCTCAGTATTTACGATTTATGAGCTCAGTTATACATCTAGAAGCAGAAGCAACTAAGTTATTAAAAATCACTTCTAGGAAGAACTTCAGAGCCTTCTCCACTCCAAGGGGAATCTCTCTCTCATCATCCCTAGTCAACCTGGCTTTGATTGAGAGACTTCTCTGAAGCAATGGTTTAAATAGTGCCCATCTTGAGCTTATTACTACTGCACTTTGGAGCCATCATTTCTAATTAAGCATCTCCTTTGAAAGGCCACCCTCCACCCATTGTGGATGCTTTTTAAACTGCTCATCTGCCAAGAAAACCAAAAAGAGAAAGTGGTTGATTCTCCCTTCGGCATATCATTCACCCATAATGTTTAGCCTCTGGGTAGGAGTCTGCCCTTAGCCTGTTCTTTTTATGGGGTCTGCCCTGGTACTTATAGCATATGGGTGGTGCAGTCTGCTTGCTCCAGAATTAGGGCTCAGCTTCAGAAGTCTGCTGTCCAATTTGGAGTGGTATGTGTGTGTGCCTTCAATTTACCTATTGACTTATGGCATCATCATAAATTTCATAGAGTTTTTTTAAGGCAAGGCAAACTCAGATATGGTTTTGCCAGTTTCTTGCTCTAAAATGTAGCCTGCAAAACCAGATATTTGTTGGCAGTCTCCCATCCAAGTACTAACTAGGGCTGACCCTAGTTGACTTCCAAGCTCAAACAGGATCTGGTGCCTTTAGGGCATTTAGGACCATCAGGATGAAGACAGATGCCGTTTGGACGAGACACCTTACCTCACATATTGAACAGTCACAGGGAGTACTTTACTTCACAAATTGTACAACCCAGCTTTTCAATTTGAATGGCACCAAAAGTATTGAAAGAAGCAAAACTAGAGTGCATCCAATGGAACCCACAAAACAAAAAGAGACACATTCCAAGGTGCTTTTTAAAAGGTCTGTTTATAAGTACAGTGGGCCCATGTTATCCACTGGAGTTTGGTCAAGATTTGCTTTTTTGAATGTGTGTGTATGAATATTTTCAAGTTGTGGATGGTTAAATCTGGGATACAGAGGGCTGACTCTAGAAAAGACTAATGCATTTGAATCTATGGTATGGAATTCTTGAATTATTTTAATCTGTAATCTGTTTTTTAACCTTGTTGTACCCCGCCTCGATTGTTTGACAGAGGGGCGGGTAAGAAATAAACATTATTATTATTATTATTATTATTATTATTATTATTATGTGTGCTCTTAAACATTTCTTCTGGGGGCAACAGAATCATATTTCTAAACCATTTATGTGGGAACTGAAAATGCTTAGAGTGTTGGACTAGGATTTGGAAGATCCAAGTTCTAGTCCCACCAACTGGATGACCTTGGACCAGTCATTATCTTTCAGGGCAGATCTACACTGGCCAGAATACTCCTGGAGTATTCTGTCCCTAGCTCTGCCCTGAGTTTCCCCATTACCTCCATCCAGAGAAACACCAAACAGCGGTCTATACATGCATGCTGCTGTGCCTCCTGGCACTGCTGCAACTGGAACAAGTTGATCCCTCTGAGGTCAAAAACAAGGTGACCGGCATGGATCACATGGCTGGGTGTCTCACTGTGACCTTAAAGGGAGCAACTCACCCCAGTGGTAGCGGCTCTGAGCAACACAGTGGGACACTCTAAACGGCTGCCCCGCATCACTCTGGAGTGCTCCAGATTTTCCTGGGAAATCCAGAACAAAAAGAAAGAGAAGGCAGGGATGACTTGGATTCAATGTGGAACTGGCCTCATTTCATGAAAACAGTCCACAACCAAACTGTGGCTCTGAAGAAGACAGGTTGCGGTGAAAGCAGGGGGAAACCACTTCATGTAGACCTGCCTCATCCAGACCTACTTCACAATGTGTGTGTGTTGTGCAGATAAAGTGGAGGAGAGGCATGCATACCACTTTGAGCTCATTAGTGGAAAGGTGAAATACCAATGCAAATAATAAAGCAATAAATAAATAACACGTTGACTTTCTTCCCATGCTTCAGACAAGCCATTTTTAAAAACATTTCAAAATGTTTAAAGCGGCATATGTGCTTACTGAGTTATACATGGGTGTGCATGTGTTGATAATGTCAAAGATACTAGCCAACTGGAAGCCTCCACAGCCAGCTTTTCTCTGCTTCCAACTGAACATGCTGCCATTTTGAGGAATCCGTTTTTCAGAATTCATTGTGGAAAAGGAAAAGGTAAAATTTGCACTAGAGGTGGCGTAGGTCTGCTCCAGAACCATTGCCAACTGACTAAAGATATCTACTGAAGGGCTAAAGGGTCAATTCACACAAAACGTTTTGCTCTCTGCACACACAGTCCCCGGTGTCCTCTAGTGTAAACGGGACTAGATTACAAACCATTATCGAGGTAACAGTTTTTCTAGGTATCACTGCCATGGGAATTCCTGCCAGCTGTATTCATGATCATCTGGTTCTCACACATTATTTAATGCATACAAATTAGGATGGCCAGATGGAAAAGAGGACAGGACTACAAGCAAGCTGCAGCTGCTGACATTCCCTCAACTACAAACTATCAGAAGTACAGAAGCCTGTCTTCCCCCAATGCAAATGTGTACCTAGGGAGAAAAATCAGAATTTTCTGCAGTAGAGGGGAAAAAAACTTCTATGAATAAATACCCCACAAAGTATTCAGTTCTAGGCAAATATTACAAATATTATGCATCTTCAGAACAAAATTTTGGAATTTTAGCATTAATGCTAACTTTAGTTGCCAGATTTCGGGGCTTGGTTTTGCTTCTCCCATTCTCAGAGCAAGGGCAAGTAATCTTAAGGTAAGAGATCAGCCTTAAAATAAAACTGTGTGCTGTTGGCCCTGTTGTTGCAGGCTGCTTCAGAGCTACAGATGTAAATTCTTTATGGGGTCCATCTGGTCACCTTTTCCCATTCTCAAATTTTCTTAAAACTGCAGTCAGCATCAGGATTCAGGAGGAAGAAGGGGTCAGTCAGCATAGGGAAATACTGAGCTTTAAGAATATGGCACTACAGCATTGTGGCTTTGTGGCTATTCATGTATTGTTCACTTTCCCGTTTATATTTTCAACCTGAATTCCTTTCTCTCCCCCCCCCCCCCCTCCTATTTCTTTTCTTTTTAAAACTTAAATCACATTATCATAAGTCCGGAATTGTGATAAAAATAAAATTAAAATTAAAAACAGAAAGGCACACTGGGTAGGGTATATGGCAGTGAAGCAGGTTTAAGGGAAAGTGCAGAAGAGAGTACGTTAGCAGAAACAGCCTGGGGGGTTGTGCTATTGTGGAGACACACGACAATGGCTGCTCTCAAACTGGCATGTTTCCGTTTTCATTAACTAACATGATTGCAGCAAGAACAGGGCTCATGTAGTAATGTCCTACAGAATCAAATTCTGACATCATTATGATAGTTTCATTAGAAATACTACAGTGGGGAAGACTCTTGACTTTTGTTGTTAAGTGCCTTCAGGTCAATCTCAATGCATGGGAGATTATCACACATGAAAAAGGATGGGAGCAAAGTGGATCATGCAAAGATTATCAAACGACGTCATGCTTATCCTGTCATCATCCCATCAAGTTTCTATTAATAAAAAGTGACAGGAAAATTCCACTTCATTGATGGGATAATAACAGGATAAGCACGATGTGTGTGATAATCTTTGTGCAATCACATGATAAGGATGGGAACGATCTGCTTCACTCCCATACTTTTTTCACATGTGATATTCTCCATGGCAATGCTGTGAATGAGGCAGCTCCAAGATTCCCTATCTTCTACCTCCCTGCTCAGATCCTGTAGAGTGTCATGACTCTGACTGGGCAACCTATATAAATGCTCAGTCTGCTGTCCTGTAACTAACTATTGATAGGCAACATCAAGGCCCCTGGCTTCCTTCCCTTGCTAAAGTTATTTATTTTTGAAACAGATTATGAGTGCCCTTCGTTACAGATCATTTCCAAACATACAGCTGTCCTCTCTCTGGCATCCCTTCAAAGAGGACTGCCTTCTGTAAAGTAGGACACATGGCTACCCCATTTCTCGGATGAGATGGGAGGGAAATTGGAGCGGTATGGGATTAAGCGATCAAGTAGGTGGCTTAAACAAATTACCCATGCAAATTCCCCCACTTTGCCATGGGATCAAGAGACAGGAAAACATAGCTTTATTACACCTAATTGAATAGAATATAGAGGCTGTACTTTCCCGTTCCCTTAGGGAAGCCTTAAGACCTTACCTCACGAAACAAAAACACCCCCACCCCTCCTTCAACTTTCTTCTCAGCTGGAAAAGATCCAGAAAAAAAAGGCAGGGGGAAGCCATTTCACCTTTTGGTCTCCCTCTGCGCAAATTAATTTAAAATAAATTAAAACTTACAAAACACAGACTGCACCTGGTTTCTAATTCCCCATTCCCCTTCAAAGGGGTGGTGTTCTGTTGTATAGCTGAAAAAATCCTAACAGTCATGATGGGGAAGACTGTAAGTTCTTCGGAACATTGTTACAGTCACAAATACCCACCTCCAAAAATGTATGTGCACACAAAGGCCAGGTAAATAATTTTGTCATTGCTGCATGCCTTCTAGTCACCCCTGACTTATAGCATCCCTAAGGTGAACCTATCATGGGGTTTTCTTGGCAAGATTTGTTCAGAGGAGGTTTATCATTGCCGTCCCCTGAGGCTGAGAGAGTATGAATTGCCCAAGGTCTTCCAGTGGGTTTCATGGCCAAGCAGGGAATCGAACCCTGGTCTCCAGAGTCATCATCCAGCACTCAAACTACTATGCTACGCTGGCTCTCATAGGTAAATAATACTCATAAAATTCTTCCCTTCTCCCTACCCCACCAAGTCATGCTGAAAACTGCTGTTAAAGAATTGAGGCCCAAAGAGATCTTCCATCAGATGTTGTCTTTGATATAGTCATTGCAACATGTACGAGTAACTTCACCCATCCCAGAAGGATCCTCATCATGTGACTATCACACCAAACTGCTAGTTTAAAAATGGAAGCATATCAGTTTGGCATCATTTCCTATTACATTTTCCCCCACAATAGCATTTTGGTGATCCATGGTTACATGATCTGTTTTATGCACTGCCAAATACAGCCTTTCAGGAGGAAGGGCAAGTGACTGTGGGGGGGTCAGTCGCTTCCTGACACCAGCTGCTGTATGAATATGCACATAGCAGCCGGCTTCAGGAAGTATTGGTCTCTGCAATCAGTGCTCCTCCCCACTCCCGACATGTGGGGCTGCTGTGTGCACATTCACACAACAGCCCCATGCAAGCAATCACAGCAGCCAACTGCCTCATGAATCCGGCTACTGTGTGAATCTGCACACAGCAGCCAGCTTCAGGAAGATATTGGCAACCACAATCAGTGCAAAGTGGGGGAGAGTGGGAGAGGAGCAGAATCACACCCACTCACACCATGTGACTGCCTGAGAAGCAGTAATGCAAAAGTAGTGAGACTGGGAGCCTATTATTGGGTTTTGCCCATCAATGAAAAGGTGCACTACAATAACAAATGGAATGCAAGGCAGCAGCAGGACAGACACAACGTTGTGTGATAAATATCAACCAAATACACTTGTATCCTGTTCAAATTCATTTCTTTAGTTTCATGTTGCAAGGTCCATAGTGAGGAAAATAAGACCGTGTGACTGCAGGCATCACAAGTTTCATTGTTGTGGGTTTTGTTGTTGTGTACCTTCAAGTCATTTCCAATTTATGGCAACCCTAAAACAACCCTATCATGGGGTTTTCTTGGCAAGATTTGTTTAGAGGAAGTTTGCCATTGCCTTCCTCTGAGGCTGAGAGGATGTGACTTGTCCAAGGTCACCCAAGTGGGTTTCATGGCCAAGGAAGAATCGAACCCTGTTCTCCAGGGTCATAGTCCAACATCCAAACCATACTAGGCCACACTAACATTTCACAAGTGAAAACAAGGGCACATCTATCAGAATGTGGTCAAGTTAGCAAAAGTTATTAATGGAGAAGTACAATTACATAAGCTAGGAGAATCTGCAGCAGCTTGCTTTTGCCTAAGCCTACTGGGAAGGGAAAAATCTGGACTCCCCTCTCCTCTTCCCCTGCTTGAGTTAATTAAGTGCAAACTCCTCTTGTACTTTGAACTCAGTTTGCAACAACTAAATTAAGCTGAGGACAGAGGGGGAAAGTAGGAGGAGCAAAGAAGACTCCAGGAGCATGTTAACATGGTCTTAGGCACATGGTTTTAATCATAAGAAAGGGCAAAATAAGCTGCACTCCTCTCATAAGAACTCTGCCACCTCCCAAAATAAATTTTCCTTTTGTTCCCAAATTTCTAGCACTGCAGAAAGTGAAGCACTGAAAATAAATCAATAAAATGAAATAATCCCGACCTAGATCTTTTATATCAGTGGTGTTTGTATTCCCTTGATAACTTAGCCTTTCTTCTTTTGGTTTGGAAGGCTAAACTCTATTTCCAATTGCTCAGCTGAAGTTTTAAGTTACTCCAGTGCTAGAAATTTTGGGACTGAAGGACCATTTCACAGTGGAGGCAGAATTGTTAGAAGGGATGCTCTCACTTTGCCTCCCTCTGCCTACATTGCAAGAATGGGACCCTGCCCTCTCAAGCAGTTGTAAGCTCTCTGATATTGACCATTTTCCTTTTTAGAAGTCAGATATAGCCGTGTTAGTCTGTAGAATCAGTATGTCTAGTGAGCTTGTAGCACTTTTGAGTCTAACTTCTCCAACACTTTTTGAAAGAATGGGATTTTTCCATTCTTTCAAAAAGTGCTGGAGAAGTGCGGATCGAGTACAGGATGGCAAGATTGGTATGGGATGCCTCTGGACTGGACATGGAGGTGTGCGATAACACCCATTTTAAAAATGTTTCAGCCCACGCCTAGGCTGGAAAGAAGGGGAGTGAAATAATCTCCTATGTTTGCACTTTGAATTCAGTTTGCACCAAGCTGAAGTACCGTAGCTGAGAATGAAGGGGGAAAGTGGGAGGAGGAGAGAGAAACAAGGATATTTTAAAACCATCTGAAAACATAGGATTATGGAGGTTTAATCAGGACCATTCCCGGCACATCAGGACAGTTGAAGGGTATGTGAACTGTGACTGTTGTCAAATCTATAGCTTTACTTGGAACACTCATTTGCTACAGCAGTCATATATTGTGAGTTGACCTATAGATGAAGCTTTTGGGATGAAATACATAAAACTAACATAAAACATCTAATGTAGCTGTTAGTCTTTCATTCTCTACATAAGGCATTCTTGTTTGTAGAGTCACCAAACATGGTGTGTTTCTAATAGGACCATTCCAGAAAAGGCTGTAGTAGGATTTGGGTACACTCTACCACCTAATTTCCTCCTGAACAAGCACTTTGGATTTCTTTTTCATTATTATTGAGAGCCAATGTGGCATAGAGGTTTGAGCATTGGACTATGACTCTGGAGACCAGGGTTTGATTCCTACTCAGCCATGAAACCCACTGGGTAACCCTGAAAAGTCACACCCTCACAGCCTCAGGCCAAGGCAATGGAAAACCTCATCTCCAGAAATCTTACCAAGAAAATCCCATGATAGGTTCACCTTAGTGTCGCCATAAGTCAGAAATGACTTGAAGGTACACAACACTCATCATCATCATCATCATCATCATCATCACGCTCATAAACCAGTTATTAACAAATTTTGCCCAAACCAGATATTCAGACTTAGCCAGACATCTTAAACATTTTGATGCTGCATCAACATTTTTTTCTTTCTTTTTTTTCCTGGAAAAACTGATTTATGTATTTATTTGGATGGAAATTGGTGCAAAACCAATTTTGGAAATGAAGGCATTACCATTTAGAGATGCTTCATTCAAATCATAAACAAAGTCATCAACATCAACCCTGGTAATGCTGTGTAATTTATCTAGCACTAACGGGAACACAATAAAATCACTAAAATCCCATTATAGAAATCATTTTTAAAGAACAGACACAGACAAAGTCTAAAATATTGAAGACTGAAATATGAAAAGCAAAAAATACTAAAAAGGATTTTAAAAATATTTATGGGGACAGCTCTAAGATACACTTTAAGATATATCAAGGCAACAGAGTGTATATTGATTAAAAGGAGACCATGAGAATATAATGGTATTTGTCATTGTTGTTGTGTACCTTCAAGTTGTTTCCAACTTACGGTAACTCTAAGGTGAATCTATCACAGGATATGTTTGGCAACTTTCTTCAGAGGGGGTTTGCCATTGCCCTCCTCTGAAGGTGAGAGCATGTGACTTGCCCAGGTCACCCAGTGCGATTCTACACCTTGGCAGGGATTCGAACCCTGTTCTCCAGTCATAGTCCAATGCTGAAACCACTGCGCCATGGCATTTGCTTGACATGGAAAAAAAAATCAGAAATGTATATGCCAGGCACACCTCTGTGTACAGACTAGACTAGGCTGGCTGGGGAGATTCTGAGAGCTCTGGTACAATATAGTAACTTTTCCAAGCTCTAGAGCAGTGCCTCTGATAATAATCTCAGATCACAAGTAGGAAGGCTGCCCATCTATTGAACTTTACAGCCCTCTGCTCAGGGATGCCAGATGACAGTCCTCTGCTTGAAGTCACCATCTGTTGGTAGAACATCCAGGCCCAACATATAAAGAACCATAGGAAGGGAGTGTATGCCTTGAAATTGGCCATCAACAGTGAGCAACTGGACATTAGACTTAAGCAAGAATTTAAATCACCTTGTTTCAGTCCTCTCTCTCATGCTATATTATATTTCTTTCTTGTCGTTATTCAAGTTGTTTCTGCAACATGGTGACCCTAAGGTGAACCTATCAAAGGGTTTAGTTGTCAAGATTTATTCGCAGAGGGTTTGCCATTGCCTTCCTCCAAGGCTGAAAGAGTGTGACTTGCCCATGGCCACTAAGACTGCATCTGCATTGCAGAAATAATCCAGTTTGACACTACTTTAACTGCTATGGCTCAGTGCTATGGAATTCTGGAAACTGTAGTTTTGGGAGACATTTAGCCTTCTGTATCAGAGAGATCTGGTGCCACAACAAACTACAGTCCCTAGAATTCCATAGCATTGAGCCATGACAGTTAAAGTGGTATCAAACTGGATTATTTATCCAATGGGGCCCATGCAGCCCATGTGGGTTTCCATGGCCAAGAATGGATTCAAACCCTAGTCTCCTGGAATCCTAGTCCAGCACCACTACACTATACTACTTAATTATAATTCTTTCAAATGTGCATTGATGCATATTAATTTTATAAATAGTTAGTAGATCTTATTATATGCAAAACTGTCTCCTCTCTTTTGGTGTATTATAAATAGTGACCCAGTGCATGATATAATGGATTACTTTTAAAGAATAATGAGGACATTTCCTAGAGATGATCTCTCCTACCCTCAAAAACATACTGACACTTTTAACTCACCTAACCCTCCCAGCTCAACCCACAAAGGATTCTTTCTGGCTTAAGGTGAATATTTCAAGATTGCAACCACTTTTATCATCAAATTCTCCATCAGCAATGACAGCCATGAACACAGCAGGAGCTTAAAGGCGGTAAGAGTAACATAAGGAAGTCTTTATTCAAGGAAAGTGTTACTGATGTTTCTTTTCTTTTTTAAAAAATGTTTTGTGCTACCTTAAAGATTAATTGATTTATTGCAGCCTAAGCTTTCTGTGGAGTAGGACTCATTCCGTCAAAGGCAAGCATGACAGTTTAAGCCAAAAATAAATCCACTAGTCCTTAAGGTGCTAAGACAACTCCATTGGGGGTTTACTACAACTAATACAGTCATCTCTCTGGCAGAAGTTCCTGTTGGCTTGGAAGAGAAATCACAGCTTTTCCTGTCATTTGTGTTAAATCCTCCTTTGGCAATTTGACAAGGGGAATTAAAAAACATTTACAGCCATAGTATCATGGCATCCAGACACAATCTCTAACCTCTGTAGATTCATGTTATTTCTTGCCAGAGTTCCCAAGTAAGAACTAGCATTTGTCCCATCCCTCTGGATGATCCTGTGTTTCTAGAAGCATGATCTGGATATATCCTGGATGTTGATGACGACATCATCATCACTACCATCATCATCTATTGTATTTTTACCCCAATCTTCAGAAATGGGCACACAGTCTCTTTGGTGAGGCTAGCCAATCCAGGACCAGATGAGATTTCAGGAGAGTTACTGATGGCAAACAGGATGGCTATTCAATGTGCATTGGTGCATGTATGTATATGCCTTCAAGACACATGTTGACTTATAGCAATAGCAATAGCTTTTACATGTCTTTACTGCTTAATAATGAACTCAGCACTGTCTAAGTGGTTTACAACTGCCCCCAATAAGCTGGGTATTCATTTTACTAACCTATGAAAGGATGGAAGGCTGAGTCAACCTTGGAGCCCTGGGATTGAACTCACAACATTGTGGCTGCAGTGCTGGCATTTAACCACTGCACCACCAGGGCTATCTTATGTCGATGTACAGCAACACCGTGAATTTCATAGGGTTTTCTTGGGCAAGAAATACTCAGAGGTGGTTTTGCCAGTTATTTAGCCTACAGCACCTGCTATTCATTGGCAGTCTCCCATCCAAGTATTAAATAAATAAATAAGTCTGACTCTGCTTAGCTTCCAAGATCAGATAGGAGTCTACCTAAAATAGAAGGTGCCAAATCAAGATATTTTATTTTATTTGTATTAACATTTCATATGCTAACTCATATGCCTAGATTCATTTTTACACATGATGGCCAAGTTTCTGTTCAGTGGTTCCATAGGATCAATTTCCTTTGGAGTAGTTGCAATAGAGTTATGCCAGGCAAGAGTTGTCCTGCATTGCACAAAAAGAAGTGATGCTTCACACTCTGCTGCTGCACAATGGCAATTATGCAATCTAATTAGGATATTACCATTCCTAGAATGTGCCACCATTTGTGTATGGAATTATACTAAAGTAGTCACCACCAGAATGCTGGCCAATATGTATAATGGAATCAGTAATACAGTATAAGACAGTTTTGCATGGTAGGTATGACAGCAGACACCAGGTGAACAGTGTACAGTCTGGCTGCTAGATAGGGTTCCCAGACTGAAAACTGGAGAGGACTTCTGTACCTTTAATGATTGTATAGAAGAGGGAATTTCTGAAAGTCTTGTTTATTGTCTAGTTGTGTGACAAGCAGCACCTGCTGACTTTCCCTCCTCTAAACAACCATTAAAAGTACAGGAATTGTTTGCAGTGTTCAGTATGTCAACCCAACAATGTCTAGTTTGAAAACTTGAGTGCTAAACACTTCTATAAACCCATAATTCTTCCTCTGAATTTTAACTTTACCCTAAATGGTGATGGACAAGTGATCTTGTGTTGTAGTTGTTGCTGTTTCAAGTAGTTTCCTAATTATGGCAACTCTAAAGCAAACTTATAATGGGATTTTCTTGGCAAGTTTCTTCAGAAGGGGTTTGCCATTGCCATCCTCTGAGCCTGAGAGAATGTGATTTGCCCAAGATCTCCCAACGGATTTCTATGGTTGAGCTGGGATTCAAACCCTGCTCTCGAGAGTTGTAGTCCAAAGTTATCTTAAGCATCTCTTTTTGGAATCCCTGCCCAAACATTGCTCTCTAGGTTGGTTTTTATTTAGCTCAGTTTCATCTGAAGCCTCTCAAAGGGAAGGGGCATTGTGTTCTGGCACATTTTTCAAATATGTATGACATAGAGATACCAGCTTTGCTGGAGGAAATGGATCAGATACATCCTAATGACAAAGAAAGAGGGTCCAGGGCAATGGCAAACACCCTCATTTCAAGGCCTCTGCTCTCCCTTCTGGGCCTCAAATTGGTTCCCTGCTTTTCCCAGTTGCTTTGCTGGAGGCAAAGTTTCAAAGACGCCTCAGTTCCACTGACTTATCTGGAGACCAGAACTCTGTGGGAGGCACCAAACCCCAGAAGGGGCATTTGCATCCCACCCTTTCATGCCTTTCCTTCACTGGCTACTTTGAAAAGAAAAGAAACCGGACCGGAACCAAAGCCGACAGGGGTTGGCAACGGATTTCAAAGTTCTGACCGAGTGCCAAGAATGAGCCAAAAGATTTGTTCTGGAAAGGATTTTATGTGATAAAAATCACCAAAAGCTGCAGGCCAGCTGTGCTACTGGGGAAGGCTGCAAGGAAAATGAGAAGACAGAGGGAATCCGGATTCGGGGATTCTAAAGTGGAAGAGACAAAATTACAAAATTTTCCCTTCCTTGGGCAGCCATCCCCCTCCCCAATACAGCAGACAATATGGAGCCCAGACATGAAATAACCCCCAGCACCCTGAAATCATGCTCCTTTCCCACTATTATATAGGAACAGCCAGCTGTACCATCTCACTCGTTACCCACTCCCCCATTCATTTCCCGCCGTTTACAATTCCTGGCCTAAGATTTAGCAGCACACATCCTTTTTTTCACCGTCTACAGTTTTACGACTCAAGGCAGCTTGCAGCTCTCAGAAAAGTTACTTCAAATATCAGTGGTCTGTTACAAAATTACCGGGGGGGGGGGAATCCATCACAATAATGTCCCAGCTCCCAAACAGGGAAGGGAAAAGCCATTTGTGTTAATATTTGTTGCTGTGTGCCTTCAAGTCATTTCCAACTTATGGTAACCCTAAGACAAACCTATCATGTGGTTTTCTTGGCAAGATTTGTTCAGAGGTGGTTGGCCATTGTCATCCTCTGAGGCTGAGAGAGTGTGACTTGCCCAAGATCACCCAGTGGGGAATCAAACCCTGATCTCCAGAGTCATAGTTCTACATTCAAATCATTACTCCATGCTGGCTCTCTTAACTTTATTGAGGATAGGCTAACTATTAGAGGAAGGAACTGGCAAAGCCACCTCTGAGTATTCCTTGCCTTAGAAAACCCTATGAAATTCATGGGGCCGCCATAAGCCAACAGCTGACTCAAAGTTTTTATCTATGAGCTACCTTGGGTCCCTTTCCAGGAAAAAGGTGGAATATAAATGAAATGAATGAATGAATAAAACATATACACTCACAACTTTGCTCAGGCAAAGCAAATAAAGAGTTGAGTGGCACTTTAAAAGAGGCTGCATGTACACTGCAGGATTAATTTGATACTGCTTTAACTGCCATGGCTCAATGCTATAGAATTCCGGGATTTGTAATTTTGCAAGGGTTTTGGCCTTCTCTGCCAAAGAGTGCTGGTGCCACAACAAACTACAAATCTCTGAATTCCATAGGATGGAGCCATGACAGTTAAAGCAGTGCCAAACTGCTTTCATTCTTTAGTGTGGTAGAAGCCAAGGTGTCTCTGACAAAGAAACTAATCCACCTTCATTTCTGACTACACAAACCTACTCCCCTTCACCAACTGGAGTTTGGGCAGGAAATAGCTGTCAAAAGGAGACAGAAGAGTTTGTTTAACAGCCACAAAATGTCCTTTGAAATAAAGAGGAATTGTGGAATGTACACTTTGGAAGAAAAGGTGGTGGATGTCAAGAGGGTGAAGTCTGTCTCACAAATGTTCTTTAAAGTGGTTCCTTGGAAGAAGGTGAATGTCAGATATCGACCACTTTGGGGTTGCTCCTCTTCCAGAAATCACACTCAAAGCACATTCCTGGTTGTCTTTTTCTATTAGTTTTTCTTCTCTGCTCCCAATCCATTTCCTTTAAACAG
The DNA here is from genome assembly GCA_034509955.1 of Urosaurus nigricauda. NCBI lineage: Eukaryota > Metazoa > Chordata > Lepidosauria > Squamata > Phrynosomatidae > Urosaurus > Urosaurus nigricauda. The sequence goes on along the minus strand of JAOEGL010000006.1, from coordinate 25,038,333 downwards.
ATACAAATAAAGCTCCTGAGACATCAGTATCCAATACTCTCTTCACAAACACCCTTCCTCTTATCAAATTTGGGATAGATACAACTGAGGATCATGTGTTTTCTGGCTCCTTCTGAGTTTCTTAAACAGCATGGGCAGCCAGAAACCTGGCTGACTGTCCACAGTCCACTGGGTGTGGGACCAGCTTTGGGAAATAGGCCAGGCATGTAGGCTTCATTGAATGTTAACATTTACAGGTTAGGCAATTATTATTGCTGAGGAGGCATATCAGTGAGACAGAATCCTATTAGGAAAATCAGTGGAGACAGGCAACATGTTAAGGAGGATGGGAACCAAAGCCAAGAGAAGCCAAATTCAGTAGTCCTGGGCCAAGGAGGTGTGGCACGTACCCAAACTCACTGGTAGAATATCCAGGACAGTAATTAACTAGCCCACATAAAATGTTTGTGTACATTATTTCACAGGGGACAGTACCCCATCAACATTTCACAGATGAAAACTGGGACACATGTGGCTAAGCAACATCACAAGAAGATGGAAAAACATGTCAGACAGGAAAGGCCGCAGAAGTTTTCTTTTGCCGGAGCCAACAAGGAAGGGCAAGATTCTGCCTCCTCCTTTTCCTCCTGCTGAGTTAGTCGAGTGCAAACTACTTCTATGTTTTGAACTTGGGGTGCAGCAAATGAACTAGGGAAAGAGGAGAGTGGAATGAGGAGAGAGAAACTGAGACATTTTAAAAGCAGCTGGAAAAAGTGGGGTGAGAGAGGATTATCTGGGACTGTCCCCTCCAAATCAGGACAATTGAAAAGTATGAAATCTTGTATTGAGAATGTCCTCTGTTAAAAGGCCTGTCTGGTTCGTCTCTCTATTTCATGGACAATATAAATACTTACTTTAACTCTGCCTGTTATATGTGTTATAGGTCTATATTGTTAAACACTAGTTTGAAACTTTCAGAACAACCTGGATCATAAAGATTCTCCATTAAATAAACAAATAAAACATCAGGTTTCAAGATAAAAGTCCTCGAAGTTACCTATCATCAAGGGTTAGCATTTGGACAGCAGACCGGTAAGGCAGGCACACAGATCACCTGGGGGTTATTGAGATGGTGAAAATAATCCAGGTAGAATCTGGGTTGAATCTTTGTTGTTCATATGTATTTCAAATGAATCCAATTAAATTTAGAGAAGGCTGCTAAAAAAAAAAAATTTGCATTCTTGGCTGTAGGAACTACTGATGTGAACAGACCCAGGATAAACTGGGATAAAACTCTGTATGCCTTGAATGTGCTTCGAATACATTCGCATCATCAACTCCATCTTTATTTGAGTGCTTACACGTGTGAGCAACCAAACTTGCAGAGACACACAGAGTTGTGGTTCTATAATGGGCACAACAAACCCGGAATGCTTGAGTGAGATTATTCACATAGATGCGCTAAAAGCATCAACATATGAATGACCCTCCTGGTCATGATCACTCTGCATATGCTATGTATATATATATTCAGAGATTATTGCCTCAATTTAAATAGAAGACAATTCATGTCAGCATAGTGGAGAAGATGGCAATCTGGTGACCTGAGTATCAGCTTGGCTTCATCTGGTGTCCAGATGCTTAACTTCAAGGTCCCTCATCCTCTCCTTGCTGATCCCTTGCCTTTCCAGTGCACTGTGAGCAGAGAGTCTACCTTTAAATAGAAGACTGTAAACTAGAACATATTACACCCTGTGTTGACTCCATCCCCAAGAGCTGCTAAATCTCTGGGCCTGCCCTGCATTTCTGGTTTTCATGGGTTATCTCCAGGTGGAAGGCAAGGGTACAAATTCTCCATTTTCGGTGCTTGCTACTTAATGAGTAATGCTTAATGACATCACCAGATGCCATCTATCTGGCCAGAAGCCATTTCTGGGTTGTTGTTTTTTTGAAAATGTGGCCAAATAAATGCAGTAGCCAATCATGCAAGCGTAAAGAAATAGTGCAATGTAGTGGTTTGATTATTGAACAAAAGCCCCAAGAAACCGAGTTTCAAATCCTCACTTAACCATGGAAACCCACTCTCTGGGCCTTAGTGGAAGGCAATGGGATATGCTCACTAAACAAATCCGGCAGACAAAAATCCTATGAGAAGTTCACTTTAGGGTTGTCATCAGTTAGAAATGATTTGAAGGCACACAACAACAGCCAGCCTTGTACCAATACAGATTCCTTCCCCCCCCCCTTTTTTTTAAACAACAAAAAGGTGGAGGAATTTGCTGAGACCTGGGTATATCAGATTGTTGTTTGGGTCCAGACATACAGCAGTCCCATTGAAATCAATGACAATTCATTTAGACATTACTAACATATGTCCCATGCATATCTTTTGGTTTACTGTTAGCACAGCAACCAGAGTACATCTAGAACCAAATAAATAAATAAATTTATATCCCACTCTTGATTCAGTGAGCTTCACATAATGTACATTGTTTTCCACTTTATCTTCACAACAAATCCATGAGGTTGGTCAGGCTGACCGAAAGTGATTGGCCCAAGATCACCCATTGAATGTTACAGCTCTGTGGAGACCAACACCCAGAATTGTAAAGTCCCAGTCTAACCCCTACACCATCCCACTTGTCTATACTACATATGATCTGCACGAGTTACATATCTGCAAGGTACAGCTGGGGTGAAGAATATCAATAGAAGCTAGTGAGATGAAGTCAGGAGAGATTTTAATGAGGTGAGAAGCAACTTGACTTGCACCTTAAACCAGAAGTAGTGAACCACTGGTCCTTCAACTATTGTTCCTCCAGGTCCCATCAGACCTAGCCAGATGTCCATTGGTAAGGAATGACAGGTACTTTAATGCAAAGGACTCCATGCTTTAAATGGAGACAGACCATTCATCTGTCTGTCCCCATGTTTCTTCTCTGCTAATGGTATTTTCCCAGCTTTGACATCTGAGATCTTTCCAACCAGAGATGGTGTGTTTGTCCATATATTTGATCCTTATGACTTCTGTTTGCGAAGCATGTGCTGTCTCTACCACTGACCTATGGCTCTTCCCTGACCAGTAAAGGCTTCTTGACATCATCAGCCACAGGGATGTGGCTGCTCCCTATTAGCCTTGCATCTTAACTTTTGCAGAAATGCTCAAATTATAAATGTGTAGCGGTTTGTTCTAGTGCTCAGTCCCCTCCACTCCTCACTCTGTTATGATGAATCCACTAATGTGAGGTTACTGCAAGCCCACTTCCCCATCCCTCCCACTCAACATGCCAACCAAGGCTGTTTCCCAATGATTTCTTGCCTTCATTTTCTCGCTGACTTTAATGATTGTGTTGACTAAATGTATTTTAATGTGCTAACCTTCCACCCCCAGACTAGATGCGTATCGATCTAGTTTGGAACCTGGCCTAACGGCCGCTGTAATAACAAATAACCACAAGCACTAGTCTTGCTTTCTCACTCGTTGGGCAAAGTAATAACAATTTCTCAAAAATCTTTATATCTTGTTTAACCATACGCAGCGGCCTGGGAATGTGGACTTTCTTTGATCTTGCAGCTGTTAAAGTAGGGCATTTTCACTGGCAAAGATCATCTGTGAGGGAAAGGAGGGCTAGGATGTTAAAAGAAAAGTATTTGTTGATTGAATTGCTCAGCTCTTTCAAAAGGAATCACAGAGCTCCTGGCTGTGATTTTTAAGTTCAACTTACACATAGGTAAGGGCACATCCAGACTGATTGCAAACTCCAAGATTTTGTTCCTCTTCTTTCTGATGATATGTTGTTGTTGTTGTTATGTGCCTTCAAGTTTTTGCTAACTTATAGGCCCGATCTAGCCTGGGCGGTGCCATTAGGGTTTGTGAGTGTGCAGTGTTCACACACTCACAAACCTTAGCACGTAATGGCGCCAGCGCCATTACATAAAGCCTTTTAGATGGCATACGTAATGGCGCCGATGCAACTGCACAGCTTCCACACTGAGTTGTGCAGTTGCAGCGGTGCAAAGGCACCAAATGGTGCCTTTTATGCTAGTCATGACGCAACTGTGGCACAAAAAAGGAGCACCATTCTCCCACTCCTTTTTTGCACCGCAATTGTGCTGCAGCATCTAGCTGCTGCAGCACAGTTACTCCTCAAAAAGGGGTGGTGCCAGACTGCCCCTTTTGGGAATCTGGAAAGCCCAATAGTGACTCTAAATTGAACCTATCATGGGGTTTTCCTGACAAGATTTGTTCAGAGGAAGTTTGCCTTTGCCTTCCTCTGAGGCTAAGAGAGTATGACTTGTCCAGGATCACCCAATGAGTTTCCATGGCCAAGGTGGGATTCAAATCCTGGTCTCTAGAATCTTGGTCCAACACCCAAACCAGTATACCATGCTGGCTCAATCCCCAGCATACTGTCAATGATTCTGGAAGTATCATATAGCCATTGTGATTAGCAACTAATAATAGTTTGTTGCTGCAGTAGTTGTTGTGTGCCTCCAAGTGGTTTCCAACATATGGCAACCCTAATAAAGTTTTCTTGGTAAGTTTCTTCAGAGAGGGTTTATCAGTGCCATCCTGAAGCTGACAGAGTATAATGTGCCTAAGGTCATACAATGGGTTTACATGTTTGAGCCAGGATTCAAAAGCTAGTCTCCAGAGTCATAGTCCAATGCTCAAATCACCACACTGGCTCTCTGATAATAGCCTTATCTCCCATAAATTTTCCTTCCAACTTGTGAAGTCAAGCATCTAGATTTGAAGCTTCATATTCCTGGTATTTGTGTTTTTGTTTTGTTTTTTTTAAATCTACATCCAGTGAAAAGTGTGAGACAAAACAATGGAAATCTAGATGCAGAATTCTAATTCAAAAAGGTGTGTGTCCTGGAAGTATATGGGGGTACTGTATATACATGCATGGTTAGACTGCCCAGGAATTAAGGTTTTGCGTGCATACACCCAGACTTTTTAAAGAAGCACAATATAACTAGTGGAAAGTGGGCATCAGGGCCTCATTTCTTATTGGAGAAGGTAGAATGCCTCCTACGCCATGCTCCCTTCAGCTTGACAACAGCTGTCCAGTATTAAAACCACTATACAGGTTGTGTAGTGCTGGCTGTCATTCCGATTTTATATCAGGTTAAAATAAACTGACCTGGAGAGCTGGTATAAAAAAAATCTCTGATTGTACCAGGAGCTGAGAGAAAATATTCTAGGATGAACAAAACATTTATAGATCTAAATAAAATTTTAAAAAAGCAGGAACAAAATCTGGGTCTTTCTGGATGCACCCTGAGCCTCTTTTTTGAGTTATTGAGAAGGTCATTGCAGCAGCCCCTCTAACAGGGCCACTTACTAGTTGATGGAGAACAGGAGGGGTAGTAGTGGAGAAACTGGATTCACAGAAATACTATCATCCTTCAGGGTCTCTGGAAGACCTTAAGATATCTCAGAGGTTGTCTTGGCACTTCTCCATACCCACAGTCCACTCACCATTGGCCAGTATATGGCCATGGTGTTGATGGGGCTTCAACAGGTAAAATGTAGGTTGGAGAGGAAACATGGTGCCTGGTGGCACTTCATACTACATCTCCATGATCCAGGATCTCAACCACAGAGTTTAAAAAGAGCAGGTAAAGGGCCTGAGGATAACATCACAAATCCACACAGTTCAGCAATGAACTCTTGCTCTCTACTTAGCAGTTTATATCTTGCAAAGCTGATCTTAATTGTTCATGATACTGTTTAGAGAAAAACAAGTATTGTAATAACTACATTGAGATAGAATTACTCCTGCCAGTGGGAAAGCAAAAGCCCAGAGCCTGCACTGGATGAAGAAAACTCAGTGTGCTTGTGATGTGAAGCATTTTTCAAAATAGTGAATCTTTCATTTGTTGCAGTGCTTATGTTGGCTGTTAAATGCATTTTTGAAGGAAACACTAGCAGGGGAGCAAAGAGGTTATGAATCCTAAGATCAAGATGAAGAATATAATGTGAAGCTGCAGTGCAGAATGGGAAGGGTTTCTCAGCTTGTTAGGTTTCAAGATGCTGGCTGAAGTATCAGTGTCCCTTGGTTACCAAATGGAGAGCCAAATCCAGGTGGGCAAGTGACACTGGAGAGGGGGAAAAAGATTTTTGTGTATAGCAAGTAGCAATAGCAAGTTTATTTCTATACCACTTATTAGTGCACTTAAGCACCCCCTAAGCAGTTTACAATGTGTAACCCAATTGCCTCCAACAAACTGGGTACTCATTTTAGTGACCTTGGAAGGATGCAAGCCTGAGTTGAGCTTGAGCCCTTGCCTGGTAATGAACTTGCAACTTTGCAGTTTGTGAGTGAATGGCTGCAGTACAGGCATTTAACCATATATGAAGTAATATTACAGTTTCGGCACCCATTCATCTTCGGCTGATGCAAGGAGTCCCTTTGTGCAGATAGAAGCACAAAGGTGTTTCTATCTGAATTGTGCTTACAGAATGCCACCACACCAAAAAGCCAGGATTGGGGAGTGAGGATTGGGAAGCAAGTCAGCAGGTGCATTCAGTTGGTCCCAGTGTGCCATCTGGATGCAGGTGACCTTGAACAAGTCACAGCCTCAGGAAAAAGCAATGGCAAACCTTCTCTGAACAAATCTTGCCAAGAAACCCTCATGATAGCTTTTGGTTTGCCATAAGTCCAAAATGACTTGAAGGCATGCAACAACAATATTCATCACCTGAACAAAGGAACTGCATTGCAGGGCTGGGGAGGGGGGAAGCAAGCTTAGGTCTCCATGAAATTTGTTTACAGTAATTTAAATGTACAGGTGCAAATCTGGAAATAATTACTACAATGTAAAATAGAAATACTGTACACCAGTCTCTCCTTAACAGGGAAATCTAAGGCCAAATGATCTGCATATATCTCAGACTGCTGTTCATTCTACAAGCCTCCTGGTCACCCTTCTCACGGTTATCTGTAAACTGAACTTGGCACAAACTAGAGATGCAATTCTTCTCTAATTTTATTCTCGAAGGAAGCAACAAGTGATTTTGGCCATTTTCTTCCCACTGTGAGAAAGTCTTCAAAAACTGCAGGTTTTTAAAATGACTGTTCACAGTTCAAACACCACAGCTCCACAGTATATTCTTCATCTTGATCTTGGCATTCATAACATCTTGTTCTGCACAAAAATACACACAGATTTATTTTATTTTATTTTGCCTAAATAATATTTTTTTATACAGGAAACTGTATTTTCTGAGCAGAAAATTATATTTCTGTGCTTCCTGGAAACAAAATACAAAAATACAAAAAAAAAAAAAAAAAAAACCAAAGTTTGATGCTTTTTCTTTTTACAAGACTGTGAAGATTCTCATCAGTCCAGGAGTCTTCTCAGCAAAATTTCCTAACTCTCAAGAAACATGTTTTCTACAATTATTTTCAAGCATTCTTTCTCTCTGTAGACCAAACTAACCTCCTTATGGAGTTCTGTCAAATACGGGATGATTAAAAAAGAATGGGGGGGGGGGGCAGAACAGCTTTGGCTTTGTACCATTCTTTTTGAATCTCCCAGCACAGGGCTGTTCCATAAGAGCCCTTGAAATAAAGGATTGTCCTCTGCTTCCTTTTAAAGAGGACCACCCTAACTGCTAGGGAAGGCTTCCTTTAAATGCACAGCAGGTGGATAATGCCAAAGTGAAAAGAGAGTACAGTGTGGGAGTGGAAAAGAACATCCATTCCCAGTGATGCTGTTTGTACATATTTGGGGGGGAATGCTTTAAAAGCTTTGAACCAAATTGGTTCTGCTTCTGTATCAAGTTTTCCCCTCTTCTCTTGCCTCATGTTTGGGGACAGCTGGCTCTCTCTGGGGTTTTGTTAGCCCCCTGTTGCTTTGCATTTTCACCCCCCACCTGTCCGTGTGACATCACAATTAGTTGTGGTAAAAGCAGTTTATGATTATGATGTCATAAAGGGGGTAAGATCGTGAGTCATATGTTCTAACAAAACGCATACACGTTTCTTTAGTGAGGCTCAGATCCTCAGATCTGAAAGACTGTCCAGAAATTATTTTTATAAGGCAAAGGTTCCTGAAGACGTAACCCAAGAAAACGAGAGTGCATCTGAACATGGACAAAATGCTATTTGCTCAGCACTAATAAAATACAATCTGCCCATATATTTGGTATAATGTGCTTGTCCTGTTTTAATTGGTAAAATTTTGAAATGTATGCTGCGCTAGTGAGAATAGCCAATGGTGGGGGATGCTGGGACCCACAGTCATGGGAATACAGGAACATAGGAACATGTTTTGTACTTAGTCTGGCCATTGCTCCTTCTAGCCCAGTACAGTCCACATTAAATGGCAGAAGGTGTTTCAAGCTGGAGTTTTTCCATCCCTATTTGGAGACACCAGGAACTGAAGCTGAGACCTCCTGCAGGCAAAAAAAAAAAAAAAAAAAAAAGGTGGGGGGTTTCCAAACTGTGATTTGCCAGAATGACACCTGGAGGGCCACATATTCCCCCACTTAACTTCAGATATATGGGAGTTTGGAAAAGACAGACATGCTGTTATTCAATGCTGGCAGAATTGCACTCTTCATATGCTCAGAGTCACCACATTGCTATTAAGTTGGCTCTGAAATCTAGAACAGCAGTTTGGCAACTGTGAGTAAGGGAGAGAACCCTTTAGCGGAATGCATTGTCACATTTTGGCACGCTAGAAGTGATATATGTAATGTCATTTCTAGCCACTATGTCATCTGAGTTTTGGCTGTTTATTTGTTTTTCAGGAGATTCTGGAAACTGGAGGAGATAAACTGCCACATTTGCAGCTGACCTGGGTGGTTTTGGCTGGTTTGGGGTTGAAAATTGCTATATATATATATATATATATATAGGGGGGGGAGGCTCGGGGCTTTAGAGGCTTCTGAGGAAATTCAGGGGACACACTTTAGGGTCCCAAGAGCCATATATAGCCTGCACCCACTCTGCCCATTTCTGAGCTAGAACATGTTATGATCCCTCAAACTATGCCCTCTCTGGACCACCACAGTGGTTCTCATTTGAGGAAGCCAGAAATCACAATACTTTGCCTCCTTTGTCTCCAAAACATCCCACACATCTTCTCCCCCTTAGTGTTCTTTGATTTCCATACAGAACTTAGCAGTTGTTCCAATCCCTTCTTCCTCCCATCCTCCTTTCATCTGCCAAGGGACTAGAGTGGAATTTCGAGAGTCAAAGCGCACAGAGTTCACTACAGATAATGTGTATTTTTCATTGGCCACTGTTGGCACATTCTGGAGAGGAACCTGCCAAGAATTTCAGGCAGTGAACCTCAAAGCCTTCAGTGTCAATCCAGGAGGACCCACTTCCTGAGAATTTTGACGGTTAGAAGAAACTCAACATCTGGCTGATGACAGTGGGCTCCAAAGACATATCCACCACAGGCTTTCTGACAGCAGTACGTTGGATTTCTCCCAGAGCCTTCTCTGCTCGTCCGTAACATTTCATGACCCATTGAGATGACTATGTCTGGGTCATTCTGTGGACTCCTGTTGACATTAAACTCCCCCCATGCCTGTCCTGGAAATAGCATGCGTCTCTGAATATAGTTAGGACCGTGTACTGTATAACTGTGGTTGTTTTAGCTCAGAGGCCATTTGGCAGCACTGAAGCATTGCTTTCCCACAATTAGCTGGAAGTGGAATTAAGGGGGCACTTAAACTGCACTCTGTATTATCCAACCTTTTGACTGTCCTTAGGACTGAGATGCAGCTAAATAAATATTATAAAATGGAAGTTCAACAAAACTTCCCTAGGATTTTAATTAGAACTTACACCTCCTGGGCTACATCCAGTGTTGGTCCCAACTAGAGTAGCCACACTGAAAGCAGTGGAGTTTACAAAAGCGGTGTCTGATAAATACCGTTCATTGAATTTGATTTATCCTAGTTGGGACCAGGGGTGTAGCTACAGGCAGGACCAAATGAGGACTTTGCTTTCCCCCAAATAAATATTCTGACTCCCTCAAATGAATATTTCCTTCATTTCTCATGCTTCTAGCATTACTGAGAGAAAGACATTGAAAATTGTTCACACCTAGAACTCTGATATTTGCTTGGTTTGTCTGTCCTTTGGTTTTGGGTGCCAAAACTGTATTTCTAATTGCTCAGCTGAATTTTTACTGCAATGTGAGAATTTTGAGGAATGAAGGCAAATTCATAGAGCAAGGCAGAATTTACATAGGGAACAGTGCCCCCTTACCATAGTTGCACCCCCGGTTGGGATGCCCCCGGTTGGGACTAACATTGGATTGAGCTCTCTAATTGTAATTGTTTCCTGTTCAGATTGGTCACTGCATTATTGATGAATTACTCTTTGCTGTTGTTGTGTGCCTTCAAGTCATTTCTGACTTATGGCGACCCTAAGGTGAACCTATCATAGGGTTTTCTTTGGCAAGAGGAGATTTCCCTTTGCCTTCCTCTGAGGCTGGAATTACCCCTTAAATTATTTAATAACTTGATTTCCATTCTGGCCAGGGGAGGCAATGATTTTGAATGATTAGTTTCTTAGCTTTAGAAAAACACACTTTTTAAAATGGTGAAATGGGGCTAAGGGGGGAAATAATGAAAGGAAACAAATAACTGAAATTGGTCTTGTATGAGAAAGAACTAAGCACACTTAGTTCTCTATATCCATGGATTTTTTATCCATGGATTCAACCTTCCCTGGGTTAAAAATATATATATTTTAAATATATAAATTCCAAACAGCAAACCTTGATTTTGTCCTGGGACCAAACTCCAGTGGATACCAAGGGCCCACTGCATGTGACAAGAACATATGGCCCCTGCTGGACAGGAAGCAATTAGGAAATTAAGGGCTTGTCTACATTTGCTAGAATGCCCATCTGGAGTAGTGAAGAAAGCAGACAGAAAGAAAATAAACTCATTCTAGATATGGTGCAGAAGAAGAGTGTTGAGGATGCCATGGATGGCCAAGAAGACAAATAAATGGGTTCTAGAACAGATCAAGCCTGAATTCTTCCTGGAAGTCAGGAAACCAGGACAAAGGAGATTATTGCACTGGCCATAATCTCCCGATGAGATAGTGTCTTATCACACTCAGAACCCAGATTGTTACCATCCTGTACCAGATCAGGACTTCTCCCATACTTAGTTAAAAATGCTTCTTTTCTATTCTTAGCAAAGTAATGGGAGACGTTCTGATTGTGGACAGGATGGTAACGATCTTGGCATGGAGCTGTGTGATAACTCATGGTCCCAGCCCGATCTCAGCCCCTGCCCAGATAGGGAAAAAAGCAATGCAATAATCTCCTAAACTGAGGCTGTTGTACTTTGGCCACATCATTAGAAGGCATGAATCATTGGAAATGACAATGATGCTAGGTAGAGGGCATTAGAAAGAGAGGAAGACCACATGCCAGACAGATAGACTTATTGAAAGAGGCCACAGACTTCAACCTGCAGGATCTGAGCAGAGCAGTGCAGGACAATGGGTCTTAGAGTAGTCTCATTCATACGGTCGCCATGAATCGAGGTCGACTCGAGAGCAGTTAATAACAACTTTTTCAGAATACTTTTACAGTTCCAGACAAAGGGTGGCATCCTGTTAATCAGATACTGTATGATAGATTTAAAACAAAGTAACTCCTTCATAGTCTCACTTGCGGTCAGGCCACTATTGCCATGACTGTCAATGGCTCTGAAACCCACCTAAAAAGCCAGTCACCTGTTGGGAGTGACAGAGGTTTGTGTCCAAGCACGGTGTTGCAGGAGTGATGTTACAAGAAGCAGAAGTAGGCACCCTACTGGGATCTGTCACAGCTCTTCGTTGCTGCATCTCTCATTGGTGAGTCAGGTGGTGAATTTGAGTAGCTACAATATCACGGCTATGTGTTTGTTTCAAAGTTTTTATCACTCTGTCACCCTCTCTTATTCAACAAAGTTTATTCACAATGACACTCTTCATTCTTAACACTTCCTTGTTCCTCACCATTTCTTCTGACATTTTTCATATCAATCAAATATGTGAAGGTGTGGAAAATAAGACAAAATAATTGCAAGGAACCTTCTTGGGAAAAATAAGTCTTTCATGTGGACATACTCCTTGTTTGACCATAGGATTTTTCCACACAGTGCCCAGAGTGATGCCACATGGGGTCATTTTGATAAAGAGAATCCCTTAATTAGACCCAGCCACCTGGCTCTGCTAGCAATATTTGGTTAGGAAACAAATAAAAATAAATGGGTCAGGTGTGTGTGCCAAGGCACGAGCTAGCTAGATGCTGACACCACCCCCTATTTCTCACTGGGATCAATTCAGTCACATGAAAAGAGGGTGGAATCAAAAGAGGAAATTTTAAGGTAGCCAAGTCATGTTCTCTTAGAAAAGAGAAGGAATTGCGGAAGGAACATGTAAGGGTAACCACTTTAGATTGTGTGTGTGTGGTTTTTTTGAAAGAATAATACAGGGAGCACTACTTTAAAAATTCTTTATCCACATGACAAAGCCCACCTCATTCCCTGAAAATGCTAATAATCTTAATGCAAAATCTTAAAAAGTCAGCCATGAAACAACAGACAGAAAGAAGATGCACACTATGGATTTTATCACATGGGGAAAATTGAGTGTTTAAACAGTCATTTTCCTGGGAAAGTCGTACAATCATAGGAGTTTATCACATGGGAGGAATTTCTCTCAATTTCGAAAGAAATGGAAGTGAGGCCAGTTCAGAATTGAGTTTAGCAAATTTATGTGATTGCGTATTGACACTGCATTGCATTCAGAACTGCCTGAAATTGCCTCCCAGTGCCTGAAATTCCGTGTGATAGTTTCTCACACAATCACGTGAAACCCCACGATTGTGTTCGGAAGGACTTCCCTTTGCCTGAAAATGTGTGTGATCAGCTTTCACGCAATCACGCAAAACCCCATGATTGCATTCAGATTGCCATTGGATTATACTTCCAATTCCCTTCATGTGATAAACTCCATAGTGAAGATTTTCACACGATGTCATGATTAAAGAGGTCTTATCTCGGGAATAACCAGCAACAAATCATTCACAGGGAAATCCCAGGAATTATTTGTTGTTTGTTATTCCCTGGTTATTCCCAGGATAAGTCCTCTTTAATTGCTATGTCTGAAAATCTTCACCACAATCACATGGTTTTCCTGGAAAAATGACTTTTTAAACATCCAATTTTCCTCCCATGTGACAAGCTCCTATGTTTCAGAGGCTGGTGTGGGGTAATGGTTGTTTTTACACTACAGTTTCCAAAATTCCCAGACCAGCCAGGGTAGTCAGTAGCCTGGTTGGCTAGTGAATTCTAAGTGCTGTAGTCCAAAAAAGCAACATTCTCAACTACAGTGGGGCCCTCCACTTTTGCAGGGGTTAGGGACGAAGAACCCCCATGACTGTAGAAAAACTGCAAATAAGAAAACACTATTCTTTTACCTAAGAGAACGCCTCTCCTAGGAATCTCTAGGTCCTCCAGAGTAACTCTGTGGTCAACATCTGCCAGAAGTTGATCAAAGAATCATGCTGGAGGACCTACAAATGCCTAGAGAAGTATTTTCCCTAGAAACTTCTAAGTTCTTCAGGCTAACTCTGTGGTCAATTTCTGGCAGAGTTGCGCAGGAGGACCTAGAGATTCCTAGAGAGAACATAGGAATCAAAACTGCAAATAACCAAAGCTTCAAATGTCAAAGCTGAAAAGGTAGGGGGATAACTACACTGCTGTTTTCTGTTGTCAGAACCTCATTCTGATGGGAGAGGGTCTGGGATTGTGTATATTGGCAGATGAACAAACAGGAAAGGAGCCAAGATACACAGAAAGATACATAGCATGGCCACTGTTGAATGTAAAACTCAGTTATTTCAACGTGTTGTTTTTCTTAAGGGGAGACAATCAGTTCTGCAGGCCCCGGCGTGAATCCATCCAACTTTTCTGTAGCCAAAGGCATTCCTGTACTCCAATTGCTGAGCAATCTAGTTGCCTCCAGAGGGCTGTACAGAATCCCACCTGTGCTGGCAAAAGCTTAAAACTGGGAAGAGTGGGAGGCAGATTAAGCAAGAGACACTATCCGTTCTTCTGATTTAAGATCCAACATTGTTCCCCTCCCACTCTCGCCTCCCAGGGCTGCCTAATTGACAAACAGCTGCTCCTGCTCCTCCCCAGAGGTAGCTGCACTTACCAAGGGCTCTGTTCTTGGGTCTTTGATTCACAGGCTCATAAAAGTTCAGGGGCTCCATCTGGATAGAAAATGCCTCATAAAAGGCCAGCTCATGGTTGCCGTCGCCAATGAAAAGTCTGGCATGTGCAGCATTTTTTCTGAAGTCAAGGAAGGTTGCATCTACACTGTAGAATTCAAGTAGTTTGACACCGCTTCAGTTGCCATGGCTCAATCATGTGGCCTTGTGGGAACTGTCGTTTTGTGAGACATTTAGCCTTCTCTGGAGTTTATCACACAGGAGGAATTTCTCTCACTTTCAAAAGAAATGGAAGTGAGGCCAGTTCGGAATTGAGTAAATTCGCTAGTTCAGCGAATTCACTTGATTGCGTATTGACACTGCATTGCATTCAGAACTGCCCGAAATTGCGTGTGATAGTTTCTCACGCAATCACACAAAACTCCACGATTGCATTTGGAAGGACTTCCCTTTGCTCGAAAATGTGTGTGGACAGCTTTCACACGAAACCCCATGATTGCATTCAGATTGCCATTGGATTATACTTCCAATTCCCTTCATGTGATAAACTCCTCGGTCAATTCCCTGAATTCCAAAGCACTGAGCTATTAAAGCGGTGTCATGGATTACTTCTGCAGTGTGGTTGCAGGGAAGGAGTTCTTGTACTCCTTTCTAAATGAGAGTGAATGGGTTCTATCTGACATAAGGTTGGGAGATCCTTGCCCTGTGAATGCATGTAGGTGTCGCATAGACTCCAACTATCCTGGTTTGACAGGGACAGTTCTGATTTATCCTCCATTGCCCCACTTGTATAGCTGCTTTAAAAATCTCCAAGTTTCTTTCTCTCCTATTTTCCTGCTTTCTCCTCAGCTTACCTCCATTGGCACATAACTGAGTTCGAAGTGCACAAGTAATTCACACTCAATCAACTTAGCAGGGGAGGAGAGGAAAGGAGGTGAGGGAATCTTACCTTTCCCTGTAGATTCAGGCAAAAGCATACTGCTGCAGCCTCTTCTAGCTTGTTTGTTCTTATTAATAGTTGTCATCCTGAAACATGTCCCCATTTTCATCTGTAAAAGGTTGGAGGGCATGGTGTAACTGTAGGTGTAGGAGTACGTATAGGGACAAAGAATATAGGTCTGGAGTATACAAAAAGTTCCTTTTTTTTGGTTGTTAGTTTCCCAAATATCTCAAGTACCATGGCGAAGGTGGTAAGGAAAGGCTGCTAACTCAGCTCCACCACTGTCCATGAGGAATTCATGGAATGGCAATAGGCAAAATAAGGTTTTATTTGGTCTAATCTGCACTGCAGAAATAATGCAGTTTGACACTGCTTTAACTGGTACAATGCTATGGAATTCTCAGATTTGTAGCTAGTTGTGGTACCAGAGCTCTCTGACAGAGGAAGCTAAATACCTCACAGTACAACTCCTAGAATTCTATATCATTGAGCCATGGACGTTAAAGCAGTGTCAAACTGCATCATTTCTGTAGTGCAGATTAGACCTCAGAGCCTTATCACATGAGAAAAGCTGAAATGGAGAGAGAGAGTAGTAACTTTCTTCATGACTCTCCACATGCTGTCATAGAATGGCAGCAGCACTTCCCAACTCCTACTGAAGGGAGATGGTCTGGAAATGTTCTTTTTGCCAAACAGATTTATCCAACATGATAAAAGATACGCTTTTACAACCATCTCCATCGTGAAGAGAATGGAAGTGTTTTGATGGCATGCAGAGAGGCATGGAGAAAGCTGCTACTCTTCCAATCCGTTTCAGTGTTTTTTTCATGGGATAGGACTCTCAGACTCCATACCTGCATCTTAAATGTTTCTGTGATTTATGGTGACCCTATGAATATAATAGTTTTGCTAGTTCCTTCCTCTGAAATATATCCTACAGCATCTGGTCTCCCATCCAAGTACTAACCAGGGCTGACTCTGATTAGCTTCCAAGATCAGACAGTATCTGGTGCCTTTATAAATAATTTGGTTCAACTACTGTGTTGTTGTCTGAATTCCTCTAGTTTTGGGACTATAGCTCCCCAAATCCCCCAGAGGTCAGGCCTGCAGTCCAAAAACACAACTTTCCCAATCTGCTCTCAACCTGTAAGTACACAGTCCCCATACTGATGGCAACACAAACACTATTCATAAAGTAAAATAAAAATGGCTGAGAACTAGAAAAGGCTCAGAAGACAAGCAGAAAGTCCTGAACAACACATATTAAGTTGCAAGGCAAGGAATGACTGAGGATGATGCCCCGTTTCCAAACACACACTCAATAAAAAGGAACAATTCATTTGCACTTTTTCTTTTAACTGGCCAGGCAGATAAGAGGAGGAGTGTGGCATGATGTGTTTTATCAGTGTCACTGTATCAATTTTGAAAGGGAAGGTTGGGGACATTTAGGAGTAAATGTATAGCTGCGATAGATAAAAGAAAACAGCTTTAACCATCCTAAACACTTAAACATCCCTGCTTATAGTTCAGTTCATATTGGTGGGTGTCTTTTTTGCATTCCTTTGGCCAGAATTAGCTGGGAATTCAAGATGGGAAGAGAAAGACAAATGAGAACTTCTCATGGATCTGGCAATGCAAAAAGCGCTAGAATTCAGAAAAGTTACTTTTCTGGCCAATTCTAGAATCCACCAGTTTGACTAGAAAATGTTGGGGGTTGTAGTCTCCAAACATGATTTTAAAATCTCTTGAAACAATGATGGAAATCAAGGACTTGGGGGAGACAAATGGGGGTGGAAGAAGGATGACAGGCAGCAATGGGGGAGAGGGGGAGGGAGAAAGCCATCAAATATGGCGACAGAGAGGGAGACAGAAAAGGAATGGAGATCTTCAGGGATCAATGAACAAAATTGCAGTGCAGGGCATCTGGATTCGTTTTTCTGCTAAGGAGTGCCAGATTGCACACAAGGTAGAAAGGAGAAATGGGCTGGTCAGTCAGCAAGGTAATTCTGTCCAGGATTTTTTCCATTTATTTCACAAACAGCAACAGAGATGGCTTGGTTTGGGAGTGGGGTGAAGGGACAGAGACATTAATTTGCAGTCCACAGCTTCTTCAAAGCTCCCTTTGTTCCCAGGGCCACACATCCATTTCCCTCTCAACCTTCTTTCATCCATCAAATTGCAATGGGAAGAATTTCCCCCTTACCCCACCCCTGGTTGCCCCCAAGTTTCTACCAATTAGTAGCTCAGATTTCTCTCAACACAACTTAGCTGGAAGTTCATGGTGTTTCGTATCCAAAGGGATTCTGTAGAATATGAGACAAAGAAGGGCAGCTGGTTCAAAACTATGCATTGCAACTAAAGGCATGATCTAGAGTAGGCAGATTGGGGGGGGGGGGACACAAAAGCAGGATTACTATTGAATATTAAGGAAACAAAAAGAATGACCATAGATGGTTTAGATAAGTGGGTAACAAAGACTTCAATATAGTTTAAGATATTCTGTACTTAAGATCCTGAAGTGTTAAGATAAATCATTAAATATCAAAGTCAAAATCATCCATACCACAGTATTTTCAGTTTCTATTATGTAGGGGTATAAAGGCTGGACAGCTGATAGGAAGAAAATCAACTAATTTGTAATATGGTACTAGAAGAGAGTTCTACAGATACCATGGACTGCCAGAAAGATAATTAACTAGGTCCTAGAGAAAATCAAAGTGAGATAGCATGGTGTAATGGTTTGGGTGTTGGACTATGACTCTAGAGACCAAGATTCAATCCCCCCCCCCCCTTGGCCATGAGACCCACTGGGTGACCTTGGGCAAATCACATGCTCTCAGTCTCAGAGGAAGGCCATGGCAACCCCACTCTGAACAAATCCTGCCAAGAAAACCCCATGATAGGTTCTCCTTAGGTTCACCATAGGTCAGAACGGACTTGAAGGCACACAATACGTACACAGACACACACCCACAAAAGGGATGCACTAGATTTTCTTCTCAGAATGCCAGAACCCATCAATCCATCAGGCCTAGCCCAGAATAAGAAAAAGGCCCTTCCTCCATCTGCCTCCATCTGGCCTCAAAGGTAGAGAGAGGGGCAGGCCAGTTCCATCAGGCCTATCCCATAAGAAGAAGAAGGCCCTCCCTACTGTCCATCTGCTATGGTCCAGGCCTCAGAGGGAGAGAAGATGTGCTGGACTTGATCACCTTCCCCACTGCCATTCCCTTCTCCTTCTGTGTCATGTCTTTTTAGATTGCAAGCCTAAGGGCAGGGAACTATCCAATTAAACATTTGTAAGCCACTCTGAGAGTGGGGTATAAATACTTCAAATAAAATAAAATAAAATAAATCAACCAATAGCCTTAATGTCTACTTGTCAGTCTTGCAGCTTGCACTCTCATTAGTTGCCTCCTCCATCCAATCCTCTCCCACACTGTCCTTGTAAAAGTCTTCATATTTAACTATGTTTCAGTGGTAATGAATGGAAAAAAATAATTTGCCCATCCACTGCAAGTAGGCAAAATTAATTAAAAAATCTGCCTGTCATTGTTACTCGCCCCCATAAAAAAACAATTGTAGCATCCTAAAAGTGTCTAAATCCGATTTCTAATCCCAGCTAGAGTAAACATATTGAATCAATCGAAACCTGATACCTCCACACTTCTGCAAGTTCCACCAAGTTCTGTGCATTGTGGCATGGTGATCACCAGTGTTGTTGTGAAACCAGGGCTCACAGAGTTGAGGCTCTGAGGCTATTTGAATAGCAGAGACAATGAAATCACCTGCAACCCACCATAGAATTTCTTTTTCTTTCAGAAACTTAGCTGAAATCCTCACAGTAGTAAGTTCAAAGTGGTAGGGGATTGATCTTTCCAGTGACAACAGAATGTAGTGTGCTTTCCCTGTTGTGAATCAAAGCAGTGCTCTTAATGAAGACCCACTGGCTTTATAAAAAACCTAATCTCCTGGTGAAGACTAAAAATTGCTAGACCTAGTATTTCAAGAGAAAATACTTTTCCTGGGTTCTGGAAAAAGATTAACATGATGACAGCCTACACAATTAAAAATGTGCCACTACACTACTTGGTGACAACACCACTGGTGACAACAATCTCTTGTTGTTGCTGCTGCTGCTGTGTGCCTTCAAGTCGTTTCCAACTTATGGTGACTCTAAGGCAACCCTATCATGGGGTTTTCTTAGCATGTTTCTTCAGGGGTGATTGTCATTGCCATCCTCTGCATGACCTTTTCTTGAAGCATCCAAAGTTGTATGTTGAAACCAGTTTCAAGTTAAATAATTCTATGGATGTTGGACAATGAAACTTACTCCCAGGCAAGGGTGCATTAGATTTAAGCCTTTGCTTGCTAATCCTATTGGGGGGGAACGAGGCCCACAATGGATTGTTTTCTAAGTAAACCTGCACTACATCACACATTGGTAGATCTAAACTGTGTAAGATTCTGTGTTGTTGCTAGCCATATCTTTCCAAAACCACCCAGGCTTTTGAAACAGCTTTTCTTAATGGAATTTGCAAACATGGACATTAAAGTAGGTTGTTTATCTGTTATTTTAATTGGGTTTTGGACAAGCTTCTAAATATTTCTCAACATCCTTAGGGAGATTAGCTTTTTGGCATCCTTGGTTATTCCTCACCCCCACCTCATCCTTCGGAAAGGGATGGGAATCTGCTTGAATCTACACAATTCTGACACTTTGCATTCAGTATTTCTCACCAGGAGGAAAACGGGAAGCAAAGATCATGGATGCCAAATTTTTCTTAAGTAGAAACACATGGGGCTGAAAGCGAACTTTCTAAGGGATCAACTCAGAGGATGGAATTTGGAGCAATAACAATAATTTTAAACACCACACCAACTCAAAACTTTTCAATCAGTGGAAGATTTCTGACACTGTGATGAGATTATTAGACCTGTCCAGGGCAGAGTACCAGACCCTGGAACTTAAATAATTCAATAGTTTTTGGAAGAACAATAAAGCGATGCCAAAGGAGGGAGTGGGAGGGGAGAAAAGATGCTCCAAAAATGTATAGTGAAGTGGAAATTAAAAGCCTTAGTAAAACAAAACTGTAAACCAAGCCAAAGTAAGTGGGATTAGTTGCCAAGTTAACTATTGTTAAGTTTGCAAAAACAGAACAGGAAAGTTATATCCAAAAGTCTCTGATTGTGTTTGCACCGCCCTGGATTAACTGAAAGAAGGGTTGAATATTTAGAAGAAAGATCTTATCAGGAGCATCATAAGCTATTAAGAGAGCCAAAAGCAGCACCTCTATATTCATGCCTTCGCTCAGAATTCAGAAACAATTAGATAAAACAATCAGCTTGTTGTGATTTTCCCAACCACAAAGCTATAGCTAAATTACATTACAACGGTGGTTTAAGGAGGGATAACTTCACTCTTTTTGTGGGATAAGTAACCTTTCATGTTACTTGTGTAATAAGTGTGACCTCAATAAATGGTGATGGACTCTCATATAGTTCAGGTGCTGTCTCATCACCTGATAAACTGTTGTGAATAAAGAGGCAGAGGGAAGGAGAGTGTGCTTTATACCACTGGCCGGCAACATATCGTATAGCATTCAAGGTCTTTAAAAAAGTACTGCATATACTCATGTAAAAGTCTAGAAATTTTAGTCAAAAAATTGACCCAAGAAACCTTGATTTATCCATGGGTCAATGTAAGTGCTATATTTTAACTTGTTTTTTTTTTTTTTTTTAAATAGGAACAATCCTTTGGAAGCAATTACCCCTTCTATTCTCTCATCCATCCAGCTTTTAGTATGAGCACAAACAGTTATGTTTGCTGGAATTTTGTAAGTCCATTGGCTTTTTTTTTTTTTGCTTCACCCTTTACATCCTTTGTTACATGACCCTAAATTTTATCCTTGACTCATCCATGGGTCATATCAAAATCCATAATTTTGGTTCCAAAACCTGCCCTCAGGTAACTGTAAACTAGCTATTCGCCTAGTGAGGAAACAGAAAAAGAAACACTTTTAAACAATCTGTAAAGATAACTACTCAAAGTGCTACAAATTTCTTTCTAACAGTCCCAAAGGGTGCCACTATCCCCTTGTCTACTGATCCAGACTAACATTGCCATATATTGGAATATAACTACATGAAAAGAGGTCTTGGAACAATTAGCTTTCGTCTTAAGACATTACTTCTTAAAAATGATGTTCCAAGTCTCCACTACAAATTTACTCTGCATATGTACTCAGGAATAAACTAGAAGAGTTCAAGGGGATATATATTCCTAGCTACATGAGGATAGGTCTGTACATGCTAAAATGGTTTGAAAAAACTTCTGGCTCCTGATACAGCCGCCTTGTGAATGCAACACTTTCTAAAACCAGCTTAAATTGGCCTTGCAGAGAAGAAGGTGGGGGAAAGAGCTTGGACTAGCAGATGCAAAAAATTAAGAACAGGCCTTCCTTGTGGCATCTGGCTGGGGTTTTTTCCCCCCATAAGACAGGGTGCTGAGTGGGATGGAGCCAGCCGGGCCATCAGTAGGTTCTCTCATATCACATTCCCCATTTTGTCATAGGTCACTGGAGGCAGGGAGGCAAATGAGGTGGGACTAAAATGGTCATGTTACTAATGCCTTAGGGGCTGATAGATTAGCAAGATACGTTTTTGCAGACACATACACATATGTACGCGCATGCATGCACGCGCGCACACACACACACACAGAGCAACCTCAACCCAGGTTGTGCATCTGCCCCTTATCTCCTGTTTCCCTCGCCATCTGCTGAGATCACAACCTAGTATATCAAAGTTCTGTAAGATAGAAGACATTGACTGCTTGCTTCTGAGATGCCCCTTCCTCCAAATGAAGAAAAAACTTTTTTTTTTTTTAACTTCAGTTTTGTCCACCTCCTGGCTGTCAAAGTTTTGCAACCAAATACAGTCAGCCCTCTGTATCTACAGATATTTTATCCATGGATTCAAGCATCCATGGCTTAAAAATATTCAGTAAATATATACATTCCCAAAAGCACAACATGATTTTTCTGTTTTACATAAGGGACATCATTTTACTATAGGGAGGTGAACCACTGGGAAAACTATAATAATATAGAGAAGAATCTACCACAGATTAAGAAGAAACACATACAAGCCAGCAGTAGGTAAATCCATTTTCTGTAGCTTTATATAATAATCCCAAAATTATGACATGTGTGTCCTATAAAGCAATGTATTCCATATCTTCAAAGTAGTCCAAAAATAATAAGTGACACTTGTAGTAAAACCAGGCTTCATGTGGGTGGCAATGTCCTTTAGTCCTGGAGGGCAATGTCCTGATGGCTACCTCCGGAGAATTGTGAGGCCGTTTCGACTTGTTGAGGTCTTGATCAGCATTGACAAGTCATGTTAAACCAGGTTGGTATTTCAATTATAATTTCATGGTGCACAAACACAGATCAGCAGACTTAACAATAGTCAAGTTCCTTACTGCTGATTCCTTCCTGCGCGTTTTGTTACATAATTTTACTATCCCAATGCATTTAATGGGACTTGAGCATCCATGAATTTTGGTATCAGTGGGGGCTCCTGGAATCAAACCCCAGAGGTTATATAGATCCCACAGTATTTGGCATAGAGCTTGCAGGGAAACATACAGTTTTAATGACTGAGCAGGGGAGTTAAAGACACCATTAACATTAGGAACTAGGGTTGCCAGAGTGAAAGCTGGAGAGGTTTCCTGAAGTTTTAATAACTGCGTAGGTGAGGGGATTTCCTCAGTTGTTGCTTGTACCTGCTGAAATTGCCTCTTCTGCACAACTATTAAAGGTACAGAAGCCCTCTCTAGTTTTCACTCTACCAGCCCTACATTGGGCTTTGTATAAGACCCACATTTCTATCTTCTCCGCAGCTACAAGCAGACAGCAACTACTGCTACAACTATTGCTGATGTTCATAAAGTTGCCAAACCAGGATCATCACAGGCCCTGAGATTTTCATACAAAAACCTGAGACCTAGAAGTGAATCATTATTGCGTGAGCCTCATTCTTGTTGCAATTGTGCTAGTTAAAGAAAACAGAAACATAGTTGTTTGAGTGAAGCCATTACTGCACATCTTCACAATCACACAACTGGGGCTGTTTCTGCCATCCCACTCTCTTCTATACTCCCCCTTAACCCCACCTATGCCATATCCAGCATGCCTTTCAGTTTTACTTTATTTCATTCACTTTTTAATGCAATTCTGGAGTTACACTAATGTGATTTATATTTTTGAAAAGAAAAGAAATAGAAAAAATAAATGAAATCAGGCTGCTTGGGAATAGTGTTGGGGAGTGGGAAATGGGGAGAGGAGGACACTGTGACACCATGTGGCTGCCAATATCACAACTGCCATGGCAGTGTTATTTCATACATGGGGACTAGTGGGAATACAGTGCGATTGAGAGCTTATTGATGAGTTTCCTCCATCAATGAATAAAGAGAAAGATAAGGTGGAGGAGCAGGAGGATGACTCTGGGCACCTATGGGCTGCAGAAAACACAGCTTCATGTGGTCCATAGAATAGCTAACCTAGACTTGCAGCAGATGAAATCTGTGGTCAAGGGCCCTTGTTCCTCATTGCTACACTCACTCCTCAGGCTATGAGATTTTTATAGCTTCATATCTGTATTCAATAACTATCCCTAAATACAGGAAAGCATTTACTTTTGCCCGCTGGAGTGTGTTACCATCAGCATTATTAGAAGGCTGATTTAATAAGATCCCAGTTAATGAGCAAAAATGTCTGTGTGGAGTAGGAGTACTGGAAACAGCCAAGTATTTTCTTTTGCACTGTATTTTGTATAATGACTGTAGAGAAGGGTTAATCTCTCCTCTGTTAACCGCTTTTTTTGGAAAATTTGTTGTAAATACTGCTTCCAAAATGTACTGAAGTTTCATCTTCATTAATTTCTGAAATAGTGTCCAGGTTTTGGGGATTTTAAACCTCAATGCAGGTTAGGAGTAGAAAAAGTAAAGATTATGATGTCTCTTCTTTTAAACTTATTTTCTATATTTCTTAGTCTCTGTCTGTAATAACCTTAGGCCAGAATCCTGTTGGCCTGCAATAACCTTTGGCCAGAAACCTGGACTCACACATTCGTAACTGCACGGTATTCATGGTCCCTACATATTTCTTAGTATAGGAGACACAAAAGGGCCATGAAAGTCCTGCAGTTCTGCAATTCCCAATGATCAGAAAGCCATCACTGTGATTGATGGAGGTCCATTCAACCCTATCCCAACTGCCACTACCCTGGCCTTGAAGGAAGAGAAGATGAAGCAAACACAGTTCAACCATGCCTAGGCTAAGAAGGAGACGAAAGGCCCTCTCTCCATCCCAACTGCCACTACTCTGATCTCAGAGGAAGAGAAGAACCGTATCTGATGAACTTAATCCCTGCCCCAACTAACATTCCCTTTTCCTTTTGTGTGGTCTCTTATTTAGACTGTAAGCCTGAAAGCAGAGAACTGTCAAATTAACAATTTGTAAGCAGCTCTGAGACCTTTTGTGACTGAAGAGCAGGGTATAAATACTCTAAGTAAATAAATAAGCAAACAGGATTCTGGCCATTACTACTACTACTTAGTTACATCTCCATAACTAAATAACTAACCTAAGAGCCTTATCACATGAGAAAAGAAAGCTGAAATGGAGTAGAACAGTAGTGACTTTCTCCATGCCTCTCTGCATGCCTTCGTAGCACTTTCATTCCCTTCTTGAGGGAGACAACAGTAGAAGTGTGCCTTTTATCACACTGGAAAAATCCATTCAACAAAAGGCACGCTTTTATGACTGCCTCCCTCAGGAAGGAGAACAGAAGTGCTGCAACAGCATGTGGAGAAGCACAGAGAAAGCCACGACTCTCGCGCTCCATTTTGGCTTTCTTTTCTCGTGTGATAAGGCTATAGGATACCAACAGGGTTTTTTTTTTATTTGCATGGTATATTGTGTGCAAATATGTTTGGTGCTTAATCTGTCCTGCTTAATGTCATCCCCCGAGGCTGCTTTTCATAGCTATCACCCTTATAACATCACCAATACCACCATCTGTGACATTACAAGGCACCATCCTTAGGACCCAGGTTTAGGCTGTGAAAACCCAGGGCCTGGGATAGTTCTGACCTGGCAACTCAAATCCTGTAAACCCCTTTTCTCAACAAGAGGAGCTGCCCTAGTAAGGAACACTTGTTTTAAGTGTACAATTAATGTTACGGGCAGTTTGGCCTCTAGTTATACCCTAACCATGAGTCAAAGTTCTCCCTCCTCCTCTCAAAAAAGTGCAAAAGTGGGTTTCAAGAGCGTTTGAAAATTATATCTGGGAAATACAGGACATCTGGTAAATGTTCCACATTAATGTGAGCTCTCGCAGAGTGATTAAATCATGACTTAAATCACCAAGAGAAAAGGCTGATTAAAGTCATGGATTTAAATCAAGTTTCCCATTTGTACTTCAAAATCTCCCTAAACTGGTGCGTATGCTAATTGGTTTCAATAAAGCCATTAAAACATGCTGATTTACAAATAAGCAGAGATGTTATATGGCCCAGGAGAGCACCCTGATTAGGAGAATACCCTGATTCCTCCGCCTTCTTAAAATTAATATTTTTACTGCAATGCTAGTTTTAAAAATTGCATGCAATACATGGCTCACTGTTTTATTAGATGTATAAATCCAAGCAGCTTGTGACAGGTTTGCACAGCTAGCCAAATGCGGATTCTGCTGTGTGTGTTCAGCTGGCAGGATGCGACTATCACATAAGAATGGGGAAATGGCCCAGTCTTCATTTTGCAAGCCTCCTCCACCTCACCCTGCTGAGCACAAAGCAGCTGTATCACACTGTATTGTCTCTTTGTGTCTTCAGGCTCACAGCTTAGGGTGACAACACAGCATAAAAGAAAGGATGCAATGGGTTGTTCAAAAGAGAACAATAGACAATGTATTTTTTTCCATAAAGTTTACACATGAAGATGGGTATGGATACATTCAATATTTTACTCTAATTTAAATAGAAATCCAATAGGTCTTGTTCTGGAGCGGAAGACTGTGAGCAGGTGACCTATTTGTCTAGCTTCTTATTCTCCTGTACAGGTGTTAACTGCTGGTTGGCAGCAGCAATGAATCAAAAGGGAAAACCATCTATTTTGTTTTCTCCTCCATTCAGTTTTTATGAAAAATTTCAAGGCCTTTCCATCCCGAACATTAAATATATGAATTCTTCCACAATAAACATGGGGGGGGGGGGAAATCTTCACCATTTGTACAGGTTATTCTCCACCACAGCCTGAATGAGTAAATGCCATGGACCCATCCCATCCAATGGGTTTTTCGCCATCTGCAAATGACAAAAAATACAGATGATCATGGCCCATGTTATCCAATGGTGGCAACGTGTGTGGATGTGTCAGTGGACCTGCATGCACATGCTGCCATTGAATAATATGAGCCAAGGTAATCCACTGGGGATCAAATCCCATGGCCTTGCAGCCTGCCAATACAAAAGGTCCAGAGTACAGTTATTTCCAGCACAAAAAAGACAATTATGTACTTGCTGGAGCTATGTAAAGAGATCTTGTAAAGCCTTTGAGAGTAATTGAGTGAAAGAGGTTGTAGCATAAACTTTCATAGGCTTGGTCTACTTCCTCAGATCATGCATATAGTATTGGTAGTGCTATAATTGCATAGCATGAAAGGGCTCTTGGTTCCATGAAAAGTGTCACCTTCTGAAACTCCAGTGGAATCTCAAGGGGGCATGCTAAAAATTTCAGGCAATTTCCTATTGAGGCACTGAGCAGAGCGATTCAGCAAAGTTTGCCTTCAACCCAGAGCTTGGAAAAGTAAAATATCTGTACTATAAGACTCAGAATCCACAGTGGTTATGCTAATTGGGGGATTCCATGAACTGTAATCCAAAAAGATCTGGTGGCTTAGTGGTTAAGATACCAGTTCTGATGATCGGAGGATCAGAAGGTTGGCAGTTTGAGGCCCGGGTGCTGCATGAAGGGGTGAGCTCCTGTCACTAGTCCCAGCTTCTGCCAACCTAGTAGTTCAAAAGCATGCACATCCAAGTAGATAAACAGGTACCACTTCTCAGTGGGAAGGTAACAGCATTCGCTGCAGTCATGCTGGCCACATGACCACCAGAGCAGTTCTCGGACAACGCTGGCTCTTCAGCTTAGAAATGGAGATGAGCACCACCCTGTACAGTCGGTTATGACTAGACATTCATGTCAAGAGACTACCTTTACCTTTTTTTAATCCAAAAAGTAACTTTGCCAAGCTCAGATCATTCATCAGAAATAGGAATCATTTACTGGAGAACAAGGGAAGAATGGAAACAATCCCAGGTCAGAAGCTAAAAGGCTACTGGTGCTACACACTGGAGCATTCGTTCGCTGCCACCACTGGCATTTTAGGTGTGGTTTGGACTAAAAACTTTCATCTCTGAAACTATGTCCAAAGAATATGAGAGGCTTGGATGACTATGAGTTAGAAATAGCAACTCGCAGCCAAATGTGGGAAGTTTGCCTTCTTGGCTCTCCAATTTCTCTGCCGATTAAGCAAGACTCTGCTTTTGCAGGGCATCCAGCCTCCCAAAACAAACTCTGTTAGGAAAAGTCAAAATGGCCAAAAAGAAAGGGAGGAAGGGGAGAAGGAAAAACAAGGGGAGAGAGATAATGGGGGAAGAGTTTAAATAATAAGTGTGGTGTGGGTTTAGGCTCTGATAAGATGGCTTCTGTCACAGTGGAGGAATTCACAGAAGGAATTGCCACTATGGAGAACTCCCCCTGGTCTTGATAGCATTGGGAAGGGAAGAGCCATCATTGGGGATTTGTCTCTTTCTGGTTAAGGCAGTCTGCCCTAACCCCAGGGGCCCTCCAGATGTGTTGAACTACAATTGCCATCACCCCCAGGAAGCACGTTATGAGAGTTGTAGTCCGATACATTTGGGGAGGTTCCAGTTTGCAGAAAAATGGGAAAAGGCAGCTCTTCAGAAGCCCGATAGACCTAAAAGCAAGCAAATTTTGAAAAAGAAGAACTGGCCAACGAACTGACCAAAAATCTGTGGAGATGGATGAACTGCAACTATTATTCACACAGCTATTGCAATTGGGAGAGCTGGAAAATGCAGAAGGGTGAAGAGCCAAGAAAAACCAAACCATAGTTTCCACTTGCACCACATCTGGGATTAGCCAGCAAAATGCAAAGCAAAGAACTAAGGAAAAAACTGCAGATCTACAGATAGTGCAGTCATGTATTCAACTTTATAGAGGAGAAACCTCTGTTTGAAAATATCAGTGGTGCACCAGAGTTGATGATGCATCACTTCCAATTCCTTGGTTTGCAGCCAGTTTTAAAGACTATGGGGATGGAATGGGGGGGGGGGGGGAAGGAAGCAAACCATTGTATTTACAGATAGTTTGGGGCAATCTGGGGATGGAGAATGATCTGAAAATTGCCCCTGTTTTTAAGAGGCCCTTAAAAAACAGGGGGGAGGGGCTCTGAATGCCAGGGAGCTTTAGGAGCCCCAGTTTGTACTTTCCACTCAATTCCAAATCTGGTTTGAAGACAGAGTGTATAAAAAAGAAGAGTAGGGATTGTGTGTCAACAATCTGCATGCAGACAGCAGGCTGAACAGGCTTGCAGCAGATCCATTCTGTGGTCCAAACCAGATTCATTACACTGTCCTGGACTTAAATATACGAAGTCCACTCCAGATTTTCTGCAGTATATTAGCTGGCCCAGGGCCTTTGCATAGGGAAAGAATTACAGAACAATAAAGTCTGCATCTTTTAAGTATCAAGAAGCCTAAAAACTCCAGAACTGTGAACACAACATAGATAGGTCACAGGGTGACAGTCTTCTCTATGAGGATGCAAGATTTTTGTTTAAAGTGTATTAATGAAAACCCTATGATAGGTGTACCTATGGGTCGCCATAAGTTGGAAACAAGTGAAAGGCACACAACCATGATTCCAAAATTGCATCTACAGTGGTCCCCCGGTTTACGAAATTAATTCGTTCCAGCACCCCTTTCTTAAACCGAAAAGTTCATAAACTGGGGCCCCTTAAACCAGCCCCCGCACCATTTGAATTTCCCGCCGCTTTCTTTTCTTAAACCGGGTTTTTTTCCGTAAACCGGGGCTGTTTTTCCGGCCCCGGCTCTTTCGTAGACCGGGGTTTTTGTAGGCCGGGGTATTCGTAAACCGGGGGACCACTGTATGCCTATAATGTAACCTAATTTCCTGCATTTTTAATGGTTAAATAGAAGAGGGAATTTCATCAGGTGTTGCTTGTTATTTTGTTGTATGATAAGCAACACCTGCTGAAATTTGCATATACCTCTGTCCTCTCTTTTGATAATATGTTTCTTCTTTTCTGGGTCTCTTTCACATAACATAGTTCTAGCCCTATGATTCTACATCTTCATTTTACAGAATCCTGGGGTTTGAAATTTGGTGAAGCATAAGAGCTAGAATAATAAATACCCCTACCTGAACTGTAAATCCTAGCATTTCACAGGATGTATGCTATGCTATAATTTTGTAGTGTGAAAAAGCCCTTGCTCATGCATATGTTGCTACCCATAGAGGAGGGAAGAGAGAGAGAAAGAGTGCATTATAGGGTTGACAGTATGCAAACTGAAGAGGGCTGCTGTTCATTTAATGGTTTTTTAGAAGAGGGAATTTCAGCAGGTGTTGCTTGTTATACAAAAAATAACAAGCAACACCTGATGAAATTCCCTCTTCTATTTAACCATTAAAATGCAGGAGCCCTCCTTAGTTTTAACTCTGGTAACCCGAAATCACAGTCTTTCATAAACTATAATCCCAAACCATGAGAAATCCTCACCAAATTAGTGGGATTTGCTTCATGCCTCAGTCCTACTAGTTTTAGCCAGTTTGGCCAGTGGCTGTCAAGCTTTCCCAAGAGTTTATCACACTAGGGCTGATTTGGTCAATAAAGAGAGATTAAAGCACATTTAAATTATCCTGCAAATAAAATGAAAATGGTGAGTAATTGCACAAATGATTATCACACGAATTTCACAAATAAAGTGATATCGGAAATGCATTGTCGCTGAAATCCCGAAAGTAAAAAGATGTGCGTTAATGCTTCTTTGTAGCCACTTTAATGGTGGGTTTTGTGCAACATCGCATAATTGGCATAATTACATGTTTTTTTCTGGGATAGTCACAGGATAAACCCTTAATCTCCTTCATGTGGTAAACTCCCCACTTTCCTATCTGTTAATAGTGATAGTGAGGAGCCCCTTACAAGGTTGTTGAAATACTGAAACCCTTCTGCATACCATGCAGCAAGATTTAGTCTAAAGTTATCCCTCAAATTCAAATCCCTAGATGGCAGAATCGGAAACCATTGAAGCTAGAAGTTCACTGAAGTTTGAACTGGTGCATATTTTTTTTGCTTGAGCCCTAGAAATGGAAACCACCACCACCCTCTTTGAAAGCCCTTTGTTTATTCCAGCCTGGTTTCCTTCAAAAGCCAAGTCATTTCCCAGCTCTGAATTATTAACAGGACACAGATTCCCCCCCAATGTCCGGGAGATTTTATGAACTAGGCAGACACAATGCCTCACCAACACACTTCTTGCTATTTCCCTACCCTGCCCCTCCCTTCCACCAGGTTGAGGAGAAAATGTGACCAAATAAAGCCATTTGTGGTCTCACAGTGGGCCTCCTCCTCCAGCGTCAACATCACCTGAGGGAAAGCAGACTTTTCAAAAAATGGAAGCCAGGCTCTTGTTTCTGTTCTGGCTTCTGTGGGAGGATCAGGGCCATTGGTGTCAGAGCGTTTATTGGGATATAAATGTCAAAGAAGAGGGGGGAGAGAGATGGCCTGGATAACATCCCCGCACAGAGTATATTAACAAACAGCTGCTAACTTTCCAATGTCAGAGCAGAGAATGGATGCCCAATTAGGTTGACTGGGTCAGACCAAGAGCCACTCAATGGTAAAATGCCCACTATCCGGCTTTCCCTAGGAGCTGAAAGTTCAAGGCAATCTTGGAAAGGTCACTGTCCTTTATTGAAAGCAAGACTGGAGAGAAGATGGTTGAAGGGTTGCTTCCCACTAGCCCTCCAAAATCTAGAAGCAGTCACCCCCCCCCCTTAGCACTTTTCTCTAGCACAACATCTAAAATGTTGATTTTCTTCTTATTCTCTTTCTTCATTGTCCAGCTCTCACATTCATACATGATGATGGGAAATACAATGGCCTGGACTATTCTAATTTTAGTGCTCAGTGGTATATCTGCTTTAGCATCTTGTCTAGTTCTTTCACAGCTGCCCTTCCCATTCCTAGTCTTCTTCTACTGGTCCATAATTAAATGGACTATAATTTCCATAATCTCCAGTCAGCATGGTCAGAAGTCAAAGGGGATAGGAGTTAGTAGGGGGGAGGGGAGGGAGAAAGAGAGAGACTGTGAGAACATAACAGAAATAAAGAAAACATTTTTGGACTCCAATGATCTGTCATATTTTAAAAACTGTTTAAAATCTAGTAAAATAGACCTGTTAATCACCCCTAGATTTACCAAAACAAGTGCTCTGGGGCAATTAACAAGGATTGTGAGATCTTGAGTCATCAATGAACCCTAATTTACAGTTGGGTCAAAGGGATTAGCTAAATCTTAATCTACCTCTGTGCAGGCAACTTTGAAGGATAACCAAAGGGCAAAAGGTCTCATGTCAGAACTATGGTTCCAATTTGTGGGTCTCCTCCTAGCATTTTGTTCAATTGCTTCTGCCCACCCAACCTGCATTGATCCTATATCGCACACATATGCATCTCTCACCTCGGCCCCAATTGAGGCTCAGACCAAGGCTTAGAAACCAGACTCTCTTGATTAGAGCTCATTTGCAACCTCTGACCCTATCACATAGATCATGAACTCCAACCTGGAGTGAATGTTTGTGAAGAGGGGGGGGGGGCACAGAGGGACAGGCAGGGCGGAAAAGTTACCAAGGAAAATAAAGTAACCAAGTTCATTCTTGTTACTCAACACTTCAGTTGCACTTTTGAAGGGTACAAAATACTTCAAATTGGATTGATCTTCACAGCCTCTTAGGCAAGTAGATTAAGATGTTATATGTCCATATTCTGCCTGAGAGTATCACAGCTGTCTAAAGCTGTGAAGAATCTGCAACTCACAAATCGAGATTTGGATCCTGCAAAGAATGTAGGGTTCTTTCTATTCTTTGTTTGGAGCCATGGTTTATTTTGTAAATATGGCTTCAATGTCAAAGTGAGGCAGGCAGAGGAAGCTAAGTGCAAATAAAGACATACGTATGCTCTTATACATACAGTATACTGCTCTTATACATATACTGTTGGGCAATCATCTATCAAATATCGGAGAGTGAGTTGGGTAGGGAGGACAAATAGTACCGTTTCATTGCAGGTCCAACTCCCAGTCTCTTCAAAAATAATTGTATCTTGTCTTGAAACAAGGATATGAAACTTATGGCCCTCCAGATGTTGGACTGCAAACACCAGTATCCCTCACCATTGATTTATTCTAGCCAGAACTGATGTTAGCTATCATGTAACAACTCCCACATACTTTTCAAAATTTCACAGATGAAAACCAGGAGGCGTGTGGCCAAACAACATCAGAGTCTGGTCAAGTTGGCTAACGTTATTAAGGGGGAAGAACACACAAGTTAGGAGAGGCTGCAGCAGTTTGCTTTTACCTGAGTCTACAGGGAAAGACAAGATTCTGCCTCCTCCTCTTCTCTGGTGAGTTGAATGCAAACGACTTTTTCTCTTTGAATCCAATTTGCAGCAACTGAAGTAAGCTAAGGACAAAGGGGGAAAGTGGGAGGAGGAGATAAATGTGAACATTTTAAAAGCAGCTGGAAAAATGGGGATGCAGAGGATTAACTGGGATTGTCCCTGCCAAATTGGGACAGTTGGGGGGTATACTTTCCCATCCCTCATCTACAAGAAATTTCTGACATGCTGAACTACAGTGTCATTCAGATGTCGGGGGGGCAGGGAGGGTAGCACAGCAATGAGAATTCTCTCACTCATGCATTCTGAGTTTGTTATTCAGACCATGGAACCGCATCAATGTTCACCTCTGCAAGTTTGGTTGCTCACATGTGCAAGCATTCAAATAAAGATGGAGTCGACAATGCAAATGCATTCGGAACACATTTAAAGCATGCAGAGTTTTTTCCTGGGTCTATTTGGGTGAATTCACATTGGTTATTCACACTGCCGATGATGTGTATCTTTTTGAAAAACTCAAGAGAAAATCCAATATCAATTATCCTGGATTATTTGTGTTTTTGGCAGCCTCACCCCACCCAATTTAATCATGTACATTTGGGATGCATGTGAACAACAAAAATTTGACTGAGATTGTCCTGGATTATTTTCACCATCTGAATAACCAGGACAACTCTAGCCTTCTTAGTTCCAAGCCAGGTTTGAGACAGGTATCCTAAAGTACCACTGAGCATGTAAAGAGTCCCTATGTTTCATCACCAGAAAAAAAAAGGAAGGAATGTAGGTAGGAAGGAAGCTATTCGCACACTTCATGTGCATTATTTCTCTGGTTTAAATGATGTGATTTCCAAGCGAGATTGAGCCTTCACACAGTGATTTGCTTAAGTTGTTAAAACAAATTGATAACCAGCATTTAAAAGTTTATAGACCCAATATGCTAGTGAGGGCACTTTCTGGCTAGAAACAATTTTGAGCCCTTTAGATGCCTTTGTCCACAAGGAAACACAAGGGCTAGCTGCGAAGAGAAACAGTGCACACCAGGATTTAATAACTGGAAAAAGGAGTGAGGGGGGGAGAAGCAAACCCAGACTGGGGAGGTGGGTGAGGGGAAGGAAAGTGGGAGAAAGCTTAACATCCATTCTAATCTTCTTATCGAAGAGACCAGCCCAGGAGGTGTGAAAGTTCACATTCTGGGGCCCACCTCTGGTTAAAAGGAAAATGAAAACTCATTAGAGTGTTTGTTCAGAAAACAGGGCCTCCCCTGGCCATCTCTGCTTAGGCAGAAAACCGAGACAGAGATTCTGATCCCTGCGGATCAGCCAAAATGTCTACACCATTTAAATGGAGGCAGATGGACAGCATTTGCAGGGCCTCTCTGGAAGTGCAAGAGCTCCTAGGGCTGACAGGAGTCAGGAGCTTTGGGGAGCAGAGGATGGAGAGGTACCCAGAACCTGACAGCTCTGCTTCTTATGAAGAGGAACAGACCAAGGCAATTCGGTGGGTGGGGTGGCTCACCCACTGCCCCCATGCCTAGAAAGAGAATGCTGAAATACTACAAAGACACTTTGACAGCTCAAGACAACAATACATGATGGGCAGGAAAGAGGAAATCCAGCCCAAGTTCCCAGCGCCCTAAATATTTCATTGGCAGACTTTCCCAATCAATACTAGAATGTAGTGTAGCTCTCAGCTGAGAAAAATTAGTGCGTGCAAAACATTTGTTGTTGTTACTTGCCATCAAGACAGTTTTGATTTATGGCAGCCCTGTGAATGAGAGACCTCCAAGAGCCCTGGCCATCCGCAGCCCCGCTCAGTCTTGCAAATCCAGAACTGCATCTGCATTGAAATAATCTCGTTTGATAGCACTGTAACTGCCATGGCTCAAGGCTATGGAATTCGGGGAACTGTAGTTCTTCTCTGGTGTCACAACAAAGTACAAGTCCCAGAATTCCACAGGCTTGAGCCATGGCAGTTAAAGCGCTGTCAAACCGGATTATTTCTGCAGTGCAGATGTAGCCCAGGGTTGTGGTTTCACTGCTGTTGCTGGAGGAAGAAAAATGAGGGCACCTTCACCCTCAAAAATAAGAATTTTTCAATCCCTCCATGAAATTTGTTTTCACTCCCCAAATTTCTAGAATTGGAGTAGCATAAAACTTCAGCTGAGCGCTTAGAAAAATACTTTTGGCATCCAAAGAAATGGAATGCAAACCCAGCAAATACAAGCGTTCTAAAAGTAAACAATTTCCAGTGTCTCATTCTGTCCAACTCTATAAATTTGGGGACTGAAGGACCCCCCCCCCCTTTCACTACACTGTCTGCATGACTTCCTTTCTTAAATCCATCCATCTCTAATGTGGTTTTTCCTATGGCCACTTTGCTGAACATTATGGCTGGAATCCTATCATGGTCTACATTATGTAACGTTATGTATACTTAGCTATGGCAAGAGTGCCCTAATGTGTATCAGGCATCTTCTTAATGGATATGGATGTTATGGAACTGCCCAGTTCGAATTTCCACAGACCTAAGTCCATTTCTGAAGATGTAAGTCTCCAGCTGGATACTGGCCTATATTTCCAATGAGTCATGTCATCTTGTTAAATATCCAAAGTACACTGTGGGGTGTGTGTGCATGTGCACCTTCAAGTCACTTTAATACCTATGGTGACCCCATGAATTCCATAGAGTTTTCTTAGGCAAGGAATACTCAGAAGTGGTTTTGCCAGTTCCTTCCTCTGAAATATCGCCTACAGCACCTGGTATTCATTGGTGGTCTCCTTTCCAAGTACTAACCAGAGATGACTCTGCTTAGCTTCCAAGATCAGATGGTATCCCAGCCAAAGTACAATAGACTCCATTTAATCATTGTGGCTTCTAGTGAGGGGGGCAGCTAAATATTTAAAGGTAAAGATAGTCCCTTGACATGAATGTCTAGTAGTAACCGACTGTAGGGAGCGGTGTTCATCTCCGTTTCTAAGCTGAAAAGCCAGCATTGTCCGAGGGCTGCTCTGGTGGTCATGTGGCCAACATGACTGCACTGAATGCTGTTACCTTCCCATTGAGAAGTGGTACCTCTCTATCTACTTGTATTTGCATGCTTTTGAACTGCTAGGTTGGCAGAAGCTGGGACTAGTGACTAGAGCTCACCCCATCATGCAGCACCTCAAACTGCCAACCTTCTGCTCTTCTGATCATCAGAACTGGTGTCTTAACCTTTAAACTGCTGCATCCCCTAATATTTATCCACCTTAAAAACTTTGCCTTGTGTATGACCCTTACTTGAGGTTTTATTTAGGAGTGTCTTACCAAAATCACTAACTGTATGCCAGGTAAGGGGAGTCTGTTTTTATCATTTCCTCCTTTTTTCATTGGAAAATCTATTCTGTGCTGATTCTATGTGGATTAAAAAAAACCAGGAAAGATCCATAGGCATGTTTCAAACTGAAGCATTGCTAGGCACATGCCATTTTTGTCTGAGTTATGTGAATTTTGGAAATGTATGAGGTGGTGTTAATATATTTTTCAAATGTGACCACATTTCTTCCTCTTTTTTTCCTTTTTGTTCTTTTTTCTTTCTTGCATGGAATGCAAAATGTACGCTTGTTAAACTGCAAGTGGTATCTCTTTCCATGTTTGGTCTGGAAGGTACAGAATCAAGTCAACCCACAAAACAAAGCACCTGGATGGAACAAATTACTCACACATTCCTAGTGTCAGTATGCAAAGGGATATTGTAGCACCTTTGAGACAGAGAAAGTAGGTTGTAGCATACGTTTTCATAGACTCAGTCAACAAAAGCTTATCCTACAACCTTCTTTCTTTCCAGACTTACACAGCTATGTCTCTGGATTCCTTGTGCCAGTCAACAAGGACCTTTAAATTAACCATCTTCAGTCAAAGCCCAGATATTTAGGTTTCTATTTACCTATTACCTATTGCTTATGGAAACATTTATAGGCTGTGTCCAAGTACTTTTTGTGAATTTTCTTTTTTGGAAGCGGGAATTGGCTTTCATTATTTTTTCTTCTTACACTGTTTGGAATTTCAACCTCCCCTGCCACCATTTTCATAAACGTTGAGTAAGCTGTTGGATGCATTTTCAATCATATTTCGGAATTGAAAGAGAAATAGGTGTGCTAGCCAGCATGTGAAATTCAGGAGAACTCGGTCCAAAGACTCATATTCTACTGCTGTGTCCAAAATAAAGAAAAGCCCATTTTCCCAGAAATTAGAGATCATGTAATAAATCCCACCAAAACCTGGTAGTATGGGACTATTAGAGAGCAAGTCATATAGAGGGGGATAGGGCAAAGAAAGGGATGTTGTGACATGATTCCAGTGTCTCCCAGTATTTTCCAGAAAGTAAGATTTACACAAGTTATCCTGTTACACCCTGGCCTGCTCTCTGAGTGTACTATAAGTCATGTCATTCTTCACAGTACATCTGCACAGTAGAAATAATGCAGTTTGATACCACTTTAAGTGCTGTAGCTCTATCCTATGGAATCATGGGATTGTAGCTTTGCAAGGTCCTCAAACTTCTCTGCCAAAGAGTGCTGGCGCCTCACAAAACTACAAATCCCAGGATTTGGTAGGATGGAGCCTTGGCAATTAAAGTGGTGTCAAACTGCATTATTTCTACAGGGTAGATGCACCCCCAGACTTGAAATTTGTTTTTCCGCAGAGCTTGGAAAAGTTGGATGTTTTTGGTTGGTTGGTTGGTTGGGTTTGGGGGAGGAGGGTGTCTGTGTTGTTGCTGTTGTTGTTTTGGACTACAGCTCCGAGAATCCCTCTGGCCATGTAGACTGGAGGGTTCTAGATACTATAGTCCAAAAGCAGCAAATGGCAGCTTTGGTTTACAATGCCAAAGCAAAACCTTAGGCCACACAAAATACTAAAAGGAGAGCACACCAAGCACATACAGAGTGTGCTCCTTTCACCGCCATTAAATGAACGTACACAAACTCTGCTTCCTCAACCCTTTGGTACAAGGAGAAAGGCCTATATCAAGAGATAAGGGTAAGCATTGAGACAAGGCATGCTTGAATGAGCCCACTGAAATTAGTAAGTCTCAAAGGCTGCAGAAATAATGCAGTCTGACATTGATTTTATTAGCATGACACAATGCTATGGAATCTGGGATTTGTAGTTTTGTGAGATATTTAGCCTTCTCTGCCAGAGAGCTGTGGGGCCACCACAAACTATAAATCTCAGGATTCCATAGCACTGAGCAATGGCAGCTAAAGTGGTGTCAAACTGCATTATTTTGGCAGTGCAAAAGCAGCCAAAGTTAGCTGTGATTAACTTAAAGTTTCATTGATTTGAATGAGCCTGCGTTGAGTATGCCTAAGTCTGGATCTAACCTATGGGGGTCACTGTATCTCTCCTTTTGAAAAGGAACTGCTGGTTTCTCCTAGATGAAATTAATTATTTCCTTGCGCTTTCCTTTTATGTGGACCAGGCTGAAAGTACATGATAACCCAGTGAGTCATGTGTAATTTCCCCCCCCCAGCACATCATTACTTCCTGTGACATCATCCTAACAGTTTTTGTTACGTACAAAATAAAACGCAGAACCTTTAACAAGGCGATTTTACATTTGTAATTGTTGTCAGCTGCTTCCGGCCTACAGAGAGTAAGTATATTTTTTTTACAAAAATTAAAATGGATTTTTTTTTATTCAATTGGATTTATTTAGAGAAACTGGCTCGTTACAGATATACTCCCAATCAATTAAAAACAACAACAACCAGCATTTAGCCAACCAGGGAAAGTTTTTGAGTGAAGAAGGAGAGAAGCATGTCTAAAATTTTCAATCGTTCAGTTTAATCCAGTTTTAACATGGGAATGCAGGGTGGTGAAGGAAAGCCATCATTACTTCAGCATTCTGTTTTCCAAAAAGCTGCGTGAAGCTCAAAAACTTGCAAGCTCTCTAAGAATCAATCAATTTCATTCTTTAGTCCTTTCCACATATTCTTGATTCTTTTCTAACCCATAGATGTTTATACCAACTCTCTGCTTCCCCCTACTGTTGTCCTTAGCTTTGTCACAAGAAGAAGAAGAAAATCCAAGGGCAGACTGCATTCCTTTGTCACGCAGAACTGAAATAAAAATGGCAAAGTAAATTTAAAATTAGTATTTGAAAAAGCTACTGTACTTCGTGGACTACAGTTCACAAAATCCACTGGCCAGGTGAGTGGTGGGCTTCTTGAAGTTATCATCCTTCTCTGATTCTAATAAAAGCAGCAATAAATAGAATTTCTACCTTTAGGATTCCATGGTCCAAATCAATCTTTCAGTCCTAACTTTTAAAAGCATTAAATAAACAGTTCCATTTAAAAAAACAACAACACTAAATTGCAACATAGTTGGACAGTTTACTATGTTTTACTATGAATACATAATAAATCAAAACATACTGAAAAGACAGAGATGAAATTCATTGTTGTTGTTATTTGCCGCACATAGCATAGTGGTTCGAGCCTTGGACAATGACCCTGGTGACCTGAGTTCGATTCCCTGCTCCGCCATGAAACTCACTGCGTGACCTTGGGCAAGTCACATGCTCTCAGCCTCAGAGGAAGACAATAGCAAATCTCCTCTGGGAAAAAAATCGTGCCAAGAAAACCCCAAAATAGGGTCATTTTGCCATAAGTCAGGGTCGACGTAAGTCAGAAACTATTTGAAGGGACACAACATACAACTTCGATTTATGGGCGCCCTAGAATGAAAGGCTTCCAACCAAGAGTCCAGATCATCAACAGACTTGCTCAGGTCTGGGCCAGCTCAGCCCTACTCGGATCTTGAAATAGGCTTGCCAGTTCAGGATTATCCCAGGCCCTGAGGTTTATGAGCCAAAATCTCAGATAGTCCCTGGTGATGCCATTAAGGACTATGCATTAGGTACCAACCACACTTTCTCACAGCTTTCATTCAAACACACACACACACACTCAATATGCATTCCTGGTTGGAAATGCAAAGCTTTTGCTTGCTTGTTTCTTTTTGGTCGCACATACAAACGCATACATATACTGGGGCATCACTAGGAGATGCAGGGAGTGCAGACCATACCGGATGACAACTCAAAGGTGGGTGAAACCAGTGGGGCAGTTATTGGGTGTCCAGTCCAACCCCTCACTGCCATCCCAGCTAGGGCACTTCTGCAAAAGTGGGGAGGGAAGGGCATGGAAGAGGAAGAGGAGGGTGCCATTGCAGAGCATTGCCCCAAGGTCCCTTCCTCCCACTGTCTTACCCTCTTGCCCGACCAGCGTGGTGTAGTGGTATGAGCACTGGAGTACAACTTTGGAGCAGGGGCATCACTAGAGGGGTGTGGGGAATGTGGGATGCACCAAGTGACACCCTAAGGGGGGAAACACTCCTGAAACCTGTGCCTTTTGGCAATATTGGGCTGTGGCATTTGCCTACATCCCTTTAAGACACTGAAGAGATGGTGTGAGAGGGCAAGAATCAGTAGAATAAAAGAGAAGCCCCAGTTTTTTAAAAAATTTAAATTTATTTTTTTTAAATATTAACTTTACAAAAAATTAAAAATTATTCCTTTTGCTTTTTTAAAAAAACACACATCTTACCAAAATTTCAATTTAACCACATGAATCATAGTGCATGTAAATACATTTAGGCTGTGCGTATGGTATTGTAGTTTAAAGGTATCATTTGAATTTTGCTAGTTGTTTCTCTCACAACTATTGCCATTACATTCCATAATACATAGGAATTACAGTTTATGAGTAACATTAGTTCGAAAAATATTACTAAGGACTCTGTCTGGGGCAGTGTGGGAGGAGGTCAATGTGGGAGTGACACTGAGTTCCTGCACTGGATGACTCCAACCCTAGTGACACCATTGCTTTGGAGACCAGGGTTTGAATCCTCCACTCAGTCAAAAGGCATTCTGTGGCCTTGGGCAAGTGACACCTTCTCATCCAAGGCAAAGGCAAACCCCCTCTGAACAAATCTTGCCAAGAAAACTCTGTGATAGGGTTGCCACAAGTCAGAAATTACTTGAAGGTGTACAATAATAATAATAACAGCAACAACAAGAATGGCAGAAGTGATCCAGAATGAGGGGGTTCATCTGGATAGTCCAAAGATCCAAAGAAACATGACTTCAAGAACATGATGCAAAAAAATGTCTCTTTGGTGGACAGAAATGTGGAAGAACAAGAGAATACTGTGGTTTTGAATTGGTTTTTGGACAAATGACTTCTCTCTTTGTGTACATGCTACAATTTTAAAATATTTTTCAGGTTTCAAATATTTTATCAACAACTGTCCTTCAAGACCCTTCCTCACCCCATCCACACTTCTAATCTTTGGAAATATAACTTGTTCACACCATTTCTTTACAACTCCTTATCTTTCCTCCTCCTCCTGGAAGACAGAAGAACCAATTTGTTGGCCACCCAATTGAAGCTTCAAAACAATGTTAAACATAATGTATTCAGGAGTCACCTTAACTGTGGGAACCTTGTGAGTGCAACAGGCATTTTGCAAATTCCCATCCAAGGGATGGACAAAATTAGTCCCTGCAGATATTATATTTCATTTCCTATCAGCCCCCAGTCGTAGCAGCCAGCAATGAAGCATTGTGGAAGCTGAAGTTCAACAATATCTGAAGGTTTGCATATTGTGGGCCCTGTCCCATACAATGGCATGCACGCACAGAGAGAATCCATTTGTCCCAAAACCTCTTCAAAATCATAGTGTTCTCTTGTTCTACTGCATCCACATTTCTATCCACCAAAGAGACATCCTTTGACATGTATTCATTTGCATTCACTGTGCCTATAATGAGACTGACCTCCTTATTTTAACTCTCACTCAGACCTTTGCCTTCCATCCTACTTGAAAGAGCCACCCTGGGTATACAGAGGGTAAAAAGATGACACTGAAAGCCTATGACTGAACTTCCCAAAGGATTTTTCAAAGCTAAAAAAAGAGCAAGGCTGTATTTAGGAGCTGGCAAGACAAGGAGGCAAACAGAATTGGGACTACAGCATCAAGTGATGGTTAACCTTCCCTGCTCCATGCTGTTCCTTGGATCTTTGGGCTGTATCTGCACTGCAGACATAATGCAGTCCACCACCACTTTAACTGCCACGGCTCAGTGCTATGGAGTTATGGGGTTTGTAGTTTTGTGAGATGTTTAGCCTTCTCTGTCAGAGAACTCTGGTGCCATAACAAACTACAAATCTCAGGATTCCATAGCACTGAACCATAGCAGTTAAAGCAATGTCAACCCGCACTCTAATGCAGATATAGCCTTACACACCAACCCCAGATGAAAATAACTTGGTGTGTATGTGTTTGTATGAGGGAACAAGCACAAGTACAATAGTAGTGCCTGTCCTGTTTCTTCAGAGAAGTTTTTAAGAGCTGCTTCGTGGAAAGGGACATGTGCGTTGTAAATTGGGGAATCAGTACATGAGGGTTAAATAACTGTCCCTAGCTTAAACATCCTCTGAACAAAGCTTGCCAAGGGAACCCCATGGTATGGGATTATGGTCTTAGGGTTACCATAAATTGGGGGGGGGGGGATGAGAATCAAAATTTCCAGAGCCAGATGTGTCCAATGCATGATTTGAGAATGATTGGTCTGGAAAATTTTGAACTTTGATTCTGAAGAGCCCGTGAATCAGGCCTTAAGAATACACACAGACTGAAACATGTCGGGCACTTTTACTGTTAAATCAACCATATTCTGAGCATCTTGAGCATCTAGTTTCTTTTCCGGATTCTGTTGGATGCTCCTTGATTTCTGCTTCTTTTAAAACACACACACGCAAAACAACAACAACCATCAACCTGTAACCAATAGTTTCTGTGTATTAAAAATGCTACTATTTTTGTTCTGTAAAATGCTAAGAACAATACATGAGAGGTGGCTGAACACATCTGTCCACAAGAGAGCAGCACATTTCCAAGTAAAATCTTTTGGTGCTCCAGAGTGGGCAAAGGAAAAACCCACTGTGCATTCTGCAAGCAAGCATGCCAAGTTCAGTCTGTCATCTTTGGGACAGCTCCCAAATGATCTCAAGTCATTTGCTGCTGGGCCTTCAGTCATCATAAACCCTTATCTCATCAGTCCCTCAATCTTTGCTTGCTTCCTAGCTTGCAAAAGAGAATGTAGTTGGCAGGGTCAGAGTACATGAATGAATCCTAACAGAAATGACAGCAGACAGCAGACTATAAATGGGCATGGGAAATTTTGTTTCATTTTGTTCCACATTTGAATAATAATAATAATAATGATAATAATAACAATAACAACAACAACAAGGCATCTTACAAAAAATAAAATGAATCCAGATTAAAGTGCATACAAAAGCATCATCACGGACACATAGAAATTATTTTAGAATGCCATCTACAATATGAAGAGCTTTTCAACAGAAGATAAAAATCAACAAAACAACACACCATGAGAAGCCCATCAGAGTCATCTCCTAAAAGCCTGATGGGTTTTTTAAAAAATATACCTTCCAACATTTTACAAATGAAAACCAGAACACACGAGGCTGATCAACACTGAAGCATGGTGAAGAGGGGAAGCTTATTACTGAGGAAGAAGCATATAGGAGACACTGCAGCAGTTTGATTTTGCCTGAGTTTACTGGAAAGGATAAGATTCTGCCCCCTGCTCTCCACTTCGTCCCTCCTGAATCAATGGGGTCAGTCACACTTATGGTTTTTTGCACTGAGAGATTCGCATCTATGAATTGATTCAAAATCAATTCACTGTTCCCGCTATGTTTTAAGGCAGTGAATCTCTCCATGGCATATAAATCCAGTCTGAAATTCCCATTTGCCATTGTTCCAGACCAAAATGAAGGTGCCTCGATTTCCTGAATGGTGGCTGCACAATCCAAATCCATCCGATAGCTTACTCACACTATGGGAGATGTGGATCGTTGTGGTTCTAAAAACAACAACAACAACTGCTAAGGGATCTGGTGCCAAATGCACCAGTTTAAATAGGCTTTTTTGTTGGCCCTCCCACAAGCTGCATTGAGTAAAATCGGTGCAAGTCTGAACTACAGAGAATAAACCGGTTTCCAAACTGGGTTATTTTGTAATATGAATGGGCCAATGGAGTGCAAACTACCTTTGCACTTTGAACTCAATTTGCAGCCATTGAAATAAACCAAGGAGAGAAGGGGAAAGTGAAAGGGGGAGAGGAAAAAGTAGGACATTTGAAAAGCAACTGAAAAAGTAAATCAATAAAGATTAATCAGGACTGCCTCTGGCAAATTGGGACAGTTAGAGGGTATGAAAAGATTT
Organism: Urosaurus nigricauda; assembly: GCA_034509955.1. Taxonomy (NCBI): domain Eukaryota; kingdom Metazoa; phylum Chordata; class Lepidosauria; order Squamata; family Phrynosomatidae; genus Urosaurus; species Urosaurus nigricauda. Next base: position 24,994,103 of record JAOEGL010000006.1, on the reverse strand, counting down.
TCATTTGCCAATGGAAGGACAACAAGGAAGGAGCCATCCTAACTCCCCTGGAAAGGAAGTTCCAAAGTTTGGGAACAGCCACCAAGAAGGCCCTTCCCCTTGTTCCTACCAAACGTGTCTGCGATGGCAGTGGGAATGAAAGAATTTGTTTAAACTCCTTTCATTCCATATATGAAGGAATGTGTTAATTTGGGCCAGTTCTTTCCCAAAAAAGTAAAGGGAATCTCTGCATTGGCCAAATTCAGTAGGTACACTTCTACAGGTACAGTTTCATGGAGAGGACCATGTTACACCTTCCTGCCATACAGCTGTTAAAGATGAAGAGGCCTTCAGAAAAAGAAAAGGTGGCAATCTCTAATCCAGCACTAACATGGATGCATAAATATGGGTTCAGACTTAGCCTTTTAAGAGCTAAACAGCCATAGCCCTGGAAAAAAAATCTGTGAGTTTCAGTTTCTTCCATATTCATTTCAAATTCTGGTGCCCTGAGTGCTCCCAGTAAATCATAACAGGAGGAAACAAGTCATCTTAAAATGGTCTCTGGTTTCATCTAGGTCCAAAATTTGGGGTGAGGAAGTATTTAATTTTTGGCCCCATGAGAAATTATGCAGCTCCAACCATTAATTCAGACTTCTGCTGCAAAAGTGAACTGAACATTCATCTGAATAGGTATAAACCATATAGAAGTAAATGTATCCACCACTTTGAGATAACATTTAGATTAATAATTGGCACCTTGATGGCAGATAGACAGATAGACGGATACAACCCACACACACATTCATTAATCTTATGGATTGTGAACAGTTTAAATATAATTCAAATGTAATGAAGTGTACATACATCTGCTCCAAAAAGTCAGCCTTTAATTAGAAGAAGAAAAAAAATAGCCTGGAGATGGTACCCTCTGCATGCATTCTTGCTTTGGCACATTAGAAGCAGTAAAAACATGTAGATATTTGGTTGCATTCTGCAGTGCCTTAAAACTAAAAATTCAGAAGGAAAAAAAACATGCAAAGCTAGCCCTTCTGTTAGGTAAAGCTGATTTTAGTTTTCATAATGTACCAGAGCCTATTTCCTACTTTAAATTCTCAAGTTTAGTCCCAGTGTCTTTCTTCCATTTGAAGCTGTTATTTGTCCCAAATTTACAAAGACCAGAAATTTTCCACAAGGAAGCAGATAGTTTTGTCTGAGGCGGATGAGTAGAGAGAGATTTACATTGGAAAAAAATGCCACAAGAAAATGACTCACCTGCCTCCATCCTCTATCATGATCATCATCATCATTACAATATAATTACATTATTACAATATTAAAACAGATCATGTGCTTAAAAATAGAATACAATTAAAGAAGCAAAAAGAACTTAAAAACCATACACTTTAGAATTCTATGCAAATTGTAGGCTTCAAAACATAGAATCCCATCTGATGGTACAGTTTTATCCTGAGAATAAATCCTGTGAGGCACACTTTTACACAGAATGAAGGTTCACCACCAACTTTAGGGTTCTGGCATGTTCATTTGGGGAGTTACTTCCAATGCCAGAACTCAGGACCATCAGTTCAGAAAAAAATATGTTTGCCTTTGCCTGAATTTCATGCAGAATGATCTTGTATTCAGTGCTGAAAAGAGGAGATACTTTCATACAATAAGTGAATATTGTATTTTAACAAATAAAATTTAAAAAAGAAAAAGAAAAAATATATTATAAGTTGAAAATAGTGCCTCTGATATTGCCCAGAGTTTCTCTAGCATACTACTGGGGACAGTGGTTCCACCTCTACAGTTGGTACTTAAAGATTTAATGCCTGGTTAACTGTAGATCCTCTCATGTTAAAAGGGGGAAAAAATGCCCTAATTTTCTTGGTGAATTCTAGTATAAGAGCTGTATGGCTAAGGTTGCCAGAATCAAAACTGAACATGGCTCCTCTTGTACCCTGAATGGTTGTGCAGAAGAGAGAATTTCAGAAGGTGTTGCTTGTTACCTGGTTGCATGACAAGCAACACCTGCTGAAATTCTCTCTTCTATGCAACTATTAATGGTACAGTGTTCAGACTGTCAGATAACTAACAGCAAGGCTGCTTTAAGATATTTTGATATCCATGGTGAAAAATCCAATTAAACGTAATTCGTAGAGTGCTGGACTAGGAGCAAGGAAGGAAGGAGCAATTATGTCCCTGCTAAATTTTACTCCTTGATCACATTAGGGGGCAAACAGGATTTAAACGAGAGTTAAACGAGAGTTAAACAGGAAATGCCTGATGTTTATCATAGGCATTTCCTGTTTAACTCTCATTTAACTCTTGTTTAAATCCTGTTTGACACCTAGTGTGATAAAGTGGTTAAAACATAAATCAATGGCTCCATCTGCACTGCAAGAATAATCCAGTTTGAGACAATTTTAGCAGCTACTGCTCAATGCTATCGAATTTTGGGAATTATGGTTTTGTGAGACATTTAGCCTTCTCTGTCAGAAAGCTCTGGTGCTGCAACAAACTACAGTTCCCAGAATTCCATAGCATTGAGCCATGGCAGTTAAAGTGGTGTCAAATTGGATTATTTATGCAATGCGGATGTGACCTAGGTGATCTTGGGCTAGTCACTTTCTCAGCCTGACCTTCCTCACAGGGTTGCTGTGAGAGTAAAGGAGGGAAATGGATGAGCCATGTACACTGCCCTGAGCAAACTGAAGGAAAATCAGGATAGAAATGTAGCTAATTAAAAAAATACAATTTTTCATAGGCAGCACTATAAATAACCATTTTTTAAAAAGCCTTTATCTTACATACACAGAATTCTGTTTACTTTGGACGTGGTTGCCCATCACCTTCCCCTTCCATATGTTCATCAAAGCTGAAGAGGTTTTCAATATCTCTCTCAAGGCCACCCAATAGATGAAATACTTTGTGATGAAATATTGCAACAGCCAGTGTCACTTGCTCCCTTTCCAAACCATTCCCGGGGGATCTTCCAAGGGGAAAGAGCAACAGGTGTAAAAGGCCAGATAGTTCATCTTTTAAAAAAACAGCAGGCAGGTCTTTCTCTGCTTTATTTCTGTGGCTGTGCCAATGTAAATTTAAACCCGTTAAGATAAATAAATAAACCCGCTTGATGATATTTTAACAGCAAAATGAAGGCGCTCTTGTCAAGGTCGGTTGGTTTTTCAAAGGGCCGCCTCTTTCTCTGTGGTCTAATTTTTAATTCCATTTATAAATAGACTTGCCAGCATTTTATTGGCCTCGCTCTTTTGCCTTTAACAGGCAAGAGACACTCAGATATAGTGGGTGAAGCCTCTTCCATAGGTTTATTTCCATGCCAGGAAAAAAATCTCTCCCTGTGATGTTTCTGCAGGTTGGGCAGCTGTTGTTCAAGTCATGGGATCAGGGCTGTTGTTCGTCCTTCTGTTTTCTTTTCAGAGTGATAACTTGATGTATGCAAGGAGTCAATGTCAGGGCTGCTGCATGAAAAATCGGACAGAACTCTTGTACCTTCAATAAAGAAGTGAAGAACATCAAGGACAGGGCCAACTTTGTCCCCATAGACCTGCGATGGCACAGGTTGGAATGCCACAGAATAATCCAACATCACGATATGGCCAGGACCCATTCACACTACACAACTGTAAGATCATGATTCCACTTTAACAGTCATGGCTGGATCCCTTGGAATCCTAGGCTTTTCAGTTCGATGAGGTACAAGAGCTCTCTGGCTAAGAATCCGATACTTAAAATGAAATATTACACTATAATTGTTCAACGTGAAAGGTCCCAGGAGTCACTTCTAGAGGCTGTGTGTGTGTTTGTGTGTGTGTGGCCAACTTTTGGGATTGGTGGGCTCCTGGAAGATAAATTGCCATTTTTGGAAAGCTCCTGGAATGGCAATTGGGTGCTTTGGGTTCATCCTCCCCTTGGGGAAGTTGGCGATTCAGGGCTGCAAAAAAGCCCCTGTGACCTCATGGGGCCCATGGGTAGGATGACCAGACATCCTCCTTTTCCAGGACATGTCCTACATTTCAACCATCTGTCCAGGAGGAATTCCAAATTCTTCCTCATTTTTAGCATGACTAAGAATGGAGTAACCACATTTGCTCTTCCCCATCATGAAATCTGGTCTACTTGGCAGCCTGTCCTCATTGCAAATAGGGGATCCTTCTTAAGGTTTTTTTTTTCCCTAAGAGATTCTGGAGACCAAGGGTGACCTTGGGCAAGTTGCACATTCTCAGCCTCACAGGATGACAATGGCAACCCCTCTCTGCAAAGAAACTTGGCATGAAAACCCCAGGATAGGTTCATCTTAGGGTCGCTGTAAGTCGGAAATTACTTAAAGGCACACAACAATAACAAAACTACCTTTGCATTTTGAATTCAGTTTGCAGCAATTGAAAGAATCTGAAGTTGAAGGCAAAGAGAAGGAGGAAGAGCGAGAGAAAGTGGGGCACTTTAAAAGCAGCTGAAAAAGTGGGAAACGGGATTACTTGGGACCGTCCTCACCAAATCGGAACAGTTGAAGGGGTATAGAAGTCCCTGCAAGTGGTCTGGAGTGCTAGTGTGATTCCATGGCTGAGAACTGCACCTTAACAAAACTAACAGCCCTAGATAGAAGGGAGCAATGTTGAGCCCTACAGATATAAGGGTAAAAAAGCAGGATATGAAGAAAAAATGAGGCGGAGGAAGAGGCGGAGGAGTAAAGATCTATGCATCTCTTTATCTGTTGCATCAAGTGAGCATACCACTAGTAAACCTAGGGTGTATCTGCACTGTGGAAATAATGCAGTTTGACACTACTTTAAGTGCTGTAGCTCCATCTTGTGGACTCCCAGGACTTATAGTTTTACAAGGTCTTTAGCTTTCTCTGCCCACAAGTGCTGGTGCCTCACAGAACTACGAATCCCAGGATTCTGTAGGATAGACCCATGGCAGTTAAAGTGGTTGTCAAAGCATGTTACAGTGAAGATGCATCCCTTGAAGCTGTAGAGCTTAGAAAAGTTAAATTTTGGACTACAATTTTCAACATATCCAATCCAGTCTTTTGAGTGACTATGCAGACTGGTGGCTCTGGGAGTTGTAGTCAAAAAAAGTAACCACTCGACTATAACTGAAACTGATTAAAAGATTCTGTGTAGACAGGGCAAGACAGACTTAACCAATAACCTGTTACTCTGAGCAGAAAGTTTGTTTGTAGTCAAATCTCTGGCAATACTTTCATCAACTAATTTCATTGCCAAAATGAACACTAACAAAAAAGTAAGCAAGGTACCTGTTTAAGTATTGGGTGATTCATTCATTATTGTAATAAAGAATTATTGCTTGAATTATGCAAATGTTCGATAATGTCTACTCTCAATTTCAGCCATCATAAATAATTCCTATTTTCTCGAGTTCATAAAATATTCCTTTTGTGTTCCATTAAAGTAGATTTGCCTGTCTAGTGAATTGCTCTTCGTGGTTATTAATGAGTTTATCACCATTAAATACAACATCCTATAAACTATATAACACATTCATTGTGCCAATATTTCATGTATTTAAAAACTGTATTATTTTCTGGCGGCACTGGGAATGTATAATAGAGCACAATGAAATACAGTACTAAGAGGAAAGATCGGTGATGCGTAGTGGTTAGAGTGGGAGACTGAGGCTTAGGCTACATCTACACTGCAGGAGTAATACAGTTTGACACTGCTTTAACTGTCAAGGTTCAATGTTAGGGAATTCTGGGATCTGTAGTGTTGTGAGATATTTAACTTTCGCTGCCAGAGAGCTCTGGTGCCAGAAGAAACTACAAATCCCTGGATTCCGTAGCACTGAGCCGTGGCCATTAAAGTGGCAAGTTGCCTTGAAGCAATGGATCTCTCTCAGCTTGACCTTCTTGGCAGAGCTATATACACCAATCTGAGCTCACTGGAGGAATTATAAGAATAATAGAAGCTTGGCGTTCAAAGGGACCAAAAGGACTATCTAGTCGAACCCCCTGCCATGCAAGAATACACAACTAAAGCACTCCTGAAAGATTCCCACTCACCCTCTGTTTAAAAATCTCCGGAGATGGAGGGACCGCTATTATTCCACTCTCGAACAGCTCCTACAGTAAAGAAAAGTTCTTCCTAATCTTTAAGTGGAAACTCATTTGTTGTAATTTAAATCAATTGGTTTATGTTCTGGTCCTTGGAGCAGCAGAAAACAAGCTGACTCCATCTTCTGCATGACCTCCCTTTAGATATTTAAGGAAAGGCAGTAGATTAATCTAACTAAGAAATAAATTAAAAAAAAAAACATTTAGGAAGAAAGTCCCATACTATTCTGTCTTGGAGTTTAAGATCCAAAACACAGTGCAAAAATAATCCACTTTGGGACTGCTTTAACTGCCCTGGCTCAGTGCTAGGGAATCCTGGGGACTGCAGTTTATTGTGGCACAAGAGCTCTCTGACAGAGAAGGCTACAGTTCCCAGAATTCCCTAGCATTGAGCCAGGGCAGTTAAAGCAGTCCCAAACTGGATTATTTCTGCCATGTGGGTTGGACCTAGGTTGCTCTTTTGTGGCCCTGGGTTTGATTTAATACCAAGCACAAGAAACTGAAAAATCTACAGCTCTTATTCTCCTAATACATAGCAGCCACTACCCCTATCTATGACCTAAATATCATAAAGGTGCCGGATCCTATCTGATCTTGGATGCTAAGCAGGATCAGGACTGTTAATACTTGATTGGGAAACTGCCGATCAGTGGTGCCACTGGGGTTGGTGTCACTTGGGGGGGACTGCCTTGTCGTTCCCCCCCCCCCACAGCCAACCACCTGCTCAGACTGCTGTTGAGGGGGGCATGTTATGGTGTCTGGAGTGCCCATCCAAGATCTGACATGGCTGACCTCTAAGCAGCTGCACCAGATCCTGAAAGAAAGCACCCAACTGGAAAGGTCCTCAGGGTCCAGCGTGGCTTTGGCCACACCAGATCCTGGATAATAATTTATAATTAATTAATTAATTTTATTTCTTTCCTGCCTCTCCTCAAGGCAGGGTATACCATATTAGAATATAAAACACAATTAAAAACACATAAACCCACACGTAAAATGCGACACAATGGGGCAGTACAAACCGCCCTTTTGGGACGGTCTGCAGCCGCTCCTTTAAGCAGGAGAATGGGGCCAGGGCTGCCTCTCTGGCAGCCCCACAGATCCCATCCCGCCAATTCTCCAGGCCATGGAGAAGCAGTAAACTGCCTCTTCTCTGCGGCCTGAAAGCAGGGCGCAGCAGGTGCCCTGGGCACCCGCTGCACCCAGCAACCAATGGAGGTTCCGAGGGGAGAAATGGGCTGCCGCCATGGCCCCTTTCCCCTTGGGATCTTTGGCGCGGCTGTCTAAAGGCCACGCCAAGGACCAGGTGCAAAAAAGGAGCTTGGTTTTCAAGCTACTTTTAGCACCATGGAAAGGGCACCATTGGCGCTCTCCCAATGCACCATTACATCAAGTGCACACAGTGTTATCTAAATGCTGCACATGCCATGACATTTTAAAATGGCGGCATCCTTACGCGCAAGGATTAGGGAGGGTGTTGATGCTGCGCCCTCCCTAACCCTAATCGCGCCGTACAGATGGCCCTTTTGGGCCGTCTGTATCAGCCTATTAAAATCATTAAAATATATTCAGAGTATATATACAGATTTAAAAGTCATGATTTAAAATTGACTGGGTAGGCCTGCCAGAAGAGATATATGTTTTAAATGCAATCAGCATTTTCTGCTGTCGTATCTCTTCCAGCAGGTCATTCCACAATCTGGATGAAAAAAATCCACTGGAAAAACCATTGCCAGTCTAGTCCTGGCCAGTTGGAGCAAACGTTTCCCAGAGGGCCTTAGTGTACAGGGAATTTGGAGACCAATCCTGCAGGTGAGGCAACTGACTCTTCCCTCTTAGCCGACAGGTAGCAGTTCTCCAGGAATTCCAAAGATGTAAATGCTGCCTACTCTGGACACGCTGCTGCGATGGTGCACAAATCCCAGAGCAGCCACCACTACTAAGGGGGTAGTAGTGCAGCCTCTGTGGTCCATACCTCCTGCACCCCCCTTGTGATGCCACTGCTGTCAATGTGGTGTAGGCCATATTTTAGAGGAAGGAACTGGCAAAATATGCTTTCCTGCCTAAGAAAATTAACTGCATCTGGTCATCAGCAATTTGGAGGTGCACACATACCCCTGTACTCAAGGTTACCCCAAAGTTATGTCCTCTGAGATGGCATCATTAATTTCCCCCCAGTTAAACACATTAGAGGTTCAGGAACTTTGCAGAGCTGGGGATGGGGGGGGGGGGACAGATGGGCTCCTCAGTTCTATAAATATTTCAGCATACCATTGAACCCACAATTCACATTAGGGTTGCCTTCAATGGATCCTTGTCCGTTCCAGAAAGCGTTGGATGTGGGATTTTCCTGTCACTAGAGTTAAACTGTGATGAGAAAACTGGTAACACACACAGGTCCCATAACTGTAAGGTACATAGCACAGATCAAAAGGAAAGCTACCAGCAAGTTAGTTATCTATAACTACAGATGGAATGAGTATTCAACCATTTCCCAACTGGAGTCAAAATTTGGCATTCTTGCCCCTCGGGAACATTTATGTGTGTCTGTGCCTTTAGATTGCTTCTCAACTTATAGCAACCCCATGAATTTCATAGAGATTTTTTAGGCAAGAAATACTCAGAGGTGTTTTGTCAGTTTCTTCCTCTAAAATGTAGCCCACAGTACCTGGTACTCATTGCAGAAAGAAAAATAGCACTCGTAACTTTGTGGGAATTTTGTTGATTTGTTTATTCTCAGCACACGAAAACCTGCACACTTCTGTAAACTGTACAGCTGAGAAATGATGCAATTTTCCACTTTATGTACACTTAGGCAAACTGCAAAAATAACAAAAATACAAAACAAGAACTATATATTAAAGTCTTGTCTCTGTGTGTCTCTGTGCGGTTTATCTGTTTGTTCTGTGGACAATGTATTATTTCTTGCACTTTTGGGGCTGTAGTTCCCCTTCCCATTTAAAGGCTGTGCAGCTTTAAACATTCCAGCATTCTATTTTGTGCTTTTTCCCTCCATCTGTTTGGAAATCCCCTATAGCCTTCATGAGTAAGCTGTGCAGCTTTCCAGAAAACTGTGCTGCTTTGTGGAAGGTTCCATAGCTTTCTTCAGAAAGTTGCATAGTTTCCTGTCATTGCATGGGGAAAAGTTGCCGAGCATCTTGACACAACAGGGAGAAAAACTGATTGCTTTTTCCTAACATTTCTTTGGAAAAGGAAAGTCCTGGATTTATCATGGTGTGTGTTGTGTGCCTTCACGTTGCATCTGACCTATGGCAATCCTAAGGCAACCCTACCATGAGGGTTTTCTTGGCAAGTTTCTTGATAGGGGTTTGCCATTGACAGGCTGAGAGAGTTTGACCTGCCCATGGTCACCCAGTGGGTTTCCATGACTGAGTGGGGATTTGAATCCTGGTCTCTAGAGTCATATTCCAACTCTCAAACCACACCACACTGGCTGTATGAATTATCATACCTATCTGTAATGAAGGTGCATCTACACTGTTGAAATAATGGAGTTTAACACCAGTTTATGTGCTGTAGCTCCATCCTGTGGAATCCTTGGATTTGTAGCTTTACAAGATCTTTAGCCTTCTCCACCAAAGGGTGTTGGTGCCTCCCCAAACTACAAATCCCAGGATTCTGTAGGATGGAGCCCATGACAGTTCAAGTGGTGTCGAACTGCATTATTTCTGTAATGTAGATGCACCCTAAGTTACTTGTTTTCAATGAGAGCATGACAGTGCTTCATTTCAAAAGCAAAACCAACAAAAAGCCTTGTGGCCTCTTAAAGACTCACACATTTTACATGGCATGAGCTTTCAGTCTGCAGTCCAAACTGATGAAGTGGACTGCAGTCCACAAATACTAATAAAACATGTTAGTCTTTAAGATGCCACAAAACTCTTTAGTGTTAGCTGCAACAGACTAATGTGGCTTCCTTCCTGTGAAGTTATTTCAAAGGCAATGTAATGCTGGCAAGATGAGAAATGTTTTTGAGTTATTCTTTAAAAGATTTTAAAGGGGCATTTTCTCACGATTTTTGTTGTTCTCTTACCAATTCTAAGGATTTTTTCCTCATAGAAAAGTAACCAAAAAGTATCAAAAAATGTAACCACAAATGTCCAGATCAATGCAAATATCAATAAAGATCTTTTCAGAAACATTGTAATGAATACTTGTTCACTTCTTTATTATTTGTTTAATGCATATCTTGCCTGTCTCCCAGTGGGACACCCGAGGCAGCTTCGGAAGTTAAAGCAAAAGAACAACAAAAATGTGATGATACAACAAAAGTTTTTAAAAGCAATTACATTTAATTTGCTTTTAATCACAGGGTTTTATTGGCAGAATTTGTTCAGAGGGAGTTTGCCTTTGCCTCTAAAAAAATTTTAGAGTATGAGGCTGAGAGAATGTGAGCTACCCAAGGTCACCCAGTGGGTTTTATGGCCGATCAAACCTGGTCCCCCAGTCTACTACTCCAAAACACTAACCATTTCACCATGCTGGATCTCTGACTAGAGATAATAAATAAATGAGAACAAATAAACCCTATCTCCCTAGAAGAATATGATGAGGCAATGTGCCTCATTAGAAAAGAGTACAATGCTTGGTAATGTGGAAGACTGTAGACCACATTACAAATGGATTGGCTCAATCAAGGTATCCTCTACAAGATCTTATTAGGGCTGTTAGGAGCAGGATACTTTGAAGGTCTCTCATTCATTATTCTTTGTTATTAACCACCTTTGAGTTGACCGCAAGTCATGGAGACCCTGTGGATGAGACATCTCCAAAACCTATGTTCTCCACTACTCTGTTCGGGTCTTGCAAATTCAGGCCCAAAACCTTCTTAATTGAGTCTGTCCATCTGGCATGTGGTCTTCCTCTCTTTCTGCTATCTTCCCTAGCATTATTGTCTTTTCTAAAGAGCTATGCCTTCTCCTGATGTGGCCAAAGTACAACAGCCTCCATTTGATCATCTTGGCTTCCAGAGAAAGTTCAGGCTTGATCTCTTCAAGGACCCATTTGTTTGTCTTTTTGGCTGTCCACAATATCCCTCCCTAGCACTCTTCATAGGTCCAGACTGACTCAATGGCAATTAACAAGAAAAACTCAAAATTTAGAGAGCCATGTCTTAGGGTCATTCAGAGGTCAATAAGAGGATGCATCTCTTGCATCTGTTAAGGCAGCATCTAGCATATGGTAGAGTGGAAGGCATCTGCATTTTTCCACAGACAATCCCTTTGTGAGACAGGTGAATCCCAACTGAACTGATGACTCAGACTGGCTTCACCGCTGCCCTCTAAGTGCACCCGTCCTGTCCTCTGCAGCAGATGCTGTGCAAACAGAGAGAGTGACAGACTGAACCAGCCCATCGTCATCACACGAGCCATGAAATGTTACCTGGCACTGGCAGCCATGAGGAGGGAATCAGCCCCATGCTTAGAAAACTGGAGGGAGTTAAATTTACACACTTGACTGAGGCCATTTCTCCATCTCACATAGTATAGGCCAGTAGCCCCAAATCATTTCTGGGCTGCCACCTCCTTTCCTCTTCAATGACAACTTTACTGCCCGTCCCCTGCCCATTGCATATCTTTTAATATTAGGTCTACTGTTCTATTGCAAATTGGAAACAACTAGTCTTGGTCACTGCCATCCAGTTAACTGAGCAGCTGCCTACACCCATGCTGGTCTTGCAACAAAGGCTAGTATGGGCAAGAGGCCTCTTGGTCACTGGGCAGCTAGCTACTCGGTTGCTGCTCCCAAGGGGACAAGGTGCAAAGGGGAAAGCTTCTCCCCAGTGAGGAAGGATTCTCAATCCTTTGTCAATGCAGGGGTGAAGCCACAGCATACAGAGGCCACATGCTTTACTGGAGATGCATGGATGGGGAAAGGGAGAGATTTTAACTACAGGAGCTGCTCCAAGAAAAAGGAGTTGTCTTTCCAATTCGTTATCTTTGTAAAAATTGAACCCAGATGCTCCTCTCCCTCTTTCCCCAGAGACATGTTTCCCCCACACAGGCTCAAGTGTTTGCCCCCACCAACATTGTTTCTTCTGCTACCTCTTGTCTCACCCTGTCCAATGAAAGAAGTAGCAGCGTAGCTCCAACCTGCCAGCCAAGTCCCGGAAAAAACTCACAAAGCTTAAGGAGGGCCCAAATTTGAACACTCCTTTTTTGCCGCCACTTCTCCCCTGCTGCTATGTGCTCTAACACCTTGCTCCAGTCAGTCTGTCCAAAATGGTGCTGCTCTAAGGCACATAAGCAATGCCCTGCACCGGAGCCTCTCAAGAACAGCCCTCACCCTTATCATGTCCCTTAAGAGAGCCTTGGTGGCGCAGTGGTTAAATACCTGTACTGCAGCCACTCACTCACAAACCATAAGGTTGCGAGTTCAATACCAGCAAAAGGGCTCAAGCTCAACTCAGGCTTGCATCCTTCCAAGGTCGCTAAAATGAGTACCCAGACGGACGGGGGCAATTAACTTACACTTTGTAAACTGCTTAGGGAGTGCTTAAGTGCACTGATAAGTGGTATAGAAATGTACTTGCTATTGCTATAAGAATCCTGGTTCCCCTTGTCTTTCTTGTGCACCAATACTTTGACTGAAGGCCCCCTGCCTCCCTCTTTTCCCTTCCATCCCACCCCCGCTGCTCCCTTTCCCCCTCAATGCCCCCTCAATCTTTCTACCATCCCCAGTGGGGACATAGTGCCTACTTTGGGAATCACTGGTCTAAACCAGCCACCCATACCCCAAGATGTGTTGGATTACAATTCCCAGCACCCCTAGGCAGCATTGCCATTGATTTATGTAGTTTGATTGAGGGCCAATGCTGCATAGTGGTTTGAGTGTTAGACAAGAACACTGGGAATCCTGGATTCAAATCCTTGCTCAGCCATGGAAATCTACTGGATGACCTTGGGAAAATCACACTCTTCTTAGCCTCAGAGGAAGGCAAAGGCAAAAACCCTTCTGAACAAATCTTGCCAAGAAAACCCCATTACAATTTCACCTCGAGATCACTATACAGTAAGTTGAAACCGACTTGAAGACACACAACAACAACTGACTGAGGGCTTCAAGAAAAGATCATTTCCCTTATCTTCTGCTTCAGATTTGGGGAGTGTGTGGTCCCACCTGATTTTTTTTTAAAAAAAACTTTTCTATTAATCATAAATCCAACCACTTACACTTTTTAAATATATATCTAAAACAACATATGTAACAACATAACTATGCCCAACTAACACTACAAACCTCCCAACTCTCAAGCAGATGGTTATATTACACTATTATTAAACTTATTTTATATGATATTATATTTATGCTTCTACTACATAAAAACTGTTTAATTTGCAAAACCTAAAACAGACATATAACCCCAGTGGACTGCAAAAAGGTAATAAAAAAATTCCCAATCTTTCTTTAAAACTATTCACAGATTTTACTTAATCAACACTCAATTTATCCATTTCACCAAGTTCAGTTATTTTCATCAAGTGGTCTTCTTTTGTTGTGGTAACAACATCTTTCCATATTTTGGCATACACAATTCTAGCTGTGGGAATCACATAAAGTCTTTCCAATTTTTTATTGATTTGTTTGTTTAACATTCCTGATGAGGAAGTCTCTGATTTCAACTGTATTTTAACTTTAGTGATCCCTCACAATTTGTTGAACTAGAGTTCCCATCATCTCTCGCCATTGGCCAGAGTAGATAAGGCTGTTGGGGACTGGGATCCAAAAACATCTGGACAGCTACAGGTTGCTCAGCCTTGTGCTTGAAACTAGATGCCAGGGATTACCATTAACAGAGAATGGGTGCAATAAGAACCTTTAACTACCAGTCTGTTCTGATAGTGGTATATGTGTATGTGACAGAAAAAGAGATGGTTAGAATTCAATACCCATTCTGGTAGGGGGCATCCTATCTACAGTGGTGCATTTTTCAGAGAGATTGGTTTCTTACTTGCTTACTGTTTTCCCTCTCTTCCTTCCTTTCTTCCTTCCTTTTTATGACTATAAAATTCCTTACCCATGCTAGCTAGAAGATTGTGAGAACTGAGGTCCCCAAATGTAACTTTTCCAAGCTCTGATTTCCCCCAGCACACATATTTAGACTCCACATATTCTCAGAATGAGCCTTAAGCCTTCAAAAAACAAATCTCAACTGCAGCTTGAAGAAAAGCCCAGATAAAACTTAAATCAGGAACATTTTACCCCTTTCCACAAATACAACCATGAAGCAAAGCTCACTCCTCTCCCCACCAGTGTCCCTGACAAAATCTTTGCTTTCACGTCCTGCTGCAAATTCTGCCAGGCTGCTGAATTCATCCTGGAGTTCTTAGGGGACATTTTTGTAGCATCTTTCATCATCAGCTGCCCTTCTCTCCTGGACTTTGGCCTAGAAACAGACCTCCTGTCTTTTTGAAGAATCCCATTGTGCCAAGTTTCCTGTTGGCTGAGTTTTCTAAAAAGTTGGCAGGCAGGCAGGCAAGGGTTAAGGCAGGACTTCACTGCTCCAGTGGTGGCACCTGTCAGTGGGAGGGAGCTGGTGGAGAGCAGAGAGAGAGAGGGAGACTGGAGTGAGTTTTACCAGACTCTCCAGCAAAGCAGGGAGGCAGCCAGGAAAAAGCCACATGGAGGTCTCCAGCTGCAGAGGGTGAAAAAAGCATCCTTCTGCCCACGCCTGGCTGGAAAGAGGGCTGCCCAGGCAAAACCTGGCATGGGGGGAACCTAAGGAGACCAGAGGCCAGATTATAACAACATCAACCAGGAGGAGGTGAAGGCAGATCGGACTGACCAGACCATCGAAAGGAGGCATAGAGGAAGAGAAGGCAGAAAATGCAGCTGACACGGTGCTGTTTCATATTTCTCATCCAAGGGAGCATCTATCTGCTGGTGAGTGACCGATGGATAGAATGGGGAAGAGGGGTGTGGGTGGCAGAGGGGAGTGACATGTCCTTGCAAATGCCTGAAAGGAAAAGCCAAGGGTTGGCTCTGACCACTGCTTGCCTCTTGTTAGCACATTTCTGAGCAGCTTTTGTGGTGTGCTGTTTCTGTAACCCCTTCTTTAGCATGCATTGTACATTTTGCCTGCTCTTAAAATTTGTCCTTGTATCAACTTTGACAGGCAAGTTTACAGCGCTGTAGGCTCAGAAGGAATTGAGAGGCTATCCAATCTAACCCTCAGTGGTGTTTGAATGGGAGAAACATCCACTTGCCAAAACAACCCCACATTTAAAAAAAGAATCGTCCTGTGTCTTGGGTAGCAGCCTAATGCATTAGACAGTTCAGAGTTTTCCCTTATTACTTTATTTTAACTCCAGGAACAGCTTTCTCTGGCTTTGTAGCTTTATGTCAATTATAGGCACAAAGAGAAGAGTAGAATGAGATGGAAAGTGGCAACTCTGCCAATGCAAAGAACAGAAGTATTGCCCAGCCTGTGGGGCACTGTGATTATAGGTGCATGACCAAAAGACACCTGCCAAGCAAATAATTCCAGCTGGCTCCAACTACAGAGCCAAGTCACAAAGAAGCCAGCCAGGCATGACAGTGGAAGGCTAGATCATCTACGGCAAGTGTGGCTGAACAGATGATAAGTAGGATGAAATCCTCTTTATGAGAAGTAGTCAGATCCTAAGCAAAAGGCAGGGAAAGGCATGTTCAAGTTGCAGTGTACAAAACTAGAAAGCCACTAAACCTCTTGCCTCTATTTATAGAAGCCCCATATGCCCAAGAGGGGATGGGGAATATGTAACCCATGGCAGTTTCACAGGGCAGGTGGGAGGAACCTTCCCAACTCCAGTGGGACACAAAAGAAAGCAGCTGAAATGAAAATGAATAACAAAGATGACTGGTGTTGCTGAGCAAGGTTTCAAACTAGGTGCAGATTTGAACACAACTCCTAGAGCCAGCCTGAACCAAACCAATTATTTGCCATCAAGAAACCAGCCTCCCCGGCTATCCTCTGGAAGATGTACCAGTTCCCAAATGCCTCTTTGCAACAGCTGCTGAAACTAACAGATGTTCATTAACAAAGCAGGCCATAGGCATAGTGCAGGTTTGAGTGCTGCCCTAGCCTGAACAGCATTGTTTGCCTACAGAAAAGGGAGGATTTGAGTCAGTTGGTGTCAAAATGCACAGCCACAAGGTTGATTTTTAAAATCCTCTATTCAGGGCATTTTGGAGTTGCAAGTTATAGATGTGATACTCACCCTTTGCTTGACAGGAGTGGGCTGGTATAACACCAGCACTCTCAATCCGAAGAGGTGATTGCTGAGTTGTTTTCCTCCAAGGCTGAAGGTAGGGGAGCTGGAGAACTTATTCTGAAATTTTTCAAGCAGTGTTTATATTTGAGCATATCACTTTAGCTGAGACGGACTGGAGCAAGTGAAAAATAATCAGTATTTTCAGTAAGGAGGGGGAAACCATGATTTCTTCCACCCACCTTGTTCATCTTTGAGCCACTGTAAAATGAAACAAAAAATCCTGCAAAGCCTTGAAGACCACACTTTTTCAGGGCTGAGAGAGAGGTTGTGTTTTGCGCTGTTCATAAAGGAAGGAGACCTTCTGATTCATCTGATCAGTATTCTGTATAGCACGCAGCTTATGCTAAAACAAATGTGCTAGTCTTTAAGGTGCCACAGGACTCTTTTGTCATTTTTAGTGCAACAGACCAGCACTGCTAACACACACACCCTGCTCCCACCCCACTTTCAAAACCGTAAAATAGAAATTCACCAGTTAGAACTGCTGATGGCCACAGAGGCAACAGCCTCACCAAAAGCTTTTTGAGAGTAACTGTTTGAAACCTCTCTGTGTTGTTCTTTAAAAGCAGGGCTCTTTCCTCCTCCTTGCTTTCCCCAATTGTTTTGTTGTTCTTCCTTGCACAAAAACACATTTCGAATCTTCAGGGAAATGAGCCCAGCGTTTTCTTTGGCAGCGGCGTGCCCTTAATCCCTTTGGGTCTGGCATGGATACATCTTTCTCCAAAGACTGCTTGGCATGGGGTGGAAGGCTCAGGAGAAGGCAGACGTCTGGCAGCTGAGCTGAATTGGATTGAGTTTATTTGGTATGATTCTCTGACCAGGTTTCTTACCCTCTTCTGTTCAATAAAATAAAATAAAAACCTTTATTTTCTATGCCAGTTAATGAATTAAAGCCAAGGAAAAAGATCATGGCTCTCTCAGCTTTCCTAGAGGGAGACACATAGGCTTGCTGTAATTATAGAAACCAGACGTGGAATGGTGGAAGGAGCCAGGAGATGGTCCATTGTCATATTCACGCAAAGCAGCTTCAGACCACTTGAAGTTCTCCAGGCCAGACTTGCAGCCTCTGCTCTGACTTGCCGCAAGCGGAAATTGTGCCCCAACCACCCAATTGAGGTTGACTGGAGATGTCAGGGACTGAACTCAGGCAAAAAAAGCATTGTGCTACAGAGGCAGGGTCATAGCTGGAGGAAACATCCTCCTTTGGGCTACAACCCCCAGTATTCCCCAGCCAATATGGTGGCTGAGGAAGTCTGGGAGTTGTAATCCAAAAGAGTAAGCCTCTGCAAAAAGCACTTTCTCCCAAGTCCTGGATAGGGCCCCTGCCCATTTCAAGAATACTTACAAAATCAAAATTCTTTCCTCTGCCTTATATAAAGCAGAACCTTATTGTCCACTTCAAATTCTCTCTCTCTTTGCTTAGGAGAGGTGCCTTCCATCAAACAATACTTACAGCATGGAATTAATTCCTGGCACCCAAAGAAAAGATGCAGTGCTTTCTGTTTGGGATCAAGAGTTACGGCTCCTAGGGGACTGAATTCTAACCTCTGTCAAATCTGTCTACCATCAGCACCAGAACATAGTGGTGTTTCAAGATTCTTCGTAAAGGGGCAAGAGATCTCTTTGCCTTGAAATTCACCCTCAATGCTTCTTCATCAAGAAGATGCTGCATTATGATCTGATCCCAGAAGACTCTTAGTGATTTTTTTCATTTAACCTTGTACTTATGGATGAAATGCTCTCTCTCGCTTTTTAAAAAAAGCTGAAACGGGCTGCTGTATCATTTTAGAATATTATAAAATATTGACTAAGCTCTTTTCATCATTTACAGCAGCGGTTCTCAACCTGTGGGTTGTGACCTCTTTGGGGGTCAAACGACCCTTTCACAGGGGTTGCCTAAGACCAATGGAAGACACATATTCCTGATGGTCATAGGAACCAAGACCATGGGTTGGGGGTCACCACAACATGAGGAATTGTATTAAAGGGTCACGGCATTAGGAAGGTTGAGAACCACTGATTTGATTTCTTTTTCTTTTCTTTTTTGTTCAAAGAAGAATCAAGGTGGGCAAATATTGCTGCCATTTTCCAGATAACTAAACCAAGGATGAATATTAGATTAAACAGGCCCTTTGGTCTGATCCCGCATGGCTCTTCTTACATTCTAGAGCAGTTGTTCTCAGCCCTTATTCCTCTACATTTTGGACATCAGCTCCCAGAAGCCCTATCCAGCATAGCTAATGGTCAGAGATTCTGGAAGCTAAAGTTCAAAGCAGCTTGAAAGCCACTGATAGAAAGGGCCACAGGCATCTGGTGAATCCACAGCTGAGATGAGATTTGAATCCAGGTTCCCTACAACCAGAGCTTGGAAGAGTTACTTTTTGGACTACAGCTTCCAGCACTCTCCTGTCAGCATTCTGGTTGCTGTAGCCCAAAATGTATAGCTCCAAGCTCTGCTTCCAAAAGTCCTAGGATAAGTTCTTTTACAGTTATTTTCACACATACCCTTTCATCCTTCTATGCTACAGCACATTAGTGTAAGCTGAAGGTATGCATGGCTGATCTTCAAGTGTACCTTTCTGTCTCCAGGGAGGTCCGTCAGATGTCACAGACTGTGTGGGGAATATTTGGCCTTTAAGATGTTTGAAACTACCACTCCCATAATCCCTGGTTGGAATTTCTGAGGGCTGAAGTCCAAATTATGTTCCCCAGCCCTGATATAATGAAATAAAACAGCCATTCCTAATTTGATCCACAAGCATCCTTACAAGTGTATCTCTGATAGTGGAAACTCCCTTTGACTCATTACAGCTATTGACTAATAGCCACATAAAATGGCCGCTTAAGCACATGGATTAACTATGCAAAAAAATAATTTGCTGTTGTTGTTAACTGCCTTCACGTCAATGCTGACCAAAGGCAATCCTGTGGTTGAGACATCTCGAAGCCTGCTTAGGTCCCGTAGGTTCAGGCCCATGACTTCTCTGATTGAGTTTAGCCATCTACCATGTGGTCTTCCTCTCTTTCTACTACCCTCTATTTTTCCTAGCATTATTGTCTTTTCTAATGAGTCGTGCCTTCTCATAATGCGGCCTAAGTACAACAGCCTCAGTTTGATCATCTTAGCTTCCAGAGAGATTTCAGGCTTGATCTGTTCAAGGACTCATTTGTTTATCTTCTTGGCCCTCCACAGTATCCTCAGTGCTTCTCCAGCACCACATCTCAAATGAATTGATTTTCTTCTTATCCACTTTCTTCATTGTCCAGTACTCACATCTGTACATGGCAAAAAAAAAATATATTAAAAATAAAAACAAAAAAGCCCAGATAAAATATAAATTGCTCACTTTACTTAGAACTTTATCGCACACATATTTTCACTCATTATGGGCACTGGAAGGGGACGCTCAGGGGTGCGCACAAACTGAGAAAAAACTGATTTTATCGCACACCAAAGCATCCTCAAAAGGGCCCCATTCCATCACTGGTGCCAAGCCATCCCCATTCAATGCTGAGGCACATCATTTTTGTCTGACTGAAGTTTTCCATTGGACAAATACGACACACCTCAGCACTGAATGGTGTTTGGCGCAAGTGGCGGAATGGGCCCCTTTTGAGGATGCTTTGGTGTACTATAAAATCCATTTTTTCTCGGTTGCATATGTCCCTGAGCATCCCCTTTTAGTGTCCATAACGGGCAAAAAAATGTGTGCAATAAAGTTCTTAGACGTTCAGTCAGAACTGGGATCAAAATGCACCCCCAGATACAGAGATTGGTGATTCTACCTGCTCTGCAGAAATGTTATTAAGCATGTAACTTAGCATTATTATCCCCAGTACCATTTAAGGCAACATCACAAGAACCTTGTGAGGTATGTTAGGCCACAGCTACTCTCAAGTGTGCCTAGGACTGGAGTTGTAACCCTACCTATATATATTATTTCCCATGATAACATCAATGTGTCACATTTTTAAATAGTCTCCTTTTTATTATCTTTGGCTTATTTGGCTTCACAACTACCTTGAATTATTGTTGTTTGCTGTTCTTGTGGGATCTCAAGTCATTTCTGACTTATGGAAACCCTAAGGCAAACCTGCCATGAGGTTTTCTTGGCAATATTTCTTCAGAGGAGGTTTGCAATTGCCTTCCTCTGAGGCTAAGTGCAAGTGACTTGCCCAAGGTCACCCAATGGGTTTTATGGACAAGCTGGGAATTGAATCCTGGTCTCCAGAGTCATAGTCCAATTGAGAAGATATTTCAATTGATCCTGTATGCTATTGTTGCACCTGAAGTGCGGGTCTGGCTCTGAAGCTGTTAAAATGATATTCTAAGGCTCTAGTTCTCTACATTCCCTGTGTGCGCGCCTTTTAAATCACCTTTCATTTATGGCAACCCTATGAATTTCATGGGGTATTCTTAGGCAAGGAATCATCAGAGGTTGTTTGCCATTGCCTTCCTCTGAAATATAGCCAACAGCGCCTTGTATTCCTTGGTGGTCTCCCATCCAAGTACTAACCAAGGCTCTGTTTAGCTTCCAAGATTAGATGGGCTCTGGTGCCTTATCAGAAAACAAGTTGCACTGAATTTAATGAGACTTGCCTCTCGAGTAGGTATACACAAAGCTGTGCTATTAAGCTTTGCCAAGAAGGTGAGTATACCAGTAAATAAATGAATTAAAAATGATGCTCATATGGAAAGAGTGAGTAATACAACAGTCCCACGTTTTAGTCATCCTGACAACAGTGCCATAGGCTTCTGCACAAGATTACCTTGCAGGGATCCTAGGTCATCCACAGCCCCCGTTCTTCTTCTTCCCCAGCCTTTCTTTAGAACACAGCAGAGACAATGCAATTTACTCTGTAGTATCATAGATCATCTGCCAAATAGACTGTTGCGGGAGGAAGCAGGCTTAATTTGTGTATTCTAATTTCAAATCAGTAGAATAAAAATATAGGTCAGTGGCAGAGGACTTGTTTGGGATGCAGAAGGTCACAGGTTCAGTCCCCACCATCTCCCAGAATCAGGTGATGGGGAACTCTTCTTTAGGTGTCCCTGGAGAATGGTTAGCTACTGGGTTGTGCCTCTCAAAAAACAGATAATACAGGAGCAAACGGGGAAATTCAAGCCTTGTACAAGGCAATGCTTCCTAAGAGCACTTGTTGTGAATATAACCTACAAATGTGAGTTTTGGGGGACAACAACTTGGGGTTACTTCCTCAGTGTGGTGCCCACCAGGTGTTTTGGTATACAACTCCTATCAACCCTGTGTAATATAGTGTGGGTTGTGGTTCAAACACATTTGGAAATCCCCATGTTGATGGGGAAAAGTCAACAGTTTGGGAACAAAATGTCTTCAATGGGGAGGAACAGCCTAAATTGGAATAATGCTTAAACATCTATCTGTCTATTCAGTGTGCCCTTGGTATCTGCTTGAGTTTGATTCTAGGGACCCCATGGATAACAAAAATCCATGGATGCACAGGTCCCATTATATACAATCCAATAATGAAATGGTATCCCTTATATAAAATGGCAAAAGCAAGGTTTGCTTTTGGAATTTATATTATTTTTGAATATTCTCAAGCTGTGGATGTTGGAATCTGTAGATTAAAAAAAATCCCTGGATACAAAGGACCAACTATATTTATATCTGCATATATCTTGGCCATGGAAATCCATTGGGTGATCTTGGGCTAATCACACTCTCTCACACACAAAAAGGCAAAGGCAATCCCCCCCTTTGAACAAATTCTGCCAAGAAAATCCATGATAGCTTCACTTTAGGATTGCTGCAAGTCAGACAGAACTTGAAGACACACAACAATAATAACAGCAACAACATATCTGTATCTATCAAACCGGGCTAAACCCAGTTGTTAGTCTCAACTAGAGTGGGTTTAGTTACTCCGTGAAACTTAACATAAGTGTTGGCTTACCAAGTTTCCATTAATGCAAGTTGTTCACTATGATTCTCTGGATTTGTGCTAAGCAGGACTATTAGGTAGATTTCAGCCATCTTCATCTCGTCTTTCTTCTCCTACGAGTATAGGTTATATATATATATATATATATCACATATATAATGTGAAAAAGGACCTGTTTGGGGCAGCACCAAGTGGGTGGGGGGAAGGAAGAACAGAGAACGCAGGAATTGGTGTCTAGAGAGTGCTGCAAGACTGACTGAAGAGCTGGAGCAGTGTGTCAGGAGGAGAGATTGCAATTTGAGTTCTGCTTCAGGCGGCACAATGTTTTGGGCCAGCACTGCAGATGTATGTGTTACAGTAAACGTCAAGTGAGGTTATGTTATCTTACCAGCAATTCTTACAAGAGCTCTAAAAAACCATTGGGAAATGTCAGAACACTCTCGGTGCATATTGATACATGACCAGGCTTCAGCATTCTCTTTTCTGAACCATTATCTTTTACTGGTTGTTGATGGGGATGATGCCGGTGACGATGGAGAAGTATGGACATTTATGAAGGGCACTGGCTTGTCCTTGAGATTTGCCAGCAAAGACCAGAATTTTCTGATGCTGCAGCCCTTTTCACCCAACTGCACACAGAACCAACTTGACACATCCAGGAACGCTGCAAAAATGTATACAACTGGAATCTGCATGTAGGCTCTGTTAGGAGGACGGCAGGATCAATACACCGAGGCAGTGGAGTGAGGAAAGGGGAGGATTTATGCTCACTTCCTTCCCTACATGTTAAACCTTTGCACAACTGCAGTGTGATAAGGCTTTCTGGGAGGCTATCCCACTCCCTTCAAAAACCCATTTATGACCGCTAAATGCTGTTACAAATACAATCCATGTGACTATTTTACTTGTGGGCTTTAGTTAATGCTGTGGTTCCCAGGAGAATATTTATAGGACTAGAGCTTAAGAGGTAGCCAGCATGAGCAAGGAACAAGGAACTCAAGCCTGGCAGGGAGGTCTCAGTTCAACCGTGCCCCCTTTGGCCTGGCCTGATTGAAGGGCTGTATGTTGTTGTTGTTGTGTTGTTTTGTTGTTGCTGCTGCTGCTGCTGCTACTGCTATTGTTGTGTCTTCAAACCTTACCACACAAGCCTCATTCTCACGGTAATTATGTTAGTTAAAGAAAATAGAAGCATGCAGTTTGGGAGCAGCCATTATCACATGTCTCCACAACAACACAGTGGTGTAGTGGTTTGAATGCTGGACTAGGAGTCTGGGAGACCAGGTTTGAAATCCCCACTTAGCTGTAGAAAAACACTGGGCGACCTGGAACAAATCACACTCTCTCAACCTCACAGGAAGCAAAGGCAATCCCCCTGCCCCGAACAAGTCTTGCAAAGAAAACCTCGTGATAAGTTCGCCTTCAGGTCACCATAAATCAGAAATGACTTGAAGGCATACACCCATAACAAAAGTTGGTATTATCACCCATGTTGCAGAATACCAGACAGAGAGGTTCATCTAAGGAAATGAAATGGATTCATGATTTGAACCAGGGACCTCTGGATTCACAGCTTTCTTTCTTAGCGAATACCTCAGAACAAATGCAGGGGGGCAGGCCACAGCGCAGCTAGGAGCTCTTCCACCCATGCATGGTAAAACAACAAACACGACAGAATGCAGTGTCTTTTCTAGTTCAAGTAATAAACCAAGTGCAGTGCAGAGATCAAGTTATAAACCATCTCTGCTCAGACAGATCCATTTTTCAAAGTTCCCACGGGAGTTAAATTCACTCTCCATTGGAGCACATGGAATTAAGCATAGCAATTTTTAAAAGAACACAAAGATTCTGAGAAAGCTTTTTCATACTGTTGTTTGGTATTAAACCAAATTGGCTGGTTCCAGTAATCAAACAGGACCAGTGTGGAAACAGCAATTTCCCATCAGGGTTTATTCTATTTAAAAGGAGATACAGCATGGTGTTGTGGTTTGAGTGTTGGACTATGACTCTGGAGAGCGGGGTTCAAATCCCGAATTGGCCATGTAAACCCACTGGGTGTGCTTGGCCAAGTCACACTCTCTCAGCCTCGGAGGATGGCAATGGCAAACCTCCTCCAAAGAAACTTGCCAATAATTCCCTATGATGGGGTCACCTCAGGGTCACAGTAAGTCAAAAATGACTTGGGGGCACACAACAACAACAACCTAGCATTTTCTTCCAAGTGACCAAAGACACACATTGAATTTCAGAATGTCCATATATTAACTCCCAAGTACAATAAAGCTTTCTCAGTAGAATTCAGAGACATATCCATGTTAGTCTGGAATATCTAAGGAAGTAGACTGAGTTTATGAAAGCTCATGCTACACCTTCTTTCACACAGTTAGTCTCAAATATACTGCAAGATCCCTTTGTATTAGGGACCATGCACAAATAGCCAAACAAGAAAGTGTTGTCTGACCAGCTGATTATACAAATACACTGAGATATGTAGGATTTTTCACCTGGACCCCCCCCCCCCCAAACTCAGGACATCTAGTCATTTTCCACAATGTAAGCAACCAGACTCTCAGTTCAGTTTGTTCCAGTCTCTTTTCTAAAATCCAGCATGGCTTTTGTAATTTATTTGTATGGCTGCTCAGCAGTATGTTTAGTGTGCAGGCTAACCAAACACAGGCTACCTTTAGACAGAGCTGATCTTTAAACCAGATCTCAGAGCTAAAACATATTCAGTGTTGGTTTTCAGCCCGAAAGCATGTAAAGAAAATGAGCAACACTGGCCATGTGCAAATGTCTTGAGTACCTAGTCGCATGCAAGAAAAGACCATTTTTATGTGGCCAGTCTCTGTCATTAATTTTTAGTGTGAGAGGAAAGATCTGTAGCTCAGTGTAGATTCTACATTTTAAAATAAATGCAAACTGTTTTGGATACATTCTGCAGCACTGCTGGCTAGGGCTTGGAAAGAGTTCTCTCTGAAACTGAAGAAAGTCATACCAGTCTGTGCAGAATAGGGTAGTAGGTCTCAATCTTTGGCCACTATATGCTTTTTGATTTCATGTCTCAGAGGCTCCAGTCACCATGATCAGTGGTCAGAGAATGTGGGAGCTGAAGTCCATAGCATTTGGAGGGCTGAAGATTGAGACTACTGAAGTAGAAAATGCAGAGCCAGGTGGGCTAATGCTCTGTCCCTATATAAGGCTGGTTCCTATCTGAATGACCACCATTAATAATGTCAGTGTACTTACCTTATGCATCTCATTTCACTCTGTCAACATTCTCCTTGAAACTGTGTAAATACCTGGACAGGGGACCAGGATGGATGTATTCTAGAGGCTTGCTCATCTTACTTTAGGTGACTCAGGAGGACCAAAGCCATCATTGAGGCCATAATTTTGGGTAGTCAAGAGTGATGATGTGTCCTTGGATCACTTGGGTCACTTTTGGTAACTTGGGGGTTGTCAAGGAGGGGAGGGGTGCTTGTTTCAGGTTAAGGAAGCATAGAACCAGAGAGCTGGAAGAGACCATAAGGGCCATCCAGACCAACCTCATGCCATATAGGACTACAGAATCAAAGCACTCCCAAGGGATGGCCTTTATTTAAAAAGCTCCAAAGAAGGAGACTCCATCACAGTCCAAGGCAGTGTGTTGCACTGTCAAGCAGCTCTTACTGTCAGGAAGTTCTTCCTAATGTTTCCTGTCATTTGAATCCATTGTTCTGTGTCCTCATCTCTGGAGCACCAGAAAACAAGCTTGCTCCATCTGGAATATGTCATCCTTTCAAATATTTAGTCGTGGCTATCATGTCACCTCTTCCCCCTTCTCTTCCCCAGGCTAAATATACCCAGCTCCCTAAGTTGTGTTTCATAGGGCATGGTCTCCAGACCTTTCACCATTTTCGTCACCTTCTTCTGGACATGCTTTAGCTTGTCAACATACTTCTTGAATTTGTGATACCCAGAACTGGACATGAATCCTCAAAATCACATTTTTATGGCATTTTTGCATGGTTGTTTGGGCTGGGGAATCGACTCAGTTGGAGGGGGGGTATCCTTGTGGGGCTTAAAAGGGCTACACTGACACTCCTACCATAGGGACCGCACAGTTCCCACCCTTGCTTCAGATTATACTCCCTATGTCAGGAAATAAGCTGGAGTCTGCAAGAGCTCATGCTGTAATAAATCTCCTAGTTTTAAAGGTGTCACAGGACTCTGTTGTTTAAGGATCACTGTTGTTTCTGCTGCCAGAGATCCTTTGAAAATTGTTCCTATCTCTCCCTCCTCACTATCCGTTTGGTCTTGAGAAAACACTGCTGGTGGTAGCAGTAGTTGATTACACAGAGAGACCTATTATTTTCTTTGCTTCCTAGTTTTCAGACCATTCACTAGAGCCGCCAACCAATTAAAGGTCCTTTCAATCAATTAAGTGCCTGGCCTTTCACTGATTAATTGAATAAATGTTAGCATGCCCATGGCAAAAGCTCCATGGCCTGCCTTTCCCTCCGAAAGGAAAGAGGCAGTTTCTCTTCCCAGTGTGACAGTTCAATACAGACAAAAAAAGCCACAATTCACTCGTAAGAAGAATGTTTAGTCTCGGGGACATTCTCTGTTATAGGAGCACATCAAAGCTAGAACAAAGCTTCAAAAGTGGAACTGAAGATACATCAATACTGTGGAAGGCCAGGTTCAAAAGTAGGCTGCTGGGGGGTTTTCAAGCAAACATCTTCCTAGAACCCCTAGATCCTGCTGTTTGAAGGGGGGAGGGAATTGCAGGAGTTTAACCCTGAAAGACACCGTATCTGACTGTTACTTTTTGAAGGAAATGTATTTTCTTCCTTATATTGTTCTAACCCTGTCAAAGACACTTGCTCCTGCAGCCCTGCTTTCCTTAAAAGAGCTGCAGATTTCCTGTTCTCTTATATTGCTCCACTCCTTGCGTCTTGCTATTCCTTCTACTTGCAATAACTTTTCTGGCCTTTTTCAGACAACGTTATGATCATCCATGGTTGACCATGACAGAAATGACCCTAGTGTTCCCTCAGGCTCATGTTCTCTCTTTCTCTTTTGGGATGGTGAGGAGTTATTTGGAACCATTCTTGATTAACCATTTTTGTTGGGGTCAGAGGACATGACAAACCAAGATTATTCTTGACTGTGGTTTGTTTGAAACAAGGCAACTTTAATTCATCTCTTAGGAAAATGACATGTTTCAAACATTCTATAGTTCAGATCAACTACAGTTTAGGGTTCAGAGGCAGTGTTGAACTGTAAATATGAACTGAAAATTTCAGATCTCCTTGCAATCATGCCAGATAAGGAGGCAGACCCAAGCCAAGAAGAAAATTTAGGGCTCTTCTCATAAAAATAAACTACAGTTCATCATAACATCCAAGAGGGACTCTCTATCTCTCTTTTTTCTCTCTTCCCACCACTTTCAAAATCAATTTTGAAACCTATTTCCATGAATTATTTAACACAGTAGCCTGTCTCCCAATCCCAACTGAAATAAAGCCTGTGTAGGTACCACTCATTTGCTCATTTATCATCCGCGTTATGCCTACTCCTCTCCCTTTTGTAAATTCTCTGGGGAGGAAATTACCTTGTTGACTACCATATATGTTGATAGCACTGTATAACTAGGATATAACAACACGTGGTGCACATTGAAAGCTGACAAGGTAGCCTGCCTGAGCACTAAACATTTTACTTGTTGAAAGACCCACTTACACCTGAAATTAAGGCTGCATCCACACTGCAGAAATAATCCGGTCTGACAGCACTTTAACTGTCATGGCTCAATGCTATGGAATTTGTAGTTTTTTGTGGCACCAGAGCTCTGTGACAGAGGTTAAATGTCATAAAACTACAGTTCCCAGAATTCCATAGCATTGGGCCATGGCAGTTAAAGTGCTGTCAAATTGGATCATTTCTGCAGTGTAGATGCAACCTGATTAATAGGAGGGGTGTGAACCTGTGAACTTTCACATGTTGTTGCACCCCAACTCCCATCTATCCCAACTAGCATTACTGATGGTTGGTGATGATGGAAGGTCAAATTCAACAACATCCCTATCCCTGGTCTACAGCCCTAACATTCATTATTATTTATTTATTTTCTCTCTACATAAAGTTTATGTTAAGGTGGCTTGCATGTCATTCCAGCAGTGAATCTGCTCTGGGTTTTAGTCTGAATATCAAAGGAACTATCCAAGGTACTAAACCCTATAAGTGCTTCTTAAAGTTCATGCTAAAACCCAGTGCTGGTTCAAAGCATCACTTGGATGGGAGCAACCAGTTAGCAATGAGTTATGCTGCCACTCAAGAATTTCTATATACTGCTGAAAAGCAAAAAGCTAAAATAAAATGTTGTGAGGAAGCATGATGCTCTAGATTCCCCCAAGCTTATTGAGAAAAATGTGAGAAAAAAATCTATGTATTATGAGGTTATGATCTCTTTTATTTCATATAGGTGATCTGTGGCCAAGATGAAGCTACAGAGGAGGAGGAAGAAGACAATGGAAAACCATCTAAAGAGCAACAAAGGTCCCGGGTGCAAAAGAAGAAGAGCCAACTCTCCCTGAAATCCTCCTTGGTAGCTTCCTCCAATTTACAGAACACAAGTCTACTAGAGCTGGCTTCCACCAACAACCAAGAATTTTGGGATGTCCTAGAGAGTTTGTCCAAGCAAAGCCAAGGCCCACAGCCCTTGCGTGGCCGAAGAGACTCTGTTGCCAGCCCCAGTCGGCTTAAGAAAATATTTGGCTGGGGTGACTTCTACTCCAACATCAAGACAGTTAAGTTGAATCTCTTGATCACAGGCAAAGTGGTTGATCATGGGAATGGCACAGTCAATGTCTTCTTCCGTCACAACTCCACTGGCCAAGGCAACATCTCTGTCAGCCTGGTGCCCCCCAACAAAGCTGTGGAGTTTGACCTTGAGCAACAAATCTTCATTGAGGCAAAAGAATCCAAGATCTTCAACTGCAGGATAGAGTATGAGAAAGTGGACAAGGCGAAGAAGACCACCTTGTGTACTTATGACCCATCCAAGACCTGCTTCCTGAACCACACACAGAGTCAGGTTTCCTGGGTTTGCTCCAAGCCCTTCAAGGTCATCTGTATCTACATCACCTTCTACAGCATAGACTACAGGCTTGTGCAGAAAGTGTGTCCTGACTACAACTACCACAACAATGTTCCTTATTACCCCTCTGGGTGACAACATACCTCTTCTGAGCGCAGAAGCAGCCCAAGTCCCAAACGCAACTTGATTGGGGGTTTGGGAGCGAGAAACGGGAAATGGAGGCCATGAGCTGGGAGGAGGATGAGTCATGTCACTCCAGTGCTAGACAAACCACCAAACAAACCTAGCCTCTGCTAAAAAACAGTCGGTTTGGAGGGGAGTTTGAGAGAACACAGACCAACACACCATGCTTGCAAGGAGCTCTGCAGTCTTTAAAAATAATACTATCGTCAACCAAATCCACAACCTCCCCACTTTCATTCATACACTCAGACCAAATTATTTCAATGTTTGAGGCAGAAATTCAAAATGGCACTTTCTCTCCATTGTTATTCCTAAACACAGGGCCCAGTCCATCAGGGAATTCTGCTATGAAAGCTTCCATGAGGCTTTTGCAGGTGAAGTGAAGGAGTGACTAGTACCTCTAAGGCAAGGGTGAGTGACTGTGGCCCTCTAAATGTTAGATTGTAACTCACAGCATTCTTCAGGTTTGCTTATGCTGACTGAGGCTGCTGAAGGTTGCAGTTTAATTACTTTTGCAGGTCCAGGGAATTCTTGCTCCTGCTCTATGAAAAGGCAGACAAGTGTGGCCCTCAATATTTCTGAATTGTAATTCTCATAATGCTTTGCTATTTGCTATACAGTGGGCTCTTGTTATCCGCTGGGGTTTGGTTCCAACACACTCCATGGATAACAAAATCCATGTATGCTCATGTCCCATTAAATATAATGACACAACAAAATGGTGTCTGATATATACAATAGAAAATCAAGGTTTATTATTTGGAATTTATACTTTTGGGGAATATTTTCAAGCCGTGTATGCTCAAATCCATGGATAAAAAATCCATGGATAAGGAGGGCCAACTGTACTTGCAAGGGCTGATGGAAGTTGTAGGACTAAGATATCAGGAGGGTCACAGTAGACCATCCTTGCCCTAGGGTGAGATCCATCTATTTACCATTTAGCCACCCTTAATGACACCTAAAATCTGAATTATTGCTCTGTCCCGCTTCATCTCCCTTGCCTTTCCCTTCCAACTGAGTCTGTATAACAACTGAAAATAGACAAAAACAGATCAAGCAACTGGAACATTTTAGTTTCCAAAAAGTCATCCCTGTATCATAAATGGTGCATGACAGGTAATTTGAAAAACCTAAGCATTTGACTATAATCTTTCCTTCTTTCTATTTCAATTGCCCTACTAAGCCTTCTTCCTTACAACTAATTCGGTCTAACCCCTGTTATGACAGGGTCGTACCCACCTCCTAATGGGTGAATAGTATACTGATATAATTTACCTGTTACTGCTACAACAAATGTATCAGGTACTTAGAGCACTCTGTCTGTAGTGCCACAGGAAAGAATGCAAACCAAACAAAACAATTGAACTGTGCCCCCAAGGATATTTTTATGGTTCTTGGCCTCTCCTGTTTCACCTGACTGCCTTTCTTCTGGATCCCAAAATGGTGAACTGCCCCTTCTGAAAGCTTCCAGGATCAGCAATTCCCCTTTCAAATAGGGTGCAGGGATCCCTTGAATAGTGTGACACAACATATAAATGTTTCTTAAAACCAGAAATTACTTCCAACCACATCTCCTTTAGGGAAGAATTTAGCATTTTGGACCATCTGTGTGGCTCTAAGATGATCGCAGGGACATAAAATTTGCCTCTGGATTTGTCATACATGCCTAACCTGATTTAAAGACATTTTAGCCAACAGGAATTTTAAAAACAATTGAATAGATTTGCACAATCTAAGAGGAATGAATAGTTTGTGGCAGAAGTATGGCAGAGCCCTTATCTAAGGAAAATATGATCTGACAACAGGGATTGGTAATCCATTACTCTGGCCTCTATCATGACAATAAGGCCAGATGTGGAATCCTGCATCTGATGTGTTTAATCCCAACCTGTGCCAGTGTATTGGCGATTCCTATCTGAGAAAACACATTCCTTTCCTTTACTTCACATATGGAAGGAAAGGCCTGTTGAAGATTGGACTTGGGTCTACTGTCATGCCATGGGGTGCCATACCTTCCTGATCTGACAGGGACAGCTCTGTTTAATCCTCCATCATCCTACTTTTTCAGGTCCTTTTAAAATGTCCCAGTTTCTCTCTCCTCCTTCCAATTTCTGCTTTTGCCCTCGGCTTACTTCAGTTGCTGCTGAGTTCAAAGTGCAAAAGTAGTTTGCACTTGGTTAACTCAGCAGGAATGAAGGGAGAAGAAGGGATGGAATCTTACCCTTCCCAGTAGGCTCAGGCAAACTGCTGCAGCCTCTTCTAACTTGTACGTTCTTCTTCATTAATAACTTTTGCCATCTTGACTACACTTGATGTTCCTTAGCCAGATTTGTCCTGGTTTTCATTTGTGAAATGTTGGAGGAGATGAGGCTTGTGTCACAGCAAATACCACCTAAGTTCTCTTTCACACACAGTTATAGCCCTTTGATGCCACTTTACATGCCTGGCCTCTGTCCTATGCAATCCTGGGATCTGTAGCATCATGAGGGATTTAGAATTCTCTGGCAGAGTTCTTACATTCTCAGCACACTGCAAATCCCAAGATTCTGCAGGATATTAAAGTGGTATTGAAACAATTTAATTGTCTAATGTGAAAGTTACCTGAGCAGGGGACCATTTGCCACATCCACTTGGGGTTATCTGCATATGGGGGGCATATGCCAGCAATGGGCAAAGCCAGAGACAAACATGGGAGCAAGGTTACCCCTTTTCTTCGTTTCTGCCACCATCTTCTCTCCTCCCCACTAAAAAGACTGTTAGGGAGGGACAGCATGTTCCTGCCAGAACAGCTCTCTTGCAGATAGATATTGCAATTAAGCAGAGGGATGAAGCTTGCAAGCCACCATGGCACAGTGGTTTGAGTATTGGGCTACAACCCGAAGACCAGGATTCAATTCCCAGCCTGGCCATGAAACCCACTGGGTGACCTTGGGCAAGACACACTGTCCCAGCCTCAGAGGAAGGCAATGGCAAACCTCCTCTGAACTAATCTTGCCAAGAAAACCCCAAGATAGGGTCACCGTAAGTCAGAAATGACTTGAAAACACACAGCACATGCTGCTTGCTCACAGCTGTTGTTAGACTGAAGGTACCATGTTATAAGAGGCATTCCACCTTCTCACAGAAGGAATCAAGCTCTGATGCCTCCTTCCCCCTAGTTAACACTTTGTGTCTTTAAAAAGCCTGTGTGTATGCATGCAAAAATTTTAACTCCTGGGCAGTCTACCAGTGCATATATGTGTATCCCCATATACTACCAAGCTACCCACCTTTTGGAGTTAGAATAATGCATCTAGATTTCCATCATTTTGGAATACCAGGAATATGAAGTTTCAAATGTAGATCCTTGACTTACCAAGCTGGAAGGCAAAATTGTGAGAGATAAGGTTATCAATAGCTGCTAATCATCAGATACAGTATGCTGAAGAATGAGCCAGCAGGGTTCAGTAGTTTGAGAGTTGGACTATGACTATGGAAACCAGGCTTTGAATCCACGCTTGGCCATGAAAACCCACTGGGTGATATTAAGCAAATCACACTCTCTCATCCAAAGAGGGGGGCAAAGGCAAACCCCCTCTGAAAAAAGCTTGCCAAGAAAACCCTACAATAGAGTTGCCATAGGTCAGAAACTATTTGAAGGCTCACAACAACAACACACTGGGGAACACAAGCTGGTGGTACAGCTGCTGCTCATGCTCAATCAGAAGCACCTTGTTGGCCACCACGGGGACAGAATGCTGAACTAGATAGTGCTTTGGTCTTCTTATATTCTTATTTATTAAGAATAAAGCCCAGCTCTTCTTATATCCTTCTCAATTTGGGGAGAATAAACTCATTTCAAGTTGCTGTGGAATGCTTTCTAATATTCATTGATGGTAGCTGAGGATAGCTAAGACTGACTCCAGCTTATGGGCTAGTGCAAACATTATATACACATTACCCAATTGCTGGTTGTGGTTGCCATCCATGTAGCAAGTGACTCTACACTCGGCACAGCATATCCATGCATAGAAGCAATATATTTTGCAGCCACTGGATCAAGATGTTACACCTAAAGCCAGAAAAAGCTGGATTTAAACCTAGATTCAGTCACTAAATCAGAATGGATTGCTGTGAGAAAATCACTCTCAGTGCGTTTCCCTACATGAAGCTTGTAAAGGTTACTTTCATGGACTACAACACCCAGGATCTCAAAGCCAGCATGGCCACAATGTTGTCTTGATAGTTCCGGGTGATGTATTACAGACCCACCCCGCAAAATCCTATCCAAGCTCTGTCCCTTCCTGTGAAATGGAAACATTAAGGATCTACCTCAGAGGATTGTTGTGAAGATGATAATGGCAATGCAGATGATGGTGTGAGAAGATTGTAAAGCATTTGGTGCTATAAAGAAATGTTTCAAAGAAGTTCTCCCCTTCCCATTCCAATTTTCTGAGTTTCTCTTCCCAACAAACCTTTTCCCATCCCTTGGGCCAGATCTGTCTGTTCTGTCTCCAGTTTGCTCCATACCCTCCCACTTACTTTCTGATTAAAGGATGGGCACATCTCCTTGTTATCATGTATTTATTTTTTAATACTGTCCTTAATATGGAGAATAAACTTTCCCTCTGCATTATGGAGGGGCAGAATGATAAGTGGATTTGGGATTTTTTTTATTACAGTTAAAAACAGCCTCTTGCTCTCCATTAATAACTTGTGAAGGTTTGAGGGTATCAAATTTACACTGTAGAAAGTTCTGAGATTGGTGAACAATATCAGGTTGGCTCCTGGTGGAGGGATCCTAGAACTGCCAAGCAAAAGATATAGCACAACTAATTTGTTTTCACCTCCTTCATAGATTTCCTCTGGTATTTTCCTCTGAGAAAAGAGTGGGAAAATATGGGTCAGTTACAAGAAAATGGCATTGTTTGGAGTCCCTGTATAATTCTGTGAATAAAGTGAAGTCAGTGGATCTGAGAACAAATCAAGCCCAAACTCTCCCTAGAAGCCAAACTGTCTGAACTGAGGCTACCATACTTTGAACACATCATGAGAGAACATAACTACTAGAGAAGATGGTAAGACTCAGTAAAATAGAAGGCATTAGGAAGAGAGGAAGACCACATTACAAATAGATTGATTCTGCCAAGGAAGCAACAGCACTGCATTTGATAGACCCGATCAGGACTGTTAATAACAGGGTGATTTGGAAATATCTCATTCATGGTGTCACCATATGTTGAAACCAATGTACTGGCAATTAACAACAACAGATTGCCTAATAAAAGTCTTGGACGGCATGCTGTAGAGCAGTGGTGGGCAAAGTCTAGCCCACAGGTTGCACTCACCCTCAAGGCTGTTTTTGTGTCCCCACATAGAACTCCAAGGATCAAAACATATATCTTTATCCAAAATGCCCATAATGATTTCTAGGGGTTCTAGAGGGCATTTCCATCATGTTTGGATCAAAGATTCCTTGCTTCAAAATGCTCCAAAATGTCCTCCAGGAGCCCAGTAATGCCCTCCCCCCCCCACCACATGTGCCCCTGTGTTTCAGAAAGCATTTGGGGGCAAAAAGTATTAGTTTGGGAAAAAATGAGTGGTAAACACTTTTCTAAACCCACTTTTATAAATCCTCCAAGTTTTAAAATTGTCCTAAATGATGGTGGACAAGTGATCTTCAGAACCTCTTTTTGGAATCTTTTACCTCCAAGTTGTTCTCTAGATTGGTTTTCATTTGGCTTAGTTTTATCTGAAGCCTCTCAAAAGCAAAGGGCATTGTGTTCTGGAACATTTCCCAAATATGTGTGACACTGAGATACCAGCTTTGCCAGAGGAAATGGGTCAGATACATCCTAATGACAATGAAAGAGGGCCCATGGGAAGACATTTTCCCATGCTCTCCTTAAATCTGCAGCCCACTGTCTATTTGAGAGACATTATTTTAAATGTAGTTGCCTTAAGAGGAAGGGCTGATGCTCATCGAGTATTTTTACACAGTTGAGGGATCCTGGTATGGGGGAGTGGGGGGGAGCAGTGGAAAAGAGGACAACTGATGGTGGTAGAAAGTGGTTTCTCAGACCAAACTAGTTCTAGAGAGCAGCAAAAGGTGGCTTAGAAGCTTTAGAATCCATGGAGAGAGTGGCAGGCAGTGCCCAATTATGCAGAAGCTGCTGCACTGAGATCTATAAAAGGAATACCGGTACCTTCCAGATACGATGGATATATTTGTCATGCAGGCTGTGGATGATGGGAATTGCACTGCAATACATCAGAATGGAGAAGGTTGTTTCAATTCCTACAGGGATTCTGATGAATTCAGCATGAACTGATGAGAACACAAAGAGAAACATTTGACTGCATTTATTCTCAAAATGAGACTTGATTTAAAGAAAATGCTTTAAACTATGACACTCATAGTATGTGATAACAGCCACAGCAGTAGAAAGACCCTGTGGGCAGGTACATCACAGAAGCAAAGAGCATAGACCTTGGGAAAGGTCTCCCATGCTCTGTGGTCTTTACTTCTGTGGTTGACTGTTAATGTTGCTATGGTATCTCAGAATTGCTAATGGACTAGGAAAGCTATAGACCTAAAAAGTGACTTTTTCAAGCTCTGAAAAGTTTCAGCATTACAAGACTGTACTCATTTAGGATCCAAATGGGACCAGCAACAAGGGAAGTTAAAGCCACTATGGCCTGCTTGGGAACAGCCTTGGTAGGCCATTTTGCTAGTCAGCAAAATGCTGACCCATATAGCTTTATTGCCCAGATTCCAAAATACAATTCTTATGGAAGGCTGAACATGGTTGCATTTTGCATCAACATTCAACCCTCACTCTTCCGTTATGAGGAAAGGTAAGCAATGTGGAAACTCAGTGTGGCTCAGTTCACTCCTCAAAGTGACCAGGCATTTGCAAGGGGCTCAATACTGGCATATCATTCTTAACCATACCACAATTCTCAGTTTGCATGGAACGTTCCACAAATGAGCTGATGTGCTGCAGTGCTTTGAGTGTAGGACTAGTTATCTGAGTATGCAGATATTTAGATATTTAGTCTTCCCTGTCAGAAAGCTCTGGTGCCCCACAAAACTACAAATCCCAAAATTCCATAGCATTAATCCTTAGAAATTGAAGAGATCTCAAACTGCTTTATTTTTGCAATGTGGCAGCAGCCTCAGACGAGGGTCAAAATCCAGCCATGGAAACCAGCCCTATGGATGACTTTGTGCAAATCACACACTCTCAGCCTTAGTGGAAGGCAATAGCAAACTTCCTCTGAATAAATGTTGCCAAGAAAATTCTATGATAAGGCTGCATAAATTGGAGTTTCCTTGAAGGCACAGAACAACAGCTCCACAACAAGGCTCCTCCAAACAAATCCTATCAAGAAAATCCTGTGATAGGGTTGTCGTATGTCAGAAATGGCTTAAAGGCAACAACTACAACAACAAAGAAGCTTTGGTTTACATGTATGGTTTAAGAACCTCCATACGACTCAAATCCTAGTGGTGTCAATTTCAACTGTGTGTCCAACTCATCAAACCTTTTACTCTTTGCAGGGTTGTAGCTGTGTCAGAGGCAAAATGAGGGCTTTGCAATAAGAATTCTGCCCACTCAATAAAATTCTCATCCAGTTCCTAAATTTCTAGAATTTCAGAGAATAAGACTTTGAAATCAATCACATCTAGAATTCTCATATTTGCTATGTTTACAATCCCTCGGTAGTTTGCCTGCTCCTTCCCTTTTTTTGGACACCTACAGTAATCTCAACACGGCTACCCCTGGATATGTTTTCCTAGATGTGAAGATCCAGCATTTAAAGCATAACAGGGGAATCTGAAAGAGAGAGCCAAAGTGCTAGGACTTCCCTGTTTGAGGTTTCTACCTTCAACAGCACCTAAAAGTTGTCCTAATGCAACAGCATGGAGGCTTCTTGAGAAATTCAGCATTTTCACCTAACAAAGGGGCAACCTCGATCTCAAAAGAAGTATCTTTTTGTATTGCTAATGGAATTTAAATTTTATTTCCTAGACTTGGTCTCCCAGAGCACACATGGTCAGAGGGAGGAGTGGCTTGCCTGCATGGATATCCCTCCATATCATTTTAAGTGAGACCGACAGCAGCAGCAACATCTTGATAAAATGCAGGCCTGTGACTAACACCATCATATTGCTTTTTCTCCTGCATGATAAAAATCATTTTTGCCTGACGAAGAAGCCAGTGGAGCTTAGAAAGCTTGCCTCATGTATTTTGTGCATTTTGATTGGCCCAATAAAGGCATCGCAGTTGTGGATTTTGGATATTATTGTACTTTGCTATATGGCCAACACAGCTACCCCTGGATATGTTGTCTGTTTTTTAATGTTCAACTGAAATGTTAGATTACTGCAATGACAAATTTGAGATCTGAAGAACAACTTCATGGGGGGCAGAATTTTTGCTGGGGGGGGGGCAATATCCTTATTTTCTCTACACTCCTTAATATCAAGCAGGAACTACCATTAGTATGCCTGAAGCAGAAATGATCAGGATGTATTCCGATGACGAAAAATATTGCAAAGTGAAACAAAATGCATTGTACAAATTGAGAGGTATATTAGGGGTACAGGATTGCTCATTAGAAAAGTAGGCCTGCTTCCTAAAAGAAGGGCTGGAAGCGGGGGACAGGATGAAAGAGGCAGAGAAGTTGGTCTCCACAACAGAAAATGTCAGGGCTTGATTGCCACTCTGTCACTCTGATCACAGCACAAGCAGGGGGTGAATTTGCTTCAATCTACAGAATACTATGCTTGCCAGTTTGCTAATAAATAGATTCCCTCGTCTCACTGGGAACGGGAGGGGGGGGGGAAAAACCTCTTCTAATTTAAATTTAATGAGCCTCAAATGCTTGAGCCTCCAATAACCTTTGCTCCAGCACATCCAGAAAACCAGCCACTTAGAACAAACACCCAAGTCAAATCTACCACGCTTAGCTGTTAACAGAAAAAAGGGAACTGGCACAGCTGCCCACACTGCAACCATCTGCCTGGCTGAACCCCACATAAAGGACACGGAGGAGGAAGAGAAATCAGACGCAACCGAGAGACCAAAGAGAAAGATGTTTGTGTACAATAGCTTTTTTTGTGTATAGAAAAATAAAAATAATTATAGTGAATATAAAACTGGGGTTTGCTTCTCTAAGATCTCCTTTTCCCTCCTATACTTATTGCAAAGGTTGTGGTTAGGTTGAAGTATATTCTTCCTGGGTAGTTGCATGATCAGGTACAGAACCTTCCTTGTATCATGTAGTGGTTGACTTCCATTTGAGAGCGAGAGGACAAAAGGGAACAAGCTTCTAGTCCTCTTGACAGCTTCCACGACACTACAAATGTGTAGGATATGTCCAACTGGTTCTGAATTCCAGAGACAGGGCAGCAAGCAGATCTTCTGGATTTTGGAGCAGATTATTGAATCATGGCATGGGGGTGTGGGAATGTGTAAAACTGTACAGAACTCACATAATGCATCCTGAAGCAGTGCAATCAAGTGAATAGAGTCAATAGTTAGAAAATGCAAAATCAGGTCATTTCTCCATTTAGTCCAGTGCTGCCTGCTCTGACCAGTAGTTGCTTTCCAACCTGCTACCGCAACCTATTATTGCAGCCTCTCCTATCATAAAATCTCAAAAAAGAGTGGGAAACAGATAACATCAATGCCTGCAGCAGGTCTGTACAGAAAGCCTTTATATTTGCCTGGGCTAGAAAGAGGATTAGCAAGGAAGAGTTTAACTTTCCATCCCAAGGGACTGACACAGCTAGATATATCAGCTAAGCCAGTAATCCTGTAACTACTTAACTAGGATGCAAAGGGATCTTGTAGCGCCTTTGAGACTAACTGAAAGAAACCAGTGTGTGGCATGAGCTTTCATATTTCTTCAAATGCCTGTTTACATGCAGCTGAGGAAGTAGGCTCAAGTCTATGAAAGCTCGTGCTACAAAATTTGTTTCTATGAAGATGCCAGCCACAGCTGCTGGCAAAACATCAGGAATAAACTCTTCTAGAACACAGCCTGAAATACCCACAAATTTTTTTTCTTTCAGTTAGTCTCAAAGGTGCTACAAGATCCCTTTGCATACTGATTTGCCAGACTAACATAGCTATATCTTTGAATTCAACATACCTATGAATAAGCCTCACCAAGTCCATTGAGATTTACTTCTGATCAACCAGATACAGACAATAGGTGAGAAAGCTGTGGTTGGTAGCTGTTCTTTTAATACAATCTATTCTAAATTTTCATTGTTTTGCAAAAACATCTTTATTGATTTGTTTTATTTGCCTGCAAGTAAGCAAAATTTATAACAACCTGTCTGCTAGGGCTGAGTTCCCCTGCCCTGTCTTAAAAACAGTTCTGGTGTCCCTGGCTGTAAGCATTTGTGCCTGAAGGCATCCTTATTTGTGAAGAGTTAATCTTGTCCCCTCAAACCCAAGACAATACAGTTGCCCCTTTATATCCATGGATTCTGCACCCACAGATTCAACCATCCACAGCTTGAAAATATGCTCCCCTCCAAAAAATCTGAAAAGCTAACCATGATTTTGCCATTTTATATTTTGTTTTGCCCTTGATAGAGCCCTGACTCATGGTAAACCCAGGAATGTGACATCTCCAAGCCCCACTATCCTTCACTACTCTGCTTAAATCCTGTAAATTCAGGCCCGTGATCTTCCCAATTGAGTCTAGCCATCTGGTGTGCAGTCTTCCTTTTTCTACTGTTCTCCACCTTTCCAAGCATTAATGTATTTTGAAGTGAGAAATAGCTTCTCATGAGGTGGACAAAGTACAATAGCCTCAGTTTCATCACCTTGGCTTCCAGGGGGAGTACTGGTTTGATCTGTTCAAGGACCTGTTTGTCTTTTTGGTTGTCCATAGTATTCTGAGCACTCTTCTCCAGCACCACATCTTAGAATGGAAGAGACCACAAGGGCCATCCACTCCATCCGCTCAAATGAGTTATCTCCACCACCACCCCCTTATCCAGCTCTCACACCCATACATGGAGATAAGGAATACGACGGCTTGGACAGTTCTGACTTTAGTGCTCACTTATATGTCTTTACTCTTTAGGATCTTCTCTAGTTCTTTCATAGCTGCCCTCCCCGTCCCCAGACTTATTGCTTGGCTGCAATCACCATTATGATCAATATTTGTTCCTAGGTACAGGAACTATATACAGGACACCATTTTACTATGCCATAGGTGAAAAACAGGGTTATTGTGAGAGAATCAAAACACACTGATTCTCAAAGTGAGAGTCCAGAGCTATAGCTTAGTATCTGGGGGTGGAGGGACAATAAGTACAGTGAGCCCTCAGAGTGTGACTGCTGCCACATTGTCTTTCAGGACAGGGAATGAGCAGCAGGGCAGGTGATGGCTGGGGGTCATCATTGGCTGGTGGTCCAGAGGGATTCTCCTAGCATCATCCAATGATAGCTAAACTCCTGCAAGGATCTATGGTCTTCTGTAGGGTGGTGGTTATCTCATTTGTTCAAATTCTTCCAGGAGGTGCTGGACAGCTATCTGTAAGAGGTGTTTTAATTGGGATTAAGTAGGTCCTTATTCACATGGATCTATCAGTCTCCTTCTGACTCTACGGACCTTATCACACTAAATGAATCCCATGGAGAAATGGGATTTAAAAGAAAACACACACAAATGCAGGACATTTTCCCAATGATGTTTCTTCCAAAGAGCAACAATGGAAAGTCGACAAAATCGACACCTTTATACTTTCAGTAACTTCCCAAAAGTAAAAAGGTGTCATTTTTGTCAACTTTCCATTCATTTTATTTTTATGTTTTTGCTCTTTGGCGCAAACACATCTAAAAAACATCTCGCATTTGTGGTGTTTTTTTTTTCTACTTTTAAAATCCCATTTCTGTGAAGGATTTGTCAAGTGTGATAAGGCTCTCTGATACTCCCAGTAGCCATGGTGGCTGATAGCTCCCATGCAGTGGGATGGGTGACTCCATGCCATGATTTGTTTAGCTTTAAAGAAACCTTTCTAGGTTCTGTAGCTATTTGGAGAGCTCTTTTGAAGTATGGAGTAAAACCCAGGGTGCATACACTGCTCCACTGACATGGGAACCACCAGTCACTATTACTTTGTAATGCAGCAACTGAGACATGATGATGATGATGATGATGATGATGATGATGATGGTGATGATTGCCATCTGCTAGGCTGTATTCTATTACTTGGCATCTGTTGCTTCTGGAGCAAGTTTTGTTTTGTTTTTGTTTTTTTAATGTCATGGTTACTTTAGTTAATAGCAGATGCTTTCAAGTACAATTTTAATAAGCCTCAGCCAGCATGGTCAATGATCAGGGATTAGGTGAGTTAACAGCCCCAAACATCTGGAGAGCCCTTTATAGGCCATTGCCTAATTTGAAAGAAGCCACAACTTTGGGATTTTATTTAATATACTTTGATATATTTAATACCTTTTAACCTGCTCCATCAAAAGACTTTGCAATACATCTTACAAATACTTCCCAATATCAAATAAAGGAACAGAAAAATGAATAGCAGCAAAGTAAATATTAAACCATGCACTCAGACTCTGTAAGGGGAGCCAATAAAACAACTGCAAAAAAAAAAAAAGCCTAGGTAAATTATAAAACTTTTATGAGCTGTTATAGATGAGAAGAGTGCTGGGCATGTAGGTCTACAGAGGCATTCCAGAACTGGGATACATCCAGTTCCATGCTGGCTTCCATGTCAGTATAGCAGTGAACCCATTTTGGGTTACAGTCTGAACTTTAAAGAAGGTATCCAAAATGCTGAGTCCTGCCTCCTTGAATAGCTCCTTTCTTAAATATTACCTTGAAAATGTTTCAGATGAAACCTAGAACCAACCTTCAGTCACACTACCTAACCAACTTCAACAAGGGGGTGGGGGTGGGGGTGTTCACACATTATTTACAAGTGACACACACTCCAAAATCAAGTTTAACAGAGTCTTTTGACACTCTTTTTCTATGACATAAGACTTTATG
Organism: Urosaurus nigricauda; assembly: GCA_034509955.1. Classification (NCBI taxonomy): domain Eukaryota; kingdom Metazoa; phylum Chordata; class Lepidosauria; order Squamata; family Phrynosomatidae; genus Urosaurus; species Urosaurus nigricauda. The sequence continues at coordinate 24,951,541 of JAOEGL010000006.1, read as the reverse complement.
GACTAGAATCCACTTCAATAGATGCACAGAATGACTTTCTATGCCCTACTTTCCATTTTATTTCCCTCTAATCCCATTGTTATCAAACTGACCCCCAATACACATATGCTACATTTATGCAGGCAAACCTCAGGTTTAAATGCTTCTGATAGTGACGTTCCTTTCCACAAAAGTTTTTATGCCTTCCAGCTCTTTCTCATTCTCATCCTCTCTCTAGGTGGAAGTTGTTGTTGTTGTTGTTGTTTTAGCAACATCAACATAAGAGGATGTTTCCAGAATCCCTTACTGAGCATGAATGAACAGTAAAACAAGGAGCATGGTAGAGAGTAGATAAGCCTGTCTCACTAACTACCTCCAAAATGGAATAGTAGAGGAGGAGAAAGAAAAATTCTTCCCTGGAGGCATTTTGGAAGAAGTGGTTCCTGGAAGGTTATTTATTCATTTATTGAATTTTTATCTCCTGACTTTCTCCCAAAATGGGATTCAAGTTAGCTTACATCCTTTGCCATATCAAGGTGCTTCATTTCTACAGGCGAAAGGCTGATATGATAATAGCAATGCTTTCACATATACACATATCCCCCAGCTCTAAATCTCCAAAAGGCAAGCAGCAGAAAGTAGGGGTTGTCTGTAGTAAACAGGACCGGTGCAGTGCATGGGAACCTTTATGTCCAAGATTAGTAGACCTGGGCTAGCTAGTGAATCCATTGCTACAGGTGAGGTAAATTCTGTGTGTATCTGTCCTTTCAAGTTGCCTGTTGACCCTATGAATTTCATAGGGTTTTCTTGGGCAAGGAATACTCATAGGTAGTTTTAGCAGTGACTTCCTTTGAAATATAGCCTACAGCACCTGGTATTTGTTGGTGATCTCCCATCCAAGTACTAACTAAGGCTGACCCTGCTTAGCTTCCAAGAACTGACAGGTTCTGGTGCCTTTTTAGGGTAATTCTACACACAGTTTTATGGGCACTCCTCATGCAACTATACTGGATTGCAAAGGAGCTGTCCAAGTGCTGGACTCCATTCCCTGCAAATGTTCAGCACTGGGAAAATGTCCATAGCATGTGGAGAGTTCACATACTAAAACCAGGAGGAGCAACGCTAAAGCAGAGAGTGGATTCACTGACCCTGTAGCGGCTGCCTCAGCATACCTCTGACCGCCAGATGCCAGAAAAAATAAGGGATACTTTGCCATAGTCACCTGCTTGTATTCCACCCGGAGCCAATTGGCAGAGCCAGCCCTACCTTTAGGAGAAGTGAAGCAGGTGCCTTAGGCAGCAGTCATGTGCTGTGCATTGGCAATTCCACTCCTGGCTTTTCCTCCTAAGCTCTCGATTTCCTTTCCTTGGAGGACAGGGCTCTGTGTACTGGATCCATCTAAGCTAACCTGTTGTGGTCAGATGTGGTGGAGGGTATTGTCTCACTGGCAGTTAAAAGTAAGCTTATACTGCCAGTCCAGTCAGCCATTTTGTCCTTTGCTTCGGGCAGCGAAGTGTGATGGGCCAGCCCTACCATCTGGATGGCTGTACTGTGGCGAAATATACAGAACCTTGATCTTACGCAACAAAAAGGAAAAAAGGAACAATGTTTGGACGAGCTTCTTGTGCTGAATCAGAAGCAGTTGCCAAAGCGATATGTCACATTGCAAGAAAGGCGCAAGAGGACGAAAAACGATCCACCTCCACATCTGGGATTTTCTTTCAATGCAAAAGCCAAGACAAAGCAGGATGTTGGTGGGAGGTATGTCTCAAAACCTGGTAAGACCAACACCAGTTTGCAGAGGGTGGAACCAACTTGTCACCTCTTGATCTCAGCTTGTACACCTCTTTCAGGCTTGTGCAAAGTGGCCCGAAATGGCTACTTCGCTGGGGTGATGCTAAGATTTCCCTGATTTATCTCCAACAGAGTGCTTCGTTTTATTTCCACTGCCAACTGCAGCTAAATGTAGCACATTAATACAGGGACCAGACATTTTAAATTCCAGTGAGAGACCCCAAAGATGTCATTACAATAAACTAACTGGTGGGCTGGACAGGTATTCTCTAGTTCTTAGCCAGCATTGTTGTGACCTTAAAAGATGCACGCTATCCATCAGCAATTGATTTTTTTCTTTTGCCATACAAAGAAACCTTGGCATAGAGTGAGTTTCTATTGTGTGTGTGCTTTAGCCCTTCTAACAGTTAAGTACATGAGAAAGCAGGGGAGAGGGTTAAAGAGTAGGATTTCAGATCTGGAGGATATGCTCCTTAATTCCAGATTCATAAAATCAATGCTACATTTCTCAGCTGGTTGTCCTCCCTGTCTCCAGTACTCTCTCCCACCCCCACACCAGAAATAAACACGGTGAAAGAGAACAAATATGCTGAAAAACACTGTAATTAAAGGAACAGTGGCTCTGGGTGCATGACTTTGGCCTCTGCTTCTCTATTGAGTAACCGCCAGAGCCAACCTGTCATACTGGAGCTTGAATTGGGGGTGTGCATTTCAGGAGGAGGAGAAATCAAAGCTTGTTTATCTTCAGCAAGCCTGAACTGGTAAACCTGCACACAGATAAATTCAAACGTGTTACCAACATTTCGGCAGTGCCTTCTAAACTGATTCTGTGTTGTATCTCTTCATCCAGAGAGAAAGCTAAGTAAAGATATCTCTGTGCATGTGCAGATTGGCTTTCCTCATTCACTAAGTGAAATCACCACAGTCCATCTAGCTGGTTGCTAAACTGAATGAATGTTAAGAGAAAAGAATGATTCATTAGAGCAATCTTTCTCACCCTTTTTTTGCCATGGAGAGACCCTTGAAATAATTTTCACATCTCAGCAAATGCCTTCATAAAAATTATTATATTTGCAGCTCAAAAAGAAAAGGTTTAAATTCTTTTAAAAAATAACAGTGTCTCATGGAACCCTTAATGACCTTTCATGTAACCGTAGGGTTGCAGGGGATCCTGGCAAACAAACCTCGCTTTAGACTATTTACTATTTATTTCAGACTATTCACTAAAAGCACAGGGTGCACACAAAATCCAAACTAGAGCCTTATATCAATATATCAAAATGCCCCCTATTCCCTATCATAACAATAAGAGTTGTGCACGCTGACATTACACGATGGGGTAGAAAGGATGTGCAGAACAGATATCCAAGGAACAAAACTCAGGGTATAATTTGTGTCCTGGCTCCACCTGGAACATAAAAAGTGACACTCCAGTCTCATTCTAACCATTAGCCAAGTGCATTTCCATTGCCTTTACTTCACAAGCAGTTTAACCTTGTTTTGTTTTTGTTTTTTGTATTTTAGGAGAAGCTAATGCAATGATATCCAGGTTAGACATTGTGGCTTTGGTGCAGTCTCAATCCCTAGTACTGTACTCCTATTTCATAAAATTAAGCACAGGACTATAGAAGACTAAGGAGACTGCAAAAGCAGCTATTGGTGTGGAGAAAACAGATAAGGCAACGTTTCTTCTGTTTTTGACCTATAGAACCTGGGGACACCTAATGAATCTGAATGAAGAGAAATTTAGGACAGAATAAAAGGAAGTGCATAGTTAACAGTGCATTGATCTATGGTATTTACTATCAAAGGGTGTAGTGATGACCACCAACTTGGATGGCTTTGAAAGCAGATTTCACAAATTTAGGAGAAGGTTATCAATGGCTGCATCTGCACTGAAGAAATAACACCGTTTCACACAGGTTTAACTGCCATGGCTCCTATGGAGTCCTTGGATTTGTTGTGGTATCAAGATCTCTTGGCAGGGAAGGCTAAATATCTCACATAACTACAAATCGGCATCAAGCTACATTATTTCTGCAGTGCAGATGCAGCCCATGTCTACTAGTCATAACAGCTATATGCTTTGAGGATCAGAAGCTGTTAGCCATCCAAGTTGGTGGGTAAGACAAACAGCAGGATGCTGTTGTTGCCCTGGTGTCCTGCTTCAGGGCTTCTCATAGGAATCTACATGGCTGCTGTGAGGAACAGAATGCGGGACTCTGTAGATCTTTGGTTTGATCTAGCAGGGTTCTGTTTATGGCTCCAAAGAAGAGACAATGGTGATGCATTTTCAGTCACCTCAGCTGCATTGCAGTCCTGGTCCAAAAGCCCTAAAGAAGAGGTGTGCCATACAGGCGAGGAGGGGGGAAAGGGTATTCCCACAGGGGTGCTCTACTGACAGCACCGTGTCCTGAAGATGAAGCTGCAAACCTCCTTGTGGGCGGGCAGGGACTCTGTTTCTCACATGATAGATGTCTTCTAGAGATCACCCATCTGCTCTACTACCTGTCTCTGCCTCTCCTGAGGCCCCAGAGGAAGGGAGGAAAATCAAAAACAGAAGTCTGCACATGGATTTTCCCTCCCTGTTTTCATATGCCCTGTAATTTCAACAGTGGACTCTTTCATACAAGGCTAAATTGGAAGTATAATTTAAGGTCAATTCGAATGCAATCATGGGTTTTATGTTATTGCAAATTAACTCTTCGCACGCAAATTCGGGCAAGAGGGAAGCCAATTCGAATGCAATCATGGGTTTTACCTTATTGCGAATTAAAGCTTCGCATGCAAATTCGGGCAGGAGGGGGTTATTTTCGGGTCATGGGAAGTAATTCCGAACGGAGCAGGGGTTCTTCCGAATGGAGCAGGGGTTCATGTAAATTCGCTAAACAAGCGAATTTACATGAATCCGCATTGGCTCCATTCGGAGTTGGGAGAAATTCCTCCCCGTTTGAAAGAGTCCAGTGCTTGCAAAAAGGAACAGGCTTTCTCGGGATATTTAACACAACCTTCCCCAGCCTGGTTCCCTACAATTCTGTTGGCTAGGGATGATGGGAACTGCAGCGCCCCAAGCTGCTTTAGTATTTCCCACTGATTTAGTGACAATAGTAGCAAGAGATGCTTTCATGTGTGAGCCTTCCTCTGCAACATATACATGCCAGAAAGGAACCATTCAAAAACAGTCCCCCAGCATACAAAAAATGGGAAACAAACTTTACAGCTCCATAGCACTTGCCAAATCAATCTCTTGCAGTCACATAGGCGGAAGAAGCGGGGGGGGGGGGGCAATCTTTCATTGCAGGGAAATAAAGATTCTAAAAGGTGCAAATACTGGTTGTGCAATTATTATTATTTAGACAGGACAATTAAAGTTGTTTTTATATGCAAAACGGAGGGGATCTGGCTGTGTTACTCAAATGCCATTCTCCAAATCAATGATAAAGTTTCTCCCAGTACTAACCAGATTTCTCCAGTCTGGAGCAGCTGTGATATTTGTTATCCATGCATGAATGGAGTCAGTGATTCCCAAGTCAGTGATTCCCAAACTATAAGTGATCAATATAGTGAAGTCAGGATGGATGCAAGTGATACATACAGGTGCTGAGAAGGTGAGGCCTTCCTTTGTAGGAACCGGGGTGTGTGTATGTGTGGAGATTTGTCCTATTGTCCTAGTTTAACTTGGTAGTGCTCCTTCCACCAACTAGACCTTATTCTAATTTGCAAGCAGACACATTATGCAGCAGGAAAACAAAATGTGTAGCAGGAAATAGTTGTTTTTTGGTGCAGGTTGCAACATGGGCCTTAATTAGGGAAATTGTTATTTCTTTCAGTCTTAATAACCTTATATTAATAGTGAGCGTGGGCAAGTTGTACATTCTCAGCTTCAGAGGATGGCAATGGCAACCCCCCTGTGCTCTTGCCAAGTAAACACCATCATAGGCTTGCCTTAGGGTCGCCATAACTTGGAAAGGACTTGAAGGCACACAACAATCATTTACTCCTTGACCGCTCTATCTGTGACCAAAGAGAATACATCCATGAGGACAGGTTCAGTTGTTCTGGATTCTACTGTGTTGCTCCATGACATGTAAGTTATATCCACCGCTTGTTTTGCACCAAGGCTGCAGGGTTCATCAGCACCTAAAAGTACTGCTTTTCATCACCAGAGTCTGTAATGATTTTCACCATATAGAACTGTTGTCAATTCTAGTTTTGCCCACAGTGCCATCACACCTAAGGGACAGTGCCCATCACTGTATTGCTGAGGCTATCTCTGTTGTTTTCTACAGTGCACTGCAGGGTCATAGAATATAACAGGTAGTGCCTGAGGGTGAAGCATCTCCTTGATACCTGCCTTCTGGCTTCTTGTGCAATACCAGAAAATAAAAAGGCTTAGATTTATATGACTGCCCCTGAACTTGCTATAGGGACAAACTGCCAGAAACACAGATTTTATCAGCTCTCTATCATCTGCTCTTCCTTTTTCTAGTTTTGATCTCAAAAAGCTCACCATTATTATGGTTCCGCATGCCTGCACAAAGGATCAACAGGAACTCAGGAAGCTGCATGCTATTGAGTAAAGATGCTTGGTCCATCTAGTTCAGCCCTGTCTGCACACTTATTACCACAGGTTGTGTCTCCCTTATCTGGAATTCCAAAATCTGAAATAGTCCAAAAACCAGAACTTTTTTCATAGGCGGCTGAGACAGTGGACCTTTGCTTTCTGATAGATTTATACAAATCTTGTTTCATGCACAAAAATTATTTTAAAAACTATATAAAGTTACCTTCAGGCTATGTGTATAAGGTATATATAACATAAATGAACTTTGTATTTAGATTTGGGTCCCATCTCCAAGATATCTCATTATCATGTATATGCGAATAAAGGTATTCCAAAAAAATAAAAAATAAAATCCAAATTCCAAAGCCCTTCTGGTTCTAAGCATTTTGGATAAAAGAGATTCAGACACTAGCACCTCTCTCTATGTATATATGTATGCATGCCAGAGGATTGAGGTCTAGGAGATCTCCTCTCCGTCCCACCAAGGTCTTTCTGGATGTCTGACTGGTGCCAATGTTGGCTTCATTTGAACATCAAATAAAAACATGGTTGTTTCTTCAAGCCCTTGAGGCCCCACATATTAACCAACCCCCCAAATATTCATTCACACAGCTTTAAAATATGTTAACCTTCTTAAATCATTTTTTTAGCTTATCAACTTGTTTAATATATATTTTAATGCATTTAAATTATTTTTATTTTTTAAATTGTTTTAATATGCTTATATTGATTTTAATTGTATGCCACACTGAGATCTCATGATATAGGATTGGATATAAAAGGCAACAACAATATTAGCGCCTCTCCCCAGTTTAAGTCTTTCTCAGCCTTATTTGAAATTGCCAGGGACTGAGGCTGGAACCTTCTGCTTATAATGCATGTGTTATGCCACTTTGGTACAGCTGCCACTTTACTGTAGAGATCTAGGAAACTAAGACTTAATTTGTACCAAATCTGGATTGTAGCAATTTAAGTTCATGCAGTGAAACTGGTACAAGTCAATATGACTGCCCTCCATACAGAAAAACTTTTTGCACATAGAAAACTAGCCTCTCAGTAAGAAAACTAACTCTTCAGTCACACAACTAGTTTTCTATGTAAAGAAAGGCATGCAAATAACTTCCTTAGCTGGAAGGAGTATAAGCCTCAAACAAGTTGACTAGACGTAGGGTGAAAAATTAGGATTTGTTTCATCATTAATCATTAATCATCATCATCATCATCATCATCTTTGAGATACCTTTAATATTATCATTCAGCTGTGGGGGAGCTATGAATCTGATTGGGAAGAAGTAAGAAGGTCCTATAAAACTATTTAAATTTAATTTCTACAAATAAACTTATATTAAATATGTAACAAAATCTGCTGTGCAAAGTGAATAAAATATTAGATGTTGTAAGCCCTAGATAAGGATGACAGGATTTATAAAATATAAGAGATTACCTGCATTACTGCCTACATAGGGGAGCCCTTCCCATAAATTGAATTAAGTGCTAGATAGTCAAATACAAAGAGATTCTTTGTTGGCAGAAGCAGCAGAAATCACAGCTTGAAAAATAGATCATATTTTAGCAGCACCTCCAAACCCAGACTTTCCCAGCATGGTGTCTTGTGGATGTGATGGGACTACAACTCCCATCACACCAGGAAAGCAATATCAACACATCTGGAGGGCAGCTTCTTGGGGGAGGCTGCTCTATCCCATCACTCCTGATGTTATTGTATGTCTTCCTTCCCCCAATCAACACCACCACAAATTGGTCTCACACTCTTGGGATGTTACCCCCAGGTCCAGTCTTTCTTCACCCCTAGTTGACCTTGGATATCAATTTAATATTTAAAAAAAGATGCTTTGGCAGTAGCCAAGAAGACACTTCCAGTGCAGAAAACTAGCCATGCCATAGATCCTGTTGGCTCAGCATGGGAGAAGCTCAAGGGCACTTAGTCAGGATAAATAAATTAAGATTGGAATCTGTATAGTCCCTTCACATAAGAGTGTGATGGTGGGTGATAGACCAGAAAGTTTGCCAGAAAGCTGGGAATCATAGGACACCTACCCCTAGAGATGACACCTCTTTGTGTAAGACATTTGTATTGATTGCCCTACCATTTCTACACATCTCTTGGCCATTCTTCTTCCTGGAAAATGCACCTGACTCCTGAGAAACTGCTTCAGGACACATTTCACCTGTTGGAATCAAGCAGAAAGTCAGACTCAAGCTTGACCCGTCAGCAATACTGGCTGTGCCACAAAGCAGTCTTCCTTCAGATTGGAGCTTTGTTTCTGGAATCGGTAAAGTATCCCCCACTGCAATCTTTTAATTCACTGTCTACTGCCACCTTTTATATCTTAGTTCTTGAGTGTGAGAGATTGTTTTGTGTATGTGTGTTGATTTCCCTTTTAATCAATAAACCAAACTAATTTGGAAGCTGCCTCTAGAGTTCTTGGGTTCATAATCATTATACATAGGTTTGTGTCCTGGCTTTAGAGTTGCCTGAAGCCCTTTTGCTGCTTCCTATTGAGCTAAATTAATTCCCCCATTGAATACAATTTGTGGGTGCGCTCCCAGGAACCTGTCATTTAGGGTAACAGGGAGAAGGAAAAAGGTAGGAGACATGATGCAATCTCCGCAGCCTGGAAAGAGATGCAATTGCATCTCAACTCTGAGCGTGAGTAACAACACCGTTTCCTGCCAAGGGCTGGAAAAGCAGAAAATAATAACTGAGACAAAAATTACAACATCCAATAGAGTAATACCCAGTACTTATATAGCACTTTCAAGTGTTGAAAGCACTAGTCCTTACAACAATCATGTATGGTGTATCAGTCATTAGGACCGACATTGAAACTTTGGAGGGAGGAGGAAGAGACTGAAGCTGAGAGAGAGAGCACAGTTTCTGTAAGGCCTCCTGGTAAATTAATGGTAGAGGCAAAACTGGAACCAGGAACTTCCTATTGTGCATCTCTTAGCCACTAAAAGCTACATCAGAAGTGTATCCACAATCATAACTTTGAAACTTCTTTGACTGTCATCACCCCACCCTGTGCAATTTGGGATTTGCAATTTAGTGAAGGATACTTAGAATTCTCTGCCAGGCAGCTTTATAAATGTTGCCTCCCTGGTGGTTCTGAAATCTCAAGGAAGCATTGCCTTAGCAGGCAGGATCAAATGGTACAAATTGTACAAGGCCAGGGTGGCTTCTTCTTTTTCTTCTTTCTCTTTGCTTCAATAAGTGCATCAGAATAGCCTTACAGGATCAGCCCAAATGCCTACCTAGTCCAGTATTCTGCTTTCACAGTAGCCAATCAGTTGCCAAAGCAGAATTCATAAGCCAGACATGAGGACAACCAAACTTGCCAGCTGACACTCTCCACTGATAAACAGAATCACACTGCACTCTGGTATACTGCGGGAATATTCACATATCCATCACCATAACCAGTAACTACTTACCTTCTAACCTTTGCCTCATCTCCTTGAAATGCTGTCCAAGTTGGTCGCCACCACTACACCTTGTAGTATCAGTTTCCAGAGCTTAACCACATACTATACCATTTCCAGATCTCAGGCCTGGCTAGCACTTCAGGGCAAAGGGAAGAAATCTCAGGAGAAGAACACTGCCTTGAAAATCTAACACAAACATGTATTTTTTTGGTCTCTTGTTGCCACAGGCTGATTTGGAGCAGCAACTGTAGACTGTTCGCTGTTCAAAAGCAGAGTTTTGAAAACTTTCTTTGGTGGACCACAATTTCCATGTAGTTTTAAAAGCAGTAGGGAAAACAGATGGGAAAAGAAGTTTTGTTTTGTTTTTTTCCTGCTCAGTGCCAAGCTTGGAAACTTTATCTTTCAACACATTTTTTCCATTTAGTTGACCTGATGTTTAATATCTGATTGACATGATCTAAACAACATGGTTTATGTTTAATGTATCATGTATAAGGAGGCACTACTAGCTCTCAGATGTTGGTCTTGAACTCTCAGGACCTAGCAGGCTCCTAACATGGCAACCCTAGCTGTGCGAAGTAACGTATCCTTTTCACTGTCCCAAATTTCCCTCCATCTTCAGTTGGGGACCTAGGCTCCAGGACAATGAGCAATAGCGGTAGCAAGTACATTTCTTTACTGCTTATCAGTGCACTTAAACACTCCCTAAGCGGTTTACAATGTGTAAGCTCATTCCCCCCAACAAGCTGAGTACTCATTTTAGCAACCTACAGAAGGATGCAAGGCTAAGTTGACCCTGGAGCCCAGCAGGATTGAACTCACAACCTTGCAACTGTGAGAGGCTGCAATGCCAGCATTTAACCACCGCACCATGAGGCAGTGAGGAATAAAGCTTTCCCCTATCAATCCCTCCCTAACCCTGATTTCTTTACTTACGTGCCTCTCCCTGAGTGCCACCACCACCAGCCCAAATCAGGTATGGTCCAATTCTGGCCTACAGGTAGCTTCCAGCTCTTGGACCTCAGTTTTATGGCATCTAATGCTTCCCACCAATTTCCCAAAGCCCCTCAATCCCCTATTTTAAAAAACCAAAACTTCTCTGAGTGTGATTGTTGAGGCAATTTTGCCCCCAAATTATGTAGAAAGCCCCCAAATGCATAAAAGCACATGGAAGTACTCCATCCTACCAGAGAACCACACCAATCTCCTAAATACCTCCATCCTCTGAAGGCCATCCCAGGAGCATCACTAGGGAGTTGCATGACGAGGGTTCAGTCTGCACCATGTGGCACCCTAAGTGAGGGTGCACCACTGCTCCCCAAACACCTGCCTTTTGGCAGAAACATTGTGGTGTTCGCCTGTGTCCCTTTAAAATGCTGAAGAGATGGTGTGAGTGGGACAAGACTCAGGGAGAGAAGAACGAAGAGGCTCCAGGACAATTTAAAAAAAAATATTTTAAATAAAAAATAATTTTTTAAACTTCTTTAAAATTTTTCTTTAAAAACATATCTTACCCAATGTTCACTTTAACCACATGAAACTCTGTACATGTAAATACATTAAGGCTGTGCATATGATATTGTAATTTAAGGGTATAATATTAATTTTGCTAGTTGTTTATATCACAACCATTACATTCAGTGATATACTGGAATGATGATTTATGGATAACATTAGTACAAAAAGAAAATACTGAGGATTCTGTATAGTGTGATATGGGAGGAGGTTGATGCAGGGAGGGGAGTGATGCCAACCATAGTGATGCCACTGGTCCACCCTTGTTGTAAGAGAAACAACTGCAAATGCCCCAGCCTTTCCTCACAAGGGAGTTGGTTGCACCCATCAATAGTTTCTATTTCCTTTTTCTACACCTTTTCCAAAGCTGTGATATCCCTTTTTCAGAGGACACCATACCCAGTATTCCCAGCATGGTTGTTTCTTAGCTGCTTTACCCATTTTTTACCCGTTTTCCAACACCATCATCTTCCCAAGGCGGCTCACAGAATGACGATGATGATTGATGATGATGATGTGCACAATAGCACTAACCCCCTCCCTCCCCAAATCCTTTAAATGTGATGCTTCAAAATGAAAAGAGTTCTGATAAAAGACAAGACTGCTCTCAGAAAATGTGCTCCCACACCGCAGTAGAGGAAAACTTCAGAAGACAGGGCTAAGGCTTCTCCCTCTGGGCCCGACGTAAGGGAAGATTTATTTTAAGCCTTCTTTCCTATCTTTGTTGCTGTTGTTTGTTCGTTAAATCATTTTCAGTTGCTTCAGGGATCCATTCCTTGGCACACCCTCATTGGCTGAATGCGCTTTGCTTATCCCTTCTACAGTCAAGCCTTCTGCTCCCAGCCTCCATTATGGTAAACACGGTATCTTAATTAAAGGACTCGGCTGGCTTGCTCAGCTCAGACAGATGGAGTCTTAATTTAATTAGTATACTTTAATTACCTATGATAATAAGACCTCCACCTGTGTCCAGTTTTTTTTCTCCCCTCCTCACCTTCCTTAAAATCAGCCGTCAGCAAAGACCACCACCGTGTCAGCAGCAAGCTGCAAAACTGCCATTAGTTTTAAAAAGCTGTCCTCCCGCGGATGAGATATTTCCAGAACACACTCTTCTAACTTCCTATTATTAAATAAAGAATCATCCGTATTTGTGGCACTTTACAGAGCTCACAATGCAAAAAAGGGAATGTTTGCATTAGAGCTTACACTACCCATGGAGAAAGGTGGGATATTAAATAAATAACTAAGACACCAGCAACTAAGGCTTCTGCCTCCAGGAACTTACACAGCCTAAATTTCATCAGCATGGGAGAACTGGGAAAGGGAAAGGCAACAGCAACCAGGGTCCCATACAACAGTGATATCTCGTTGCCTTGTGGGACAATTTTTTTTTAAATACTCTTTATTTCAAAAAATGGTAAAAGTCACAATAATAAAATAAAAGAAAATTAGAGATTATATGCGATTACGTACATCATGCAATTATTTGTCGTTTTTGTTTTTACACAGGTATATACGTTATTACTTCTGAACTTGTATTACATCCTTACATTTCCTTCAATCAAATCCCTTATGTGCTTATACTTTGTTTTGTATGTTTATATATACGTATATATATATATATATATGTATGTGTATATGTATATTAATTAACAGTGATAGTTCTTCTTTCGTCTGTACATTCTTGACCAATTTTCTTTCTGTGAAAAGATACTTCTGTAGGATTACAGCTGATATTTGTTATTTGAAATTTTTAATATTTATTCCTATTCATATTTTCCATATCTTGTCCATATAATCTTCCAAAGGGACAAATTTATTATATCCAGCTTGTTCAGAAGTGGGTACCTTCTGAACCAGCTGCTCTGGTGGCCAATTTTCTGCCCTTGGGACCCTGCCAAAAATTGGGAAGGGCACCCCCACAGGAGTTGCCAGAAGCCCACCGACTGAAAAAGAATTTGTTTTATCCCACATTTCCCAGTATACTGGGAGTCTAGGCAATTTACAAAAAATGGCGAATCCAGACTGGTTGAAAAATCACACGTTTTGTTCCTGTTCTTTCCTGAATTAAAGTAAACCAGACTGAGGAGCTGGTATACAAAGCCTCTGAACACAGCAGAAGCTGACAGAACAAATTCTGGGATAAACCAAAATCAGAAAGAACAGGAACAATATTTGAGACTTTCTAGTCTTTTTAATCAGTCTGGATGCAACCTTATAATCACTTACGTAAAAACATATTAAAAGTTATTTTTAAAATGCAATTAAACTATCCATATAATTAACAACCATTTTAAACAAACTGAGTAAAAGATCAAAATTAGCTACACAGCACACCGTTTAGTCCATATGGTCAGTTCCTAAAAACCAGTAAGAACAGAAGGGTTTCACTTGCCAATGGAAGGACAGCAATGGAAGGAGAGCCCAAGAGAAACCACAGGAAGGCTCTCTTCTTTGTTCCCATCAAATATTCCTGGGAAGGTGGTGGAACCAAGAGAAGGGCCTTCCTCAAAGATCTTAGAGCTCCCATAGGCTCATATGGGAAGATATAATACTTGAGATAGTCTGAAGCTAAGCTATGTTGTTCTATATATTATATTCTACATTCTGAGCTATATAATTCAGAGATACAGCCGTGTTGGTCTAGTATATCACTACGCAAAGTGATCTTGTAGCACCTAACTGTGCAAAAGCTCACAATGACTCCATGGCACATATTATACACATATTATAACACTGGTTAACTCCACAGCCTCATGACGACATGCTGGGCCAGTTTAACATATCTCCTTTCTGGTATACACCACATTCCAAAACTCCTTCCACCATTCAAATGGTCATCTACCCACCTTGTCTTTAGGCAACATCTTTCCTCCTGTCTTTGTCCCTCAACGATCATGGTTAAAACTGAACTTGTCACTTCATCACCATATCCGTATGTTTTGCATTTCTATGGCTATTCAGACATTGATTATAAAGGTCCTTCACTGGGCACCACTTCACTCCATGTAGCTGAGGAGACAGACATGGTCTACAAAAGGTAAAATTCAAATGCATACCCGTTAATCTGTAAAATCAGTACGCAAAGGGATCTGGTAACACCTTTGAAATTAATTGAAAGAAAGAAGTTGGTAGCACAAGCTTTTGTAGACTTCAGCCTACTTCCTCATAGATGCAGAGGAAGTAGGCTGAAGTCTACAAAAGCTCGTGTTACCAACTTCTTTCAGTTAGTCTCAAAGGTGCTACCAGATCTGTTTGCATACTGACAGTGTACAAAAGCTTATGCTACAGATTCTTTTACACATTAGCCTCAAAGGTGCTACAAAATCCCTTTTCATACTGAGCCGTATAAGGCTTTATAGATCCTAAGCAGCACTTTGAATTGTGGCTGGAAAATGGACTGGCAGTCAGTGGAACTGTTGCAGCAGGAAGGTTGTATGTACCTCATAGCCAGCTCCAGATAATAAACAGGCTGCAGCTCTCTAGGCCAACTGAAATTTCTGAGCACTTTTCAAAGGCAGCCCCACATATAGCACATTACCGATTACAGTAATTCTCCTCTCTCTATCTCTCTCTCACACACACACACACAACCTCTGAGAGTATGAAAATAACATGTTAAAAGTAACAGTGTTCCCTTTTCGGCAAAGAAGGATAGCACCATTACTTTTTAACACTTTAACAAGAACTAAGAAACAGCCAACATCCTGTATTGCGAAGTCAAAGTTTTGTATTGCATTTCTGCAAAAATGTCAATTTGCAGGATTATTTTTGGCTAATTAGGAGTTGTTTGGGGGTTTGGGCTACATTTTGTTTGGAAACCACTGACTGTGACACATTAATAATAAGTTATGTTACTCATTACAAGTGATGAGTAACAGTTTACTCTCTAAGTGTGTGTAATGCAGTGTGTGTAATTTTGGGGAGCAATGATTCCAAGTCCTCCTTCCTCACTCCCCTATATATACTGTGTTTCCCTGAAAATAAGAGTGTCTTATATTAATTTTTTCTCCCAAAGATAAGCTAGGTCTTCTTTTCAGGGAATGTCTTATTTTTCCATGAAAAAATTCACATTTATTGTTGAACAAAACAAATGAACATTTATTATATACTGTATATATATTTATATACAAAAAATTTGCCAGGTCTTACTTTCGGGGGGTGCCTTATATTTAGCAATTCTGCAAAACCTCTACTGGGTCTTATTTTCTAGGGATGTCTTATTTTTGGGAAACAAGGTATATATGTCTGTGTGTGTGCTTTAAGTCACGTGTTGACTTATGATAACTCTATGAATTTCATTGGGTTTTCTCAGGCAAAAAATACTTAAAAGGTGCTTTTGCCAATTCATTCCTCTGAAATGTAGTCTACAATATACAGGAGTTTATCACACGACGGGAATTGGAAGTATAACCCAATGGCAATCTGAACACAATCATGGGGTTTCATGTTATTGCGTGAAAGCTGATCACATGCATTTTCTGGCAAAGGGAAGTCCTTCCGAAAGCAATTGGGGGGTTTCACGTTATTGCGTGAGAAACTATCATACGCAATTTCGGGCACAGGGAGGCAATTTCGGGCAGTTCTGAATGCAATGCAGCATCAATACACAATCACGTAAATTCGCTGAACTAGCAAATTCACTCATTTCTGAACTGGCCCCATTTTCATTTCTTTCGAAATTAAGAGAAATTCCTCCCGTGTGATAACGTCCATAGTATTAGTTGGTGGTTTTCCGCCAACTAATACTGTCTCTGCTTAGCTTCTGAATTCAGACAGGATTTGGTACCTTTAGGCCCAACACTGTTTTTGTGCTTAGCCTATATCATAAGGCTGCTGAGGAAAATTGAAGGAAGGGAGGAGGAGAGAAGGAACATCTGTGCAGTCTTGAGCTCCAGGGAGAAAAAAAAACCAGGATCCATATGCAAACAACCATCACCAATTCAAACAGGTTGCTTTCAGCACCAGGTGAAGATTTTTAAAAAATATCCTAAATCTTTCAAAATTGTTTTTTTGGTCTTTCGATATCAATGTTGCTTTATTTTTATTATTACAGTGGGCCCTCCACATTTGTTGAGGTTATGCGTGAAGGACTCCCATGAATGTGGACAAACCACAAATTAAAAAAAAATCTTTTTGCCTAGGACAACACGTCTCTAGGAATCTACAGGTTCTCCAATGCAACTCTATGGTGAACATCTGCCAGATGTTGATCATAGAGATCATAGAATCATGCTGGGGGACCTCCAAATGCTCAGAGAAGTGATTTCTCTAGGAACATCTAGGTTATCCAGCACAACTTCATGGTCAATGTCCAGCAGAGTTGTGTGGGAGGAATTAAGAGATTCCTAGAGAGAACATATTAATCAAAACCTCAAATAATCAAAGCTGCAAAAGTTAAAGCCACAAATGTGGAGGGCCAACTGTATTGCTATTTTTGCCAGTAGTTTTGCTGTGAGGAGAGCCAGTGTGGTATAGTGGTTTGAACACTGGACTGACACTGGAAGATCAAGGTTTGGATCTCCTCTTAGCCATGGAAACCCAGTGGGTGGTCTTGGGCAAGTCATCCTCTCAGCCTCAGAGGAAGGCAAGAGCAAACCTCTACTGAACAAATCTTGTAAACAAAACCCTGTCGTCAATTTGCCTTAGGGTAACCATAAGTCAGAAATGGCTTAGGCATGTAACAAGTTTTCCTATGGTGTTAGGTGTTCTTACCCCAGTTTTGTAGATGGCAAGGTACAACCCCAGAAGTGCATTCTGTCCTCTTCCATTATATAGTCAGTCCTTGGTATTTTCTGGGATTTGTTCCAGGACCCCTGTGGATACCAAAATCATTGCTGCTCAAGTCCCATTAAATACAATGGCAGAAAAGTGGTTGGCGTGTGTGTGTGTGTGTAACATACTTCCAAGTCATGTATGATTGAATCTGTGGACAAAGACTCCATGGAAATGGAGGGCCAACTGCATTTTCCCTCAATCCCCAAATTGCAAACATTGCAGAAACTTAAAATATCAGATGAGTATTAACAAATCCAGTTTAGGCATCCAAGGGACTGCAAACACAGCAAACAGAGGAATGTTAGGTGTGATTTTCAGTGTCTCTCACTCTGCAATTCTAGAAATTTGGGAGGTGAAGGAAAATTTGGGGGGGGGTCTTATTTGCAGGAGCAAAGCCCTCATTTTGGCACCTGCTCCTTCAGTAGCGAGACCCCTGCACAATGCTTGACAATATTATTTAGCCTTTGACCCATCAGACAGTGAGATAAGCCTTCAGCCCCTTCTTCTCTCTGGGATCAATGTGAGATCTTTCTCTTTCCCACAGTAGTGGTGAAAATGAGAGGGGTATGAAAAGAGAAAGAGAGAGAGAATGCACTGGTCAGAGTTGTGTGTGCTGCTGAGCTGTTTGGTTTTTTAAATTTTGAAAGTATGTGCGTGCGATTAAGCTCTATTTGTCTCCTCAGTTCAGGGGGAAAAAAGCTTGTTCCAGCTGCACAAAAACCACAGTGAACGCAACAGGCTGACACTTATTAAGGATCAATTCACACTCCTGTATGTGTGTGAATGTGCCCCTTCAAAGTGCCAAGAAAAGGAGATGTTCAGTGGCAGCGGCAGCCCACAGCTGCTTTTCTTGGGTGGTGAGGCAGGAGGAGGGAAGCAGATATATCTGTCAGCAAAAAAGACCACCAAGTTGTTCGCCAGAAGTCACTCGGCAGCTCAACAGATGGCCGGGTTTTTGCACTGCCACCAGGGATTGCGACCGTACGAAATGCTGAGCTGCATACAAATGAATGGTTGGTGTTCCAGAACAGCAGTACCTTTCCAGCCATTCAACAAATATAATTTTGGCTTCTCTTGCTTGCTATCTGGCGACCGAATGCACAGGGCCTAGAGGGACTCCAAGCTGGCAAGAGGAGCTCTTGCTGAAGAGAAGGGCCAATGCATCTGCCATAAAGCAGAGACTGGCCAACAGATGCCTGCCACCCTTGACCAAACATCAAATATAAATCCAACACAGGTTGTGCTGTTTTGAAGGAGAACAACCTGTGCACATGCTGCAGGAGGAAGATGTTGGTGAAGCAAACAAGTCCAGATAACTTAAACGAATGAGTCCAGCCATATAATGCATAGAAAGCATATAGGCCATAGAAAGCATAGAAAGCAAATAGGAAGAAGTTTGAGAGAAGAAATGTTTGCATTTGTAAAATGTTGATCATGACAAATCCACAGTTTAGTTAAGTTTGTGTTTCTAATCAGACAGTAAGGCAAAACTCCAGCAAACTCCAGCAAAATACACACTTGATCTGGTCATATATACATGTAAATACATGTCCGTGCATACATATCAATACCCACAAATGTGGGGGACAGTGGTGTAGTGTAAATATTTACGCATCTTGGGATAAGGCTCTTCTTTCTTTCAGTTCTTCCTAAATTGTCTGATATGGGGCAGGGGGATGAGGGTGTTTTTTCCAGTGTACCAGGTACCAGTACCATATTTCTGCACATTGATTACACTGTTTCTTCCTTACATAGAAACTTGCTGTGGAGCAGCAGGCAACAGCTCACAGATTAGCACTGAACCATGGTTCACTACTTTGAGTAGCACTGGTATAAACTGTGAAGTGCAGGCCCTCATCCTCATAGCAGTTCCCCCAAGAAAAGTCCAAAAATGCAGGTGACTGTGCTACTCTCTCGCTATATATTTTTGTTTCTCCCCATTAAGAATAGGTGTTTTGTAAAGTTAATGAGTCTTGCCCACTCAAAACCAAGAGGCAGAAACCATGGAGCATCTAATGAAATCTACAGAGGAAAGAAGAGCCATGTACCAAGATGCTTAAAATATGGTTTAATAAAACAGCCATCTTTTGAGCATCTTGACACACCTCTCAATGCCAAGCCATACCAAATATTTTGGGTTACAAGAGGAACAGCTCATAACCATACATTGTTGCTAGTAGGTCTATTTTCTCTTGAGCTACTATAGAGCTTGCAGCTAAACTTAGAACAGGAAATATCAAGTTAGGTGGGTTAGCAGATATTGTAGTCCCTGATAAGCAAAGGGTCCTGCTCCTAGCTCCATTACACCAGTGAGGGAGAAGTTTCTTTATTTACTTATTCAAATATTTCTGTCCCACACTGCTGTCACAAGATGGCAGGCAGTGTACAAGTAAAATCAATTTAAACAGTTTAAAACAATAATTTGAAGAGTTCAAAAGCATATTTAACAATTTGGCAAATTTAAAAATACTGTAGGTTTAAAAACCTGAAACAGTTTAAAACCATGCACATAGGCAATTTGGGGTTAATCAGTTAGGTCCCAAAGGCTTTCATAAACATTCAGGTTTTTACTTGGTGCCAACCAGGCCTTCTAGGAGTAGGGCATTCAAGTAGGGTGCCACAGCTGAGAAGGCCATCCCCCAAGTCCTCACACAGCATACAGGTATAACTCTGTTAACAAAGGTGATGTGTTCCTGAACATTATTTAACAAAATATTTGGTACAAGAGGTAAAAAAAAATAGCATGAAAAGAGTAAGTTCTTACACCACAGAAAAGATCAGTTCAACATGTTTCAGCAAACTTTTTATCCAAAGCTAACAACATGCACAGGTGAAATGAAGCACTCAGGTCAGGCAAGTCTTACGTAAGTAGACAGAAACATTCTGAACCTTTTAGAGACCACTTGAATGCTTCTTCAAAAAGGTATCTTTCACCAGCCTTCACTTTTAATATGATTCCTATTTTAGTGGACAAACTTTGAGATGTATACTTGTTTAACATGTTGGGGGTAGCTGATGAAGCAGGCTTGGCAGCTCCTCATTTTTCTCCGTTTTGCTGCTGACATGCTCTGGAGACACCCACTGTCTGCCTTGCCTATTGTAAGCAGGCACACATTTCTACATTAGGATCAGCTAGAAGGGAATCCCATTCCTCCCCAGCTCAAACTTTGTTTATTGCAGATACAATACTTTAACCGGACACTGGAAATCTGTGTTTCTCAAGCCCTCCTTTCCCATGTTCCCTATGCTGCTGCTGCTGCTGCTGCTAAAAACTTTCAGCTAGACAGGGGATGAAGAGAAAGAGTCGGTAGAAAAAGCCTTTGCAAAAAAAAGAGCTTCTTAATGAGAACCTCCTTTGCCTGTACTGACTCCATTGGTGGGACACAGAGGAGGGCTTTTCTAGTAGATCTTAGTTAGATTCTTAAGCAAGAATATATAGGGAGTGGTGCTCCTTCAAATATCAAGGTCCCAAGCCATTTAGGGCTTTAAATCTCTCTCTCTCTCTCAAGCAACCTCACTTACAAAATAATGGGGCAAGTGTGGCCTGTGAAAGACATTCTTCCTCTGCATGTCTAAAGGGGAAGTCTTTAACTTCAGCTGAGATATATCCAACATTGAATAGCAGTATGACAACCTGAATTATTGCAGAGATGATGAGCTCACAAATTAAATTAGCCTGCAAAAAGGCAAACAAATTAAAAGGAGCCGTTTGGAATTAAAACTGATGTATAATTTATAACTGAGCTTCCAAAAAACGTGAAGGCTTTATGATTTGTGAATACAGACTGCAGTTCCCTCTTGAGGCAATGGTGATGCAATACAGCAGTTTCTTTCATACCTTTGTTCATCATAACAAGATACATTGAGAAACTACAGCCATGAAGCATCTTCAGGGAAAGAAAAGCTGAGCTTCCAGACAGGATCATCCTTCATTAAAATTAAGGCAGTAACCTCTTTATAAAACTAGATTACAAGGAAAGGGGAAATACAAACATGTGGCCTTAGCTCCAGACTAACAGCAGAACATGAAAAAGTAACTTTTAGACTACAATTCCCAGAATCATCCAGATAGCATTCCAATGGCCATCTTAGTGGTGGGATTTCCGGGACATGTAGTTCCCAAAGGTAAAGTTTCCAGGCTCTAAATATCCCAATAATGCATATTTTATTATTATCTTCCCACCACAAAAGGTCTTTCTCTCTGTCCCCATTCCCCAAAGATCATACATAACCTGGGCTGTGCAGGCTGTCTCACAGAAATCTGAGGATGTATGAAACGGGAGGGAAATTCATGCAGACATTCCATTATTAGATCTTTTGGACACCATGTTCCAGTATCACAACAAACCACATACTCTAGCTTTGCCTGCCTACGAAGGTTGGTCTCCTGCCTTATTTTGGCTAGCTCCCTCCTTTCACCTTGAAGTTTTAATTTTAGCTATTAAATTCTAGCTCATTATCCTCTAGAGAACATTTTCACAAACTAGCACCCTCCAGATGTTATTGGCTTGATCAAAAGACCCAATATACCTGACAAATGGTGGATGGGTTGATGAGATGGGAGTTCAAATCCAGAACATCTGGACTTCTTTGACTGGCAGAGGTTCTTCAGGGTTTCTGACAGAGGACTTTCCCAATCCTACCTGGAAAATGTGAGTGAATGAACCTGGGACCTTTCCAATAAGCCATGACCTTATTTCCCAAAAGTACTGGCCTTGGAACATCATCTTACTTAGACTTGGTTAATCTCCCATCCCACTGCATCTACCATAAATGCAGAAATGTGAGAACAAGGAGGGTGTGTTTCTGGGTTAATGCAGAATACATTTCCCTCATTGAATAGCCCAAACTGCGAGCGCCACCACACAGAGACCCGTAATTGTGTGGGAAGGCTTTGAAGTATTTCTGAAACCAGCATGTCTCATTTTAGAAATTGCATTACCAACTGCCCTGGGAGAAAAGCAGGCAAAAAATACCATCTGCAACAGCTGGTCATTATTTCTTCTTCTATTACTGTGCTTCCACATTTGACTTTCTTTCTCTCTCACTCTCTCTCTGTCTCCCATCCTACTACCATTGCTTTTCAAGTTTCCTGAACCAGTTCTGTTGCCGTTTAATAGAAAACTGAAAACTGGAACAGAACCTGAACTTACAAGAAGGTAGACAGAGCACCTCACATATATTTGGGAATCCAAATAATGCTGTGGCACTATTACTGCAGACTTTGGAAAAGCTACCTTTTTGGACTATGGCTCCCAGAATCCCCCAGCCAACATGGGGAGCTTTAATGCAAAGAAAAGTAATATTCAAAGTCTGAATTACTGGAGCTTCTGTCATCTTCAGTCTCAGAAAACCTCATGCACTGTAAATCTATCGATACACAGACACCTTTGTTTGATATGACACAACCAATGTATAGTAAACCTTACAACACATTTAGTTTCTGCTTTCTAGTGAGCTGGAACATATGTCAGAATCAAAAGAATAGTTAAGATACTTGTTGCCTATACCAGTAGTAACTCTACCAGTTGCAGGGGACTCTGGCAAATCCCATTTAAATCAAGCATTTTTCTTGCTTTGCTTGACTTAACATCCCAAGTAAATAGTGCTTGGGGAAGCAAGTGGAATAAAAGACTATGAATTAGGGATAGACTAGCTCCCTATGTCCTTCACTAGGAACAAACCTGAAGTAACTGGGTTAATTTCCCAGAGGTTATAATGTCTAGTAAATTAATCTGATTTTTAAGGTCTGAACTGAGTCCCTAGGTAGAAACCCATATATGATTTGGACTACAGGTCAAAACCCGGGTGTTGCCTTCATGCTCGCCAACAACCTCTCTCTAAGTAGATTAGAACCTGGGTCCTCCAGGGCCTTGTCCACCATTTGCCCACCACCTCTCAGAGCTGGCTCCACATTCATAGCATGAAGACAGTAAATCTCTAAAACTCTAGTCATCATTACAGAAATGTATTTCTACATGTAGCCAGGAATGTCTCTCACTACCAAGGAGTCTCTGTTGATGGCAGGAATGCTGGCTTCAGCAAGGGAAGGTCTCTAGATGAGTGCTGTTGTTGGGTACCTTCAAGTTGTTTCCAACTAATGGCAGCCCTAAGATAAACATATCACAAGGTTTTCTTGGCAAGTTTCTTCAGAGGAGGTTTGTTATTGCCATCCTCTGCAGCTGAGATAGTGTGACTTGCCCAAGATCACCCAGTGAGTTTACATGGCTGAGCCAGGATTCAAATCTTGGTCTCCAGAGTCGTAGCCCAAATCTTAAACCAATGCACAACACTGGCTCTGTAGGATGAGTGTCAGCAAAGAGCAACGTCATCAGAATGTATCAGGATCACTTGCACGAATGTGGTCAACTCTACTATAAGATTAGACTTGGACTTACCCTAGAGTCCAGACAGCATGTAAGACCCTAAACCAGGAGTTAGCAACTTGGGTCCATGAACCATTTGAGGTTTCCTAGATTGGCTGTAGGCTACACTTGCTACTAACAGAATATCAGGAGCAAAACCATTCAAAGCAAGAAAAATGCTTGCTCTAAATGGGATTTTTCCACTTTCCAATCAAAAGCCAGCGGCAGTGCCAGAATGGGTCACCAAATTTTGGTGGCATTTTTAAATAACAGAAAAAATGGCTGGCATGGGGCACTTGCCACATACCAGCCTTATGTTGCCCACCTCTTCTCTAAACCATTTGGAATGTAGATTGACATAAGCTCCAGAACACTGCCTCCTCGAACTGACTGTTCATGAGCACATGAACAGGATACAATTATAAATGTAAGGAAGCTAAATTGTAGGGAGATCTTGGAAGTTTTTAAAGGCCTTCTAGCTATTAATCAAGTCTGGTGTGGAAATCATGTGGTGGGAGGAGACACTGTCCTAAATTTATTTGTGTGTGTGCATATGCGTGTGTGTTTAAAAGTGATGCACCAAGGTAATTAGTTTAGCAAGACAGTCTTTGTCAAAGACTCCAAACAGTCTTCTGAAAACAAAAAAGAACAAAAGCAGGCCACAGATTTTCCCAGATGCAGCTACATACAGACATAAGGAAGGGTGTCTTTCAGCGTAGAACAAAAGCTAAACAGCTTTCAAAGCAAACCAGCTCCCTGGTCTGTTGTTTTGTTGGTAAACAGATGAACTGTTGTCTTTTATAAAGGGAGAATTGGGAGGGGGGAAGAAAGGTAAGATAAACTCTCACAATAAACAAGAGAAATACTTCAGCAGAATCCGCCAATAACAATTTAAAGCTCAAGGGAGATGGGCAGTGAAAGATCTCTTTCGCCAATAATAGTTGGTTTGCTGTTAGAATGTGGAAATGCTCCAAAGCTTCTGGGGTTTAAAGTTCCCTCTCTACATTTATTGTTTGCCTAAAGGAAACAATGGATCTGTGGATGAGTTTTTCATTTCACCAGCACCAAGAAAATCCAAGCCCTAAGAGTCAGGATCTGACGTCTGTAGGCAGAGGTTCTATAAAAATTAGGATGGGAACTTTTCCCTCTTTTTAACCCCCACCCCCATAATGCAAGGCTATCTGGGATTCCAGATAGAAAATACGTTCACACAATTAATGATGAATGTAAAAAAATTAACAACACAAGATGTAGTAGTGACCCCTAGATTAGGCAAAATCACAGCAAAGAAGCGTATCAAGTGGTATAAGTAATGAATAAGATAGCTTCCAGAAACCTTCCGAAAACCTTGAAAAAATTTGTTGTTCCTGCTGAGGATCATGGGTCCTAAAGTCCAATACATAATTTTGCCAAAGATCTAGGAATGAGGCACTTGAAAGTGAATAGTGAAGAAGACGGAAAGGCACAGATGGGAGTGAAAGGAGTTCAAGAGGTCTGGAAGTGGACAAGCATGAGTGGAGTTAACTGAGTTAAAAAAGCAGTGTACTGTGAGACACTGTCAGGGTGGAGAGGAGAAAACCTTTCAGAGAAATGTGAAGGCAACACAGATTGCCATCTACAGGATTACTTCTCATACAGTTTGGAACTTTAGAATAAAGACCAGGAAAATGGAAGACAAAATTCATACAATCACAGAGTTGGAAGGAGCCCTATGGGTCATTGAGTCCAACCCTCTGCTCAATGCAGGATCTTCAGCTGGAGCATCGCAGCAACTAGCTGTCCAGCCTCTTTCTGAAGACATCTAGAGACCCTACCACCTCTTTGGCAACTGGCTCCATTGCCCAACGGCACTCATGGTCAAGTTCCTTTTAATGTTCAACTGAAATCTACCCGCTTGTAACTTAAAACCATTAGACCGAGATCTGCCCTCCAAGAGAATAAGCATCCCCCCACCCACCCTTTGCGGCAGCCTTTGTTCATCAAACTAAAGGTTCTCAGCTCCTTCAAAATCTCCTCCTGTGTTTTGTTCTCCATTTTAATAAAGGTTATGGGTCTCCATTTCCACTTACCTCCAGTCATCCCAAGTTGCATATTTCTTAACATCCATTCACAAACCTCCATGGAAGCAATAAAGGAAAAAGGGGAAGACAGACAAGCTTTTTGTCTAGATAAAATAAGGGATGATTGGGAAGAGAAATGAGTATAGAGAAACTGTAGGAAACATTGAATGGGACCTACTGCAGTAGAATAATACTATTCAGGGCGCATGGTAATTAGCCTGGGACAAGAAGCAGGTGTCATAAAATGGAATACAATAACAGCAGTATTTTACTGAAAAAGCAAACACTATGCCTGTGGAGCCAAAAAGCACGTATGTTAAAAGCACAATGCGCTGGTTATATTTGGCCGACGATGCACAGACTTTGAAGAATTCTTACCTAATGCAAGAGCAAAGGCAGGAGTCCAGCACACCAAAAAGAATGAGTCCAATGGTTAGAGTGTACGACTGGGACTTAGAAGACATAATCATCCATGAAAATCCCTGTTTAATTTAGGCCAGTGACACCATCTCTCAGCCTCACTTACCTTACTGTGTTGGTGGAACGATAAAGTGGGCAAAAGGAAAGACATGTACTGTATGTCACCTTGAGCTTATTTGGAGCGAAGGCAGAATATTAATATAAGAAAGAGTCCTGTGGCACCTGAAGGCTTAATACATGCTGTAGCACAATAATACTCAAACTTTTTACTCTTGGGGAGCCCCCTTTATATCTCCAGGTGGAATTTCCCCCAACTCTACGTAGTATAGGAATAAAAATATTGCTTGCTTAGCGTGCATATTGTCGTTCACACATTCACATATATTTAAATTTTCACATTTTATACGGAAATAACATTCCAATTAGAACAGTAAATACATTGTTTAAATAAATTCAATATTTAACTCAACATGTGTAAAAAAGTTTGGAAAGAGGAGGGGGATCAGGGCCTCCAAGTCTCATGCCCCCCTCCTTGAGCAAGTCATGCCCCCCCAGGGGTCTTGCCCCACCTTTTGAGAACCACTGTTGTAGCTTAAGCTTTTACAGGCTCCAGGTTTATCATGCAACATTTGTACCCAACCAAGCAGCCTCTAGCACACAAACACACGGGCAACAACATACTCCTTAGGCCATAAAGTGTACAAAATGCCTGTCTTTTTGTTGCAGAAGACTAACACAGCTTTCCTTCTGAAAATAATGCAACTTACAGTTATGATTAAATAAAATCCTGGTATGTTTATTAAAGATATTTTACCCTGTTCTTCAGCCAACAACATTCCTATATAAATTAAAAGCAAAGAAGCCTTTGAAAAATAAACACTCTATTAGAATGAAAACCATTTTTTTCCTGACTCATCAGTGATCATGTTTCAAGATCCACATATCCTAAAATTTTATTTCCGACATCATAAATTGCAAATACAACTTCCAATTTCCTGCATTCTAAGTCCTTCATATTTTGGATATGTGAAAGCTTGAAACAGGTGTTCTCTTTCGGAGCCACATTTTTTTAGGAGGCACACAAGACCACGTGAGAAGCTGATGGGTGGAAAGTCACCTTGTGAGCATGTGCTTTCAAGTCACCTGTTGATTTATGGTGACACTATGAATTTTATAGGGGTTTCTTAGGCAAGGAATACTCAAGAGGTGATTTTGCCAGTTCTTTCTTCTAAATTATAACTTTCAGTATTCATTGGTGATCTGTCATCCAAGTACTAACCAGGGCTGACCCTGCTTAGCTGCCAAATTTAGACAGGATCAGGTGTCTCTTTGGTATTGGGACATGTCTGAAAAGTCACCTTGGGGCAGCCTAGAAGGCAAATGTTTCTTAGAGCCCAGAATGCCAGCTCAGATGGCTTCCTCTTTAAATGTCTGCCTGAATTACAGTTTAGATAAATATACCCTTCCCCTCCTTGTAGAAATTCAGCTTGCCCAACTGTTCATCTGGCTCGGACATCTCTGCAGTAGCACAACATACACTGCAGACAGAAAGCTGCAGTTTGGATTTTGAAGGAGGCAGGGAGGGACATTAGTGGGAGGTTTATGAACAGTATGCTGCAGTTCTGATGCTACTATCGCCAGATGGCTTCAGCCGTATCAATTACTGTTTATTAAAAAGAAAGAGATCCACACAGTAAAAAACTGGGAGATGAAACACTAAGCTTGCAGAAAGGAGACGCAATACCAACAAGTTGCCACTTTCAAGGTCTTTCAGATCAAGCCTGGGGAGATGTCAGGTTTTCAGGATCTACTTTTTAATATTAGAACTCTAAAATCTAACAACTAGAACCTGATTAAAGAACTTTGAGCCCAGTGTGAGCACCAAAACTAAACAGAGCTTTCAATCCATCTCTTGGGGAAAAATAAATCTACTCCTGGTTACCCTGCTTTCTTGATTTCAGCAGTACAATTTCAAATGGGTGGGTAGGAGGAGTTGTTTTTCTGTTTTTATTGTTAAAACAACTAGGAGATGGAAATCCTTGCTGATTTACTACTGTAGGGGTAACAACTGTGCAACTCTCCAGATGTTATCAGGCCGAACGTGAGGAAAACAACTACACTACAGAAACTATCCAGAGAATCAGCAATATATCCAGAACTACTGTAATTTCTGTTTCCCCTCCCCAGACCCTAAATTCTACTCTGACTGTGTAATCCAAAAGAGTACAGCAGCAGTCCTTTTATCATGAGCAACTAGTCATATGTAACAAGTGACTATTCTGGACAGTGGGGTACATTTCCATATGGACCAAGGACGCCTCCTAACATATTTCAATGGTGCTCTCAGAAGAAAGACAGGAACTTGTCTGGAAAAGCACTTGGTCCAGCACCTTGATCCACAGTGAATTTCTGTAATTTTGCAGACATCATTTAAAGTGACTGATTCACTGAGCTACAAAACAACATAGTCTCTACAAGCCAGATTAGTTGCAGGGAATTCTAAATTTGATTCTATTACACCTATTTTAGAATCCCTACACTGGCTGCCTATTAGCTTCCGGGCACAGTATAAGGTGTTGGTCATTACCTATAAAGCCCTACATGGCTTGAGTCCAGCATACTTGAGGGAACGCCTCCTTCCATACAATCCTTCCTGCATACTCAGGCCCTTTGGGAGTAACCTACTGTAGTCAAAGAAAACCAGGCTGGTGGCAACCTCCCAGAGGACCTTTTCAGGGGCTGCTCCAAAAATATGCAATGACCTGCTGGAGGAGATCTGCAATATAACATCATTGGAGGCCTTCAAGAAGGCAATAAAGACGGATCTCTTCTGGCAGACCTTCCCTAATTGACCTCCTCAGATTTTTTTTTTTAACAGTCCGTCTGTCTCACTGCTCTCATTGAATGCTTTCCAATCTTATTATGAATTGTTGTTTTTTTAACTGTTCCCCACTTGCTCTTATCCACCTCGATCCAACACAGGGAGAGGCAGGATACAAATAAATATATATTTTAATTATATTATATTATTATTACAAGGAGGCTACCTTCTTCCTTGCAACTCATTTCAAACTCAGCTATTTGCCAAGAGCAGTTTATAGACAGTTTATAGACAGGAAGCCCTGGGGTTTGAAGGCAGCCAGAGACCATCTCAGTGTCTTTTATTCAGCTTTGGCTCCAGATGGGGCCATGTCTGGAACCAAGAGAAGACAATCAGGGATAATAATCACGTATGGAAGGACACATAGGAAGCTAATCTTACACTGAGACAGAACCTTTGGTCCATAGCACTGATTATCACTAGTTCTGACTGCAAGCACCTCTCAAGAGCTTCAGGATCAGTGGTATTGTTTACTCACAGACGGCAGCAGGGAGGGAACAAAATGGCACACTCCCCCATGGTGTGTGCACAGGGCCGCATGCTCAATGTGACCCCAATATTGGTGATTTTCCCGATTTGTTTTGGGGGGGGGGTCCAGAAAGGACGAGGCGACTGTAGTTTAATGCTATTTTGAATGTTTTAATTTGTAAGCCATTTGTATTCCGATTTGGGGGGAAAGGTGGGATATAATAACAACAAAAATAATAATGGGTCAGTCACCAATACAGCATCATGAATAATGATAAGAGAACCTTAAAGATGACACCCCAGATGTAGAATGCCTCCTAAGTCTCATGTGGCATCCACCTTCTATTCTTGGAGTCAACAAACAAAGAAGTGTGTATGTGTTTTTAGATTTCTCCCAGAGTTTTTGGAAGACTTATAGAATCTGGAAGTCATACGTATTGCGATAATTTGTATTGGTTAGCAATGTGTGCTGTATGGATTATTTTATTCTCTGCTTTTTTATGTTTTAAGGCACATTTGTACTTTATGGATTTGGATAATCTTTTAATGTTTTTTTAAAATATATTATCAGAAAGCTGCCCAGGTAAGTTTGATTACAGGGTGGGTACAAAAAAACGATTAATCCAGAAAAGATGGAGCTTGGCACATGATACTCTTATCCTACTGATGTCCATTTCAGGTCTTTGAAAAGGAAAGTCTTGCATCCAGAGCTCTGCAAAATGCATCTGTGCACTAGGTGAGTAGCTTTTAAATTGTGCCCACAGAGGTAAAAACATAGAATCAGTGTTTAAAGGAATTCCAAGGGCTATCTAATCCAACCCTCTGCAATGAAAGAATACGTAGCTAAAGCATTCCTGAGATGGCTACTGATCCTCTGTTTAAAGACCTCCAACACGTTCCAAATTAAAAATCTCCCTTTGTTCCTTAATCTCTGCTCTCATTTCACCTCCTCTTTATATTGAAAGTGCTTATATATCAACATAAATACAATTATTTGGGGGAAATCTGCCATGAAGACCCATTCTGGGCCTTTACCTCTCCCCAGAGGAAAGAGAAGGTCACATAAGTCCCAGCATGGATTGCCTTTTCTGCCATGTGCCTTTGGTTCCCCTGGGAAGAAGATTGCCAAAACCAGCCTTGATTTCCAGTCAAGCGCCTCCCTGAAGAAAAGGGAGGGCTGGTGATGTCAAGGTCCGTTTAACTTCTTGCAAGTGTGTCTGCATCCTCCAAGTAGAAGCTGAGGCAAGAGACTCCCTGAGCAGTTATAGCTGCTCCTGCAAACCCAATGGGGATGAAATCTTTGTCAAGTTACAGCAAACCTTTCGGTAAACAACACATCTTCTTCCGTGGAATAATTAAGGCAGCTTCTTGCTCATACCTAGAGACGCAGAAGGGATACAATTGATTCTAGCAAGCTTTCCTGTTATTAAAAATGCAACACTCAAAACGCTGTTTAAACTGGTAAATTGGGTTTATACTACCAGCATAAAAAAGAAAGGGGAAAAAACCATCTAAAGGATGCAGGGGAAAAAAAGATACCAAGGTTTTTGGAAGACTTTTGGCCAGCATAAAAAGCACTCTGTCCTTAAGAGCTCAGAAAAACAACAGCACAAAGATGTGAGATTATATCTATGTCATTCTCCCCACTAACATCTATAATAAGAGGTAGACCTCTTCCTGTTATCAGGGCTCCATTTTTACAATCTACGTTGACTTGGAAAGAATAAATGGAAAGGCAGATTTAATTTAAAAAATTTAAATTTAGTGATGGCAACCATCACAATAAGACTCAATAGAAAACCTCACAGCACGTCAACCTAATCTACGTTTCTAGATGTTTTCAGGTGTTTCTGGGAATACAATTCCCATGATTCTAAGTCAGCATGGGCAATGATTGGAAATGGGTCTCTAGAGATCCGAAGTTGGTAACTATTTTTCCTTAAAATTCAAAGTAAAGGAGAATCTTATTTGGCAGAAGCCAATGATGCCCACCACTAATGTATTTTTAAACTGGCCATTGCAACCTCATTTCAAAAACTGCTTTAACTGTACAACTCCTTGCCAGTGTGTTACACACTGCCATAGCTTGTTTGGAGGACCCTTCTAATTTTTACCAAGTCAGCATCACATGTGTATCTCACATCAATTTCTCTGCTAAGGCTGAAAACAATATGGTGATAGTAATACTGAACATACATACAGCTTTTTGACTGTTTAGGATAACTGAAATAACAGGTAAACACATAACACATATACCTCATAGCGTAGGGAAGTATTTCCAAATTGTACATGACGACAGGAATATGAGCACAATACAGTGGATTGCCCAAAGCTTGGAAACGTGACTATTCTCATCTACAATTCCCAGATCTCTCTGTCACTTGCCTTACTGGATGGGAAATTCTGGGAATTATAATGCAAAAAGCTAACTTTTCCAAACTCTGTGCTTATTTAATGGTGACCCAGAACATACAGTTGTGGTGACGATTTGTATAGATTTCCAGGCCACATCTTTTATAATGATCCACTCTGATATAATAATGTTACTCTCATTTACACTTCTTTTCATTGGCTGCTGGTTCCATCATTAACTGCTCTTGCTGCTCGTTTCCTTTCCTTGTTAATTCTTCAACTCAGACTTTCTGTTCTCCTGTTCTGCTTCTGAAGATGTATCCTCAATTGTTCATTTATGACTCTCCTATCTTGTGTCCCTTTATATTTGGAATTCTCTACTTTTTCAGCTGGAGTCATCATGGCATGGTCTCCAAAAGAAAAGGGGAAAAAAAGCTCACCTTCTTCCCTTTGGCCTCCCCCTGACAGTGCTCAGTACATCTGGAAGTCGTTAAAAACTGTCTTTCATATTTATGGCACTGAGACAGACAGACACCTTTTTTTTTACATCCCTTTCACGTTCCATTCCCTATTGTAAGTGTAGGAAATGGTGACTTTCTAATACTATTGGACTGCAATTCCCACCATCCCTGATCAGTGGCTACACTGCTGTGATAGATAGGTGACGAAAATATCCAAGAGGCCACAAGTTCTCCACCTCTGTTCGGTAAATAATCTTTTGTTAGATCAGCATTGTATTCAATGATTCATGAAACAGCCATTAGTTCGCCAGGAATTCCATTCAGGCAAAGTGAGTGGGCTGTCAGCAGCAGGATGGATATTTCCATTCCTCCTCCACTAGTCTGCTTAGTTTTCACGCTGAGAAAGAGAAGCCTGCCCCTCAGTCCTATCCATCCTCTATGAATCTGTTCAGTAGATTGCATTTAAAACACACAAACTCAAACACAAAATTTGCTAAGAGGGTAGCTGGTAGCATGTAAAGCAGAGGCAACTTGTCTCTTAGCAGGCTGCTAAGGAAAAGGAGTGTCATGTGTCGCATCTGACTGAACCAGAATGGAAAATGGGATAGCTTTAACCACCTTAGACAACATTCTTATTTTATATGAACAGTTACCAGTTTCTGTTCCTAGGCTGTAGAAGAAAAGTGTGGGCATGGGTGGGCAACCTTGGCCCTTGGTATGTTTTTATAATCCTTCACCACAAACTAGGCTGACTAGGGCTATTTGAAGTTATAGGTCAGTAATATCTGGAGGATCATAGTTCCTGTTCCCTGGCCTACTTCAAGAGTGTTCCTGAAAACAAAAACAATGGCATAAACCACTTTGCACACCAAATGACCCGCCTTCTGTTCTGCTTTTACAGAATTCAAGTGTCGACCTTCAGTATAAGGCATGGTCACTGGAATTGCTGAATGCTTTGGATATAACACACAGCCCAAAGGAACATTCAGATCAGTGTAACTCTTTCTCCACCACCCATTCTCCCCACCTTGAAAGAGAGAAAACAGCTCCATTTACAGAGGAAAACTCCACTATCAACCTCACAGTAGACTGCTCACGTGAAATGTCCAGCCTCCAGAACTTTATGCTATAAAAGGATTGGAAACACAAGACCTTGCTCTAAAAACTATGGAGAGCTCTTGTCGGCCTAATGGGGCTATTGATTGGCACTACAATCAATTAAAGCAGCTTGACATCAAAAATGTTCTACTTAAAGAAAAATCCTGTTTTCTTGCATTAGAAGATCATCTGAACATTAGTCTCTTTAACTGGATGGGTACCACCAGAGTAGACCTAAAGGGAAGTAAGAGGAAGGTAGCAACATGTTTGAAAGAACACCAATTACAAGAAAAAAGAGAGCCCCTTTTAAAGCACAAAATGTCAGGGAACATGCCTCCTCTTCAGTAATAGTCCAATGAGTGATCAGTAGCCACAGAAATGTGATAATTACCTGGACAAAGACATTAGCTGGACAAGGAGAGAAAGGAATGGAGCCTAAGAAGAAAGGAGCATCCCTGTTAGATGGGGAGAACTAAATCCACCACTTTGCTGCTAGCCTTGTTTGTTGTTCTATTACTCTTCAACATTGAGGAACCTAAGAAACACAAAACTTTCTTTGCAGATTTCTCCAACACATTCATTAATCATTCCAATTCCCTTGTTGCCAAACCTGAATCTCCAACTTACCTGCAAGGCAATGTGCAACTATAGGGCTATTATCCAAATAATTCATGTTGTGATACTAGGGTGGTGCAGTTCCATGTAAAAATATGCCTTTCTTTCTGAAAATATCTCCTAAAGCATGAGGTTAGGGTAAAAATTATCTAGGACAAAGATTCTATCCTGAGCTTTTTATTTTAGACAAAGGTCCAAAACACACTACAGAAATAATCCTGTTTGAGACTGCTTTAACTGCCTTAGTAGTTTATTGACGCCCTAGAGTTCTCTGACAGAGAAGACTCAATGTCTCACAAAACCACAGTTCCCAAAACTCCCTAGCATTTAGCCAGGGCAGTTAAAACAGTTTCTAACTGGATTGTTTCTGCAGTGCATTTTAGACCAAAGTAAGAAGGGAGTGATTCTGCCTGTGTGCTTCTTTTTGTAATCTGGAAATTGGAAAAATAATTTTTGTACGACATCTTCAGCACCCAACTGATCAATATGGCCACTGGAAATGGTGGATTCTGCAAGTTGTAGCCCCAAAAGCAACTCTTCCAAGCTCTGATCCAGTTACTTTAAGCAGAAGAGAAGAGGCAGGAAAGGCCCTCAACTTTCTTTGATAAACTCCAGGATGGCCAGCCAGTTTGAACTGAACTTGCTCTTACTAAAATAATAATCCAAAGTATCTTGGTGACAGCTATTAAATTCCTGGGTTGCAAAAGATATATCAGCATCAATAAAACAGACACATAAAATCAAATCTGAACCAGGAAGCACAAGTGTTTCTTTAAAAAAAAGGAAGGAAAAACCATGAAGACAAGACAGAGCAACACACAGTACAAAAGATTAATTATATTTCCAAAGGAAAGAAAAAAGAAAAAAGAAAAGAAAAGCTTTACCAGCTATTTTGGAACTTTTTTCCTGAAAAAGAAAACTGGCTTAGCATGGAATAGGACCAAACCTTCTACAAACCAGCAGATTGGGTACAAACACTCAATAAGAATTGTTTTAGCAACTCAGGACAAGAAACGTTTGACACAGTGTTCATGAACAATAAAATTTCTTTTTTAAAAAACAAAACAAAAAGAGTCAGAGGGCATGAAGGAATTACAGGAGGTAAAAGGGAATAAAACTAAAGCAGGAGAAAAGAGTTACCAGAGGAACAAAATTCCCACAATATCTAAACAGGTAACCACTGTTCTTGGATAGCACATTTCCAAGTCTAGAATATCACCCCAACAGTTCCTGAAGGCTGATAATGGTTGCCTCTGTCTTATCCATTTCTTCCACAGAGAATATCCTCTTCAATCAGTCCTCTCTTGACTTCTAAGAAGTTGCCATTTTGTGAAAGGAATTAACTTCTTTTTTTCATTTTGCACAATTCACTTACAAGTGCTAGCAAGAGAGAGCAACTGCTGCATCACAGGTAATGGCAAATGCAAGGACTTCAGGATGCCTAGGACGCCTCTCTGTCTCGCAAATGTCTCTTGACGTAAAATCCCACTAATGATCCCATTCACAGGCTCCATTTTATGAAGGCAGCTTCGTTTTCTGCAATTCCCCTACATCATTTTCAAAGCCAAATAGAGCACTCTCCAAACACGCCTGTCTTCTTGTTCTCTGCAGTCAGATGCAGAGGCCGAGTTTGTCTCTATTTTTTGCCTTAAATTCCATTCGTCATCATTGGGATCTGTTGTCTTGGGCCGGCACCTGGCCAACCCCCTTAAGTTCTTGACTCAGCCAAGTCAAAGGGAAACACACAGACAATGCAGCAACAGGGATATATTAGGCTGAACAGTCCCCTTTACCCAAAGTCCACCCCTCCCTCATTTGCCCCCAAGTTTACTTGGTGCCATTTGTTGTTTTGTTTTAAAAGTCTGCATGTCCCAAAGCAGTCTTTTTCTCCCTCCCCCCCACCCCACCCCCACAACAGAGTAAAAAGCTCCACAGGTCGCATCGTCTACCTGGTGGTCAAGGTTGGAGCAGCAACTGTTTCCGTCGCTACGTCCATTTTAAAAAATACACACACACAAACACATGTGGGGTTGTGCGATGGGGTCCAGGCTTTAAGATTGCTTCAGCCGTTTGCGTGGGGGGCCCAGAAAGGGGCACTGCGCAGAGGCCAATGAACGATACGCTTCGGCCACCAAATGAGGGTGAGACACTACCATCGACTTCCAGCCTGAAGTCTCCATGACATCAGAAGCGTGACTGAAAACAAATAACAACAATAATTTTTAAAAACTCAGTTACTGGCTTGGAAATGTACATGAACAAGCAACTGTGATATCATTCTAAAGGAAGAAAGTTCACAAGCTACTGTTATTTCTACTTTGGGGACTCTGCACTTGCTTTTACATCTCATTTAAATATCTCACCATCATCCTAACAGATTTACAGCCTTCTGTAGGGTGTTCTTCAACAGTGTGATGACGAGTAGGCAACACATTGACCTAAGAAAATCAAGGCTGTTCCAGATGTTATGTTCTCTCACTTGCTGCCAAGTCGGACGTGCACGCTTTGTATTTAACAACTTATCATTCAGGCATGAAAATGGTTAGAGCTAAAGCTGCCCTCAATTAAATATCCCAACCATCCCAGAGAGGGAATGTACCACACTATTTTTTAAAAAACTTTTGGTGTGCACCTTTTTGATGATTCATTGCTCCTGCAAGATTTCCTGATTCCCAAGAGAATGCTGGAGAAAAAGGGACTCATATTACTGTTCTTTTCAGCAGAAAGAGTTGATAAGAGAGTCCTTTCAAGAAGGCAGTTCTTCCATATTCATTATGAAAACAGCCACAGCATCTCTTTCCAGCACAAAGGGAAAAGAAAAGAGCTGCTGAGGTGCACTCTCCACTGAAGTGAAGGCACAGTTACAATGGGAGAAAACAACTGGTTTTTGGAAAGGAAGGTGTAGGTAACTTGTAACAGAAGAAGTGGCATCTTTCTTTTTGATGGACTAATCTGAGCTGGTGACAAAAAATCCTTGGACCCAGGCTACAGCAAGTGAAATGCTACAGGGTTCTCTGCAGGGTTCTATTGGCCAGAGATCCCCCATTCTCAAACAAAAATAGAAAAGGAAGATGTACTTACTAGTTTATGAAGTCAACTGCCTGAGTTTTTAACTGGTCAGCACTGTGTAGATCAGCCAAGATAAGGATTTCTGCTGCGTTTTCTACAGACAGGTTACTGCACAGGGCATCTTCACACATGACCTTTAAGCGTTCCAGAGCATACTGCAATCAATCAATCAGAGGATACAACTGAAAAGAAGCTGAAATTTAGACACTCCTCCACATCCAGATGATTTGTATTGTATTGCTCACACTATTTTTGCAGTTGTGACTGGATCCATGTTGTTTTTAAAAATCCCATGTCTCTGTGTGTATGCTTTACTGCTTGTTGGAAGATGCATTCCAAGTTTTTTACAAAATTGTGCAACGACATTCAAAGCACAGTGGACTAGATCCAGACTTAGTCACAGTTAGAGTACTCCCACTGAATTCGATGAGACTTACCAGTAATGTGCTATGACTAAGCGAAGTACCACTGAATTTTCAATGAGCCTACCCAAAACATGACTAAATGTGAATGCAAACCATCCCTTCACCCCAAATTACAGAAATGACCTAATGCCCAAAAATGAAGTCCTGCAGCATAGAAACATGAGTAGGGCTGTAATGCTGGGCCTGTTCTTTGCATCTGTGAATGTTCTTCGTGTAAGAGTAGAATAAACTCCTCAAACAATACCTACAACACATTTTGGCTGGGAAGGAAAAAACTGCATACATCTTTTTCTGCTCCTCTACCCTCCTTTTTTCCAAACTATTCAGAATGGATGCCAAGCCTGAATCACAGAAACAGAATTATGCAAAATGATAGTAACAGATCTACATATTTTTTTCTAGATGCAGAATTTTGAAAGCCTAGATACAAGAAACATACAAGGTCAGGAAAGCAGCCCCTATGTGGAGCTGGATCAGAGACCAATGATTTCTGGTCCTTTTGGTACAATAATATTCTTCCCTATCCTCCACAATAACACTTCTGAAAGACAAAGCCTAACTCTCTAATAACATCTTCACCTAAGAGCCCTATGGCAGGTCTCCAGGGTTTCAGATATGCACTGTGTTTTGTTTATAGTATAATTACGTATTTGCCCCAAGAGACTGGAAGAAAGACAGAACAAGCTGTTCCCAAGCCTCTCGGGCAAATATTAAAAGAGTTTTTTACATGCTACCATAAAAGGTTTTGCTTTCTGTTTTTGAAAAGACACCCAGGGATATTTAGTGGAATACATTTAAAACAAGCAAACACCCTGCCCCTCCAAAAACTATTAAAAGCCCCCTCAATTTTGCTGCCTTTCAAATGGGCAGGCAACTGGAACTGCTTGCTGTTGTACAGTATTTGCCACAACCCAGACCAAAGGACTGAGAAGAGCTTTGGCACAGACAGATTCACTTGACATCTGCTGGATGGCTGGGTGGTGGGGAAAAGTAACATATTGCAGGAATGTGGTGAAGAATACACATTCCAATTGGGATGGCGATAAATTTCTACTAATATTTTTTAAAAGTTCCCTGCTGAGAATTTCCATCAGAAATTCACCATTGATTTTCCTCTCTGCAAAGACATAACACAAATCGTAAGGGCTTTTTGACTATTTATTTAGATGAGAAATTAAATCAGAAAAACAAATTCCTAGAAGCCCATCCTCATCAATTAATTTTATTATTTGCTCCTGCCAGCTCCTCGTCCCTATTTAAGACTCCATTCCTACATGGAACCTGGACAACTTGTGAATCCTGAATACTGTTCTCTATTTGACCAGAACTCTCCAGCAGTCAAAACGTAACCAATTTCTAGAATCCTGATTTTGCAAATAACCATTTGCACTTTTTATTTCTGCATTCAGACTTTGCAATACAGAATAAGGAGTCAATCTCTGTGGGGCAAAGACTGAACAGCAGGTGATGAGTTTGTGAAATATCAGGGACTCTCATTTATGTTTTAACCTGCCAGTTTTTATTCTATTCTACTCTATTTATTCTGTTTATGCCTCTCAGATTCCACAGGTTTAAAGATGGGAATTGGAGGAGGGGAAAAAAAGACAACTTCTTTCCCTTTGCCCAACCTGTCAGTATAGACAGATGAGAAATGATGATTATGATGATGATGACAAATGATACTGACATCACCATCATCATCTATATCATCATATATATCCTGTCATTTCACCAAAATTGGAACTCCAGATAGCTTACAATTTAAAACAGGTACAATAAAACTAAAAACATACAAAATGTAATCACTGTAATACATTTAAAATATTCATAGAATTAAATTATTATAATAGAAATTAGGACCCGGGGGGGGGGGGTAGCTGAAACCCCACACAAAATATCCAGGACAGTGACATATTCTGTCTGTATATTCTCATAAAAGTGGAAAAAGAGAAAGCCATATGAATGGATCTCCAGTGTTTTCTATCCTAACTGTGTGTTAGTGCCAGAATCTGTTAAAAAAAGCCTGATGACACAAAAATGGTTTTAGCTGCTGCCAAAAGGAGAGCAGTGATGAGGCAAGCCATTGGCCTCTTTAGGGAGGGAGTTAGAGAGCCTGGGAGCAGCCACCAAGACTGCCCTCTCCTTTGTTCCCAATAAATGAACCTGAGAGGGTGGTAGGACAGAGAGAAGGGCCTCTCCATATGATAACACTAGGGGATTCATAAAGAGAGATATCACCCTTCATATAACCTGGACCCTATCCGTATAGGGTTTAATAGGTCAAAAATAGCACTTTGGATTGTGCTGGGAAACGGACCAGCAGCCAATAGAACTGTTTCAACAAGGGAGTTGCACACTCCCTGTAGCCATCTTCAGTTAATAACCTGGCTGCTGCTCTTTGGCCCAGCTGATGTTTCTGAGCACTTTTCAACAGCAGCCCCACGCACAGCAAATTTCAGTAATCGTAACAGGATGTAACCAAGGCATCATGGTCAGATTTGACTACTCCAGGAATGTGTGCAATTGGCACATTAGCCTTAACTTTGCAAAAGCACTCCTGGTCAATGTCAAAACCTGGGCCTCCTCCAGGCTGAGAGATGAATCCAGAGGTACCCCCAAACTACAAACCTGAGTTTTTAGGGGAGTATAACCTCATCTAATACAATATCCCTATTCCCGGATCTGTCTTTTGATTGATCGGGAGCACCTCTGTCTTATCTGGATTAAGGGTCAATTTGTTGGCCCTCATCCAGTCCATTATAGCTGCCATACACTGGTTTAGGACAGGAACAGCTTCCTTGGAATTAGGAAGAAAGGAGTGACAAAGCTGGGTATCATCAGTGTACTGGTGACATCTTACTCCAAAACTCTGGACAACCTCTCCCTGTGGTTTCATGTAGATGTTAAAAAGCATAGGGACAAGACTGAATCCTGAGGGGTCTCACAAGAGTTGAACAGCAAGGAGTTGAACAGGTATCGCCCCAGCACCACTTTTTGAGAGTGCCCATAAAAAAAGAATGGAACCACTGTAGAACAATGCCTCCAAGCCTCATCCCAGAGAGGCAACTCCGAAGGATACTATGGTCAGTGGTATCAAAAGCCACTGTGAGTCCAGCAGAACCAACAGGGACATGCTCCCCTTGTTCAGTTCCATGTGTAGGTCACTGACCAAGACAACTAAAGCAGTTCCTGTCTCATAACCAGGTTTGAAACCAGACTGACATGGATTTAGATCAGTGATTCCCAAAGTGAGTAGTATGCCCTCGTGGGGGTGGTGGAAGGTTCCAGTGGGGTAGTGAGGTAAAAGAGGGAAGCAGGGGTTAGAGGACATGGTGGAGCAGGGGGAAGGGGCAGCAAAAAGGAGCCTTCAGATTTGGGACCTTGCTTAAGCTTAGCTTTGCTGGGACTTGGCTAGCAGGTTGGAGTTGTACTGCTGCTCCTGCTTTCTTTCATCAGACAGTATGAGAGAAGAGGCAGCAGAAGAAACCATTTTTCGTGGGACAGTGGACACTTGAAGCTGTGTGGGGAAAACATGTCATCTGCTCTGAGAGCATTTCTAAAGAGTGGGGTATAAATATAATATATAATGATGATGACGACGACGACGACGACGATGATGACGATGACATCATCGTCTCTGGGAAAGGAATATCTGTGCTCAATTATTGGAAAGTGTCCTTTGTCTTTTCTCAGTCCACACCAATCTCCAGTCCAGAGCATGTGGCCTCTGTAAACCACCTTCAGACACACTGGCTATGCCTTTCTCTGCCCCAATGAAGGACGGAAAGTCCCCCCTCTCTTGGGAGAAGCTTGCACTTGGTCACCCTGAGAGCAGTAACTGAGCAGCTGCCTGAGCAGCAACCAAGAGGTCTCTTGTCCATATTGGCCTTTGCTGCAAGACTGGCATGGGTGAGAGGACTCTTGGTTGCTGCTCATTCAGCTGCTTCCAGGATGACAGGGCACAAAGGAAGAAGCGACTGAGCAGCCAGTGAACCAGCAACCCAAAAGACTCTCACTTGTGCCGGCCTTAGCTGCAAGACTGGCAAAAGGAATAAGCTTTTTGATCACTGTTCAGCCAATTGTTTGGTTGCTGCTCCCAAGGTGACTGGGTGCAAAGAGCCAAATGAGATTGACTGTTTTGAATTTTCAGTAGAACAGTAGATCTAGTATCAAAAAAACATGTGTGGGGATGGGCAGGGTTGTAACCCAAGAGGAAAGGAATGGTAGCCAAAAATGTTTGGAGACCACTGATCTAAATAATGCATTTAATTCAGGAACCCCTGGTGCTGAGAAGCTCCTACATGCCCTGGTACTTTGCGCAAAAAAGGAAGGTTGGAGATTGGCCTATAATGATATAGTATAGTAGGATCCAGGAAAGGCTTTTTTCAAAAAAGGTGTTACCACAGCCTCTTTCAGGTGTGTGGGGACCCTGCCTTGCTGTAAAGAGGCATTAATCACTTCCTTTGCCCGCTCAGGCAGTCCTCCTCTGGCCTGTTAAAATTAGCCAGGAAGGGCAAGGTCTAGGATACACGTGGTGGCTCACACTCTCCAAGGATCCTATCCACATCCTTAGGCTGCCCAAATCAAGAAGTATCCATCAGTACTGAACAAGAGGGGCCAAGACGACATCCACCAGAACTATATAAATTCTTGGCATCTCAGCAGTGGGACTGGCGGGGGGGGGGGGTCCTCCACTGCTGCAAAAGCTTCATTTTGCCAAATGAAAAGCAGTAAAATGTTCAAGGTAATCTCTCAAGGTGTACCCAAAGACCAAGGAATCAATATAGTCATCTCAGACCACTACAGATTTAAGGACATATTCCTGTGAATGCAAAAGGGGTATACAAAAAAATATTAGGCCAACTTTCCCTCATCTGATACCTGCCAATTGTTTTGGACTAAAATTCCCAAATTCCTGATCATAGGCTATGTTGCCTAAGACTGATGGTAACTGTAACCTGAAACATTTGTAGGGTATCAGATATGGAAACAAAACAACATGCCGATGCCATAGTCTCCAAGCTGGTTTTCTCTGTCTCTTTTTAATCAACAAAAAAGAGAAATCCTGGGCTACTATGATTCTTGTGTACCTTGTCAGCAGCTGCAAGCAGGTCGTCAGCCATTTTGTCAAGGTTGGGTGCCTTCCCCGTGTAAATGAAGCACATCATTTCTTTAAAAACTTCCGGTTCCACATCGTTGATTTCTACTCGATTCTGCAGCAGAGGCAAAACAGAAATTATTCTTGCATCCAGACAACACATCCAACTGACCCTCCACTGTCCCAAATCTCTTTTGTAACCAAATGTAATTATTGGGAGAAAATAGAAATGTTCAGGAGAGGGTGCATATCTGCTTTTTCAGTTACAGTAAACAGTGCACTGAAATGGTCTCTCACCCTTGTTTTGTCACCCTCTCAGGCAGACAGAATAAATGGCGCTTATAGCTACCTAATAATCTCAAATAGTATAGCAGGTGCATTCCCAAATAACCTCTAGTTTTCCTAATATGCCAATTTTTATACAAATGTTTATTCAGATTTCTTTCCGGCCCAATCTGAAAAATTCAAGGCCACTGATAAAACATTCATGTCTCAAATTTATTTTCCCCCAAAGCCTGTAAGATAAGAAAGCAGAAACAATCTACCTTGAAATCAAGACATGATCCAGGAACCTTCACAGTTGAACAGAGATTTGAATCACAGGCTTGCAACCATTGCTCTAGTTCTGGCTCCTTGGGCCATTTACTGTCAATTTCTTGCTTCAGTTTACAGCAATGTTGTGATTTCACTGGCAGGGTTGACTCCACAGCCACTGTCAAGATCTAACTGTCCAAGATGCAATTCCCCAAGCCAGCCCT
This sequence comes from Urosaurus nigricauda, assembly GCA_034509955.1. Classification (NCBI taxonomy): domain Eukaryota; kingdom Metazoa; phylum Chordata; class Lepidosauria; order Squamata; family Phrynosomatidae; genus Urosaurus; species Urosaurus nigricauda. The sequence goes on along the minus strand of JAOEGL010000006.1, from coordinate 24,908,394 downwards.
CTTTTTCTTTGCTTCCAGAGCAAAATGCCCCATCAGCCTTGGCAGACTCACAGCAACAGAAGTGATTTCTGTTTTGTGCCTCTGTGCTTCAACCAACCTTTGAAGGTGGAGTGGAGGTCCACAGCCAGAAATACTTTTAAGCTACCAGCTGGGTCAAGCAAAAATTGTTTAATCTCCTTAATATCTCTCTGTCTACATAGCATGACCTGAAAGCTCTCTTCTTTGTTCACTTACCTTTTTACTTTCTTCCATCTCATGTTCAAACATAGCGCTGAAAACTGGAGAACGTGCTGCAGCCAGAGATAGGTGGGAAGGGGAGAGGGAGGAGGAAGGGGAGAAGGGAAGCAGAGAAATGCAATTAAAAATATGAGAAGAGATAACCCTTCCTCTACAGAGAGAAATTGACACATACAATCAGTACCTGCAAATACAAGTGCCAACATAAAAGGGACAAGTAAAAATTAGTAGAATGTTCATGAGTGAGATATATCAGATTTCTTCTCATGGGAAACATATATGTTAAAAAAAGGTAAACCAGTTTAAAACTAACTTTCATATCCCATCTGCCATCTTCAACTCAATTGAAAGAGGTTCTGGGTATCAGACTTAGTGAGGGTGCAAACCATTCACTTGTTAAGACATCTTCAATAATATTTCTTTACACTATTGTTTGAAGTGAGGGTCTGTGAATAAAGTTCACCACCTTCCAAACTACTTGCTGGTTTGACATCCATGAAAAGAGCAAAAACCAAACCAGGGCACAAAATTTGCCCCAAACAATTAGAATTTTTCAGAAATAACCTATCTAGCTTCTTGGGTTTCACTGAGCAATGGGTATATACTTTCATATATAGCTTTGTAACCATAGACCTAGAAATTTCTTTAAAAAAAAAACAGCAACAACAACCAAAAGGATGAATTTGGAAGCCAACAGTGCAACCTTGGCTCCAAAAGAATAATACACTATTATTCCACATCCTAAAGCTTTCCTTTTTAATGTTTCCCCAGTGTCCCCCAACCTCTTCCTAGTCAGTTGTTTCCTTTTTTAAAAGATCTACCATTTGGCACCCTTACAAGACAACCAGCAAAAGACTCATCAAGGCAGTCATCCTGCCAGTGATCTCTCCATCCGTCATCCTGCTAATCCTTGTGCCTGTGAAGTTACAGACCTGCTAATATGGCTTTGTGAGCCTGGAACTCCTGGCCTGCCACACACAGGCAGCAGTCCGTGAAGCGAGAATTTTCCCAGAGGCCTCCCAACTCATCAGCCAAACGGCATTCAGGTACCTTCACCATGTTCATGGAGTTCTGGCCGGAGATATTGACAGAGTCCTGTACTACACTCACCTGAAAAGAAGCACAGGAGGTTAATAAACCAAAAGTAGGATTAGCAGTGAAGCTAAAGGACCACGCAGAACAAAACACAGCAACAAATCCCCATGGATTTTCTTAGCCAGTGATGCAGACCTTTTTGAAAGAAAGACACAGGATTGCACAGGAAAGACTTCCTATGTACATCTACAAACTTGGATGGAATAAGGAGTTTGTGTATATACTCCATGAGGTTTAATGAGATATCCATCCTCCGCTACAGATGGGCTACTGAGGTCAGTGAAGAATGCCAGATTGGTGTAAATGAAATTGGAAGGCTGAAGAGCAATTTTATACAGATGTGCTAATATAGGTCTAATATACACACACACCTTGTGTAAGAATAAGAATGTTGGTATTCTATCCATTTGTTTTATTTGCTGGTTTACACTGCTTTTGAAGAGTTTGCCAAGGATCACCTATATAAACTTGAATCAAAATAAACACTTAAGGAGTAATGAAGCCAAAATTAAACACCCTGGCCCTATATATTTCATTTGAAGTGTGACAGATGTACTTCAATCTCCCACCTCAAAAATCAACAGGTTTTGATTCTAGCTGAATTGTGCCCAGTACCCTCTACAACTAGAATGTATTTTTAAAACCATTTTGAAGACACCGAACTATCTAAAGAGATTGCCATCTGTTCTGAATACAGCAGTGTACCCATAGAATACGAAGAATCTGGGTCCTGTTTCCTTGATGCAGCAATCTAATCAAAACAGAGGGTTTGAGGATCCCAACATAGCCTACCTGACAGGTTTAAACCTACTGGCCTGGAAAAATATTCATCAAGCAGGCCTAACACTGAAAATAGGTGAGCTTATGTTGTTGCATGTTTGGAGAAGGAAGTCACAGCAGAATGTACAAACCCAAACTTCCAGCTCTATTTCAAGTTTTTGAGGAAAGAGAAGTCCCACAAGACTATCTCACATAATCACAGAATCATAAATTCTCAGCTCTCACTCAGCTGAGTAACAAAAGTTACTCAGTCTTCAGAGTCTCAGCAATGCAGCAACAACATTTTTTTAAAAAAAAAAACACACCAAACACACCATCATTCCCGCTAAGCAGAAACACAGCTGGAGGCACCTGTGACCAGAGAGGGAAAAAAGTTAGTTGAGCATATGGTACACCTACTAAATGGAAGGGGAAAAACACTCAAACAGCAAAAAACAGCACATGTTTTCATCTATGTGCATCACTCCTGGCTTCAGATTCATAGACTTCTGTCAGGAATAAAATTTAAAGCAAACCTTTCTATTTTTAAGATTGATTCACTGAGTTGTGAGGGACAGAAAAGTTACCTGTTTTATCTGCCTCAGCTATATTTGTTCATACTTCAGAACTTGGAAACATTACTTTCTAGGCTACTGCCAGAATCCCTCAACCATCCTAGCCATGGTGAGTGGGGGATATTGGAAGGCTTAATCCAAAAAGGTAACTTTTCTGAGCTCTGCACTTACTTCCCCATATACTCTTCTGGTAGGATGCCACAAGCAATTGCCACTGAAAAACTGCTTACCAAACAGTAACTCCAGACAACAGAGCACATAAGGTGGACCATACAAAAAGCCAAGCAAACAAGCAAGATGATCCAGAGACAGGTCCACCTACAACCACCCCTTGTCAAACCCTAGGGTGAACAAATGTTAAACTTACAAAAGAAGTGAAATGGCAGAAGCATCCTCCTGCACATTGTTCCAAGCAGAAGATTTTGCACTACTTACCTCACAGAAGAGAGTGAGCTTGTCATCAGGAAGAAGTCCGTTAGCTTCATCTAAGAGAAAATCTCTTCTAATAAATTTCTTGAAACCCCAGTCTTTGCCTTGCACAAACCGATAGGCTCGCTGACTCTCTAAGAACATATGAAAAATGGAATTTAAAAGGAGAAAAGAAAACACAAAACAAGCATGCCTGGATCCTGTACTTCTCTTCTGCTCACGTTTGGTAAATAAACATAAAGCACCTACCCACCAACTAGGCATACCCATTGCTTTTGTTTCTTCTCCTTTTGCATTCAGAATGGAGAACTTGAATTTTGCTCGGACTTCGCTCTTTGGACAGCTGACTAGTAACAGGTAAAGTGAAAGGTAGTCTTTACTCTCTTCATCTAAGCCTTTTGGATTCACCCGTAAACACCTGCAGAAGCAGAAAAATGGTTTTCACTTTCTCAATACAATCGTGCACACAGTTCCAGTGAATCTAACCTGCTGAAGACAGGTCTTTTGTGCAGGACAGACCTCACTGTCTGCTACTATGACATACTCCACAGAGATCCTAAGCAGGAAAGGACTTCCTTTGAAATTTCTCACTGGGGACATTTTACTCGAGTCAGGATCTCTAGTTACTATCTTGTGACAAAAAATAACTGGTCCTCTGTTGAGACTAACTAGTATCCATATATTTGTTTCTTCTACAGTACTACTACTCTAAGAGGTAGTTCAGAGACTGATGTTGGCCCATGAAGAATCTCAAGGACAGAGAGAAACAGATATATCACATTGAGAGAAAATCCCTGCCATTCTGCCACATCAGATAGCTTAAGAAATAGTGCTATATAGTATGTAGCTTGGCTCACTTGTTTAAGCCTTTTGAAATTATGGTTTTTGTGCTGTGACTTGATTTTTGCTTGTCATATGTGGTGGCTGTTAGCCCTGTTTGGCTGAATGCCATTCAACAAAATGATAAATGACACGATGGTCCTGGCAGCTGGTTCTACATGATGTCTGAGTCACATTTTGGATGACTAAAATATGTTGGGAGTCACAAGCATCTTCAATGGCATGATGACATAAAGCATGCTGGTATTATCAGAACCACAGTGCCCCTTTTAATGGAGGACACTGTACCCTTTATGGACAAGTGCTATTCCATAGTCAATCTGAAAACAAACCTGCCAGTCCAGTCACTATTGTGCCATATTGTTGAAAGTAGTACTGTAGCTGAGGATCAGCAATGTGCCCAAGGTTTCCTTTGAATGTGTGGCTGAGCTGAGCTTTAAGAACGATATGCAGTCAAGTTAACACGTGTCACACTATTTCCCAATGTACACTGTGACCAAGTATTTCTTTTGCAATGGTCCTTACCATTTCAATTTGTCATTAGCTCCCGATGAAAATGTTGAGCTTTTGATGACCTCGCCCATTTCCTCCCGGCAAAAGCTGAAATTGTTGATGGTCCACATGTAGGAAAATTTGACTACTTTAATCTGTAAAAACCAAAAGGGGTGAGGGAGGATCCAGAAATGCATGTATACAGGTAGGAAGAATAAGGTGACTGAAAGATTCAAAGACTGAAATCAAAAGCATGGTGGTGGCTGGGTGGGGAATCTTTCATTTATATTAAGGAATAGTTTACAGTTAAGCAATTTCAAGAATATCTGTTCTGTGTCAGCCAGACACTATGGATTGCCATGTTTGTCCTTCATGCACAGAAGTGGGTGGAAACATTGGTCTGTGAGTTCTACATTCTTAACCAAAGTCAAGGGAGTGAAGCCATGACTATTCAGCTGGTACACATAGCCTACACTAATTCTGTGTTTTTCTTATTTACATCCAGAGGATCTCAAATATGTTGTGCAAAGTTGGTTGTTATTGTGGGTTTTTTAAAATTAATGCTTAAATTCTGAGAATACAACTGCTGGATTCACACAACTGGGAAATGTAGACTCATGGCTCCACTACAGTTTTTAAAAAATATATATTAAGGCCTATATGTTCAAGCTGGCTTTGAGCACCTTTCCTGATTGTAATATTAAACCACCCTCAAAACACATTATGTGCATGGAGGTTGGCAGTGTTAGAGGCTACCCAACAAAAGACAGGGCTGCCTTCCTTTGAAGGTATGCAAGTCTCAGCTCAAACACTCTCTGCAAGCAGTATCATCATTATATTATTGAGTGGATAAAACAGATGGGGTAATGTTATTGATTTGGGGATATGGAACACAATCTAGTCAAAATGCAGCAGTATGCATCCCATGACTATAATGCAAGAGTAAAATGCTAAATTCATCCCCCACTCACACACACACAAAAGGTTTTGAAATTGTTTGCCCTTGTTTGAAAGTTTTGAAATTGTTTGTCCATGAAGTCTTGAAATTGTTTGTCCTTCACAGGATTGTGCACGTAGTGTTATATGATTTTAACAGGCTGATGTGTCAGTCATCCCAAAGACAGTTTTAATTAGAGGTAAACATATACAGAATAAGAGGGTACTATTTAGTGATTTGTAAAACTTTGAACTGCATTCTAAGGTTAAAGACTCACAGGTGACTTGAGAATACCCCAGCAACCCAACCAGAATATGGCAGGCTGATGTCCACTTTTAGGATCCTTAGCAGATGCAATCTTTGGAAATTGCTTTGGGCCTCAGCAGTTCAAACAGGGACACTGAACGTCCCTGGTATTAAAACTATTATCAAGATACCCTTTGTTCACTGATAAGAGAATGCCAAAAGAGTCTAAATCACAAACTTACTTGAGTGTAACACCAGCTCTCCGCAACAGGTCCACTTGACATCTCTGCCGGAGGAGGAGGACTCGGTACCCTTGACATCGCCAGTTTGGAGGATTTCAGACAGGATTCCACAGGTTAATAAAAGAAAACTAGTTGTGCAATCTTCACCCTGGTTGAATAAAGGGTGTAGGAAAGAGTTCATTTTTTAAATGCAGCAATTCTGCTAAATTTCAAAGGAACAGCACAGTTCTAAAATCAGTTTTACAGATTTTTGTAAACTGCTCGGTCACCTGCTTCTCTTTGTATCCGTGGATTCTGCAACCCACATTCAACCATCTATGGCTTTAAAATATTTTTTTAATCCAAAAAATAAACCTTGTTTTTGCCATTTCATATTAGGGATACAGTTTTGCTACGTCTTGTATATAATAGGACTGCAGCATACATAGATTTTAGTATCCACAGGAGGTGATATCAAGGGCTTACTACATGTTATGCCAGGGTAACAGTTACTAGCAATGAAATATTGACAGGACTTGGCTGACTGTTCATGAGACATGGATAAATCCAGTATCTAAGCATCTGAGATTTTCCAAATCCTGTAATCTTACTGTGCATGTTCTAATGCTTATTTCTAAACAAATAGGGATACTACAGGTTGAGTATCCTTTAACTGGAATTCTGAAATCCAAAATATCCCAAAATTCAAAATTGTCCACATGAGTGGCTGAGATAGTGACCCATTTGTTTCTGATGCTTTAGTGCAGCCAAATTTTGTTTCATGCACAAAATTATTAAAAATACTATACATAAAACTACCTTCAGGCTGTAAGATAGATACAAAACATAAATGAATTTCATGTTTAGACTTGTGTCCCATCTCCATGGTATCCCATTATATATAAGCTAGGTCTTCCTTATTCGGAATTCTGAAATCCAAAATACAGTACTCCAAAATCCAAAACTGTCCACATGGGTGGCTGAAATAGTGACACCTTTGCTTTCCAATAGTTCAGTGTACGAAAACTTTCTTTCACGCAAAAAAATTATTAAAAAATATTGTGTATAAAATAATCTTCAGGCTATGTTTTTAAGGTGTATACAAAACATGGGCCCAGAACATACGGGGCAAAAGAAGTGGCCTGCAGCTGCATTGGAGGCACACCATTCATACATCCTATATATATCCTTTAGACTGGAGCAAAAAGAATGTGGGGGCAGTGGCTTGCTTTTGGAGTGAGCCATGTGGTCACCAGTGTCCTGGCCTGACTGCAGCCATCTGTTTCACCCCCTAAATGAATTTTGGTATTTAGACTTGTGTCCCATATCCAAGATGCCTCAATGGATGTATATACAAATATTTCGAAATCCAAAACATTTCTGATCTCAAGCATTTGAGATAAAGGAGACTCAAGCTGTACTTAAAACTGCAAAGGAAAAGAAATGTATTACAACAATAACTATTCAACCCAGTATCACAACTGTAGATCATTGTGACTCCCAATTTGCCACTAGGGAACTGAGACAGGAAATATAGAGATTTAACAAAGGTCACAAGTCTATGGCAGATATGGGATCTGAATCCAAGTCAGTCCTTTAGTTACTTATAAACTGCTGTCAACTTATGCAATATAAATGCAGCTTTTAACTTCTGAAGAGTGCTCAACAGTAGAAACATGAACCTGTTGGAAAGTATACACCCAGGTAATTACAAAAGAGTGGTCTGAAAACTAAACCAAGACATCTTCCTGAAGCTGGCACACTTAAGATGGGTTGAACTATAACTCTTGCAGCTGCCTGTGTGGTGATAAGCACTGGAGTCCTACACATTATGAGGGCACCAAATTGGGGGAAGTTTAACCTAGAGATTGCCTGGAGATGGATCTGAAACCTTTCTCAATGTTGCGCATATATCACAGCTGCAATAGCTTTATTACATATCCTAGTCTCATTTTTACTATATACAGATTGGAACTTAGCACTGGCATCATGAATAAAGCCTAGGCCTAAATGATCCAACAGCAGCTTCAGCATCAGAACTTGAGCCTAATAAGTCACCAATGACAGCCCAGTACATTGCTATTAATGGGGGAAGGAGGCAGAGTTGTTTGGGGCATATGAGCTGCAATCCTAGGATGCCTCTGCTGTACAAAATGCTTAGCCACTGACCAACCTGATTCAGCCAAAATGTAAGATTTTCCTCCCTCCCTGTTCCTACCTATGATGCCACATATTTGATAGCAATGCAAATTGAAAAAGTATTATCTCTCCAGAAGACATCTGACTTTTAACATGCTGTATCAGGAGCACAACTACTGGTAGTTCCCAACTGTCCAAATATTATTAAATAGTACCATCATCATATGCATCCCACAGAATGAACTAAGCAAAAGAAAGAGAAACCTGTCCCAAGGAGTTTACAGGCTGAATTTCACCATGGGAATAGGGAGGAAACAGATGGAAGGAAGAATATTTAGTTAAAGGCTGCTGCAGTGTACTGAGATGAAAATCAAGTCACAGCACCATAAAGATGGTCTTGTGAATAACAGAGTAGCATGGCTTTCTGTGGAAAGCAAGCTGTACATGGCACAGGAAAAATTGGCCACAGAGTTGCTGGCCTCAAGACAACTGGTACTTTCCCCAGGCAAGCAGGTGAGTTGCAAGATCACATCTGAATTCTTCTGTCTTAGATCTCCCGAAGCTTCAGTTAGCACCACCCATCCACGCCCTTGTGCACTAGTCAGCTCAGATTAAAAGGACCATGGGTCCCTTATTTTGTATGCCATAAGCTTTATATCCCTCCAGCCTAACACACACACCACAGCAGATATTATCATCATCATCTTACCATACTAGCTGAACTATGTGCATGGCAGGAGGTTGGACTGGATGGCCCTTGTGGTCTCTTCCAACTCTATGATTCTATGTACTGCTTACCCAGCCAAAGACACAGCCCTGGATCCTGGGGGAGCAACACACTTGCTTGCCATCCCCAGTGATTCCCTAACATACTTGACTGCCAGCAGCTGGCAAAATGAATGCATCAAACAGCCTGTCAGAATCTAGTTTAAAAAAATAAATAAACCACAACAAACAACAAAACTGCCATTAACAGCAGAACTGTGAGAGATACGCTAAGGAAAAACAGATGTTCCCATAGAACTGGAATGGGGGGGGGGGGGAGGGGGGAAGGGAGAACAGAGGCATTGCTTTTGGAAAGCAACTTCAAACCCATCAGGCCTCCCTCATCAAAACTGACACATAAATTTCAGGCTTTCATTACCTTTTCCAATACAATTTTCAGATGGTTCCTACCAAGCATGGCTCTCAAGATATGAAGAAATTCTTTATCCATTCTAAGTGGGAAAACTGACACAATCTCCTTAAGTAACAGATATACAACCATCGCATGATATATGACATTTGTCTCCCCTTATACTTCTCAGCATCGAAAAGGATGACAACAGGATCAATGCTGCTGCTGAAAAATCTTCAGCCTGAGGAAGTGTTTTGCAAAGGCAGCAATGTTGAGCCATTTGATACCTTCTGTATCAACCTGGCAAGTTTTCAAATCTATCTATTCTTCTTTGCATTAAACCAGAACACTGAAACCAGTATATCTATTGGCAAGTATTATTTCTCCATCAGCAGCTAGGAGGTGTCACATAAGACAAGACTTCACATCTAGACATTTTACCCATTGCAGCCTTGCACCCAATAGTCCATGTGAAGAGGTTACATTGCTACCACAACTCTAGACTTACATTCAGGGATACCAGTGATTAACCAGTCACTTCAGATCAAGTTAGAGATACAGGAGACCCAGGTTAAAATCCCTGTTTCTCAGATGGCTTTGAGTCTTACCATTTTCATGACTAACCTACTTTAAAAGAAACATCCGGGGTAGCCATGTTGCCCATATAGCAAATCCAATAACATCCAAACAATGATACCTTTATTGGAACAACCAAAATACACAAATAAACTAAATGCACTATTTGAAAGGGTTGCTGTGAGACTGACATAACACAACTAGGGACAGGACATGGGGAGAGAACTATGCACAGCATCCTGAAAACTTTGATGATCAAATTCCATGTGGATATAAATCAAGCTCAGAGAAATAGTGCCTCCTGTCCATTGTTGTCCATGTCACTTTTGCAACAGTGATATGGATTCTGGAAACCCAACGCATGCTAAAGGCTCAGAATCTAAACAGCCATTTCCTTAAGCAGGTAACTAGGGCAGGGGTGTGAAACCTGTGGTTCTGCATGTTTTAGTGAGCTATGACTCCATGATGGCCAGGACTGATGAGAGGTGGAGTCGGACAACATCTCTGAAGCATCACAGCTTCTCCATCCCCGGGATATCATGTCTGTGATCAGTACAGGTCCACTGGGAGAGATGGTCAACACCCACTTTCTCTCATGTTTCTAACCAATTACCTACTTAACCTGATAAAGAGCTACTGCTAATAAGGTTTGCCACCCCATCTGCTCCTTATGTTATTCTGAGGTCAAAATCATTTGCCCGTAAGTCTGATTTCATTACTGTGAGCTGCTATGAGAACTATTATAGCTGGGGAAAGTGCTATATAAATAATGGAGCATCCTTAAATAAAATATATACAGAGAAGTCACAAGGGGAAGCAGCCATCTCTTGAGGCCATTTATTTTTTATTATTATTAATATTAACAGCTTTCATAACCTGTATTTCAAAGCAATTATAGCCAAGATGTATTAACACCATTTTAAAACAACAGAATCAAATAAAATCAAAATAATACAGGAAGAGATGCAAAAAAAAGAAAAGAGTGCCCAGGTTGTACAGATACTTGAAAAGAGTCAATCATATAAAGCTTTCTGAGGCACTAGAGCCATATCTAGTGTTTGCCAACCAGGTTTTAGAAGGTCCGCTGATCCAGTTGTTTCATGGGAGCATAAGCAACCCTTGAGATATACGGTTTGGGACCAGATTAAAGCTTTAAAGGTCCATATCAGCACTTAAACTGAGCCCAGAAACAAACTGATAACCAATAAAATCAATTTAAGGTAAGTGTTGTGTTTCTATATCTTCACCTTACCTTAGCAGCCACATTTTGAACCAAAGGCAGTTTCTGGGCTGTCTTTAATGAAACCCCACGCAACTGCATTGCAGTAATTTAGCCTGGATATATACCAAGCAAATGGATAACAGAAGCCTAATATGGTTTCTTCAGATAGGGCCACTGCTAGCAAACTAGATGAAACTAGCAAAAGGCACTCCTGAATGCAGATGCTACTGACATGTCTAATGATAACACTGGGTTCAGATGTCCCCCAAGCTGCAAAGAGAGTGCAATCCTGTGCAAAACAGGTTGTATATCTCCAAAGGTGGGTCACTGTAAAAACAGTAAAAACAAACAAAAAATTGGGGGGGGGGGGGGGGAGAGACCCAATCCAGCTCTCTGCATCACTGAATAAGAAATGGCCACGATCTCCAATTCATACAATTACTCACTTTAAAGAACATTTTCTATTTGCATAGAGCATAGTAGTGTTTATTATGCTCATTTTTATAACAACCTCTGAAACAGGTTACAGGCTCCATCCTATAGGCAGGACACTGAGATGGAGTCTTTGCTGAAGGAGCAAAGGAATGGGGCTTGAGAACAGGTCTCCCAGGTTAGTTTTCACTGTCATTCATCGAGGACTGAATTCCTGGATCACAGTTTTAACTATAAAGCCTTTGCTTCCCCACCCCCCATTCATTTTGGCCCTCTCTCTAACCCACCCTTTTGCTCAAATCCCATCACTCACCAACAAATACAGTGCCAAAGAGGGGGCTGGGGAAGTAAACCTATCAGAGAAGCTCCAGATAAATTTTCTGTGTATGATGGATTAATAGATATAAGAAGAAAATATTTGCATAAAAATTAATCTTTTCAGTTGCTTACCTACACAGCCTGCATAAAAAACAGCCTTGCTAAGAATAGGATGAAAGGGTGGTCGTCCCCCACTTCAATATGCAAAATAAAGTTGGAAGTAACAAACAGAAGGTGTTAAAAATTCCATCATAAACAGACAAATCTGCACATACCATTCATGTCTGGCTTAAAGCAAGCTGATAAGAGTATTATCAACAGAGTTCTGAATCGTCAAGAGAAAATTAAATAGATTTTTCAAAAGGCAACAAAGCTTTCAGAAACACAGCAGATATTGAGATTAGCCTGGCACAGAGAGATTACCCGCCACGCTTCTTCTTCCTCTGAAAAGACAATTTCACACACTGCAATGCCAGGGCATCAAATTACTACATGGAATGAGCCATTAATTTGATTCCTGCTGTGTAGGACTCTTTACAAGCGGCAGCATCCTAACCTTTTACATATCCCTTTGACACCACCACACTGGTAGCATGGAAGGTTTCAGTCAGTGGAAAGGAAAGGGAACTCTGTACAGGCTCAGAGGTACTTAATTTTAGTGCTACACATGACATAGCCCTATTGGTTCCAGTCAACTACATTTTAATAACCCACATCTAAAAGCACATAATAATAAAAAAGATAGAGAGAAATGAAAGAAAAATGCATGCTAAAAGGGAATCAGCAGTGGATGCTCTGAAAGTACAAGAATAAATATTAAGATGTGTTTTAATGTACAGAGTGAGGAAAAATGAAAACAGTGCTTGTTGGTATTGGATGCAAGACTCAGGTTTGACACCACTTTAACTGCCATGGCTCCTTGTTTATGGAATTTTGGAAATTGTTGTTTTGTGAGACATTTAGACTTCTAACAGAGTGATCTGGTGCCACAACAAATTACAATTCCTAGATTTTCACAGGATGAAGCCATAGCAGTTAAAGTGATGTCAAACTGGATTATTTCTGCAGTGTGCATGCAACCCTTGTGCATGTTCCCTTTCCATTGTTCAAGCTTTACAGCAGCAGAGTAAACAGGAAAACTTTAAGGAGGGGGCAGTTTACAAAAAACAAGTCTTCCAAGACTTGGCACTACTTCCCGCACAACCCTTGTCTCCTTCTCCTCATCCTAACAGCTATCATTTCTTGATGGCTGGGCTCCTACAATCACAACATCCAAATTCTTAATTTCTTCCAGTTCTGACTATGGCCAACTTTGGATGCTTTTTAAAATGAGATCAGACATATATTATCTCCAGTTATCAGAGCTGTACATCTTTCAATACCAGCTGGATGGCTGTGAAAGGGGATTAGAAAAATTCATGGAGACTATCAATGGCTATTGGTTATGTTACTACTTCCAGTACCAGCTGGAGAACACAAGCATTGGAGCATTTTTCTTGTGCCCTTCTTTGTGAGCTTTCCAGAGGCACCTGATGGCCACTGCGGGAAAGAGAGTGTTGGACCAGGCAAGTTTTAGGTCTGACAGAGCACAGTTCTGCTCTTATTAGGACCAAGCTGCAGACATTTTATAAGAGGAATTCACCACATGTGAGAAGCATGATAGCAAGCTGAACATAAATAGCAGGAAGTTTACTTATATGGGGGGAAAACAGCCCCACAAAGTGAGAGAGAAAAAAAATTAAAATATTTCTTATACTAAGATTTCACAAGCATTTGCCAGCAGATCATAGTACTTCATTAGCTGGCACAAGATACAGACTACAATATTCAAGTAAATGCTGTGAGAAAAATATTTCCAAGTTCAAGGCATCAACCAACATCTGGCTGCTAGCAGTCTAGGCAAATGGAAATTTCCCATCCCGAACTGATGCCCCGCTATGTGGGTCGATAGCTCTCCTGGCCAACAGAATAATTCCCTATTTGTATGCTGGCTTTGTGCATGTTTGTTTTGTTTTGCTTTCTTTGCAAATTGACAGCTGGTCTCCTGTTAAATAGTTCCAGCCCTGAACACAGATCATAGCCCTAGCACTGGCACAGATGCTCTCCAATGAATTCTTCCCTGCTGGTTCATTTCTCTTCTTTAAATACATGGTCACCTACTGCAGTGCAGCCTAAATATACTGCTGACAAACAGCACCTTGGAATATCAGTTTGGCTTTTATTTAATTAATTAATCAATGAATTAATTTATAGCCATCTTTTCTGCCAACATGGGACCCAAGTTGGGTTCAGTGCTTACATATATATAAATCCCATACACGATCCCAGTCAAATCCTTCATTTCTATCCTATTAAAACATTGTAATTTATAGCAATATAAAAGCACAAGCAAAGAAAAAACATAACTATTTAAAAAAACAGGACACACTGCACCTTAAAGGACTCTTCAGCATAACCTGCTAATTCCCAAGTGTCTAATGAAAAGATTTACTTGCTGGTAAAAGAAGAGCTGAGAGGAGATAAGTGTAGCATTCTATGGAAGACAATTTCACAGCTGCTTGGAGCAACCTCTCATGTGTCCTTACCACATAGTGGGGCCAAGAAAAAGTCATCCCCTGAAGATCTTGACTCGGGCAGGCTTGCATAGAGAGAAAGAGAGCATTTCAGATAAACCATATAAGACTTTCTATGTCACAACCACAGAAAATCCTATATGGCTGGCTAATATATGCAAGGAAAAAAATGCATATCCTTGTTTTGTTAAACAGGTTGAATCTCCCTTATCTGGAATTCCAAAATTCAAAATATTCCAAAAAACAAAACTTTTTTAAATGGGTGGTTGAGAGAGTGACACCATTGCTTTCTGATGGCTCAATGTTCACAAATTTTGTCCACAAACAACTTTTTTAAATATTATATAAAATTACTTTCAGGCAATGGGTATTAAGTGTATGTGAGACATAAATGAATTTTGCATTTAGACTTGGGTCCCATCTCCAAGATATCTCATTATGTACTTATAAGCAAATACAGGTATTCCAAAATCCAAAACACTTTGGGTCTGAAGCATTTTGGATAAAAGAGACGCAACCTGTATTTGAATGCAGTTATACGCAGTCTTGGAGGAAATCTGTTCATGTGGAAAGAAGTGGAGTATACAATATTTGGGATACAGTATTACTTGGTGATGCATCAGAGATTGCAAGATTTCACAATAATGAGTGAATTCAACTATTCTTAAATTAGTTGGGTAAATGTAATTTCAGATTATGAAAGAGACAGCATTTCTACATAGGAACAACTGTGCCTTGGTACAAAGTCAAGAAACCAGGAAAAGATGATAAGGTAAAAGAAAGCTTAAAGGTATAAGTAAGATGATCAGAACTCTGCAGAAAGCTTGGGAATTATTTAACATGGCCATAATCACAGAAAACAAAAGGCATAAAAAGGTTCAAAAAGATGTCAGTGTGGTTAAATAGGAAAGTAGCCAGACAAAACAAAACTTACATTAACTGAATTATTGCCCACATAAAGAATTAAAGAGTATGCAGTCTGTCAAATCAAACAAATTATTCAAACTGGCAGTTTCGGTGGGAAGGCCCTTATATAGGGGTGCTGGATAAGACTCCCACCAAAATGCTTATGAAACCTTCTAGGTTTCAAAAGAGGCATTGCGCAGAGACAGGATAACCCCATTTGTGTGAGTCACAGAGACCACAAAGAACAAGTTATTTAAGTACTCCAAGTAGAGATGCAGAAAACCAAGCATAGTAGTAAAACTATGACATCTGAAGAACTATGGAAATGAGGTAGATGAGATGGAATATGTGTCCACAACTGTCCATGTACATACAGGTAGCTGGATCATAAAAATAAACTTGATTATTGTTATTCTTAACATGAAACTGGTAAAAATATAGAAAAGAGCACTTAAAATAACGAGGATAAAGTTTCCCCCTTATAAAGTATACTCAGGTATTATTAGTTTAGAATACAGATGAGCAAAGAGCAATGTTAGAGAAATGTACAAAAACACTCCCTCCTGTAAGTCCAGACCTCTGGCTCATCCAGCAAAGTTGACTGATAATCCATTAACACTAAATGTCAAGGGCTACTTCATCCTGCTGGAATTTAGTGTCAAAAAACGTATGGCTGGCCATCAACCAAGATGGTTTTTTAAAAGTTATATGAGAGTTTCAGTCCTAAAGGCCCTGGGAAAGAGTCCAAGGAGACATAAGATTTTGTAGTTCTCCGCTCCAGTTCTGCTCTCAGAACCCAATTTCAACGAAGAATGGAAAATCAACTGCTATTGATCCTTCAATTTCAGAACTCTGATATCGCATGAGGAAATGGAGGATACTCTAGGGATAGTTTCATATCCAGAAAGGTGAGTAGGGGGGTTATGATAGCCCTGATGTTATCTATTTTATTTCCTTGTCACTGGAAGCAATGGGAAAGAGCAGCAGAAAAGGGGGAATGAGATGTCAAATTAGGGAACCAGAAAAAGTATCCCCCACTACTTTCTGATCTGCTGGTGCATGCCTACCAGCGCATCCCTCCCAGGTGCCCATCAGGTGCGCTGAACTGCAGCTTGATCATTCCCAGTCAGGGAACAATTGGCAATGATGGGAATTGCAGTCCAACACATCTGGAGGTTGTAATGCTGGAAAGGGCTGGGATAGGAAGTGAATTTATCTACCATGTCATCTCCTTCCCTGATTCTACTCAGAGTCACAGAGATCTGTCAACAGCTATTAGACACAGATGCTAAAGGGGATGCTGATGTTCAAAAGAAATATGTATCTGACTGCCAGATGCAAAAGACTGAAAAATTGTGGTTTTCACTATCAGGCCCAGTCTGTGAGCTTCCCGAAAGCATTTAAGTGCCACGGGTAGAAGCAAAATGTTTGACTTTTGGTCTGATCTAACTCTGTGTTCTTATATGGGTGGAAGAAAGCAGCCAAGTATGTCCCATATTTGTGCCTCTATCTTCCCATCAGAGCAGCAAAAGTTACTTAGGTTTTAATTTCCCAGACCTGTGTATAAAAGAGAGAGCTTACACAGGCTCAGATAACACTGATTTTCTAGAGCTTGGGCAGTTCCTCCTGTCTAACATCCCATAGTTCAGTGGTGGTGCATGCAGCCCTGAAGCTCTTTTTTATGACTCCTGAAAACCAACCACCACAAAGCACAGCAGTTTTGTTCTACCAAAGACCTTCCAGTTCCAAAGGCCAAAAAAAAAAAAGGTGGGGCTAAAACATCACTTTTGTTTTCATTTTGGAGTGGTGGAGTGTGTGGAAAATGGCCCTTGGAGCAATTATCCACCAGTGATTTAATTGGAGATGTCACTGACTGCATCTGGAACTCATATGGGCAAAGTATGTGTTCAGAAGCCTTGTTTTTCTCTGCACTGCTTTCATTTTTTAATGTTTTCTATGCTGGTTTCTAAAAATCTTTCAACATCGCAAAGGGAAAGCTAAAGAAAAGTGTTTCTCTACAACATGCTAGATTTTTATAGGTTAACATGTGTAGCTGGCTGGATAAATGTTCAAATACATGATTGTCCACCTGCATTTTCAAACGGTTACTCCAGAGGCACTGACAAAGCAGACACTGATGTGTAGTATCACATCAGCAGAAATTTTTCTTTTTTGTATCTACAAATTTGGTGAAACAGAGTTCCTTGGAACTTGTGCATAATGTTTCTTTTTTCCCATTCTAGCCACGTAAGAAATATACCCATCCCTCCATGACTTTGACTTTTATGCATTTGATCATTCACAGATTTTATTAATACTGTATGTTCTCTCCAGAAATATTTAGGTGCTCAGAGCAACTCAATGATCAATTTTAACCTAAAGTTGCATTGAAGGCCCTAAAGATTTCTAGAGAGAACACTCCACTAGGAATTTGTAGCTCCTCCAGTGCAAATCTATGGTCAACGTCTGGCAGATGTTGACCACAGAGTTGCACTGGAGGACCCAGAGATTCCAAGAGAGGTGTTCTCTTAGGTAAAAAGATAAGTGTTTTTTTTTTTTTGTTATTTGCAGTTTTTCCACATTCACAGTGGTCCAGTTCCTCTAACCCCAGTAAATGTGGAGGGAAGAGTGTACATAAATTCAACCTAGACAATGCAGAAGAACAAGTTGCTTTAACAGGAACTGAGGAAGAGCAGGATTGTTAGGGGTAATATATAGGGTAGGCAGAGCTACCGCCAAAAAGTTGCAGAAAGCTGCAAACAAACTTCTGCCCAGAGATCCTAGAGGTTTCCAAGCAATGCTGCACAGGAGCAGATTAACCCATTTGTGTGATTCGCAGAGACCACAAAGAAGAAATCAAAATATGTAAAGAGTTTCCATATCTAGGATCAAACACTGATCAGAATGGCAACTGCAGCCAAGAAATATGAAGACTGGGAATGGGAAGGGCAGCTATAAAAGAACTAAACAAGATCCTAAAGAGTAAACTGAGCACTAAAGTTAGAATAGTCCAAGCCACTCTATTCCACATCACCATATATGGATCTGAGAGCTGGACAGTGAAAAAAGAGGATACAAAGAAAACCAACTCATTCAAAATGTGGTGCTGATGGAAAGTGCTGAGAATACCACCGACAGCCAAAAAGAAATTACAAATGGGTTCTTGAACAGATCATGCCTGAAATCTCCCTGCAAGCCAAGATGAACAAATTGAGGCTGTCGTACTGTGGTCATATCATGAGAAGACATGACTCATTAGAAAAGAAAATAATGCTAGGAAAGGCAGAAGGTAGCAGAATGATAGGAAGACCACATATCAAATGGATGAACTCAATCAGGGAGGACACAGGACTGAGGTTGCAGGGCCTGAGCAGAGCAGTGGAGGATGAGAAATTTGGGGATGTCTCATCCACAGGGTCACCATGAGTCAGGGCCGACTTGAGAACAGTTTAACATTAAAACATTGGGTAGCCACAGAAGATTAGGGAACAAAAATTTAGTTTACTGTAGTGACTGTAACTACAAAGCATAGAAGGGCCACAGATATAAATAAAAGTTAAAGTCTAGGCAGTCCCACAGTCAGAATATTTGGCCTACCTTCCTCCCTTCCATTGCTCATGGGATAGTTTTCACTCTTCACAGACAAAGGCACCCAAGGAGCTTAAGTTTCAAGACACTACTTTCTGATTAAGGCATGCTCAGAAAGACAATTACTTCCAGTGGGCCATCTCTTAAGGCTTTTACAGAGAATACTGTACTTTAATTGGTGTGGGAACAAGTTTGGCAGTTATGCACAAAGGGCAGGTTACTCCACTTTAACTCTGAGCCAACTCCAGATTTCTCCAGACACCGAGAAGCAGTTTATATTTCAGAGAGCCAGCATAATGACAAAAATATGGGATAAGGCAGCTTACACAGGAGGGTGAGAAGGCAGTTTGGTTTTCTACTTTCTTAACTCCTGTGGCTCAGCTTGTGAACATATACCTTCCTGTCTGTCCCCTTGTGCACATGTTTTCTGGAAAGAAACGCTTGGTGTCCAAACTGTTCATCAAATGCTTGTCTCAAAGCC
This sequence comes from Urosaurus nigricauda, assembly GCA_034509955.1. Lineage (NCBI taxonomy): Eukaryota > Metazoa > Chordata > Lepidosauria > Squamata > Phrynosomatidae > Urosaurus > Urosaurus nigricauda. The sequence goes on along the minus strand of JAOEGL010000006.1, from coordinate 24,889,211 downwards.
ACTGTGCGTTCCACGTCCTGTCCAAAATTCTCAATTTGCTCCCAGAGAGAAGATGCCAGCATCACTAAAAGGAAAATAACCTACCAGCTGACAGGCAAAAAACAATGAAGTTTCTTTTGCCAGCACAGGGAGATGCAGAGAAAAGAGGAGAAATCTCTTCTCCTGCAGTTATTATTTCAGTTTATATCCTTCCTTCTTGCATATAACACCCCAGGCAGCTCCTGATAATAAAAACAGAATAAGATTTTTTTTAAGTGAACATTTTTTTAAAAGAAGCCAATCAATAAGATAGAAAGAGAAGACAAAACCAGTTCTCCAGACAGCACTCTGCTCCTGCATGTCTGAAATACCATCTTTCTTGAAAACTTGTGGCAACACAGCATCCAATTCCCAAATGGGCTGTTCAACATACTATTAAGGTGGAGCAGCAGCAGGGTGAAGCAATGAAGCAGGATTCATTTAACATACTACCATTTCTCTTTTCAACTAACATAATTTATGAAAGAACAGGGAAGGCTACATCAGGAGATTCTAGTTAACTAAAATCTCTTCCTCACCTACCATTTGTGTGTTAAAGTGGACAGCCTTCAGCAAAAAAAAAAAAAAAAAAAAAAAAAACTCCAAGTAGAAGAACAATTTTTCCAGTCAAGGTTTTAATTCAGTCAACACACTCACATCCCCATTTCTGACCATTCAAGACTGTTTAGAGACATAACTAAATCAGTCCCTAAAAGATCATACAAATTATGGACTACTACAATCTCAAACTTTTTAAAAAGCCACCTGAATAGACTAGAAACAAGAGAGACCTTGTGGATCTTCTCAGGTTGAAAGTGTGTGACCTGCCCCAGGGCACCCAGTGGGTTTCCACTGCCAAGCAGGGATTTGAACTCTGGTCTACAGAGTTTCAGTTCAACACTCAAACCACTACCTCTTGGTCAAACCACCTCTGAGTATGCCTTGCTTAAGAAACCCTATGAAATTACAGTAATGGGGTCACTATGAGTTAACTGGTGACATGTAGGTATACACACACACACACACACACCAGAATGATCTGGAGGAACCCAGTTTTTTCAGAACAAAAGTGTTGTTTTTTTTTTTAAAAAAAAAGATCTTAGTAGGGCAACTCTACTCACAGAACCATGAAAAGGAACACTCCTGACAGGTAGCAAGGGCATTTTGCTGCAAACCACACCAAATATATGAAAACTGCAGACAAAAATCAACACACACACATACATAGAGAAAACAATTCAGGAGAACAAAACCCTATCTTTCTTCTCTCTGTCCATTAGAAAGACTGAAAAATGATTTGGCACTATACAAGCATATCTCAGTTAACAAAGCCTTGGGCAAAGAAGCTCCTCTCTACCAAGTCAGGTTTTTACACCAGTCGTGCCCCCTCTTTTGCTCCCTATCCTCAGTTTATCTGCATGGTTTTTAGCAGTGTCAGCACTGGGAGGATGTTGAAAGAAGACCGGAGAAACAGGAAAACAGAGAAAAGGGGAGGGCATGTATGCCTAACCTCATCAGCTACTTCAACCAAGATTTTTAAAAAGCACAGATCTGTATGTCTGGCCATCAAAATGAAAATTGTAAGTGGAGGCTGGAGAAAGAAAAAGTCAGCCCTGGATCCTTTCTGGAAAAAAAAAATTCAAGTGGTCTCTAGAAGGTTCAGAATGTTTTTATTACTTAGACAAGGCTTTCCTAACATTCTTTCTTCATTTCACATTTACTGATTTGCTAGTTTTGAATAAACATGTTGAACTGCTCTTTTTTGTGTTATTTTTGCCTCTAGTACCAAATTTTCTGCTAAAGAAGTGACATCCAGCAACACATCTACTTCATTAAAAAGACATTTATGTTAATACTTTGTACAGTATCATATAATTGCAGTTCTATATCTTGGTTTCTTTTTTCAGTTCTTCTTAAGGGAATGAGTGTTTCATGTCTGCATGACAACATAAGACAAACATTTTCTTTATTTTGAACTGACAGTTTCTACAATTGACAGTTTCTTCTGCTTTTATTTATGCCAGCTTATTCTGCCATAAACTCACAAAACCAAAGAGGTTCCTTGTGGCTCCATTTGGAATAAAACAATTAAAATTTTAAAAAGTCATTTTAAATGATTGCTTAGGTAAACTGTACTTTTAATACAGTAAATACAATAATTTTATTCTAAACCATGTTTCAAATATATTTTTGTTTGTAAAGTAACAGTGCTTTTCAATCTGTAAAGAGTGTTTATTGCATTTTTGATCTGAAAATTTCTAAATTTTTCCTGAGAAAATTGGAAAACATTTATAACATTTTTGGAAATTTTACATCTCTAGGTCTCACTTTCATGATTAAATAAGGCCAAACGCTCCTGAAAGGAAAAGAGAGAATGAGAATGCTTCCAAAGTTAGCTCCCAATTTCACAGACTCATAGAATCATAGAGTTGAAAGAGACCATAAGCGCCATCCAGTCCAACTCCCTGCCATGCAGGAACTCACAATCAAAGCACCCCCAACAAATGTCCATCCTGTCTTTGTTTAAAAACCTTCAAAGGTGGAAACCACCACACTCCAAGGGAGTGTGCTCCACTGTCCAACAGCTCTTACTGTAAGGAGGTTTCTCCTAATGTTGAGATGAAATCTCTTTTGCTGCAGTTTGTATCTACTGCTCTGGGTGCTATTCTCTGGAGCAACAGAAAAGCTTGCTCCATCCTCAATATGACATCCCTTCAAATATTTAAACAGGGCTATCATATCACCTCTTAATGTTCTCTTGTCCAGAATAAATATGCCCAGCTACCTAAGTTGCTCCTCATAAGGAATGGTTTCCAGACCCTTCACTATTTTGGTCACCTTCCTCTGGACACGCTCATCTTTTCAACATCTTTTTTGAATTGTGATGGCCAGAACTGGAATTAGTGTTCCAGATGTGGGCTGACAAAAGCAGAAAAGAGTGGTATTATTACTTCTCTCCATTTATACTCTCTACTTCTATTGATGCAGCCTAGAATTGTACTGGCTTTTTAAGCTGCCACATCACACTGTGGTCTACTAGGACTCCTAGATCCCTTTCTCATGTACTGGTGTCCCTCGTCTTTATCTGTGCATTTCATTTTTTTCTGCTTAAGTGTAGTACTGTACCTTACATTTCTGTCTGGTGAAATAAATTTTATTTTTCGTCCAGCTTTCTAATGTATTAAGGTCATTTTTTGAATGTTGATCCTGTCCTCTCGAGTAGTAGCTATTCCTCCTAATTTGGTATCATCTGCAAATTTGATAAGCACATCCTTATCAAATTTAACTCAATTTCTAAACTGTGGTGCCAGACATTTATTGGCCAAACATTGTTTGATAAGAAGTGTAATGATACAAAACATAAGAATTCTTTTTGTATTTCTTGAATATCTTCAGAACACCTTGTCTTCCTATGGGCTGAAGGCAAAGAATTACACACACAAAAATCTACTCACCAGATGGATCAATTGGCTTATTTTTTCCACAAATTACAGTTCCCTTCACAAAAAAACACAATTGGTTTGGAAACGTAAAAGGACTTGCAAGTGTCCTCAGAGGAGATGATCCAAATACCCTACCTTGAGATACAATCTAATTTCTCAGTATCTTTCTTAAACTGTGATGCTCTGAATTGGACAAAGTAATCTAGGTGAAGATCAGAGATGAATCATTACTCCTTCACATTTGAAGGAGTAATGATTTCTTGTGATGCAACTTGATTGTATTAGTCTTTTTGATGAACATTCTCCAGACATGGTCCATGAACAAACTGCAGACTTATCTAAGAGCATGATTGCCTAGCAGCACTGCCTAAGCCATATACTTACCAATACTTTCATTACAATGTTTGGTACTTGTTTGGGCACATTCCTTTAGTTTACCCTCCTTCAGATTCCTATGTTGTTGTTGTTGTTGTTGTTGTGTGCCTTCAAGTCATTTCTGACTTATGGCAAGCCTAAGGCCATAATGGGTTTTTCTTGACAAGATTTGTTCAGATGAGGTTTGTCATTGCTGTTGTAACCCACCTCGATCCGTAGGGAGAGGCAAGATATAAATATTTATTTTTATTATTATTATTATTATTATTATTATTATTATTATTTAGAGTATTAATAGCCTGCTCTTCAGCCACAGAGGCTCTCACAGCAGCTCAAAAATTGTTAAATATCTCACAAAACTACAAATCCCAGAATTTCACAGCACTGAAATTAGTTCTGCTGTGTAGATGCAGCCCTAGTAAGATGACACACAAGGAAAAGGGAATGACAGTGTGGGAAGGGATCAAGTCCAGTAGATACTGCCCAACGTGGCCACTTCCATCCAAGGTCCCCAACTACTTTCTGCTCATTGCGCCTTGTTCTTTTTATTGGCAAGGATTAAGTCTAGAATGGCCAATTCCCTTGTCTCTTCCACATGGAAGAGAGGAAGGAAGTCAAAACTTTAATGAATCCCTCCCATGTGTACCTACCCTTTTCTTCCAATTGTAGAATTCCTCCCTTTCTTGTTTGGTTTGTTTCCTATATGCCAATTATGAGCCTTATTACATCCATTTAAAAGTGCCTATTAAATCCTAGTTGCCTCTCCATGTTAAGATTTCAAGTTGTCTTGTTTATTTTCCATACAGTGCACACCGGTAGGGTAAAGAGTAAGGAAACGAATGCCCTCCAAATGTTCTGAATGAGAATTTCAATCAGCTTCAAGCAGCACTAGACAAGAATGATTGAAGTTAAAATATCTAGAAGATATCAGGTTTTCTATACTTGATAAAGACACCTCAGAAACCACGTACTGTATTGCATATTCCAACTGTTTCCTTACTAGAGATAAAAACAAACAAACCAAATATCACACTAGAGCTTTACAGATTCAAAGTCATTCTGTTACTTTAGGAATTTAAGGTATTATATCTATTTAGTTCTGACTGGAATAAATCATTATGGTTGGTGTTTAAACAGTACAACCATCTATACCCGTGGATACTTTACGGATTCAACCATTCACAGCTTGAAAATATTCCAAAAAAGTATAAATTCCAAAAAGCAAACTTTGATTTTGCCATTTTATATAATGGACACTATTTTACTATGCCATTGTATATATAAGGTGACGAGCATCCATGGATTTTGGTATCCTGGAACCAATTGCACTGTACAATGTATGCAGACAGAAGTTCTTTTAATATTTTTAAATTGTTGTTACAGATCAAAGCTACAAAGTTCTGGGCTATAAGGAATCTATTTGGTTCTGCCAGTTCATTAAGAGAAGGCATATAATAAAAACAAAAATAGAAGAACTTATGAACATTAGTAAAATTACTTCATCTCTAGTTCTCCTCTGTATCAAGTAGAGTTAAAGTATTTATTCCCATGAAAAGATGACAGAAGAGAAAACCAAGAACAGGAATTGCAATTATATGATCCTGTACATTGTCTTTTTTTTAAAGACTTCTTTTTACATATTTTGTAATAATTTTTTGCCCTTGTCCACCCCAGGATGCCTCATTTTAATTATGTATTCAGAAGCTGAGCCCTCCCTCCAGTCCCTCTGCTTTGGTCCAGGCATCAGAGGGAGAGAAGAACTTTTGGACCTGTTCCCCTTCCCCACCACCTTTCCCTTCTCCTTTTGTGTCGTGTCTTTTTAGACTATAAGCCTGAGGGCAGGGAACCATGTAATTAACAAGATTTTATGTACACCGCTGTGTAAATTTACAGTGCTATATAAATAAAGGTTAATAATAATAATAATAATAATAATTTTGGGAGAGTAAGCAAATATATGAACACCTTGTCTTAAACATTTTATTAGTTTAAAACAAAATACTCCATAATCAATTTTTTTAATTCTTTTAACAATTTTCATTTTTTCCCAAGAAAAAAAGGTTTTTGGGGAAAAAACTGAAAAAATTTGGGTTTCCTTTTAGAATTTTCTGTTTCCCCTTCCCAGGCCTTCACATCTCTATCCCTTACATCTAAGTGAACATCTATCCTACTGACCTGTTTTCATTCACACTACTATCCCCGACACCCCATTATGTCATGCTGTCATCTAAGATTGAATTGTTCTCTCCTGTAAAATTAGTTTATATGCCTTCCCCTGGACAAGGTTTGTAAAACCCCTGTCAAAAACATTATTTCCAATTCTCATGAGATATAACCTATCTCTATCAGAAGATTTATCTTGTGGAAGCAGAAATCCTTTGTCCGAGAACCCAACTTTCCCCCATGTTGTGTAGCCAGCCAGCATGGCATAGTGGTTTGAGCAATGGACTACAACTCTGGAGACCAGAGTTTGATTCTCACTCAGCCATGAAACTCACTGGGTGACCTAAGGCCAGTCACATGCTCTCAGCCTCAGGGGAAGGCAATAGCATACCTCCTCTGAACAAATCTTGCCAAGAAACCCCCATGATAGGTTTGCCTTAGGGTCACCACTTTGAAGACACACAACACACATACATCTATGTCACCAGTCATTGTTCTAGTATTCTTTTATCCTCAGCTGTGACTTTCAATAGAAAGGAATGACAAGAACATCACATGCCTACCCACACTGACAGGCCTTCATCTAACAAGCCATAGCCTTACAGTCAATGGGATGAAAGCTATGTCCAGCGGTATCATTTGCTCCCATTTAAATCAACAGGAAGGGATGACTGTCAGTGGGCTTGATAAGTCTTGTCAAACTCTCCATCACATCCTGAATACCCACATAGGGAGACAATGAGCCTGCCTTGACAACTCCTCAGGCCACAAGACTTGCCTCTGCCGCACTTGATAGCAAGCCACCAACCACCATCACACTCACATATTCCCTTTTCTTCAACAGGGCCATAAAATTCCTTCCATTCAGAGAACACTTTTTATCCTCTTTCATGCTTTGTGGAATCTGGGGCAGCTGTTCTTATTTCAGTGCTGCAGAATCACAGTCGCGGGCCCAACTTACTCCACAACGGATGTAGGAAGGTCCTGAAATCTGTTCCATAGCTTCAAAGACACAATTCTCCACAAATTTCCTGCTCTTGTGAGTAACATTCGTCTCACTTCCAGTGCCTGGCTTTTGTTTTTTTCCTTACAAAGTGCTTCTTCTTGTCCTTTCAGAAGGACTTATCGCTCCTTGCCTATTTACTTTCCCCAAGAAGGCAAAGCATAACTAGACATGTCTTGAGCCCTCGTACCTTCTTTTCCAGCAAGATACAGCTTGTCCTTGCTGCAAATTTAATTCTGTACATACTTAGCAGGGGAAAACGAAAGCAGTACAGAACTTGAAGAATGCCAGAACAGCTTTCTTACTTTCCCAGACCTGTTCTCAAACTTCTAATATACATTCCTATGAAAAGCTATCTGCTGTTCCTATTGGATCATAAGCTTCACGCTTACAGAACTATGCAATTGCTCACTCCCATTCATTCAAGCAGCAGAAGTCTAGCACCATGTCTCAGAGAAAACAACAGCAGGCCTCCAGACCTCTTGCACTGCTCCCATGCATAAGCCACTTGCTGCTTCTGTTTGTTTGATGTCAATTGATATTGCTCATTCTATCCTGCCTATACTTTGAGATAGGTCTCATAAGCCTTGTTTGCATTGTCTCCAGTGGAAGCCATTAGACTGGTGAATATGAGGTGCAGGCATGAAGGCATGGTACCTTTTAAGCTGCACCTCCACTTTTATAGAATTCTATCATGAGTGAAATGTCTATGTCTCCATCAATTCAGATCTTCAAACTAGCTCTAAAGTATCACTTATTTAAGAGGATTTCTCTTAGATATTAAATCCTACATTTTTTTATTTTTATTTTTAATACCCCACTCACTTCCATGCTGGCATTCTATGAAGATGCCAGCCGCAGATGCCGGCAAAACTTTTCTAGAACATGGCCACATAGCCTGAAAAAACACAAAAACTATACAATTTTAATTTTATTGCTCCAGGTTGTTACTGACTTTATTTTCAGTCAATCACTTCAAAAGATATTTTATTATGTATCATAATAACTACATATGGCTTTTTACTTCAATGAAGTATTATAATTTATGGAAACCACCTGATGAAGCTATGACCTTAAAAGACAACTTAGATATGTCTAAAATAAACAACATTCATATTTTAAGGTTTTTTTTCAATGCCTCCTTTCCAACTTTGTTAAGAAAATTAATAACTAACAGATTACACCTCAGTTTATGTAGCAGAAAATAAATGCTGAGACTGAAGCTATAGATGTGCTCATCTCCCAAACTAATATCCCAAAACTATAGACATGTCCAACAAAGAATAAAATCCTTATGCTTTTTTCAGTAAATCAGGAAGAGTGTAGGAAGAAGACTTTCTGTTGATTATTTCCTGCTACTCAAGTTATTTAAAAGCAATTGTGTATTATTAGTTCTTACATCTCCAGCAACTGCCCCTGAAGTTCTTCTTGTGTTTGCCTCTGTTTACACTGGTTATTCAAAGGCAGTAGTTTTTCAAAAAGCTTTTCTTTAAATATGGCAAAGACTTCCTCTTTCTAGAATATCCTCTTATGGCAACTGCCAGAAGCTGGGGAGGGGCTAGATTTGTTCCTTGTATTTTTCTTTTTTGCATAGAAGCAAACACACAAATATTCAAATATGTCCCTATATGAAAGTAGTAACAGTGCCTGGAAAAGATAATCTCAAAAGGACTGAAAAAATGTCCTGCTTTATTAGAAGATAGCAATGCAAATATGCCCCAAAACTTCCTGATAGTGTACTCCTACTACATAGAAGCACATTTCCTTCTGCAGCACTCACTGTACTAGCTGTGCAGAAGATCAGGGGTAGGAGAAGGTGAAAAGAAGAGATACTGAGGGGGTGCAGAGAGAAAAACATTTTTTCTTTCTTTCCATGGCTACAGAAGCTGATACATAGTCTTTGACAAAGTTTCTTCAGTTTGGGTCAAAATATCTGCATTTTCAACATGGGTACAAACTAATTCTGCTGAAGCCATATGTACCATTTGCTTCGCTGCAAAGGTTTGCCAAAATTCAAGACAGACTATGCTTGACTTGAGAGTCCCATGTTCATTTCTGATGCAGGAAACCTGTAACTCCTCCAGCACTATTTTCACACCCAGGATATGATATATCTCATTGTTCACTGTGCAGCAGTGCAGAAAATAAAATGATGCTGCGTCGTTCAAATAGTAATTACAATCGGCTACAGTTTCCATATAAATCTAGCTTTTTAGATTAAGCTTTTAAAATGGAGCAGAAACAAATAAACAAGTCCTGATACCTAGTGTGTGCTGTCAGCTGGGGCCACAGATCAAGAGAGAGAAAGGGATCAGGGAGACACCCAAATCAACAGAGTTATAATCTGTAACACAAAATCTTTAATAAAAGAGATAGGTGTTAGGAACATGAAAAAGCACACACAAAAATGAGACACCCCTTAAACCACGTATAATGGGAAGGTGCAAAGACGCTAATATGAAACAGACAATAGACTCAGCGAGGCAAAATCAAAGGATTAGGACTATAATTAGGGGAAATATGCACACAGATAAATAGGACAAGAAGTCTGGATGTAAAGTCATAAAAGAATCCAGGGAAAAAGCACTGGACTGTTTTTTACTTAACCTGCCAGAAAGGAAAATTGCCATTAGTGCCCTTATTTAATATTATCAGAACTATGTCATTCAGTATTCAGCCATTGCTACAAGAGAATGTGGCAAGCACACAAACACACACAAAAAGAAAAGGAAGGCTAAAATGGTAGCTAACATAACCTATCAGTATGGAAGGCAAATAAATGGGTCCTTGAACAGATCAAGCCTGAACTCTCCCTGGAAGCCAAGATGATCAAATTAAAGCTGTCATTCTTTGGCCACATAATGAGAAGGCACGGCATATTGGAAAAGACAATATGGAAAGGTACAAGACAGTAGAAAAAGAGGAAGACTGCATGTCAGATGGATCGACTCAATCAGGTAGGTCATGGGCCTCAACTTGCAAGACCTCAGCAGAGAGGTTGACAATAGGGTGTCTCAAAGAGGTCTCATTCATAGAGTCGCCATGAACTGAAGTCAACTTGAAGGCAGTTAACAACAACATGGAAGCAGCAATTAGATAGGACAAATGCTTTTGGCTGCTCTGGGCTAGTGGTGGCTATATAATGGTGGAATAACCTTCCCCTCTTAGGGCAGCAAGGAATAAAATCCAGCTAGGGGAAGGAAAAAAAGACAGATGAAAGGTAATAGCAATGAGTCAACATGAAATACCTTAATCATTTTCTCAATCCATGGAAACAATTTTAAGAGAGGCAATGTGTCACCCTGGGGCCACAAACACCCAAAACGTCTTGTGGCGCTTAAGGACAGACTTAGTCACACAGGTGTGACAAAATTTAATTTTCCCATCTCAGAATTCATGTGTTTACACTATGAATGTTGGGTCTCTTAAATCAAAGCAGAGGAAGGCAGAGAAAAGGCATTATTTCTTCAAGGCACAAACCATTTTTTAAAAAGAACTCTTTCCATAGCCTTTCACCACATAGGTATCCTTTTGGCTAACTGAAGTTACATTTAAATAATACGCCTTATCTCAAAAGGACAGAACATAACATTCATGCTATACTTAACATTCATGGTATACATGAATCTTTACAGAAGCACAGAGACTGTTTACCATGTTCATCTTATTTATTTATAGTTACAAAACATCAGTTAGAAACCTGATTACATATTTTTTTAAATTAAACATTAGGACAACCTTTACTTCAAAAGAAGAGTCAGTAAAAGGAAGCAGAATATAAGCAACAAGTGCTTCAATATCAGAAACCCAGATCTAGAGCTAGAAATTGGCAAGACCACAATGAATGCAAGGATATTTCCTCTAACAGTGGCTCTCATATGAATTAGGCCATGAGAGGTAACAGAGTACTGTAGTCAGTTCACATTTCAGGTGGGCATGCAGGACTGCAAGATCAGAACGAGCAGAAAAGTCACTACTTTGTTCCTAGAATGATCCATAGGTGCAAGATATTATCCAGCTCAGTTTAAAAAGTTACTACGTTTACAGCCTGGGAACCATATGGTATAAAGATCTATAAAAGCGTTTCCTCAACAGTTGTATGTTTGATTTGTCACCTGGGGTCCAGAGTAAAATAAGTTCCAAGGCTGACAATTTCCCAGGAAACACTGTTTTAGACTGGATGTTTCTCATTACAGGTACTGGTTTTCAGATTTTCTTGGGATTTACAAGGAGTTGTTCAGTTATGTGTTCAGTTATGCTGGGATCCTGTTTGCCTTCCCTAACCATCTGATTGTTCATAACTGTGTCTATGCATTTTTCTAGTTATCAAACAATTAATCGTCTGTTTGCATCCAGACACCATTATATGCAAACATGGCAGATGAAGAGGTGAAGCAGGGAGCTCATTTCCAAACTCTGAGCACCTTTATCACCACTGCATAGTGAGTGGTGTTGAAGACAGAGCTCCAAAACACACTGCGGAAATGATCTCGTTTGAGACTGCTTTAACTGCCCAGCCTGGCTCAGTGATAGGGAATCCTGGGAATTATAGTTTATTGTGGCACCAGAGCTCTCCAACAGAAAGGCTAAATGTCTCACAAAACTACAGTTCCCAGAATTCTTTACCATTGAGGCAGGGCAGTTAAAGTGGTCTCAAACTGGATTACTATTTCTGCAGTGTGTTTTGGACCAGAGAGCAAACAGGTGAACAGATCAGAATAAGGTTAGAGGTTGCCCCCAGACAGGTTTAGTCTCCTTTATCCAAAATGCTTGGGGCCATAAGTGTTTAGATTTTTTTATTTAATTTATTTATTTATTTGATTTTGGAATATTTGCATATACATAATGAGATATCTTGGAGACAGGACACAAGTCAAAACATGAACTTCCACTTATGTTTTCTTTACACCTTATTAATATAGCCTGCAGGTATTTTACACAGTATATAATATTTTTAACTATTTTGTGCATGAAACAAAGTTTGTGTACACTTAACCACCAGAAAGCAAAGGTGTCACTGTCTCATCCAACTCACCTTCGTAACCCAGAAGCTTTCGTTTCCCGGGGGACCGCTTTCGCCAATGGACCGCGCGGCCGATTTAAAGGGGACGCATGGTGTTTTTTTTTGTATCCCGGGGGATCTTTCGGATCCTGGGGGATACATTAGCGGTTCCGCCACTTTCGGATCCCGGGGTTTTCACAACCTGGGGGATTCGTAAGCCGGGGGACCACTGTATGCGGATAATTTTAGAATCTGAAGTATTTTGGAATCCCAAATAAGGGATACTCAATCTGTATACTAAAACGGGATTAATAGAGAATAAGGGTTGGTACAACAACAAAAAACGAGGTAGCTAGAGAGCTTTAGAAGAACTAAAATGAAGCATGATGAGCCAAAGTACACAGAACTGAAGGAAAAGGACAGTATGGTCATAGTAGAAAGAGAACAATGCATCTAGCAGAGCATACTAAACTCGTTGATGAAAAAGAAACAGAGTTAGAAGGAAAGCCAGCAAAAAGGCAGTTTAATATACTGGTTCTATTTTAAATGTTGATACCTGTTACAGAGCCTGCACAATGGGACAAGTTAATTTAAATTAAATAATATTTGTTCTGGCTGGCTGAACTAACTGGTCCCTTTGGAGAAAGTAACTACTTTGCCTCCACAGTACAGAAGCACTTGAAAGCACAGAGCGGTAAAGTTATGACAATTAAGGGAGAACTAAATGGGCTTTTATCACTTTCTATATTATAGCAGTAGGCAGGCGAAACTGGGTTAAACTGACTTCAGATGGAAGCAAGTTATTTATCATAGATATAACACAAAGCACTTGGGTAAATCGGCAGTAGTTTTAGATGCAAGTTTCCACGAGGTGAAATATATTTCATATTGTGAGATGTTGCATCAAATTCCTTCTCAAAGCTTTGGGATGGAAGAGACTATACTATAAACTTAAACAAACAAACAAAAAGGAAACAGGTAGCGAATACTGGGTTCTGCCACCCCTACCCCATACACTGCTTTTAATGTCCTATGGGCATCAGACATACATAAACTTTCTAGGACAAGAATAAGCAGTTCTAAATACAGCACAGAAACCATAGAGAAAGCCTAGCAGTAGGGGCTCTTAGTAAACAACTTTTAGCCTCTCTCAAACAGGCATGATACAGTACTAAGTTTGGAAAAATTACATCTTTGGAACCATAACCCTAATTCTCAGGAAAAAAGTAATTTTCCATACTCTGGGGATGATTCAAATAGAGACATGCTTGTTGTTGTTGTTTTAAAGCAGCATTTCTTAACAAACAATGGGAGCCAAATGTTTTGGACTTCAGCTCCCAGAAGACTGACCCAGCCTGGCCAATAACTAGAGACACAAACGGTTGATGCCAAAATCTTCTGCAGAGTCAATATTGAGAAGTGCTGCTTTAAAGAATGCCAAAGAATCCCAGCTTGCTCTGTAATGGACAGTTCACAATAGGTGCGTTCACATACTAATTTTCAAAGATTGTTGTGTTCTGGGGGTTAGTGTAACCAGACAGAATTGGGTTAAAAAGAAAAAGAATTCTCTCTCTGGCTAGCAAACAACTACCAATACCAGGGACTGCCAGTATCTGAGAACCACCATTAACAGCTGCACTGAACAAAAACAACCCTAATCACAGAAAAGCAAAAGTATTCAACACTGCCCAGCCTGCCTTTCTCTGCACTGAGGAAACATTTCTAGACACTGTGATCCATAACTACTAAACTATATTTAGTTTGGCTACTGATTATTAGAACATGTGTGTTGATATGCCATTCTTTCTTCAAGAAGCTTAAAATAATTTAGATGGGACTCACAAGCACTCTCCCAGCTATGCAATGTTCGGGCTGAGCTCTGCTTAATTTTAAATTATATAATAGCATAGTATACCCTCAGGAAATTTTCTGGTCCCTTACTATGCATCATACAAAAAGGCACATACTTTTACAGCTGTTCTAAGAATTTCAGAAATAATCCATATAAAGTACATGGAACACTAAAACAGAACATGGAATACTAAAACAAAACAAAGAAAACATGATAGAAGTCCCAATTCTCTTATTCTCTTATGAGTGCAGCAGGTCTGGACAAAATAAACTGCTGGACTTTTTGGTTCTTGCCTGCAATAGCCTTTTCCAAATTAGAAAATGAAAGTTAGCACAGCCCAGGTGGGAAAAGAGTTGTGCAGACCTTCCTGGAAACAGATCTATAAATGTTCAAAACATGCAGTCACGCAAGACATCGCTTATGAGTTTGGCTAGGCTTGCTATGAGGGCAAAATAGAAGTTAAAACTGTGACTATTCACAGTTCAAATGCTTGATTCTGGAGACAAACTACTGGTGTAAAAGCAGGCAGAAAGAACGAGAAGTGACACATGGTGGGCAAGGTGTGGATATGTCTCCTCTTTGCAGTGTTTGACCTCTCACAACTTCTTGGCCATTCCTGCAACACAAGGGTGAACTGCTTCTCCTAGAATCTTTCAAGGGAGGGAAATGATCTTTTAAACAGATGCATAGCCTGCCCTCAACTGTTTAATGTAAAAAAATAATAACAATAAGCAGTTTTTCAAAACCAAAAGTGGACTTCCAACCAAGCGATACACTAACTAGGGAGATGAAACATTGTGTAAGGGTAGCTTGAAGGCTGGGAGAGAAAGGAAAATGTAATGTATAAACATAGTGCAAGAGAAAGTTAAACATATCTGGAGAAGCGTCTAGGCTGGGTAAGACTGACGTGAAATAATTAGCAAGTTCAGAAGGTAGACAAGCTTGCATCAAGTCTGGAAATACCACTTGCAACTTTTTGTAAAGGAATAGCCCTAAGAATTAAAAGGACTGTAATTTAGCCTTCTTTTTCCATTTGACTCCTTTCTTTCTTATTCTTTATTTTGTGGCCTCTGCACCCATGTCAAGGTCAACTTGACCAGGTCCCAACAGATGATAAATATTTGAACTGAAATGTTTGCTTAAGAAAAAAAAAATTAAACACATTTACTCCTAAATTAAACTGCTGGATAGTAAGTCAACACTTAAATAAATCACCTGATATCTAAGGATCTACTGTAACTTGCAGTGGGATTTAGGTCTTAAGGTGGATGAAACATATTCAAACAAATTCAAAGTTTTATGTAGAATTTTTTCTTGAGATACTCATCTTTATACTCTTACATGTACTTTTTCTACACTATTTATATTTAAGGGGAAAGGGCACCAAAATTGTTCAGACACTGGTTTTAGAACACGCAACAAACAGCACATGACATGATGTAGCTGTCCATGAACCCACCAACCATAAATCAACTTTGTGTATAAGTCAAGGGAATGTTTTGGGGCCAAAATTATGGATAAGTCGAGGATAAAGCAGAGGATAAAATTTAGGGGCATAAACAAAGGATCTAAAGGATGAAGCAAAGGACAACAATGCCAAAAAAAGTTACAAAATTCCAGCAGGCATGCTTGTGCTCACACTAACGGATGAATGGATGAGAGCAGACAGAGGTCGGTGCTTCCAGGACAGATTACGCTCTTGCCTTTCCCCAGGAGATGGTTCTTTTTCGAAATAAGAAGTAAGGTACAGTATTTACAGTGACCCATGGATAAGTCAACTCAGGCTTTTTGAGTCAATTTTTTGACTAAAATTTCTAGATTTATACATGAGCATATACAGTACTTCCAAAAGAGATCACCCACTTTCTGTTGCAGTTACTATGGGACCTCTAGTTTAACTATCACTAGCACCACCCCAGACTCATCTACCTAATATTGTACTGGCATTCATTCACTGTTACCAGTGAATTTTATGATGCATTTGCTGTATTTAAGAATTCCAAATTTTCCATAGCAAAACTAATCACGGTAAAGTTCTCCCCCACATCACTGGCATCAACATCAAAAGCTGCCCACAACTAGAGAAGCTTAAGTGGTAAGAATGCCATGAAGGGCAGCATAGGTTTTTAAGATGGTAGAGTGCTAACTTACCTATAGCCCAACTGTATATAAGAGCAAGCCTTTTTTATTAATGGAAGAGAAATAAAAGTAAAAGGTGACAAAGAGAGAACCAGAACCTTAAATGCAAACACTGAAATATTGTGGTCCCTCCACATTCACTGGGGTTAGGGGAACAGGACCTCTGTGGAAGTTGAAAAACTGTAAATAAACAGCATGCTTATCCCTCCCTTTTCACGGACTTGGGAGTCCACAGTCTCTCTCTTTACGGGAGGGACAAAATGGAGGTGCACGCCTCAGGCATGACCCCATGTGTGCGCCTCAGGCGCATGTGCCATTATTTTCAATGGGACTCAAATACTTGCGACTCGCCATTTTCACGGGGGTGGTAGTGGTCTGGAATGGATTCCCCACAAATTAGGATGGGGCTACTGTACTTTTTTAACCTGAGTGAACACTTCTCTAGGAATCTCTAGGTCCTCCAGAAGAACTCTATAGTCAACATCTGCCAGAATTTGACTAAAGAATCATGCTGGAGGACCTACAAATGCCTAGAGAAGTGTTTTCTCTAGGAATCTTTAGGTGCTTGAGAACAATTCTATAGTTTCCAGCAGAATTTCTCTGGAGGACATAGAGATTCCTAGATCTCTGTATTTGGTTAATCTGTAATTAACCAAATCCATAGATGTCAAAGCTGCAAATGTGGAAGGCCGACTATAGTTCAAGATTTTACATACCTTGGCTCAGAGTAGAGATTGCAGAGAAAGATTAGGACTTGGAAGGGTAACTAAGGAGGAACTAGACAAGATTCTGATATGTAAAGAAATATTGCTGAATACTAAAATTAGGATTGTTCAAGCAGTCATGAGAACCAACATGGTGTAGTGGTTTGAGTGTTGGATTAGGACTCTGGAGACCAGGATTTGATTTCTCATTTGGCTATGAAACCCACCTTGGGCAAGTCACATACTCTCAGGCCCGGGGGAAGTCAATGGCAAACCTGTCTGAACAAATCTTGCCCCAAAAAATCCCATGTTTCCCTTCAGGTTGCCCTATTTGGAAACAGCTTGTAGGTGCACAACAACAACAACAGGCCATTATATTTCTGTGGATGGATGTGAAAGAAGAAAAGAAAATAGGGAGAAAATAAATGTATTTGAAATGCGGTGCTGGAGAAGAGTTCTGTGGATACCGTGAATTGCTAAAAAGCCAAATAAATGGGTCCTAGGGCAAATCAGGCCAGAACCTTCCTAGAAGCTAGGATGACTAAGCAAAGGTTGTCATACTTTGGCCATATAATGAAAAGACAGAATTAGAAAAGATAATAATGGGGCTTTCTAGATTGGCAGGAAAGTGTGACATGAACTTGCCTTTTCCTTAAAGGCTTGCAGCCTTTAGATGGAGCTACGCTGTTCCGCAGTTTTTAAAAAAGAAGCTGGGAAAACCAGCACCTTTTTAAAGGCGCTTCTTCTCCCCTAAAACACAAAAAAAGCGTTTTCATGGCACACTTTCCCTTTTTCTCATCTAAAGGATAGACTTTCATGCAGCCATGAACACACTTCTTTTTGCCAATCTAGATCAGGCCAATGCTTGGTAATGCAGAGGGCAGCAGGAAGAGAGGAAGACTGCACTGCAGACATCCCCATAAAATAAGACCTAGTAGAGGTTTTGCTGAATTGCTAGATATAAGGCCTCCCCTGAAAGTAAGACCTAGCAAAGTTTTTGTATATAAATATATATACAGTATATAATAAATGTTCATTTTTTGGTTCAACAATAAATGTGAATTCTTCTCCATGGAAAAATAAGACATTCCCTAAAATAAGACCTAGTGCATCTTTGGGAGCAAAAATTAATATGAGACACTGTCTTATTTTGGGAGAAACATGGTACTACACGGTTAAGTCCCTGGTGTTGCCTCCTTTGGGGGGCCAAAATATAGCCAAGCCTGAACAAAGCAGGGCTGGGCGTTTGCCTTAGAGCAGGTGTAAATTTTCACCAAGACACCTCACAGGCTACATCTCTCCACAGCAAGCCCAAGTACAGCACCTCCATTTTCCTCTGAACCCACTCCCTCTCAAAATGGCATTCAGCATGGCACTACTCCCTACCAGCATTTTGAAATGGGACTACAGAGACAAATGGAGAGGCTGAAAATAAGGGGAGGTTCTGGAGGGCTGTGTGGGTGTGGGTGTTTTCCATATTTTCATATGTTTGTGGGATTATTACTTTTTTGTCTGCGATATCCTGTAAAAAATTGTCTGAAATTTTTGCAAAGGTATTTTTTTAATTGGGTCTGGGGGCTTTGGGAGACTGATAAAAGAATTCAGGGCACATGCAGCCTATGCCTGTACTGCAAGCCACAAGGTTGTGAGGTCAATGCCAGGGGCTCCCAGGTCCACTCAGCCTTGCATCCCTCCATAGGTTGCTAAAATGAGTATCCAGTTTATTGGAGGCAATTAGTTTACACATTATAAACCACTTAGGGGGTGCGCTTAGTTCACTGACAAGCAGTATAGACATCTACTTACTATTGCTATGGGCCACACTTTGCCCACCCTTGGTCTAAAACCATTTAACTTAGCAGGGATTGTTGAATTTTTTGTCACTGGAGTCCTTTATACCCCATTTCTTCCCCAAATCTAGGACGGGTGGCTTAGAATACAAAAACAAAATGTGAGTGGTGAAGTTATAATATAAAATCAATTAAAAATACAATCATCAAAAAGAAATATATTTAAAAACAACATGTAATTGTATTCAAAATATTATGAATAAAATGATATTAATCAATCTATAGAATTAAATGGACAAAAACCTAAATGGTTAAGACCTTTCTGTGACAGTGATACTAAATACATAATACAAGAAAGCAGGCAGACCTTCCCTTATTCTTGCTCTAATTATTTCAACAGACAATGGTAAAACCCACTCATTAAAGTCAAGTTTCTAACACAAAACTCTGCTACTGTCACATATACTGTATATGAAAGAGAAAGAAAAAAAAATACAGCAGCACCTTTAAAACTAATTGGTTTTTATTTTTGGATATACATACTGAATATAATTATATGCATACTGTATATGGTTAGTTGCTTGTATTTATTAGGAGAGCCCAAAATGAATACAAGTACTAACTTGTGTCCACAAAGCCAAAACACACAGTTTTACAAATTCCTGACAAACAATACAATCAACATTGATATTTTGGGCATTATGGGTTCGGTGTGAAAAAAATCTGAGCCAGGACACCTGAAAGAATGGATCTCAAACTGCAACACAAACCATCTGGAGGTGTCCACAAGCTCTTTCTTTGTGAACCCTTCCATAATGTTTTGGCCCAGCTGTGATCCGGATTTAACACCTAATCTTTTAAAGTGTTTTTAGTCGTGACAATACAGACAGAATCATTCCCACATGATACCTCCTGGATTGTACAACTTCAGACTGAAGTTGGAGATCAAATGTTTGAATGCTCCCTCCACACTCACAACTAAGATGTCTGAGAACAATTTCTAGTTCAGTCTTTTTCCAACAAGCTTGTATGGAATGTGTAGCTCTATTTCAAGTAAGAGAGCATCGTAACCTTTTGCTTAAGGCTGCATCTCCACTTTGACACCACTTTAACTGCCAAGGCTCAATGGTTCAATTCTGGGATTTGTGCTTTTGCGAGATATTTAGCCTTCTCTGTCAGAAACCTCTGGTGCCACAACAAACTACAAATCCCAGAATTCCATAGGATGGAGCCATGCAACTCAAAGTGGTATCAAAGTGCATTAATTCTACAGTGTGGCAGCAGCCTAAATCTAATGTCAGCACCAGTTACAGTAGGCCCACTGAAAGGAAAAGGAACTGACATTTCTTACGTACTGGACCTTCCGGGGAAGGGAGCTCTCTCATCTCATCACCACGTGTCTGGGATTATGGCGGGACCAAGAGAAAGCCTTCTCTCAGATTTTAGAGCATGGTTAGGCTCATATAAGAAGATACGGTTTTTCAAATAGTCTTGATTCAAACCATGTAGGGCTTTAAATGTCACAGCCAGCACTTTGAGTTCTGTCTGGAAATGGATTGGCAGTCAGTGATCAGAGGTGGGCCTCTGATTCCATTTACAATTGTACAACCCAGGGAAATGATGGTCCTGGAGGAGCTGATGCCACAAAAACTTCCTGGAAAAGATGCATGAGATTCGTGGCCACTCTTGGCCCACCTCTGATTTAGGGTTTCTTTTTATCCCTCAACATCAAGGCCTGAAAGGAAATCACTTTGTTCCTACAGTGAAGGACTGTTTTGGCCTTTCTTAGTTTCTACTCCAAGAAACCACCAACTTTGTTCTTCCCCCTCATTTTCTTTGGAGTCTTTCTTCTCAGAAGGCCCCAAAAGAATTTCGCACCTTCTAGGCCAATTGGTTTCACAGGAGAACACTTTGAATTATCCTTCCCTAGTTTAAATTCACCACTTCACAACCTAATTTTTTTTAGAACATCTCTGCCTCATTAACGCTCCGCAGAAGCAACCTACCACTTCTCAATAGTCATTATTTTAGACTTTAAGACAGTACTGCAAATGAACTTTACAAAAATAACTAGTGTCTCTGGGTTTTTTTTACTAGCTCTCCTGCTTACACAAATCATCAGTGTTAATAATGTGTGCCTAAAAAGAAAACAAGGAGCAGTTCACAAAAGGTTCCTGCCTGAGCATGTAAAAGCTATTCATATCATACTAATCAGGGCTGATCAGCTGAGTGGCTCTTTAGAGGTCTTCCTTCAATCTGAAACGCTTTCCCGCACCTTGCATGCTATATAATCAACAGGTCCCACTGTCTGCATTGGACAACCTACCCAGAAATCCCCACTCCACTGATAATTATAATATGATATGCTATACAGTACTACATCATCATCATCATCATCCATTAGTTTTATTTCCACTCTTACTAAACTTCACTCCTGTTTTTCCCTCTGAACTTAAATCGCTGCCAACATAAAACAGGGTGGGCTGAGCTCCCTCCCTAAAATTACGCTGATTTCATTCCCTGTATGTCAGAATATAACAGTAAGATGTGCCAGGAGGTTCCACACTCACTCCCCAGTTGTGGGACTCTTCCTAGAGGTCAAGCTTCAATATACTTCACAAGAAATGGAAAACCTTCGCTTTGACAAGTTACCGGTACTATGGACAAGGAGGAATGCACTTTCAACAGTATCTGGGATGGCTGAGTTACAGTCCACATGATGCAGAGATTTTGTAGCTCATGCTGCCAATTTCTTTCTTTCAGTTAGACTCAAAGGCGTTACAAGATCTCTCTACGTACTGATTCTACGGACTAACACGGCTATATCTTTGAGTTCAGTCCACATGATATTGGTTTTATATGTTATCTATTCTGGACTTTTGGACATTTGGTGGGTTAAAAAACTTTTCTAAAAAAAAATCTTGATTGATCCTACAGTATACATTATCAAGCAGATTCAATCCTGATTTCTGGCCCCTGAAGTTTAGTTATGTCTGCTTAGATAAATTACACATATAACTGAAGGTATTTCTACATGTAAAAAAACAAAGCTTTGTAGATGCTTAATAGGCTGCCAATTAAGTTTGACCAGACATTAGCACTGTCATATTTAATACAGGACAATATGTCAAATAATCGTGGAACAGGAAGCCTTTCAGCAGCTACAGCTTTACCCTCCATTGCAGTACAGCTGGCAGGTAAAGCATCTGCTAAAACTTCTTCCCTGTATCCATATGATGACAGGAGCAACATCAGGCACCAATCCAGCAACCATACTTATCTTTTAATTCAAGTCATTTTAGAGTAATGACAAGACAAATTCCAAAAGGGTTACTATGCCTTACATTTTATCTCTCACCTTCAAAATCAGACTTTACTCCAGCCATGCTTAAAATTATTTGATAAAGGCTTTACACTGTCCACCAATCACTGACAAGACAAATATCAAATTTAAAATCTGTTAGCTGCTCTGAGAGCCTTTGTGACTGAAGAGCAAGGTATAAATGCTCTAAATAAATAAAATAAATAAAAGTGAGCCTCTGCTTATGTTTCTAACCTATCCTGTCTCAAATGCTCTGTGTTTCTCCCTGTAAATTGAAAGAAAGACCATACATTCCACAAGTGAACTGTGTAACAGAAAAAGCATTGAGGAACATGGAGTCAGAAGGCATCCAAAGCCCATCCAGTGCATAAATGTCCATTCTTTTGCTTTCACTTCACCAACTTCATGCCAATACTCTTTACCCAAGGGGGGGGGGGTTAATAGATCGAGAGCCACCATGGTGTAGCGGTTTGAGCATTGGACTATGACTCTGAAGATCTGGGTTTCATTCCTCACTAGGCCAGGAACCCCACTGGGTGACCCTGGGCAAGTCACAATCTCTCAGCTGCAGAGGATGGCAATGTCAAACCCCCTCTGAAGAAACTTGCCAAGAAAACCCCATGATAGGTTTATCTTGTAAGGCGTCCTGGGAGAAAGGCAGCATAGAAATGAAAGAGATAAATAAAATAAAATAGGTTTGCCTTAGGTAAAGGTAAACGTAGTCCCTTCACGTGAAAGTCTAATCGTAACCAACTGTAGGGGGAGGTGTTCATCTCCGTCTCTAAGCCAAAGAGCCAGCGTTGTCTGAGGATTGCTCTGGTGGTCATGTGGCCAGCATGACTGCACCGAACGCTGTTACCTTCCAACTGAAAAGTGGTATCTGTTTATCTACTTGCATTTACATGCTTTCAAACTGCTAGGTTGGCAGAAGCTGGGACTAGTGACAGGAGCTCACCCCAAAACGCAGCACTCAGGCCTCGAAGTACCGACCTGCCAACCTTGCAATCAACAGAGTCAGCGTCTTGACCCCCTCAAGGTCCCCATGAGTCGACCTGAAGGCACACAACACACACAGAGAGCCCACGCAAACACACACACACACACAGAGGGAGCCATGAGGGAGCACCCGTGTGTGTCATTGATGTTCGGTGCCTCGGGCAACAGGGCTATAAACAACAGCTAAACACACTCTCTCGGTGTAGAAATCAGAGGCTTTCACAGCCGGCATCCGTAGCTTTTTGTGGGGTTTTTCGGGCTACGTGTCCATGTTCTGGAAGATGTTTTGCCGGCATCTGCGGCTGGCATCACATTCTTATACTTCCTTATGCATCTTAAGAGTTTATCAGGCGGGAGGAATTTCTCTTTATTGCGAATGGAGCCAATTGGAGCCAATTCAAATTCACGTGAATTCCTATTGAGTTCGGGATGCGTTCGGAATGACTTCCCATTGCCCGAAAATGACTTCCCATTGCCCGAAATTGCGTGAGATGCTTTAATCCGCAATAAGGTAAAACCTACGATTGCATTCGGAATGACTTCCCTTTTGCCCGAAATTGCGTGAGATACTTTAAATTCGCCATAACGTGAAACCCCAAGATCGCGTTCGGATTGCCGTTGGATTACACTTCCCAATTTCCGACGTCCGATAAGGCCCTTATACGCTCTCTCAGCCTCGGAGGACGGCCGTGGCAAACCCCCGGCGAAGAAAGTTGCCAAGAAAACCCAGCGAGAGCGTCACCATGAGTCAAAATGACTGGGGATGCATCCGTATTGGAGAAACAACCCGGTTTGGCAGTGCTTTGACTCTTTGTTTGGCTTTCTGCTATGGAATTCTGGGAGTTGGAGTTTGTTGTGGGGCCTTAAGGCCCCACAACAAACTCCAACTCCCAGAATTCCATAGCCTTGAGCCACAGAAAGAGTTAAAGCGGTGTCAAACCGGGTTATTTCTCCAGTGTGGATGCATCCTTGAAGGGCACAACAAGACCTCAGCTGCCTTTTTAAAAGCTTGAGCAATCCTTACCTGTTGGCCTCAGCAAATAAGTAACTTCTGCCACTTTCTTCACCACTAAAAAGAGGCTAAAAATTGGAGGGAGCCAATGGTCCAGGAGGTGGAGATTTTAAAATAAAATAAATAGTTACTGGGGGAAAAAAAAGTAACTTCTCCTCCCTTAATATTCCCTGGATCTTCCTCCCTTGTGCAAAGCAGCAGCAGCAGCAGCACCAACAACATTCATGGCTCACTATTTGGCAGCATGTCTCCCTTGCGCAGGTGCAGAGGATCACTATTCCGCAAGGCCGCTGCAGCAACGTTGTGCGCATGCGCCGAAGAGGGACAGATGGAGTGTAAGGAAAAGCCAGGAAGCTGCAGGATGTGACTGTTCCTCTTTACGCTTCCTCGGCGCATGCGCGGAAGAGAGGCCTGGATTCCGGGCTTCACTTCCTACCTCCTTTGCACGGACGGCGCCTGCGCACATTTTCAACCAACGCGCATGCGCAGTAGCTCCCAGGGAGGACATCCCACCACGGCGCATGCGCAGCCCCTGTCCAAATTTTTTTTTTTGCATCCTTTCTGCCCCGCCCCTTCTCTCTGCGTCAGGCCTCGTTATTTTGCAACCGGCCGACCGTTGGCTTTTAAAGGGCCTCTCTCTCACTCTCGATCTTGCCGCCCCTGCCGTTCCGCCTCACCTGATCGCGATACGCGGTGGCTGCGGCCGTCCCCTTGTGGTCTCCTCATAGCGCCCTGACCTGACACATCCGGGACTCTCCCGTGACGTCACACGACGCTCCTTTCATTCATCATCGGAGGGAGGCGGTGAAGGGGAGGTGGCGGCGACGCGCATGCGCAGTGACGGGGAAGGAAAAGGGCGGGAAAAGAAGCCTATAGGAGAATAAGGATTGGGAAGGTCTATTTATGTATGGTACCACTGTAGCATAGTGGTTTGAGCGTTGGGCTAAAGCTCTAGAGATCTCGGTTCGAATCCGGGCATGGACATAAAGCTTAAATTACATAAAAATTAAGTCACTCTCTCTCAGACTCAGGAAAAAAATAAATAAAAACTTCTCTTTAGAGTTACCACAATTCAGAAATAATAATAATGTATCATTATAATATAATAATTATATTATTAATAATAAGCCTGAGGGCAGGGAACTGTCTAATTAAAAAAATAATTGTAAGCTGCTCTGATAGCCTTTAGGGCTGAAGAGCAGAGTATAAATAAATTATTATTATTATTATTATATAATAATATTCATTTATTCCCCACTCTTCAGCCCTAAAGGATATCAGAGCGGCTTACAATTATTATTTTTAATTAGACGGCTGAAGAGCGCGGTATAAATAAATATTATTATTATATAATATTATAATATTATTATTATTTATTTATACCCCGCTCTTCAGCTATCAGCGCAGCTTACGATTATTATTTTAATTAGACGGTTCCTTGCCCTCAGGCTAACGACTTGAAGGCACACAACAACAACAACATGTCTATTCGAAGCCACAAAAAGGAGGGAGTGAAAGTGCTTCCCTGCCTTGTTGTTGTGTGCCTTCAAGTTGTTTCCAGATTAGGGCGACCGCTTTATTTATTTATTAGAGTATTTATACCCCGCCCTTCAGCCCTAAAGGCTATCAGAGCGGCTTACAGTTTATTATTTTAATTAGACGGTTCCCTGCCCTCAGGCTTACAATCTAAAAAGACACGACACAAAAGGAGAAGGGAATGGTGTTGGGGAAGGGGATCAGGTCCAGCAGTTGTTCTCTCCCTCTGAGGCCTGGACCAAGGCAGAGGGACTGGAGGGAGGGCTCGGCTTCTTAGTTCAGGCCATGCCTGATGGAGCTGGCAGGCCTCTCTGTCCCTCTGATGATGTAGATGGCAAATTATTATATTTATTTGTATCCCGCTCTTTTCCCAGGACTGGGACTCAGAGCGGTTTCACAGCATTAAAAACAATACAATTAAAACATTTTTATTTATATTTTGTTATTTATAAACATTTTTTATTTATTTATATATTGTCACCCTAAACCTTAGACTGGCCCTTTTTAAAGGTTTTCTTGGCAAGGGGGTTTGCCCTTGCCATCCTCTGAGGCTGAGAGAGTGTGACTTGCCCAGTAGTCACCCAGGCTGCTGCCACGCTTAATGCAGTCTGACACTGCATTATTAACCACCCTGGCTCCATCCTATGGAATCCTGGGATGTGTAGTTTGCTGTGGCACCAGAACTCTCTCACAGAGAAGGCAAAAGACCTTTTAAAAGGACAACCTCAGTATTCTGTAGCATTAGAATCATAGAATCGTAGAGTTGGAAGAGACCCCCAAAGAGGGTCCAATCCTATTCTGCCATGCAGGAACTCCCAATCAAAGCATCCCCATTGACAGATGGCCATCCAGCCTCTTTTTAAAGACCTCCAAGGAAGGAGATTCCACCACTTTCCAAGGCAGCATATTCCACTGTCAAACAACTCTTAGGAGTTTATCACATGGGAAGAATTTCTCTCAATTTCAAATGGAGCCAATTCGCAATTACGTGAATTTGCTAGTTTAGCAAATTTACGTGAAATCTGATTGCATTCGGATTGCGTTCAGAATGACTTCCCATTTCCCGAACATGACCCCCATTGCCCAAAACTGCGTGAGATATTCTAATACGCAATTACGTGAAACTCCATGATTGTGTTCGGAATGACTTCCCATTGCCCGAAATTGCGTGAGACACATTCATACGCAATAAACGTGAAACCCCATGATTGCGTTCAGATTGCCATTGCATTATACCCCCAAATTCCATTGTAACTCCTTACTGTCAGGAAATTCCTCCTAATGTTGAGGTGGAATCTCTTTTCCTGTAGTTTGAATCCATTGCTCCATGTTCTAGTCTGGAGCAGCAGAAAACAAACTTGCTCCCTCCTCAATATGACATCCCTCCAAATGCTTAAAAATGCTATTATATCACCTCTTAACCTTCTCTTCTCCAGGCTAAACATCCCCAGCTCCCTAAGTTTCCAGACCCTTCACTATTTTAGTTGCCCTCCTTTGGACACGCTCCAGTTTCTCCACATCCTTTTTCAATTGTGGTGCCCAGAACTGGACACGGTATTCCAGGTGGGGCCTGACCAAAGCAGAATAGAGTGACACCATGGCAGTTAAAGCGATGTCAAACTGCATTTGTGGCGCAGTGGTTAAATGCTTGTACTGCAGCCACTCACTCACAAACCACAAAGTTGCGAGTTCAGTACCAACCCATGGCTCAAGTTCAACTCAGGCTTGCATCCTTCCAAGGAGGTCACTAAAATGAGTACCCAGCTTGTTGGGGGCAATTAGACGAGAACAGTTGACCCTTTATATCCACTGAGTCAACTATTCGTGGCTTGAATATATTTTTAAAATATATACATTGCAAAAGCAAACCATTTTCTATGTCTGTGTTGTTGTTGTGTGCTTTCAAGTCGTTTCCAACTTATGCTGATGCTAAGACAACTGTCATAGGTTTTTCTTGGCAAGATTTGTTCAGAGGGGTTGCTACTGCCTTCCCCTGAGGCTGAGAGAGTGTGACTTGCCCAAGGCCACCCAGTTTGTTTCATGGCTGAGCTGGGAATTGAATCCTGGTCTCAAGAATCGTAGTCCAACACTCAAACCACTACACCATGCCAGCTCTCATGTCATTTTATATAAGGAACACCATTTCACTATCCCATTAAATAACAATAATAATAATAATAATAATAATAATGTTATTTCTATTTCCCACCTCTCCTTTAGATCGAGGCGGGATTCCAACATATCATAAAATACAATTACATCAATCTCAATATTATAATATTATAAAACAGTGACATAACCATAAAAAATGCAGTGGGTAGTAAAATGCTGGCCATTTCATATAAGGGTCATTCTGAGGAGCTACGGGGAGTTCGAATCCAGCAACATTTGGAATGATACAGGTTCCCGACTTCTGCCTTAAAACTAAGTGAACCTTGCTTTTACTCTCCATAAAATCCCTGTTAAAATAAATTAATTCAAGCCATCCCTTGAATTAATGCTTAATTACATGTCAAAGATGGGGAAAGATTTGCTGCACTTGTGAATTAGATTTTTTTTTTATCCTCTTAATTTTGAATCCTTTGTGGTGTAACAGCAGTGTAAGTCTCCATGGGTGATACCTGTATTAATTATAGAAGATTGCTTATCAACCTTGTTTCTGAGTATTTTGTGATATATTTCTTATTTTTATATATTGTAAGCTGCCTGGGCATCTCTAGATGGAAAAGCAAGGTGTACTATATTGACTAGTAAAAGAAATTTAAAAATAAAAAAATAAAATATCATATATATTTTATAATATAAAAAAGACTACTGTGGGAGTTGGTGCCTGTACTGCGATGAAAGTCTGTGAGTAAACAGTGATTAGTTGTAAATTGACCCTGTAGCACCTTTGAGATGGTAAGATCCTTTTGCACACTGATTTTCCAGACTAACATGGCTATGGCCCAAAACACACTGCAAAAATAATCCAGTTTGAGACCACTTTAACTGCCCTGGCTCAATGCTAGGAAACTCTGGGAACTGTATTTTTGTGAGACATTTAGCCTTTTGTGTCAGAGAGCTCTAATGCTACAATAAACTACAATTCCCAAGATTCCCTAGCACTGAGCTAGGGCAGTTAAAGCAATCTCAAACTGGATTTTTCAACCGGGGTGTTTTGGACCTATTTCTTTGAGTGATTAGTTGTGTTGCATAACCCCATCTGGGATGGAGGAATCTGGATTGGTGACAGTTTCTATGTGCACATTTTATTTATTTAAAATTATACCTTGTTTTATGATAACTTCATTTATAATAATTTTAGAATTGTTACCAGCCTTCATATTAATTAAGTCACAAATGTGAGATGTTTTGTTTTCCATCTGTCTGTTTTCAAATAAGATATGAACTGTTTGTTAATGTGTAGCCCATCTAGTGATTCAGGCTAGATAGCAAAAACTATTCTAAATTGCCATGACCAGTAAAATCCTACTTTAAAATATTGTTCTTTTAATGCCTTCTGTTTTTATTCCAGTTTCAATCAGTATGGATTTAAAATGTTGTAAATGTGGCTACCATCTTATGTATGCTCAAGATCTAGTAAGCAGGACCAGCCCAAAACATTTGCTGCCTGACAAGGAGCACTAAATATCACCCTACCTCCTACTGTCCAAGATGCGCATAATACCAGTGGCCAACAAGTTATTTTGGCTCAGAACCAGAAAATTTAAGCAGCACTCTACTTCTTCTTGACAGGAAAGTACACCAGTAGTAAATTGGCATTTGATGTCTTTTCATACCACAAGGCTGCAAATGTGATGTTGCCACTGTTGGATAGATTATTAGTTTCTTCTGTTTGCTGACAATAGTTATCCTCACTGTAGCCAAAAGGTTCTCTTGACAGAAATAGGTTTTATTACCACTGCTTACATCCTTTTGGTGTCCATGGCCCTTTTCCATATACATCTGCAGCCACATAACAGAACAACTGTCATTTACATACATGTTCCAAGAGCCATTGCGATGTAATGGTTTGAATGTTGGACTACAACTCTGGACATCACAGTTCAATTCCCCGTTCAGCCATGGAAACCCACTGGGTGATCTTGGGCAAGTCACACACTCTCATCCCCAGAAAATCCCATGATAGAATTGCCATAAGTCTGAAATTATTTGAAGGCACACAACAACAACAACAACAACAACAACAACATGTACATGTTCCATCCTGTATATAGAGAGATCTTAAGAGATAAGTTGGCAGCATAAGCTTTTATAAACTTCAGTCTACTTCCTCAGATGCTTTTGGTGGAGTGGAAGCCAGGAACAGACATATATATGCCATTGGTATGTGAGAATATCAATTCAAATTCAAAATCCTTTCTGTATGGAAATGAAGTAGCAAACCCAATTATAACAATGGCCGTTTGTGTTTTATCCTGTAAATGGAGCCATTTTTGGTCAATTTGATCAACCAAATGTAGAAATTAATTTCTTTAAATGGAGAAAATGTTCTGTGCAATTGTACTGAAAGAGATGAAAGGTTTATCATGCAACATGGCCATGGGAATATGCATGGAACTTCACCTGTTATCTCATTTATTTTCCAATTCATATTTTTGTCCAGGATCGTGTTAAGGACTGGGCATGATTTCTGCTGTTGCTTTAGTAATGTGGCACCAATTCCTGCCTGGACCCTAGTCTCTCTCACATAAGAAACCATACAAACTTTGTTTTAGAAAGAGTCCCAGCAGCTTGATTTTATCATCTGATTTAGTACGGATTTGCAAAAATAGATAAAGTGATTGAGTCAGTCCTGAGAACCCTAAGTTCAAGTTCCATTTGAATTCTCTGCATGTTCTTGAACAAGCAATTATTTTGGTTACAATCCTATAAAATAAATTGTCCATCTCAGAGAACTGTTGTGTCAAGAGACAGTTATTCTAACCCCAGAAATGCAAGCTGTGTGCAACAACTGCCAACATGTTGGTTCGGTATCCTGGGTTCATGCATGCCTTTTGCAGGAGAGACAGCATACGATGTCCTGACCTTGCAGTGCCCATGAAATTACATGCCTTAGGGATCTCTGTGCGGTAGCCTATGCAAACATTTGGGTACTGAGCACAACTTCCCTGTAGCATTGTGATCATTCGCCTGTGTTTTCCACATGGTTCTGCAGATCAGGCCAGGTAAAGCTTTTGTTGGGTACAATATAGGTAAGCAGTTATAAGAATTGAGGGAATTTGAGCTGAGAAAATCTGGGTTCATATCTCAATTAAGCAGTAGACTCAGCCATGTTGTTGTTATGTACCTTCAAGTCATTTCCAGCTTATGGCAACCCTAAAGCTACCCTTAGGCTATCATGCAGTTTTCTTGGCATATTTCTTCAGGGAAGGTTTGCCATTGCCATCCTCTGAGACTAAGAGACTGTGACTTGCTCAAGATCACTCAGTGGGTTTGAAAGCTCAGTTCTCCTCTCTGCTTATAAGTTTGATGGCCAAGCAGAGATTCAAATTCTGCCTGCTCTCCAAAGTCATAGTCCAACATGCAAACCACTACACCATGCTGGCTCTCTGTCTCTAGATCCTCTGTCAATGTAATAGGAATTTTACCAATCCATGAGAAAACCAGCATGGCGTAGTGGTTTGAGCATTGGACTATGACTCTGGAGACCAGGGTTCAAATCCCTGCTTGGCTGTGGAAACCTATTGGGTGACCTTTTGGCAACTCACATGCTGTCAGCCTCAGGTGGAGGCAATAGTGAACCCCCTCTGAAGAAATCTGCCAACAAAGCCGAGTGATAGGGTTGCCTTAGGATTGCCGTAAGTCAGAAACGACTTGAAGGCATACAACAACAACATACTAGTCCATACAGCATGGTTGTTAGGATAAAAGTAAGCAGCCATTGCATTTTGAAACATGCTGGAGAGAATCATTATGATTAGTTACACAGTGAGATAATGCACAACTTCTATAAAGGCCTGTGTGTGCCGATGAAAGTTTTTTCAAAATATTTATTTTCACTTGGGAATGGAATAATGAGTGTTAGGTTCATCCTGTCTTTCTCAGCTGCAGCCCACACAAATCCAAAAATCCACTAGACAACCAAAGAGCGTTTATACTTTAATTACAGCTTCCATATGGGCCAATGGGCCGGGTGGCAGGAGAAAAACTGGGGATGAAGAACTGCAGCTGAGAAAAGGAAAGGATGACCTTCCCTTTTCACATGCTGCAACGTTCCTCTATGCAAGGCATTTAGAGGTGTGGGTTTTGTTTTGTTTTGAAATTTCTGTTAAAACTAGTGAGTTAAAAACAATACCATACATTCTTGACTATAAGTCGACCTCATGTATAACTCGAGTGCAGGTTTTGGGCCCAAAATTATGGATTTTGATATGACCCGTGGATAAGTCAAGGGTAAAACATAGGGGCATATAAAGGATGTAAAGGGCAAAGCAAAGAAAAACAATACCAAAAAACCTGCAGGCATAACTATTTGTGCTCATACTTAAAGGCTGGATGAATGAGAGTGTAGAAGGGGGTCAGTGCTTCCAAGGCAGATTAAACTTTTTTCATTCACCAGGGTATAGTTATATATGCATACACACACATGCACACATGAGTTAAAGTACTGTACTTACATAGACCCATGGATAAGTTGACTCAAGTTTTGGGGAGTCAATTTTTTAACCTAAATTTCTAGACTTATACATGAGTATATACAGTAACTTCTGCACAAGTAAAGAGTCAAGGAACAGTGACAATGGATTCAATAGAAAGGCACTGTGGGGCTG
The DNA here is from genome assembly GCA_034509955.1 of Urosaurus nigricauda. Lineage (NCBI taxonomy): Eukaryota > Metazoa > Chordata > Lepidosauria > Squamata > Phrynosomatidae > Urosaurus > Urosaurus nigricauda. Next base: position 24,857,080 of record JAOEGL010000006.1, on the reverse strand, counting down.
TATTTGGCCACAAGTTGCTGGTTCTCCCTCACACTATAATAGTGGTTCCTAAATTTTGATCCTCCAGATGTTTTGGACTTCAGCTCTCAAAATTCCTTACTGTTGGCCAAACTGGTTGGGGCTTCTGGGAACTGAAGTCAAAAACATCTGTAGGACCGAAGTTTGGGAACCACTGCTCTGTATAAAAAGAGTCAACAGTGCTACGGCTTCAAAGAAAAACTGAGCAAACAACACCAGTCATGATAAATTGTTAAGACAACTCACTATACATGACAACTTATGTTATCTGAGGTCAGTGTCAATGGTCTTCTGGCTCTGAAGGGATAAGTTAACCATGACATGTTTTCAAAAATGCAAAAGGCATTCTGGCTCTTAAGACAATTGCGGAGGCCAGTCCCACATGGAGGCATCTAGATCTGGATCTTAACGTTCACTGCACATCTCCATGGTATGAGTTTTGACATTGGTCTCCATGTGGGAGCCACAAGACTCCTTCGCTACCCTCGCATGAGGTTTACATTCTTAATGATCATCTGAATAATATGAGACAGGCTGGGGTTGTTTTTCTTCCTTTCTGAAAAGCTGCAGCGGGCCTTGTGACCATTGACATGGCTGCGGTTGTGGCATTTTGACAGCCTTTTGTCTCCTCAAGTTTTGAAACCAATGTCCTTGAAAGCAGTTGCGTGTGTGGATTTTTAACAATAACTGTGGGTTCCTTCTTTTTTTAAAATATTCACTTCCTCTTCAGTTTTTAATTATTTTGTTCCTCCGTTTTCCCTTTCAATTTTCTAAAAACCTAGAAATGTAATTAGAGAGAGAGGCTGGGCTGTGAGAAAGCTGCCAGCATTTCTACATCATGATTAAATATATCAGCCATTCCTTTAGTGAGAAAAGGGAGAGAGAGAAAAAAAAAGAACCAAACAGGATTCTCATAATTATCTCCCCGTTATCCAGGAAAGAATCGGTAACACGTACAGATAGACTGATTGAAATTGCAGCACTAATTAAAAACTCATATAAGCTCCTGACGATCAAGGCAGTACAAAAATGGCAGTTATTTAATTATTTCCTCTATTTTGCTAATCTTTGTTTTAGCAAAACAAACAAAAACTATTCCAAACAAAACCCCACCATTTGTTCACACTGGAGAGACTTAATAGGACTTTTATCTATGCAAGTCAAAACAGACAATGGAAGCTCAATTTGATTCACCTCTCCTTATGCCGCTGGGAAATCTTCACAACTGATTTTTCTGAAGGTAATCTAAACGGCAATGTTTTGATGTTCAAAGGCAGTGCCGAGCTACATTCAGAAGGTGGGTTGTTGTTTTTTAAATTTTAAAAATGTATTTCAGTATATCTTCTCCCCCCAAGTAGTTAATGTCTAAAAAGAGTGGTGCAGTGTAAGCCACTCTGCGTATGGCCAGAGGCTCTCACATTTCCTTTATTGCTTCACAGGCTAGTGAATTGATCATTTGGTGAGCCCCTTCTCAGATCTGCACCTGTTTTGCCTCATTTCCATGCGTTATGGGTTATGTCAAAACCAGAATAAACGTAACATTAGAAGATGCTTTCTAAGAGTCTCTTAACTGTTTGCAGTGGGCCCTTTGATATCTGCTGGGATTTGGTTCCAGGACACACACACACACCATTGGATACCAAAATCCATGAATGCTCAAGTCCTATTAGATACAATAGTAAAAGGTATCCCTTATATAACAGGACAAAATCAAGGTTTGCTTTTTTTGAAATGTCTGTATTTTTAAAATATTTTCAAGACGTGGATGCTTGACTCCGTGGATAAAAAAAAATCTGTGGATATGGAGAGCTGACTATTATATTTTTAAGAACCTGTAACCATGCTATTTAGCCTTTCTTTTGCTTTAGGTCAGCAGTTCTTTGGGGGGTCGTAACAACCCTTTCATAGGGGTTGCCTAAGACCATTGGAAAACACATATTGCTGATGGTCTTAGGAACTAAGACACTGCTCCTCTATCTGATGGGGGTCACCACAATATGAGGAACTGTATTAAAGGACCACGGCATTAGGAAGGTTGGGAACCACTGCTTTAGGTCATCTCCGAATCCTCCAGCCAGAAGCTTTTCCACCTACAGTTCTTTCAATCCCAGCATATTTTGCCATGGCTGCTATTTAGTTACAACTGCTCTTCCATGAGACTATTTTCATACGACCTCTATTGTAAACACCACATTGACTCTCTTTGGCCTGGTTCTCAAGACCATGCCAGGTTTGGTGTCAAGAGATATATGACTGGGCTTTTCACATTTTTCCTCTTGCTGTACTGTATAGGTTTTAATTTTTGAGGCAAATTAAAGCTTGAAGTAGAAATTTAAACAGAAAAGTGACATGGGAGGGAGGTGAGGATAGACAGAGGTTAACTTTCCTCCTTCCCAATGTTAAAGCCCTGACCTGATTCATTAAATATAACTCTTTTTGCTGTTTAAAAGTAGAGTCAGCAACATTTGGCTGTCCAGATACTTTTGGACTACATTGCCTATCAGCCATAACAGCCCCCCCCCCCAACAGTCCTAATATGGCATGGGTAGTTCAGATTGATCTGTCATTCCACTTTTTCAGCTGCTTTGAAAATGTCCCCGTTTCTCTCTCTTCCCGCTTTAGCATGTTTACTGCATCCACACTGCGGAAATAATCCAGTTTGACACCACTTTAACTGCTGTAACTCAGTGCTGTGGAATACTGGAAATTGTAGCTTTGATATGTAGCCTTCTCTATTAGGATGTTCTTCTGGCAGGTCTTCCCAAACTATTTTAAATCATGACTATTTAAACTATGTATGTAGTCTTATGAGTGTATTTTAATGATTTTATAGTGTTGTATTTTGACTGTGGGTTTGTGTGTGTTTTAATTGTGTTTTGTATTTTAATAGATTGCACCCACCTCTAGCCTTGAGGAGAGGCGGGGGGAAAAAAATAAAATGTATTAGTATTTTTATTATCATTGCTGATGGCCTGGAAAATGTTATTTGTTTCTGCTTACCCAGGTTTTGGCCATCATCTGCACACAGAGGGTCTGTTTGAGTGGGAAGATATTTGGGCATCTTACTCTAAACATTTATGGCCAGCAAGAGGCTGTCAGGAGTGGGAAGCTATTACTGACCTCTACAAATGGGGAACTCACAAGAGAATCTAAGTAAGTCTTTCTTATGTCTTTGCATTGAAAAAGAGGGAGTATCAACCAGTGAGAATGATGAGGCAGCATCATTCTTTTGGAAATGGGGAACTTAGGTAGTGGGTGCTTGGACTGGACCAGAATTTGGAAAAGTTTTTTTTTTTTTTTTTTTTTTTGGCTTTAATCCCCAGAGTCCCCTAGGTACACAATAACAGTCTCCTTACATAGCTTGCTTGTGGGCATCCTTGGCCAGTGATGTGTTGTAGTAAATTCTGAAGTGCAGGTGTTCATTACATTAAATATAGTCCTCCCCAACAGAGTTAAAAAAATTCCAGCAGCTGTATTGAACAATATTCATAAGCTAGTTCTAGGTCATATGGGACTTAATTGCCTATTCATAACCAAGCCACTTCTGAAATGTTTTACATTAAAACGGGATAAAGGTAAAGGTAAATGTTTCCCCTTGACATGAATGTCTAGTTGTAAGCCGAGGGAGCCAGCATTGTCTGAAGATGACTCTAGTGGTCATGTGGCCAGCATGGCTGCATGGAATGCTGTTACCTTCCCACCAAAGTGGTACCTATCTATCTACTTGCATTTGCATGCTTTCAAACTGCTAGGCTGGCAGACGCTAGGACTAGTGATGGGAGCTCACCCCATCATGCAGCACTTGGGCCTCGAACTGCCAACCTTCTGAACATAAGATTATCAGAATTAGCATCTTAACCACTAAGTCACTGCATCCCTATCACAACAGAGATAGTTCATAACAGTACTGTATATTGTTCCTATGAAAATCTTATTTTGTCTTCAGCTAGCATGAGGATTTCAACCGGACTCAGAGACAAAAAGGTGGCAGATGATAGTCATCACACCTGCTAATCCAGATATCCCAATACTGAGAGTCCTATATCCACTTCACCCCATGCCTGGGGTGGATGCTGAGTGGAGTTGCCCTCAGTCAGCATAGCAGTCCTCACGAGAAAACCGGCATGGAGTAGAAAAGCCTTTCTGAGGAGTAATTCAACCATGCCACCTTCTCTACCTTGCAATGTGTCGGGTAGGAGTTATGTTCACTGTCCAAAGCTTGGAAAAGTTACTTTTTTGGACTACAGCTCCCACACCTTTCATTGACCATGCTGATTGGGATTTGTGGAACAAGAAAAAATAAACTTTTCTAGGCTTTTGTCAGGTTATCCACTGTTCAGTGGGAAGGTAAGACTGAATGGTAGAAAACTAGTAATTATTTCTCAAAAGCAGAGGTATTTTTAGTGGCCAGCTCCAGAGCTCAGACTGTTCTCCTTTCCTGGATCAATTAACCCAGACTGGGTTCAGCCTTTTGCCTTCTTTTAGGATCAGTTAAACACCAACTAAGCCACAGGCCTTGATGAAAGGGCTCTGAAATCACCAGATAAACATGTTGTTAAACTAACAGGATGTATGTTTCCAGCTGCGGTATTTCTATGCAACACCATCAAGAGCGTTGTAGATGCTGAGATTCAAAAGTTTTAGCTTTATTGCTTGTCGGGTGGAGGTGGTGAAGGAGGGTTGCTTTTGTTAAATCAACCCTGGGCTCTTTGTCCCCCCTTCTCTTTAAAAAAAATCACCTTTAAATATGATCTGGGGATTTTAATTGCATGCTGTCTGTGTGAGGCTTTTATATACACCTGTTTGTGGGAGAAAATATCAAAGTTAATGTCTTAGAGAGGAGGAAATTATACTTTAAAATGTGTCATTGCGCAGAATCGACTCCCCTGTGTCTTTGAGTCCGTTCTTTGTTTCTCATTAGGAGCATCTCCGTCCTCTCTCTTCCCCGGCGAGCCTGTCTCTTGTTTGCAGCGGCTGGTTGCCTTGAAGATGCTTTTGATCCTGTATTCATTAAAACTTGATCCTGCTGCTTCCCAACAGCCCTAATGGTGTGTGAAATTATTTCCCCCTTCTCATAGACACCACTAATTTAGCAGGCATCCACAGGGCTAGGGAGCACATGCATTTCCTTCCTCCCCCTAAAAAAAAAAAAAATTCCCCACAGAAAAATTGTCAAAATCCTCCCCGAGTTATTCAGACTAGGTCTCCCACCATACAAGAGAAATTAATCTTCAGTGCAATCTGCTTTCTGTAAAAGAGAAACAGGGACCTGACTTGAAGCAGTCTAAAAGCTTTTATAGGTGTCCCGTCCCCCTTCCCAAATTTGTCCCCATCTGCAGGTAGGCAGAAATAGAGAGAGAGATAATTGGCCAAAGGGCATTGTGGCTGAAGAAGAAGAAGTGGGTGATCTGTCTAGTGTGACAAGTGGCAAGAAACACTGGCTGTGGTGGTGGGACCCAAAACTAGCACAACAAACAAAGACAAGGAGAAAATATGCCTTTATGGAAGGAGACAGAATGAATGGAAGCAAACGTGGCCCACTGGAGACAGCTGTCGGTTTGCTGTTGCCAAGGAAAGAGACAGAAAACAAACATGATAATAAAACCAGCATTTTTTTAAAGCCATTCTTACAAGGAATGTTTGAGGAGTACACAGGAGTTGGCATCACTGCATTTCATCCACATTTTTCAGTAAAATGGACTGAGACACATTCATCAGCAGGGGAGGACGGAGACTCCACCACACTCCAAGGGAGTGTGTTCCACTGTCGAACAGCCCTTACTGTCAGGAAGTTCCTCCTAATGTTGAGGTGGAATCTCTTTTCCTGCAGCTTGCATCCATTGTTCCATGTTCTAGTCTCTGCAGCAGCAGAAAACAAGCTTGCTCCCTCCTCAATATGACATCCCGTCAAACCATGAGGGCAAGAGAGTCTAGTTTGATTCTGCAGCCATGCAGACAAGAAAACGGTACTTTTCTCCCACATCAGCTTGGAAAGCGCCAATTTTTTGCAGGCTTCTAATATTCACTGTGAGATCATGCCAGGCTTCCTTTGCTTAGTGCTCTCTCTGTGTCTTTTTCTCTTCTCTGTCCAATTTTATTTATTAAGAAAATCGGGTTGCATTGGGGACCAGCCGAGACAGAAAGGGATGAAAGGGAGAAGAGATGCACTGCCAAGTTCTTCCCCCTGTGGACGGCTCATCTTGGTCGGCTAAGAGATAAAGCTTCATCTTTCTCAGCAGATCTATCAACCAGCTCTTTCCTAGAGGGCCAGCAGATGCCGAAGCATCATAATCTGCTGTTTGGTTCTGTATCCGTGTGAATAGCCCACTCATATCTCTGGAACGACCAAAAAGCTGACAAGGATCCTCAAGAGGGTTTCTAGGAAAGGTGTATTTCAAAAGCAAAATAATAATAAAGAAAGAGAGAGAGAGAGAGAGAAGCACAGGAGGCATAGGCAGACAGCAGTGACCCACAAAAGCAACAGCTTGTCTTTCAGAAAACCAAAACTAAAGTGTGTACGTGTGTAAGGTGGAGACCTACTTAGGGGAAGTTATTTGTTTGAGTGGCAATTTCACCACTGAAACATTATAGAGCTCTAGAGTGCTTCTCAGGCTATCTGACATGAGTCATTGTCTAATGTCCCAGGGATCAATACCGTATTTCTTCCCATTGGCTACAACTTTGGAAATTCTCTGCAGAGCAGAGTCCAGGGGCCACCACTGAGCAGCTCTGCTCTAATTAATATAGCAGGATACAATATAGCAGGGTGCAATCCCATAGAACAGTCCTTTACTTTTGGTTTGCTGTGCAGTATAGATGCTCAATGGCAACCAAACCTTTAAATAGTTACATTGTGGACTACAACTTCCAGAATGCTCCAGCATGATGGTTGGTGACCATGTAGACCAGTGGTCCCTAAACTGCCCTCTTTAAGGGATTTTGGACTTCATCTCCCAGAATCCCCGACTTTTGGCCAATATGGCTGAGGCTTCCGGGAGCTGAAATCCAAAAGCTCTTAAAGGGCACCTTTTGGGGACCACTGATGTAGACTGAAATATTCTAGGAACTATAGTCTAAACTCTGATATTTCCAAGGTTTGCTTGCAATCTCCAGGCAGGGTTCAAGAGAAAGAAAGCCAGTGTAAGTTTAGTAGTCTGGAGACCAACGTTCAAATCCCCACTTGGCCATGGAAACCCACTGGATTATCACAGGCAACTCACTCTTCCTCAAGAAGAAAGTAATAGTGAACACCCTCTGAACCAATCTTGCCAGGTGAACCCTATGATAGGTTCACCTTTAGAGTATCAGTAAATTGGAAATGTCTTGAAGGAATCTAACAACAAATCAGGAGAAAACATGGGCCGGCAACAGTACAATAACTAGTGGTGCCATTTGGCTAATTGGAACAGGTAGTACCAGATACCATCTATACTGAAATGGCAGAAATTTTATTGAATTTCTGATTAGGAACTATTCAGTGGTGGAGTTAGGGAACTTTAGATTGTGGACCTACTGGTCATACAGCTGATGGGAAGGGAGATCTTTAAGTGCCAACGTGTTTTATTTTACATTTATTCCAAAATGTGGTAATCCACATTTGTGGACCTTTCCCCTCAATCTGCTCAGTGGGACACCTGCACATCCGCTCCCAATATATAGCCAGTTGACTATCGTTTATCATGTTTGGGATGCCAAATCAAGTCCTGATGGCTCCACTAGAGCCATCAAAATTGTTCTAAAAAGAGTTTGTGAACTTTGACCAGGTTGTCTGGGGAATTTGGGAGGGTTGGAGTCAAACAAAATACATTTTCTGACCACTGGCTCTATTCCAAAGTCATGTACAAAAATATGGTGAAAGAGAGCCGAAGGTTATTTTGACACCAACTCAGTGACACCAATGATCCCTGTTGATGCCTGTTAAATAACTGGTATCTATTTGTCGGTTCCCTCTTGAATATGTGGTAAACAATTTAATACTATGCTGTAGCTGAAATGAATTTAAGGAGAAAAATACATATCAAGGAAACATGTTTTGTTTGCAAATATCTTTTTTATAATTTCTCGTTTAGAAAAGTACAAAAATATAACATAGTACCATTTAAAACAACAGCCAGTTAGTTTTTGTAAAAGGCTATTTTAAAAAAGCAACCTTCAAAATTCAGAATCTATTTTCTTGGTCAAACATGTGGAACATTTCATTCCAGTCTTGTTATGCTGAACCTAGCAGACCGACTTCTTGTTTAGTTTTAGGTCAGAAGTGCTATTTCCCAAAAGAAAATGCCAAAGCTTTGAGAAGTGAAGAACATTATAAAAAAAGAAGTGACAGGAAATTCTAATAAAAAGGGCTTTGGGGTGTAACCATAAATGCTCCTGAAGGAGAAAGTATTTTTCTTTAGATTTTGTAACAGAAAGGGTACTATCCAATACTGTAATTTGTTTAACTGTGTGATGAATTAGATTTATTGGCAGGTCTGTTAAACCTCTCAAGCAAACCTTGTAGTTATTTTTAAAAGTAATTCACTGTGTAATGTGGTACAGAACCTCCCCAAATTTTGTTACCATTATTTCCCATTTTTGTCGTATTTTTATGTTGCCTGCTATGTTAATTACTGTTAGTTCTGTTTAAATAAAATATCTTTAAAAGGTTTTTCCAGACAAAACAAATCCCCTCAAAAACACTTCCATAATAACCCGACACACAAATACACATTAGTTATAGAAAAATCATGAGACTGTCAGCAGTTACAGCAATTTGCAGGTTCATCATTATACCTTTATTACCGCATGTAAGTAACCTGCAGCTTCTAAGCTTTGCTTCTGACAGCAAAATGTGTGTAACACATAGAAACATAGCCCATGAGCCAAAGCTCAATCATATATCCCTTTAACTATGAAGACAACTCTAAATCATATTCCTCTGAACTATAACTCAGTTGAAACTGCTGAAAAGGTTTGTGTGGAAACGGAAAACTGTTTTGTATTGTATTCTAATACATCCAGGTAGCAAAGCACAGGTTAGCCTCATACAACAGCTTCCTGGTTTGCAAAGTTGCTTGGGATAATGCGCCAATTTATTGGGTTGCAAAGCACAGCTCCATCCTACACAACAGCTTGAAATAGTCTCTCATCTTGATTTCCTTATTGGCGATAACAGCAAAACAAAACAAACACAGCTTAGCAGTTCCCCATTCCATTATCTGAAGAGAAAGGAGACTAAGTCAGTCAGGCATTGCAGGCAGGACTCCCAAATGGTGAATGTACGCCTTCCATGCATCCCATCTTCTATGTGAAGTCGAAAGCTTTCATGGCCGCCATCCAGAGTTTTTTGTGGGTTTTTCAGGCTATGTGGCCATGTTCTAGTAGAGTTTATTCCTGATGTTTTGGCAGCAACTGTGGCTGGGATCTAGAAGATCCCAGCCACAGATGCTGCCAAAGCATCAGGAATAAACTCTTCTAGAACATGGCCACATAGCCTGAAAAACCCACAAAAAAACTTATCCCATTTTTTCTTTTAATTAAGAATTGGAGAATTTCAATAGGGGCAACTAGCTGAAAGAGCCAACACAAATATTCACTCTTTATACCTTGTTCCTCACTTCGTATCTCGCTGATGGTTGTTGTTTTGCTTTCAGGCCTGTACTGAAAGGAAGCTCTTCCAAAATTCTCTGGAGTGCATTGGGGGAAGGAAGAAAAATTCCTTCCCTTACGCATTTGATTTACAGAAAGCTAGGAACAGGTTGGGGAGATTATAGGGAATCATAGAATCATAGAATCATAGAGTTGGAAGAGACCACAAGGGCCATCCAGTCCAACCCCCTGCCATGCAGGAACTCCAAGTCAAAGCATCCCTGACAGATGGCCATCCAGCCTCTGCTTAAAGACCCCTAAGGAAGGAGACTCCACTACACTCCGAGGGAGTGTGTTCCACTGTCGAACAGCCCTTACTGTCAGGAAGTTCCTCCTAATGTTGAGGTGGAATCTCTTTTCCTGCAGTTTGCATCCATTGTTTCGCGTTCTAGTCTCTGCAGCAGCAGAAAACAAGCTTGCTCCCTCCTCAATATGACATCCCTTCAAATATTTAAACAGGGCTATCATATCACCTCTTAACCTTCTCTTCTCCAGGCTAAACATCCCCAGCTCCCTAAGGCGTTCTTAGGGAGTCCCCCAGTTAAACTTTTTCAGTATTGTCCTTTAAAAAAAACACCTCCACCTCGCTGTGTGGAGAGAGAAAAAGGATAGACTAGAGACATCAGGAAAGATTACCATAAAAGTCAGTTGAAGACTGGAGAGAAATTGGAAAAGATGAGGAGCAGAGGGGGAAGAGTGAGTTTTGAACAGCCACTGAGGGAAGGGAGATCAAGGTCCCATCTGGAAGGGCGAGAGGCCAAAGGCACAGAGCAGATGGAGGCTGGTAGCGACAGCTGGTGGAGACGCGCTTTCATGTGTAAAGTTTGCTCCACAGAGACTTTGGCATCCTGGCTTCGAAGGCAGCTTTATGTTCGCAGCCCCTTCCTCTGTTCACAGCAGTAAGGAAGCAGGCCGAGTGGAGGCATAGAAGCAGCCCTAGTGCAGCTCTTTAGGGTTGCTACTTCATTAAAATGGGGTCCTTTTTTTAAAACTATGGCATAAACATATGTCTGGATTGGCCTCAGTTGAAGGGTAGATGGGTGGCAAGCTGGATCTCACAGAATGGAGAAAGAGGGAGAACTGAATTTTGCCACTAGTGAGAGCTAGCATGTAGTACAGTAGTTTTGAGCACTGAACTATGACTCTGTAAGCCAGGGTTCAAATCCCCCTCATCCACAGAAACCCACTGAGTGACCTTGGGCAAATCATGTCCTCTCAGCCTCAGAGGAAAACAAAAGCCTTCTGAACTAATCTTGCCAAGAAAACCCTCAGATAGGGTGGCCCTAAGTCAGAAACTCCTTTTAAGGGCCCACTGCTCTAACAGTTCAGTGTGGCTTCTTGATCCAATGACCCAAGAGAAGAGAAGATCCAGCATAAAGCCAGAGCATGGAGAAGTTATTATTTTGGACTATAACTCACAGAATCCTTTAGCTTGAGTGATTGCTATCATTGTTACTACTCAGATTTCCAACCTTTTTCAGTCTTGGAATTTTGGAAACTAATCCTATCAGGCCTTGTTTGAACGTGGGTGGATGACTACCAATGATTATGCAAAGTCTCCATGTACATCTAAGAAAGAATGGTCTAAGCAGTGTTGTTAACTGTCCAAGTGCTGTATGTAACTACATCAGAGAACTACACCACAAAGCAGTATTTGAGTATAGTTGATCAAAGACTACTTATGTCCTCATGACAGAGTCACTTTTGCTGTACTAGCTCAGTTTACAAAAGGAACTAAAACATATCTAGAACAGCCGTTACAATGTGGCATTTGCTTCTTCTGGTGACTACCTCTGCTGCCACTGCCATCACTTCAATATTTTTAACAAAACATTCAGATGCTTTTACACTGATTACAGAAACGGCATCCTAGATCACCCACCCTTCCAGTTCTCCTTTTTAAAAATATGGCTTTATTGTATTATTTGTTTGCCAATGAGTCCAAGCACTAAATAAAGAGTTTTGTGGTCATAAAAATGGCTGCCAGCCATTCCAGGCTACAGCTAGTACAGCCAATTCTCTGTATGATCTAGTATTTAGGAAGGGAAGTGGACAATGAGAAAAGAAGTGGCAGCTTGAAATAATCCAAAGAGGGCTCATGATCATAAGGATCGATATACACAATTTGGACTCCCAGTGATTTCATTACTGGTAAATCTGTAACTTGCCTTGGCACATTTCTCTCTGTACTCATGAGAACTGGAAATATGACCACTTTGTGATTAGATGTAGAAAATCACAGCCCTGTCCAGCTTCCTTGCCCTTGCCAAAAGCAGCTATTTTATTGTGTAGTGCCAAACCCTACCATGTTTTTGCCCAGAGCTTGGAGAGGTTACTGCTTTGGACCATGACCCAATAATATCCCAGCTACTAGAGACACTGGCCCTTCTGGCTAGGGGATTCTGGGAATTGTGCTTTGAAAAATAAAAGGAAAAATTCCTTTCTTTCGGAAAACTTGGGATCTTTCTGACTTTGTCTAAAATTCTACCTTTAGTATTAAATTTTCTAACCGGGCCTTTAGAAAAGGCCTACAAAAAGTCTTTGATGAAGGAATTAATTCACCCACCCCTCTTTCTCCCTCCTCACATTAGTCTTCATCATTTGAAGATTGGGCAGGATATACCTGTAAAGAGGAGAGCATAAGCATACACAGGATGATCCTGTAAACTTGCTTCTGAAGGAAAAGGACTTTTCAATTAAAGCATTTAAATCTTATGTCTCACCTAGCAGCTATATTAAAATGTGAACACAATGACTCTTGGTAAAGGAAGATCACATATGCTTATTAATGACTGTGGATGAATCTGCACTGAAGAAATGATGTCCTTTGACACCCCTTTAACTGCCATGGTTCAATGCTAAGGAATACTGTTCTCTGAAAGAAAAAAATAAATATTGCACAAAACTACAAATCCCAGAATTCCATAGCATTGAGCCACAGTGTCAAGCTGCATTATTCTCACAGTGAGGATTAAGCCTGTATTTAAAAACAAAAAAACAAAAAACACAAGTTGAATAAAGCTCTGAAAATACAGGTTTCTTTCTCTCTCGTTCTTTTATTTGCAATGAAACATTTCTCCCATTCTCCCAAGAATTTCTCCTTCAAGCCCTCTATCAGCCCTGGCTTTGAATCCTGGTGTAGAGAGGGTCAGTGGTGGGGGAAAGACTCACCTTCTTGATTCGAGCTTAAACAAAACTCTCCTTTTAAAAAAAAATCCTGTATTTTTGGAATAAAAACAAATCATTCCCAAGAGCTCACGTAAAACCCATCTCCTTTCCCCAAGCACATAACCTGAGTCCATTTTGATAACAGGTGCTGGGGAGTAAGACAATAAGTTAACAGTTTGTTATACTCGAGGTTTTCAAGAGAACCACCCAAAGGTCTCTCAGTGTGAGGTTTTCTTTGATGCTTTTCCAAATTTGGCATCCAGTCCAAGTCCTGCAGACAAACAAAAAGGAAGCATTAGTTTTAAGGGAAGAACACACAGGAAATTACTCAGTACTTGACAAAGTTCCTCCTCTCAGATGAGGAGACTTCTGTAACCAGGGCGATCCTTCCCTGCCTGAGATAGGATGGTTTTAATATGGTTCATGCTGTCTGCTGGTCACTTGGGTTGAGCAGCCTTGCTGCTTCTCACATACTTCTTCTCTGCCCCCATGTTTTCCCCCCTTGTTTGGGATTTCCCTCTCCTTGCCATTAAAAACACACAACATTTAAGTAATTCTGCATTGCTCTGAGGGCCACCAAGGATACAGATACCAGCTTTTTTTGTGGGTGGTACCATTTGTCCTCTATACTACTAACTACACACCCTAGCTACAGTTGGCTTTGCATATCCATGGATTCTGCATCCACAGATTACTCACCCACAGCTTGAAAATATTCCACCCCTCCCCCCAAAAATTCCAAAAAGCAAACCTTGATTTTGCCATTTTATATAAGGGACACCATTTTACTATGCCACTGTATATAATGTGACTCGACCATCCACAGATCCACAGGGAGGTTCTGGAACCAAATTATTCCAGTGTATAATAAGGGCCCAATGTATTCAAAGAAGGATATGTATGTATGCCTGGGCTTAAGAACTGTATATTTGTGTAAATACAAATATATAGATATATTCATATATACAAGTATGTTTATATACTAAATACAAGTTTTCTGTTCACGTCACAGCAGACAAAGGAAGGCAAAAGATGAAAAATGTACGAAATATTTTGTTTTACCATTATTTTTGTTGTGTTCATTTCTCTGTATGTATGTCAAACACAGTTTGAAATACAACCACAGGCCACGTTTTTGCTCTCTTTTCCCTTATCACAATGGGTTTGGAAAGCTGGGGTGACAGATGGCCCTGTATTCTCCCATTCATTTAGTCATTCATTCAGTTATTTATATCCTGCCTTTCTATACTCATGTATCCTCAAAGTGGCTTAAAATAATACATACAATAATAAACAAAATCCAGTATAATCCATCAAAAACAATGGCAGGCAATGACACAGTTACATGGTACAATCTTTTTAAATGTTCCTCAAAACAGTTTTCAAAGCTCACTTATAAGAAGGGAATGAAAAGCCAAATGTACCTGTCTAAGGATACTATTCTGCACAGAAAACCACCATTCATTCCTCAGCCATTGTCTATCTGCTAGTAGGGAGCTAGTGAGAACTAAAAGTAGAAAGCCATTCTCAAGATAGTTCATATGGAAGGCAGTGAGTTACCCTGGCCTCTGGCCACATAGGATTTTGAGGGCCAGACCCAGCACTCTGAACTCAGCATTGTTTTGTGGCAGCAGATTATTATTAAAGTCAACTTTATGGGGGTCAACGAAAACCCTCCCTTTTGGGAAATAGGTGGATGCTGCAAACCATCATCATCATGCAGGGCCAAACCCAACATTGAGTGGGGCCATCTACCCTTCCCTGTACCCAAAGACAGGAACACCCATTCACATATGCAGGAAAGGGGTGGCTCGGGGCCACTGTGGCCCCCACCCAGGCCATTGCCGCTGTTTCCAACCAGCCTCTGAAAAGGAGCATTCATTTTCAGGCTGGCTCTTTGGGGTTGGGATGACTTCTGGCTGCGTTTGGGGCATGCAGCATTTAAACACCATGCCTCCAACACAACCTGATGGCAGACCTTTTTGTCCATCTGTTTTGGGCCAAAGTGACTCTCCCTACTTTGACAAATTAGCTTCTACTGGAAACATTTGCCTACACCCCTCACAATCCAAAGGATAAATCACAGAGATGAGAAGGCAGCACAACAGCTGTGCTTCAATGCATGACCACAAAGTATTCCAGGAAAACTGAGACTACACTTGATTTGGCATCCTCTTGAGGACAGCCATCAGACTACAGCTGGATATACAAAGTCCAACCAGGTCCAGTGAGTTTTGAGGGGAAGGCAGTAGTGCCATGGGAAAGGGGATAGAATTGTTCCCTTTAAGAACAATTGGCTGTTTACTGTATGTATTATATGCTGTCAACTGTATGTTATCTGGTCTGTAAATCTCACATAGAGAAATTAACTAGCCTGTACTACAATAAAAGATGGTGTGCTGTACAACAGCAGACTACAGGTTTTTCAGATAGGATGTAAGGCTGCCATACCTTATTACATAAATATGGAAAAAGAGTGCCAGCCTTCCAAAGCTTACCGAGGAACACTAGGATGGTGCCCACCCACTGCAGATTGGAGATCGGATTGGCAAAAAGGATGACCGAAGCCAAGATGGTGAAGAACTTGCGGGTTGTAGTGACGATTGAGCAGGTCAAGGGCCCAAAGTACACCACAGTCATGAAGATGAAGCTCTGCAACAAGATATGGGACAAATACATAGTGTGGCTAGAAAGGCACAAATAAACACTACTTAGCTGCTGCTTCACAGTGTTGCTATGAGAGCATCTCCCCAGCTAAGCTGTTTACCAAGGGATATATCCCTTACATTGCACCTGATCAAATAATGTAATACACAGCCTTCCCTCTACTTCTCACAGTGCCCAAAGAGCACATATTACTGAAGATCCCTGGTGGTGCAGTGGTTGAATGCCTGTACTGCAGGCGGGGGGGGGGGGGGGAGATGTCTTTAGGAATCTGCACTGGGAAAGTGCAAGAGGATACACAGCTGTATTCACATCTTGATTCATAGATCACAAGTGTTTTCCTGGCTCTTTGTCTGCTATTTCTTCTACTTTCCATAAACATTTTGATGTCACAATACCCTGGGCATCCCCTCAATTCTAAACAACTGATTAAATAACCATCTGTATTCCTAAATGGCTTACCTTATTCTGTGCTGTTCACACTTTGGGTCACATTTGCACATCATTTCAAAAACAAAAATAAACCACAATGTGAATAAAAACCTTGCTGGTTCTCCAGCTCATTGACTTCTCTCTTTGTAGGAATGACTATACAAGTCTGGAATGGGGGAGTTTAATGTGATGTCCCTTCCAGGATTAAAGTATGCCCCAAACCAGGGTTGGTAAGCCAACAACAAAACTTAGTTAAAACCTTGGCAAAAAGATTGTTTTGGTACTCTTAATCACAATTCCAGCATCTGATGTCACACAAAGCTCACTCTTCCCACCTTGTTCATCCACTCACGCTGAGGGAAATAAGAAAAAAGGAGCAAACAGCCAACATGTTCACTACACATGTTCGCATTACCTCATGATTTAAGCCAGACCTTCTGGGTTAAAGTGATGAGCAAATGCAGCAAATATATACAGAAAGACATTCTGCAAAAAGGGAGACTTAGTGCCCAAAATCCTAAAAAAAATCATCCAGACTTTATTTGCACTGGACAGGAGCACCCTGCAAAGAGCTGAGATGCTTCCTGCTCTGGAACAGATTCAAGCCATTTGAAGATCAGATAACTTGAAGCAGTAGGTTTTGTATTCTTACAAATTCCACACTCCTTGAAAACAGAACAAGAGTGACAGCACACTGATGGTCAGTTAAACAGAGTAAGTCCTGAAGACAGGGAAGGAAATGTAATTTACTCACCTGGCCCAGGGCACTTGTTAGGCCAAATAGAAGGATGTTATAGATGATGCTGGGGTAACGCTCAGTGAAACGTAAGAATTCCCAAATCTCTCCTGTAAACAAGATACCTGGGGGGAGGGGGGGTGAAGAAAAGCATTTAGAACAATGGTTCCTGAACTCTGGTCCTCCAGATGTTTTGGACTTTATCTCCCAGAATTCCTGAATGTTGGTCAAGTTGGCTGGGGCTTCTGGGAACTGAAATCCAAAACATCTGGAAGACTAAAGTTTCAAAATCACTGATTTAGAAGAATAGAACACACTCACTCTTTGCCTGCTTCTTGGTTAGGAAGATTTACAGATTAGGGATCAGATGGAGAATAGGCAAGAATGAAATAATCTAGGGTAGGGCAATTTATGGCTATCTGATAAACCATATGTTCTGATATAAGCCTGCCTGGTCCCTTAGATCCACGGTATAGAAATGTACTTGCTATGTATTTGCTAAATCCACAGGAGAGACCCTTCCCTCAGTGCTACCACCTTTAAACATAAGGGCTTTCTTAGTGGCTTCCTCTACACTGTGGAACTCCCTCCTTAGGAAAGCTAGAATGCCCCCCTCCTTGCTATCCTTCCACTGACATGCAAAGACTTTTTCCTTATTCAGACAGGCTTTTCGGAATTGAAGGCTTTTAACAAAGGGCTACAGTGATGTATTGTTTTTAAACTGTATTATGTAACTTTGAAATCTTTTTAGGCTGTATGTTTTTCATATGGTTAACAGTTGAATTCACTTTTAATGTTGACTTTTTGTATGTTCCTAACTGTAATCTTTTTAAAATGCAACTGCCTTGAATATCAATCTTGGAGAAAAGGTGTGATATAAATAAATTATTAAGAATACCTGGAATCCTCTATCACAGTGAAGATTATATAAATTATGCACACTTAGCAAAGGCCTTAAACTGAAAAGAGGCGTAATGGGACATTGGAAAAAGTGTCCCAATGTGTGTTGGCACTCCCTAGCTGGTGTTTCAGTGTACAACATGACCCTTGTTCATTGGTCACTTTGTTGGCTCCCCTACATAGTAGCACAATAGTAACGCTTTTCTGGATATAGAATTCTGGCCCAGAAGAAGAAAAAGGAGGAAGCTTGCTAGGTGATGTGGAACTCGAGTACCTATCTGTCATACACAACCTGGAGGACAACTCAGAGGACTCAAAGGATGAGCCAGAGCCTCTGGAACCTGAACCTGCAACTGGGGAGCCTGAGGCTGGCTATAGCTCTGCTGTAGCACAGTCTGTGGCCCCTCCAAGGGTTCAGCAGCCAAGTTTGCTTGGGGCTGAAGCTGTGGACATAAAGGAGAATCTGGGAAGTGTGCCTACTTTCAAGGAGCGTCGAGCTGAAAGAGAAAGCCTTTGAAGATCACTGAGGCTTTATCAAAAAAGCCTTTGAAACCAGGCACACCTGAATGCCTGCTGCCTGCCTATTTAGGCACCTAGAGCATGTGTGTCTCCTTGTCAGTGATTATCTGACCTTCCTGGAGGAAAGATTTTGTCTCCTGTGGCTTCTTAGACTGCTGACTATCTTGATTATCTGGAACCCTTGGCCTTGGACTGCCTGATTGACCCCCCTATCTGATATTTTGAATCTCGGACTGTCTGACAACTCTTCTGGTAATCCTTCTGCTGAAACAGCCTTTAGTCTCCAAGATTGTGTTTCTTGCACTGAATCTGTTATTTGGGGGTTTGTTTGTTGGGAACTAGGCTGGCCTATCAGCCATTTGGCTGCTTTCCTGGACACTATCATCCTCAGCCAGTTGGGATAGCATTGAAAAATGATGACATTTCATCAACATGAGGAGGGCCATAGACTTCCAACTCTTGAGTTTTGGTGTGATGAGAAATTGCCATGTTGAATCAGGCCAACAATTCACTGGTCTTAGTGGATTTCATACAGCCTGCCTGGATGACAGTGTCCAACATCCCTGATTGGTTTCTCTCCAAACTTATAAAACACCAGCTAGACTAATAGGAGATGTTGCATAGTTTCAGATGATACAAGAAACAGGACATAAAGAATGGAATGGATTCTTTTAGGCTAAGGAATGATGTAAAAATGTTGTAAACAGATAAACTAGAACTCCTCCCCATAACTGGAGAAAGTGTGAAATGAAAGAACAGGGGTACAGATTCTCTTTAAGCAGAGCATACTCTTATTTCTGAATAGTTCAGCCATGTAAACATTACTAGATGACAGACCTCCCTCCACTTTGCAGGGATTAATTTTGTACTGATTGAAGAAGAAAGGGGAGGTATAGGATGCCATGAAAATATCAATAATCTATGTACCTGGATTTAGTGTGTGTAGTGGAAACTGTGTTCCTATCCATAAAGGTTAATCACAAAAGACAGTACCATCCCATAACTTTACAGTTCAGAAAACCCCCTCTCACTATTCTCTTGGTATGGTGACCCGATTATAAAACACAGATGCCTTTTGCTAATTATGAAGGGGAAAACACACATTTCCTTGCTCTTCAAGATTCAGAAGCTGGATTCTTTATCCTCTGATAGCTGTTCACACATTCCACACAGCCACACCTACAATTTGAACTCCTACATCCATAAACAAGTAGGAAGGCAAAGAAGAAGTGGGCCATCCCAACTGAAGCAGGGAACACATAAATTAAGGAAGCTGCAAGAAAGGATCAGGACCTTTTTAATATATTGGTTTGACATGGAAACACTGAATCTTCCTCTCCACACCCACCCAAAAAGAGATGAACTGTGACTAGATTCTTCCCTACTTCATTCCTAGCTCATCTTTCTTTTTGTTGCTATGGGGGCCAACTATCCCTAACTGCAGCTGTTCCATACTTGCAGAACCCACCACTTGGGGCAACCTATGCATCATCAATCTCAGCTACTCTCTTGCATACGTTCAATGTATTCTGTTCCACAGGGCACCTGGTAATGATCCAGCCTACAGGTAGTTTGCAACAGTGATGCTTGAGTCTGGCAGAGATGGAAACAACCACTTTTCTCAGACTGCTCTTTTCTCCCACATGGAAGAAAAGAATATCACATATTGTAGGCATTAAATGGGTTTCTGTTGGCTTACTGTACATTTTTGCATATGGTATTATGGAAAAAAGCTCTATGTGAAGCAACTCAAACTAATTTTTTTTTATTTATGTGCTGCTTTTATCATGTAGATGACTAGCACACATGCATATCCTATGCCTATGTATTCCTTCCTCTCCTTTTTTTGTCCCTTTCCTTCTTTGTAAGTGCATTTAAAACATCCATTAAAATGCACAAATGTCCTACAAATATCCTCATCCTTAGAAAAGTGTCCTCATAGAAAAGCTTGGTTTCCACAAGGCCAGAGGCTGTTCTTCAGACAAGACTGGACCACAACTTTAAACAGATACAACTTGCATGGCCAAAGCCAGAGGTGATGCGAATTGAAATCCAAACACATTTGGAGAACTACAGGGGCCATATTCTAGGCAAATCTTGCCCAAATTTGTGTCCTTTAGGTGTAGTAGGCCACACCTCCCATCACTCCTACCCCTTGGCCCCCCACACTTTATGGATGGTGCCTTGTTGGGGAAGGCCACTGTAGGAAATCAAGGGATGATAAAGCTAGAGATATGTTTCTAAGAGGGAGGTCTAGTACCCTATTTAGTTTGCTCTTGGAGAGATGCAAGGGCTGGGCTGGGCCTCACATTCTAGATGTTCACATTTTCCCTTGTAGTCAGGAACACATTTCCTCAGGTTAGGCTGGTGGGCAAATGTTACAGAGCTGATTTGCTGGCTTTGTTTCTCCCCTTATTGAAAGGAAACTCCTAAGTGGAGCCACCCAGAAAAGCAACTGCTGACATGCTCCTTGCTCCTGTTTTGAAAGGACAAGCTAATCAAGTCCACCAGCTTGCAGCTTCAGCCAAAGTAGTTCAACATCCCCATATATTTTTATATGATTCCTTCTAAAAATGATATGGAGGGAACAACTGTTCTCCAAATTACTTTGGATGCAACATACTGGTCTTTTTCATTCTTTATACAACCTCTTCTACAAAGATGCCCACCCTGAGCCTGAGGAAGGGGAACAGAACACAAATATAAATTAAAAGAGCTTAACTTTTCAAGTCAAGAGGAATGGGCACAGCAACTGTGCTATTGGAACAAGAGAGACACCAAATGGTGAAACAGACCATTACTGCCAAACTGCAGCTGGAGCCCAGGTAAAAACCAAACTGCACAGAGGAAAAGCCTTTTGGAGAGGGGAGTCTTTTTACAGGTGGTGGTAGCTGCAATAGTACCACTTCATGGCCATTTGAAGAACTGCACAGCAGGTCCAATCCAGAAGCAACAGGAAATTCAAGAGTTAAAATCTTTGGGGGGGGGCTACCAGAGAGTGTGAGTAAGCAAGTGAATGAATGAATCAATATAAAATCCCCACTAAAGCAGGGATTGGAGGTAGGGGGAGACATATTTGTGCTCAGCTTTAAATTGGTTTGCTGGGCAAACTAGCTACCAAATAATCCAGTAAAATACCATTTACATGTAGAATCAGATTTTTGCAAAAGAGGATTCCAGATGCATTTTCAACTTTCCAACAGGGTAGTGATGTTTGTTGCAACAAAACCAGAGTTCTTAATGACCAGCAAATTTCTTATAGACTGGCTTTTCATGGACTATTGCAGACTTCATCAGATTCGTGAATTGTTATCCAACACACACATGCTGGGGGTGGGACTACAGACAATGAAAGTGAGATTGATACAAAAAGCTCTGGCAGATGAAACGTACATTTTGTAGATGGCTGGAGTTACTACTGCAATTGTTAATAGTCAGGCAGTACTATCTACATTTAGTTACCTCTGACACTGGCATCTGCAATTCCAGCCCCAAGTATGTATAATGCACATATAAATAAATTCTGGATAGCATCTCAAGCAGCTAATACTGGTCTGCAGTCCATGGAAGCTCATGATACAATAAATCTTGTTAGCTTTTAAAGTAAGACACTTTGTTATTCTGTATACTTTCTCATATTTATTTTTAAGAATGAAGATCATATCTATCAACAGGACAGCACAGATGTAGCCTTAAGGCTTGCACAATCAGAAGTCCAATATGTCAGAATGCCTGTCCCCAGCTTGGTTTCTTTTTTAATTCTGCAGGCAAAGCAGGCTATATGTGATCTTCTGCAGCTACTTTCATGTTGACCTAGATTAGTGTCACTGAGTTCAGACCAGGCTGTCCTGCTTCTCCCTCCCTGCCGCCCCAACCATTGCACTCTGAGAAAGTCCTTACCAGCTCCCAGGAACAAAGTTGACCACACATTAACGTTCAGCATCATATGATTGGAACCGGTCTGGTAGTGTGCTCTCATGTGGTCTTGAGAAACTCCTGTTAGGCCATCCAGAGTCAAAGATAGCAGCTGAAACAAGGGTGGGGTTAGGAGAGAGGCCAACACATTTTGTGCACTATTAAAAATGATATGCTGACTTGGGCAAACAACAACAACAACAACAATTGCTTAGAAAGAAGATGTACAAGACAAAAATTCACATTACCATACAGAAACATGCAAAAATCTGGTCTTCCATACAGAAACCAGTAACACTCCTTAAATTTATTCAACTGCATCTTTCATTTTACAAAGAGGTGAATATTTAGTTTTCAAGGACAAATAGTTACTACAGGGAGTTACTAATAAAGATGTAAACATTTCTATCCTACATGCAGCTGCCAAAACACTTCCTGCTACTTCCATGCAGTCCAAATCCTCTCCCACAAAATCTACCAAATGTAAATTAATATTGCCATATTCTTATTTGATTTATGCCTACATATTACAAGGCAGATGCTATTATCCCCAGATGTGTGAACTGAGGCAGAAAGATGAATGGCTGATCTCTTGTGGCTCTCACCATGTGGAACGGTCTCTTCGTATGTCAGGTTCTTAATCTTAAAGTGGATTATTTCTATCATCAATTGAAGACCTACTTGTTTTCCCAGGCATTTTCATAGGCACTAGTAAATTTTCACTTACCCTTAGTTTTTTATAAATGGTGTTCTAGATTTCAATGTGTCTTGCAAATTTTAAACACTTTTATTGTACACATTTTCACTGTGAATTGCTTGGGGGAAATTAAAATGAACAGATATATATATACAAATGATGGGGATGAATTAATAAAGACTCTCTCAGATTCTCTTTGCTGGTTCCCCCAAGAACCAAATTTGAGAAGAAGAAAAAAACAGAAGGAAAGAGTGGGAAAGATCATGCCCTTATTTGCATCTGTTATTTCTACAGTAAATTTCTGCCCATCCTTTGGAGCAGGGGAAGGAGAGATTCATAGAATGGTTTTCCAGCAATTGAGGCGGTCACTAAATTCGTACAGGTTTCAAGATCCTGAAGTATTAGCTTCAGAAAAGCTCAAAGGTGCCCTGTTTCTTAAGCTTTGTGCCAGCCCTTCCAAATGAAACTGGAGGAGGTCCTTCATTTATTACAAAATGTATTTACTTACTATAAAAAAATAATAAATTACAGTGGTCCCCCACCTTACGAATCCCCTGGGTTAAGAAAACCCCGGGATCCAAAAGGCGGCGGACCGGCAATGTATCCCCCGGGATATGAAAAAAAAAAGCCGCGCGGCCCCTTTAAATGGCCACGCGGTCCGTTGAATATAGCAGTCCCCCGGGAAACGAAAGCTTCCGGGTTACGAAAGGTAATCCGGAACGGATTACCTTCGTAACCTGGGGGACCACTGTACAAGTTGCCAAAAAGATTACTTCATTTTTAAAAGCTGCTTTCAGTTTCTTCTCTCCCTCCTTAAAATTGATTTTAAGAGACTCTGAGGACTGCAAAACACCTGGAGCTCACATGATGTTATCCCTGATACAGCAGGAACATGAAAAATGACTAGATACGTGATATGCACTCTAACTTTCCCCAGCACCTGGCAGCTCGGCTAGCATGGTATGCACCATCTAGGAATTTAAGCTCTACAGGCAAAGGCTTATTGTCTGTTCCGCCAATGCACACAGCTCTGTGAAGACTGTGAGCCTTTGAAGATCTGATTCGACATCTTTGGAAGGGTCTTCCTTTGGACCTCCAGCTGGTGGAAGATCTCACCCTTTTTTATAAGAGACTGCACCTTCCTCTTTGATTCACCAAATTAAGCTGCTGAGTTGTGCCTGAGGTTGCTGAGATGGGTAGCAGCTGGTGTGATGTTGGGGACTTTATGTATATTTATAGTGTTATATTTTATATCACCTACGTCTTTGAGTGTATATTTAATGTTCCACTCCTTGGTGGAAAGGGAACTATAAATAAAAGTTGTTATGTGCTAATTTAGAATATGCTGTGGATATGATGAAGCCCCTTAGCCTGCACTTAGAAGTTTTCTCTTCTTGGGCAACCTGTAGCCCTGAGGCTAATTTCTGATTTGAAACATCCTCTTTTCAAACATCTAGCAAGACTGATCTTTCCCTTCCTGCACAGACCATTCTGTCAAGGTAGAAATCTCATAACCTTTTCCCTGCCAAAATCACAAAATCACCCCCCTCCCAAATCTTTAATACAGTAAGTAGTAGTGACATTTCAAAGCACCGTATTATCTAGAGCAGGGACGTGCAACCTTTTTTTCCATTGAGGGCAGAAGCAATCTCTTGGAGCTTCATGGTGGTGCGTGGGTAAAGCCACTCTCCTTTCTCTACTGCCTCCTCTTCTTTCTCAAGCTGTAGGGAAGGGACAGATCAATCTTGCTAGAGGTGTGAAGGGGGGATGTTGCAAATCAGAATTCAGACTCAGGGCTGTGGGTTGCCCCAAAAGAGAAAAGTCCAAGTTGCAGTGAAGACACCAAAGCAGAAACAAACCCCCACCATGTCAAGCAAGACTTACTCTTCCCGGAGCACCTATTTCTCTCCCTCCCTATATATACCAGCATAACACAAGTAGCCAACAAAATACTTCAGAATAGCTTGGGGCTTACCAGCAAGAGTTCCCCATATCCAAAAATGTGGTCATCCCCAATATCTCCTCCTTTTTTGGGCTTGTACATGAAGAGGGCCACCCCTGTGACGATCAGTAAGACACACAGGTATTTGGACAGTGGGTACTTCTTCCTCAGCACTGTCACCCCTAACAACATGACTAAAGAGAAAAGGGAACAAAGAGAAAAAATATTGCTTGTCAATGACCCTGCTAGGAAACTGAACTAACCCATGACCACTGGAGACTGTTTGTAACATAACATTCTTACAATGAAACAAGGATATCAATACCCACAGAGGAGGATACATGGCTCACTCTTATGAATAGGAAGAACTTGGAAAACTTATTTTTGTGGGATCATCACAGATTTACCTCACTGGCATAATAATGATCCAAGTGTGAGGCAGAAGATTTGGGTTGCTTTCAGTTTCACACCACAATACCTTCTATGTTTTGTAATATGAACAGACTTTCAGCTTTAGCTCCTTCACCAAAACACATTTCGTTACTCTAAATCTCTTGACTCATACTGAACAGAGCAGGGTCAGAAAAAATCTGGGGACCATTTTATACAGTAGTAACATGCCCTCAAAACTTTGGCTTTCTTGACAAAAGTTTCTAGCCCTGAACATTCCTAAATAGAAGTGAATTTGAAAATAGGTGTATTGACTGTATGAAGATTAACAAAACAAAAATAGCACACAAACCACAATGAGAAAGTAACCAAAGATGCAGGATTTCAGCAGCCATATGACTTTGTTCTTAATTTCACCCCCATGTCATTCTATAAGCAAAGCCTCTAACAGCACTTGCCCTACTCCTCTCCTTATGTCCTCTCAGCTTTTTTGAAAAAAAAATATTGAAGTCCATCAGACTGTACTCCTTTGATTTAATTAACTGTATATAACTCATCCAAGTAGTTGCCTGGTAAAGCACACACAATTATGGTGACAGGCTTAAGGGTTACTTACCTGGGATGGGTTTACAGGACTTTCCAAGGACCTACAAGAGAGAAAATGAGAGGTGTGACTGACCAGCTCTGTTCTCTTTCTTAGCCAATTTGGCACACATTTTCCATCCACTTAAAGTGTTTAGCTTTTTTCTGATTCACTGATAGATGTTGTCCCTCATGTTCACTTCCTCCTGTCACAACTTTTCACCAGCTCAACCCTTTCCTTCCTCCAGCCCTCTCTTCTCTGCACATACATCTATATAGGTTTTGCTGTGTATTAGTCCAGTATTTAGAGAACACCATCAAACTACATTCCCCTTTATGTTTATCTACGACCCCCCCAACCCCCACCATCCTTTCAGAAATGTCACAAGCTATACTTGGCTAGTTTACCACAAGTCACTTCTTTATCAAACTCTTGTCCTGCACTTCCCTACAGAGTTTCATTTCTGACATCTAGCCCTAAGTATTTCTAATATCACTAATTCCCTTCTAGCAAGCCCACTGAGTTCATGATCCCCATTTTGGAGTCATGATTAATGCCAAAAGCTACCTGAACCTAGCTCATGCTGACATACCAAGCCTGGATAGGGGCCACTGAACTGTGCTGTCATTTGTATCCTTGCATAGCAAGTTCAAGAAGACTGGAGGAAGTACCCCGCTTTCTTACCATTCCCACCATTCCCATTTCTGATTATATATTGCAAAATATGTGAAAGGAATAGGGGACATTGTAACTGCTTGAAGGAAAGTTCAAAGCAACTTGAGAAGTGAATGGTGCTTCAAGCTTTCCTAAATGATTAGCACAAAGTGAACATTTGCTGTCCCCTTCTCATTAATTCACAATTCAGGAAAATTTTAGTTCTCTTTTAGCCAATCATATAACTATGATATAACATCGGGCCTGGACTAAGAAAGAAGAGCCCTCCCTCCATGCCATCTGCCTTGGTCCAGGCATCAGAGGGAGAGATTAAGTTTTGGACCTGATCCCCTTCCCCTCCACCTTTCCCTTCTCCTTTTGTGTCGTGTCTTTTTAGATTGTAAGCCTGAGGGCAGGGAACCGTCTAATTAAAATAATTACTGTAAGCCGCTCTGATAACCCTTAAGGCTGAAGGGCGGGGTATAAATACTCTAATAATAATAATAATACACTTCTGCAAGGATATAATGTATATATCCTTGTGTTATATATCAGATGCTCTGTGATTTGTGCTATTTTATTTATTTTTGTGGTGGCTAAGTTCCGTAATAAATCTGTTCGTATTCTGTATGTTTCAGACTTAACTCCCAGAAATTTTCCCAGTTTTTTTTTACCTCCCTCCCTCAATCTCTTACCATTAGCCAGGGTGCGTGGTACTTATCAACCTTAATACAGAAATGAGGTCTCCAGCTTATGTTTTCTGCACCATTCTCAGTACTTATGACA
The DNA here is from genome assembly GCA_034509955.1 of Urosaurus nigricauda. Classification (NCBI taxonomy): domain Eukaryota; kingdom Metazoa; phylum Chordata; class Lepidosauria; order Squamata; family Phrynosomatidae; genus Urosaurus; species Urosaurus nigricauda. Next base: position 24,830,049 of record JAOEGL010000006.1, on the reverse strand, counting down.
TAGTCTGCAGTGAAGCAAGAGGTTGCCAAGCATGTCACCAGGAGGGGGAAGATGTCTCTGTGAGACATCCCATTCTTCAAATCTCTACTACTATGCATCTAACCCATCGCTGCCATCTTGGAGACCTGTCATTCTTCACCTGAGTTGGATAGTTGACAAATTGCAGAGCTGAGTTGCTGGAGACCATGGCTCCCACATAGGAGAGGGAGCAAGCTGCATAAAGCCAGTTCTGGGTCCGGTCCACCTTGATAGCATCAAAAAACTGGATCACTGATTGGGGAAAAATGTGCAAGAAATGTGTTGGCAACAAAGTATTTCATATATGGGAAGCTACAAAGGGGTCTTACTTCCACATGCAAAAGTAAAAAAAAAAGAAAAAGGTAAGGCCAATGCTCTATAATCAGGTGCCATCCAGATACATTAGACTACAACAACCACCATAATGTCTTGCTGTGGATGGTGGGTTTTATAATTCAACATACTTGAAAGCCTTCCAGGTTTGGAATGCCTGCGCAAAATCATCTCTCTCCCCAAAACCATTTGATCTCAGAGTGAAAATAAATGTGGCAGGTGCACCCACTTTTGTACAGCTGGCATGTTTTTGTGCCACTTGTAAATCTAAAATTTGTTTAGAAACAGGGCTAAAAGCAAGCCTACACCCTTGGTTGCTAACTGACCCCACAGCCAAATGAGACTTTCCACATACAAATTTTATCCCAATATTTTTTTAAATAAACAGCAGCACCAAGAATGTATAGATCTGATATTATTAGCAACAGGGGGAAGGAGTGAGTAGAAGAGAAGACAGTTACCTCTATCTGTGTATATTCTTTTTATTATCAAATTATACATACACACAGAGCTATTTATTCCCCTATAAGAAATTCACATATCATATCTAATTTGGCTCTTTACAGCAAGCCACTTGTTGGAAAAGCTGCTTGAGATGAAAAAACCCCAGCCCACCCAGTGGTGTGAAAATTCACTTAACCTCCCCTCCCATGGGTAAGGTGAAGACAAAGCAGGAAGAGCTTTCTGCATATCCCTCTTCATCTTTCCAAAGTCTGTGTGTACGTGCTTGCCAGAGATATAAATAAAGCAACATCACAATTTCCCTTGCCGCAAAGTCAAGGAGGAGGGAGAATAATAATATGTAGTATTCCTCCTTTGTATGTTCTTCTGACACAGACATGTACACACACCTAAGAAATCACTAAGAAAGCCCTGTTGGCACAGAGAGTATACTATGAGAACAAATGAGCTCATGCCGTTTCCTGCAGCCTCATTTTTCTTATTGCTTGGAACAGGAAAAGAACAAGGGGGATAGCACCTGTAGGCAATAACTCTTTCTCATACCATCTTCTAGCTATGTGTATGTGCTTCTCCTCTTTTCCAAACTATATTTGAATGTATGGTGGGTGGGGGAAGAAAGAGAGAAGGAAACACAGGCATGCTTTTCTGTGCACCCCTCTGCCCCTACATGCTCTTGACCTAAAGTCTTGGTATAGAGAGGAAGAAGAACACAAATAAAGGAGTCAAAGGCTTTCAAGGCCGGCATCCATAGTTTTTTGTGGGGCTTTCGGGCTATGTGGTCATGTTCTAAAAGAGTTCCTTTCTGACATCTTGCCAGCATCCTGCCTTTGTTCATCCATTTCACCCATGTTCAGAGCAAGCAGCTGAGGTTTACTTGGACTGACAAGAGGAAGAGGAAGCGAAAGCAGAATTTAATTTTCTATATGGATCTATGGACTGGGACTACCCAACCCAATCTATGACTATAGGTGGCTTGCATATGACCACAGCAGGCCACAGAAACTCTTTCCATGAAGGATCATAGGATGTTCTTCAAACCCTTAAGAGGAGTTTCACAGTGGCCTCCAAAGGCATAGAAAACTGATGCACTTGAACCAAACAGCCTTTTTGTTTCTTTGGAGATACTTACATATCTTAGCAAAAATGGCATTGATCACACATTGAACAAAGACCAAAGAGAGAGCATATCTGAACTTCTCCTGCTTCGCTCCTTCCCCATATTTGCCTCTTGTACTGTAGAAAAACAAATTGAGACAAGAATTGGTTGGAAAGAATGAGACATCCGCTGACACAATTAACTTCTGTGCATGTCACTAGTATGAATCATAGAATCATAGAGTTGGAAGAGACCCCAAGGGCCATCCAGTCCAACCCCATTCTGCCATGCAGGAACTCCCAGTCAAAGCATCCCCGACAGGTATCTGCTTAAAGACTTCCAAAGGAGGAGACTCCACCACCCTCCGAGGGAGTGTGTTCCACTGTCGAACAGCCCTCACTGTCAGGAAGTTCCTCCTAATGTTGAGGTGGAATCTCTTTTCCTGCAATTTATGTCCATTATTCCGCGTCCTAGTCTCTGGAGCAGCAGAAAACAAGCTTGCTCCCTCCTCAATATGACATCCCTTCAAATATTTGAACAGGGCTATCATAACACCTCTTAACCTTCTCTTCTCCAGGCTAAACATCCCCAGTTCCCTAAGTCGTTCCTCATAGGGCATGGTTTCCAGACCCTTCACCATCTTAGTCACCCTCCTTTGGACCCGCTCCAGTTTCTCCGCATCCTTTTTGAATTGTGGTGCCCAGAACTGGACACAATATTCCAGGTGCGGCCTGACCAAAACAGAATAGAGTGGCATGATTATATCCCTTAGACACAATACTTCTATTGATGCAGCCAAGAATCGCATTGGCCTTTTTAGCTGCAGCATCACACTGTTGGCTCATGTTCAACTTATGGTCCACTTGGACTCCTCGATCCCTTTCACACGTAGTCTCACTATATCTATGCGTTTCATTTTGCCGCCCTAAGCGCAGGCGATGGAACAAGGAACAAATGGATGTAAGTTACAGGAAAAGAGATTCCACCTCAACATTAGGAGGAACTTCCTGAGAGTAAGGGCTGTTCGACGGTGGAACACACTCCCTCGGAGGGTGGTGGAGTCTCCTTCCTTGGAGGTCTTTAAGCAGAGGCTGGAGGGCCATCTGTCAATGGGGATGCTTTGATTTGGAGTTCCTGCATGGCAGCCCTCTTCGGGGCCTCTTCCAACCCTAGAGTTCCAGGGAAGCGTTTGGTCTCCTCGAGTCCACTCACATTGTCTCCTGGAGGACGCCGTACCAGAAGTAGCAGACGAAGACTCCCAAGCAACAAACGGGCAGCCGCAGCCTCTCCGCCGAGAGGGCTCCCCCTCCTCCTCCTCCGTGCCCGCCGCTCACCCCCATCCCGGGCCCGGCGGCTGCGGCTGCGGCTGCGACTGTCTCAGGCCCCGGAAGCCTCAGCTCCACACAAACATCTCGCAACGGTGCCGCCGCCGCCGGGGGCCTCATAGACGCGGCTGCGACGGAGCCCACGAAGGACCCCTCCTTGCCTGCCTGCCTTGGCTTTAGGGGTGTCTAACACAGTGCCTGAATGTTAGGCTTCGCAAAGACGACGGTATAATTAGTACGCGATTAAGGGGGGGAAAAAAAGGTCCTCGGCTTCAAGCCTCCTTTTGTTTCTTTGTGCCTCTGTTTCGTTCTCCAGGTTGAGGGAAATATTTTTTTTTTCTCTTCAGGCACTGCGGTAGACGACGCGGCAGGGGGCCTTAAAAGGCCGAGGCGGCAGGGTTTGTACGTAGGCAAATAATACGGATGGTTTCAACTGTCCGGCAGAGCGAGGGGCGGAGCTTGATGGGACTCTCGTGTCAGGCTCTTATTGCTGGTTCTAAAAGGGGGCGGGGCTACGGAGACCGGAAGTAGGCGTTGCTAGGCGGCTGAGGCTCCTTAGCAAAGTGGGCGGGGCTTATCAAGGCTGACTTCAGTTACTTTCTTAGGCTGCATCTGCACTGCTGGTTAATAATAATAATAATAATAATAATAATAATAATAATAATATTAATATTATTATATATAATATATTATAATATATATTATATTATATATATTCTTTGGCTGCATCTGCACTGCTGAAATTAATAATAATAATGTATTATATATAATATTATAATATATATTATATTGTATACTTATATATATAAAAATACATAATTTTATTATTTTCAATATTATAATTTATATATATATACATCACATATTAATTTATAACAATATATTAATATTTTTAAATATAAATAATAATATATTAATATATACAGTATACCTGTGTGATACCGCTGTAACTTGTCATGCTGTGGAATTGTGTGAATTGTAGTTTATTGCGGCTTCAGAGCTCTTTCTGACCAAGGCTAAATGTCTCACAAAACTACATCTCCCAGAATTCCCTAGCATTAAGCCAGAGCAGTTAAAAATTGGTCGCAAACTGGATTATTTCTGCAGTGCAGATGCAGCCTTGGATATTACTGGACATGTTGAGGGGTGGCAAGGAGACGCTTGAGTGTTGGACGACGACTCAAGACCAGAGTTCGAATCCTCGCTCGGCCACGTGTAAACCCACACGGAGCCCAGGTGGCGCGGCGGTTAAATGCCTGTAATGCAGCCGCTCGCAAACCACAACGTTGTGGGTTCAATACCAACCAGGCCTAGACAATATATGACCCGGAGGCCACATGCTGCCCACGAAGATGTGGAACAACTTCCAGAGTCCTTTGCTGCCCCACTTTCTCCTGAGGAGAAGAAGGCTGGACAATGGAGGAGGATGGGCAAAGACTCACCCTGCAAGGCTCCTCCACAGCTCAGCTTTCTCCCAAGGAGGAAGACAGGTGGAGGAGGAAGACGGGCAAACACTCGCCCTGCAAGGCGTCTCCTCCACCTTGCTCTCTCCTGAGAAGGCCAGACAGTGGAGGAGGAAGAGGAGCAAATATTTGCCCCTCAAGGTTCCTCCATGGCTTGGCCTTCTCCCAAGGAAGAGGTCTGGGCAGAGGAAGAGGGAGGACAGAATTTATATTATTTAATTAAAACCTATCTCCAAGCCTTAAGAAATTTAGTCTATTTTCATTCTAATAGAGCCCTCCCTCCATGGCATCGGACATTAAAAGGCAGTCCTAGCTCTGTCAGGCCTTGCCCGAAGAAGCAGAGCCCTCCCTCCAGTCCCTCTGCCTTGGTCCAGGCCTCAGAGGGAGAGAACTGCTGGACCTGATTCCCTTCCCCAACACCATTCCCTTCTCCTTTTGTGTCCTGTCTTTTTAGACTGTAAGCTTGAGGCAGGGAACTGTCTCATTAAAAATAGCTAATTGTAAGCCACTCTAATAGCCTTTAGGGCTGAAGAGCAGGGTATAAATACCATAAATAAATAATTCCAGTCCCTACCTACAGCCAAGTTTTGCAGCCCTGAACCAGGGGCTCAGGGTCAACTCAGCCTAGCATACTTCTGTAGGTTGCTAAAATGAGTACCCAGCTTGTTGGGGGCAATTAGCTTATACTTTGTAAACTGCTGAGTACATCTGTAAGCAGTATAGAAATGTACTTACTACTTGCTATTGGGTGACTTTGGGTGTGTCACACCCTCTCAGCCTAGGGGAAGACAACGATGAACCTCCTCTGAACAAATTTTGCCAAGAAAACCCCGTGACAGGCTCGGCTTAGGGTCACCATAAATTGGAAATGACTTGAAGGTACACAATACAGAAAAATTTTTAAAAAATCCCCCAACCCACTTGTGTCAAAGATCCTGCTCAAAGAGGCCATATTTCACTGTTGTGAGATATTACTATGTTTGTGCGTGTGCCTTGGAGTTTTCTGTCAGCTTATGGCGACTGCCTGAAATTCATGGGGTTTTCTTAGGCAATGAATATTCGGCAATGATTTTGCTAGTTCCTTCCTCTGAAATACAGCCTACAGCACCTAGTGTTCATTGGCAGTCTCCCATCCAAGCAGTAACCAGGGTTTCATCTGCTTATTTTCCAAAATCAGACAGAATTTGGTGCTTTAGTTTACACCCACTTTATTTCCTGGGGTAGTAGTGTCTATAAATCTAACTGCAGATAAATATGAGTGAAGAACTTTGTTTGAAATTAGTATGATTACACACAGAAGACACACTTTTGACCAAATTTTCTATCGGATACAGTGTATCTTGTCAAAAGTTTTTTTCTTGGTAAGAAGTAATGAGTTGTGCCAGGCAAAACAAAACAAAACAAAACTCCATCATCTGTATAAGGGCACAACCATATGTTATGAGCACAACCATAAGGACAATACTGGGCATTCACTCATTTTAGCGCCTTTCTTGGCATAGCAATAAAGACAATAGCCTAAACATGTATTCTGGAGTATTGTTTTGTTTTTCTCTTTCAGATGGGTCAGTTGCTGTTTCGTGCCAGTCAAGGATTACCTTGCTGGAGGTTTCCAGTTCTGCTTATTATGTGCTAAGAGCAGCAGAATCAGAAAATGTTTTTTTTTCAAGAAGCTCTAAGTATCAATTTATAAAATAGTTTTTACAATCCAAAGAAACCTGATATATTGTCCAGACTATCTTCATTTCCCTCTGTCTGGGATCTAACTGGCTTCAGTAAATCCTTTCCTATCTGGCCCCTGATTACCTCTCTTCCACACCTCCAGATTTAATGTGATATAACTACCCCTGCTTTTTAAATACCATTCCCTGGTGTAATTAGTACTGACATCAGAGATGACTGTACTAAGGTAAAATCCACTGTCTTAAGTTGTTTTTCGAGTTAACGTACACTTCTTTGCCTAGAATAATACAGGCTAAAATAAGCTCTTTGCTTAGACTATAATGCAGGCTGAAATAAGGTATCAGACAGCTACTGCATGTGTTCTTCACGATAAGCCACAATTTGTTGCATCAATAGCACAGCAAATGTTCCCCAATATATTTTTCTTTCCCAATTCTGATGTTTATGGTTTATTTCCTTGCTCCCTCTTTTGTAAGCACCTGTTTTAGGACAGGCACCTAGGGAAAAACAAAGTACAGTCACAGATTAGGATGTCATGAGAAGCCACAGTTTAAACAAGACAATTGATACCATGGCCTCAGGTTGTGGTTGTTTGATGAGCCATGGCTTATGAGCAGACTGTCTGCACATCACAAGCTGGATTTAATGAAACCATACTGTGGTATGTGATGTTGAGACATGACTAACTGATTACTGGGCCATCACTGTGTAGTTTCTCATTTAGTTTTGGTGGTGAGCTGAAAGCTTTAACTGGCAGTGGCAGCTACTAGGGTTAGAATGTCAGGTAAGTCCAGCATTCCTGCCATCCCAAATAGCTTCTTTTTGCTATGATAAGATGCTGTATAAATAAGTCTTACATGTCATATATTTTTATACTTTTAATTGGTTTAAATACCAAGATCTGCCAAAAAAAAAAAAAAAAAACCTCAAGAAAGGCAATGAACCTCTGAGTCTAACATTCTTCCATAAGCCTTTGTGATACTTACATTAAAATTTTAAAAAACCTCAAAAATCGCTGCAAAAATACTGTTTTCAAAAGAAAATATAGTTTCTATCTTGGGTTGAAGAAAACCCTTCCAATACAGTAAGAAGCTTAACAAGACCAAAAAAGTCACTTTTGTTTCTAATACATTTTTCAACCAAGGCAACACCAGGTTTAAGGCCTTTCAGTTGTAGAGGGGGTGAACACAAGATATAAGTGTTAAGTGTAAGCACAAAGATCTAAGCTGAAGTGAATTTCTGATCTTTGGAGTATTTTGTGCGTTAAGGGTGGGGAGAGGGTTTAAAGCCAAACAGATTCCCCAAACTCAATGGCTACAATAGTAGTAGTAGTGTAAGATACAGTTGAACTGGCCAACGTATAATTTTTAAAAGGCAGTGTATACCAGTTCCATAAAAAGTTGCACTCTAATAGAAAACTCAGACATTATTCCACAATTTCCTTTTGCAGAAATCTGTTACTATGAATATCTTATAGAGGTTCCTTGTTCCAAACTCATAAAAGAAGAGAAACTATCTGAAGACATCTATCACAAAAAGGCACACTCTAGTTGAATTTTTGCTTGTTCAACTACATGCTACACAGCTTGATCATTGAATGTGAAAATGCGTCAAGCATTTAGGACCTAAATTTCATTGAATGTGTTCCAGTGATATGGTTCTAGAGAGTATAGGGCAGAATTTTTTTAAAAAAAGACTCTTCAACAGATTGTAGACTTAGTACCCCTGGAAACTGATTGCCCTGCTCTACTCCCGCTCTGCAAAAATCTGTCAATCTAGTGTATACTAGATCTGGCTGTATGCAAACTCTTCTATAGCCCTGATTCTCTGGGGAGCCTGAGAGACACTCTTTAAGATCTTTTTTAATGAGCTCCTGCCTCACTTAGCAAGCAGAGAAAGACAATGCCTAATGGCTAATAGTGCATGTATCCCATCAGAGAAGCGTAGGTGCTCTTTGGACACTGCAACAGCAGAAGGACAACTGACACAAACTCACAGGAAAAGGAAGTGCTTTAAGAATGATGAGTCCAAGAAAAGCCTGCTGTTGCTGCAAAAGAATTCAGTGGCAACCTGCACTTTTAAGGCTATTATCTAAGAGCACTTGTAACCTGGGAGTGCTCAATTTCCCAGTTTCATAGCACTCTTCTCCACAGGCCACAAAGGGGCCACAGATATATCTTGGATCTGCCCTATCCCCCTGATTTTCAGACAACCAGGGAGCTGTGGAAGAGGACGGTATCTTCAGCCTGATGCCGCTTCCAGGACTCCAGGCTCAATGGAAGTGATGGAGGATTTTCAGTAAAGCTGTCTCCTCTTGAGTCTTTCTGCAAGCTGAGGACCGAGACTGTCGAACTGGACTGGCATGAGGAGAATGTGCCTGGTGGCATGGGGTTAGAAGTTGAGAAGTCTCTGAAGAGGAAGTCTACACTGGGAATAAGCGGTTTCACTAGGCTGAACTGGCAAAAGGCAGAGCCAGTTGGGTTGAAGTGGACTTTATTTTTATCAGGACAGGAAGGCTGGAAAGTCTGATCTGGGCTTGGTGGCCTACAGGAAGAAATCACAATGAAAAGAGGTTAAAAAAAGATTAAAACTATTCAGAGCTATTTGATCACTATAAAGTCCTCTGCAGTGGAACATAGGAGTATTAGTAGAGCTTATAAAAGTTTCTCGTTTTTTACTACAATTCCCAGAATCTCTTGCCCAGAATGGCCAGTGGCTTTTTCAACAGCTGGGAATAAGTGAATGCCTAAATCTTCTGTGTTTCTGGATTTTGCATGTAAGGGGGAAAGTATTATTGTGGAGAGTGGCCACAAAGAAAAAGGTACAATACATTTTTTACAACAAGTATTTCCACGGTGGGAACTTTCAGTGTATGAAGTGTTACAACACCTGCTACAAATTCATAACCCACTTGTGTGGGGGTTCAACTGAAAGTAAACTGGATTGATCTTCAGCTACTTTAAGTGCACAGAAAGAACGGGAGTGCTGATGTCTGTGGATCTAGTAATCTTTTAACTCAGGATATTATCAATATCAGATCAGATCAGTTTTTGTGTATGGAATCTGTATCTATCTGCAGTGGGGCAAACACAAGATCAGTGGCAGAAAGTGCTCATTTCAGACATTGTTCCAAGAAATCCTACAGCAGTCTCACTAGGCTGCCACAGCTGGACTAGTCTTACTTTATATAACTAGGAAAAATTTCCTTAAACAAAATAAACTATTTCCCTTATAGAAGAGAAAAAGGAAGAAGTTGGTATTGCCAGGGAGACTTAATGGCAATCAGAAAGTGGAGATTTTTTTTGTTCAAATTTGGTAACTCTAAGGCAGTGGTCCCCAAACTGTGCCCTTTAAGAGATTTTAGACTTCAGCACCCAGAAGTCTCAGCCATGTTGGCCAATAGTCTGGGATTCTAGGAGCACAGTTTGGGGACCACTGCTCTAGGATTCTTCTTTTTCATTGCACAGTTTTACAACTGAAATCTGTAGCATGAACAGTACTCCTACAAATGGTTGGAGCAGGGATGGGAACCAGAGACTTCTGGGCTACCAACCCTGTATACTGGGGATCTGACAGGCATGACCCCTTACCTATGACACATTTGTCTCCGTTCTCCATCCCATTCATCCTAAAAGGCTGAATGCCTCTCCTGAGGCTCAGCTACTGGTAACAGCTTCAAACTAAAATACGCAAGCATATTTGGTCCCCACCTTTTGCCTTGAACTGCTCATCACAGGAGGAACGGCATCCCTGAGAACTTCTCTGAAACTGAATTAGGGCCTCAGACTGGAAGAGTTACCCTTACCTTGGATTAGTGCAAGTGTGGGCAACTTTCCTGGTGCAACTTTTTCAGGTTTGGCAAGTGCTCAAGGATTGCATGCTCAAGAGGCAACATTTAGCAGATTTTTAAAAAGAAAAATGCACAACAGAGTAAAACAGACTAATTTTCTAATTCCATTTATCTGTGAATCACACACACACACACACACGGGATAATCAAGTGTATCAACAGTATTATCTGATGCCATCCAGCCTTGGAGGGAGAGATGCAGGCCATCGGGCCTGGCCTAGATTAAGAAGCCGTGCCCTCCCTCCAATCCATCTGCCTTGGGCCAGGACTCAGAGGGAGAGAAGAACTGCATCCCCTTCCACACCACCATTCCCTTCTCTTTTTGTGTCGTGTCTTTTTAGATTGTAAGCCTGAGGGCAGGGAACCGTGTAATTAAAATAGTAATAATTATAAGCCACTCTGAGAGCCTTTAGGGTTGAAGGGCAGGGTATAAATACCATAAATAAATTAAAATATCATAATGAATATCATATTTAAGTACATGCTCAGTGAAGGGGAATTTTATTTGAGATATCCCCTCCACTCATTAAGTACTTAAATATGTTATTTATTGTGATACTATTGAATAAGACACTGCTTACCGTATATACTCAACTATAAGTCAATCTCATGTATAAGTCGAGGGCAGGTTTTGGGGCCAGAACTATGGATTTTCATATGACCGGTGGATAGGACGAGGGTAAAACTGAGGGGCAAGTAACAAAGGATCTAAGGGATGGAGCAAGGAAAACAATGACAACGAATTTACAAGATACAAGCTGGCGTAACTGTTTGTGTTCACATTAAACAAGCCTGAATAGATGAGAGAGTACAGGAGTGTCAGTACTTCCAGGACAGATATCACTGTTGCCTTTCTCCAGGGGATAATTCATTTTTCACAAGAGTATTTACATTGACCTGTGGATAAGTCGACTCAGGTATTTTGGGTCAATTTTTTGACTAAAATTTCTAGACTTACACATGAGTATATACAGTATCTCGTTGACTATGAATGGTACAGTCAATGTAATTCCTTTCCCTATTACCACAGCAGTAAACCATGATGCATGTGAATATTGGGGGGGGGGGGGGGGGGGGAAGGCAAGCATATCCCGAATTAATCTCACTTTGCCTGACTCAGCTGGAGTGTCAAACTCAGGACTGGAGAGGCCCAGGTTAAATCACCACTCAGTTATAAAACCTACTAAGTTACATTGGATCAGTCCATCTGCCTCTCATTTTAGTGTAATTTCACAGGGTTGATGTGTAGATAAGGAGGTTTTACTCACCATGAGATCCTTAGAGTAAGGGTGGAATAAAAATGTTAAACAAAATATTCTTCTAGGAATAGTACCCTTTGCAGAGTCAGGCAAAGTACTATTATGTATCCTCTTTTGTTAGCATTGTATATAATCCATTTCAGCATTTAGGCTTGCTCTAGCATGACAGAAGACAAGTGTCCTACTTACACCACTTCTTCAGAAGCATGGACTTTTTCACAACCCTCTGGAGGTTCCCGCTTGAACACATAGGTATGATTTGGACGAGGAGAGAGAGCAAAGGCAAGGACAGGAGAAGTACTGTTGTTTTCTGGCCCAAAGAAAAACACAGGAAGGCTTAAATTCAATATGAGACATTGACCAAATGTAGAACTGAACAGAAACTCCATATAAAATGACGAGCCTTATTTTCTATTTTTTAGATAAATAATAATAATAATAATAATAATAATAATAATAATATGATTTATTTCTATACCGCCCTTCCATAGATCAGGGCGGTGTACAGCATGTAAAAACAATAAGACATAAAAACCATTAAAAACAAGCCAGATACAATAAAACAGTAAAACAGTAAAATCACAAATCTCAATACAAGTGCTAGTGCATATACGGCAGCAGAACAGTGGGCGGCATTACAACAGGCTAATAAATAAAAAGTCCATTCAGCGATATGCCTGGTTAAATAAGTAGGTCTTTAGATCCTTTTTATATTGAGCAAGGGAGGGGGACAAGCGGAGATCGATAGGTAGAGAGTTCCAGAGACAGGGGGCAGAGATGGAATATGCCCTCTTCATCGTACTCGCTAATCTGGTCTCCGGAACTCTCAGTAATCGCTGTCCAGAGGATCTAAGTGTGCGGGGCGGATTATATGGGGAGAGATGGTCCTTCAGGTACCCTGGACCCAAGCCAAATAATTAGATAAAATATAATAGAATGTAGGAATATATGTATGTGTGTGTTATGTATTGTACATTTTAAGAATATTAAAATAATTTTTTTAAAACAAAAATGATGTGCCGATTATATCAGACATCATCCATGGGGTGGGGTGGGTGTGTCCTGGAACCAAACCTCAGCAGATATCAAAGGTCCACTGTGGTTTCAACACAAGACTATGACTCTGGAGACCAGGATTTGAATCCCTGTTTGGTCATGGAAACCCATTGTGTGACCTTGGGCAAGTCACAATCTCTCTACTTCAGAGGAAGGCAAAGACAACTCCCCCTCTAAACAAATTTTGCCAGGAAAACCCCATGATCACCTTAGGGTCGCCTTAAGTTGGAAACAACTTGAAGGCACACAACAATACAATTGAATTAGAGGGAGCCAGGGAAAGAAAGACTAAGGCAGGTAAGAAACATCAGGGGTTTCAGGCAAAAAGTCTCTACTGTCTCCCCAGAGAAGAACTGAAGCCCTGCAGCCATCTGGGAAACAGGAAACGATTAAGTAGCATGGCACCACTGATACATCCTACTGATTTTCATATTATGTATGAAATCAAGCAATTATAAACAAAAATAAACCAATCCAGCCTACGTCCGTCCTTCCATGAATCATGCTGCTGATTTGGGCCAAAAAGGTCGTGAAAAAATGTTTTAAATGCTCAGTTCTTTGAGGGCTCCTTGAACAGAACAAGCTAGTGGTGACCCAGCAGCATTTACCTTTTGCCTTTGCCTCCAACAATGACTTCTCTAAGACACAAGGGGAATACTCCTCAGTTGCTGCTCGAGCAGGAGTGTGTGGGGATTGGCTGTGCGCAGCTGAAGGGGATGGAGAAAGAGAAAGGCTGCTGCAGCTGCTACTGCTGTGCTCCATTGGTGGTAGCAAGAAGTCTCTAGTGCCTACAGGAAGTGGGGCTCTGTGGCCATCTGGGACATCCAGGATCTAGAAGAAAGAAACACACATATTAAGGATAGAGAGGCAAGCAGAAATGTTCAGAGCAATGGAGAGACAAGAGCAAGAATGACTACTAGTTTTAAAGAGTTTTTGCCCTGCTTTTTAGCAACAAAGAGTCACACAAGAGTAACACACGTCAATCCCCATTCATATGCTGACAACCTAAAACAGCATAAAATATAAGGGGAAGTAAGATGTGGAAGAAGAATTAAGCATCGGTTTTTATACAGTCAATAATGAACAGCTGGAATATAAGGAGTTTGGAGAAAGGGGAACCAAATGCAGATGATGGTTTAGCAAAAGAAAAAAAATTGATGTGGTAAAATGTACTTGCTATTGCTATGGGTGGAAGTTACAATGTGTGGAGAAAAAGAAAAGCACAACTGACATGCAATATATTTCCATGGCAGCTTCATTCTCACAAATAGGACTGCCTACTTCTTTGAGTTAGGAAAGGATGACAGCAATGGTCTTTGGGCCTAGGGCAAAAGATGAGTCTCAGTGAGTGACAGCATCATGGGCTGGCTGACATGCAGCTATGTGCCCTGGAGCAAAACAGTGAGTGAAACGTATCAGGTTAAGTTTTGGGACAGAGTGATCAGAAAGGCAAAAGCAGAAACCACCACTGAAGCCAGGCATCAGTAAACAAATATTAACTAGAGCTAGTGGGTGAACTATACACTGCATTGCAATTACATGTAACAAAGTACCTGTTGGAGAGGGTACTTTGAAGGAGAAGAAGAAAAATAAGGTTTACACCAGACACTTGCTTTTAATTCTGCCAACACGTAAACCTCATGCTTACACCTATCTACTAGCAGAGGTCTGAACAGGGAAAACAGATTCCTAGTACACTACCATTTATTAATTGGCTTACTTAATGATATGTTTCTGTTATCAGCAACACTTTTGTGAATAGGCAGTATAACTAATAACTAATGTAATTTTGACTCTTCTTTGGATTCAGTTTACTCCGTTACTAAGCAGAAAAGCCAGCATCCAAAGATGACTCGGGTGGTCATGTGGCCAGCGTGACTGCACAGAATGCTGGTACCTTCCCATCAAAGTTGTACCTATTTATCTACTTGCATTTACATGCTTTCAAACTGCTAGGCTGGCAGAAGCTGGGACTAGTGACAGGAGCTCACCCCATCATGTGACACTTGGGACTCAAACTGGCAATCTTACTATCATCAGAACTGGCATCTTAACCATTAAGCCACCATGTCATAAATAGTAGTTGTCATGTATCATTTGTCACTCAGAATGGATCTTATACATCTGCAATACTGAAGAATAACTATGGGAGAAAGGATGTTGTGCAATGCTCATTTTAGTCTCTTAGGCATTCACCCAAATCACTCCAACATTGATAAAGACATTGTATTTACCATATTGTGATAGCTGGTGCTTCTTTTAAGCTTTTTAAAATTTTTAAATGCTATAGGGTTATTCAATTTTTGTGTTCAAGTCTTAATGTTAATGCTTTTAAGGCAATCTATGGATGAGAAGCTGCCAATGAATACCAGGTGTTGTATGCTATATTTCAGAGGAAGGAACTGGCAACAAACTTCTGAGTATTACTTGTCTAAGAACACCCTATGAAATTCAGGGGATCGACAGATAACTTGAAGGTAAAAACACATAGATTTTTCTTGTAGCTTTGGTATTTTAACTCAATTGGTTATTTGCCTTATTAGTTCCTGCATATTTTAGTAGTATTATTTTAAGTCATAGAATTCAAAGACATAGCCATGCTAGTCTTTAAAATCGGTATGTAAAGAGATCTTGTAGCACTTTTGAGATTAACTAAGTGAAAGAAGTTGGTAGCCATGGGCTTTCACGGACTTAAATCTATTTCTTCAAATGCATTTCAAGAAATAGACAAGTCTACGAAAGTTCATGCTACCAAATTCTTTCTTTCAGTTAGTTAGTTTCAAAGGTGTTATAAGATCTTTTTACATACTTTTTGCTATACTATTGAATCAGGTTATTTCTGCCCTCTTGTATACACCCAGCCCTCCAGTTAACAGAACAAAAGCAAATGTCTTTGAAATGTATTCTGAACCGGGTCAGGACATGATAGATTTTTCCTTTGTTAAGAGAGTATGGAAATTTTGAGGTGGGGATTTATCACACTGTATTTACACTAGCAGTACAAAGGTGGTGTGAACAACAAGGGTGGCACCTCAGGTTAGGCAGAATTCCAAGCTCTATCAAGCTCTATCAGGATTTTTGTTCCAATCAACCATAACTCACTCTGAGGAGCTCCTCATCTCCTTGCTCCTTAACAAAGACCTCTTCCAATTCCTGATTGATAGCATCAAGGCTGTTATGCAAACAGGGGCTGATTGACACAGTGGCCAAGACTGGAAAGGATGCTGGTGATGATGAAGCCTACAAACAGGAACATGTAATACTGAAGTAAACAAGTGACTGATAACTCTGTGCAAATAGAAGAATATTTCCCTAAACATTACAAACTTAAGTGTGCCAGTCCCAGATCCAGGATCTGTTATCAACACATAGGTCTACTTTGATAAAATGTATTGGTCTGCCCAACCCAGAATCTGCCAGTGGCTCTCCAACTAATCCCATCTAGGAATCAATAAATATTTTAGACCCTAGATGATTTAGGGGGTCCACCATAGTGCTGTTCTCCAGATGGGCAGGATGAGAAGTCCTCCACCCTAACATACACTTTTAAAAAGATCTCTCCTAAGCCTATGTAACCCATGGCCTATCTAACTAGGAGATACTCCAGAGAAAGAAGCTGTAAGCATCTACACAGCTAATTACATGTCATAACACTGAGCTCTGGACTCCCTCCTATGAAGAGCTGATAGGACTCAAAGAGATGTGAAATTCAGTCAGCCCTTCGAATCCACAGATTCCACCATTCATGGCTTTTCTTGAAATATAAATTCCAACAATCAAATCTTGATTTTGCTATTTTATATAAAGGGTGCCATTTTACTGCACCACTGTGTTTAGTGGGACTTTAGTACCTATGGAGTTTGGTACCCACAGGGGGTCCTGGAACCAAACCCCAGCAGATACCAAGGGCCCACTGTATGTATGCCCAGTTCAAGCCCCCAGTTTAGCTATTGTTTCTCAGGGCAGGCAAGGAAAAGGTGAGACTGAGCAAGTCCCATTCTCTTGACCTCCATCATCATGGCCAAAAACAGGAAAATGGCCAAATTCCTTGCAAAGTCATGTGATAGGGAAGTGAATGGTCCTGTGTTTCCCACTGTCCTAAATGTGAAAAATACCATAAAAAGATAATTGAATACCTTTTTGATAAGAAGAAAAAGAGAGATTTGAACTGTACCTTGACTGATGAGACCACAGTATGATCCCTCTGACCTGGAGAGTCTTTCTCTTTGCTGTGGTGGGCACCTAGTTTCGTTCGCTGGAGCTGCTGTTTCAGTTTAGCAATCTAGGGAATAAGAAGTTGGGAAAGTTAAGTATTCTTGATGTATCAACTAGCTATTATCAAAAACTTCTCCTTCAAGTTTCTGTAGTACAGTACTGTAATCTTGCAAGACTACATGCCCTGTTGACTAACTGCTCAATTCTCAAATCATTTTGAATTTCACAACAAATGCACTTAGTGACAACTTATTTCAAATTAATTGAACTTGGCATGGTGCGGTGGTAAAAAGTGATAGACTCGGAGAGCCAGCCAGGCCCTAGTTTCCCTCTAAACTAGGAAACCCGTTTCCCACTGAGCTAGGACAATCTTATGATTTGCCTCACAAGAGGTGCTTTAAAAATAAAGTTGTGTAAGAAGAAAGGCATGTATACTGCCTTAACCTCAATGGAAGAATGGTGGGATTTTAGTGTTAATTAATAAAATATAATAAATAAATAAATAAATAAATCTAATTGTCACCACAAAACAGAAGGTGGTTCCTATCAAACACACAAAACAAAGCCATATGCTCTGTTTAATGAAATGATTTCAACAAGTAAAACTTTTTTAATGTGATTTGACAACACCAATGTACAACCTCTGATATGGAGAAAAGATCTCATTGCACACTTTCACTTTTAAGAAACATAAAACTATGTAAGTTACTTATGGCCTGCCTTTTCTGTACCCTGCCCCGATTGCTCGCTTAGAGGGGCGTGCTAGAAATAAAAAATTATTATTATTATTATTATTATTAATTTTTCCAAAGTGACCTCCTGTAATTTTTCTCACTCAGATTCTAGAAGGATGTGGCAAAATCTATTGGGATTTTACAAGCAAATCCCATTTTTTAAACTAATTCTGAGGGCTTGCTCCCTTCTTTTGGATGCTCCTTGATGCTCAATGGCTTTCCTAAACAAAATTCAGCCACCACTGAAATTGGAATAATACTGCATATCAGGAACAGGCAACTGTATGGGAGTTGGAGCCAATTCTTCTCCCCACAGACTACATTAATCCACGTACCAAACACCTCCTTTGTTAGCTACATATCGTGCAAAATGGCAACTGGAAGTGACATGGCATTGCTTCCAGCTGCCATTTTAGCTAATACACAACCACAAAATGAATACTTTCAGGGGTGAGGAAGAAGAGTTCCATTCACTGAGGAGGTTTTACTGGTTTTGGTCAAAATCACCTGAAAAATCATGCTAAAAAAAGGGTTCAGGGGACTAGCAGGTGAAAATATGAGGTTCAGGGGCTGCTTCAGTCTGCATTTTCCCCTATGAAAAGAAACAGAGAACAATGATGGTTCCTTCCTAATGAAATGATTGGCCAGTTTGTATTATCTGTAGGGAACACTGAATCTGGGTTCCTTGACACACAGTACAAGTGCTATGGCAACATGTGTTTTGGCAGCTTAATTTCTTTTGCAGATTGTCAGAAGACAGATTTCACTGGAGTTGCCAAGCAGATCTCTCACCTCTCTGCGATGATCTATGCTACTCCATGAGGCAGAACGCTTATGGCCTGTGGCTCTCCCTACCCCTGTTTCATGCCAGGATACAGGAGTCTACAAAGAGAGAAAAGAGTTCCTCAGTTGCTGATCATTCCACAACTCTCACAACCTTAAAAAAGGGTAGTTCCAATGTGGCACTTTCATCCTGCAAGAGTCATTCTGAAAACAGGCTTAAAAAGGAAACCTCATGCCCAAGAACTGCTTTTTAAAAACATTCTATCTTACTTCCAGATAGGAAAGAAAGATAGGTACAGTTCCATGCATAATCACTATCATTATCCACTATTTGATTTATACCCTGTCTTTCCTCATACTACATCAGAAGCTCTCCACAATCATTATCACATGTACAAATAGCAGATCTTTGCATTTGTCCATACATGGAAGTGCATGCATATTCAGTGCTTCACTACACAGAAATAGTACTGGTATAAATGCCACCACATTGTCCATCTTTAAATGGAAATTTTCCAGCTGGATTTTCAGTGAAGATCTATGATTGGAAAACAACTTGCTTGCCTGTACATCTTTCTTTTGAGAAGGTTGGGAAGGGAGAAAAATATGTGAAATTCAAATTCACTTAAGCTGTTCTCATGTGTGTTCCTCTTTAAGAATAATCCTAGAAATTTTCCCAAGGGAGGAAAACCTTGTATCTGAGGTTTGCTACCATGCAAGCAATATTTCTTAAGGCAGCCACATCTAGAGCGTCAACAGGTTACTTTCTACTACAATTCCCAAGAATCACCCACCTAACATGGCCAAATTCAAACCTCCCCAATTTAGAATGCAATTTTTTTTTAAAAAAATCCTAAGATGCTTGCTGGCAGCCTAGGTGAATGAGATCTTAAAACACTGTGTACTTCCATCTCTCCAGGCAGCCTTCAAGATCAGCTCCAACTGGCCAATACATAGCATAGACAAAGCTATTATGTGTCAAAGTTCCCCCAGACCAAGTTCCATTCCTCACTGGAGACCGCATGAGAATGTTTCCATTTGTACCTTAGGCCTCCATCTGATAAAAAGCCAAGGCAGTATTAAGAGGTTTTCCAAACAACATGACTGGTTTCTCTGGAGAGGCTTTAGCAAAAGTCTCACTGATCTTTAAAGACAACCCTGCTGGAGATATTCACACAACAAAGCGTATAGATCCTTGAAAAGTCACTTAACAACTGGCAAGGCTTTGCAAGTGTTGGAAGGTGAGCTGCACAGGGAAGTTCTCCAGACAACCTGCTCAATCCAGGATGCCAAAGGCCTTCGTCTTTCAGCCAGAAGAAGAAACAATATCTAAATGTGCTGGGTTAATGCTGGGTTGAAAGTTTCTTCTTTAACATTTAGTGAATTGGTCTGGAGGCAGGAGTGAAGAGTGAGAAAATCTAGAACTGTGTAATTTGAAGGTAACCCCTTCCCCCAAATAACAGGAAAATCCTGCTGAGGAAGATTGGAAATCATGAGAAAAAAACAAACTTTCCAAATACCCCCATGAGGGTAATGAAACTTATGCCGGAATGGAAGCCTTACACCATGCAGCACTGATGTTTCATACTACTTGCAATAAAAATTCCCTGAGCACAGTGCCCAAAGAAATGCCTCAGATTAGGTTGTGAAGAGCTCTCCCCTGGCTGTCAAAATTGCTGATCTCGCCTCTAATAGGAAAATCCCACCACAATGCAATGAAGAGCCTGGTTAATTTTGCAAATTACTTCTCTACTTTTTGAAATAGGGGATTGATACCTGTGCGAAAACTCCACAGAAAACAGGAAGCAATTCGGTTTATTCATCAGTACATGAAACACTGCTGGAGCAAATCACTTGGATGAGTGGTTTTCAACCTTTGATCCTCCATTTGCTTTGGACTTCAGTTCCCAGAAGCCCCAACCAACTTGGCCAACGGTCAGGAATAATAGGAGCTGAAGTCCAAAACATCTGGCTCAACTAGAATATGTATGTGCAGATTCGGAGTTAAGTGACACAAAAAGTTCAGTCTTTAAGTTATCTTCATGCTATTCTTATTTCTTTATACTATGGCAAGGTATCACAAAACTAGTATAAACAGAGCTTTGTATTGCAGCTGGGTAAAGGGACTGTGTGACTCTCCAAACAGTTTTAGGCTGCAATTCCCATCAGGCCTAGTCAGCAAAGCCAGGATTAAAGATAATGGATGTTGCAATCCAACCGTATCTGGAAGATCACAGTTGCTTAACTTATATGAATAAGTCTGGAAGCTATAGGCAACCAAAAACTTCATGCAAGTGGATAAACTGGGCCACAGAAAAGAGGTGACACATCCTGCCCATCTTCAAAAGCCAACATAGAAATAAAGTAGGCTTGTAGAGATAGGAACCACCCTCCTTCAGTATCCAGGACAGAAATGCAGTTCTTCCTTTCTACCCCGTTAGCTCCCAATGGGCTAGCATTTTTTGTTTGTTCATTTGTTTGCTAATAGCTCTTGCAGAAGGGCTAATTTAGAAAATTTAATTTTTTTTAAAAGTAATGCTTACTAAGCCACCAACAGTTAGCAAATGTGCTATTACTAAAATGCCAGATACTAAATTTCAACTTGATGCCTGAAAGGGTGTTATGATGGATATTAGGCACATTTCATTGGGGAGAACATTCCATAGCAGGACCACCATACACCCCTCCCTTGGGAGCCATTTGCCTCATCTCTCACACTGGGGGATGAGAATGATCACCAAGGAAAATCTTAACATTTGGAAAGGTTTATCTGGAATAAGGCAATTCTTATGCCATACCAGACTTTCATCATATCCCACCCACCTGCACATAGATATGCCCCTTCTACAGTGATGCCTTTTCACTGTGAATTGCAAGAATCCCATGTCCTGTAATTCAGGACTAATGACTAAGCTTCACTAAGGTAGGCAGTCTTGCCAAAGATGCACCAAAAAGAGAAGATGAACTGGCTGGCAGACTTTCCACTGTCCTCATACGCTGGGCAGAAGGCAAGCCACTGTCAATGTTTAGTATCAACCAAAACCAGAACCTGGAACAGTACTTTTGGGGAACAATTGTTCACAGGATCCCCTGGCCAGAATATTGGCTGGAGGATTCTGGAAAGTATAATCCAAAAATGTAACTTTTCAAAACTTCATAGATGTGGAAGAGTCCCATTTGCAAGTTACAAGTCTTTGTGGTGCCATAAGGAAACCAACAGAGTGCCCTTTCTCAGTAGGAAGTTTCCAAAAGCACCCTTCTGATAAGTGTTCAAACAGCTTCTGATAAACAGGAAAAAGGAGAATCATAGGATCAGCAAATCTTAGATTTGGAAGGGACCACAAGAGCCACTTGCTCAATCACTCTGCAGTGCAGGAACACACAACCAAAGTACAGTGGGACCTTGTTATCCACTGAGGTTTGGTTCCAGGATCTCCCATGGATAACAAAATCTGTGGATGCTCAAGTCCCATTAAATATAATGACATGGTAAAATGGTATCCCCTATATCAAATGGCCAAATCAAAGTTTGCTTTTTGGAATTTATACATTTTTGGAATATTTTCAAGCCATGGATGCTTGAATCTGTAGATAAAAAATGCATAGATACAGAGGGCTGACTGTATTTCTGAAAGATGCCCATCCAACTTCAGTTTAAATACCTTCAAAGGTGAATAGTCTAGCCTCTGAGGCAATCTATACAGAGAAAAAAGTTCTTCCTCCTGTTTTGGAACCTCTTTTCTTGTAATTTGAATCCATCTAGAAAAGAGAGTAATGTTCTTTGACACACAACTAAATCTGAAACCACAGGATCAGACAAAATGTATGGAAGGTGTTCCTCATCTCTCTCAAGGTTGTAATAAAAAAGAATCTTGTGTTGCGCACACACAAGAAACCTAGCCACAGTGTCTACAAAAGACAGGATATTGTGAAGTATCTATTGACATTTTTCTGGCTATTACACAAAGAAGGAAGCAAGTTAGAGAAGTCTCTGGCTTTCCGGATAACAAGGTACTTGGCTCCACAAAGTCCATGACTTGTACATGTTACAATATGTCCCAGCCTTCTGCAACCCAGGGAAAATTAATTCTCATTTTGGCCGGTATGATGGGAACTGCAATCCCATATGTCCGGAGGGCACTTGGATAAAGGAGGGCTGGTCTAAGCTAATTGCCATCCTTGGGACAAAACAGCCATGTGGGTATTATGCCACTAACAAAAATAAAAACAAACATACAAAACAGAGCAGTGTAGAAAGTACTCTGTTGCACATAGGCTATGGAAACCTCAACCGAAGAAATTTTAAAGTATGTATTAGCAAAGCCAACTTTGAATAGGTTGGAATATCTCTTAAATTTGATACACCAAAACCATGATACAAGTTAGATACATAATTTCTAACTGTTTAAGTAAACCCTGGTCTGCTAGCATCTCCAAATATGGGCCTACCATCTTGAACCCTGTACAGCCACCTGAGGGATGTTTCCTACCCCACAGAAGGGCAGAGGGTTCAGCTTTTATAACTGTAACCATTGTACTGCTCCTTCATGGCTTCAAACTGTATTAAGTGTAAATCTATGCACTGATTGGTGACATCTGCCACCTAGTGGCTGAAGTGAGCATGCAAGTCTCAATCACAGAGACATGTTTAAATTAAGTGAATGGATTAACACACCCCAATAATCTCAAGGTACATATTCATAGGATAATCTAAGTATCCTTACCAAGTCTCATGGTCTTGAAGCTATGGCTCAGATGGATATATACTCTTATTCTCGGTAAGTATAAAATTATTATAGAGAAACAGAGGTGAAGACGTGCATACATAGAAATATTCAATCATACAAACCACCGCATACATTCTGACATAGTACAGCCTAGATGCAAATCAGTCATCACAGTGAAAACTAGGCCAAAGTCTGGACGTGACAAGAAGCACTGTTGGTGATGGCACCATAGCTCTGGAATTCTATCCCCAGGGAAGCTTGCCCAGTGACTACATTATAACTGCATATTGCCAAGTAACACACATCCCCCCCCCAATCTTTCATGCCTTGGGCCTGGTTGTGTTGTTTATAGCTATGCTTCTGTTCTGGGTTTTAGTAGCACTGTTAACCTTTTCATTTTAGTGGCAATTACAGAGATTGGAAGCATTTCAAGCTGCAACTGGTTTGAGTATCTCTTTTCGTGCAAAATCACAGAAGAAATAGTATCAATAGAACTATTAACACTGCCAACATATCTATCTGGTCAATGATCAAGCACCCCTAGTTTCATCTCCTAATTGAGTGGCTGAAGCCATCCTATTGTCACAGAAGGACTGTTTGTTGCTCTCTAGAAATATTTAGAGGTTGCTAAGGGTTCCTCGATGACTGGAGGCTTCCCAGTCCATCCGAGAGCACATATGCTTCGTGCTGATCAAGCTCTTCCATTGCTCGAGTCCTCATTTTTAAAGCAGCACATGGCAGCTGGCCCATGAACGTTATATAAGGGTTTTGGCCCAGAGTAGCAAGCAGAGCTGAAAAAGCCTCAAGCATTGAGCCCATTCCAGAAGGAAAGTGCCAAAGGCCAGCTGCCTCTGCAACAAAGCCAAGGAAAAGTCAAGCATTGCCTCAAACCTACACAAACACCACAGGGAAAGCCCTCCCTAGAAAGCTCGAGACAAAAGAGAAAAAAGCTCACGTTGTGATATATTTTTGTGCAGAGCATCAGAGGAATTAATCTGAAATCTCATCAGCATATACTTTATAGTTAGGGAGTGCTAGTTCACCGATAAGTGCTATAGAAATGTACTTGCTATTGCTTTTATGCAGAAGTTACATATGAAAACAACTTTATCAGGTTTAAACTTGAAGTGCAATTACAGAGAGTTATAGGACTTCTCCAGATTGCAATTTGATTAGCTATAGTGCTGAGAACCACAGGGCAAGTAGAAGGCTGGTTAAGTACCTACCACAAAGAAATACATTGATTGTTAAACTCCTTTCTTTTTACTTCTATTTTTTATTTTTTTTAACTGTATACAGCTTCCAATTATGTTGGAGCTCAATCAATAAATATGAATAGCTATTTATTATTTTACACATTTACTATTTTACATGGCTGTTGTATCTTTGATTTGAGATGACTAGGGTAAGAATTTTGTGTGTGTGTGTGTGTGTACACTAATGTCACTAAATTTTTAGCAATCAGAGATTCTTTACTAATTATTGTAAAGCTGTTTTAAGTATCTAACAAAGGACAAATAAGGCCAAAGGTGGTCCTCTAGACATTGGACTGCAGCTCCCAGAATTCCATAAACTGTCTATGCTGCCTAGAGATGAAAGGGGCTGCAGTGCAACAAATATTGTTAGCTGCCTCAAGGGCTAGAGTTTACTCACCTCTGAATAAGAATTGAATACATATCTCTCGCACTGATAATCAGCACAAAGAGATCACTGAGCTCAGTTCCTGAACTTCACGGACTACAAAGTGCACAACAGATTTTACCCATTAGTCAAAAACAGAAGGTTGGGGCACCTTTAAAGACTAACACACATCACAACAAGCTTTCATGGACTGCAGCCCATTTTGCCATTCTGTATCTGATGAAGTGATTCCTGGTCTAGAGGTGAGTGGAAGATTAGCTCTAGATCTACCAGACAATCTGTGTGACTGGTTGTAGATCAGCATTTTTCTTTGGCTCCCAGTTATTCGAATAGACCACAAATGAGAAAACTAATTCCAAAAGTATACTCCTGAAATGAACAAAGCAGAAAATATCAAATAAAGAGCAGGTTTAGACTTAGAAGGAGGAGTGAAGACAGGAGAAAGAAACATCAACAATCTAAGATATGCAGATGGAACTATACTACTAATGGAAAACATAATGAACTTAGAAGAATTATTAAGGAAAGTCAAAGAAGAAAGTGCAAAGACAAGAACATAAAGAAAACAAAAATAATGACCATGGAAAATCTACATAAATTCAACCTACACAATGAGTCAATCGAAATAGTTAAAAGATTTTCCTCCCCTTGGATAAAATACTGATCAGAACAGATATTGCAGTCAAAAAATAGGAAGACTAGGAATAGGAAAGGCAGCTATGAAAGAACTAGACAAGACCCTAAAGAGTACAACTCAGTACTAAAGTTAGAATCATCCAAATTACTGTATTCCCTATTACCATGTATGAATGTGTGAGGTGGACAGTGAGTGGATAAGAAGATAATCAACTCATTTGAGATGTGATACTGGAGAATGCTAGGGATACTGTGAACAGCCAAAAGGACAAACAAATTAGTCTCTGAACAGATCGAGCCTGAACTCTCCCTGGGAGCCAAGATGATCAAATTGAGGCTTTCATACGTTGGCCACATCACGAGAAAGCGACAATACTAAGAAAGGTAGGAGGCAGTAGAAAGAGAGGAAAACCAGAGGCCAGATATTTAGTCAGAAGGTCACAGGTCTGAATCTACAGGACCTAAGCAGAGTAGTAGAAGATGGGGGGCTTGGAGATGTCTCATCCACAGTGTCGTCATGAGTTGGGGTTGACTCAAGGGCTCACAATAACTTTCTGGTAGATCCCAGGATTCTAGTTTTAAAAAGTCTATCCCGCAAGTTAGCATATGTTATAGCTGGGAGGGGGGGGCTATCAACCCCTCAGGAGACCTTGGAAGGTCACACCCTTCCACTGCCCCCCCCGCACAAAAAAAAAAAATCAAACTTTTTCTGCCCCAACTCCCACTAGGGTGTGTAGTGGGATTTTTATCATGCTTTAGGGCTCCACTGTGCACATTTAGGCCCAGAAAGGAGCCTAAATATCCTAAAGCAACAAGATCCTGTATGACCTTGGAAGTTAATTAGGGTCAGCCCTGTTTTGCATTTGGGCAGGAGACTGTCAATGAATACCAGGTGCAGTAGATTCTATTTCAAAGGAAGGAAATGGTATACTACCTCTTGAGTATTCCTTACCTAAGAAAACTGTATGAAATTCATGGGGTTGCCATAAATTGACAGCCAACTTGAAGGCACATGCATGGGTACAGAATATTTTAAAAAAATCAGGGAGTAGCCCGATGTGACTTTCTGCTAGTTGAGGACAGTCATCAGTTATTTTGCATTGTAATGTGTGTTTGACAAGGTCAAGGACCGCTTTAAGGGAGATAAAATTGTGAAGAAGTTTCAAGTTATGAAGTGGGCAGTAATAAATCTCAGGATAATGCAGGAAAAATCAAGGTACTAAAACAACTGCCTTACAAAGAAAGGTTACAATGTTTGGAGTTCTTTAGCTTAAAAAAAGGTGAGGGGGAACATGACTGAGGTGTATAAATGGATGAAAAGTATGGAATATTTCCTCGCCCCTTTGTAATATTCCAGCCTAGGTTATTAGCCCAAAATCTGCCATTCCTTTTCAGTTAACAAAATAATATAATTCAGAGTGTGCAGTTGAATTATGGAACTCACTACCACAAAATTGTGGCTTCAAAATTAGGTTAAACAGATTCATGGAACTTAAAGTTATCCACAGCTAAAAGTCATGATATAGTATCCATCTGAATACCAGCTGTTAGCAAACATGAGGAGAAGAGTGTTTTCCCCTTTGTCACCTTCCTAGAAGCAGATGCGTGGACACACCTACAGGAACACTGCATACTCCAACTGACAGATCTTCAATATGATTCAGCAAGTGTCATATTGAGTTCTTAGCAGAACAAAGAAAGTAAAAATAGAGACCAAAGAGTGACAATTTTTGAAGTTCCTCTTCCCTTTTGTAGCTGGTCATTTGAGTATTTTCACTTAAACATACAACTGTTTCTTCCTCTCTACCTTCTGTGGACACAACCTCACATGAAAAACAGATTATCAAGCAACCTTTAACTCCCTCTCCAACCAGCTTCATCATTGTGCTGTAAGACATGTGCTGGTACCCCACACTTTTATCTTTGACTCTTTGTAAGGTAGCTCTGGTACCTGAGTAGATTTGTCACTCATATGTGCTATGGCAGCTCCTTCGGCATCACGGGGCCACTGACCCAAGAGGTAGGATCCAAGGACGTTGTCCAAGGAAGATGTCCTCCATACTCTGGGAGGTTTGCTTCGGCTGGCCTTCTCCACAGGACCCGCAGAACATGGAACACTAGCTGGATAGAAAGAAGGAGAAATATATAAGGAAGGCAAGCCTATTGAAGAGTCACTGTCTAATCTCTTCCAGCAGGAGTAGCAGCTTTATCTGCTTATTCTCACATGTGCCTCTGATTACTCAAAGCAAGGGGGGGGGGCTTTTGACAAATGCCTGCAAAAAATAACTGGATCCAAATACAGCAGTTCAAGTATTCAATGGAGTCCACTTTTTGGATTACAGAACTCTAATGTTGGCTTTAATTTTTTGAGTCCAATTCAGTACTGATTTTATCTATAACCCACTAAACAACTGAGGAGGCACCTCCTCCCAGACAAAACTTTCCACTTGCTTAGGTCTTTCAAGCAAGGTCCTCTACTGCAGGACATTTTGATATACAGCAAATGGGGATACTAGATAGAGCCTCCACTGCAGTGACACCCAAACCGTAGGAGTGACTTCCCTAGCAAGGCTCATTTGATGGCTTATTCAATTATTTTAGATGTTCAATCAAAACATTGCTATCAAGAAGAATTGCTTCAGAACAAATGAATACATACACTTTTAAAAAAGGCTCCCCCAACTCTTATCTGTTTCTTGTTACATCTTTATTAATGTTGTTTTATTGTTCTTATTGTTCTTAGTACTGTATACCTGATTTTAAGTGTTTTATTGAACTTTGTTTTTGCTGCCCTTTAAGGCTGAAAGTTGATGTCACACAAATGGAATACAGTTGGCCCTCCTTATCCATGGATTTTTTTTACCCATGGATTTGAGCATCCATGGCTTGAAAATATTCTTAAGAAGTATAAATTTCAAACAGCAAACCTTGATTTTCCATTTTATATAAGATACACCATTTTGTTTTGCCATTATATTTAATGGGACTTGAGCATCCGCGGATTTTGTTATCCACAGAGGGTCCTGGAACCAAACCCCAGTGGATAACAAGGGCCCACTGTAAAATATTTTATAATAAACTAGATTCATTTCCTACCACTGACCCCTCCAAGGGCAAGTCTAACAGCTGGAGTAGGGATGTTCACTAGGACCAGCAGAAACGTTTCATGTCAGGGCTGTCAAAGCTGCCACCTCCCACTTTAAAGTAGAAGTGGGAAGAGATGGACATGGCTTCAATGGGTTACAGAAAAGGAAAAGGGTATAGGCATCATTAACAACTGAGTATTCAAATACATTTTTGGACTCTAGCAGCTTAAATGCAAATACAAAACACAGGATAAGAAGCCATCCTCTATGTCACTCAGCAGCCTTGGGTTCATGTCTTCTCTCCCTCAAATCTTCCTTAGAAGGGTAGAGAAGAAATACAAGATGAAATGTCGTAACACCTAATCTTAGGGAGAGAAATATAATTGTATCTTAATGTATTACTTTTCCAACAGTTTCGTTAAAAGAATGCATAGTTAGCTCCCTTAGTTTTAGACTGTATGCCTTAAGATGGGCCCAGTGATTTTCACCACCATACCTTGGAGTCCCCCTACTGCTACAGAAAGCCTGATAACTTTTGAAGCTTGCTTAACATGATTATAATTTCCTGAAAATGTAACCACACGTCTATTTTACACAATGCCAAAAAACTGCTGCCACAGTCACATATAGCAAATATATTTCTTTCCCAGGATTCTGCACAAACCAACATGAACATTTGTAGAAACAAATTATTAGGGTAAATTTCAGTTCAAAAACTCCAAATCTAATCTTTGCTCAGCTATAAGCCATAACTTAGTGGTGCAGTATGTGCTTTGCATGCATGCAAACGATCCCAGATTCAATCCACAGAACCACCACGTAAATCTTAGGTCAAGAAATGGCTCTCAGTGAATGTACACAATCCTGATTGAGGTGAACTAATACACTATCTCACTTTAAGGCAGTTTCCCATGTTTTCTCAGGAACTCCTCAGACAGAATTAGGCAAGTCACAACTTTTAAGCTTAGCTTACATACTTATAAGCAGGTTTTTTTGGTTATAATGTATAATATGCCCTACAATTACTATACCACATATTGATTATTAATGTCTTTGCCGAACTATGGTACTCAGGTCCATAAGGTTTAGAAACCCTTTAGTTCCCTATTCTCTGTTCTTCCATTCTTCCTCTTCACACACAACCTTCGCTTTCCGTTCTTCTTTCCTGTTGGGGTAATTCTTCTTCTTCTTCTTCTTCTCCTCCTCCTCCTCCTCCTCCTCCTCCTCCTCCTCCTCCTCCTCCTCCTCCATCATCCTGGCACATGTTCAGCTTTTTCCTCTGGTCACCAAACTATAGTGCCTGGCAAAGGGACATATCGCTGGAGCTACCTAGAGGGCCTCTGGAGAAAGCCACATCCCAGATATGATAAAGCCTCTTCTCTTCACCAGTTAGGGAAGGGGAATGAAGTCTGCCACCTAGTGATTAAAGGTATTAAAATCTTGCTGCCTCCATACTCCTTACTCCTAGCTTATTCAGTGGTGAAGCAAAGACAAATTGAATGACCTCGAACATATCTCATGGGTCACAGGCACAAGCAAATCAGGCTCTACACCTCAGGCACCACAAAGGTTGCTGGGCTTCAACTCCAATAATCCCTGACTGCTGACCATGTTAACTGAGGCTGATAGGAGTTGAACTTCAACAACATCTGAAGGAACACACATTCCCCACACATACATGACATGAAGCTTAGTACGGTCAACACCATTAAATGTCAGCTCCATTGCAAAGCTAACCATAGGACCAAAAATATGAAGCTATGCCTTGGGAAGTGTTAATGACAGATTAAGAGCAGAGATACTGTTGGCCAAGAGACCATGTTGCCTTGTGCCAACTCAGACCATTAGTTTATCTCTGCCTGGGAACGTCTGGCAGTAGCTTTCCAAGCTCTCTCAGAGGCACGTTTCTCAGTCCTGTTATAACATGCGACATGTTCTGCCTGCAAAATATCAGAACTCGGAAAATCCCCAGAATACCCCAGTTGACATAGCTTCTCCAAACTCTGGAAAGTCTGTCTTTGAATCCTAAAACCTAGCCAATCCTATCTATGTTTGCTCTATAAGTGGAGAAGACTATCAGCAGAGGCCAAAAGAGAAGCACAAATTTCATTACCATCTAAGGAGCTCTGGGTAAGAACCTACAGTGAATATGCAACTGCCAATCATTTATTTAAAAGGAAGGAAGGCAGATAACCACTAATAGCACTTTGGTTGCAGGACTCATTTCCCCAGCTATCTGGGCAGGAAGGGGTAAAGGTTAGAGAAAAAAAATGGGGCCTGTGCCTTGCCTTACCCACACTTTGCTCACAAGTGGTAGAGCCAATGGAACTGCACAAACTCATCTTGGTAAAGGCTTATGACTGCAATAAAGGTTACAACTGTCTTCCTTCAACACACCATAGGAACAAATTTCAAAAGTAAAGATACTGAAATAAAATTTCAACAGTTATTCATGCCATATCCCTCTGGAGTCTTGTAACACTGAGAGGAACACACATTGTTTAAAAGGGAAGGTTGTCATTGCCACTACAACTGTATCAGGTATTCCGTGCCTGCACACTACTACTCAGTTGCCATATCTTTGGTGTTCTAGTCTATTTTCAGAGGGGCAGTACAGACTGCCCGAAAAGGGTGGTCTGGCGCCACCTTTTTTTGCTGCGGCGAAGATGTGCAGTTAAAAAGCAGCAGGGAAACCCTGCTCCTTTTTAGCATTGCAGTTGCAACGCAATAAAGGTAAAAGGCGCCATAGGGCGCCTTTACTCCGTCACAACTGCGCAGCTCCATCTAAAAGCTGCACAGCTGCAACGGCATTGTTATATACACTGTTTAAACGGTGCTACGTAATGACAATGCCCCCCGTCACATGCTAGGGTTGTGGGGCGTGTGGAAGCCCTGCCCCCAGGCAACTCTAGCATGTAACGGGGGGTGCCTCAAAGGGCTGGTCTGTACCAGCCCACAGTTAGCTGTTCATGCTCCCACAACCACACACCTGTTTAATAACAAGCCAGGAATATAGTTGCCTGCAAGACTATTAACCAGACAGATTTATGGTGGTAAAAGGATATCACATTGATGAATTCCTTGTTGTTTGCCTTCATAACATTTCTGACTTACGGTGATCATAAGGTGAACCTACCATAGGTTTTTCTGGGGCTGAGAGAATGTGACATGTCCCACAATCACCCAGCAGGCTTCCATGGCAATGGAGGGACTCAAACCCTGATCTATCGTCCAACACTACAACCACTAAATCATGCTAGCATTCCTTTCCAGTATTAAGCACTTACCAGTACTTGCCAATAAGGAAAACACAAATAGCTTCTTTAAAATCCTTTGGAAAGACATATTGTGATAACTCATCTTTAGGAATCATCTTAGCACTTCTCATGCTCAGTCTCTCAGGAAACTTTAGACCATAACTCCTGTCCCGGTAACATGGATCAACGTAACCTACACAGTGGGAGAGGGGAGCCTGAGGCTGACAGAAATGGGAGTCACAAAAATGCTCTGAAGCAAAGCTTACTCCTCACATCTCATTCTCAAGCATGGCTCCAGGCTACTGCATTTAAGCAGAGAGAGAAAACGAATGCCAACTACAGCCCAAGGCTGGGGATTGTTTGTTTTTCATTTAGAAGTAAATTAATATGTGCTCATAAAGCAGGGACCTCCTGGTTTGCTGCCAGCTCCCAGTTCAGAGCTCTTGACTCATAGAAGTCAGCAGCTATTTAAGGCTTCCCTCAACTGCTTGCTGATGGTGTATGTGGGTCTATTTGAGGAGCATGTAGCTTGCACTGTTTCAAAAGAGATGCTTGGGCTTAAGCCCACTTGGAAAGCTCTGCCCTTTAACCCTAGAGGTGCAGCCATTCTCTGGTCAAGGCAACCTGCACAACACACAGAGACCCACAATCTGAGCTGGGGGTTGACAAAACAAACCCTGGCCCATATACAATGGGTCCTTGTTATTAGCCAGTGTTTGGTTCCACCCCCTTGGATAACAAAATCCGTAGATGCTGAAGTCCCATTAAGTACAATGGCATCGTAAAATACTGTACCTTATATAAAATGGCAAAATCAAGGTTTGCTATTTGGAATTTATATTTTGAAAAATATCTGTGGATAAAAATCCATACTTGAATCTATGCATAAAAAATCCACGGATAAGGAGGGCTGACTGTAATTCTCTGCCTGTGCAGAGAAGGGGGGGAACCGCAGCTCCACAGCTGGACTGAAGTGCTCTTCTGCTCATGTCAAAGCAAGGCAGCTAAAAATACACCCAAGGCAGCAAAACAATGCTTGCTGCAAGACAAAGATGGCCTGTGGGAGAAGCAAAGGCAGGGTGGAGTGTCCTGTTTACAGTGCAGCTCAATTATCAGCTGAGACCATTAGGGCTGGGACCAACCAGCTCCACCTGGCTGTGTATTCTGGGATTGGCCCAAACTCTGTTCACTTGCTAAGCATCTTCTATCTGGGGTGTGAAGGGGGAGAGTTCAAGATGGAACAGCTTTGAGATAATGGAACCGTCACAATCTCAGCCCACCAGTTTGACAGCTGCCTCCCATCTCCTCCTCCTCCAGCTGGGGCTGTTCCTTTTTAACTTGTTCTACTTGCATCCAAAACTCAGAAGGCATATCAGCATTTTGACGGGGGAGGCCCTAAGGAAAAGATGGGCGATTATATTCCCTTTCTCCCTCTGAATACTCATGGTACATTGCCTCCCACTATTTTGATCTGGATAGGCAATCTGTTGTCCTCCACAATGTTGTGGGATTTTTGTTGTTGTTTGTTGTTAACTGTCCTTGAGTCAGTTTCGATCCATGGCAACCCTGTGGGTTACAAGTCCCATTTTCTCTCACCATTGGCCATCCTGGCTGGAAGTGATGGGAAATTCAGTTAACAACAACTGGAGGACTACAGGTTAAAAGAGGTACATGCAGCTAAAAAGAAACACTGGTGAATTTCGATATTCATTTCTTCACTGTTTACGCTGTCAGCACAAGCAGGTATTTAAATTATTGTTGTTTCTCTCAACTTTCTCAGCATGCCAAGAAGAAATAGTTTCCCTTTGCATTAAAGTGCAGCTTACCTAATTCTCTTAATTTACGGGAGTGGGGTTTGCCTCTAAAAAGTGGTCTTCAGCGTATAAGTATAAAACTTTTAAACAAACCAACCCTGATTCACATTCTGTGAATGGTACCATGAATAGTATTTAACATGCATACTAAGTTTGGCACCAGAAGTGGTTCACATTTATGGCACAAATATGTTCAGGCTCTTGCATGTCTGTAATGCATAGCACCATCCCCACCCCCGCAAGTAATATTATAGCCTGGAAACAACTGTTTTAACAAAGCCAGTCATCCTCTCTCTCACTTGGAGGTGGTTAAGAAGCTGTTGAAAACTTTTCTTCCTTGGCAGACTTTGCAGCCTTCAGATGATCTGGTAAATGATGTTCCTGTGGGTTGTTAGGGGTTTTTTAAATTAATGTTTTATGCAATTGTGGGCTGGCACTTAAAAAGTGTTGAAGGTTTTTTTTTTTTTTAATAGCATCACAAAATAAAGGTGCAAATGTTACAGAAACCTCAAGTTACAAAATGGGTCATGAGGACAAGTAGTTTCTGTAAACTATACTGAGAGTATCAGGAGCTCTAATGCAAAGTCAGCTGCAATTAATAACCTAAGGAAGTTGTCCCCAAGTATAGCAAGTGCCAGATGGTTCTTCTACAGTAGTTTCATATTGTATGTCATTTGGTCTTCTATGTTAAAGTGCCAAACAGGTTGAGGGTCCGAATTTTGGGCTATGAGGTCAAGTAAACAAAATCTTAATTTATCATGTATGCATATCAGGCTTAATAACACTCAAAAACTGTTTCTGCTTTGCATTCTGGGATCTCTGAAGGCTAAAAGGACATCTTATTGACTTTTCATAGGCCATATTACAATGAAGTCTGCAGTCAGAAATTGTGAATTCCAAGACAGGATAAATGACCAGCTATCAAGTAAAGTTTTCAAATGCAGAAGGAGAACAACAGCAGCCAAGGATGTAAATATTAATGATACTGTAAAATTTTGCCAATGTAGACTGGGTATGACAATTACCAGGAAACTGAAAGCTCTAACTGTATCTGACACCCACAGCAAAAGAAAATGTAATCATGAATTTACTCTGAAAAGGCTGCCAAGTACAATGGCAGTGGGCTCTAATGGTACCATGAATTCCAGAATGATTGCTGTTTACCCTTAACTCTATGCCAGGGGTTCCCAACCTGTGCTCTGAGGAGCCCTTAGGTGCTCTGCGGCTGCTCCAGGAAAATGAAAGAAATAAAAATTGAACAAAATTAAAGAATAAGAATATATTCTTATACAGTGGACCCTTGCTTTACACAGGGGATCCATTCCGGACCATCCTGCGTAAAGTGAATTCTGCGCATGCTCCAGCCCTTTAGATGAATGGGGTGCGCACCACAGGCACGTGCACCATTCATCTAAGCAGGGCTTCCTATCCATGTGACCTCAAATTCATGGATGGGAAACCTGCATATGGGCCGGGCCAACTGTATATACTCCTAAACACCATTAACTTGTAAGACGTAGGGTAGGTATCTTAGGTGGTCTGCCATAGAAACAAGGGCTCCGCAGGTCAAAAAGGTTGGTAACCCTTGCTCTAGGCCAGTCTTCCTCAACCTGGAGGCATCCACATGTTTTAATTCCAGATAGCCAATAACCAGGGATTATGAAATTTGTAGTCTAAAACACATGAGTTCCAATGGTTCTTCACCCGTGCAATGGTGAGAACATTTAGCTCAAAGCAAAGACTATTTTGCCCCCCCCCCCAGCCTCTTTGTAGGAGAAAAGCCAACATTTGTTCACAATATAAAGCTCTATTCCATCAGCTCCATGCAGCTATGTCCACCCACACTGAAAGACTGGAATTTTGTCTTTCAGCATCCAAACATTTTCACTCTGCCAAGAATACGCCCAGTGTGCTCCATTTATCAAAGATCATCCTAACCAACTCATCCTCAACCCCCCCCCCCCCCCCAAATCTAGCCAACCTGCCTGGTAATTCCAAAAACAAAGGCTTCTACTTGCTGAGTACTTGAGCGGGTGTGCACAGCACCTAGGCAGCAAGAAAACTATTTGGCAGAGATGCTTCAATGAAAAGCCCCAGCTTTGGATGTATGAGTCACCAAGCTTTGGATGTATGAGTTACCAAGTTCCTGAAAAGTGAAATATCGCCTCAATGTTCTGTAAACCTGGGAGTGGAAGAAATTTTCCTTCACCCTGGTGAGAAGGGGAATGGCTGCCAGTTCCTGGCTAGTCGCAGTCCCAACTCTTCACTTTACTATTTTCCACAGCCTACTTTCTATCAGCTTGTTAGCCTGCAGGGAAAAGTTGAGAATTCTGTTGCTCTGTAACAGCATCACTGGTTTTGAGGCAGAAATCAGAAGGCATCGAAGGCACCACATTTAATGGTAAGGGCTCACAATGGCAGCTATCATACCCAGAGATTCCATTTTTCTGCTCCTAGGAATATGGAAATACAGAGGGGGACACATAAAGGAAACTCTCCATCCAATCCATGGAACTGAGGAGCTGAAATGGCTAGTTTAAACTGGGCAACAAATGAAGCAAAGATGATTTTATCTTCTCCTCTGCAGGAGCAGGCTGTGTCCCAGAACATACACATATGGCTACCTCATTGAACAATGACACTCCCCCCACTGGTCTGGCTGGAACCAGCAACTATTTGGCATTTTCCTCTCAAAGAACTATCTCCATCCAATAGCCACTCCACCCGGTTCAGTCAGCAGGAAAGACAGCCTCCAGTGTCAGATCAATTGCTATTCATTCTAAGAGAGGAGGTGCCATTCTCCTGTAATTCCCTTAAGACATTTCATTAGGCAACACTGGGAAAGAGTTTATTTCTCATATTTCTAAGCCACTCCACCAAAATTAAATAAATAAAATTCAGGCCAGGATACAATCAAGGGAAAAAGATG
This sequence comes from Urosaurus nigricauda, assembly GCA_034509955.1. Classification (NCBI taxonomy): domain Eukaryota; kingdom Metazoa; phylum Chordata; class Lepidosauria; order Squamata; family Phrynosomatidae; genus Urosaurus; species Urosaurus nigricauda. The sequence goes on along the minus strand of JAOEGL010000006.1, from coordinate 24,793,682 downwards.
AAACTCAGTGCTGGGTGATACCTTTATTGAGTCCAATCAAAATGCCACAAAAAGCAAGCACACTTTTAGGTCCTTCACAACTTTTTGATAGGCTATGTGGTATCAAAAAAGTAGCCCAATTAGGCCAGATGTTGTGTCCATGAGTCTTCAGTTATGATTCATTCCCAAGATAGAGGCTGTGGAATAAATGACTGATAAACTAGTAAGATGGGTAGATAACCAGTTATATGTGCCAGGGCATCCTAGGATGCAGAATAAATGGAGCAAGCTGCAGTTTCAGAAAGCACAAAAACTGGTTGCAACTGGTAGCCTTGGGTGGAAAAACACAGGTTCCTGAGTTGGCGCATAGTAGGAACACAAAAAACAGAATAGTCTCATATAAGCAAAACTAGATATAACTTTTATGTGCTTCACTGGGTTAAAAGGTTAACTGAAGCCAAATTGTGAGTTTTCCTTGTTGTTAGAAAGGATGGAATCAGTGAAGACTCTTCTTTCAGGCAACAGAAAATCTTCCCTTGGTGATAAATTCATAATTTGGCTTCAGTTGGGTTTTAAAAGCATAGCTTAAGATCAATTTAAAATAGAACCAGAGCTATCACCCATGAGCTATCATAAAATAAACAATGTTAAGTCAGAGGCAAGGTGTCTTACTAAAACCCCAAAGCTGGGGTAAATAGATATGCCTTAACATGGTGTCAAAATGAGACATAAATACTAGCACCGACACCAATCAGGCCTTACAGGGGGAGGAGGATTTCACAAACAGGCTGCCAGAGATATGAAGCAGTTAACACCTCAATTGCCTTATTTCTCTCTTGTATGTCTCTGGGATTATAAACCATTTTGTTAGATTGTGAACAACCTTGAGTGTTTTGGAAGACAGACAGTACATGAAAGTAGCAAAATGTAGCATCTGTAATTTAAAACATCAAACATGAAAATAGATAGGACTAAGTCTAGTAATCCATTTTGAGCAACATGAGAAGTTTATCCTGAGCATGCGCCAAGTGCCTTCCTGAGGAAGCACGGCCATTCCCACATATCCTAGATATTTTGAAGCACACAGTGGAAACTTGAGTACTAGAATCTTTGTTTCTGCAGAACAAACTATGTCACCAAGCTTTCCCTTTAACAGGTGTAAGGAAGCTGGTGCTTTCTAGATTATAGTACTAGTCTCCAAAAGCTGCAGCCATCATGACCAATAGTTATGGATTCTGGGAATTGTAATCCAAAGTATAGGTGAACAGAAGTAGATTTCCTACATCTGGCACCAAATGCTAAAATCACTGAAAGAAAGCATGCAATCATACCTAATCCTGTAGGCTGCATACTCCTTCACTGAAGGACATGGGGCAGTCGTGGTTTGAACCAAGCTGATTAAGAACCAGAATATGCAACAACAGATGGTAATATACCAGAACTATTTTTATTATGGAATAACTAAATTCTCCACACTTCCAGGCCAATGCCTGATCAGGATCTCAACTCTGTCTTTAAAAACTGTCAGCCAGATTTTAAGCCATCTGTGCAATGATCGTGCCAGACCAAATGACTTGGTTTCTACCCCAGTACATTGGAGGGTACTCCAAGTGTAGAAATGAATGACTTGGATCTAAGATGCAGGAAATAAGTTGACTGCTTTTTTCCAGTTTAGAGAACTGAGGGAAATTAATGAGTGCTCATGGAGCCGTTTTATTCAACTGAGATGGAGACAAGGTCTACATTTTCCAGCTTAGTGAAAAACAAGATCACAATTGAGATTATACCCTTCATTACAGCTATCCCACAACTGTGTATCGAATTTGTCTACTCAGAATTAAATCCCCCAGCAAAAAACAGAGGATTTCCTAGCATCCATTACCCACTTCCTCCTGTTTAGGTATACCTAATGAAAAGGGAAAAAAAGTAACCTAGCTTCCTTGTACAAAAAAGAATGAAAGCAGAACTGAAAGTTCTTCTGGAGATTTACATTATGTAAGCTTAGCATTTTTGGTTTTTGAGGAGGGCAGTTTTGTAAAAGAAGGATGCAACCGAGAATCCTAGCAGATACCTCAGCTGCTTTCTCACTCATTGCCCATCCAAACCGGTCTTTTTCCCCAGGAAATTCCAGTGTGAGCAGGAGAGGCGCAGAAACATTTCAAAGCAGCTGTGCGGTAACCATCCTAGCACAGGTGTGTAGAGAAAAAGGGTTAAGCACACCTTATCTGCAGTGTTTTAAAATCTCCCTGGTAAATATGTTCTAGAGAGCCAGCAAAGTGTAGTAGTTTTGAGTGTTGGACTACACCTCTGGAGACCAGGGTTTGATTCCCCACTCAGCCATGAAACCCACTGTGTGACCCTGGGCAAGTCACATGCTCTCAGCCTCAAGTGAAGGCAACAACAAACCTCCTCTGAACACATCTTGCCATGAAAATCCATTAAGGCAACCAGAAGTCAGAAACAACTTGAAGACACACAAAAACAACAACAAAATGCTCTACCTGGGTGGGAGAAAGAGAAGAGAAATGCTGTCAGGCTTTTGGCAAACTTTGCCTTATAAGGCTGAGCTGAGAATGTATTCTCTGTCCAAGCCCACTTATACCTAAAGGAAAAAATGTACAATTACAATGTCTGTGAGCACTCCTTAGCAATGCTGCAGGTCAGTCTGTGGTCATGGGCTCAGCAATAAGTTTTAAACCATTTTATCTATATATACATGTTGTTGTATACCTTCACTTATAGCAGCTATAAAGTGACCATCACAGGGCTTTTCCTTGCCTTCCTTTCAAGCAGAGAATGTGACTTGCTCAAGGTCACTTATTGAGTTTCCATGGCTGAGCAGGGACTCTAACCCTGGTCTCCCGATATTCTAGTCCAACATGCAAACCACTATACCCCACTGGCTCTTCAGATACATAAATATAAATAGATGACAACAAGGACTAAAGGCCACCACTTTAATCTGCATACACAATCTCTTCAAATGAAGAGGCATGCAGATGTGCAAATTCAGGACTGCACACACACCACAAGTGTCAGCTAAGGAGACCACAGCTCTAGAACAGAAGCACTTGGCTAGATTTGTTCTTTGTGGCTGTTTACAGAATGTATAGGGAAGGAGGACTCCTGTACCTGTTTTTCTAGCATCCTCTTTTTATGAGGTAGAGAGCAGAGATGCAAACTACTACAGGTACACAAGCTGAGAACATAGGTGTGTATGTAACTTAACCCCACCTACAGTAATTCCATGCAGGCACAAGTTTATAGGCTGCCATCTGGACTCTTGATTTAATACAATGCCCTAAACTCTTAGCCATAAACATTCCAATCGTGGAGAGAAAAGAACAGCCATGCAGTTCTGAACACAATACTACTGGATGGCTAATTGAAGGGAAACTCCACATAATCTAGGGTAGGTGGGCTGATAAACAGTTTTTATGATGGAGTGGCAATTGGCCAGAATTGTGTCAAATATTAAAGTTGCTCCTTTATTATCTGGCTGTAACATAGCATGTAACTGATTTTATGGTAGGCTTGGCCAGGGGGTGGAGGGGGAGTTGGCAGCTGAAAAGATGTATTTATCATCTGGTGATAGGCAGCTGGCAAATGTATATCTTTCTGCTGTCAAACTATCTGGAGGGCCAGCATCACCACAGGGATGGTAGGGCTACTTGCAAGAGAGGGAAGGAAGGGCATCAAGGGCGGGAATGCCTTCCATGAAAGCATTTTTATCCCTGGTGTTTTATAAAGCAGGTGTTTCTACTATCTCTAGAAGAAAGTAGTATGTTATCTTTTGAGGGGGTGGTGGGCTGAGGCAAGGAGGTATGGAGAGTTGTATTTCCCATCTGGCAAGAATGCAATGAGATTCTTGGTTGCAGATTTCCAGAAATAAAAGAGAATTACATTTTCTCTCTCTAAAAACCAGATTTTCTACGTGAGATAAACAGAGGGACATCTGGAGGATTAACAACTACTCCAAAGAAAATGAGGGTAGCAAGAGATTAATGAAGAGCACAGAGTTGGAGTAATCTAAAATGTTTTAAAAAGAGAAGAAGAGAATGGAAGGGGTGTGGCAACTGGACATATAATTAGTTCATCATCATCCAGAAATATTTTCAACTCTTCAACACAATTCCCTTGTATAGGATGGGATTTAAGCAACCAACAACCTTCCCATTTCACTCTTTTTCTCCGTCAAGCATTTTGCTTTTTACAGCTTTTAAGAAATAGTAACAGAAAAATCAGGTTTCCTGTAGCTAGAACTATTATCAAAGTAGGACAGACACTATCTTTTGGGAGAACTAATTTGGCAGCCAATTCTCTTCCTCTGCCTACATAAGAGCTTTATCACTAGCAATAACCCACCCATTTATCCTATGAGAATGAAGACGTATCGCTGAAAGCCTGTAATATTTCCAAAAACAGCAGCTGGGATTTCCTCTTCCCATTTCCATTCTTATCCTTCCATGTCTTCATGGCTGTTAATCATCATTTGGGAAGGGAACGAGAACTCAAGCTAGTAAAGGTTCCTATTTTGAACTGTAATTCCCCAAATCTCCCAGCCAGCATGACTACTAGGACAGGATTCTGGGAATCACAGTTCAAAATTAATAATGTTGCCAGGCTTTGCAGAAACAATCACCATAACTTAGACAGTTGTCAAAGATGAAGAAATCATCAGAATTTGGAACACTAATCGCAGAATTCACCCAGGGGTCAGACGTCTTGGTTCCTCTGAATTTGTCTGCAAGTTCAAACTATAGAACCCATGCATATTCACTATGGAGGGAGACTACTGAGATCAATTCTAATCATTTTTTCACAGCAATGCACATGGATCTGTTTCTTCTCTAACCAACCACTACAGGCTCTCTCAAGCCAAAACAGGTACAGCAGTGGCTAAGCAGCTTGGCAGCAGAAGCTGTGGGACTGCTCACATCCACTTCCCTCCCTCGCTGTTCCTGCATAGCTCCTAAACCCCATACTGGAAAAACACACAAACTGAGCCTTTTGCATGTGTCAGCACTGGCCACAGAAAGTATTTGCTACTTGCTCCAGACAAGGTCAAGCACAGTAATGATTTTAGGTTATGATTTGGTAACCATATACCATTTTGAACTGACATTTCCAGAATCTCATAGAGGCCATGCTGATGGGAGAATCCTGGAGTTGTAGTGCAAAGGATCTTATCCAGGCCCTGCCTAAACACACTAAACTGTAACACCCTGTTCAGAGAAAGCTTCACACATGAGCTTAGTACCTGATTTCCCATCTCTCTATATATCCCCTCATTTCTATCCACTAAGCCTGATATTTAAATAACTTCACATGCCTCCAAGGCAATTCACATACTTTCTCTGGCAGAGCAACAAAATCCTTTTGCAAATGTAGTCATTTATCAAGGCCTTGATTTTTTTCAACAACACAAAACCTCAGCACTGAACCAGTGCATTAACATCAGCATTGGTGATGGAATTTGATAATGAAAGGGTAAAATGGATATGAAAGACTCTGAATCCAAGGGATCTTTTCTCATTGAAAACAGATGGCTCTTACTAGCTTAACCTGAACAGGCAGGCAGACAACCTCTAGGGGCCAATATTTTATAACACAGTAATCTTTTGTCAAAGCAGTGTGGACTTCTGAATCAATCCCTTTTTAACAGCAACACCAACGTCAGTTTCCTATGCAAAAACAAGAAGAAAACATTATCAATTTTATGCCTAAAACTCAGACGGGCCATGCAGAGTGTGCATGCCACAAAAGGAACTTAAACAGAGCAGGAGGATTGCAGATGAGTGTTCAACATCCATATGGCACCCTTCTCATTATTCAACCAGGATCTCCCACCTGAAATCCAGTATTTCAATCTGCTGGCAACATGTCTAGTTTGATAAATATCTTTTTTCATCATTTAGTCTTACCAACGACAGAGAAAATCCACATTTATATGTTCCCTTTTAAGCAAATGAGCACACAACATTAATTCAAGCCATTTGTTCATGGGAACATTACTATTCAAGGTCCCCTGCCAACTTCCCTAGGATGCATCCATCCACAAGAGAGCTGAGGGGGGCACTCCAACCCAAGAATGGAACACACAAGGAAGCTTTGGCCCTGAGTCTGCAAGATCTGAGAAGGGCTGGTGATGACAGGGTGACCTGAAGATCTCTCATTCATAAGGTGACTGTAAGTCAAAGTCGTCTTGACAGCAGTTAACAGCAGCAACAGCCTCTCTAGAAAAGAGCAAGAGGAGATGTTTGTACAATTGTAGTCAACAAGGCTCTGCAAGGAATTAATGGAAAGCAGAGGAGAAATCTAGCAAGCACCCATCCCACAGGACTTTGTGAAACAAACACATCCTTGCAGGAACAGACAGGAGGATGCTGTCACGGTTGTAAATGTGTCAGCTGGTTGAAGGAAAACAGTTAGGAGCTATTCAAAATTAATCTTTCCCAAAGCTTAGTTACTTTTCTAGAAAAAATACACACAGTTTGGATGGTGAAGCTTAAGTATACAAGAATTTTTCAATTGAGTGCACATCAGTATATTTAGAGAAAAGGCCTTCTCTCAACAAAACATGCATATATTAGGAACTATGTGGATAGCAGATAGGCCTTATAGTAGGGTGGGCAATTATGAACCTTTAGGTGTTTGTTTTCCTTACAGTTCCCATCAGCCTTAGCCAGCACAGCCAATGGTGAGGAAGTCTGGGAGCTGTGGTCCAGAGATGATTAGAGGGCCAAATTTGCCCATCCTTCCATTACAGCAGGACACTAGAATAATCTGTATTATTTCTGGACACAACCCTGCACTTTACTGGTTACATTAAGCTTCTTTCCTAGGCAGCTGAAAATGATCCATTTGTCAATTAGTAATTGAATAGCCACTGATCAGAGGCCATTCTGGTTACTGTTATGCCCAGAGGAACTTAGCCAAGTTATTGTAAATGGTTGTGGATCAAGAACAACAAATTCCCTTTTATCAACCAGCAATCTGGTTTTATTAATTTCCCCAAAGTCATAAAATGAGGAAACTCAACCGATAAGCCTATTAAGTGGTAAATAACAAGCACTCTAATAAACTGTGTTATCTTTCACCTATTATAGATCCTAGTGATGGACACCCTGTTCTAAAGCCAACCCTGCATTTGGTATGGGCAGATCAGAGTTCGTTGATTTCTGCACCAATTTTATAGGCAATTATATGGTGACTTTTTCCAAAGATGCAAACGCTATTTCAAAGATTTTGACTTGAAAGCTAATTAAAAGGCCTTGCAAAACTTCAGCTGCTAGATCAAGATATAGCTCTTAAGACATTAACTCCTTTTGTCTGCAAACTAAGGAGGAAGTGCCAAGACTAATGTACACAGATGAATAATCCAATAGACTTCAGTGTACTATCTAGCCAACTTTAAAAATGCTGCAACAAAGAACCTTAACCTTTAGTTTTTGGTGAGTGTATGCTTAAATGAACACATATATTTCCTGTAAGAGTATAATATGAGAGAACTAGTCATTGTTATGTGATGTGGACTTCAAACACAGCATAAGTTTAAACTCTCTCTGTTCAAGGAGCCTGCAAAAAGTGTTTAGGCACCCACGGTGCTCAATGCAATTAAACAAATACCTCTTCCTTCTCCCCTTTAAAACAGATGCAAGTCAAACCAAGTACAATTATTAAAGTGTGTGCTTCTCCCCATAGCATACATAGTGTTTAGCTTTCTCAGACCATGACAAGTAGTGGCTTATACACCCTGAAGAGGAATTCTGAGGAAGGGAACAAGTCTGAGGTTGCCACAGCCACAAAAAATCTTTCAGTTCATAACTTCCATTGGTCAATCAATCATGCAACTGTAGAAACAGTTTTAGCTCCTTTTCTGTTGTTTGCAAGAGATCACTTAAACAGGCCAACAATTTTCCCTGCAAAGGAACACTAGCAAAGGAAGAACACTTAACTAGTATCGAATCAAATTGCCCAGATAGGGCTGGCACTCAAAAGAGAACTGCACAGTGGAAATGCAGGCAAAAGGGAGATAGAATGGGTGCATCTCATCCTTTTAAGAATACCATCCCGATTACCACCACCACCCAGATTACATGGAGTGCCTCTGAACCATTCAAATGTTGGCCTGCAAATCTCATCAGCCCTAAACAACACTGCTGATGGTGATGGATGGGTGGGAGTTGCAGCTCAACAACATCTGGAAGGACACAGGCTGGCAATCCCTGTTTTACCCCTTTACGCTGTGCCTCCTCCATACCATCATGACCATATAATGAACACTTCTGTTTTCCTTTACCACAGGATGGGTACCTGTGCCCCTCAACCCATGGTATTGAACTGAAAATCTCACCAGCTTTAGCCATGGCAGAAAGTGATGAATTATGGGAGTTGTAGTCAGGGGGAAAAAAAACTCCCTGAAGGGCCACAGTTGTTCATTCCTATTCTACAGGAATACTTTGCTTTCCCACTGCATATACTGTATACCTGCACTGGGCCCTTGATATCCAGCGTGGCAATGATCCCCAAATTCTGGCATTCCAGGTGTTTTGGACTTCAGCTCCCAGAATCCCAAGCTTCTGGTCATGCTGGTTGAGGTTTCTGGGAGCTGAAGTTCAAAACACCTGGAGGACCAGAGTTTGGGAATCACTGCAATGGGGTTTGGTTCCAGGATGCGCTGTGGATACCAAAATCCATAGATGCTCTAGTCCCATTACATAGGACCTTATCAGACAGGAGGAATTTCTCTTGCGACTGGAGCCAATTCAAATTCATGTGAATTCGCTAGTTTAGCAAATTTACGTGAATTCCCATTGCGTTCAGAATGCATTCAGAAAATGACCCCCCATTGCCCGAAATTGCGTGAAATGCTTTAATTCGCAATAACGTAAAACCCATGATTGTGTTCGGATTGCCATTGGATTATACTTCCAATTTCCGATGTCTGATAAGGTCCATACAATGGCATAGTAAAATGGCGTCCCATATATAAAATGGCAAAATCAAAGTTTGCTTTTTGGAATTTATACACACAGAGTGGGTCCTCCAAATTTACTGGGATTAGGGGCACAAGACTCCAGTGAAAGCGGAAAAACCACAAATAACACTTTTTTAAACCTAAGAGACAACCTCTCTAGGAATCTCTACGTTCTCCAGCACAACTTTGTGCTCAACGTCAGCCAAAAACAGACCATAGAACCATGCTGGATGACCCAAAAATGGCTAGAGAAGTCTTTTCTTTAGTAATCTCTAGAGATACTCCAGCTCAACTCTACGGTCAATTTCCAGCAGAATCTCTCTGGAGGACCTAGGGATTCCTGGAGAAGACATATTAATCAAATCCGCAAATAATAAAACCCGCAAAAGTCAAAGCTGCAAACGTGGAGGGCCTACTGAATATTCAAGCTGTGGATGATTAAAAAAAAAAAGGATACACAGGGCCCACTCTATACTGCCTGTTTTTTTTCTCTCCATCTGCTAACACTAATCATCTGCCCCTGCTACACAATCTAAACTTGCTTTTTCATATTGCCTTTATTTGAACTGCTGCCTTGGTCCCTCTGTGTTCAGACATTTGCAGAAGTTGATCCTTTTCCCTGCCAGTTTCAACCAGGCCCTATTTTCACAGCCTGGGAAAGTCTCCTAATGCTCATTTCTACCCTTGAACTACTGTATTCCCATCTTACTTGACCCATTTTCTTATACATCAGCTGCTCGCCTATTTTGGGCACAATGTCAACTCACTTTCCCTGCACTTTTTCCCCAGCCATACAAAAGACTCTATACTTAATGCTTATATTCTACATAAGTGTATCATATACCTACAAAATGGCATTGATCCTACTTGCAGCCCTTAATTTCCATCACCATGTTGCTTCCTCTCCATCCCCCAATTACCTGGAGCTAACAGGAGTCAGCCAAAAACCCCTTTCTTGTGGGAACACAGCTACCCTGTTTCCCTGAAAATAAGACATCCCCCAAAAATAAGACCTAGTAGAGGTTTTGCTGAATTGCTAAATATGAGGCCTCCCCCAAAAGTAAGACATAGCAAAGTTTTTGTATATAAATATATATACAGTATATAACAAATGTTCTTTTTTGTTGTTGTTCAACAATAAATGTGAATTATTCTTCATGGAAGAATAAGACATCCCCTGAAAATAAGACCTAGCACATCCTTGGGAGCAAAAAAAATAATATATGATCCTTTTATTTTCAGGGAAACATGGTAGTTCAGACACAACAGTGATTCTGAGATTTCTTATTAGCCCCATTATAAATATGGCCAATATGGAGCTCTCTGCAGTTTACTTGGAGCTACATAATCCTAAATAACTAGTCCTCATGGGTAAACTGGAGTGACTTCACCTTCCAGGTCCTGATCACTCCTCAGTTCCATGTTAACAGTTGTTGTTGTCTGCCTTTAAGTCATTTCCAACCTATGGCAATACTATCATAGGTTGTCTTTTTGGCAAGATTTGTCCAGAGGAGGTTTGCCATGGCCTTCCCCTGAGGCTGAGAGAGTGTGACTTGCCCAAGGTTTCCCGAAGGGCTTCACTGTTGAGCTGGAAATCCCACCTATACTCTCAGATTGGCAGACCACCATTCAGTTCCTCACTTACCTCAAAAAGCTCAGCTTGTCCTGAAACTGCATTGTGTGCCTTCAAACCACAACACTTCCTCAAGATCCAGAGTTGTCTTTTGTGTGTGAGGGACTAAGGAGCCACCTCGGTGTAATGGTTTGAGCGTATGACTCTGGAAACCAGGGTTCGACTCCTAGTTCAGCCCTGCAAACCCACTGGGTGACCTTGGGCAAGTCACACTCTCTCAGCCTCAGAGGATGGCAATGGCAACCCCCCCTCTGAAGAAACCTGGCCAAGAAAACATCGCAATAAACATCACTCTCTGCGTACAAAGGCTTGGAGGCACACAACAGGAACTTGGTGTGCGTTCGTCCTCCTTTTCCAGGATATATCCTCCACTCTAACTTTCTGTCTGGGACAAATTTTGAGATGATCACACTAGGGTCAATTCCAGAAAACATCCCCAATTATCCCATTTATCGGCAATGGATATCTCATTATTGCCAATAATGGGATATCCATTGCCAATAATGGGATAATTGTGGGATGGTTCTGGAATTGACTCTAGTGCGATAGTCTCATAAAATGTCCTCCATTTTGAGTACGACTAAGCAGCATGAATTTACACTGATGTTAGTGTTTTGTTTTGTTTTTTAAGCATTCCTTTTGCAACGTCCTACATTTATATCGACTACCCTAAAGGTTTACCTTTACCTTTGTATGTTTGTCTTGAATAATCCTACATTTTGGCAGCCCCTTGTCCTCCTTTGGGTTTGGGAGTTGTAGGCTGCACCCACACTGCAGAGATAACTCTTTGCCTGACTCACTGCTATGGAATTCTGGGAGTTGGAGTATGTTGTGGGGTCCAGAGTTCAAGGCTTACCTCTTTGTCTGGCTCTTTACTCTGGAATTCTGGGAGTTGGAGTATGTTGTGGGGTCCAGAGCTCAAGGCTTAACTCTTTGTCTGGCTCTTTGCTAGGGAATTCTGGGAGATGTAGTTTGTCTGGCTATTTATTCTGGGAGTTGGAGTTTGTTGTGGGGCCCAGAGTTCAAGGCTTAACTCTTTGGCTCTTTGCTATGGAATTCTGGGAGTTGGAGTATGTTGTGGGGTCCAGAGCTCAAGGCTTAACTTTTTGCTATGGAATTCTGGGAGTTGGAGTATGTTGTGGGGCCCAGAGCTCAAGGCTTAACTCTTTGTCTGGCTCTTTGCTAGGGAATTCTGGGAGTTGGGAGTTAGTTGTGGGGTCCAGAGCTTAAGGCTTAACTCTTTTTGTGGCTCAAGGCTATGGAATTCTGGGAGTTGGAGTATGTTGTGGGGCCCAGAGCGGAGCTCCGCTCCGCTCTGGGCCCACAACAAACTCCAACTCCCAGAATTCCATAGCAAAGAGCCAGACAGAGAGTTAAAGCGGTATGCAACCAGGTTATCTCTCCAGTGTGGGTGCAGCCCACGACAACTCCCAAAATATCCACATCACGGAGCCATGGCAGTTAAACGCGGCCTCGAAGCGCATTATCTCTTGCCGTGTGGACGCAGCGACACAGTTTACCTGCCCGGCCCCCATCTCCTCCGCTCCGTCGGTGGTGCTGCTGCTGCAGCTGGAAAGGGACGGTGGCCTTGAGCGGCTGGAGACCCCCCCGGCCATAGGAAGACGTCCCTGCTGCCATCTCCCCTTCCCAAGCCCCGCATAGGAGGAGAGACACAGAGACAGAATGGCTTTCCCTTCTCACTCAGGCAGAGACCCTTCCACCTCACTCTCCTGACGGCCGACTGGCTCCTCCCCCTTCACGGGATGCCTTTTTAAGCGGAGATGGGCGTGGCCTCGGCCGCCCGCCGCCGCTCATTGGACAGCGAGCGTTGGGGGCGGGGCTTCAGAGCAGGGCTCTCACGCGCCTCGCTGCGCATGCTCTGTTCAGTCCCTCTCCTTGCCACGCCCACTTCTCAGGAGTTGGACTTTGAGGCTGCTTTAACTGCCCTCACCACAGTGCCAGGGAATGCTGGGAGTTGTAGTTTCTTGTGCTCTCTGTGACAGAGAGAAGGCTCAAAAAAATGTCTATACAGTTCTCAGAATTTCCCTAAGCATTGAGCCAGGGCAGTCTCAAGCACTCTCAGTCTGGATTATTTCTGCCAGTGACTTTTGGACCTTTTCTCAACAGTGTTAATAAATAATAATAATAATAAATACAACTTTAATTCTAACAGGCTTTTTGTGGGGACAATCAAAGCAGCTTACAAAGAGAAAATACAAATATAAATATACACCATATTCCCCCCAAACATCTTAAAACAGAATTAAACAGTAGTTCAATTAAAAATCCAACATTGGTTAAAATCACAATAAAACTATTAGCAATAAATGAGGGTCAGAATTATTGTAAGTTACACCAATACATTAGCATTGGAATCACATATATATTATATTCATATCCACCTCTCCTCCAGTAAGTTTTAAGGCAGACTACATGGCTTTCTTTCTCAAATGGTTTCCTCCTCACAACAACCCTGTGAGGTAGGCAGGCCAGGCTAAAAATTGCAGCAGGGCCAAGAGCAGCCAGTGGGAGGAGGAGAAATCAAGGCCTGATTTTTTTTAATATTACAGAATCATAGTATTATTATTCCACTTTAACTGTGGAATGCTGGGAGTTGTAGTTCGGTGAGGCATTCTGAGAATTCTAAGTACTGTACCCTAAAACACCAGTCCCAGGATTCCATAGGACACAGAATCATGGCAGTTAAAGTGGGATTATAGCAATGTAATACTGTATTGCACCTTCAGTGGATCTCCAAAGTCCCACACTACAACTACAGTGGGCCCTTGGTATCTGCTGGGGTTTGGTTCTAGGACTCCCCCAAAAACCCAGGGATGTTCAAGTGCCATTAAATAGAATGGATAGTAAAATGGTGTCCCTTATACAAAATGGCATCTCTTATATAAAATGGGAAAATCAGGCTTGCTTGTTGGAATATATATATATATCGATGCTTGAATCTGTGGATATGGAAGGCTGACTATATTATACCACACTATTTGTGTGTGTGTGTGTGTGTGCATGCCTTCAAGTTGTTTTTGATTTATGGCCATCCTAAGGTGACCCTATCATGGTGTTTTCTTAGCCAATTTTATTTATTTTATTATTTATTGCAATGATTTATATCCCACCTTTCTCCCACAATGGGATTCACTTTCTTCAAAAGGGGTTTGCCGTTGCCATTCTTAGGCTGAGAGAATGTGACTTTCCCAAGGTCACCCAATGGGAGTCAAAGGCTTTCATGGCCGGCATCCATAGTTTTTTGTGCAGCTTTTGGGCTATGGGGCTATGTTCTACAAGAGTTCCTTTCTGACATTTCGCCAGCATCTGTGGCTGGCATCTTCAGAGAAATGATGCCAGCCACAGATGCTGGCAAAACGTCAGAAAGGAACTCTTCTAGAACTTAGCCACATCACCCAATGGGTTTCATGATCAAGCCGGGACTCAAACCCTGGTTTCCAGAGTCACGGTCTAACACTCAAACCACTACACCATGCTGGATCCTATATACCACACTATCACATACAAATGACACAAAACACACAGTTGCTCATCCATCCCACAATACAGCTTTGACAAACCCTGACACGGTTCAATTTGTGGGTTCACTGATATAGAACCCAACAACTTATCAATACCTCAAAGATTTTCTGGGTCCAAGATGCATGGAGCAAGGTGAATAGGAAGAAAGGGAGGAGGAAAACAGCATTAAGCCAACGTAAGTGCAAAGGGATTAAATTAATGAATGAATGGCCATAAGACAATTTGGTGGAAAAGACAGCAATACATAGATAAAAGGTAAAGTGCAACGGCAGCCATTTTAGATGAGGCAGTTCACTGGATTGGGCTCTTCGGGCATGGAAGCCCTGCACATGTAAAGTCGAGCAATTCATCATCATTTATTTCACCATCATCATTTATTTACAGCCATAGACCACAATATAAAGTACGATTAGTTACAGGTAAAGTTTGTAAAATTCACTAAGCAATTCAATACCAACCTAAGTTTGTTGTTTCCCTATAAATTGTTTACACATCTGAAGTTGCTCTGCATTCTCAAACATAACAAGGCACAGCCTCTTCTCCCCATTTTGCTTCAGTTCTACTTTTGTAAAAGTCTGAATCAGCCTTCTAAAGGCTGTGGTGGTTGTGGGTGATGGGAGTTATAGTCTAGCGCATCTGGTGGGCAACAGGTTGGGGCAGACTACAGTATTCTGTGCTGATAGCCATGTGCTCTGAAAAGAAAAGGAGGATAGAACAAAAACAGAATTTTAAAAATTCATGTCAGCAAAGTTTTGTGAAGGCATCCCCAAGAAAATGAAATGACCAAAGATCACAATGTTGTGTTAAAATCTTTCACAGTCTGGAATGTCTGCAAGGGAGCGGGTGTGGTGGGCATATCTCCTACAGAAGCTACAGCAGACTGTCTGAAGACCTAAGCAAGATAAGACATGGATGGGGTGGGAAGGAGCAGGTTTCCGTATTTTGGCTGAACTCCAGCTTATCTGGAAAGGAGACAACTTCCTAACATAGCATGACAAACAATGCAGCACTCCCCAACCGTTTCCCACCAGTAGCTTGTGAAGACAGTCAAGTCAGGTATCAGACAAGAAAACCTTGTAGAGTGATTTATGATCCAGTCTGCCATTGGATTTAAACCGACTTGCAGATAGTTCCTAAGGGCCAAAATGTTTCACTTCAGAGTCCTATCTTATTTGTTTGGACATAAGTCCCATGCATTTCAGTGCAACTTAACTGAAACCTTGGGCTTCCTATGCAACAGAGTGTGACAAACTGCTACCCTAAATTATTGTATGTTTGTGCATGCCTCCGAATCACTCATTGACTTATGACAACCCCATACAGTATAGGGTTTTTTAGCCAAGGAATACTAGGAACAGGCAGTTAATATCCTTCCGTAAAACATCCTTCGTCAGAGGCCCCAGCTCTCTCCGGTTCTAATCTTGGCATTTGCAAAAGCATTGCTCCTTTCCTCCAGCAAGAATTAAGTTGTGTTTTATAATCTAAACACAAGGAAGATTGTTTTGTTACCTTCGAAAATACCAGCATACCTCAGTTAACAAAACCTGAAACAAAGAAGCTCCTTTTCACAAAGTCCTTTTACAGCTGTGCAGCCCCACCTTTCTCCCTCATCCTCTGTCTAGCTAGATTACTTTTTAGCAGCACCAGCATTAGGAGGATGAGGAAGGAGACATTCAAGAAACAGATTTTTGTGTCTGGTTTAAGCAGCCTGTCTGCAGCAAACAATCCAATAAAGCTTGAGCTGAGAGGAAAGAAAAGTAGGTTCTGATCTAGCTCCTCCTACAGCAGTCAGGTGTACCTACCTACAACAAGCAAGGTAAACAGCAGCTGCCTCCAGAATCCCTACGGTTGCATCCAAACTGGAGAAATAACCCGGTTTGGCACTGCTTTAAGTGCCCTGGCTGAAGGCTATGGGATTCTGGGAGTTGGAGTATGTTGTGGGGTCCAGAGCGGAGAATCCCATAGCCTTCAGCCAGGGCACTTAAAGCAGTGCCAAACCGGGTTATTTCTCCAGTGTGGATGCAGCCTACAAGAGCATAACTGAAAAGCAAAAGGGAGAAAAAGGGAGACAGCAGTTAAGCCTGCCCTATGTGTTCCCTCCAGAATGTCAAAGAAGCATAGATCTATAAATGTGGCCACAAAAATAAAATCATAAGAACAATTAAGGCTAGTGAAAGGAAAATAAAAATCCCTGGATGTATTTTGGAAGACTCTTCCAAATAGTATTTAGAAGGTTCAACATTTTTTAATCTTTATTTTTTGCTTACTTATGCAAGGCATACCTTCACACATGCAAACGTAAGTTAAAGTAATGCAAAAGTAAGCTCCGCTCTGGGCCCCATAACAAACCCCAACTCCCAGAATTCCATAGTCTTGAGCCAGGGCAGTTAAAGCGGTGCCAAACCGGGTTATGTCTCCAGTGTGGATGCAGCCATAGTCATGCAGCTGCATTGTAAATTTGAACTCTACAGGTGGCAGGAGATTGGGTTTGCGTAGGAGAGAGTTATCTCTGTGTTGTAGCCATAATACAACAGCCACATTTGGCAACAAGCAAGGCTATGCTTCAAACAGAACAGATGGCTCACAGCGATGGGCAAGATACAGAGCATACCATATATGCAAAATACAACAATATTGCTGGTTAAGCCTGGGGGGGGGAAGGACTATAATCTCCTGAATTCCCTCACTAGCATAGCCACAGTGGCTTTGCTAACTGTAGAATTCTGGGAAATGAAGAAGAAAGAAGAAAGAAAGAAAGAAAGAAAGAAAGAAAAGGAAAGAATTATTTTCAAGATTTTATATTAGTATTTTAAACATTTTAAAGAAACAAATATAACCAGCAAACAATGCATCTGTGAGCCATAACAATGATGTATATTGGGCTTGTGTTCAGCTAAAAATGTTCGGCTGACACAACTACAATAGAATAGCTTTCCAAAAACCAGCATATAATAGGGAGAGAAAAGGCTGGCATTTTAATCAGAGTAACGAATAAAATGGTATGTTGGGTAGATTCTGGAAGGGTCTTGATTATCTCTAGTAGCCCTTACTTTTTCAGTTAATGTTCCCCAGTTCCCAGAATTCCATAGCACTGAGTCATATCAGTTAAAAGTTTAAAAAAAAACACTGCAGAAATAACCCAGTTTGAGATGGTTTTAATTGCCGTGGCCCAATGCTAAGGAATTATGGGAGTTGTAGTTTTGTGAGACAGTGAGACTTCTGTCAGAAAGAGCTCTGGTGCCACACCAAACTACAATTCCCAGGATTCCCTAGCACTGAGCCAGGGCAGTTGAAGCGGTCTCAAACTGGATTATTTCTGCAATGTGTTTTGGACCAAAGTCGTGTCAAACTGTATACATTACTCAATTAGGTCCAAAACACACTGCAGATATAATCCTGCTTGAACTGCCCTGACACAGTGCTTAGGGTCCGGGAATCCTGAGAATTGTAGTTTATTGTATCACCAGAGCTCTTTCTGAAAGAGAAGGCTAAATGTCTCACAAAACTACAGTTCACAGAATTCCTTAGCATTGAGCTAGGGCAGTTAAAACGCTCTCAAACTGGATTATTATTTCTGCAGTGTGTGTTTGGACCAAAGTGGTGTCAGACTGGATTATTATTTCTGCAGTGTGTTTTGGACCAAAGTGGTGTCAAACTGGATTATTATGTGTTTTGGACCAAAGTGGTATCAAACTGGATTATTATTTCTGCAGTGTGTTTTGAACCAAAGTGGTGTCAAACCGGATTATTTCTGAAGTGTGTTTTGGACCAAAGTGGTGCCAAACCAGATTATTTGTGCAGCTTTTTGGACCAAAGTGGTGTCAAACTGGATTAGTATTTCTGCGGTGTGTTTTGGACCAAAGTAGTGTCAAACCGGATTATTTGCGCAGCGTGTTTTGGACCAAAGTGGTGTCAGTCTGGATTATTATTTCTGCGGTGTGTTTTGGACCAAAGTGGTGTCAAACTGAATTAGTACTGTATTTCTGCTGTGAGTTTTGGACCAAAGTGGTGTCAAACCGGATTATTTCTGCAGCATGTTTTGGACCAAAGTGGTGTCAGTCAGGATTATTATTTCTGCATCGTGTTTTTGGACCTTAGTCACAGACATCTGTACTTTTTGGGGAAAGAACATCTTATTCTTGTCACGACAACCTCTTTTGCCCAAACCAAAGATGGCTGTTCTCACAATAAAGAATAGAGGCTGAGTCCCAAATCAAAGATGGCGGCGCCAGCGCTGAAGGCGAACGAGTCATTAAAAGCGACTGTGGCCGCTTACACTCTTCCCATAAGAAACCGGCAACGCTGCCCGACTTAAAGATGGCGTCTTCGATAATTACGAATAAGAACGTTTGCCCTCATCCAAAATGGCCGCCGCGGCTCGGCGTCAGTTCCCGACTCCAAGATGGCGGCGCGCCGTGTTTGCGTGAGGTGAGGTTTGCCTGCGTCACGTGACAGGCAGGACGGGGGTGTGTGAGTGTGTGTCCCGGCGGAAGAGTGAAGAAGGGAGAGTCGGCTGAAAAAGGTCGCAGCTGGAAGCGGAAAAGGGGGGAGGATTAGGAAACAAAGCGGCGCGGCCTAGCGCTGGACAACCGGAGACACGCCAGTCACCACGGAGACAGCCGGAGCCAACGCGGCGGCCGGGGCGCAGCAGCCACCCTCGCTGCCTCCGCCGCCGCCGCCTCCTCCTCCTCCTCCTCCTCCTCCTCCTCCACCGCCTCCTCCAACGAGGATGTCGCGGAGGAAGGTAAGAGACTAGGCCTCAGAGGGAGCACCCAACCCCTTCCCTTCCCTTTCTCCTTTTACAAGGGCTCGAAAACCAGTTAAAAACGTAGGCCTTCAAGCCCCTGTTTCATCTCGCGCCCTGATTGGCCGCCGCCTCCTCCCTCCGCGACGCGATTGGCCAGCTCCGCCATCAATCAAGACTAGCCCCCGCCCTCAACGGTTATTTGTTTCCCTCCGCCCTTTCGGGGACGGAGTTGTCCCGCCTCCTCTCGTTCCTCATTGGCTGCGCCCCTCGGCCCTGATTGGCTGCTCTCCCCGTCACTTCCTACTGGCGCGGTTTTTCTTCTCCCCGCCTCTTCAGTGCCTCGGGAGCGGAGGCGCTGATTGGCTGGCCTGGCTCGGCGTTCTCTCTCTTCCCATTGGAGGACGGCGCTCTGGGAAAGCCCGCCTCCTTAGCGCTGATTGGTGGAGCAGGGACAGAGGGAGCCAATCAGGGGGTTTCCTTCGAGGGTGATTGGCAGCACAATTCAAAACAAGACTGTGGTGGCTGAATAGGGATTCCTGCTGGAACCCCATTTAAGGCTATTGATGAGGAAATAGTAGGTTTAAATATGTGTGTTGTGTGGTTTCATTAAATGCATCAATATAAGATGAGGGCTTGGCAAGATTACAGCTGGAAGGGATCTAGGAGTCCAAGTGGACCATAAGTTGAACATGAGCCAACAGTGTGATGCTGCAGCTAAAAAGGCCAATGCGATTGTAGGCTGCATCAATAGAAGTATAGTGTCCAAGCGAAGTAATAGTGCCACTCTATTCTGCTTTGGTCAGGCCCCACCTGGAATACTGTGTCCAGTTCTGGGCACCACAATTCAAAAACAATGTTGAGAAACTGGAACATGTCCAAAGGAGGGCAAGTAAAATGGTGAATGGTCTGGAAACCATGCCCTATGAGGAACGCCTTAGGGAATTGGGGATGCTTAGCCTGGAGAAGAGAAGGTTAAGAGGTGATATGATCGCCCTGTTTAAATATTTGAAGGGATGTCATATTGAGGAGGGAGCAAGCTTGTTTTCTGCTGCTGCAGAGACTCAAACTCGGAACAATGGATGCAAGCTCCAGGAAAAAAGATTCCACTTAAACATTAGGAGGAAATTCCTGATGGTAAGAGGTGTTCAATAGTAGAACACACTCCTTTGATGGAAAGTGGTGAAGTCTCCTTCCTTGGAGGTCTTTAAATAGAGGCTGGATGGCCATCTGTTGGCAGTGCTTTGATTGTGAATTCCTGCATGGCCGGGCATTGGAATCTATGGTTCTAAGTAATTTCTGACCTATGGCCACCCTATTGCAGGGATTTCTGGGCAAGTTTCTTCAGAGGAGGTTTGCCTTGGCCATCCTCTTGAGGCTGAGAGAGTGTGACTTGCCCTGGATCACTCAGTGGGTTTCCATGCCTGAGCCAGGATTCGAACCCTGCTCCCCAGAGTCATAGTCCAGTGCTCAAACCACTACACCAAAGTAATATGGCATTGTTTGTAAGAAGCCTAGAAGGCTCCGCTCTGGGCCCCACAACATACTCCCAACTCCCAGAATCCCATAGCCTTGAGCCAAGGCAATTAAAGCGGTGCCAAACCAGGTTATCCCTCCAGTGTGGACGCGGCCATTGTTTCAGGCCTAGAAGTGGGGGATAAGACACTGCGATTCTTCACAACCGTATAGATTCTCCTTAGCTTTTTGTTCCTTTCTTGACATTTGTTACTCAAGTTGTGTCACAAATAGCATTACACTGTAAGTGCGAATGAAGAATCCAGGCAGAAAAAAAAGGAAAACATGAGTGGGACTATAATCAAAAATGCAAAACACAGTAGTAAATTTGCTCTAATGATCTTATTATTCAGCCCTAAAGGCTCTCAGAGCAGCTTACAATTATAACTTAAGATGTTTGTGAGTGCAATACATCTTAGGAAGGGTATTTTGTATACATTGATTCGGATAGGAGGCTGAAATGACTCCTTGTGGTACATGCGCTTGCCTTGCATGTTTGAGCCTCCTTGGACTCATGCATTTTGTAGCCCCCTTTGCACCAATGCTTTTGTATTTCCTTCTGCTGTGAGCACTGGTAACATAACACTGACTATTTGAGAAGGGAAGCTTTGTACTAGTAGCCTGGGATGTGTATAGGCTTACATTCCCTCCTGTCCCCAGACTCTTAAGACTTTTTAACAGTTCCATAACAGGTAGAAATTCAATCTTCTTCCTTACCATGGTATTTCTATATCAGCAGTCGCTGCATCTATTGAATTTCTGCCTGTCACACACATGCTAAAGGCACAGGAGCCATAATTGTAGTGTGTCTGTATAAGGGAATTCCTGGATTATGGTGCATTTGTAAATGTATTATTCTGTAACAACAGAACCATTTTACCAGAAGTGCAAAATTAATTTAATCGTACTTTTTTAAATGTTGTGCAGCCGCTCTGAGTCCCACTCCTGGGAAAAGAGCGGGATACAAATAAATATAAATAAATAAATAAATAAATAATCAGATATCCAAAATTTAACTGGATGTCCCACATACAGAGTAGCAGACTATAATGCTATAAGGCAATAGTGCCTCTGCATCTGCTGCATCAATATAAAAGAAACTGCCTTTTTTCACTAGACAATGCTACAAGGGAAAGGATTGTTTCTAGTTTGATAGTGATTATTAATTTAGCAGTGATAGCTGCTACGTTTAAAAAAATGAATTGTTTCAGGCTCCAAGTGAGGCTCCTATATACAGTACCTAGGTTGTATAATGTCTTGGTTAAGCTATATACCGTGTGTCTGTGAATGCAATATTAAATGCTAGCTTCTTTTTTGTGAACTTGCCCACTAAGATGATTACTTGTCTAACCACCGCTTGTAGTGATCTCACCTCAAATCCTCATATTCTTTCCTATGGCATTGCTGCTCCCAGGATTCCCACTGGAAGTCAGTTCGTCTATGTTTGTGTATATGTAAGTCTGGGCTGTTCTGGCTCTTGGGCTCAGAGACCAGGCCAGCATAGTTAATTTCATTTAATGCAAGTTAACAACAACTACAGAGAAGTGTTACTGCTTTAGTGCAAAGATACAGCAAACAACATGATGTTTACACTGCAGTAAAACAGAATGTTTCCATAGTAAGTTAAAATACATTGTATCTGTTTATCCATATGTACAGTATACTAAAACAACAGCAAAGATAAATGTTAACATGTTCAGTCAAGCCCTTGTGTAGGCTTTTCTATAATCAAAGTCTGTAATGTCAATAAAATGGGAAGGGGGTGATTCATTCACAAAGGATAGCTGATCTCATGGGACCTAGTAGTCCTACATCTATTCATACAGTCAGATCTTGCAGTCATTGTTTAACAGAGTTTGGCAGTATGAAAATCAGTACTCCTTGCATGCTATTCTAAAAACTCAAGCTTAGCCACTAAACTTAATACAAAATGTTTCTGTTGGTTGATTGTCATTTCAGTAGTACAATATAACATTAAAATATATATATTGATTCACTCTTTAGCCTCCACCATTCAAACATTTGTGGCTAAAGTTCTCCTTTAATTTAACATATTATCAATAATGTATGTTGACTGTACAGCACAGTCCACCCTTGCACAGTCTTTCAGTCTTTTTGGAACTTAGTTCCTTTTTCTCTCTGACTTCTGAATCCTAATCCTTTTGTTGTCTTTTTCTCACACATCATTCTGATAGCACCTCCTATTCACACTCTTGTCAGCCTGTCATTATCTACTGGTATATACAAATACACTCCATTCAACATTCTACGTTTATAATTCAGTCTTCAGGCACATATTTTGAACCACATTTGCCATCTGATACCATAATATAGATGCAATAATACAACTACAAGCTATAATATAATCTCGTGTTAGTCGGTAGAATCAGTATGTAGAGAGATCTTGTACCACCTTTGAGACTACAATCCTCCCTCCGTTCTTGTGGCCTTTGGATCTGTGTCCCTCGCTTATGTGTGAGGGATGAACGAAAGCAGAATAAATGGGGCCTATGCTTGCGGTGCGCCCCTGCCTATATTCATTGAATATAGGCAAAATTCAATTTTCGCAAAGGGTCTGGAATGGATCCTCCATGAAAAAGGAGGGGCGACTGTAGTCTCAAAGGTGCTACAAGATCTCTCTATATTATAAGCTGTGTAACGTTAGCAAGATCTCGGCCATGTTTGGCGTCTGTGAAACAGGTTAATGCATAGAGTGTCTGGCTTCCTGAGAAACAGTGTTGTGTTGTGCATGGTTTATGCCACAAAGAGCAGATGATTATTTGGTGTGGGATGAAGAAGCAACCTTCCATATATTTTGAAGTCCAGTCACCATGGCCAGTGGTAGGGATTATGGGAGCTATAGTCCAAAGTAGCTAGAAGCCCAAAGGTTTGCCAGTGATTTACAAGTGCTTCTATGAAACAATAACATATTTTGAGAACTCTTGCCCTGAGATCTGGCTTACAGCACCTGTCAGGCTCCAGCCACATAGGTGGTGATAAGGGCTTATGCGAGTAGGTCCAAAAATATCTGAAGTCCTTAGTTACTACCCCTGCCATAAAGTATGGTGATAGTGTTGACTGATGTGAGTTGTGTTAGAGGACAGGGACATCAGGCTCTAAACTGTTTTGAAACTGTCCTGGCATACAAGAGAATGTGCTACTTTTTTGTTTTGTTTTTTGGCACTCTTCAGAGGTTTCAACCTAGAAAAACCCTGACAGCTTGACTTAAGAGTTAGCAATAGCAATAGCAAGTACATTTCTATATTGCATATCAATGCACTTAAGCACTCCCTAAGCAGTTTACAATGTGTAAGCTAATTGCCCCCAACAAGCTGGGTACTCATTTTAGTTACCTCAAAAGGATGCCAGGCTGAGTCGACCCTGAGCCCCTGGCTGGTATTGAACTCACAACCTTGTGGCTCGTGAGTGAGTGGCTATAGTACAGGCATTTAACCACTGTGCCACCTTTTCTTTGTCATATACCTCTGAAATTATTTCAAATTAATTTATCCCATTTTTCTCCCAGCATGGGAATTTAACTTTATACAAAGACTCAATGTCAGGATCTGACAGACATGTTCTTGCACACATATGAATAGTCATCTGCACTATAGTCTGAGCGTTCCTTTCATCTCAAATATTGTAAGATTTTAATTTGTGCTTGATGGATTTGTGGGTAAGACATACTTTTAATTGAAGGTGTTTGTGTTTTGTTGATGGGTATTTGTGCTGAGCCCTGAGGAGCTGTTCCTATACAAATACATTTGCCTTTTTGTTTTGTCTCTTTGGCTTTTCAGAGAAATGCAGGCAGCAGTTCTGATGGGACCGAGGATTCTGATTTCTCTACAGACCCAGAACATACAGACAGTTCGGAAAGTGATGGCACTTCACGCCAGTCAGCACGTGTGACCCGCTCTTCTGCTAGACTTAGCCAGAGTTCTCAAGGTGCATCTGCGAGTGCCTTCAAAATAATTAATCTGTGTATCTTACAATACTAATATACAGGTTACACATTCCATAGTTAACAAAACTTCTGATAGTGAAATTCCATTTTCAGAAAGTTTTTAATGCCCTCCCAGCCCCCCTTTTCCTTCACGTTCCCTCTCTAGGTGGAGGGTTTTTAGCAGCGTTGGCATAGGTGGAGGGTTTTTAGCAGCGTTGGCTTTAGGGAAGTGGTGAAAGAGGGCTGGAGAAACACAAACTTTTGATGTTGGTTTGTGTCTGCAGTAAACAACACAATAAAGCTTGAACTGGTGGAAAAAATTATTCTGCTCTTTCATAGCCTAATATAACTGCATGTGCCTACCTAAAACAGGCAAGTTAAACATCAGCTAATTCCGTTACTGAGCATGTATGAAGAGCTAAATAGAGAAGAGAGAGAGTAGATAAGCCTGTTTCACCTATCCCCAGCATTGTTAAAAGAAAGCATGGACCTACAGTATATGTTTGGCTATCAGAAAGAATATCATAGGAAAAGTGAAGGCTGATGAAAGAAAACGTCATTCCTGGCTGCATTTGGGATGAAACCTTCAGGTATTCTTTACAAAGTTTAGCATGTTTTTCCCTTCACGCAAGACTTATCTGACCTGGTTGTTTCATTTCACATGTGCATGTTGTTATTTTCCAATAGAAAGTTTGCTGAAACATGTTGAACTGCTTTTCTTTTCTTTGTTGTAAGAATATATCTTTAAATTTTTAGTTAAAGGAGTAATGTCCGGGAACACATATACTTTGTTAACTGAAGCATATCTGTGTTAGAAGCTTTCCATTGCTTGACCATTTTCCCCCTTAGCCCTAGTGCAAAAGGCATCTGCTATACAGTATTGGTGAAGCCTTCTTATCAGTGGAGAAGCAATATTAAGCTGTAGCTGTGAATCCATGTAAACAGTTACACACCATGGGGGCATGGAACAGATCATTCCATAAGATTGGTGCATTCATATGATGCTGTCTTGGGCAATGGCGACTGTGTGCCCACATGCACAGACCCCAGTAATCTTTTTTCATCTCTGGAAGTCGTTGGAGAGGTTACTTTCAAACCACTCCTCCATCAAAGAAAGATCAATCTATGTAAAAATCTCAGTGAGAGAGAATGGAGAGCTAGTACCTATGATGAAAGTGTGTACTGAGTGAAATCAGCGTATTGAATTCTTCTTCTCTGGCAGGTTGCCAGAGGTTCTCTTCCCCCCTCCCCCCTTGAAATTAGTGTAAACCAATGCAAGTAGATCTTTGCCAAGATCCAACTTGGATAATTATATCAAGTTTAAATTATTCCAGCGTGGGGGCTGACAGCTAGTGGCTTGCCTGAGGTCCTCTGATAGGCTCATAGTTCAGATGGGATTTGAACACAGAACCTACCAGCTCATATTTGTCACTGGCCCCATTTCTCATGTGTATGATCTGAGTTGAACATGGTTTAGGATTAGGAAGGAATTTGTCAGTTGAGAACTGTTTGCACCTTAAGCTCATACTTTTAAAAACCTTGACTATTTCCAGGTTCTCACTGTCAGAAACAATGTTAATATGGGAAGAGCTGTGAGTGCTAAGTTGGTGCCTCATCAAATGAAATATATCTCCTTTTTATCTTCCTCACCTTGTAAAATCAGATTCCAGTCCAGTTCGAAATCCCCCGTCATTTGGAGGAGAGGAGCCTGTTTATTCTACCAGGAGAGTAACCCGCAGCCAGCAACAGCCTGCACCTGTCACTCCCAAAAAATACCCACTTCGACAGACCCGCTCATCTGGGTCAGAAACGGAGCAAGTGGTGGACTTCTCTGATAGAGGTTGGTGAACTGGGCACAGGGAGTGGGGCCCTACTGGTAAATGGGGTCATACTGGATTTATTTCTATGCTGTTGTTCATTAGACTTTCTGTACAGAATGCTTCTTTGAGAACAGGGAGCTTTAGAATTAGAGGCAGTAGCTTAGCCAATATATTCATGTATAAGTCTAGAAATTTTATTTTAAAAATTGACCAAAAAACCCCCCGAGTTGACTTATCTATGGGTCAATATAAGCATTGTACTTGAACTCTTATTTAAAAAGGGGAATGCTCTGGTGAAAGTCAAGAGGGTAATTTGTTCTACTCTCTCATCCATCCAGCCTTTAGGGTGAGTGCAAACAGTTATTACTGATGAAATTTTGAAAGTTCTTTGGCATCGTTTTCCTTTGCTTCATCCTTTACACCCTTTGTTATATGCCCTTAAATTTTGCCCTCAACTTAACCATGGGTCATATCAAAAACCATAATTTTGGCTCCAAATCTGCACTCCACTTACACAAGAAGTCGACTAATAGTTGAGTGCATACGGGAGTTCTATTGATTCCAGATCGAGAGAGAGAGAGAATAAACATGCAAGTAAAGTAGTGTCCAGTCTAGATCAATATGTCTACCTCCCATTTTTCCTTTTGGGTTGGTCAGAAATTTGGTCTGGAGATCAATAATATGTCTTTAATACCATGTTACATTTTAAGCCTAGTATTAACACCTGCATATTAATTCTTTGGAGAGATTCTTTCTTTTTCATTTTTTCCAGTTTATCATAGTCTTTATGCACTCTTGTAATGTTGTGACTGTCATAGACACTAAGAATGCAGCCGATCACGATGAGTCTCCACCCCGGACGCCAACTGGGAATGCCCCATCCTCAGAATCTGACATCGATATCTCCAGTCCCAACATGTCTCATGATGAGAGCATTGCTAAGGATATGTCTATGAAGGATTCTGGAAGTGATCTGTCCCATCGTCCCAAACGCCGTCGTTTCCATGAAAGCTACAATTTCAACATGAAATGTCCCACCCCTGGTTGCAATTCTTTAGGTATTGAAGAACCCACCATAAACTAAGTTCCAATCTTTAGAATTTCATGTCTGAATCTGCTAGCTGTCCTTTTTATCACTAAATACAATATGTATTCTCTCCTAAGGCCATCTGACAGGGAAACATGAGAGACACTTTTCCATATCTGGATGTCCGCTATATCATAACCTTTCAGCAGATGAATGCAAGGTAATGGCATGTGTGAAAAGGAGAGAAAAGCTATTGGAGGGAATTGCAAGTGGGGGTAGGGGTGGGAGTGGAAAATGAAAGGTTTCAGCATGCTTTACCTGTCCATCCTTGCAAACCAACTCTCCTTTCAGTGCAGCTCAGTAGTTGTTTTGCATTATGTCCAAACTGGGATTATTGGGTTGTTGTTTTCTTGTTGAGAATAAACCCTAGTTTATGATTCCATCTTGTTAGGAGAAAAATTATTCAAGGATTCTGGTTGGAGGAAACAAATAGGAATCATCTAGCAGTGTGCACTAGCATATCTGGTTCATCCTAAGCCAATATGTCATTATTTGTGAAATGAGTGAGCAGTAAATGCATTTTTTCATTATATGTGACTGAGGGCCGACACAGATGGCCCAAAAGCGGTGTGGCAGCAGTGATACTAGGGTTAGAGAGCACGCACCAACCGCACGCTCCCTAACCCTAGTACTTATGGGGGGCACCATGATTGCACAGCCCTGCCCACATGTCGCATGCATCAGTGACGTTGCACATGCGCTGTGTCCAAATGGCACAACTCACCTGCAATGTCCTATGGTGCTTGTGGCATTGCAACTGCAACGCAAAAAGGAGCTGCTTCTGAGCATTTCTTTTTTGCTGTGCAGTGGTACTGCACCGTTTGGTTTCTGGGGCAACACTGTGTTGCAAAGAGAAGCGTCTCCAGCCCACCTTTTCCAGGCAGTTTGTATTGGCCCTGAGATACTATTTTTTATAACTTTTTACAAACTTCTGGCCCAAGTGAGAGCAACAAGACGATCTCACTAGCAACCACATATCCCTTCCCACTGCATACACAATAAAAACCAGAGGTAGTAAAAGGGCTACTGTGCCTGTAAAAATGTAATTTGGTGACATATCTTTAATCTGGAATATTGGTATGCAAAGTGATCTTTTAGGACCTTAGAGACTAACTGTGCAAGAAGTTGTAACATAAACGTTTGTAGACTAGGTCTGCTTCCTCAGATGCAGGAGAAAATAGACCTAGTCTATGAAGGCTTTTGCTACAATTTATTTCTCACATTTAGTATAAAAAATGCTACAATATCCATGTGAAAATATAAGTAACTTCAACTAGCATTTGAAAGAAATTAGTGTTGACACCAGTCCTCTCTAGGATAGTTATTTCTACGGTGGTGCTATCATTAGAAAAAAGCTCCCTTAATTAATTACTGGCCATTCCTCTGAAGTTGTGGGCATTTACATGAGGAATGGGTAGCATTATCTTATGTGCTATTTTTTTCTTTTCTTTCACGTTTGGTTATGTGGGCTATGGCCAGTGCAAGTAGTAGACAAAAAACATCTGGAGGGCTACATGTGCCTACTCCAAAAGAGAACATGAATTTGGGAAGCAGGAAATGAGACTTTGAACCTGACCAGGGAATGCAAGGAAGTATCTTCATTTGTCTTTAATGTGCCTTGTACAAAAAAAAAAAAAAAAAAAAAAAAAAAAAAAAAAATCATATTAAAAGCAAAAGAGAGAACTCCCTGGATTTGAACCTATGCCACAGAGGTGTTCCTTAAGAGTTCAGCTGCAGCAACAGAGAAGCATCAGATGCATTGTCCATCATTCATTTTCCTGAGCCTCAAAACCTAGGTGTAGATGTTGGGGGTGCAGGGCTGGAGGAGGAGCCCTGCCCAAGTGAAACCACTCACATTTTTACATGGGGATGGTTTTGGGTTTATATCTATGGAAGAGCCTTCAAATGGGAAGGGTTCTTCTGTGGTATGAGTAAAGTATGGCTGATCAACCTTATGCTTTTATCATCTTTCTGGGAAACATAGGGGATGGGCATTAAGTGACCCTTGGATCCCAGCTTGTGGAAGACACCTTTATGATCTATAATCTTTTATAGAAGACACCTTTATAATCACCTATATGATCTCTTTCTGGATTTCTAGGTGAGAGCACAGAGTCGGGACAAACAAGTTGAGGAGAGGATGCTTTCTCACCGACAAGATGACAATAATAGACATGCCACCAGACACCAGGTAGACTATTTTCATTACTTTTTTTTTTTTTTTACCTTTTATCAGGCTAGCGCTTGAAATCCAAGCTATCTGTGTATATCTCAGTATATCTCAGATGTCTTTGAAACAGCATTAAAACCAAGTTCCATCTGGATGTATAGCCCCCAGAATCAGGGCCAGTTGTGTGCTCTCAGCCTGACTTACCTTGTGCTGAGGATACAGTGGGGAAGTGAAAAGTCATGTGTACTGTTTGGAGCTCATTGGGGTGAAGGCCAACATATACAGCGGGCCCTTGGTATTCACTGGGGTTTTGTTCCAGGACTCTCCATGGATACCAAAATGCATGGATATTCAAGTCCTATTAAATATAATGATACAGTAAGATGGTGTCCCTTATATAAAACAATATAATCAAGGTTTAGTTTTGAGAGTGTATATATTTGAATAATGTTTTCCAAACATGGATGCTTGAATCCGTGGATAGAAAAATCAGTGGATAAGGAGAGCTCACGGTAAATGTATCTAATGAACAGTAAACCAACTGAAGAAGATTTCACTAAAGCAGATATGGTGTGACCCTGATGAATCGTGTCCTCCTCCTGTGCTTATAAGACTTGCCTATGAGCTTCCCCAGAAGCTCATAGGCAAGTCCACCTACATTACCCTTTTTAAAAAGAAAATTGGACCATAATTGTCTGTTTATGCAGTCTCATTGGCTACCAGATTGCCCTGGGTATGTTCAGAGTACTGTACTTCACCACAGTCAGTTTCTCCTATGGCATGTGCATTCTGGCTTAGTTCTCATACATAAACGAGACGTTTTCTACATGAGCTAAGTTGTCTATGAATGCAGTGTGAGAATCTGTACAGAATGATGATTGACGCTGTATGAATGAGCTGTCAAACTCTTGTTTTAGAGAAAAAGCACATTTTGTTCCACATAACATCTGTGGCTTTCAGTGTAGAACAGCTGTGGCATGGAGTGGTCAATGTATAGTGCATATGTAACCCCTTCCCCATTTTTGCAGTTGAAATCACCTTAATATTTGAGTAGTGTGGTTACCAAATACATACCGTAGTTTCAGTTTCAAATAAAATATGTAGGGATCGTTTGTCCTGTTTTTGAGCCATATCGCAGTCACAAAAGTACAGTCACCTTAAAAAGTGTGTACTTTCTGTGTAACTTTTTTCAGGGCAAAAATCCCATGTCCCTGGTCACTTCTGTAGTGCTGATATTTGTTGGTAGAGGCTGGATATGACCCCTAGTAGTGGGAAGGCTTCTGCAGCTCCCTGCCTGCCCACTCCTGAAGCCACTCTCAGTTAGCCTGATTTCGGCAAGTAAGGTTGGGATTCCAGTTGTAGCTTCTCCTTTTCTGTACACGTGTTTCTGTTTTTCATCCTGTTCATAGGCACCAACTGAAAGACAATTAAGGTACAAAGAGAAAGTAGCAGAGATGAGGAAGAAGAGGAATGCAGGACTGACAAAGGAGCAGAAGGAAAAATACATGGTATCCAAGCATCTTCATTTTCTACAGTGAAAAAGAGTGGGAGAGGGAGAAAAAGGGCACCCCTTAGTGCAGGCGTGCGGATTGTGTGACAAGCTGTTGTTGGGACTGCAACTCCCATCTTCCCAGGCCAGAATAACTACTGGCAAGAGAACATAGGAGTTGGAGTCCAACAACTTTGAAAGATCCCTGTGTTTACCATCTTTGCCTCACTGTAATGCTTCCACAAGTCTCATCCTACCCTAGAGTACTAATTTGGTGTAGCAGTGGCTTAGAACAAAAATGAAAAACAGCATCTGTTGAATTCGTGCCTGTAAATTGACAGGCAACTTGAAAATAACTTGAAAATACATGCACATATAGTTGTCATCATTGCCATCCCATGAATCTGTTTGAATGCATCTACATCCTTACGGTGGAGTGTCCAGTGTTAGGACTATATCTGTCTCCTGACACCATGCTTCCCACTCACAATCTCACACACTGATTTCTGTCCACAGAGTATGTGAAGTCTTCTGGTGCCCCCCTCCACAACAACTTTATACATCCCTGTGAGCAGCATTTGTCAATATTCCTGCAGGTGGTAAAGAAGGACATAAAGTGGCTGTTGCGAAGATAGTTCCACCATGATCAGGAAAAGTAATATTAAAAGATTGATTCTTATATTGCTTCAGGAACACAGACAAACCTATGGAAACACCAGAGAGCCCCTTTTAGAAAACTTGACCAGTGAATATGACCTAGAGCTGTTCCGGCGAGCACAAGCAAGAGCATCTGAAGATCTGGTAAGTCAAGTTAGGTGTAACCAAAGGTGGCAGTGCTTAGCAAGTTGGACATACATCATTGCATTTTCTAGGCATGGAATAAGGTCATCTGTAATGTCTTTATCACAGTGAGTGTGAATCTCTGTAGTCTAACCTCAGTCAAGAGTTTCAGAGCCTAGGAACAGCCTTTGGGAGAGCCTCCTTTTGTCTT
The DNA here is from genome assembly GCA_034509955.1 of Urosaurus nigricauda. Classification (NCBI taxonomy): domain Eukaryota; kingdom Metazoa; phylum Chordata; class Lepidosauria; order Squamata; family Phrynosomatidae; genus Urosaurus; species Urosaurus nigricauda. The sequence continues at coordinate 24,761,788 of JAOEGL010000006.1, read as the reverse complement.
AGAGAGGTTTAAAACTGAAGCACTATGGGGGCACATAATCACAGAAACCTATTTAACATCATCTCTGGAAGCCAAGAAGAGTAGGGATATTTCCAAGTCCCCCTAAATTTGAGGTAACACTTCATGCCTCTGATTTAAGGGAGTCGAAGGCATTTTTCCGTGGAGATGCCCTGAAGGTTTGTGCTAAAAATGTGACAAAATCAATCAGCTTTTTAAAAGTTCTCATTAGGAAGAGGTGTCAGATTTCTCCTGCTGGTAGCAAGAGAAAGAGGTGTCAGGTTCCTTCTGCTAGTGACAGTTCTAAACTAGCTTCTTCACCCTCCCCTTTGTTTGATTCTTAGTGGCATCATGAGTTGCCCAAAGTGCAGGCTAATGCTATGGTACTTTTTTTGAGCTGAAAAACCAACAAATCCTGGGGCAAAAGAATGAATTTCTTTCCATGTTTGATGATTGATGCTTATGTGAAGCTTTCTTTGTGAACTGCTCCCTCAGGCTAGTGCTTCACAGAAACATTAGAGAGACACACTTTCAGAGAATGTAAGCAAACAGTGGATATAATTACCTTCAAAGAGACAAGTACTCTGTGGTAAGGAATAATCCTTACCACACTCTCATCACTTGAGGGTGGGCCAGAGCTTCTGAAATTACTTTTAAATGAGATGGTGTTTGATTTTTCATGAATTGATTCTTCAACGTGGAGAAGTTAACTTTTGGAAAGTAAATCCCAACCCTCCCCCCCCCCCCCGACAATATGGCCACTGGCCAAACTGTCTGGGGGATTATGGGAGTCGTAATCCAAATTCAAGTACCCTAGATGGCTCTCCATCCCCACCCCTGATCATCGGGAAGAAGAGATAGTTTTCTTAGGGTCTAGAGTTTGGAGAAGTTGCTTTTTTGGAGTGCAGATCTCAGAATCCCTTAGACAGCATGTGGCCATCCTGTCTGGGAGACTCTAGAGCTTTTCTAAGCTTTGATTGATTTAAGCCAGACGGAAGAGCAGCAGTTGTTCTCTTTCATAATGGAAGCTTTTAGCTAAGAGTGGACACTTTCTTCAGATATGTGTGGAGTTCAACAGAGATATGCCATAATTTACAGCACCCCCACCCTCTCTACCTTGTTCAGCTCTTGGAAAACCAGGTATGCTGGCCAAACTGTTGACCTTCCAGATTTCCTGGTTCCAACAGCTAATTGTGATCAGAGCTCCACAGTAAGTCAGGCTAACCACTATGATGGCCTGGGACCATAATTTATTACCAACTTCCTCCTCTTAGTCCTCAGTTTCAACGTAAATGAGATATGAAATGCATTTTTCTTCTTCTGTATATTCAGAGATCTCTATATGGGGTACAGGCAATCAGAAGAAATTAAGCCATTATAAAACAATGTAAAGCACTGAGAGTAATTCAACAAATTTAGAACAGAATAAAACAGAAGAGGAAACCCACAACCAAACAGTTTCATGCATGCCATTTCACCTAGACCCCTTTTCTCTTTCTGTCCAACCTGGAAGTAAGAGGAGATTATTTTCCTGTTAATGAGAAACAGTAGATATGATAGCTTAGAAACCAGATCTTAGAAATTTTACTTTTTTGAACCATTTGGATCCTCCAGATCAAGGTTGAAGCTGGGACTGGTAGTCCAAGAATGGTTCTGGTTGAAACTGAAAGTCCAGTAGGCAGTATCACTTTCAGATTTCCCCCCTGTACCCACAAAGACAAGATCCAGCTTGTGCAAGGTTAGTGAGCTCCAGAGGAATACCCTGATCATTGTTCATTTATAATGCTCTCACCCATTTGTGCTGCTCTGCAATCCTTAGGAATTCTGCCCTCTCTTTGATGCTTTTTGGGTGAGTGCAAGCTTGATATTCAAATGCACATGCATGGGGCACCGAAGCTGAGAAGCATGAAGGTGCTTGAGTGAGTACTTAAAAACATTTTTTGAATTCCTGTTTTCCACTATAAAAAACATTCACAAGATTCTGCCCTAACCCAGTGGGAATTTTTTTAAATTCATGTTTGTTCGGTTTTTTTCTGAAGACTTAAAGGTCCCCGCCACCACTACCCCTCAATTTCCCCCCTGGAAAAACTATGTGTATCTAAAAATTCCAGTTTTGAAAAAAAGACCTCATGATCCTAATTCCTATTGTGTGAGGGAACATTTTGAGCTAAAATGTATGATTGAGGGATATCTAGGGAGCCAATGGACTCTCCAGCCCCTGATAATTGACCACTCCTGCTTTCATGGATTGACATGGAAGCAGTATCACTGTTACTTACACTGCACAAAGTAGGTTTGATCCAGACTACCGGTAATTGAGATTGCAGTCCTGTTCACATCTTAGTGTAAGCTTCATTTAATTCAATTGGATTGACTTCTGAGCAGAGCATAGGATCCCTCTATAGATTGAATTTTAAATCCAATTGAAATCAGTAGGACACATTATGATTGCTTTCTATATAATCAAAGGCAAGTAATTTAGTCTGGTTCTAGCCCAGAGTTGGCTCATATTGTATTTCACAAGCAGCAGAACTCCCTGACAATTTATTTTATTTCTGTTTCTCTCTCTCTCTCTCTCTACAAATTTTATTTTACAAAACCACACACACAAAACATATGCACATACACAAAATCCCAAAAACAAATAGTATATTTTCAGCAAGCAATGGTTGTCAGTTTATTGGTACTTAACAATGTTTTGTCAAGTCTTTTTAGATCTTGTATCTCAAAATGTTAACATTTCCTCAGCAAGCTTAGGAGGTTTTAATTTGTAAAGTGTCCTTCCTGAGTCCAACACAGTGTGAAAATAGTTTGAAATGCTGCAGTTCTTTGCTTATATATTCAGTAAATGGTAGTTATTTTGAAAATGGTTGAAAACAATGGAAAGAACTATTGGTTTTATGTTGTTGCTTTTAAAGAAAAAAGTTTCCAGGACTTTGGGCCTAAAATAGAGTGTGTGGGAACTACCAAATATTTCCCATGATCTGGTTGGGATTATGATGCCTTTTGTATCTTTCTGCTGCTCCTCATTTTTAGTAGAATAAATATAGAAAATACACAGCTACATGTGTAGTTTCTTAGCTTGTGGATTATTATAATGAAATGCAAAATTTAGCTCTTTATGTGTAAAATGTTCTTTCTTTTAATAAGCTGCACATTCTCTTCTCAATAGGAGAAACTGAGACTTCAGGGCCAAATCACAGAAGGCAGCAACATGATCAAGACTATTGCTTTTGGCCGGTATGAGCTGGACACCTGGTACCATTCTCCCTATCCAGAGGAATATGCGCGGTTAGGGCGCCTCTACATGTGTGAGTTTTGTCTCAAATACATGAAGAGCCAGACGATACTACGCAGGCACATGGTGAGATCTTTAAGACAGTATCTCTTGAGACATATTTATGCCTTTAATTAATCAGTTACTTGCTTGCCAGCTGTTTCACACATTTTTCCAAGGGGAAATGCATGGAGGCAAAAATAGCATGGCGTACAGCTGTTTTTGCACATAACACTTCAAACTCCAAGTTCAAAACTGACATATCAAGCAGAGGGTGGGCTTAACCCCTTCACCTTAACAAGATGATGCTCATACTATTATTAGTGTTACTATTTTTGTTGTTGTTGTTGTCACCATTACTGTTACTACTTGAATGAAAGAACTGTGACCATTACAAATGTCTGAACATTGGACTATGACCCTGGAGACCAGGGTTTGAAACTCTGCTCAGTTATGGAAACCCACTAGGTGTCCTTGAGCAAATCACATTTCCTTAGCCTTGGAGGGGAAAAAAGCCCCCCCCCCCACACACACTTTGAATAAATCTTGCCAAGAAAAGGTCACCTTAATTTGGAAACTACTTGAAGGTACACAGTGATGGAGAAAATAATCAAACCAAAGAAGAACCCTACAGTTAAAAAAGAATCAAACTGTTACACTTAATATTCTTTAGATTTATATCCTATTTTTCCTCACCAACTATGTTTTATATATACTTTGTATTAAATCGTAGTTAATCCTATGTGCAGAAGTATACATTGTGTGTATGTGTAGGGACCTTGTTTACCTTGGAAACTATTCAAATTATCACTGTCCCATCTGTGTCTGAAGAAGTATCGTGCCAAAAGATTGCATCATGTGCTATTTCTGAACATGGTAATTGGCTCATAGCTGTCAGGCAAACACTCCTTCTGTGTAGATGTGGCTGGGAAGTGATGATAAAAAATGGCTGTTGAGTGCAAGCTGTTAGCTTTCATTTAATCCAGGGTATGAATAATGTGACTTTTCTCCATTCCTGTTGTGGTAGACATTTTCCACAGGTCACAGCATTGTTGTGTTAATGTTGTATATTTCTCATTCTCCCACAACTGCATTTGAATTTTGACTTCTCTAACTGACATCAAGCAGACCCCCCAAAATAGTCACTGAGCTGCGGAAGACCAATAAACTGTTGGTAGTGTAAGATTACTAGTTCATTGCTGGGTCCTGATTCAAATGAAGAATTAATATGTACAAGCTTAAAAGCTTAGATTTCTCATGGTGGAGTTAGAGCAAAGAGTTGATTAAGGAGCCAAAATGCATACAACATGCCTTCCCTTTGTAAGAGAAAGACTGATCTGCAACCTGATTTTTTTAAATCAAGCTACTTTTAACGGGTGGCCTTGGGGCATGCACTTCATTAAAGGAGCTGTTGGAGATCTTGAACTTTGGGCAAAGAACTACAGTTCCTGTGGTTCCTGTTTTGCTCATAAGCAGAGATATGCCCAGAGATGCATAGTGAAAACCACACTGCTGTTTAGGGAGCAATACTATGGCCTCTTTTGCATCACTTCTATCTTCCAGTCAATGCATGGCAAATTTGTTCTCATTGCCCACAAGCCATGTAGCTATTGTTACATTGCAGCTTCTGTGGTTTTGCAAAACATCCATTAGCCATATTGGAGTACTACTGAAATGTGCTATAGTGTGTGCATGCTTAAGTCAGCTGGTAAAGCAGATAGTTTCCGTCCATGTATGGACAGCTAGACATCAAGTCTTCAGTGATTGCTTCTGCTTTTTTTAAAATCTAGAACTGGTGGGGGTTTATCAGGCAGAACCGGTAATACAGCTCTTCCTAACCAGGTGTTCTTCAGATGTATTGGATTGCAGCTGTCATTTTCCCATCCAACAAGGCCATGCTGGGTTGGGATGGTGGAAATAAAATCCAATGTCTCTTGAGGGCACAAGGTTGAAGAAGCCTGGGGAAAAAAGGCTCAGGACTGAGGGTGGGGTGGAACTATTCACAGTGGTTCACCTCAGATTATTTTGGATGATCGCAACTAGCTTTGTGTACACACACATACTCACTTTAGAGTTTTCTGAGAGGGAATAGGCCAATATTGAAATCAGGTTGTTCATTTTGCTGAGTCATGGGGGCAAAATGAAGCAATCCCGATATCTTCAGTCAAACAATGGAGGGAAACAAATGATCTCTCCAAAAAGGCTGAAATAATGGTGGTTATGAGCATGAAGCATTCTGGTAACATGAATCAATGCAGTCAGTAATTGTGTGTGAGAGAAAGAGGAAGGGAGAGAGGAAATTATGTCAGAGCTGGGAAAATTGTCTGGATTATTATCTAGTCAGGTGTTTGAACTTGTTGCCTGCTCGTGGCAATAGTGGCATTTAATCTAGCCCCATGTTGAATCCTATTTAGCCATCTTGAATCTCATTTTGAGGATATAAATCCAACAAGTAAATAAATATATAAATGTTCGTGGATTAGCCACACTTGAGCAGGCTTACGTACATTGGTCTGTAACCCAGACTGATGAGATGGTCTCTCTTTTTGTTTACTGAAAAGGCATTGATGCTTCTGCTCTGAAATAATTGAGTCCACTGGCAAATACCTGCTTGCTCCTTTAGTGATTCTCTTGATTTCTAGGTGCTTCCAAAGTCATTTATTACCCTTTGTAAGTGGTTATTGCTCTTAATTCTTGTGGGTTTTTTTTGTCTCTCTTTTTAGGCGAAATGTGTTTGGAAGCACCCTCCGGGGGATGAAATTTATCGTAAAGGCTCCATTTCCGTATTTGAAGTAGATGGGAAAAAGAACAAGGTAACATATATATCTAGATCTACCTTGTGATAACAAGAGAATTTCTGTACTACTTTGCCTTTTGTAGATTGTGAGCAGATTGCCCAGGTGCTTTTTCTTGGAAGTCTTTTAGTGCACTCTTCTTTCTAGCCTTGGCATTTGTAAGGCTGTTAAATTGGTCTGGTATGAGGCAGACAACTACCCGGGGTTATGGAGCTAATCAGGTAGTATTTCCTGACTGGACTTTAGCTTGGTAGCCTTCTACCAACATTTTCTTCAAAGACATTTTGTAGTTAAAGTGGTATCTGCTTCTCCAGTGTTTTCTTCTTTCTGACTCTTGGCTACTGCCGCCTTATCTAGCAATGTCTTTTGTGCCTTCTTTTGTACTGAAATATGCTATAGCCATTCTGTAAGGCTGGATCTACACCTACAATTGGATGAGGTACCAGAGGCCTCATAGAGGATAACAAACACTTAATTTGAGACTACTGGTCTGTGAAGCATTCCTTTGTGTACTACAGAAGTGGGGAAAATCTCCCTGCAAATAGAAATCTATCTGAGCAGAGAGTGAATAGTCTAGAACACTTCACCTTGTTGAGGTATCAATAGTTGTCTAACTGCAGGGAATTCTTAACAAGGGGAAGCATTAAATATGGTCTTCCTCCAGCTTTGTTCTGAAGTGGTGCCATCACCCAAACCAGGACTCTGTTGTCTCATCCTGCTGCATACAAATATTGGAGGTAATGATGATATTGGTGTGCTTGGATTATACTGCTTCAGATTACATTATAGAAAAACAACATGTATTTTACAAGTGCAAAAATGAGAGGAGCTGTGCAAAACTTGCAAAAAAATTATGTATGGATAAGGTAATCAAAAAGTGCCACAAACAAATATACCTCTTCCTTCTGCGGTGCTACTGTCCAGAACACTCCAAAGCTGAGTTATTGCCTCATTCTGCAGAATTTCAAGAATGGTCTTCTGGCTCCTATCATTCCTGTTTAAGAATAGCAGTTGAAAAACCAAAAGTATGATTCATAGTAAAGTTCTCTCCCCACTTTCCCAGACACATCTTCTGTTTAACTGTTATATTATTTGCATTTCTGACTGTTGAGGCTAGAATGACAGGAACTGAATTTGGAACCTAATATACACAAGTTGTGTGCTGAACTGTTCAGCTGCAGCTTCTGGTGGGTTATGCCAATATTAGCCACTAAATTGGTCTCAGTGAATTAAAATTTATGATTTGGAGAGGATACAGTTTGAATGTTCTGTTTTATTTCATTGTTTGATGCTCTTGTGAAAGTGGTTTTCACTTGTCTATGTGTTCTGAAGTAAAAGGTTTCCTGTGTCGGTAACGAATGACCTTTGGTGGATTGATCTTAAATTTTGACTTGGCTCACTGACTTAAAATATCTGATATGATGTGCACTGTATTAACTCTTGTGGAATGATTTGTATTTCTCTTGTGGAAGGATTTGTCATGGTTCTGCCTTGTGACGAATGTTGGGATAGTTGACTGTATGCTGTCTCCTGACCATTTGGCATATGAGTGTCTTAACAAGTCTTATATTCTTTCCAGATCTACTGCCAGAACCTGTGCCTTCTGGCAAAGCTCTTCTTGGACCACAAGACTTTATATTATGATGTTGAACCCTTTCTCTTCTATGTCATGACAGAAGCTGACAACACTGGCTGCCACCTGATAGGCTATTTTTCCAAGGTTAGTGATAACCACCTGAGATCTGCTCAATATGAGAATATTGGCCATAATTTGTCTATTACGTCAGAGCAACAGTAGGTCTTACCATTTGTGGATTAAGTCAGGTGGCTTCATTTATTGCTGAAAGTGACAGGTCTCCTCATCATTTGGCATATGAGTGTCATTCACAAGAGTGTCCTTCACCATTCTGGGAAGTTCAAAAGCAAAACAGTGTCTGATTCAGAGAGTTGTTTCAGGCAATCTAGTATGAGAGCAGGCAAACTTGGAGTCCAGAAAATAAGCCAGCCTGACTGTAAAGGATTTAATTCAAAAAATTAGACATGGTTCTCGTGAGGATCTGATATCATAGCAATTTTTGGGGTGTGTTATGCTGTCCACCCCACATAAAATAACATGAATGAAAATAGTTTTACTAAAACATCACTGTTTTGAGATGATGTGCTAATTCTTAATCAGAAATAGAGACGTGATATTCTTGAATGTGTGTCAGGGAGAATCACAAACATACAGCCCTTCGGCAAACCAAGGCCTGATCTGGGATTTTCTGAACATTGTGTTAGTCAGCAAAGTACATCTAGGCTAGATTAATGTTTGCCATGCTGATCAAAATAAAGAAGGGAACCAACATGAATTTGGCCCATTTTAGTCCTGGTAGGCCATTTTCCAGGACATTGTGGCTTAGCAGTTAATATACTGACTGATGATCACAAGATTGGCAGTTTGAGACCCAAGCGCCATGGGACAGAGTGAGCACCCATCACTATTCCCAGCTACTGCCAATTGAGCAATTCGAAAGCATGTGAAAGTGCAAGTAGATAACTAGGTAGCACTTTGGTGGGAAGGTACCGTACAGTCATGCTGGCTACACGACCATGGAGTCGGTCTTTGACAACGCTGGCTCCCTCGCTTAGTAACAGAGATGAGCACTGCCCCCTACAGTCAGACATGATTGGGCAAACTTGCCACAGAGAAACCTTACCATTAGTCCATTTTCAAAAGTGGTCAGTCAAGTGATAGGTGGATTTTGGAAAGGAGTGGCATTTACCCTTTTCCACAATATGTGCATTATGGTTGCTTGGAGTGCTATATTCAAAGTCTGTAAAAATTTACTGCTTCAGTGTCAGTGCTTTCATATTTAGAATTACACATTTTACTTGAGTAGCTGAAAGTAAAAACATTAAGCTAACAAGAAATTATTATCTTAACAACCCTAACAGTTTTATGTTTTTACTCTGCGGATGTTTGGGTTTTGAAAATGATACTTAAAGCAACTATGTGCCAGGAGGCATGTATACTGCTGGTTGGTGCAGTGGCATTCAGATCACACTGACAGTGCGGTCCCTGCCAGGCTTAGACTGAAAGCAGAAGTGGAGAAGAAGGAAGAGGAGTTTCTGTTAAGCCTGTTGGTGCATATTGCAATACTAACTAGGCCATAGTTGGAGGAGTCACCTACAGGACTCTCAGAAAGCAAGGAAAGAACAATGAAATAGGGGGAGAATAAGACAAAGGCAGTAGGATTTGGAATGTCTTAACTCAGTTCCTTCTCAGGTCTGAAGTCCAAGCTTAGGTGGGGTAAGCAAACAAAAAACCCCCCACCATTCCTCATTACATAAAGGCTGCAGTCCCATATGGTTCAGTTTACCATAGATCTGCATGCAGACCTTTCTAGGCTGAGCCAGATACCACCTATAAACAGTTTATTGAAGTTGCTTCTTTTAACAATTGTGTAGTTGCTGTTTTATGTTATGACTTGGAGCTACACCATTAAACTTAAGCTTACTTATGTATACCACCCTCAGCTTACTGAACAGCCTTTGAACCACCCTGCTACATGGGGAGCAGGCAGGATTGCAGAAGTATCTTGCTACATGTCCTTAGCTAGATACAGAATGATTACAGCAGTGCTGAGAATTCCAGAGAACCCTGGTGAATCTCAGCGCTGATTTCACCATGGGGAGATGCTTCTGCGCTCTTGCCCTCTTCCCACAAAGAGGTGGTGGTGGTGGGGCTTCTTAGACAGTAATAGGTTGAAAAGGTGGCTGTAGAGGAAAGAATGAAACACTAGCCCCTGCAGTGCCAAAGGAAGGACATGCACAATGTAAGGGAAACTTAGCACATGTCTCTAACAGGATGCCAGCTGAAACTATTAGAAATGCATACAGTACTGGACAAGAACAGTTTAGGAAGTATTGACAAGCAAGACCTCTTAATCAAAGGGAAGTCACTAGTATGATTTCATCTGTTTCTGCTTCCAAACTGACAGAACAGAGTGCTACTGTGAATCTTTTCTCAAGATTGTTCCTCACCTGACAATCATGACTGATTGTGACAACTTCTTCAGATGAAAAACCAATCCTGTTTACCCATCTTTCTCAGCATTTTGAAAATTCTGGGCTCTGCGAAGGCTGTCAAATATTCCTCAGTTTTTGAAGAAACAGAAAATCCTCATCCTGGTGTCAAAAGCAGTTGCTGGTAGTCTTGCCTTGGCGAACATATTTGATATTATTACTTCTTAACCATTTTCAAGGGATGCTGAGCCAGGTTCCAAAAACTAGAATCAACTGATAAGGGGTGAGACAGGCATTACTGAACAGAAGTGTCTGAAGTGTGAAATGTAGAGTGATTCCCGGAACTCTCCTTTCCACTAGCTGATGAACCTCATAAGTTGATGACTCCAAGACGTTGTTTTGTCTTGATTTCTTCCAACATTCTTGTAGTGACAGTCTTGAAACATCTTTTGTTTTAGCAATATTACTGCATGTCATCATGAAGGAGAGGACATGAAAACAATACTCTGCTTCTGAAAGGCCATTCTAGTCATTGAGGATTATTCAAGAATTATAATCCCATTGCTTGATTACAGAGACCTAGTCCCTGCCATTTCATTTTTCTGGTAGATTGCCAAGCAGCTGTGGATAAGCTTTGGTTGTAGGAAGAGCTCCAGATACATGGTTGCTGCTCATGGCTTTGTAGTGAAACTGGGTGAGGAGAAGACAAGGCATCTTTCAGGACCTTGAGGGTTGTGATACTTCCATGGCTAGTTTTTCCAGCTTCAGAGGCGTGCTCAGGTTATTTATGGTATGAAAGTAGGAAGCTTGAGTAATGTGTAGGCAACCCTGAATAGTGTGCTGTACTGATGGGTTATGACAGTAGTAAATGCAAGCCAGTAAACCCATTGAGGAAGCTGTTGCTTTTCACAAGGTAACCATAGTAAATGTATTCTGACATACCAGATGCCTATCATATCTCTAGCCTTTTCAGTGTCAGGACAATCACAAGTGAAAAGGATTCAGGACAGAAACTGATTCACTGTATATCTGAGATCACTGTTCTGTCAGAACAACTAAGTGTAGTATACATGTGTGTATCCACATACATGTCAGTGTTGCTTATTAAACTGTGGTATGTCAAACGTTTGAGAAAATAGCTGTCCCCAATTTCATCTGTGAATCTTATTACAAACATTAAGGAGGGTGTTAACATTGAGATTGTTCTTACCGGTATTTTCTACTTTGGCCATTTATATAACAAGTCACTAGAAATCCACTCATAACCAGGACAGAGAGTTTAGAAAATGGCCAGCCATAACCAACTGAGGCCAAATTTAGGTAGCTTCTTTATGGGTGGGGATCTTTCACCAAGTCAACCAAGACCTACTGATGGCTGACATTTGAGAAATGTAAGTGTAGTGGCTTCTTGGGCTTGCAGAACTATTGTGCTTCTTTGGATTGTGGCTATTGTGTTTTGTTTAGCTTGAAATTTTTTACACTGGAGCTAGATCTCTTGCTATAAAGTGAGCAATTGTCATAACAAACATACCATCTTCTTTCAGGAGAAGAACTCATTCCTTAACTACAACGTTTCTTGTATATTGACGATGCCGCAGTACATGAGACAGGGTTATGGCAAAATGCTTATTGATTTCAGTAAGTATAAACCCTGGGTGGGCTCTTGACGGCCACAAAATCAGCTTTGGGGGACTGCATGTTGGCTTGTAGGGCTTGTAGTTTGCCCACTTTTGTTAACTGACATTTGAATTTCTTCTTAATAGATTGCATACAAATCTCTTGTGTGAAATTATGAATGCAGTTAAAAACAGAATACTAATTCTCAGTGGTGGGATAGAACAGTTTTTAAAAAATGGGCAGCACTGGTATAAGTACAGACTCTCTGAGTTATTAGATGTAAGTAGATATAGCACCAGATACATAGCTAGGGATGGAAGCCATTCTCTCTAATAACACACTTAGGTGGCAGACTGCTGATTAGTGTAGAAGTGAAACATGGCTACCCTAAAACAAAAAAACCCCAAAAGTACAGTGGTCCCCTGGTTTACGAATCCCCCGGGGTACGAAACCGGCGGGACCGCTAAAATATCCCCCGGGATTCGAAAGATCCCCCGGGATCCGGAAAAAAAAACCCGCGCGGCCCCTTTAAATCGGCCGCGCGGTCCGTTGGAAATAGCGGTCCCCCGGGAAACGAATGCTTCCGGGTTACGAAAGGTAATCCGGAATGGATTACCTTCGTAACCCGGGGGACCACTGTAGTGGCTTCTGCATACTCAGAGGATTCTGTAAGCTTACACAATGTTGATAATGGTTTAGAAAATTGATCGCCCAATTTTTTCAGACTACTTCCCCCTTTACTCTTGGGTAACAACCCTAGTGCCCCCTCCACACTAGGTAGCCAAGGAAAGGGGATGAGGAGAGCTTGGACGCACTTGTCTCCCCTTCCCTTTTGCCTAGCTCAAGCCAGCTAGCCAAGGCAAAAAGGAAGGGATGAGGTGGCACGTGTGCTCTCTCTTTTCTTGCCCTCTTTCCTTGGTTAGCTAGCTCAAGCCAGCTAGCTAAGGCAAAAGGGAAGGGGGGAAGGTGTGCACAAGCTGTTCTTTCTTGTCATGGCTAGCTGGGCTAACCAAGACAAGGGGAAAAGGAGGAGAGAGTGTACACCTGTCCCCTCCCTTCACTTTTGCCTTGGAACAAGCCCGTGCCTTTCTTACCTGAAGAGGCTTTCCTCCTTGGGCTCCTTGCAGGGGGGAGCAAAGCAGTATCTGCAAAAAGGTGGGCACGGCAAGTATTGTGGCACCCAGAGTGGGGAATGAGTGAGGAAAGGGCAAGGATAGGGTCTGTTTGCTCTGCTCCAAGATGAGACAAAGCCAGAGGAGGCATGCTGGTTCTCTTGCCTGCAGCCTGGAAAGATGGACAGCTTGTTCCCTGAGCAGCTCTCATTCAGCCTCCCTCAGGTCTGTCGCAGAATGGTACACAAATGAAGATTCATGTAACTATCATCCCCACAATTCCCTGCCAGCTCTCTTTTTCCTTACCACCCTCCTGCTGACCTTTTTCTTTCAGTGCCCCCCTGGAGCTTTCCAACACTCCCAGGGTGGTATTACTACTGCCCACTGGGAATCACTGGTTTATAAAGAGGGGAGGAGGGTGTAACGAAATCAGAAGTTCAGACAAAATTTGTGAACATGCCAATCATATCTGTGGTACAATCTAAGATATGCCTTATATATAAGATTAAAACAGCCAACAGATAGAGGAAAATGGAGGGCAAGGTAGGACATTTGAAGAATGTGTGTTTATGTTTTTCCTGTGTCCATCACTGTGCAATGCCTTGCATCCCACTTCATAGGTATAAAATTCTATTTGGGATGGCAGCATCTAGCACTACATAGCATAGCAGCAGAAGTGCTCTCTATTTCATCTCCCTTACCACTGTAGTCCTGGGCAAAATTTTTGTTTCAGTTTGTCTGAAGAATGCTTCCCCTACAGGGTGTGAATACATTATGTGTGTGTGCATGTGTGCACATGCATGTGCATGCATATATGTGTACATATATACGAGTGCATGCTCATATGTATATGTTTTATAGATACTTGCCTGCTTGAGCTTTTCCAGGTAGCTCTATCCTCTAAGTGAACTGCAGTTTTGATTGCTTACTATATTCCATTTGCAAAGCTTTCTGTGTGCACCTAATCCTGAAGATGAATGGTTTTGGTGGCTTTTGCCCTCACTCTTTTAAAGAGAATGAAAGACATATCTGAGATCCCAGATAATGGTGCACTAGGAGTTCAATTTTGTCTTTCATTGTGGGATAGGGATTCTAGTTGCTGTAGTCAGATCTCAGATAATTTTTTTGTTCTCTTTAATAGGCTACTTACTTTCAAAGGTGGAAGAAAAAGTTGGATCCCCAGAACGACCCCTCTCAGATCTAGGTCTTATTAGCTACCGTAGTTACTGGAAGGAGGTTCTTCTCCGTTATCTGCATAACTTTCAAGGCAAAGAAATTTCCATCAAAGGTTGGTACTGTATTCCTCCCCCCTCCCCCACACAGTTTATCAGTAGCAAATTGTATCTCTGTTTGTTGTTTTAACTCAATGCTCCTCCCTCCAAATTGTGACTACTTTTTAAAACTTCCTTATCCCAATCTAAATGATGAAATAGATTTTTCTCCATAAAGGCAAGCATATATTGCCTGATTTGCTATGGATTATTTCATACTGGTGGCATGAATATGACCTTGCATACCTCCCCATTACAACAGGATTAAACATCTTAAAAAAAAAAGTCAAAGAAACTAGGGAGGACCTGAGCAGGATTTCTAGTGGTTAAAAGTGTGGATTTTCTGATCTAAACTCTGATCTAAACATCTCCGCCCTTTTGTTTCAGAGATCAGCCAGGAGACAGCAGTCAATCCTGTTGACATTGTTAGCACTCTGCAAGCGCTTCAAATGCTGAAGTACTGGAAGGGCAAACACCTGGTCTTGAAGAGACAGGTACGGTTGTGCTCAGTTGCTGCAACTCCGTGTCCTTGCTTGGGTTGGGGGACCTGGGTTGTGCATTAACTGTAAGCTCCATTTTTCTTTGGAGAAGTTACATTTTTGCTTGCTGGGACATTTCTGTCTTTGATGTGCTGAGAGGGAAAAGCCAGAATCTGTTTTTTGTGACTGCAATCAAGAGGCTAGGAATCTCTGCCTACTCAAATGTTATCGGGCTGAAACTTCTAGCAGCCTCCAGCTAGCATTGCCAAGTATCAGGGATAATGGGTGTTGATAGTTGAACAGCTAGACAATCCCCAACCGTGCTACACCAATTCATTGAAGAGGAGCTTATTGAAATTTGCAATCTGTAGATACTAGAGATGACTCCATGAAACAATGTTCAGAATAGCTTCCCTACTCATCAGCTGGTAGCTTAATGAATCCTTCTTCCTCTGTACTTCTCATAGCTTGGAAAGCATTGCTTTTTTGGACTATGATTGGCTGTGCTGGCTGAGAGATTTGTAGTCCCAAAATGTAAATTCTCCAAGCTCTATACAGTCCCATTTCTGTACTTCCTAATATGTTCACATTTGCTCTCAAGAAACCATGAGAGTTGAAACAGGAATGCCAGGACAGTTAAAAATAAGATAATATGTAATGAAGACAGACTTAAAGATGAACGATATGAATGATGGTTCTTCAAGAGAACCTTCTTGTTGTTCCTCTATGTTTCCTCCTCCTTCACATCATCTCTTGGCAAGTGCTTGCTTAGCAAGCAGGGTGCAATGTTTTAGCTGTGATCCGTCTGGCAAATAGTAAAATGCAAGTTATACAGAATCCTCCAAATAGTATTTCCATAAGGGCACCAAAGAATCACAGTTAGAAATCACAGTATTATAATTTGGTAAACTTAAACTCTCATTATAGTTGCCCATTTGGCCATGCTTGCTGGCGCTGGTAGAGTTAGAGTCTAACAACAGCTTTTAAGGATTACATAGCTTTTCCTTTAGTAACACAATGATAGCTATTAATTTTGTTGCATACTTCTAAATTGTCTTTTCCAAACTTAGGAATCTCCCTATAAAATGCTAGAGGCAGATCTGTCTTTTGTTAGAAACTATGCCAGGCTTTTAACTTGCACCACCTTCTCTTCTTATATTTTCCTCTGCTCAGGATCTTATTGATGAATGGATAGCCAAAGAGGCCAAAAGATCCAACAGCAATAAAATTATGGATCCCAGCTGTTTGAAATGGACCCCTCCCAAGGGCACTTAACTTGATCAATCTCTTCAAGGAGTGTGGACACCCCTCCATGTGCCGCCACCAACTTCATGGTCTTCTGTTCTTTTCCACTGTTACCAACTGCCTTTGGGATTGTGGACGTGCTGTTGGTGTTCATCCCAAGCTCCTCCCTTTCACATGCTCCCAGATATTCCTCTTATTCTTGGGGCTGTTTTGGACCACATTCTTTGTACACAAAGCAAGGCTGAAAAGGTCTGAATATCATGCAAGTGTGACCCCAAGAGTGGTGGGTGGGCAGTAAGACCTTGTCTTGGACTCTTCCATTTGCTGCTTCACTAGCCACAAGGGCATAGTCCAGAAAATTGTTTTGTATCATACACATTTTTTCTTTTGCTCTTTCAAGTTGCTACTCCCACTGCAGCATCATATAGCTCTAGTGCACATATACAGCAGAACAAAGTGATAAAGTCATGATTGGTAGATATGACTGCATTTCTCTGGATAACAGAGGTCAGGAGGGCAAGCATTTTAAAATATTTTCCATGAAAACAAAGCTCCATGCTAAACTAAAGGTAACTCTCGGGCAAAGATTCAGAGAAGAGTCAAAGAAAGTTAGCATCTTTGGCTAACTTTCTGCTTGCACATTTTCTATACATGACAGAGCACTGAAAAAATAGTACCACTCATTGTTGCTTGAAATAGTATAGTATCTCTCATACTCTGCTCTGTGTTTGTGTAGGGCAGGGATGAATTATTTGTGGTCCTCTGGACTATGTTGAGCAGTTTCTATCATGCCTCACCATTGGTTGTGCTGACGGGGGCTGATGAGAGTTGCAGTTCAACAATATATGAAGAGCCACAAGTTGTCCACCTCATGTACAGCCTACATGAGACCATTTTTCTAGGGCTGGCTCAGAATGAGCAGTATCTCATTTCCACTCACAGGTCTGAGCATGTCTGGATCTTGTCATAGTGTGAAAGTCAGCATCATCCACAGATAACTCTCTACCTTGCTCAACAAATCCAGGAAAATACAAATATGGAAATGCTAGAAGGGTTTTGATTCCAATGTGTGGTAGTACTGGCTGTTCCTGATTCTTTGCCCTCAGAATTTACCAGTGATAATGCCTTTATGAGTCTTTAGTGAGTTTGTTGATGAGGTCTGTAGCTAGCACAGCCAACTCCTAGTGGGAGAAGATGCCCTTGCAGAAAAGGTATATCAACTAATCCCTGGTTGTATACTCTCAGTGCCTCATTGGAAGCATGGAATGCTGCCACTCGTATTTTAATTTTGTGCACATTGCTCTTAGATGCTTTTCAGTTCAATTGGACCACAAATAATTTTTAACAAATACTTAGTTCAGCAGTTGAATTAACTAGTTCTGCAGGAGGAGAAGTCACAAAGATCAGCATTCAGTTAGCATGGTGTCTTCTTGCTTATGCAATGTTTCATTTGATTTGGGCTCCTGCACTTACAGTCCAAGGCGCAGGTGTTAGCAGCACAGTACTGACTGCTTAAAACACCATCTGCTGGACTCTCCCCATCTTGTAATTTTGTTCATGTGGAAAGGTGTGCTGTGCCCATTAGGCCCTTTAATTGATAGGGAGCCATGAGCTTGCTACATCTTGTAGTAGCAGACCAGTGAGCCAGTTTGCTGCAACAGAATGGCTGTAGATTCCACATGAAAATCTAGCTTCCAAATGTTTTGGACTATAACTCTCACAAGCCCTAGTCATCTGGGGTCCTGGTATGGAAAGTATAGTTCAAAACATCTAGGGAGCTATCTAGATGCCTTCTGCATGGTGACAGATTAATTGCCTATCATTCTGGGGGTGTTTGTGTTATCTGGGCCATTTTGGAACCATCTCTGTTAAATAGACAATTTTGGCCTGATGTCTTAAGGATTCCATTCTGGTTCAAATGAGCAGCATTTATGAAAGGACTGTGTGGAGAAATTGTTTCACTTCTATATTTTGCAGGATTTGTGCTTTGATGTGTGGATGAGTAAAATCCCTGAAAACATAGGAGGTCTATCTCAAATTATATTCTTTACATGCTTTGGTACTTTTGCAAATACTTTTCTTTTTAAAAAATATCAAAAGCATAAGGACTCCTAAAAGTGCCAGGCTTTTCCTGTGTTTCAAGATATTTGCACCTGGTTATTTATGGATTGTTTCTGTCAAAAACAATACTTCAGCCGTTGACATTTAAAAAAAAATCACTTCAGCAGCAGCCTGCAATGGGAGTTAGGAGTTTCAAAAGTGCATGTGCATTCAGGGCATCAATTTGGTCTTGGCCACTCTCTTTTGAAAGAGACTGCCTACCTAATACTATATTTCAACTCACTGAAGCCACCTCATGCTGCAGGTGACATGAGTGACAAGCAGAGAAGGAAGAGATGGACTCTTTTGTGGTAAATAGTTCACTAACCTGTGCTATCTTTGAAGCTAGAGAGCTCTTGGCCATTATAAAACAGGTGTCAGTGGTACACTCATTTGCTGTATAAGTATTAAACTCAGTTTGCCTGGAGGTAGAGGTTGGCAAGCTATGGCCTCAAGGCAAGGATTGGTAAACTGTGATCTATCGGTTGCAACTCCCATCAGACCTGTCCAGTGGTGAGAGATGATGGGTTGCAGCCAATAACAGCTGGAGGGCTACAGATTACCCTGCTGCCTGCATAAAGTATTTAAAAGACCAAATGAAAAAGCAGTCTAGCACATTTCTTAGCTGATAATGGAGATGGCTGAATCCAAAGAGTCCTTTTTCTTAAGAAATTAGATTCAGCTGCTCACACTGATTACTGGTGTGAAGTCATTGTTTTGGAAATCTTGAATCATTGGGACAATCCTCCTTGCACTCTAAGAGTTGCATCTGGCCTGTTACGTGGGCTGGCCTTTTGGGTACCATAAGTCTTATATCAAAATTATCTTAGCATGAGGGGACCTCACAAACATGGTGTGAGACGGAAATGTGTTTCCAAGTTGGGAGAAGTCACATTTGAACTACAGCTAGAACTTTTTTAGCCTAGCCATTAGCCAAGGTGGCTGTGAGACTCAAGTACAGTAGTAATCCCAAAAAGTAACTTTTCTCAACTGTTTATCTGTTTTTGGACTGGTGTAAGGCAGGTGGGGGTATCTTACACATCACTCACTTCCAACCAGTGTAGGAATTATTTTTTTCCCACTTTAACATTAGAGGAAATTCCCTGCAATCATGGTCACTTGGGGAGATAGTAGTCATGCCTTTAGCCTCTTTAGTGTGGCTTCTAGCAGTAGAAGCAAGTGTGAAACAACTCTGTGTAAAGCTGGAATTCTTCCAAAAGAACCGAAAACCATTTTCCCACCTCTCATCTTGTAAGAAGATGGGAAAGCCAATCCTTCTCCAGCACATCTTTTTCCGCGAGCACTCCTGTTGTCATTGACTCTTGTGTTTTTGGTTTTCCTTTCTTTTCATGGCCACCTTACATCTGCCAAAGGTTATCTTTCTGTGCACATGACTGGCAGCTCTCATCTAGCAATCTCAGCTTCTAGATTCTAGCAAATGGCGGGGTGGTACTCTCCTTTGTGAAGAAGGGAGATTGGCCATTCTTGTACGGAAGCAAATCTCGGTTTCCTGGATGTTAGAATATGCTACCAGTGTATCTACTTCTCAATAAAGCATGTTCTCTGCTGCAGCTCACCAGTCCTCATTCTTCCTGCGACCAGAGTGTGTGTGATGTGTTGAACATGGGACTAGAAGTAGGGAAAGAGGCATAAGTAGGTGGGCCGCAGTGGGCAACAACCCCAATATAGCTCCATGACACCAAGCCAGCAGCCCTGCCCCTGATGTCAGCAGGTCCTGTTCAACTCAGTTGATGCAGGTCTGCTTTGCCTAACCCTATATTTTTTATCTAGTGAGGTGCACTGTGTGGTTGAAGCCCTGATTGAACAATGTAGCTTGAGAAGCATTCTGTGAGGACCCCATGAAGAATGTACCTTTACTGATCAGGAAAGACTAGGATTGGGAATCTCAGTGCTATCTCCATTCTAACATGGGATTCCTCTTTGTGCTTTCCTAGTTGTGAGGACTGAGCAAGACAATCTCCTTGCCCCACTACAGTGGGAAATGAGGGATATAGTATACTCACTCTCTCTCTATACATACTCTCTACCACTTTTTCTGCACCGAAGGAACTGTAAATCTTTAGTCAATTTAAACTTCATGGGTTCTGCCATTTGTGGTATGTTCTTACATTCTTCCAACTTTCCTGAGTCCAAAAGTAGGGAGAAAAAAGGAAGAATAATTATTTGTAGGAGAAGCCAGGTTTTTCACGCATATGGTTCAGGGTTTAGTTCCTGGTAATCTCCATTTATAAATCTGGGGTTGTCATCTGTATAACATCTTAAAAGAGTGTTGCAGTCAATAGATGACACTGTGCTAAATGCATCATATCCATACATAATGCAGGAAGTGTGCGTTATGCAATCTTCCAGATGTTATAGCTTCAACTCTCAGTAATTCTCAAATCTGTTCTGACTAAGGTTTCTGGGAGTTGCAGTCCAACAGCATCTGAAGGGGTGCATGTTTCTTATCTCTGCTTTTAGTTAATAGGGAGACCTAAGCTTGTTAAGATCCAGGGCACTGATGCAACCTAGAGGAACCTTGGACAGTCAGAGTTACTTTGATCCACTTCTTGAACATTTATGGCAAGGATAGGTGGCTTGTGTTCCACCAGTTGTTAGATGGTAATTCTGAAACCCAGATGGCATAAGCAGTGGTGAGTGATGGGAGCTGTAATCCAAAAATATCTGGAGGGGTACTTGTTCCCCATTCCTTTTTTAAAATTAGAACTATTCTGCTAATGGCCAAGAGTTGCACACATGTTCATTTTGTTAGGTACTGTGGGTTCCCCCCATGTGACGCATCCTCATTCTTTGATATTTAATGTTTTTAATAGTGTCTCCCATGACAAGAGGTGGATAGAAACTAGTGATGTGATTTATCACTTGGAGAAAACCCTTTTCTTATTAATTTAATACAGTGAGAACATAACCATGAAAAAATTATAACAATTCTGTTTTTTTTAGTGAGAGTTCCCACTGGATGAGGGGAGAGAGGACGTTATCTTACACTTCATCAAAGCTTATACAAGCATAAAAGCCATGGAGTATCATAGTGGTTAAGAGCAGGAGGTGGAAATAATTCCCCCGCCAATTCCCTTTAAAACCATTTAAGTTGTGATGGTGGGCCTTTAAAAAAAATAATCAAACATCTGTTTCTCTGTCTTGGCTTTGTTTCAGAAAAATATGGTGTCAAAAGAAAGTAAAGATAGCCGGTAGCTTCACAAATACATTTATCTTAAGTATGTGGTTTAACAAGAGAAAGAAACAGTGAGATGAGAGAGTACTCAGCATAAAGTGTCATGCTCAGGAAATGGTTGGTGAAGCAAAAGAAGTAGCAGGATGTGGGCTGGGTTTGCAGCAGAGATGAGAAGTTTGCAGAGATGAAAAATTATGTGGATCTTTCTATGATGCCCATGCTGGAAGAAGCTGGCCACTTGCCCAATTCTGTGTTGGCTCTGTAAGGGGGGAAAGAATCTGAAGTTAAAACTAAACAAAAGAACATGCTTTTATCCTAACATTAGGCACTGTTTTGTTGCAACAAATCCCCTGCAAAAGGAATAAGAACAGTCCAAGCTAGAAGCAATAATTATTTTAAAAAGTCACTATAATAATATTAAAAATGCAGTGTAATATCGTAGAACTAATATAACAACCTGTATCTCAATACATAATACTACTGAGAATTTATTTTTTAAAGTATAATTCAATCAAACCATGTGTGTAAGAGAGAGGATTAAACAGCTTTGCTGTGAATCACCTCAGGAAATTGCTTTATGGTGTATCAAAATGGATTCTGAAAAAGTTCTCTGGTTTTTAAAAATAATATACTTAAACCCATTATACCACACAGGACTTTAATCCAGACAAAATAGACCCAAAACACACTACAGAAATAATCCTTTAACTGCCTTGGCTCAGTGCTAGAGAATCCTGGGAATTGTAGTTGTGGCATCAGAGCTCTCTGACAGAGATGGCGAAATGTCTCACAAAACTACAGTTCACAGAATTGAGCATTGAGCCAGGGAAGTTAAACAGTCTCAAACTGGATTATTTCTGCAGTGTGTTTTGGACCACAGACACACCACAGAGATTTTTTTTTTCGTCTTAACCCACTGACTCACACGTCCTTGGTAGTATATGGAAGGCTTATTTTCACAACTTTAGGAACTATATGAAGCTGAGAGAGAGAGAGAATTTGTGTGAATGGTGATAAGTGACCTAATCAAGTTTATGACTGAGCAGTAAAGCTGATGGTGCCAACTAGCCAAGGGTGGGCAACTGTGGAAGGCTAGGAGTAGACATTGAAAAGTTGTACCCATCATACTCACCCCAACAAAAACCTCTCCCCTTTTGCCCCCAAAAGCCTTCAAGGGGACATGGAGGCATTTTTGCCATGTTTTGGGGCCTTCCTGGAACGTTTTAGGATCAGGAGAGTGTTGTGTGCCTTCAAATCTTTTCTGACTATGGCAATCCAAAGGCAACAATATCATGAGGTCTTCTTGGCAAGATTTGTTTGTAGGAGGTTTGCCATTGCCATCCTGACAGTAAAGGCTGTTTGACAGTGGAACACACTACCTCAGAGTGTGGTGGAGTCTCCTTCCTTGGAGGTCTTTAAGCAGAGGCTGTATGGCCATCTGTCGGGAATGCTTTGATGGAGAGTTCCTGCATGGCAGGGGGTTGGACTGGATAACCCTTGTGGTCTCTTCCAACTCTATGATTCTATCCTCTGAGGTTGAGAGACTGTGACTTGGCCAAGGTCACCCAGTGGGTTTCATGACCAAGTGCAGAATTGAACTCTGGACTCCAAAATTGTAGTCCAACACACAAACCACTACGCCTGTTTCAAAAAAGGCATTTCTGGGTCTAAATTGACCTTAGTGCTGGAAAGGGGAAACACATGGTAGAAATTCTATAGTGCAATTCAAAAGTGCTGCAAGATCTCTGTATACTGATATTCCAGACTAAGATAGATATGCCTCTGAGTTCTTCTGCTATGTAGAATTGACAATTTGTGGAGGACAGTATCTATGCCTGGAGTTTCTTCACCTGACTAGAAAGTCTGTGCAGAGAACCTCCATGGATGGGTAATGCTCTTTTGTCAATCTTAATATCAGTAGATGATCTTCAGTGAGAAAACTGCACCCTTCATTCTGTGTAATGTCATGTGTGGTACACCACACATATTTTTTGAAAAAAAGGAAAAGTCAGGCACTACCGAGTGTAGCGAGTTTTGCTTTTGCCATCAGGCAGATGGGTTCTTGTTACCATCATGGCCAAACACTAGCATCTGTCCAACGGTACAGAATAGGTCAGTTTGTTTTTAGTGACTTTGTTAGATATTCGTTTGCATTAGCCTGGCATTATGAGACTGAGAAAAGATGTGAAGGCTGAGAACAGACTCTGTGTGAATGTTCCTGATTTCAGAGTCCTCATAGCTATTGGAAGGTTGGAATGGGTCTGTGTTGGTTCTGTACTATATAAACCTTGGGGTTCATCTTCTGTCTGTCTCCCACTGGGTGGGAATACACCCCAGCCCAAGGGTCTCATAGCTATGGATAATTGGATTGTCAGCCAGGGATAATTTTGCCCTTGTGGCTCAGTGGATAAATGCCTGTATTGCAGTTACTCACAAACCACAAGATTATGAGTTCAATACCAGCCTGGGGCTCTGGATCAACTCAGACTGGCATCTTTCTGTAAGTCGCTAAATTGAGTACCCAATGGCTTGTTGGAGGCTATTAGCTTACACTTTGTAAACTGCTTAGTACATCAATAAGCTATATAGAAATGTACTTGCTATTGCTATTTTTTAAGTGCCCAATTCTACCATTGGCCTTAGGGGATGCTGGAACCCACTTGCAAACAGGCTGGAATTTTCTGCTGTATACCATATGCTGCATCAATTACCATCAATAATGTTTTTCCTGTAGCAGTAATATGTTTCAGTATTCAGAACCAAATTCTTCAAATGCAATCTTGGGGAGGCCTGGAATTACAGCCTGTTCCAGCACAGAAACTAGGAAAGTTAAGGGATTACAAATGGAAAACTGAGATGTGCCGTGCATCCTTTCTCCTATATTAAGAGCTTTTCTTCTGAGTTCTAAGCAAGTACAAGATTTTCCCATCTTCCCTTGTCGTGCGAATAAATTGAGGAGGAGGAGAGCTGAATGCAACACCTTGGGTAGGTTGGAGAAAAAACAAGGCTGGTGTAGGCTCCTTATTTCCAATTTCTTATTTGCATGAAAATTTGAAATACAGTCAAATCACCCAGTTGATTAAGGACATGAGGTTTAAATGTGCACCAAATCTTGGAACTGGGATTATGGAACCAATTTCAGCCTCATGGAGAAAAAGCAGGATAAAAAATTACAAAGGAAAAAGAAAGTAAAAACAAGGTTGCATCAGTTTAAAAATGAAAGGGAAATACATCTAGTTAAACACCCCTGATGTTTGTAATGCCAACAAGCAAGGGATTTCTGCTACCCAATATCCTTTTTTACCCACCTCTTGCACGTTTCCCCATCAAGCCATAGAACTGGTGGAGCTTCCCCCTCTTCATCAAGTCAACAAAGTGCTGGAAGGCTCTCCTTTGTGGAGCTTCATCCTAGAAAATCCAAGAAGTTTGAGTGATGGATGCTTTGAAAGGCAATTTTAAAAGGTAAGTAAATATATGCCTCATTAGGAAGTATGGGCAGGGGACACACTGTATTAGCTGCGGTTGTTTGGAGAGAGTTCTAATTTTTGACAAGTAACAAGTGCTCAGCCCTCATGCAAAAAGATGACATTGTAATGCATGCCAATGTAATGCATACATGGAAACTGATTTCTGGAGGTAAGTCTACTGTATGAGGCATGTAAAAACTTGTAGCATACGCATCTAACAATTCTGGTAAGGTAGGCTGCACCTTGGGTTTTTCCCATTCATATTGCTAAGTACCCTACATTTACATGGTACTATTTATTCACAAACATAGTAGTTAGTGCATAGTCTTCTGCGAATCCTACAGCTCCCATGTGTGTATTTGTGTGTGTGTGTAAATCAGATCTTTGTAGAAGGATCCATTTTAGTTAGCCCAAAAAGACAACTGGGGCAGGGCAGTTGTATAGAGAAGGAAAAAAAAAAAACACATTTCCTAGTGAGATGATGTATAAAACCCTCTTGTGCATCTCATATGAACATTTTTGGCATTATTTATCATATGCACAGCAATGAACCTGCTGATTGCTAGGCTATCTGGATCAACGCAGAATACATAAGCTTTTGAGTCACACAGAAATCGTCCTTAGTATAAAGCACTATTTATACTCGAAAGCATGCCTCTGCATATTCCAGCAAAAATCAATGCAGCCAATGTTGATCTGTTTTGAGTTTTCAGGAGTGCTTCACATAAGATTATTTCCTAGATGCTATTCCAGAGTGCTGCTTGAACACCACAGCATGCTATGCATTTGTTTGTTTACAAAGAGTCCTATCTTGCACTTCATTCAGAGGATTTGCAAACAAACTTGAAGTTTAAAAACTGAATCAATATCACTTAAAATGAAAGTGCATCCATGGCTGGTTGGGAATGGGCTTCCACTATCAAATTAGACTATTTATGGCACACACTGTTTTTAATGTTTATGTGGAAGTTAACAGTTTTATGTAAGATGACCTGTAAAGAGTTATTTTAAAGGGATGAAATCTAAATAAATAGCAATAAATGAGCAAACAATTATACACATTCACAATGCATGGAAATAGACCTGTGTGAAAAAGCTCTATTTGAAACTAGTTGTAAAAAACCTGTGACGCTGACATGCAAAGAGAAGATGAATTTTTAAAAAATCACTGCCACACTTTTTCTGCCACCAGTCCCTGTCACTATTCATGCTCTATAACACTCAGCCAAGCATCTTCTGTTTCAAAATCAAACAGTAAACCAAAGGGTTACCTTCACAGTCAGATCTGTCCTAGCGGACTCTTCTTCCAGTGCAGGAATGACTGTTGCTTCTCCTTCGAAACGCAACACCTGCAAGCACAGAAAGGCCATCACAAAGAGAAGTTTCAAAGCGCTCATCATTTCTTGGAGAAAAATCCCTTTTTTGGGGGCTGGCTTTTAGAGAGTGTCAAAAGAGCAGAGGAGTTTTATAAAGGGTTTTGAGGGATTTTCTCCCCACCCACCCCACTTTTGCTCTCTTTTATTTCTGTCGAGCAACCACAGAGCTCAAAGTGCATCGATTTATGTCTTCTGCTGTCTTCTTTGCTCCACCCAGTCTCATCAATGACCCCGCTATTTTGAATTGCATCTCCAAATCTGGATCCACTGCCTTCTTTGTCTCTTATGTTTATCATCTCCAGAGGGACTATCCCCCTCCTTCACTGCCAGCCTTGGGGGCTGAAATGCTACCATCAATATTGACAGGATGTTTCCTTTCCTTTTATTTCCTTTCAAACAAGAACAAGATAGAGCCATACAAGAACTCTAATCCACCCACCTTTACTCTTGCAACTCAGTGAAGGCCCATTGCTGAAGTGCTTGCAGGTAGTTTTTTTTAAAACCATGCCCAGAATTCCCCAACCAGCATGGCCAGTAGCCATAAAGCCTTCAAGATTTTGGGTGTGTGTCTGGCAACTTCTGGCAACTTCATGAATTTCATAGGGTTTTCTTAGACAAGGAATACCTACAGGGGGTTTGCCAATGGCTTCCTCTGCTATATAGCCAACCGCACCTGGTATTCCATGCCATCCAACATTTCATAGATGAAAACAGAAACACATGTAGCCAAGCAACATTAGAATGGGGTCAACATGGGAAATTATTAATGCTATTAACAAGGAAGAATACACAAGCTAGGAGAAGCTACACCATTAGGCTTTTCTCTAAATCTAAGTCTACTGGGAAAGGTTAGACTGGCCCTTTCTCTCTCTCTCTTGTCTCAGGACCCTTGCATTTTCGTTTAAAAAAGCCTGTGGGTCATACTTGGTACACTCTTCAGCTAGCATAAACATTCTGATATCTGTAAGCTTACACCTAGATCTGCTAGGCTGCGGTACTTCTAATCCTTGAGTAAAGTATATGTCTGCAAGTACCCAGATGCATGAATGTGTAGTGGAGGTACACTAGCTTTTCCTTTGGGAAAACTCTTGCAGTATTAAGATAGATTCTAATTATAAGAAAAGAGATGCGGACTAAAAATGAGGAGGTATTTTCAACTGGTAAGCATGGGCATCTCTAAGGGAAATGGGTGTGGGGCACATCAGGTAACACCCTAAAAGGGGATGATATCTCTGCTCCCCAAAGATCAAACAGGCTGTAGCATTCGCTTGTGTCCCTTTAAAACACTGGAGCTCAGCAGAAGAGAGTGGGGAGGAGAAAAGAGATGCCTCAGATTTCTTTTAAAACATTAAACATTAAAATTATTTTTTAAAATTTAATTTTAAAACTATTCTTTTAAAATTATCTTTACAAAACATCGCATCTTACCAAATTTTCACTTTAACCACACAAAACTATGTACATGTAAACACTGTGCGTATGATATTGTAATTTAAAGGTATAATTCTGATTTTGCTAGTTGTTTATGTCACAACTGTTGCCATTACATTCAATGATAGACAGGAATTGGGACTGATGAGTAACATTAGGACAAAAAACATTATTAAGGATTCTGTATGTTGTGGTATAGGAGGAGGTCAATGTGTGTGTGTGTGGGTCACCATGAGTTACCGCACCAGGTGACACCAACCTTAGTGATGCCACTGCTGGTATAAGAGTTATAAGATATTCATATATATGTATCCTTATTCCACGATACAACTGCTGGTTCAACAGTGGAATACAGATGGTAGGCAGGTTAGATGGCAACCTCTCCTAGATTTTTTAACTATGGATTCTTGTACTGGCAAGAGGACTGGATTAGATGGTCCTTGGAGTGTCTTCTAATTTTGCGATTCTAACCATCACTTTGGGAACTAGATAATAATAGAAGAAGTCATCCTGTAAGAACATTGTGTTCTTTGCTCTTCTTTAAAAGTTTGTGTTGTTGTTGCTTTTAAGCTCTTGCTTTCTAGCCCATCCCTAGGAAGCTGCTGAAAATTAACAGTGCATTGATCTGTTTGTACTGCTGTAGCTAAATCAGGCATATTAGAATGAGTTTGTCAGGATGCACCTGTTTCTTAAAATAAAGTATCATTAAAGGATCTGTTCAGTTAAAAACATAACCTTCCAAATGGCAATGGTGACATCTACAGTTTCCAGGTGGGATCGCAATGTAGCAATTTGGAACAAAAATGTTATAAATTTATGCCAGATTTTGTATGTGAAATGGGAGCAGAGTAGAAGTTAAAACAGAAAGGCTAGGAAATTTGTTTAAACAGTTTATTACAGGGATGAACAAAGGGTTGCCCTGCAAATATTGATGGATTGCAACTCCAAGGAGTTCTTACCACTGGCCACTCTAATTTATGGTAGTGCAATATCAGGAACACTGCTTTGGTTTGCTCTATCTTCATTCCTTTTAATCAATCTGTTAATATGTTTTTACATTAAGAGTGATGTAACTCTCCAGACTGCAACTATTGGACTGCAGTTCCCATAAGCCCCAGCCAGCATAGCCAGTGGTGAATGATCATGGGAGTTGGAGTCCAACAATATCTGGAGGTCCATAGGTTACGTACTGGTAAATAGGAGCTGGAGATTTTATACAAAACCCAACTTGGGGATGTTTCCTGAATGGGTAGTTCACTTGCAAGAATGACTTCGCAGTCCGATCTGTGTGAAATGTATGTGTGTGTGTGCACTTGACAATTTAAAAGGCTGGATGGATGGTTCTAGCAAGAATTAGGTGACACAGTAGGCCTATGTGAGAATTAGGTGAAACAGGTGTGTGTGTTCAAGTTAAACTTGTTGGGGGAAGGGGTTCTGTCAAGAGTAAAAGTATTTGCTTCTCTCCAGTATTCTGCTTAAATCACACATTTCTAGGGCTCCTATAGTAAGGCAACCATATTGCCTTAAAGACTTCTTGATACTCTGCCAGTGGGAATAGAGACATTGTACTTTGATCAAAAATTGGTTATTTGATTAAGTTATTTAAGTTTAAATGAATGTATCCATCTTTGAATACTTCACTATTTTTAAGAGTTCAGTTGGTTTGGCAGTCTGTATATCTGTCTACCTACATACACATATTCATGTCAAACTTATTATTTGATAGGGATCCTTATGTAGGATCCACGCATGGTTCCTACCTAAGCATACCATCCATGCACAAGGGGAGCTATAATAGGGGTTGGAGAAACTCTAAGAAGAGAACTTACATCACAGCCCAATGAAAGTACCCATGAAATGCTGAATGTCTTTTGGAGGTAGCGGAAGACAGGAGGGTGGAAATGTGCTGGAAATATGAGCAAAAGCATTCCATACCACAAGGTCCGTTCACACTACATAATTATAGTTTATTATTCCACTTGAACCATCATAATAGCAGCATGGCCACATGCGTGCACCACCATATAATAAAATTCTGGGGTTTTATAGAATCATAGAGAATCAGAGACCACAAGGGCCATCCAGTCCAACCCCCTGCCATGCAGGAACTCCCAATCAAAGCATCCCCAATAGATGGCCATCCAGCCTCTGCTTAAAGACCTCTAAGGTTTGTAGTTTGGGGAGTCACTAGAGCTCTCTAAATGCCCTTCCCTAAATTGCAAATCCCAGGATCTTACAGTTTGTTTCCATCGTGGTTTAAGTGGAACATAACACAGTAATTGTGTGATGGGGATAGGCTCCAAGAGTCTAGTGTCTTTCACATTGTGAAAGTGATCCCACTTTAACTACCATGGCTGCATTATTTGGAATCCTGTGATGTGTAGTTTCATGAGGTATTTAGAATTTTGTGCTGGAGAGCTCTTGGTGTCTCCAAAACTACAAATCCCAGCAGGACAGTTAAAGTGGGATCAGAGTGTGACATTGGTATAATTGTGAAAGAGACTTTTGTTGTAGGCTGTATGCATACATGCATACACCCACCTACACACACACACACACTATTACTCATTTGTTCCACTGTTCCTCAGCTCCCATGATGTCAACAGCCTGAAAACTTTGTCAGTATCTATTGGCCAATAAGGCTTGATGTATTTCTTCCGTTTCTCAAAAAGAACAAAGCTCCTTTTTGTCATGAATGAATGTTTATGACAAGTGACAGTGAAGCAGCCTTGGACAATATCAGCTTGTGACCTAACAGAGAGCCCCCCTAACTCTAGTTTTGCTCATGTCAAGTCAAGTACTGCTTGTGTGCATGTGTATTGTCCATGTTCTGAAAATTTTTGCCAAAGTGGTGGTCAACTGTAACAATAGCACATCAGCACATGCTAACATGGCCAATGGTGAAGGATCATGGGAGATAAAGTCCAAAACATCTAGAGAGGACTATTGGTGAAGTGCGTGGGAGGAGAGAAACCTGTGAAAAGATCTTTTTCTCTTGTTAGGATGGGGGTGGGTGGGCAGGAGATATTTAGCATGCTTTTTTTTTTTTTTAAATGAATCTCATGAGGGAGATCCATGGGTCTAAATCTGTTGGTAATCCCATTGACAGTAGATTTGTGTAATCAGTTATTAAACAGTGAGTCAACACTTATGTAAGCCCCACTGATTTAATGTGCATACACTAGTTAGGATTAGCAGCAGGATCCAGGTTATTGCTTCTGCTCCATATAACATTTGGAGATACTCAGAACCTGGCTTAGTCCAAGATATTTTGCTGCCTGAGGTGAAAACAAGATGGCACCCACAACTACTCCATATAGAAAAGCCAGCTGGACCTGCAGCTGAATTTTTCTTCAGTACTGATGATTGTAACCATCCAGAGCACCCGAAGCAGTGGCATCTGCCTGAGGCAAATACCTCCATTTCCTATGGTCAAGCTAACTCTGTTCCAAACATTCCTGCAAACTTTGGAGAGGCTTCAGGAAAATGTGATGCTAGCTGCCTGTTTTTGGAATTCTGATCCAATTGGGGGGAAAAATTACCTTTCTCAACTTTAAAAAAACAACAAATCACATAAACCCAAATCTCCCTCTCCTCTCCTCTCCTCTCCTTTCCTCTCTCTTTTTCATCAGGTGAACATTTCTTCTGAGTTGCAGTTCTTTTGCTTAGGGGGAGATCCATCTTCACACCCTCCAGACTGTCAAAAATACAGATTGCTAATAGATGGAGGGGATAAGAACTTCAACTTTGCCAGAAGAACAGCACAGTATAATTACCTTGATATCTGTGTCTTTGAGATCCCATCTCTGCCAATGATCTGCGTGGCTAGAGCCTGTTCTGTACATGTCAGGTCGGATCAGTTTGTAGACTTTGAAGCCAGGCAGAGAAGCCGGCTTTGGATCATGTTCAATCACTCACATCACCACTGTGGTGCTTTTCAGTTCCAACACTACTCTTCCCATTCATATGACTTTGGCCTTGTTGAAAAGGATGCCATATCCTCTCAACCTACTCCTGCAGATCCTGTTTGATCTTGGAAGTTAAGTTCAGTCCTGGTTAGTACTTGGATGGGAGACTGTCAACAAATGCCAGGTACTGTAAGCTATATTTCAGAGGAA